>CM038672.1:543164654-544482763 GCA_021605145.1 Aegilops bicornis
CTTTTTGATCCATCTG
Organism: Aegilops bicornis; assembly: GCA_021605145.1. Lineage (NCBI taxonomy): Eukaryota > Viridiplantae > Streptophyta > Magnoliopsida > Poales > Poaceae > Aegilops > Aegilops bicornis. Next base: position 543,164,671 of record CM038672.1, read on the forward strand.
ATCCATCCAATTTACCCAAAAGTGGTTTCTTAACTTCCATATCTGGATATATCTTGTTGTCAATCTTATATCATGCCTAGTATATTCACTTATGCTTCACAACTAGTTTGATTCATCACTTGTACTTATTCTTGGATTCGTACAAATCTATAACCAACTCTCACCATATAAGTGAATGTCTTCATGCTATGAGGTCAATGTCTTCAAACTGATTTATCTTCAAAATCTTTTGAGAATGCATATGACCTCTTCCGTTCCCTCGCACCTCTAATGCTGTCACAGGTACATTTCCGTGGGAGAATCCCTTGGTTCTCATAGTCTGCATTCATTTGCAGAATTCTTACAGCGTCACATCAATTCTCCTGAAGCCAGTTCCTATCTGACTAGCACACATAAGCCTTTGACAGTTCTGAAGCCATTCAGCTTGAATTTAATGGCCACTAAGAAGTCAGCTAGAAAGGGTGGCAGACAGCGCCGTGGGAATACATCCAAAGATTTGCCACCTGATCTGTATGAAATGTACAAGACAGATGCTGAAGAAACCTATGGCGAGCATAAGACTCGAATCCAATGGATTCAAGATATTAGTAGAGGAATGGTTCAAGTACCGATTAAATCGCTTTGAGTATGCGGAGAAGAATGCCATCAAGCGACCGTGGGGAGATATTCTCTATAAAAATCTTCAACCCAAGTCCAAGTCCGAAGCCATTGCTCAAGGCTTCTATCCTTGCATGGTCCGAGGACCACAACCCGAGAATGCCGACCCATCCTATTTGCTATTGTGTAGCGATGACAATCTGTTCAAGTGCAACTATAAGTTTGCCAAAGATTCTGCTGCAAAGAACACGAAAGCATTTGGACTTGACTTCAACCCTGGTCCATTTACTCCAAGGGCTCATGGCACTCGTGATGCTGAACCAAATGTCACCAGCCCCTTCTACAACCTCGAAGGCCTCCTCACTCACATTGCTGTTCAAGGGGCAGCAGTGGAGCTCTTTGCTGATGACGCAGATTCTGATGAAGCGCCAGCTCCGCCGAAGCCGAAAAAGCAGAAGAAACAAAAGGCTTCAAAGCCCCCTGCCACACCGAAAGCTTCGCGTGCGAATCCACTGGCCACTGCACCCCCAGTGTGCAGTCTGAAGATCTTTCTCGTGTCTCCAAGAAGAAGGAGAAGCCCTAGAAGAAGAAGCCCATCAAGAGTTTCGGGCAAGAACTGACCCCAGCTGCCGTTCTGAGGAACGAAAATGAAGCCATTGATCTGTTAAGCGACGAATATCTTGGTGATGATGCTCTTGTGCTGCTGATAAAGAGCAAGCAAGAGGCGGAGATCTTGAACAATCTGCCCCTCTTTGACGTGGATATTCTCAATAACTTCATCGATAAGTGGTTTGACAACCCCAGCCTCAGCATTGATGATCTTCAGCTGCCAGTTGATATCAGCGTCACATTCCATGGAGCCATTGCTAATGAGCTGGCTCTGGCTCAGAAGATCGTCGAGCTGAAGAACAAGATTGACTATGAGAAGGCTCAATTCAAGAAGCACATGGCCAAGCTCAGCGTGGCTGATGTTCAAAGCTTCAAGCAGATGTTGCATGAACTCAAGGAGGAGTTTCATAAGAAACGTGAGGAAGCAAAAGGTTCAAGAGAGAGTGAGGGAGTCCCGGATTAGGGGGTGTCCGGATAGCCGAACTCTCACCATTGGCCGGACTCCTGGACTATGAAGATACAAGATTGAAGACTTCGTCCCGTGTCCGGATAGGACTTTCCTTGGCGTGGAAGGCAAGCTTGGCGATACGGATATGTAGATCTCCTACCATTGTAACCGACTACATGTAACCCTAACCTATCCGGTGTCTATATAAACCAGAGGGTTTTAGTCCGTGGGGCGAACAACAATCATACCATAGGCTAGCTTCTAGGGTTTAGCCTCCTTGATCTCGTGGTAGATCTACTCTTGTACTACCCATATCATCAATATTAATCAAGCGGGAGTAGGGTATTACCTCCATCGAGAGGGCCCGAACACAGGTAAAAACATCGTGTCCCTTGTCTCCTGTTACCATCCGCCTAGACGCACAGTTCGGGACCCCCTACCCGAGATCCGTCGGTTTTGACACCGACATTGGTGCTTTCATTGAGAGTTCCTCTGTGTCGTCGCCATCAGGTAGGATGCCTCATCTCGTCTTTAAAGACAATACTATCGCCAAAGGAGCCTTGGCCGCTGGCCAGACTCTTCGGCTAGGTGGTTTTCTTATGACCGCCAATCCGGCCACCGCGCCGACGATGACCTCTCGGGTCATCGAAACCAATCTTCATGTCAATTCGGAACTTGCCGAACAATTAGATCCAATCAAGCTCTCCTCCGTAAACGAGCTCTTGGATCGAATCGCCGCCCTGGGAGTCACCACAGACTACGACCGGATCGGGCCTAAAACCGATCTGAGAGAGATCAACTCTCCCCAGGCTACCCATCATGTTGCTGTGATAGAGGAGCAATGTGGCGATTCTTCTTCTATCTTAAGGACTAGCTACGTCCGGATTCCCGATCCCTCCATGCCGGATTCCCGCGGAGGGACGAATGTCAATCAAGCCCTGAACTTAAAGTCAGGCGGCGGGTCGGACTCATTGGATAGCACTCAAAAATCGAAACTTCCGAGTTCGGAAACTTCTCGGCCCCTGAGTCCTAAATTGGACGGGGTTCCGGATTTAGTGCCACCCGCCCACCCAAACATTAGCGATCTCTCTCGAATTCGGCAAGAGCCCGCGGAAATAGTACATCATTACTGGGCCAGATTCCTCCTGGTTATGAACATGATAAAGGACTGCCGAGAGGAGGACGCAATCCCAATCTTCTGCAATAATTGCACGGACAAGGGAATCCTAAACGCCATAAGTCGTCATGAAATTACACGCTTTGCTGACTTGGTGACCATAGTACAAAAGTATCTTTGTCGAAGGAGAGCGCTGGTAAACCAAAACTAAATTTTGGGATAATCCGCCCGAATACATCCCTAGTCCGAAACAAAAGGGTGCATCATTATCAAGCACACAGGTTAAATACCAAAAACCAAAACCCCCTAAAGATGCGGAACCGTCTTGGAGGGTTGGCTAAACGGACCCTGCAAAATTAATAGCACAGAGGGTGCCACTCCAACTCATAGCCTTCAAGCATGTTGGATACTACGGCAGGTGGCCAAAAGTGGCGAAGCACTTCTAGCTTCGGAATCCCAGCCCAGCAACACCAGTACGGTGTTAACAGTCTTCGAGACTTTCGCATCAAATAACATGCGAAAACGAACACTCTGCAACCTTGCCGAAGTCTACCAAGTAGCAACAATAAATCCATGGAGTGACATGGCTATTACCTTTAATGCTAGTGACGAACCTAAATTCCGTACTGCCTGGGCACCAGCCGCATTGGTCCTCAGCCCGATAGTGGACGGCTTTCGGCTTACTAAGGTACTCATGGACGGCGGCAGCGGACTAAACCTCATCTATGAGGAAACCCTCCGAAAAATGGAAATAGACTGGAACCGCATTGAGCGAAGCAGCACAACCTTTAGAGGAATAATCCCAGCCAGAAGCATGCTGCAGGAAAAATCACGCCGGGCGTAGTGTTCGCTCACGGACAATTACAGGTCCGAGGAGGTCACATTTCAAGTGGCCCCGTTCAACAGCGGATATCATGCTTTATTAGGATGAGAGGCATTCACAATCTTTCAAGCTATACCCCATTATGGGTACATGAAGCTTAAAATGCCCGGACCTAACGGAATCATCACTCTCGCTAGTGATCCGAACATAGCACTCCGCGCCGAAAACAAGACAGCCACACTAGCCCTCGAGGCACTATCTGAAGCCCTAGTGGCCGAGGAACTCACCGCGATGCGCTCCACGGTGAACAGGGACGATGTGATACTTGATAAAAGATCCAAGTCCACCTCTTTCAAACCAGCGGATGAAATATTCAAATTCCAAGTCAACCCAACGGACCCTGCAAAGACGGCCTCCATTGGGGCACAATTAAACCCTGATGTAGACGCTGCACTACGAGAATTTCTACAACAAAACTGGGACATCTTTGCCTGGCACCCTTCAGACATGCCAGGAATCCCACGTCGGTGGCCGAGCACAGCCTAAATATCCTAAAGGATTCAAGCCACCAAACAGGCTCTTGGCGCTTCTCCAACCCAAGAGACAGGCCATGGGAGAGGAGCTAGCCAAACTTTTGGAAGACGGATTCATCGGAGATATAAAACATCCGGACCGGCTAGCAAACCTGGTGATGGTACCAAAGAAGGATAAATCCTGGCGCCTATGTGTTGATTTCAAGGACCTTAATAAGGCTTGCCCAAAGGATCCCTCCCCTCCCTCGAATTGATCAAATCATTGGCCTTCTGACAGGAAATGACTCATTGTGCTTCCTCGACGCTGCATTCGGCTACCACCAAATCAAGATGGCGGAGCCAGACCAAGCTGCAACAACATTCATCACTCCATACGGCCCGTTCTGCTTCAACACAATGCCCTTTGGGCTCAAAAACACCGGCGCAACATATCAGCGCATGATTCAGACATGTCTCGCAAACCAGATCGGCAAAATAGTGGAAGCATATGTAGATGACGTGGTCGTCAAAACCAAGCACGTCGGAACTCTAGTAGACGACTTGAGGCTCACATTCGACAATCTTCGAAAATACGACATCAAGCTCAATCCGGAAAAATGCGTCTTCGGCGTTCCAGCCGGAAAGCTCCTAGGCTTCATTGTGTCCGGTAGAGGAATTGAAGCAAACCCAGCCAAGGTCCGAGCTCTGTCACAGTTGGATATTCCAAAAGACCTCAAACAAATACAGAAATTTACGGGATGCGTAGCGGCTCTAAGCCGCTTTATTTCCCGATTCGGGGAAAAGGCATTACCCCTTTACCGCCTCCTCCGCCGCACCGAACACTTCGAGTGGACGGATGCATACGCCGGACTCGAAGAAATAAAGGCCATTTTGGCAACAAATCCGGTCCTGGCCGCGCCCAACGTGGGCGAACCAATGCTATTATATATCACCGCAACACATCAAATTGTCAGCGCGGTGCTCGTTGTCGAACGAGAAACGGACGGACACCGGTTCCCTGTTCTTACTCCATGCAAGTCCCGGTACCCACACTACCAAAAGATAGCATACGCTGTGTTCATGGCATCCCGGAAGCTGCGACACTACTTTCAAGAGTGTTCGATAACGGTAGCCTCCGAAGTACCTCTTAACGACATTATAAACAACCGCGACGCGACGGGCCGGATTGCTAAATGGGCCATAGAGCTCCTTCCATTCGATATAACTTATAAGCCACGACGAGCTATTAAGTCACAGGTTTTGTCCGACTTCGTGGCCGAATGGACCGAAGCCGAACTCCCTAAAGAGTACGGCGCACACTCCAATTGGATCATGCACTTTGACGGCTCCAAAATGTTGGCCGGCCTGGGGGCTGGCGTCGTCCTGACGTCCCCAACAGGGGACACAGTCCAATACGTCCTTCAGATAATGTATACGGACTCCAACAACGCAGCCGAATACGAGGCCCTTCTGCACGGCCTCCGGATGGCAGTCTCCATGGGCATTCAATGCCTAGAGGTGCGCGGGAATTCGAACCTCGCAATGTCTCAAATAAACGGAGACTTTGATGCCAAAGATCCAAAAATGGCAGCATACCGCAATGCGGTCCTAAAAATGTCAGAACGGTTCGAAGGGCTCGAATTTCATCATATAGCCCGGGATAACAACCATGCGGCGGATATATTGGCACGCATCAGTGCAAAACGCGATGCCGTCCCACCTAATATCTTTCTAGAACGGCTGTTCAAGCCATCCGTACTATGGGAAGGGGAGTCCGGCAATATCAATCCGGACCCAACCGCCTTGCTCGACGCCAACACTCGACACAACCGGAGGCTCGCCCCGAGATAACACCCTCTGCTCACGAAATAATGGCGGTTATCACCCGTGGGACGGAACCATTCCTAGCCTACCTAACTAGGCAGGAACTCCCCGAAGACCAAAATGAGGCTCACTTTGCATAGTACGGCGCTCTAAAGCCTATAAAGTCCATGAGGGAGAGCTTTATAAGAAAAACACTACCGAGTCCTTCAAAGGTGTATCTCCGAAGAGGAAGGGCGAAACCTCCTGGCTGAAATTCATGCTGGACTGGGTGGGCACCACGCCGCAGCCCGGGCCCTTGTAGGCAAGGCCTTCCGTACAGGATTTTATTGGCCGACGGCCCGGGCAGATGCATAGGCATTAGTCCAACGATGCGTCGGTTGCCAGCTTTTTGCTAACCAAAGCCACATGCCACCCACCGCCCTTAAAACTATACCCATCACCTGGCCGTTCGGTGCAGGGGCTTGACATGGTTGGACCCCTCAAGGGAGGAACCCACAAGCAAAAGTACCTATTGGTCATGGTGGATAAATTCACCAAATGGATAGAGGCCAAGCCTGTGAAAACGGCCGAATCCGGACCAGTGATAGACTTCATGTCGTGGGTAGTGCACCGTTACGTTGTCCCCACAGTATCATCACTGATAATGGCACCAACTTCACGGCCGATGAGGTCAAATTATGGTGCAAAAACATGGGCATCAAGCTCAATTACGCCTCAGTCTATCACCCTCAAACCAACGGCCAAGTCGAAAGGGCAAATGGTCTAATCATGAGCGGCATTAAACCCAGACTAGTGCGGTCCCTCAAAGAATCTAACACGCCTTTGGGTTGAGGAGCTCGACTACAGACTGGGGCTGCGGACCACGCCAAATCGTACTACCGGATTCACACCATTATTCATGGTGTACGGCGCAGTGGTAGTCTTGCCCTGCGACATAATACATGACTCACCTTGCGTGCGCATGTATGAAGAAAGAGAAGCCGAGTTTGATCGTCAGGACAGTTTGGACGCATTGGAGGAGGAGCGCGACATGGCAAAATCTCGTTCCGCATTCTATCAACAGCAGGCTCGAAGATATCAAAGCAGGGAAGTACATGCCAAAGCTTATAACGTTGGCGAACTTGTTCTACGCCTGCCGGACAAGAAAAAGGACAAACTCAAGCCCAAATGGGAAGGTCCCTTCATCATCGACCAGGTCCTGACCGGCGGAGCATACCGTCTGCGAAACGCATGGGATAACCGACTTGAGCCGAACCCATGGAACGCAGCCCGTCTACGAAGATTCTATGCCTAAGTGCCGGACTCCAAGTTCGTCTCCTTCCTCCGTCCACATTTTCTATTTTTGCTGTCTTTTATTTCTCTCCTCCCTCCTTCTTCTTCTTGAAGCCTCTAGAGGCTCGTTTATGCTTTTTCAAGACACACTTGACGCGCTGTCCGCGTTCATTATACATGGGGGCTTCTTTAACAGAAGCTTATTTATACGGGCTTCATGCCCAACACATGCGTTAAACATGCTGGATAGCGGCCAATGTGTGGAGTAATACAATGGCGCCCGCCCACCCACCCACCCCTAAACCCTAGGTCACAGGCGATCTCCTCCTCCTTCCTGTGATTTGGTATTTGGTTCCGATCATCTTCCTCGGCGCTCTTGGATCTTTCTTCCTATGCCCTTTGTGATGGGTTCTTACTCTGGATCTACCCTTGGCTTGGACTTCTCCAAGGGTAGAGATTTTGCTGAGGAGATCTACAAGGTTTCGGGTCTCATAGTGCACCCCATGGAGAATTTGGTATCCTTCACCTTAGTGGTTTCTTTCAGTGGCATGATTTTCGTCTTCTGAGAGGATTCGATGGCGTGACTTTGGAATCTGCTTTGGGTGGATCTGCCAGTGATTTTTTGGTCTCAACCATTGGTGATAAGGTATTCAGCTTCAATGTTTCTTGCAAAGATGTAGGGTTCTACATTGTGGATACACGTTCTTTCTCCTACCCTCAGTTTAAATGTTACTTTCATTTGTGGGGAAATGGGGGACCCAATTGGGTTCGTGAGTTTAAGATTTGGAAGAAAGAATGTGATGCTGAGTGGATTTTGGTTAGTCCTTCTAAACGTAGGGCTGCATTAGGCATGCTAGCTATGCATAATCCACCAGTAAAATCTGCTCTTAAGTCGGGATCTGCTGCTCGCAAGAAGCTATCTTTTGCTACGTTTCAAAATTATAGTGTTTGCAAGGGCTATCGTTATCATGCCTCGGCGGAGTGTATTGTTGCATCTGAGGATGCGGGTTATCACATTCCTTCTACTGAGCATGTGGTTATTCATCCCCCAAAACCTATTGATTTGCAATGGACTGTTGCTTCACCTCCGATCATCTTTGGGTCAGTGAGCTCGTCGATGGTTCAACGTCGTCGCGTGTTGGGCGATCTTCCTCCTCATGATCCGCCATGTTGTTTGCATGGGTCGGATGGTTCTGCTTTGATTGCCCATGATGGGCCCTCGCCTGACAGGCCCTCTCCGCTTCATATGGATCTTTCCTCGTCTCCGATTGGGCCGGGCCCGTTTTCTTCACCTCAGATTATTCCGGGGTCTCAGGAGGCACATGTTGCATTTGAATCTATGATTGCTAATATGGTTGAAGAAGTTTTGACTTGCCCAAAGTGCTCATTATATGGTCATTTTGAAAACAATTGTCCTCTTAATATTGTTTGTGAGTCTTGTACGCGTGTGGGCCATCGTAAGCGGGATTGTGCGAAGATTGCAACTGCCAACGGATTATTTTGGAGGCCAAAATATCAGCCGCCTCCTCTGGTTCCCGATACCGGTCTCGAGTCTGCCGCCACCACCTTTGACAGGCCTGCCCTGTCTAGTCCAATTACTCCTGCACCAAAAACCCCAACATCCACACCTCCGGCGACTCCTCCACCTCCTGAGTCTCCTCCGGCGTCAAGTTCCTCTGAGCCCATGGCGGTCTTCGCCATTGATCCTTTGCGGTACGTGCCGGCGGGTCATCACATCATCGATGGTGGTGCCAATCGTGTACCCCGGACCTTTGTTTCGCCGCCATCCCCCATTGTGAAGCAGCATGAGCAGTACATGGTGGCGGAAGTTATGCCACTGCCTCCTCCTAATTAGGTGGGATCTGCTCGAGAGGCGGTGGTCGACTTCTTGGAGCATCCCGGGGTTCAGGTTCAATCTGCGCAGCCATGGGTCTGTGGTGTTGGTTTGTTCGAGTTAAGGGATGCTGGGGTTCGTTTTCCTCTGCTGCAATTGCCACCGCAGCCTCTTGGCAATGACACTTTCGTTCGATTTCATAAGCATGATGAGGGTGTAGGCTTTCGGGGACAACATGGTTTTCGTGATGGCTGCCTGATGTTTCTGGGAATCCCTCTTGATCTCCGTAATACTAAAAATATCCGCGCTGCTGTTAACACTTTTGGGAAGTCTCAGCATTGGGTTCATGATGATCCTTATATGGTTAGATCCATTGTTTTTGCTTCTTTCCCTGAAGATATACTGGTCCCACGAGATGTGGTGTTCACGGATTATGCTGCTTATGGGGGAGCAAAGGTTTCTTGGACTGCACCCTGTTATATCCTAGGTGCCAACTTTGCGGACCAAATGCCTGAAGATGAAGACCCAATGCCCATTGATGGTAATCCACATCCTCTTCCGGGTGCTCTGTTCCCTGACAATCACAATTTTGTGCTTCCTCTATATCCTGCTATTGGATGGAATGACCTCTCGCCAGTTCCTCCTCCAATGCACAATCAAGTTGATCCAGATAATTGGGGTCATGAGCACTGGGGTGATGTTCAGGCCGACCATGTTGGAGAGCTCAACCCACAGCCTGTGGTTCAGGACCAAGAGTCGATTGTTATCGACAATTCAATGCAACAGTCAGAGTCTAAAGTTCAGCTGGTGGACTCTCCTGAGCAGTTTCTTGATGTTAATGAGTGGGCTATTGTGCCATATCAGCCGCCTGTTATCCAATACGATCGCATTGTTATTGCATCTGTCAAGGTTGTTTATGGGCCTGTTTTGCCACCGGAGTTGGCATGGAAGCGCACTTTTGAGTCTGGAATGAAGTGCTGTCCTGTCTATGAGGTCCCTGTGCAAATGCCATTGGTGGATTTGCAGCCGATTGTTCTGTCCAAGAGGAACTGGGCTCTTGCCTTTGATGATGTTCAACCTGTCTCCCATCTGCAGTTGATTGATGTGCAAACTGCCAGCAAGACCAGACCTGTTGCGCGAGCCCTCTTTCCTGAACCTGCAATTTCTGACAGCTGTCTCTGAACCTGTGGACTCCAGTGTATCTGCTCCTGTTCAGGAGAGCCAAACCTCTCTTCCTACTGCTACGCTGGATCAACCCGATGAGGTCTTTTCCTTTTCTGCACAGTGTGACAAAAAGAAAGCGAGACGTCGCAAGACCCTGGCTCCAACGCTAATTGTGGATACTGAAGTTCGTCGCTGCACGCGTGGCTCAGTTAAAAGGAATGGCTTCAAACCTATTTTTCAGGAGCTTCAGCAGCAGCCGAAGAAGAAGAAGCCTCGTTGCAAGCCACTTTTTGATGAATCGCCCCTTCCAGGTTCTTCTTCGGATGTGCCCCCACCAACTCCAATCAGGGTGATCCAAGACATTGGCAGAGATCTGCAGATTCCGGATGACCAACTCACAGTGGATAAGCTTATGGCTAATCCTGCAGCTGACAGCACATCTGGTGGAGATGTTTAGCACTCTTTGGAATTATGGGGTCTGCCATGCCCCTATGCTGACCCTGCTGTTGGGTCTTTTGGTCTTTTTTAAGCTTTGTAATAACTTAAGCCTGAAACTTTCTTGCTTGTTGGGATTTTATGTGCTGTGGTGCTACTATGTAGTGCTCTTTTGCTATCATTCATTATATGGTTATTATGAGTGATTATCATTGCAAGAATTGGAGTGTGCTCTGTTGGAATGTGAGAGGGCTTAATGCACCTGCTCGAAAACGTGCTGTTAAGCAGAAAATTGAGGAAAGCCAGTGTGATGTTGCTTGTTTCCAGGAAACTAAATGTGAAACCTTTGATATAAGGGAAATTAGGGCATTCTGCCCTCGACAATTTGATATTTTTGCTTTTGCACCTTCTGTGGGTGCTTCTGGTGGGATTCTGGTGGTCTGGAATTCGGCTGTGTTGTCTGGTGTGCTGGTGGAAATACAACCCTTTGCTGTTGTGGTGCGTTTTACCTCTAAACAAAATAATGAGCAGTGGTCTTTAGTTTCTGTCTATGGGCCTTGTCAGGGGGAAGCCAGGGATAATTTTGTGTCCTGGTTATATAATTTGCATATTCCAATTGATGATAATTGGTTAGTCATTGGACATTTTAATTTCATCGTGTCCTCTCGAAACAGAAATTTACTGTGGGGATGTCAATGACATTTTTATCTTCAATGAAATTATTGGTCATCTGGGTTTGCTTGAATTTCCACTTAAAGGAAGGTCTTATACTTGGTCTAACATGCAAGATTCCCCTTTGCTTGAGCAGCTGGATTGGTTTTTTACCTCCACTAACTGGATATCTATTTATCCTTTTACTAAAGCTCTGCCTCTAGCTAGTACTGCTTCAGACCATGTGCCTTGTGTTGTGGTTATTAAAACTTCCATTCCTAAGTGTAACATCTTCAGATTTGAGAATTACTGGGTGCACATGGAAGGGTTTTTGGAGTGTGTGCAGAAATCTTGGAGCAAACCATCTAATAAAACACACTCCTCTGCTATCATTGCTGATAAGTTGAAATCCTCAGTAGGATCTAAAGAGATGGCAAACTAATTTTTCCAAAATGAAGCTGCTCATCTCTAACTGCAACAAGGTCATTTTACTGCTTGATAACTTGGAGGAAATCAGGCCTCTTTATAGGCAGGAATTTAACTTCAGGAAAATTGTCAAACTGCATTTGGAAAATCTGTTGCACCTTCAGTTTTTTTACTGGAAGAAGAGATGCACTATTAGATCTATCAAAGTGGGTGAGGAGAACACCAAATTTTTCCATGCAATGGCTACTGAGAGGTTCAGAAGAAACTCTATTGCTAGTTTGCAACAACATGATGGTGCTGTTATTTCTGATCACTCTCAAATGGAAGGTATGATTTGGAGTGCTTTTAAAGGAAGGATGGGAGTTTCAAGAGGAATTGTGATGGGTTTTGATCTGCCTGTTCTGCTTAAACATGTACCTGGCCTTGAGGTTTTGACAAATCCATTTACAATTGAGGAAATGGACTTGGTGGTCAAACATATGCCAATTGATAAAGCTCTTGGGCCAGATGGGTTCAATGGCCTTTTCTTCAAGAAGTGCTGGCATATTATTAAGTATGAGTTTTATGCTTTAGCCCAGGAGTTTTATGATGGCAAAGCCACCTTGGAGAACATCCATGAGTCTTTCATCACCTTGATTCCTAAGAAACTTTCACCTGAAGTAGTGGGAGATTACAGGCCTATTTCTTTGACTGGCATGGGCATTAAGTTTTTGTCTAAAATTATGGCCAATAGATTTCAGGAATTGATAATGATGTGCATCCATAAAAACCAGTATGGTTTCATTAAGTCTAGGACAATACAAGACTTCATTGGATGGACTTTGGAATATCTGCATCAGTGTCACCAGTACAAAAGGCCAATTTTAATTCTCAAACTTGATTTTGAGAAAGCCTTTGACTCCATTGAACATGAAGCTATCTTTCAAATCATGAGGCACACGGGCTTTAATGACAAATGGATTGGTTGGGTCAGATCTCTTTTGTCTTCTGGGACTTCCTCTGTTCTGCTCAATGGGGTGCCTGGGAAAAAATTTGTTTGTAAAAAAGGTGTCAGGCAAGGAGACCCAGTTTCTCCCCTTCTCTTTGTTCTTGCTGCAGATCTCTTGAAATCTGTGGTTAATGATATGCACATGAGAGGGGAAATTAAGCTGCCTATTCCCTGTCATGACAAGGACTATCCAATTTGGCAATATGCTGATGACACCTTGATTGTGGTACCTGCTGATGATGCTCAGCTCTTGGCTCTCAAGAAAATGTTGCTGACTTTTTCTTAGTCCACTGGCCTGGAGGTTAATTACCATAAGTCTTCTATGATCCCAATAAATGTTTCCCAGGAGGAAACTCTCAGATTGGCATCCCTTTTTGGTTGTCAAGTGGGCAAGATGCCTTTTACATATCATGGTCTGCCTGTTCGAACTACCAAGCCTGCAATGTCTGATGTGCTGCCTCTGGTTACTTGTATGGAGAGGAGAATGTCTGCTAGTTCATCTTTTCTTGCTCAGGGAGGAAGACTGCAGATTATGAACTCGCTTTTATCCTCTCTACCCATTTTCTTCCTTTGTAGTTTGCTAATTGCCCCTGGTATTTTGAAGCAACTACAGAGAATTCAAAGGCAGTGCTTGTGGAGGAAAAATAGGCAAGAAACAGCTCCTTCTCTAGCTGCTTGGGATTTGATCTATAGACCCAAAAACAAAGGAGGGCTGGGGATTCTTGATCTTGGCCTTCAAAATGTGGCACTTCTACTGAAACATGTGAACAAGTTCCTCAACAAGGCTGATGTTCCTTGGGTTCATCTCATTTGGAACTCATATTATCATGAACTTGTCCCACAAGGAACTGCACCATGTGGATCTTTTTGGTGGAAGGATGTCCTTAAACTCTTGGAGCAATTCAGGGAAGTCACATGGGTCAAGGTTAATGAAGGGGACACTGCTCTTTTCTGGCAGGATAAATGGCAGCTTGGAAATTCTGTTTTGCCTTTGCAGCACAGGTTTCCCAGATTATTTTCTTTTGTCAAAGATGCTCTGGTTACAGTCAAGGATGGATTTTCTGCCCTGGACCTGATATCTTGGTTCCATCTTCCACTTTCGGAAGCAGCGCACAATGAGCTCTTGGTTTTGAAATCTCTTATGCTGCACCATGAAAGGGACTCTGATTTGAAGGATGTTTGGTCTTGGCATGGATCTGACAAACCCTATACTCCTAAACAGTTTTATGTATCCAGGTTCATTCATCATACTTTTAATCCTGTTTTGACTTGGATTTGGAGGAGTTGCTATACCATGAAGATTAAGGTCTTTTCCTGGTTGTTAATAATGCATAGGCTTAATACCAAGGATATGGTGGAAAGGAGGCATTGGCATATAGATGATGGGATCAATTGTGTGCTTTGTCCCACTCACACCAGGGAAACTAGAGATCACCTCTTCTTCAATTGTAATTTCAGTCAGAGGGTTTGGAACTATCTCAAGATTGAGTGGGAAGCTGGGAATGACATGAGTCAGATTGTGCTCAATGCAAGGAGGAACTTTGCTCATCCTTTCTTTCTTTGAAGTGGTCTTTCTTGCTTCTTTGGAACATTTGGATCATCAGGAATGGAAAGGTCTTTCGCAAGAAAAGGCCAAGTTTTAATAGGTGGAGAGGAGCTTTTGTGAATGATATGTTTTTACTCTCTCATAGAATTAAGGTGAGATACAAGGAAGACCTGATTAGATGGGTCTCCTTTCTCCCTCCTTAAATGTAATTGTTTTATTTTAGGTTTTTCCTTTTTTTTTCTCTTGCTACTTCTGGTAGCATTTGTAATCATTGTAATTATGCTTGTTAAGTCAATAAAAGGCTGTGGGGGCTTTCCCTACAGTGTTCAGTCAAAAAAAAACACATGCGTTAAACTTCCGCATGTACCTTTTATTCACCATTATATGCATCAATATGACTTAAGTTTTGGCCAATCTGGGTTGCCTGGCTCCTGTGCTTACCCCTACGTTCCCGATTGTTCGGCTAGGTGGTAAAGGGAGCACCTCTGCGATTGTTACTGCCGGGTTAGCCGGATGTGTACCTCAGACTGGGTGAAGCCGAAAGCTAGCGTTCTTAAGGGAATATTCGGTCGGTGAACTGAAAGATGATTTTTAACTATTTACTCCTCTGCCCCTAGATGATTTTCTGCTTTTATAGCAGCTTTGACATGCATTTTAGGGCATGCATCCCAGCGAAAGGAACCCTTAACGGAACTATTCTCCCTCCAAGATGTTTCTTACTACCCATGTAATATAACATAACTAGTTGGGCACTTGTCTGATACAACAACAATGACCCCTACGCCTTGTCTCCATGCATACCCCGGTTCTTCTATAACCATGAAGGTATTCGGACACACTCCGAACTATTGGGTCATGAGGTTGAAGCGAAAAGGTCCGCTATGACAAACGATCTACAATCCGGCTAGAAGACATTTTTTTCATGTCATATTTTTACATAGTCAACTCGACTCATCGTATTCCTCCTCAATTCCATCTAATAGGCTATCTAATTTACAATATTGTTGGGAATACTTGGCGGCCAATTCTACTTGGCCGTACACTAAGCTTACAGGGATGTCCATCACATCAGGCCCCACAGGTCCGACCTCGGACATGTGGTTTGGGTCAGCCTTCGTGTACCGCATCTTTACCATGGCCCAGGCCTCCCTGGTGCCTTGACGGCAGGCCGATATCTTCCATAGACGGAAGCGCCGCCGTGCTCCTTGAAGCCGCTCTGCCAGCTCCCCAATGCTTTCGGGCAGGGAGATAGATGGCCACAAGGCCTGGCCGACGCCTTCCATCACCTGCCGGACTCGTTCGTGCAGCTGACACAATTCGGGAAGAAGATCACCCGAAGAATTGGGCATCTCCTCTTCAGGACAACCTGTGAGCAAACCTACATACACGTTTATGTTAGTCGCCTTCCTCGCCGAACTCTTTCAAAGTTCGCTCAAGCACTTACTGAAAATGCCGCGACGAAGCCGCCGATTCTCCTTTACGGAGTCAGACAACTGGGCATGAACATCTTTTAGTTCCTCACCCAGCTTGGTGTTGGCATCCTGGAGGTTATTCTTCTCCTGCCGCACGCTCGTAAGAACGCTCTCGCCGGCCTTTAGCTGGCGCAAGAATTGTTGCTTGTCCGGATCCAGTCCGGCGCCATCTGCAATGTTTTTGTCAGATTTATACACCCGCCGCACTTCATAAACTATTTATCTTTTAGAGTGTATATTACCAGTGGGGGTCTCTGCGGCTCCCTCAGAGCGGCTAGTGCGGCCTCAAGTTGGGCCTTGCACTCTTCAAGCTCTGGGACAATCGGGTATTCTTCTCAGAAGATCCTGCATGACAAATGATCCTTAAATCAGTTATTCTAACTATTTTAAGTCTCGGGGCTCTTGGCATATATAACTGTCAAATTTGCTTACCCGTATGTCCGCTATACATCTTTGCTCCGTGGCTCTGGCTAGACCATCTTGAGCGGCACGGAGGTGCGCATCTCCCGAATCGAAGGCATTTAAAGCCTCCACAGGAGAAACATGCGTCCACGAAGAAGAACTGTCGGCGCTTTGTGATTCAAGGCGCTCTCCACCTTGGAGTTGGTGGCGGACAACCTATCGGCATCCTCTGTCGGAGGATTATCCGACGCACGTCTCGTGCTCGCCTCAGCCTCCGGACCCGGCTTTGAAGCCTGGCCGGTGAAGGTTCGATTGGCAACCTCTCCGGACTCGGTCCGTGGCGCTCTTTTTCCTGAAAAGAGCACCAGCGTCGACGCCTTCCGGGAATCAATCACAGGAGTATGGTGGCACGCCATACCGCTGCGGCGGAGTTTCGATCTGGACCGCACTTCTTTTTAGCCTACGGGCCGCACTGCCCTTTGTTGGCCAGCCGCTTGGGCTCGGCTTCTGCCTCGAAGGTACCCTGCAAGCACCATTGGTATCTGGTGATAAAAAATAAGCATGGATGGGTCATTATCGTGGTTTTGGGATCTCGGTCTCGATTACACTGTGAGGCTGGAAGTATTCCTGGGTAATCAGCCGTAATGGCAACCAAAGCATTGTCGATGCTAAGTTGGTGGAATACCTCGTCGATCAACTCCACCTTTATATACGGATCCTCTTCGGAGGTCGGGTCGAGGGACCGTTCCGGATCCTCGGGTTGTGGGGGCGGGCTGTGTATCTTCTCCATGATGCAGCGCGCAGCTTCCTCGAGGAACCATGCAATAAGATATTTAACCATGGGAACATGGATCGGACAGGTCACAAAGATGTTTGCTTACCCAGCTTCGAGGATTATTCGAAGAAAACTCCTTCAGTTGATTCACACGGAGGAAATCCTCCTCCTCCCCTTTATACATGGCAGACAAGATCTTCACCAGTTCGGTGACCGATCCTGGCCCTTTGCGGCCATGGCGGGTGGCATCGTCCTCCCTGTTGAAGTCCCACATGGGGTGGCCCCTGTATTGGAGCGGCTGCACTCCCCTCATAATGCAGATTGCCATGACTCCTATCATGGTCAATCCGGCATGAGCCAGTAAATTTTTTCGGTCATCAAATAAAGGACATCCCGGTCATCTTCTCTCCGGGGGCTCTGAGGGCGCCAGCTTAAGCGCTTCTTCAGAGGAGCATTGCTGAACTCCGGAAGGCCGATCCGAACAGGATCCGGCAGCGGGACGTCCTCCATGTAAAACCATTCCGAAGGCCAGTCTTCGGACGCCTTCTTTGGGGTTCCGGATAGGTATCCGGTCCGGCGATCTTGCCATAGCTCGGCTCCGCCCACTTGATATATTGACCCCTCATGAGAACGGGGTACTAGGCAGAATATTCTCTTCCACAGTCCGAAATGAGCCTCGACGCCCAATAATAGTTCGCAAAGGGCCACGAAGCCCGCGATGTGCAAGATGGATGCAAGAGTAAGATGGTGCAACTGGAGGCCGTAGAAATCCAGGAGCCCCCGGGGAAACGGATGGATTGGAAATCCGAGTCCTCTTACTAGATAAGAGATGAAGCATACCCGCTCTCCTTTAGAGGGATCGGGGACGCTCTCCGCTTGCTTTCCGCCCTTGTAAGTGGCAAGTCCGGCTCGAACCGGGACCATGAAGGCCGGGGAAGAAATCCCTTGGCTTGGAGTATAACTAGCTCGCTATCTTGGACTGAGCATCTCTCCCAATTTCTGGCTGAAATTTGGGGCCGCAAGAGGAGGAGCCGCGTCGGTATCCATGATGGAATGGGCTTTGGTCGAGGCGCTCCGATGAAAGCTTCGCAAAGGGGATGGTGTGACTCAGATCTTGATCCTTGCCCCTTTTAGAGGCGGCTCCTTTGCGCGGCTAGGGGTTAATTGTTAAAATACCCTGGCTTTTCGCATTCATTCAAACACGTGGAAGATGGCCATTATTGTGCGAAGAAGCCGAGGCGCAGCATTTATCGAAGCCGGACACTATTCGACAAGTATATGGAATTTGGAGAAGAACCCGCCTCGCAATGCCGAAGACAATCAACGCGCCGGACTCATCGTCATTGAAGCCTGGTTCGGGGGCTACTGAGGGAGTCCCAGATTAGGGGTTGTCCGGATAGCCGAACTCTCACCGTTGGCTGGACTCCTGGACTATGAAGATACAAGATTGAAGACTTCGTCCCTGGTCCGGATAGGACTTTCCTTGGCGTGGAAGGCAAGCTTGGCGATACGGATATGTAGATCTCCTACCATTGTAACCGACTCTGTGTAACCCTAACCTATCCGGTGTCTATATAAACCGGAGGGTTTTAGTCCGTAGGATGAACAACAATCATACCATAGGCTAGCTTCTAGGGTTTAGCCTCCTTGATCTCGTCGTAGATCTACTCTTGTACTACCCATATCATCAATATTAATCAAGCAGGAGTAGGGTTTTACCTCCATCGAGAGGGCGAACCTGGGTAAAAACATCGTGTCCCTTGTCTCCTGTTACCATCCGCCTAGACGCACAGTTCGGGACCCCCTACCCGAGATCCGCCGGTTTTGACACCGACAGAGAGCATGAAGTACTTCACAACGAAATGTGTTCAAGCTCACAAGGAGGCAGAAAAACGCAAGGCTCTTGGGCGTCCAGGCATCGACCCCAAGATGGCTTCCAAACAAAAAAAGAAGCCTGCTGTGGCCGAAGCTGAAGCATCAAGGTAGGAAGCACCTCACATTTTCTTCCCTGCCAGCATGATAGGCTCGAAGCCTAAGGTTCCCACAGCAGCTTCAGAACTTAAGAAAACAAGGGCAACTGAGGCCGAAACCAGAAAGCGCAAGCACAAGAATGCCACTGATAATGTTCCACCGACCAAAAAGCCGAAGACAAAGTCTTCGCGAAAAAATCGTGTTGCTGCCACAAAGCCACTTGTTGTCGATCCATCTCAGTTGCTCGTCCTGCCTCCACAAATCAAGAGCGTCAGCTAGTAGTTCATGAGCCTGCTTCCATAGAGGCTCCTGAAGCTGAAGATATTCCAGCTGTCGACCCCATCACAGCTGAAGACATTGGTCATCACGACAATGTAGATGATGATGAAGTCCTTCCTCAGATCGAGCACCAACCGGTATCATCGCCTGTTCTCATGAACAGCAAACTCATCAGCATTGGTCATCATCTAACGCCAATTGCTCAGGATGCATCATGGGTTGATCACCCCCGACAAGACACACCAAGCCAATACACACCCAGTACTCCCCCTCCTCAAGTCACCACTCCGGTACTTGACGATGACAATTACATGGTGAAGAACACCCCATCTCCAAAGGCGTCACCCGCATTTCGCAGGCATTGCAAAGGCCCTAGGCCACATGTCTCCATGCCGAGCGTTCCAAAAGGAGAAGTGCAACACAACTTAGTAGCACGTCAAGTGTTTCCTAAAGCCACTCCAACTATGAACGTATCTGTGTCTGAAGCAAAAGTTGCTGAACACATTCCGGCTGCATCAGCCGATGACAACCAAGAATCGCGTCATGAAGAAGAGAGAGTTGCCACACCCCCATCACTGAAGAATATGTTCTCGAGCAGAACATGTTTGTACCCGACCCTCCTACTACTCAAGTGGAGGTTGAAAACACTGAGGCGACCACAAACAACACTGCTGAAGCCAATGACCATGTCATGGCTGAAGACATTGTGGCTCCTGAAGCTAATGTTGCACCTGAAGCCAATGTGCAACTTGAAGCCCATGTCAATGCCAATGCTCCTGTACCACCTCCAAGGCCTCACACCATTGAGCAAGCATTTGATCGCGACCAACTTGTCACTGTCCGATGGCCTATTCTGGTTCCTCCGCCTGCTCCCGGACCACAATTTGACTACCATGTAGAGCACAGGCCTCAGGTCTAGAAGCCAAAGCCCCGACCACCAAGATTTCCAAGCGCTGCAACTTCCCCTGGATCATTCAATGTAAATAGCTTCAGGGCTCACAATACCTTCTTTGACAGTGCAAAGAACCCTTACTCAAGGCCAAGAATCTCATCTGATCATTATGGAGCTATCAGCAGCGCAACTATTACTCATGCATCTTATACAATCAAGGGCGAATCTTTCCTCACATGCGTCTGGATTGTGAAGCCATTGCTGGTCTGCCCTGCTTGGAAGAAGCTCTAGACTGCTTCAGAGATGCTGGACTTCTGCAGTTTGTCACTGACAAAGAGCATTGTGTCGGATTACGGGTTCCGGCAAAACCCTTGAGGTTCGAACACTGGGGTGCGCACGAAGATCTCTCCTCTCCCACGCTCTCACACTCCACGATCCCACGGACTAGCTCGCCGAACCCAAAGAACACTAGGACACAAGATTTATACTAGTTCGGGCCACCGTTGTGGTGTAATACCCTACTCCAGTGTGGTGGTGGTTGATTGCCTCTCGGGCTGAGGATGAACAGTACAAGGGGAAGAACAACCTCCTGAGGTGAGGTGTTCTTGTGCTTGGTGGGTGTGTGGATGAACTGAATGAGTTCGTTGCCTCCTACTACGGTGTCTGGCCCTATTTATAGAGGCCCCGGTCCTCTTCCCAAATATTGAGCGGGAAGGGATGCCACAATGGTCGAGTTTGAAGGGGGACAGCTAGTACAGCTTATCCTGACAGAAGTAGTCTTCGCCTGCCAAAGGCTCTGGTGGTGACGCTGTCTTGGGCTCCAAGGTGACCTCCGTCCTTCCGTCCTGTTGGTCTTGGTATCGTTGCACCGATATGGAAACCTTTGCTTGACGCCTCGGTACTCCTCGCCTGCGCTTGCCTCCTTAGCACCAAAGAGGAAGCAAGGACACTGTGCGCGCTAGCGCCCGCCAGGCCTTGATCGTCATGGCTTAAGTCATGGGAAACCTGTTGGGTTCTACGGTAGGGTGCGTAGACTGCAAATTAAAATTTTCCTACGCGCAGAACATCCAGGAACATGCTACGGGAGATGGATCACAGTTCGTTACCACTAGACGCACAGTGCTGTGCAGCGCAAGAAGAGTTGAGGCAGCGCGTCGGTGTGGATCGTCTCCTCCGCGTCCGATCTCCCTCGAACAGCCGGTCGTCCGATCCCACGTACGTGTTCGCCGGAGCGGCACAAGTGCACCGCCTCTAACGGTATCCACGCGTGCAGGAGGAACACCGTGCAGCGGACTGCTAGGTCCGATCACACGATCGGCGAGTGGAGGTAGCTATTCGCAACACATGCAAACCCTAGTCGCAGCGCCGAAGCGATCAACCGCCTGAGTGTGCCGCACCTCCACTTTATATAGGCGTCCGTCGCGGGCTCAACACTTGGGCATTGCACAGACCCTAAAGCCCAAACTCTACTCGGTCACGTTCCTAGTCCAGTTCGGATCACATCTGACCAGTGTCCTACGAACCGACCTCGTAGGTTCCTTCCCTTATGCGCGCGACCCCTTAGGTTCAAGTCGGCTTGGTCACAGTTCGGATCACCTCCGACCTGCACGGTTGGTAGCGGCCTCTAGCAAGGTGTGCCGACCACCAAGCAGACTATGAAGCTGGTTAGGCGAACACAGCCATAACGTGTCACACTTCATTTCCCTTTGCGACGATATATGTTGTCGGGCTCAAGGCGAGACTGTCATCCTTGTGCTAGCCCGACCTCTTTCTCGTTCCAGTGATACCGACCACAAACTGGATTATCTCATAATCCTTGTTGCATGGTCATGCTTATCCTGGTCAGATCACACGAGGGGCCCAGAGTATATCTCTCCTGATCGGAGGGGCAAATCCCATCTTGCTCGACCATGTCTCACAAGATGGGATCGGACAAACCGAAACCTACCTTTGTAACTACCCGATCCACGGAGTAGCGTTTGGTCGGCCCAAAGCAAGTATGTCACCATCCAGTACATGCTTCACTCAAGTCTTAGGACATAGAACGTATGTTGTACTAGAGACTCACATATGACATATCGCTGCGTCTCATAGTTGGGTCTGTCCGACTCGGACCTTATCTCGACTTCCGGATCCGACTCGTCGAATCCGACCAGACCTTTCCAAGTCCATATTATCCGGTTAGCATCCAATGCTCCATGGCTAGTGAGACCAAGCCATCGACCGTGTCATATGCTAGTCTAGTCGGTCATGCTGGCGTCCACACAGCCCTTTCGACTAGGGACCTTTTAGGACAGTCATCATACAATGCATAGTCCCACAAACAAGTCACGTACTTGCTGATACACATCATCGATAATGTCCAAGGACTATCTTTATTCATAAACACATAGGAAATATCATCATACATGATTGCCTCTAGGGCATATCTCCAACAAAACCTCGCGAGGTACCCCCCTTGCCTTGATCTCTCCGCCCTCACGACCCAGCCTGGTGAGGCCGCTCCCGAGGAGGTCCTGTGTCGTCCGCCTCGCGAGGCTTGGCCCCTCATGAGGGTCTTGAGTGCCTGCTGGTGAAGACGGGCCGTACGGGCCCGCTCGCAGAGCCACACCATTGGCTGCATGCCGGCAAGTCTTGGGACCCCCATTCCCAGAACGCCGACAGTAGCCCTCGGGCCCAAGGCGCGCTCGGACTTGGCTTCAAGGCGAAGCCAAAGGGAAAGTGCAGAGCGCTGCGGGCCCCTACAGCCTGCGGCCTTGGTCGACGCGTGGCGGTTGATTGGACGAGGGCGTCTCTGCTTTCCCACGCTGCCTCGGCAACTACCCGACTTGACAAGTCCCTGCTACATGCAAGGAAAAACCATCATTACCTATGATCGTGGGGGGTGCTGGTTGGCCTTCTCCTGCTATAAATGGGAAGGGGGTGGAGCCCCCTTCGCCCATCTCTTCTCATTCCGCTCGCTTCTCCCCCTTTGCTCCATTTCCAGTAGCGACACCAATGGCGCCGTCGAAGAGGTTCTCCGCCACGGAGAAGGGGAAGGCCCGTCAGGAGGGGCCCGGCTCTCCGGGGCCCAAGCGTGGACGCAGCCGTCCCCGCAAGCACGCTGCGACCCCCGCGGCGGCCCCCCACAGCCATGGCAGTGCCGCTTCGCGTGGTGGGGGTCACCCCGGTCGTAGCATCCCTCTTGGTGAAGAGAGACGTGCCGTGGTCGCACGGCCTCCCCGGCCGCGCTTCCACTCGGCGGAGGTGCTGCTGGAGTTCATCGTCTGGTCGGAGAACCCGGCCGGCAACTGGCTTCAGCTCCCGCACTTCTTCGCCGATGAGCTGCAGGCCACAGGTCTAGGCAGGCTCTGGCTGCAGGCAGATGGCTGTTGCAGCAGGGCTTCCAGGTTTGCAGTTGAGGTCTCCGTCACGGGCAACATAGCCCTGGCCCGCGGCTGGCAGACGTTTGCCCGCGCGCGCGGCCTGGGCAGGCGGTGCACCCTCCATTTCAAGTACGACGGCGACGCGACCCTCTACGTGAGGCTGTTTGGGGAAGATGATCGCCACGCCGGGTGCTGCCCCGAGGTTAATGACGGTGACAAGTTGGTCGGCCTTGACGACGGTCGAGATGAGGGCGAGGACAACCTTGCGCCCAGCTATGGCGACTCTCCCTCCGGCAACAGCTCCAGCAGCGGTGGCTACGACCAGCCGCCGCGCCCGCTTCGAAGGTGGCAGCGGGTCATCTCGCCGTCGCGCCTCAGTGAAGCGCGAGGAAGGGTCCGACTGAGCTCAGGAGAGCGCCACGGGTCCGACCTCATGAACCGCTATAGAGGCACGCGCCACTTTTGCTTTGTTCTTCCTTTTCTTCCTGCATCAAGAGAGATGAGTATGGGGCCCCGCAGGGGCGCGCAACAAAACTATGGTTTCCGAGTTGTTATGCTATGTTTATCGTTCCTGTGTCGTGTCGCAGCATAAATGTCTTATATAGGCGCATAGGAATAACTTAGCTTGCCGTGTTTGAAGTAGTTTCCACCTTACGAGGCGCGCATTCCTCAGCACCTGGCCAGGCTTTTTGGGAACTACAAAAATTTTGTTAGTTAGGGAATTCCAAGCCCTGATCACAGGCGACGCCGACCATGACTCAACGCCTCGCATCGCGGTACCCGTGGGGAACGGATTAGGGGAGGAGTGCCAGCTTGCGGCTCGAACGTGGGTGCCTCGCGAAAAAACAAGACGCTCACCAGGGAACCTGTCCAGCCCCCTCGCGAGGGACGCGAGAGAGAGAGAGTACATGCCAAACAGGGAAACGAAGGCAGAACAGAGGCAGAAAGTGACAGGATGAGACCAACAAGAGAACACCAAAAAGCAAATTTTGATTAAAGAGGGGCGTGCCAACTATGAAAAGCAAATGAAAAGCCACGTCCGACACCTAGTCTAGTCTTCTTGTCTTCTCACCAGCATGGACCTAAGTGCTGCCACTAGGACGTGGGAGGCAGCCCAAGAGGCCCGAGGGTGACACTCCTGAGACTCCGGGGCGTGTACATCCCCACTCATTATTACGTGAGAGTGTCACGAGCAGAGACCTTCACAGGCACTAGGCCTTCTTCACAGGCGCCAGGCCTTTCTTAATGGGTAGAACTTCCGGGGGTGCTGGATGTTTGTCGGAGTAAATGACCACGGGTAGCCTAGCCGGCTCCCCCTTGCTCTTCTGAAAAATTACAGGCCGATCGAGCCTTCAAGCATCCAAGGCGTGGGGCTGCCTTTCCCCTGGCCGGCTGTCTCTCAGGCCGGCTATTGGGAGGCGGCCCGGCCCTAAACCCACAGGAGGAAAGCCACAAGAGGGCCGACTCCAAGAAGCCGGCCACGAGAAGGCCGACTCCAAGAAGCCGGCCCCCAGCAGGCGGCCAAGATCGTACCCTCAAACTCTGCACCCACATAACGATGATGAGACGGGGCGTGGCTACAGTGAAGACTGCCACCCCCGAATCCCGGGCAGCGTGGACACTGCAGTCGCCCGTCTGGCGGTCATCACCCGTCTGGCCAGCAACCTTTGTTGCCATGTTGACCATGACGTCACCCATGACAAGTTGTCGATGCGGCCCGCAGTGGCGGGCCCTTCATCGAGAGAGACGCCCGGCGGCCAGGCCTCCCCAGTCGGCTGGGATGTGGCCGGCTCCCGACCGGCTTCCTCCCTCCCTCAAGGAGGCGCCTCATTAAGGAGACAAGGCGAGGTAAGGCTACATGTGGCGCCGCCAGCGGTGGCACTGTAGCCATGCTTACGTCGACAAAGCCCTCGTCATCAGGAGTGCGACAACAGTAACCAGCCCCCGACAGGACCCCCGAGCGGTGGGAACTGCCTGTCGACCAAGAAGCCGGCAGCCGGCAGGGCCCACCAGTCGGCGGGCCCTAGCGGCTGGCGGAGAAGCCGACGAACCTAGACACTGACGTCCAGGGCCCACGCTCAGCCGGATTACCATTGTACCCCTGAGGGGTAGACCTATATAAACCCCCAGGGCACCCATGCAAAGGGTTGATCTCTTAGAGTTTAGACACCACATTGAGGGGAGAAGAGAGCTAGCCTTGCCCTCCTTCTTCTTCTCGCCGAACAGCACAAGGAGCCTCTTGTAGCTACTTGTTGATCTAGTGATCATGCGGAGACCCCGCAGAGCAGCAGTAGGGGAATTATCTCCCCAGAGAGCCCCGAAGCTGGGTAAGATTCGCCGGCGTGCATGTCTTCGCCTTATCCCATTACGAGGCACCGGCGATGTCTTATTCGCTCCCACAATGATAAGCCACCCATTGGCATATGTCGCACCTACCACCCGACATTTGGCGCCCACTGTGGGGCCAGGTGCACCGTCGTCTGGAGACCTGCTCTAGATGGGAACCCTTTTCCTTCCCACCGAGCGTAGCGAGCCCGGCACGCCCGATGGCGCTTGCCCCGATGCCTACAAGGCGTCGCCGACGCCTTCGCGGCGAGCTGCCTCACCGATATTCTTGGCGGGCCCGCATCTCCGATGAGCCCGCATCCGACGCGGGCATAGGCTGCCCCGAGAGCCACCTCGTCAGCCTCCTCAACCAACTCCATGTCTCCAGCGAGCCTGCTGCGGACTTGGAGTCGGTTGGC
Organism: Aegilops bicornis; assembly: GCA_021605145.1. Classification (NCBI taxonomy): domain Eukaryota; kingdom Viridiplantae; phylum Streptophyta; class Magnoliopsida; order Poales; family Poaceae; genus Aegilops; species Aegilops bicornis. The sequence goes on from CM038672.1 coordinate 543,190,817, forward strand.
TCCACCGACCCGATGCTTGTCGACTCTGACACGGCATCGCTTGACGCTTTCCCACCAACATAGTGATCTTCAACGACCCTCTTCCTCGAGATGACAGCTGTGGCAGCACCATCACCGAGGTACTGGTCATCAGCCACGGCGTCGCCTCTGGCGAGAACGCCCACGATGCCCTGCAAGCGGTGCTGCACGACTTGTCCGCCCCCATCCCGGACGACGCTGACGCCGAGACATTGGAGGCACGCCGCCTCGCCCTCATTGCGGAGGGCCAGAAGCTAGCCTCCATGAGACGCCTCACTGAGGCTCACTAGCGCGAGGTCGACCGCGCCGCCTTTGGCACGCCGCCCCCTGACGGGCCGAGCCGAGTCGGCATCGTCAAGAAGCCTGGCGCGGCCATCGCCAACATGCTGGGAGCAGACCGCCCAGTCTATGCCACGCCCATCGAGAACCTACGCGCCGCCCAGGCGGCCGTAGACGAGCTGAATGGACTGGGGGCTGACGAGCTCCGCTACATGACCAGACGCATCCAGCAGCTGATCGACGCGGCCACAGAGCGGCATGAAGCCGGCATCCGCGCTGAAAGTCCTCCCCCACGCCGAGAGCATGGTGCGACGTCACGGACACCGACTGCGGGCAACACCCGCGCAAGGTAAGAAAAGGAGCTAGCTGCTAGCCGCAGCCAGACTCGAATCTCCATCGAGCGCGACGTAGAAGGCCGCCCTCGAGCCGTGGAACGACGAGGAAACCCACCTCCTCCTCCCCCTCGTGGGGAGGGATATCCCACCCTGCCGCTGTCACGCATCCGACTCTCAGCGGCCGACTAGGCCGCCGCGAAGGAGTCGGCAAGAATGACGCCCGCCATCGGATCGACCGCCTAACGTGATCCCTGGCGTTAGAAGAAGAAGATGATGTCAGCCCGCCTTGCTTCGGCGCCCGCATCCGCGATGAGCCCTTCCCCAAAGGGTTCTCGCTCCCAAGAGACACGCCCAAGTACAACGGCTCCGTGAAGCCGGAAGATTGGCTGATCGAACACTCCGCTGCGGTTCGCATAGCCAACGGCAACATGCGTGTTGCCGTGAAATACGTCCCCCTCATGCTCCAAGGTATGGCACGCACCTGGCTCAACAACCTCAAGCCTTACAGCATCAACAGCTGGCTAGACTTCACGGAAGCCTTCATCCGCAACTTCACCAGCACCTACAAATGGGCTCCCAATCCCCGACAGCTCTCCTTGTGCGTTCAAGGCCCCAATGAATCAACTCGCGACTACCTCACGCGTTGGGCCGAGCTCCGCAACTTCTGCGAAGGGGTGCACGTGGTTCAAGCCATAGAGTACTTCACCGCCGGGTGCCGAGAAGGCACCCTCCTGAAGCACCGGCTCCTGTGCGACGAGCCGACTACCCTCGACGAGCTGCTGGTCATAGCAGACAAGTATGCCACGGCCGACTCTTCAATGAAGACCGAGCTCCGAGTAGACGCCTCCGGGAAGGTGCTCGCTCCGACTCCCAAGACACCGGCCGGAGACTCAGGCCAACGCCCGTACTAGAACGATAACAAGCGCAAGGCCCCTGTGCCGCCTTCCACCAGTCGGCGGTGGCTACGATCGAACGAACAACCCGAAGGAGGCCGCGCCTAAGAAGCATATAGGCGGCAGGGCGGCAGCCGGCTTTCTCCTACGAGCAAGCCCTTGATGCCCCTTGCAAGTTCCACAGCGGCGCTAAGCCGTCCAACCACACGAACCAGAAATTTCACTGGCTCACACGAATCTCCATAGGCGAAGGGCTGGTGCCGCCTCCGCCTGCTGGTCAGCCGCCTCCGGCCTCTCAGCAGCCGGCCGCTCGGCCAGCAGCCGGGGCTGCTCAAGACGAGTTCCCCGACGAGCATGCCGTCTACGTCGTCTTTACAAGCCAGCCCGAAGACCGACGCAGCCGGCGCCGACAACACCAAGAAGTCAACGCGGTCGCCTTCAACAACCCCGAGTTCATGCACTGGTCTGAGAGGCCTATCAGCTGGAGCTAGGCCGATCACCCAGAGGTGATGCCATCTCCCGGCTCTTATGCATTGGTTTTTGACGCCACCCTCGCAACAAAACGGCGAGCTGCCTGTTTCTCCCGCGTGCTGATAGATGGTGGGAGCAGCATCAACATACTGTACAGTGACACCATGGAGAAGCCGAACATCAAGACGAAGCAGCTCATGCCTAGTCGGACTGTGTTCCATGGCATCGTACCCGGCCTGTCCTGCTCACCAATCGGCAAGATCAAGATAGATGTTCTCTTTGGGGACAAGGATCATTTCTGCCGAGAAGCAATATGATTTGAAGTAGTGGATCTGGAGAGCCCTTACCACGCGTTGCTTGGCCGACCTGCTCTAGCCAAGTTCATGGCTGTGCCCACTATGCCTACCTCAAGATGAAGATGCCAAGCTCCAAGGGCATCATCACCATAGCCGGAGACTACAAGAAATCCTCCGAGTGTGCAGCAGCTAGCAGCCGGCTGGCCGAGTCCCTCTTGATCGCTGAAGAGAAGAAGATGCTGGATCGAGTCATGGCCATGGCTGGCAAGCAGCCGGCCCTGTCCCTTGACCCCAAGGAGTATGATGCCCAAGTTTCTTTTCAGCCGGCCAAAGAAACAAAGAAGATACCTCTGGACCTAGAGCACCCAGAAAGGTTTGCTGCCATTGGGGCAAACCTGGACAGCAAATAGGAAGGCGAGGTCGTCGATTTCCTCCATGAGAATCGGGACATCTTCGCATGGTCCCCCAAGGACATGCCGGGTGTTCCGAAGGAATTCGTCGAGCACAAGTTACACGTCCGAGCAGATGCAAAACCAGTCAAGCAGCCCCTCCGCCGACTGTCGGAGGAAAAGAGAAGGATTGTAGGAGAAGAGATAGCCCGGCTTCTGGCAGCCGGCTTCATCATGGAGGTGTTCTTTCCAGAGTGGCTTGCGAACCCGGTCCTCGTGTTGAAGAAGAATAACAAGTGGCGCATGTGCATAGACTACACCAACCTCAACAAAGCCTGCCCCAAAGATCCCTTCGCTCTGCCAAGGATTGATCAAGTGATAGACTCCATAGCTGGATGCGAGTTGTTGAGTTTCTTGGATGCTTATTCAGGCTTCCACCAGATAAAGTTGGATCCAGCTGACCGCCTGAAGACCGCCTTCATCACACCATTCGGAGCTTTTTGCTAGCTGACTATGACATTCGGCTTGAGAAATGCCGGCGCCACTTTTCAGCGTTGCATGCAGAAATGCCTCCTCAAGCAGCTCGGCAGAAATGCCCACATCTATGTAGACGATATTGTGATGAAGACGGAGAAGCGCGGCACCTTGCTGGAAGACCTTAGAGAGACATTTCAAAACTTGCACCGGTTTCAGATCAAGCTCAACCCCGAGAAATGCGTGTTCGGAGTACCAGCAAGTCAGCTTCTAGGCTTCCTGGTCTCCGAACGCGGCATCGAATGCAACCCAGTGAAGATCAAGGCCATAGAGAGAATGGAGATTCCTACCAAGCTACGAGATGTCCAAAAGTTTACCGGATGCCTGGCCTCCCTGAACCGCTTCATCAGCCGGCTAGGAGAGAAAGCTCTCCCCCTCTACCGACTCATGAAGAAGTCCACTCACTTCGAGTGGAACGACCAAGCAGACCAAGCCTTCCACAAGCTAAAGAAGATGATGGACACGCCGCCTGTCTTGGCGGCACCGACTGAGAAAGAGCCCATGCTCCTTTACATTGACGCTACTAGCCGGGTGGTCAGCACCGTTATCGTGGTTCAGCGCCCAGAAGAAGGCCGAGCTCAGCTAGTCCAGAGGCCGGTATAATATTTGAGCGAAGTACTGTCCACCTCGAAGCAGAATTACCCGCACTACCAGAAGATGTGCTACGGTGTGTACTTCGCCGCCAAGAATCTCAAGCCCAACTTTCAAGAGCACCCCATCACGGTCGTATGTACTGCCCCGCTCGCGGAGATCATAGGCAGCCGGGATGCATCCGGCCGGGTGGCAAAATGGGCCATTCCGCTGGCTCCTTACACAATCTTCTACCAGCCTTGCACCGCCATCAAGTCCCAGGCTTTTGCCGACTTCCTTGTCGATCGGGCGAAACCCGAAGACTGCCACGCCCCGACTCCAGTCATTGGCGGATGCACTTCGATGGGTCCAAGATGCGTACCGGCTTGGGAGCCGGCATCGTCCTCACCTCTCCCAAAGGCGAAAACCTCAGATACACAATGCAAATTCATCTCGCCGCCTCCAACAATGTGGCCGAGTACGAGGCGCTCATACACGGGCTCCGGCTAGCCAAAGAACTCGGCATCTGCCGGATCCTGTGCTATGGCGACTCGGTGTAGTCCAACAATCATCTAGCGACTGGGACGCCAAGGACCAAACATGGCGAGCTACCGCTTTCTCGTTCAGCAAATCAGCGGATATTTTGAAGGGTGCGAGTTCCTCCACGTGCCACATGCCGACAACGAGCAAGCAGATGCCCTGGCACGAATAGGCTCCTCCGGACAAGCTATACCAACCGGCGTCTCTCTCCAACGCCTCCTCAAGCCGTCTGTCAAGCCGTCTCCAGAATCTGATTCCATCTTCGCATCACCGCTGACCCGATACGCGGATCCGACTTGAGGAACCGAGCAGGCGGCTCGGGGACTTCAACAGGCGGCTCGGGGACTGCCATAGTTGCACCCGGCCCGGGGACTTCAGAACCCGGCCCGGGGACTACGTCAGTCGGCCCGGGGACTGCATCAACACAGCAGGCAGCGGCCGACTCCAACTCTTCACCACCCAGCCCGCCCGCCCTGGTCACAATAGCCGTATTGGCAGTAGAAGAAGTCACAGCTCCATCATGGGCCCAGCCCATCCTTAACTTCCTGGTAGACAAGGAGCTGCCGGCTGACGAGATCTCGGCAAGACAAGTCCAACGCCGAGCCGGAGCATACACAATAGTTAACCGAGAGCTCGTTAGGCGCAGCGTCCGAGTTTTCCAGTATGCGTCGAGCCAGAGAAGGGCATAGCAATCCTCAAGGAGATCCACCAAGGCGAATGCGGCCACCACGCGGCCTCAAGATCACTCGTCGCCAAAGCTTTCCGCCATGAATTCTTCTGGCCGACTGCTTTGGATGACGCCAAGGAATTAGTCAAACAATCGCAAAGGGTGCCAAGTCTTCACTCAAGAAACACACCGCCGCTTCTGCACTCAAGACCATCCCCCTCACCTGGCCTTTTGCCGTCTGGGGACTGGATATGGTGGGCCCATTCAAGATGGCGCGCGGCGGCATGACACATCTGCTCATCGCCGTGGACAAATTTACCAAGTGGATTGAAGCGAAGCCGATCAAGAAACTGAATGGGCCGACTGCCGTGACATTCATCGCAGATATTACAACCCGGTATGGCGTACCACACAGCATCATCACCGACAATGGCACGAATATTGCCAAGGAGCACTAGCATCGTTCTACAAGGCGACAGGGGCATCCGACCGGACCTAGCGTCCGTTGCCCACCGCGGTCAAATGGCTGTGTCGGCGAGCAAATGGCCTCATCCTCTCCGGCATCAAGCCCCGAATTGTCGTGCCACTGGAGCATTCGGCCGGCTGTTGGCTCGACGAGCTGCCGGCCGTCCTCTGGAGTCTGCGCACTACCCCGAACAAGTCAACCGTCTTCACCACTTTCTTCCTTGTATATGGTGCCGAGGCTATCATCCCAACTGACATTGAGTTCGACTCACCTCGGGTCACCATGTACATGGAGGCGGAGGCCAAGGAAGCACGAGAAGACGACGTCGACCTACTGGAAGAAAGCCGGCTGTTAGCCCTCAGCCAGTCTGCCATTTACCAGCAGGGTCTACGCCGTTACCACAGCCGGAAGGTCTAGCCAAGATCCTTCCAAGAGGGTGATCTTGTGCTCCGGCTGATCCAACGAACAGCCGGCCAACACAAGCTCTCGGCCCCTTGGGAAGGCCCCTTCGTCATCAGCAGAGCCTTAGACAACGACTCCTACTACCTGATCGACACGCAGAAGCCGAAGGCACGCAAGAGAGATGATTCTGGCAAGGAGTCGGAACGACCATGGAACGCCAATCTCTTCCGAAGATTTTACAGTTAAAATGCAGTATGTACAACGCTACCTTTTGTATTAAATGCGAGACAACGCCCCCAGGAGCACTCGGGGACTACCCTCTTTTATCTATGAATGATGAGTATCATGCCTATGATTATGTTACTACATTTATTTTCTCGTACGACACCGGGTTCGACCAGTCGGCCCGGGGACTTGCCGCCTTGGGTGATATCCAAGTTCAACCTGCAGTCAGACAAGTAGTGTGCCGGCACCCAAGCCCTCTCTTGTCGAAAGTCGCAGCTCGAAGAATCGACTGTCCGGCTGGCAAGAGCCAAAGGCAGGAAAGGATGCCCACATGAAAAACGGGTAAGGACTAACGAACTTATACTCCCTCCATTCCTTTATCTAAGGTGTATTATTTTCAGCATGTTAACCAAGGCACATAATTCTGGACTATTTAGGACGAAATTACCCTTGTCTAATTCATATATTAGCGGCAAGTATAACACAAGCCGGCTTCCCACCATGCCGACCGGCTGTCAGAGCAGCCGGCTGGCCGGCTTCCCGTTCAGCGTGCTACAATCTAATAAAGCTCGAGTACTTGTCTTCCTAAAACGGCCAAGCTCTTCCCAAGCCACAGACTACAGAGCAGCTGTCCGGCTGGGAAGGCGGTGACCAAGGGATGGCGGCAAAGGAAGCAGCCAAAAGATGAAAAGCAAATATGAACGGAAGCCAAACACATGCATGATTATATTTAAACAAAAGGCCTTCGAAAGGCCAGCATTCAACATAGTTTGAATACACCCCCAGTGGGTGGAACTACACAAATTTAATAAAAGTTGTTCAAAGAGTAACGAGCAGGAAAGCAAAGACGGCGGATCAGGCCAAGGGAGCAACAGGCGAGTCGGGCAAGTTGGTGGAGACGGCAGTGCCGGCTGGAGGAGTGGCCGGCTGGTGAGTCTCGGGATGATCATCACCTCTGGCGGTAGCGGCCGCCTCGTTCTTTGGAGGCACGATCAGTCGAGGCTGGCTGGTAACCGGCCGTCACGGCACGACGTCTTCACGATCCGCCCCCTCTTCCCCTTCGCCCTCGTCGCTGGAAGCGATCTCCTCCGTCGAGTCTTCACCTTATGCCAGGTTCAGCCCGAACCACTCCCCCGGCTGAGCGACGCCGTCATCATTTACCTCAGGGGAAAAGGAACTGGTGTCGATGTAATCGGTGATCGCCGAGGCGCGCTGGATGATAGTCGGCCGCACCGCCACCAGCTCTTCGTCGGCCTCCTGCCGCCAGGTGCTCAGTTGGGCCAAGCTCAGCCCAGGATACCAGGCCCGGACGAACTCCAGCGCCACTTTGGCACCGGACGAGGTGCGAAGCCTTCCGAGCTTCAAGCGGCCGGCGCAACCTCGGCCGGTCGGCGATCCGGTGAAGTGCGGGAACCTCCTCGCCGGGCCAGAGGGCGGCCAGTACTTGCGCCCCGGCACGCTGAAGACGGCGGAGCATGCGGTGAGCCGGCTGCAGACGGGCTTGAATCGCCAGAAGCTGCTCCTCAAGTGTCCGGCTAGCATCCGGCACGATCTCGACCCCTGCCTGTAGTTGCGCGTCACGGTGGGCCTCGATGGCGTGGCTGGCGGCAACGGAATAACCGGGAAAGTAATCTGCATAAAGAAGAAAGAAGTAGCACAAAGTCAGAAGACAAATCAGATGACAAGGGGCAAGCAAAGGGACAAAGAAGAGGGCGGCCTACCGTCAATCAAATCCTCAATTCGTCCATAGCCTTCGCTCAGCGCTTGCTTCGCCTCAGCCTAGCTCGCCGCCTCGTTCTCGTATTCGGCTTTGAGTGCGGCCTCACTGTCCTGCGCCGTCTTCAGGGCCGCCTTATGGCTCTCCTCCTGGTCGGCCAGTTTCTTGGCCAGGCGATCATGTTCCTGAGCCAAGGAGTTGCACTTGGCTTTCTTGGCGCGATGGGCGGTCTGGACCCCGCCCAGCTTCTCCCTCAAGTCGGCATTGGCCCCTGCAGATATGAAGAAGAAGAAAAAAACAATAAGAAAGAAGTCGTCAGGAAAGATCCGACCCGACTGCTCAGCAGTCGGCCTGAATCTCGGGGACTACACCCAGTGGAGTGTTGTAGCGCCCCATGTGAGATAAAAAATGAAGCACTTACTCGGCTCTCGGTCGGATCAGCGGTCTTGGTTCATCTCCACAGGCACAGGAGTTGAAAGCAGCAGCGGAGATTGTGATATTCCTGCAAATAGGACGGAGGTGCGAATAAGAACAATACATCAATCGAAGTCTACTAAGAAGTTCCAAGCTGCCTGCTCAGCAGCCGACTCGAAACTCGGAGACTACACCCAGTGGGTGCGCTGACGCACCCCCACGGAAGAAATCAAGAGCAATCAACGAAAAGCAGGAGGACTCACCGGAATGACCGTCCGCGTCGTGAGAAACTCTTGTGTATACTGCTTCAGCACGGCGGCCTGGGCCTGAAGCCGGCTCCGGACCTCCTGCGCCGCCATGTTCAGCTCGGCCGTCCCGCTGCCGGGTGTCCACCCAGACGAGTTGGCGCTGGCCGCCTCCAGATCCTGGGCCGACGAGCTGGTGCCCACGGCTTTCTGCGGCTCCGGCGCTGAAGGTGCCTCCCCCGCGCACCGACGAGACGGCGACAGGACCACAAGATCTGCCCCCACAGTCGGCTTGCCTTCGGCCGGCTACTCAGGTGGTACCTCCAGCCGGCCGCCTTGGCCTGTTCTAGACGGCGGTGACGGTGCCGCCTCCGCCTCCAGGTCGACTACGTCGCCCTCCTCCCTCTCTATCGCCGGCCGATCGCGGCCGGCTTCCCCCTGCGGAGGCACCGGGATATCGGGGGCCACGGTGCGAAGGGGGATGACGAGCTGCGGAGGCTGGTTACGCAGGCCTCCGCCTCCCTCTCCGCGGCCGAGGCCTCCGCCTGAGCCTTGGCCGCCGCATCGGCTTGCGCCTCCTCCGACTTCTCCGCCATCTCCTGAGCCGTACTCCGCTCCTCCGCCTCCCGCTCCTCCCGCGCCTCCCGCGCGTTCCGCTCCGTCGCCTCTAAGAGATCGGCACGGGGATCCACGCAGCGGGAGCTCGCAGACCCTCCCGCTGCTCCAACTATGGAGGCGGCAGGGACCTGCTCGAGAGAAAGCGGTGCCCTATTTGATAAGTCAAGGAAAAGGCTTAGAAGAATATCGATCGAAGAGAAAAAAGAAAAGCGTGAGAAAGTTGACAGTTACGCCGAAACCGCCTGCGGCTGCTTCACCACCTTGCGGATCGGGCTGCCTTCGCGGCCGCCTCGTCCCGCTTGGTCGCTGCCGCAGAACCCCTGGGCTTCTTCGACCGACTGCCGAAGAGGGCCGGTGCGGCCCGACGTTTCTGCGTGCCGCCATGAGCAGCCGGTGCGGCTGATGGGCCCGCGCCTTGATGATCGGACGCCGGCTGACGGCGCGGAACGACTTCGATCTCGTCGTCATCCGGCCAGTCCCCGAAGCCGGCTCCGAGCTCGGGGCCGCCCGCCTCACCGCCCCCCCTACAACGTCATCGTCTAGGGCGGCCGCCCCCAGGTCTGGGTCGTCGAAGTCGTCTGTCACGCAGTCGGGGGCGAACTGGCGTTCCACCCCCGCGGCTCTGGCCACAGGACGAAGGAGGGGGCTCTGCTAAAAACAAGCCGACTGATCAAGAGTCGGCCATTATGAACTCGGCAACTAGAGAAGAGAAAATAAGCGAAGCTTACCGAAGGCGGAGGATTGGTGCGAGAGTACTACTCCTTGCCGTACCGCCACTCCTCGGTGAGCTTGTCGTTGGCGATGTAATTCACCATGCAAGATACCTCGTCATGAGGTATCTCCTTGGTGCTTAGCCGACTTGGGTCGAAGCGGCCGCTCATCTGGCTGATCATGTGAGGTCAGCCTTGGAGTGGGAGCACCCAGCGCTCCACGAAGGCGGCTACCAGGTCGGCCCCGATCAGGCCTTCCGATTGGACCATCACCCGGAGCCGTGCGACGGCGGCAGCCCCAGCCGGAGACAGCGTCCTAGCTCGGTAGGACCATGAAGGCTGCCTCCCAACCGGCGGGCTGGCTACGTAAGCCGGCAGATTGACGAAGTAGCCTTGCGGAGTGACGTTCTGCACATAGAAGTAAGACTTCTGCCAGAGCTTCACCGACTGGATCAGCGCGATGGGCGGAAACGGGTTGTCTCCCGTTCTCCGCATGGCGATGAAAGCACCGCATGGGGCGGGCACGCCCGTGACGACGGTGCCAAGCTTGCACTGGACGAATTCCCCCCAGAGTTCGAGGGTGGGGAGGACGCCAAGAACGCCGTCGCACAGAGTGACGAAGGCTGACAGCAGCATCACCGTGTTTGAAGTGAGGTGGTGCGGCTGGAGACGATAGAACTCGAGAAAGGAGCGGAAGAACCCGCTCGCCGGCAGGCCGACGCCACGCAGGCAGTGCGAGCGGAAGATTACCCGCTCGTCCTCCTCCGGCGCCGGCGAGATCTCTGTCTCCGGCGCGAGGTGGACCCGCACAGAATCCTTGCCCGGCAACCGCCGTGTCTTGCGGAGGAAATCGACGTGGTCCTCGTGGACATTGGAGCCATCTATGACACCCCAAAATTTTAACCTTGTTTTATTAATTAAAATTTTGCCAGGAAACTTAAACTTTTATTTTATGAATTTTCTTTCGATTTCAGAACCATCCTGTTCTTTATTTTTATGGAGTTTTTACCCCAAGTGAAAACTTGCCAATTATATTATTGGACTGGTTTACCCTCTCAAGAAGAACACTCCTATTATCAGTGGATTTATTTGCACAATTTTTGCTCTCTGAGCTTTATTCCTTAAAGTGGTTTTTCATTAGTTTTGAAGCCCTATTTGAACTACAACCATCTGATAAATTTATTTAAAATTCCAACCAAAATTTGGGGATGTCATGTGAAGTTTTTAAATCACTTTTATGCAAAAATATCTTCTGTTCATTGTGGATTTTGAGCTCTACACCAAATTTTCAAATCTGGCCCAGTGGGCAATTTTGCACTACAACCTATTTAAATATTTCTTTAAAACTTCCACCAAAATTATGGGATGTTAATAGGAGTATATTATCCAACTTTATTCAAAAACCCAGTTATGTTCTTTGAAAAATTTGAGTGAATCAACCTCATTTTCATTCTGGTCCATCTTGATGATTTGTACTGCAACCACATTTTATTTTTCTCTGTTACCCATGATTATTTTTCTTGCTTGTAGCCCATCCTACAAAACCCCTATATCCAGGAGGATGGACCCATTGGAGTAGTTTTGGTCCATGAAACCATGTCCTTTTCTTTCTGACCAGATTTGGTTTTCTCAAATTTTTGCACTAGCAAGTTTCTAGCTTTGGCCAACTAACCCTACCACCATCACCTACGCCTCGAGAGACACTGATCTGGAGATTTTGGCCACTCCAAGAACTGCCTAGATGCCTCTAGCATTTTGTCAAACACCTTGTGTGCATGGCCAGATTTGGCATGAATTTTAGTTTGCAATATGAACTTGATCCACTGACCCAAAGAACCTTGTCCACTAAGCTCCTAGCTACTCCTAACCTAGGTCGCTAATTGCCAGCCTCACCCAAGCCCCTGTGGCATGCATTGGCATTTAAATCGAGCAGCTAGCGTCACGAGCTCTTGCGCGCCCAGGCGCCACGTTTTGCATCAGCGTGCATCGAGCCGCCACGTCTCGCTGCCGCCCACCCCAGCGCCCGTTCTGGCCCTTGGCCAACCGCAGCCAGCGCGCCCCATCTCCTCCTGCACCGCAGAGCCACCACGACCACCCCTGGCACCCCACAGCGCCACCATTAGGTCGGCCGTGGCGGCTAGCTGACGGCCGCAGCAGGCCCTGGCCGTGGCAGCACCGCCCAAGCCATACACGCGCGGCCAGCTCGCCCCTTGAGCAGTATGGAGCTCGTCAGAATGCGCCGGCCAGCTCCACGTCGCCCTGTCCACTACAGAAAGGCGGTTCTCCGGCGACCTTATCCACGGCCGCGGAACCGACCTCGGCCGCCTATATAAGGGAGGCCCGAGCTCGTCTAGGCCCTCAGGCAACCTCAAGCCAACCCCCTAGAGCTCCCGTAGCCGACAATCGGTGAGGAAAGGCCATCTCCCCCGTGTCCGGCCAGCTCGCCGCCGCCGCCCTCCGGTGCCGTTCATCGCAACCAGGCCCTCCACCGGCTATCCAACACCACCACCCGATTCCTCTTGGTCTTGCGGAGCCACCCATCCCCTCACCCTCGCTCGGGAACCACCGTAGAACGAAACCCCAAACCCACCCGAAGCCTCCTCCGCCGTGGAGCTCTCCGCCGGCGACTCCCTCCACCCCCGACGACCCAACAACCACCGGGAGGACCGCCCCTGTCTGGCGGATCCATCCCCGCACTCGGAGCCCCGCGAGGAGCCGCCAATCACCGGCAACGATCGCCGGAGTCCCGCCTCCGCTCGGGCAGAGGAAGAGGAGGGAGAGTCGACTGGTCAAACCTGACCAGTGGGCCCCCTGGACCCACTGTCAGTGACCCACGCACCAGTCCATGCTGGATAAGTGAAGACATAATCCCAGAATACGCCTTCGACGTGGTTAGTTTCGAAACATTTTACTTTTTTCTGTTTTATTTTAAAAACAGAATTTGACCAAAACTTTGACTGGCTATAACTTTTTAAATATAACTCCAAATGAGTTGATTCATTTTCCTACCTCTCAAATATTGTCTAGTTTATTTTCATATTTATTTGAAAAAAATTTAGACAACTTTTTTGTACTGTTTTTGAAACTATGTATTAATTCAAAAAATTTAAATAGGATTTTTGGAGAAAGAAGAAAACTTTCAAAGTTTTGGAATGCACCCTGCCTCCCCACAACTTGAAGGCAAGAATTCTGAACCCTGGCATAATAGTGTGTGTGTGTTATTTACACGGTTACAACACCACCTCGAGACGGAGTATCTGTTATTTCATGTGATAATACGTTTCTACTCATGAGTACATATTGATGATTGCATGCTATTGGAGTTGGATATGTTTGTGATAATAGACACCATCGAATGCCTTTCATGCATACCGGAAGGAATCCATGAAAGCCTCTGTCTTGGGTAGACACGGGTTTGTCCCCAGTCCTCCGTCGAGACGGTTGTGTCCGATACGGCATGACGAGGTATGTCGAGTGGTGATTCTGTCTGTTGGTAGAAGTATAAATTGTTATACTAATCATGCAGGGAATACTTTAACCTCCTGAGTCGACCATAGATCGATTCTTGTTCCGGTAACCCCCATACTTGTTTCGTACTACCACTTGTCCCTGCCATAGGTAGGGTACGGTTCAGTAAGTTGTCAACCCCTTTCCCAGCACACACCTTACAGAGAGGCCATGGTGGAAGATACCGGAGGCATCCGGTAGGCATGCCATCTGGTCCGGGGGCATGTGTGTTTTCGGTTGTAGCAGAAGGGGTAGCTCCCCTAGTTTGCGCGCGTTATAAATTTTGTGATCCCATGCTAAGTCGAGGTTGTAGCCTCCCCACTTAGAGTTTCTCTTAACGGGTGTCGTGGGTGATTCCAGACACCGGTAAGTTAGGCTGGTGTGTGCGGTGAGGTGTGTTTTCATTAAAAGGCCGTATACGGAATTATTCCCGATGGACTAAAGGAATCCGTTACTCGTGGGTAAACAATACACCCTCTGCAGAGATTAAACATCTATTCGAATAGCCGTGTCCATGGTTAAGGACTACAGTCTGGGATGGGTCAAGTGTCGGTCTTAGTGTCGGTCTTCGGAGGAGAAACTGTTCAACTAGAACTTGGATCATGACTTGTGACTTGTGATGATTATGATTATTATTTGTTATGGACTAACCCGTTATATTATTTGAAGTATCGAGTATCCTTGGGATGGTTCTACCTCCTGGACATTCACTGTGATTATTTATAAGCCCTTTATGTGGTGTCATTTGAGGCCTTCATCGTGGCATGCTTGTTATTTATTTACTTTATAAGCCCTTTATGTGGTGTCATTTGAGACGCCTGATCGTGGCATGTTTGTTATTTATTTACTTTATAAGCCTTTATGTAGTCGCTGAGACGCCCGACTGTGGCATGCTTGTTATTTATTTACTTTATAAGCCCTTTATGTGGTGTCGCTGAGACGCCCGACTGTGGCATGCTTGTTATTCATTTGATTTATAAGCCATTTATGTGGTGTCGCACAGACACCCGACTGAGGCACACTCGTTATTTACTAACCTTTCGAGGCGTCGCTTCAGACACCCGATAGGTGCATTTTATTACTACTCTGTTATTGCATATTCATGTATATAAATAACCTGCTTGCGTGCATCAGTGATTTTATTTTGTGACTAACGTTGTGATCATAGAATATTTCAGAGCATGATTATCGTTTGTTATATTATACCCGTGTTCATAATGTTTGCGAGTACATTCAAAGTACTCACTGGCTTGTCCCTGGCTATTGTCTTGGCCAGATTTCTTATGATGCGATGATAGCCCCGGAACCTACGCAATGATGATAGCAGCCTCGCGAAGATAGGAATTGTCCTAGTCAGCTGTTCCTGTGAGAAATGGAGTCCCATAGACACAGATAAACCACAAACCGCTTCCGCCATTAGCCACTACAAACCATTTGTTGTACTCATAGGCCACAATGGTCGTGTACTACACATTATGTACTTTGCTTGGAGTTTTTGTATCAAGTTTGTGTCTCGCCAGCTAACAGTAATCCTGGGGCTGGTGAGCACAAGGGCCATTTTCTGGGAAATTAATATCCCGAAAATCCGGTCCTGACAAACTTGGTATCAGAGCCAGGCTGACCATTGGCTAATCCTATCTTAGCCAGGTCAATAAACCTATGTTAACCAACCCACCAGACCTTAACCTAACCTCGGCCAAGCTTCCCGTGTAAGATAGCCACACAGTGAGCCTGACACCTTTTTGATAGTCGGTGCCAAACCTATCAACCTAGCATGGTGATCACGCGCCAGTGACCGACGCCTAAAAGGTCTCATTCGCAAGCGTGCGAAGGAAGACTTCGTCCCCTTTTTCTATAAAAAGGGCACACTAGCCTCAACCCAGCACATCACAACCTCTACCCCAAACCGAGCCATAATGCCTGGCCCCGTCGTGCGCAATGAAACCACGGCAAAAAACCTTGGAGGTTTTGTGACCGTGCTAGAAAATCTCACCCGCCGTGCCTTTGCATTAGAAGAACCCCTAGAATATGTTGTGTACCAAGGACCCATGAGCGGTGAGAGCCGTCAATTCTGGGCCACTGTGCACATCTATGGTAGGGGTCTATCACCAGAACGCCCCTACAGGTTCACCGAAAGGACAACTTCCTTTGAGCCACAAGCCATCCAACTAGCTGCTCGAGAGGCTATAGTTCAACTCCGGCACTTGTCGCCCAGAGTTAACTTTCGCTTCTCCTACTACTACCCCAGTCGTGACGGGTATGGTAGACCACCCCAGGTTGGCAACAGAGATCACGAGACAGATCCTGCATTATTGCATCTGGTGCGCTATGTAAGTTCACTAGAGGAACTGTTCGATCAGATCACTCTGGATCTGATCGCAGCTCGGGGAGAACTGGTTCGCTGAACCCCGACAAGAAAGGAAGATGAGACCGATGACGACAACCCAGTCGTGCTGTTTGGACAACCGATCGAGTCCTTGAGGTCTGCCCCAGCCATCGACCAAAATACGTTGGTGTCCCCAGAAGTGCTTCGTCGCCTTTTGGGAACACGCTCCAACGGGATTGTGGCCAACAATCCCCGCGATGGTCACCATCGCTACCCCGACCCTGCAGTTCCTCCTGCAGCTAACCTCGACGGTGAAACCCGTGGAGAAGCCTCGACGACCTCAAGGCAAGCCTGCTTGGATATAAACGAGGTAGACTAAGTCACTCGAGTAGTACCGAGTCTTGGTATACCCCACGCCCTGTAATTATGTGGTCATGTATCACCATATCGAATCTTTATGCGCTTGTGCGTCCCTATTTTAAATTGTAGCCATGCATAAGTGCGTTGGTGTACGGCTGCATTTTTTATTCGGGCGTGAGATACCAAAACCAACCCCCATTTACACCCACAAGAATATCGTCACTTTTGTGAGATATGTGTATCTGTGGCTTTGACCCTCGACCCCATGAGAGCGAGAACCGACAAACTAGTGCCCCTCATCGCGGTAAATAACACAGCCGGATGCTATATAAAAAGGCCACCTCGTGACCTTGCCAAGCACCCCGACCTTGTGCACCACCCTCACAACCATTTCTTGCCATCTTTGAGCCCTAGTATTTATCCTGAGAACCCCGGATGCAACCTCGGGTAGTTTTGTTAAAATATTGTGGGACTTTACCTGCAGTACCATGGGTTCTACCCAACCACCCCAAAGATGAGCTGCTCAAATCGAGAATCACCTCATCCACCTCGAAATATTGGGCAGTAGTGCACATCCCTCCCGTAAACTCAAACCAAGACCCAACGGAAGTCTCCTTCGTGGGGAAATTGCAGCGACCCGACCTCAGACGGTCAAGCCTCTGTCTATCCGTGCCATCCCTGGATCAGTATGCTGGCACACACAGTACATCAATGTATATATCAAAGTGCAATCACATGTATAAATAACGTAAAACTTATATATACCTCATAATACTCAGCGGAAACAATCAAACGGGTGTGGAGTCCCATCAACGCCATCGGTAGGTTGAGTGTAGATCGTAACCCTGTACCGTACTCTTACTCGTCAGAAGAAAAAAATATCTGCAACATGATACGTTGCAGCCGTGTAGGTCAGCACATTGAATGTACCGGCAATATCACAATATGAGAAAACAGATGATAAACCTATTCTATATGCAATATGGCTTTGTGGCTCTGTGTCTGAGTTTTGTTTGCGTAAAAGCTGGTTTTTATTTTCCCTACATCAAAGGAATAAATGAAGTCTGTACTATGGAGTTTTCTATCATGACATGGTTCCGCCAACCGATGTCTCATAGCCCAAAATCATCATATGTTGCCCACAATTAAGTTATCAATCCGGTGTTGAGAGTTCCGAGATAGATCCAAGTCCAGATGCTCAAATTGTCCGTAGCAATCGGGACACGGCTAATCGATTAGGTTTAAACCCTCTGCAGAGGTTTGTACACTTTACCCGCAAGATTCGATCCCTCTTTTACGTTCTCGCACTTCAGGGTGTTTGAGAACAAGATGACCGAAACATGGTCTTCCGAAGAGTTCCTCTGACCACTGTCCGTGCTCATCCCATCCTACCGTAGTTCTACATCTGCTAGCACCGTCCCCATCAGAGTCACAACTAAGGTCAACCAAGCCAGAGCCCATATTGACTTGCGGTTGCAGGTAAGCTTAGGGCATGAAGTATTCTTCCGTCTCTTTGAGTCTAGGTGAAGCTTTCCGCAAGATGTCATGGCGCTTCTCCATGCATCCCGGCCAACCACCGGTTTCTCCAGGTGCCCGTCACAACCGTCCTTCACCCAAGAGTGTGTATTGAATTCTTGTCTCGAGTCTTGAAGTCTTGAGGCCTTGAAGATGCAGTCCTTGCAGATTTCATCATGGTGTTGTCGTCATTGACGTAGATCCTCCATTCTCACACCACTCCTGAGCACTCATACCAAACCCCGTCTACTATAGCGTAGCATTAAGATAAATAACGTCCCGGGCTTGGTAACAGGGTGATGGGTTCCTACCTCATGCATACTACTCAACTACAAGGATTCCATAACACTACTGAGGGCTGGTTGCAAAGATGCCACTAAATGCAATAAAACATAGGTATGAAAGCATGGTCAAAGTGAACTTGCCTTGCTGACGATCTTCGAAAACTAGGGACTCATGGTAGCAAGCTTCGCACTCCGGAAATTCTACCGAGGCAAACAACAAACATAATAAGCATATAGCATATGATCACTTAACATAACTACATGCTAACACAATCACACAAAACAAACGAATCAAAACCCAAAGGAAAAACTCGAAGAAATCCAACTCAAGGTTTTCCTACTTCAAGCAACAACCAAAAATAGTTTTGCATTACAAAAGTTTTCTCAACAGAACCTAATCATGGTTTTATGCTAACTTAACAGAAAAGAATGCATTATGCAACTAGGAGCAAAAAGAATCACTTAAAAATCTATTATAAAACTCCTATTAGGCTTAAAGCAAATTCTAGTAAGAAAATTAAAATAAAAGTTCTATTTATAAATAAAAGTTCATGCTCTAAAGTTACAGGAACTAACCTAGAATAATCTATCCCTCATGAAAAAATAAATTTATTTGTTAGTAAAACAATAGGAAAACAGTAGCTAGTTAATTAATTAAGAATAACATGATTCTGATTAAAACTATTTTTTTATTAATCCTAAAATGCCCAAATTAATTCCTACGGTTTGGCAATGACAAAACTAAGTTGGGACAAAAAGAATCATATAAAAATAATTTTCCTAACTCATTTTATAGCAGATTTACTATTCTGAATAAAATTAAAATAAAGCAATTCTCAGTAATTTTAACATAGCTAATTATATTTTCTGCAGAAACTACAATAAATTTGCAAACCAACAAAAAAAGAATCACTTAAAAATATTAAGTTGATTAAAAGATATGAATTTTACAAAACTGAAACTATTCTGTTAAAACAGAAAATGAAAAATAAAGAAAAACGGGCTAAATGGGCCTAACTAACGCCCTGTGCGTAATATAGCTAAACGGGCCCTAGGGTTAAACGAATCGGGCCGATCTAAATAAAAACCCTAACTTAAACTAAACCGGAACGAACCGGAATAAAACCCGGTTTTATTTAAAAGAACATACCCCTTCGGGGGTTCTAATCCTAACCGTTGAGATTGGATCGGACGGTGGGGGTGATTCCGGCGACGTACCGCGGGGTCGACGGCGACGACGGCTCGGGCGGCGACAGTCTGAGGTCTCCGGTGGTCGGGGCGGCGGCGAGCTCCGGGTGCGGGCGCGACGAGGAGTCCGGGGTGGAGTCAGGCGAGCTCGAGGGTCGGCGTCGGCGACGGAGTTAATGGCGGCGGCGTTCGGGTACTCCGGTGATGGATTGCGGGCGTGGGAAGAGGGTTTCGGGGTCGGGGAGGGGCGGCACGGGGTGAGGGGGTGGTGGATATAGGGTGGGGGCGACTTGGGCGGGGGGGTGGATCGGGGGAGGATCGGGGAGGAGATCCCGGGATCATGAGGTTTCCGGCAAGGCCTTCTTGAGTGGCGTCTTGTGAGGGGAAGGCGACGGGTGGGGCCCGGGTGTCGGTGAGAGGGAGGAGGGCGTCGGGTCAGGCGACGGTAAGAGGTTTCGCGAGGGGGTCGGGCTGGCTCATTGGGCCGCTGGTAGCGTGGTGGGCTCGATCGGCCGCCTCAAGCCGGCCGGGCTGGGTAGCTGGCCGGGCGCCGAGGTTTTTTTTTTCCAATTTAATTTTTTTGAAAATAAAAACAGAGATATAAAATATAAAATATAAATATTTTAAATATGACATAAATATATCAAAATGATCAGGGGAATATTCCTATCATTTGAACATTTTTCGAGGCAAAATCCAAAGTTTATAAAAATCATTTTTTCCAAAATTCAAATAAAACTCAAATTTGAATTCAAAACTTTTGGCATTGTTTTCCTCTGATATTTTTGGAGTGTCATGTTTACTCCTCTCATACTTTTTCACAAGTATTTATCAGGCATAGTTTTTGAAATGATTTCCACTTGCCAAAATTTGAATTCAAATGCCAACAACTCCAAAACCTCTGAAACTTCAAATTTCACTCAATTTCACTCAATCAATCAAACAAACAATCAGACAACAAGCATAGTTATTTATCTAATATAACATTCCGAAATTTAGAATTTTGGGATGTTACAAACCTACCACACTTAAAATGAATCTCGTCCTCGAGATTCGAAGAGGCTAGCAAGAAAAGGTTAGGGGTTGGGGTCTGCTAGCAAACATTTGGTCGGAAAGGTCAGGGGTGCTACCACACTTAAAACAAGGTTATGGTTCCAATAAACTCAGATATTTCCTCTGGAGTGCCGATAATGTATGTCCCTTCACATATCTTACAATAGCTCCTTCATTAACGCTCTTCAGTCAGAAGCATAGAGTTTTCCTCCAAATCTTGGGTCGGTTCGTCAAAGTTGAAGTTCGTCCAAGACTGGATTGTCTTAGCTGATAGGTGCATGTCCATTCTAGACAACTATCGAAATACTCATGGTGGTCTACCATTAATGGTTTCTCCTGCAGAAAGCAGGTGCAGGTTGAACCTCACCGTATGATCTACGATTGGCAACGGTTGCCTGTAAAGGGTTCCATCGTACTACCATTCTATGGTTTTATGGCTTATCGCGTCGACAGTCTTCTAAGGTTTTCGAGGCTCTCTGATTGTCCATCAACATATGATAGTTCATGATAGAAGTCTCCGTATGGGGGCCAATCCATCCCGTGCATTTGAATCATTACCACATACGTAAATATCGAATCACGTATTCTAACACTTGGGCATACTCACAAGCATTGCAGAATTTCCCTTGTCGATTTAACCGAAGTTCGTATAAATCCATGGTTTACGCAAACTGAACCGGACATCTATCGTTCTTCACAATCCTCGGGTTTTCGTATCCTCCTAAAAATGTCGGATGATTACTCGAGTTTTCTTCCGAAATATCTTCCTTCAAAGAAGAGTGTGCTTGCTTCTTATTAACTCCTGGGCACGTGGGTTATGGGCCCACTTCAACTCTTGTACAAGTTTAACTCATCCTTCTGAGGATTATCATTCCATACTTCATCTCCTGTAAATCCAATAGTACTTCTTCCTTCATACCTTTGTGGTGATTATCATACAAAAATCTAACTTATTTGGTCCAGCTCCCTTCTATGGACCGTCATGAATAACACATTTCTTTCTTCATTGATCTTGTGGCTTTACGGAGTACTACCACACTAAAAATGAAATGCACTAGTTTATCCATAAATCATATTATTTTTCCTATCAAATCTTTTATTACATCCTTAACCATTTTTCGTAAATCCAATTTCCGAAAAGTTTATTAAAAATGCTGCCACCCACATGGTTCGGTATGGTCAGACGTTACTTCCAACTTTATTCATTTTTCCTCCTTGAGGATTCTTCAGTCCCACTGGAATTGCGTGACATGCGCCTTGAAATCTTCAATCTTCTGTTTCTTCGTGGTGGCCTTGAGCTTCATCTCCACCATCTCTGCATGCACTTCTCTTAGGTATTCCTGAGTATAACAAAGTCTTGCTTCAAGTATTTCTCCGATCTGGCGTATGGCTTCCATGGCTGCTTCACGAACAGCGTCGAAGAAAGTTGTTTGTGGCACACGTGAGATGAAAAAATCTTGCCCCATCATCTTTGGGCAAACTCCTTTCGAACGGTGGAGGTGTACCTCCACATACCAAAGTTCCACTCCTTTTTGCATGAAGGGGTAGCCTTTGTAGACCGCATCTCCTTGAAGGTGAATATGCTTCATCATGTCCTTCAGGATCTTGGGGTAATCATGATCACTCGTCGTGGTCATGATTGTTTAGGACCTTTAAGGATGGACTCATAAAGGGTTGTCATCTGCATGTGTAGGATAAGAGGGGTGCTTTCGTAACAAAGAATGTATCTCCATGGGGAAATTGCAATTGTCTCCAGAAAAGTTTGGTGTTCAGTTGTCCATGGGTTCAAGATTTCGGGGTCTGGTTGAGATAGAAAGAGAAAGAAAATACCCACCCATCAACAAAAGAATCCTAGCTCAAAAGTACCGTTTGTAATGGGCCGTTCTACTATGGTTTTCGTTTCTAAGTCCTCATTTCTTCAGGTCTTCAATGCTCGGGAGATTCCAATTCAAGATGCTATTCCCATATGAAGTCCTTCTACAATTATTCAGTAACTTACGTCTCTCATGGTTGAAATAAATACAAGCCTACGAATATCGCATCTATCCAACCATTCAATAAACACACAAAAATAATAGCAATCCAAGCATTCACTTATTCAATCAATTCTACGGTATCGCCACCCACATAAATTTGGTATGGTCAGATACTTAAATCGAGAAGGCGTTGATCTTTATTTCTCTCATGGTGGGATACTACTAGGCTAATTTATTAGGAACTTGGTCATTGTCCCCACCGGGCTTCTTCTCGTGGACTTAATCTCCTCCAGTTTTTCTGCTAGATTTTCCCTGTCGACGCGGAGTTTCTGGTGACAACCCTGTATGTCCTGAAGTTGTTCCTTGAGCTTCTGGATTTCAACGTCCTTGGCATGAGACATGGTCCTGCTGCTTTTCAGTTCCTGACGCATTCTCGAGATCTCGAGGTTCTCCTCCTCCAACTTGTTTACCTTGACCTCACGAGTCTTGACCTCTTCTCGTAGTGCTCCATTGTCAAACAGGGCTTCCAGGAGGTCCATCCAAGATTCTTGATGTATTGTTCTAGATCCCGATTGTATACTAACGTGGGGAGAACTTCATCTTTTGCACTTCCGTCAAGGCAATAGTTGCTCCATCAAACTTCTGCCATCCAATCCTTCCAAAGAAGTGTGGGTTTAGTGCAGCACGATGGCGATAGCATAAGCGTGCAATAGCATCATGGACGGCGATGTTGATGCCCATATCACGATCACCATTTATAGTGCGAAGCGGATGTCTGCAGTCTTGGGGTCTTCTTTACGGCCAAAAACTTGGGTCTTGACTCCCCATGATCTAGACGTCCTCTTAGTTGCCTTGATCTCAGGTATCGGTAACTTCAGCAGCCTGACTAGCTCCACAAGGAAGGGGCCTCCAAGAACCTTCTTGTAGTGTTCTCTTTTGTTCAGAATGTAGCTCTCCATCTATAGTTTCAAATAAGGAAGGTTTAGTACAAGAAATCAGATGTTACGAGAGTAGTACAAAACAAAGGTCATTCCTATTGGGGTCTTCATATTACTAAGTCATTTTCTAGGGTCACGTCCTACAGTCAACATGTGCTCTGATACCATTTCTGTAGCGACCCGACCTCAGACGGTCAAGCCTCTGTGTATCTGTGCCATCCCTAGATCAAGATATCTTTGGCACACACAGTACATCAATGTATATATCAAAGTGCAATCACATGTATAAATAACGTAAAACTGATATATACCTCATAATACTCACGGAAACAATCAAGCGGGTGTGGAGTCCCATCAACGCCATCGGCGGGTTGAGTGTAGACCGTAACCTGTGCGTACTCTTACTCGTTGGAAAAAATATCTGCAACATGATACGTTGCAGCCGTGTGTAGGTCGATTACATTGAATGTACCGGCAAGATCACAATAAGAGAAAAGCAGATGATAAACTATACTATATGCAATATGGCTTTGTGGCTCAGATTCGAGTTTTGTTTATGCGTAAAAGCTGGTTTTATTTTCCCTACATCAAAGGAATAAATGAAGTCTGTACTATGGAGTTTTCTATCATGACATGGTTCCGCCAACCGATGTCTCATAGCCCAAAATCATCATATGTTGCCCACAATTAAGTTATCAATCCGGTGTTGAGAGTTCCAAGATAGATCCAAGTCCGGATGCTCAAATTGTCCATAACCGGGACACGGCTAATCGATTAGGTTTAAACCCTCTGCAGAGGTATGTACACTTTACCCGCAAGATTCGATCCCTCTTTTACGTTCTCGCACTTCGTGGTGTTTGAGAACAAGATGACCGAAACATGGTCTTCGAAGAGTTCCTCGACCACCGGTCCGGTGCTCATCCCATCCCTACCGTAGTTCTACATCCGCTAGCACCGTCCCCAACAGAGTCACAACTAAGGTCAACCAAGCCAGAGCCCATATTGACTTGCGGTTGCACGTAAGCTTCCGGGCATGAAGTATTCTTCCGTCTCTTTGAGTCTGGGTGAAGCTTTCCGCAAGATGTCATGGCGCTTCTCCATGCATCCCGACCAACCACCGGTTTCTCCAGGTGCCCGTCAACCGTCCTTCACCCAAGAGTGTGTATTGAATTCTTGTCTCGAGTCTTGAAGTCTTGAGGCCTTGAAGATGCAGTCCTTGCAGATTTCATCATGGTGTTGTCGTCATTGACGTAGATCCTCCATTCTCACACCACTCCTGAGCACTCATACCAAACCCCGTCTACTATAGCGTAGCATTAAGATAAATAACGTCCCGAGCTTGGTAACAGGGTGATGGGTTCCTACCTCATGCATACTACTCAACTACAAGGATTCCATAACACTACTGAGGGCTGGTTGCAAAGATGCCACTAAATGCAATAAAACATAGGTATGAAAGCATGGTCAAAGTGAACTTGCCTTTGCGACGATCTTCGAAAACTAGGGACTCGTGGTAGCAAGCTTCGCACTCCGGAAATTCTACCGAGGCAAACAACAAACATAATAAGCATATAGCATATGATCACTTAACATAACTACATGCTAACACAATCACACAAAACAAACGAATCAAAACCCAAAGGAAAAACTCGAAGAAATCCAACTCAAGGTTTTCCTACTTCAAGCAACAACTAAAAATAGTTTTGCATTACAAAAGTTTTCTCAACAGAACCTAATCATGGTTTTATGCTAACTTAACGAGAAAAGAATGCATTATGCAACTAGGAGCAAAAAGAATCACTTAAAAATCTATTATAAAACTCGTATTAGGCTTAAAGCAAATTCTAGTAAGAAAATTAAAATAAAAGTTTTATTTATAAATAAAAGTTCATGCTCTAAAGTTACAGAAACTAACCTAGAATAATCTATCCCTCATGCAAAAATAAATTTATTTGCTAAGTAAAACAATAGGAAAACATTAGCTAGTTAATTAATTAAGAATAACATGATTCTGATTAAAACTATTTTTTTATTAATCCTAAAATTCCCAAATTAATCCCTACGGTTTGGCAATGACAAAATTAAGTTGGGACAAAAAGAATCATATAAAAATAATTTTCCTAACTCATTTTATAGCAGATTTACTATTCTGACTAAAATTAAAATAAAGCAATTCCAAATAATTTTAACATAGCTAATTATATTTTCTACAGAAACTAAAATAAATTTTCAAACCAACAAAAAAAGAATCACTTAAAAATATTAAGTAGATTAAAAGATATGAATTTTACAAAACTGAAACTATTCTGTTAAAACAGAAAATGAAAAAGAAAGAAAAACGGGCTAAATGGGCCTAACTAACGCATACATAAGTAATATAGCTAAACGGGCCCTAGGGTTAAACGAATCGGGCCGATCTAAATAAAAACCCTAACTTAAACTAAACCGGAACGAACCGGAATAAAACCCGGTTTTATTTAAAAGAACATACCCCTTCGGTGGTTCTAATCCTAACCGTTGAGATTGGATCGGACGGTGGGGGTGATTCCGGCGACGTATCGCGGGGTCGACGGTGACGACGGCTCGGGCGGCGACGGTGCGGGGGTCTCCGGTGGTCGGGGGCGGCGGCGGAGAGCTCCGGCGGGTGCGGCGCGACGAGGGGAGTCCGGGGGTGGAGTCAGGCGAGCTCGAGGGTCGGGCGTCGACGGAGTTAATGGCGGCGGCGGCGTTAATTACTCGCACGGATTGCGGGCGAGGGAAGAGGGTTTCGGGGTCGGGGAGGGGCGGAATGGGGTGAGGGGGGTGGTTTATATAGGGGGGGGGCGACTTGGGCGAGGGGAGGATCGGGGGAGGATCGGGGAGGAGATCCCGGGGATCGCGGGGTTTCCCGGCGGGTGGCGTGCGTGAGGGGGAAGACGACGGGTGGGGCCCGGGTGTTGGTGAGAGGGAGGAGGGCGTCGGTCCAGGTGCGAAGAGGTTTCAGGCGAGGGAGGCTGGCTCATTGGGCTTTTGGCGCCTGGTGGGCTCGATCATTTGGGCCGCTTCTCGGCTGGGCAGTTAACTTTGGTGGCGCTGAGGTTTTTTTTTTCCAATTTAATTTTTTGAAAATAAAACAGAGATATAAAATATAAAATATAAATATTTTATATAGGACATATATATATCAAAATGATCAGGGAATATTCCTATCATTTGAACATTTTTCGAGGCAAAATCCAAAGTTTATAAAAAATCATTTTTTCCAAAATTCAAATAAAACTCAAATTTGAATTCAAAAATTTTGGCATTGTTTTCCTCTGATATTTTTGGAGTGTCATGTTTACTCCTCTCATACTTTTTCACAAGTATTTATCAGGCATAGTTTTTGAAATGATTTCCACTTGCCAAAATTTGAATTCAAATGCCAACAACTCCAAGACCTTTGAAACTTCAAATTTCACTCAATTTCACTCAATCAATCAAACAAACAATCAGACAACAAGCATAGTTATTTATCTAATATAACATTCCAAAATTTAGAATTTTGGGATGTTACAGAAATCTATGCCAGCTCCACAAATGGCCATAGAAGCGGCTGCACACAAAGCGTTTGTCCGCCTTTGATTCGCGGTACCCTATGCCAGTGGACGAGGATATTATTACTTTCCGGGCCATGCCGCACCCGGAGAAGTAACATCTTTTCCGGTGGGCCAATTGAGAGAGACCCGATCTTGGCCAACCTTGTCCGATATGTCATCGCTCAAGAACGTTTGACCAATGAGTAATGGGTTATCTCCAGAGTCTCGCTAATTTAAATCCGCAGATCGCCATCGGCAGACCACTGAGGCCCGACCAGGAGAGACGCATTCATCGACTGGTCAATCCGCTTCCCCCGATAGAAGAAGAGTGTGTCCCAGTACCAGAGACGTTTTCTAGGGACCCCTTCCAGTTACCGTTTTCATTATAGACGCTACTGCTGTGTTTATTGTTGCAACGTTTATTTATGTGTTGTAACTTATGCGTGGTACCCTGGGTTTGTGCGACGAGTCTATTTGGTTTCTATTAATGTGAGTAGTTTTTGTTGCTGTTTTTTTTAAATTAATTGATTTCTCTCGTGAAAAATCCTGGAGTAAGATTTCTTTTCCCTGAGTAGTTGCATCGTATATCTTCTCACAACATGGAATTTTTATTCACGCAGCACCACGGCAGCAGACTTAAAACCACAACCACTCGAACACATACACTGCTTGCAAAACCTTGTAACTGTGTTGCATCTAACAGATCACCTCCCGCACACCGACAACAGTTAGCACCCGACACCCCCACACCTAATCCTCGTGATCACCGCCAGCATGGAGAGCCAACACTCGAGCGGCAGCATCGCGACGATCATCGAGGATTATCGTGCACAGGAGCACGGAGAGCCCCAGCACTGCCGCCAGCCCTCCGCACACCAGGATCACGTACCAGTCCGGCACCACCTCCGCCATTAGAGCCTCGTCTCAAGCTTCTGCCAACGGAAACGGAGGAGAAGGAAGGGAAGGAGAAGCGAGGCCAGGTGTGAGGAAGAAGAGAGGAGCACCCCAGTCATTTTATAGCTCGAGATCGGTGTACGGTGGGCGAAGTCCACCAGCGCCGCTTGTCGCTCGACCGCCGGTGTTCGGAGGCGAATCCATGAAAGCAGTGCCGACAACGCCCGGCCCATGAGGCGAGTGCACGCTGCACCGGCAGCTAGCACGCCGCGCACTACTGCAGGTACGGCCTAGTTGCCCTACGCGCTAGACATCGCCGGTGGAGAAAGCGTGGGAAAGAGCGCGAGAGAGAGGAAGAAGAGAGAGCCAGAGGGAGAAGAAGAGACTGACAGTGGACCCTGGGTCCACTTGTTAGCCTGAAAGAGCACTGTGCTCTCGAGTATGACCTTCATATTTTAGAATTTAGAATTTATTCTAAATTTACTGTGTCCGACGTAGGAATCACTCGTTTTTCCCCAAACCGTGGATTTCTCCATGCAGCACCAGTGTCCCACACTGTAGTTTTACACCACTTATTGCCCTCTCACTGTAGCCGCATTTTATTGCGTAAGTAAAGTGGTTATTTTTGATATGGCAAAAGTTATATTTTCAAAAAACAATCCTTAGCAAATCTCGAGGACGAGATTTTTCTTAAGGGGGGTAGTGTTGTGACACCCCAAAATTTTAACCTTGTTTTATTAATTAAAATTTTGCCAGAAAACTTAAACTTTTATTTTTTGGATTTTCTTTTGATTTCAGAACCATCCAGTTCTTTATTTTTATGGAGTTTTTACCCCAAGTGAAAACTTGCCAATTATATTATTGGACTGGTTTACCCTCTCAAGAAGAACACTTCTATTATCAGTGGATTTATTTGCATATTTTTTGCTCTCTGAGCTTTATTCCTTAAAGTGGTGTTTCATTAGTTTTGAAGCCCTATTTGAACTACAACCATTTGATAAATTTATTTAAAATTCCAACCAAAATTTGGGGGTGTCATGTGAAGTTTTTAAATCCCTTTTATGCAAAAATATCTTCTGTTTATTGGGGATTTTGAGCTCTACACCAAATTTCAAATCTGGCCCAGTGGGCAATTTTGCACTAAAACCTATTTAAATATTTCTTTAAAAGTTCCACCAAAATTATGGGACGTTAATAGGAGTATATTATCCAACTTTATGCAAAAACCCAGTTATGTTCTTTGAAAAATTTGAGTGAATCAACCTCATTTTCATTTTGGTCCATCTTGATGATTTGAACTACAACCACATTTTATTTTGCTCTGTTACCCATGATTCTTTTTCTTGCTTGTAGCCCATCCTACAAAACCCCTAAGTCCATGAGTATGGACCCATTGGAGTAGTTTTGGTCCATGAAACCATGTCCTTTTCTTTCTGACCAGATTTGGGTTTCTCAAATTTTTGCATTAGCAAGTTTCTAGCTTTGGCCAACTAACCCTACCACCATCACCTACGCCTAGAGAGACACTGATCTGGAGATTTTGGCCACTCCAAGAACTGCTTAGATGCCTCTAGCATTTTTTCAAACACCTTGTGTGCATGGCCAGATTTGGCATGAATTTTAGTTTGCAATATGAACTTGATCCACTGAACCAGCAACCTTGTCCACTAAGGTCCTAGCTACAACTAACCTAGGTCTGCTAATTGCCAGCCTCACCCAAGCCCTGTGGCATGCATTGGCATTTCTTCGAGCAGCTAGCGTGCGTGCTCTGGGCGCGCCCAGAGTGCATGTTTTGCACGCACGTGCATCGAACAGCCGCGTCTCGCTGCCGCCCACCCCCGGGCCCGTTCTGGCCCTTGGCCAACCGCAGCCAGCGCGCCCCGTCTCCTCCTGCACCGCAGAGCCACCCCGACCACCCCTGGCACCCCACAGCGCCACCGTCAGGTCGGCCGTGGCGGCTAGCTGACGGCCGCAGCAGGCCCCGGCCGTGGCAGCACCGCCCAAGCCATACACGCGCGCCAGCTCGCCCCTTGAGCAGTATGGAGCTCGTCGGAATGCGCCGGCCAGCTCCACGTCGCCCTGTCCACTACAGAAAGGCGGTTCGCCGGTGACCTTATCCACGGCCATGGAACCGACCTCGGCCACCTATATAAGGGAGCCCCGAGCTCGCCTAGGCCCTCAGGCAACCTCAAGCCAACCCCCTAGAGCTCCCGTAGCCGGCAATCAGTGAGGAAAGGCCATCTCCCCCGTCTCCGGTCAGTTCGGCCGCCGCCGCCCTCCGGTGCCGTTCATCGCAACCAGACCCTCCCCCGGCCATCCAACACCACCACCCGATTCCTCTTGGTCTTGCGGAGCCACCCATCCCCTCACCCTCGCTCGGGAACCACCGTAGAACGAAACCCCAAACCCACCCGAAGCCTCCTCCGCCGCGGATCTCGCCGCCGGCGACTCCCTCCTCCCCCGACGACCCAACAACCACCGGGAGGACCGCCCCGGTCTGGCGGATCCATCCCCGCCCTCGGAGCCCCGCGAGGATCCGCCAATCGCCGGCGACAAGCGCTGGAGTCCCGCCTCCGCTCTGGCAGAGGAAGAGGAGGGAGAGTCGACTGGTCAAATCTGACCAGTGGGCCCCCTGGACCCACTGTCAGCGACCCACGCACTAGTCCACGCTGGATAAGTGAATACGTAATCCCAGAATACGCCTTCAACGTGGTTAGTTTCGAAACGTTTTTCTTTTTTTCTGTTTTATTTTAAAAACAGAATTTGACCAAAACTTTGACTGGCTATAACTTTTTCAATATAACTCCAAATGAGTTGATTCTTTTTCCTACCTCTCTCAAATAATGTCTAGTTTATTTTCAGATTTATTTGAAAATTTTCAGACAACTTTTTTGTACTATTTTTGAAACTATGTATTAATTCAAAAAATTTAAATAGGATTTTTGGAGAAAGAAGAAAACTTTCAGGCAAGCATTCTAAACCCTGGCATAATAGTGTGTGTGTTACTTACGCGGTTACAACACCACCTTGACATGGAGTATCCGTTATTTCATGTGATAATACGTTTCCACTCATGAGTGCATATTGATGATTGCATGCTATTGGAGTTGGATATGTTTGTGATAATAGTCAGCATCGAATGCCTTTCATGCATACCGGAAGGAATCCGAGAAAGCCTCTGTCTTGGGTAGACACGAGTTTGTCCCCAGTCCTCCGTCGAGATGGTTGTGTCCGGTACGGCATGACGAGGTATGTCGAGTGGTGATTCTGTATGTTGGTAGAAGTATAAATTGTTATACTAATCATGCAGGGAATACTTAAACCTCCCAAGTCAACCATAGATCGAGTCTTGTTCCGGTCACCCCCATACTTGTTTCGTACTACCACTTGTCCCTGCCATAGCTAGGGTATGGTTCAGTAAGTTGTCAACCCCTTTCCTAGCACACACCGTATAGAGAGGCCATGGTGGAAGATACCGGAGGCATCCGGTAGGCATGCCACCTGGTCCGAGGGCATGGGTGTTTTCGGTTGTAGCCGAAGGGGTAGCTCCCCTAGTTTGCGCGCGTTATAAATTTTGTGATCCCATGCTAAGTCGAGGTTGTAGCCTCCCCACTTAGAGTTTTGCTTAATGGGTGTCGTGGGTGATTCCAGACACCGGTAAGTTAGGCTGGTGTGTGCGGTTAGGTGTGTTTTCAATTAAAAGGCTGTAGACGGAATTAGTCCCGATGGACTAAAGGAGTCCGTTACTCGTGGGTAAAGAGTAAACCCTCTGCAGAGATTAAACATCTATTCGAATAGCCGTGTCCATGGTTAAGGACTACAGTCTGGGATGGGTCAAGTGTCGGTCTTAGTGTGGGTCTTCGGGGGAGAAACTGTTAAACCAGAACTTGGATCATGACTTGTGACTTGTGATGATTATGATTATTATTTGTTATGGACTAACCCGTTATATTATATGAAGTATCGAGTATCCCTGGGATGGTTCTACCTCATGGATATTCACTGTGATTATTTATAAGCCCTTTATGTGGTGTCATTTGAGGCCCGATCGTGGCATGCTTGTTATTTATTTACTTTATAAGCCCTTTATGTGGTGTCATTTGAGGCCTGATCGTGGCATGCTTGTTATTTATTTACTTTATAAGCCCTTTATGTGGTATCGCTGAGACGCCCGACTGTGGCATGCTTGTTATTTATTTACTTTATAAGCCCTTTATGTGGTGTCGCTGAGATGCCCGACTGTTTTCATGCTTGTTATTTATTTACTTTATAAACCCTTTATGTGGTGTCGCTGAGACGCCCGACTGTGGCATGCTTGTTTTTATAAGCCCTTTATGTGGTGTCGCTAAGACGCCCAACTGTGGCATGCTTGTTATTCATTTACTTTATAAGCCCTTCATGTGGTGTCGCACAGACACCCGATTGAGGCACACTCGTTATTTACTAACCTTTCGAGGCGTCGCTTCAGACACCCGATCGGTGCATTTTATTACTACTCTGTTATTGCATATTCATGTATATAAATAACCTGCTTGCGTGCATCAGAGATTTTGTTTGGTGACTAACGTTGTGATCATAGAATATTTCAGAGCATGATTATCGTTTGTTACATTATACCCGTGTTCATAATGTTTGCGTGTACATTCAAAGTACTCATTGGCTTGTCCCTGGCTATTGTCTTGGCCAGATTTCTTACATGGAGAGGAGCGATGCGATGACAGCCCCGGAACCTACGCAATGATGATAGCAGCCTCGCGAAGATAGGAATTATCCTGGTCAGCTGTTCCTGTGAGAAATGGAGTCCCATAGACACAGAAGAACCGCAAACCGCTTCCGCCATCAGCCACTACAAACCATTTGTTGTACTCATAGGCCACAATGGTCGTGTACTACACATTATGTACTTTGCTTGGAGTTTTTGTATCAAGTTTGTGTCTCACCAGCTAACAGTAATCCTGGGGTTGGTGAGCACAAGGGCCATTTTCTGGGAAATTAATATCCCGAAAATCCGGTCCTGACACCATCCCAAGAGCTGGACAGCGCCATGGGGACGGAGAGGCGACGAGGAAAGCGCGGCGGCGGAGGGCACGTGATTCTGCTGCGGCGAGGCTACGGTGCACCAAGAGGATTGGCGGAAGGGCAGCGCGGAGGCGAGGAGGTGCGGTGACGGAGAAGAGGAAGAAGAAGAAGAAAATGGCGGAGCGAGGGCGAGCGTGCGAGCGTCTGCCGCTCCCCCTCCCCCGTACTTATAGTCTCGTGCGGCGAAGCCGAGGAGGCGAGGCGTGGGGGGACGTGGGATTAACTGCGCCCACTCCCCCATGTCTCGCGACTACTACGCCCTAACGGCGTGCGGAAACTGCCGTCGGAAGGCGAGCGACCCGCTTGGGCCACAGAAGATCCACATTTGGGCCGAGGCGTGGAAGTGGCGGGCCCCGGTATACGGCGACGTCCCGTCACGCGCATGGGCTGGCAGGCCCTTCCAGTCGAAGGGCACCACGTGGCGCGCGGGCGGCAGGCGCTCAGCTCGCAGCCCGGCTCGCATGCCACCTGGTTCACGCCTTCAAGCTTTGAAGCCTTCTAAAGACGGTACACGTAATCAAAGCCGGCTCCTAGCTGCCGGCTCTTCAGGATAGGAAGCTGATTGGGCTTCTCGTCCTCTCTTCAGCCTCGAAGCCTAACCAGCTTCGGGGACTACTGTCGGAGTAAATGACCACGGATAGCCTAGCCGGCTCCCCTCGGCTCTTCAGAAAAATTACAGGCCGATCGAGCCTTCAAGCATCCATGGCATGGGGCCGCCTTCCCCTGGCCGACTGTCTCTCAGGCCGGCTACCGGGAGGGAGCCCGGTCCTAAACCCACAGGAGGAAAGCCACAAGAGGGCCGACTCCAAGAAGCCGGCCACGAGAAGGCCGACTCCAAGAAGCCGGCCCCCAGCAGGTGGCCAAGATCGTACCCTCAAACTCTGCACCCACATAACAATGATGAGACGGGCCGTGGCTATAGTGAAGCCTGCCACCCCCGAATCCCGGAGCGCGCGTGGCCACAGTGTGCCGTACGGGGCGGCCATCACCCGTCCGGCGCGTCACTGTTGCCATGTTGACCATGACGTCACCCACGACAAAGCTGTCGATGCGGCCCTTGCAGCGGTGGGCCCGTTCGATCGAAGAGGCGCCGAAAAGGCGGCCATGCCTCCCAGTCGGCACAGGATGTGGCGGCTCGGCAGCCGGCTTGTTCTCTCCCTCGAAGGCGCCTCATTAAGGAGACAAGACAAGGTAAGGCTACGGTGGCGCCGCCAGACGGGCGGCAGTAGCCATGCTTACCTCGACAAAGCCCTCGTCGCCGGGAGTGAGGCAACGATAACCAGCCCAGCAGGACCCCGGCGGTGGGACACACTTTGTCGACCAAGAAGCCGGCAGCCGGCAGGGCCCACCAGTCGGCGGGCCCTAGCTGCCGGTGGAGAAGCCGGTGAACCTAGACACTGACGGCCAGGGCCCACGCCCAGCCGGATTACCATTGTACCCCTGGGGGGTAGGCCTATATAAACCCCCAGGGCACCCATGCAAAGGGTTGATCTCTTAGAGTTTTAGGCACCACATTGAGGGAAGAAGAGAGCTAGCCTTGCCCTCCTTCTTCTTCTCGCCGAACAGCTCAAGGAGCCTCTTGTAGCTACTTGTTGATCTAGTGATCATGCGGAGACCCCGCAGAGCAGCGGTAGGGGTATTATCTCCCCGGAGAGCCCCGAAGCTGGGTAAGATTCGCCGGCGTGCATGTCTTCGCCTTATCCCGTTTCCAGGCACCGGCGATGTCTTATTGGCTCCCACAATGATAAGCCACCCGTTGGCATATGTCGCACCTACCACCCGACAATGTTCCAGGCGTTCTGGATGGGTACCCTCTCCCGCGTCTCTAGGCGCGCGGCGCCAGGCCTGGAGACGTGGGCAACCCTAAACAGGCCCTCCCACATGGGTGAGAGCTTATGCAGCCCTTCCCTGGAGAGCACCCGCCTTAGGACGAGGTCACCCGCCTCGAGCGTCCTGGAGCGGATGTTGCGGCAGTGGTACCGCCGCAACGCCTGCTGATATCTTGCCGCTCATAGCGTGGCTTCACGGCGGCGTTTCTCTCCCAGCACGAGGTCCATCCCCGGCATGGTGTCCTGTTGCGCCTCATCAAACGCCAGGACCCGCGTGGAGCGATGTTTGACCTCGTGAGAGAGAACCGCTTCTACTCCCTAGACGAGGAAGAATGGGGTCTCAACCGTCGGCTTGGTGGCGTTGGTGCGGATGGACCACATCACGGACTGGAGCTCGTCGTGCCAGCCCCTGCCGCAGGCCTAAAGCTTCTTCTTGAAGGTCCTGGTCTTGAGGCCCCTCAGGACCTCCGCATTGGTGCGTTCGGCCTGACCATTGCTCCTGGGGTGCGCCATCGAAGCATAGCAGATCTACGTTCCAAGGTTAGCACAATATGTCTTGAAGAGATTACTAGTGAACTGCGAGCCGTTATCGGTGATGATGCGGTTGGGGACCCCGAAACGGCTCACGAGACCCTTGATGAACTTGACCGCGGAGCCAGCTGGGATGGTGCGGACGACTTCTACCTCCGCCCACTTGGTGAACTTGTCGATAGCGACACTGAGGTAGCGGTAGCCCCCAGGCGCTCGAGGGAACAGGCCCAAGATATCCGGCCCTGAGACCGTGAATGGCCATGAGAGTCGGATGGTCTGGAGGCCCTGAGCCTACTGATGAATCTGCTTGGCGTGGAACTGGCAGGCCTCGCGGGACCTCACCAACCCAGTCGCGTCGTTGAGCGCCGTGGGCCAGTAGAATCCACTTCAAAACACCTTGCCGACGAGGGTCCGAGACGCCGAGTGGTGCCCGCAGTCCCCGCCGTGTATGTCGGCCAGCAGCTCTCTTCCTTGCTCCCTGGAGATGCAACGCAGGGAAAAGTCATTTGGCCGCTTCCTGTATAACTTACCGTCCTGGATGCAGTACGCCGTGGCTTGTCGGGCCACACGCTCCATGTCCTCCTCCTTTTCCGGCAGCGTCCCTTTCATCTGGTATTCCTTGAATTCCTTGATCCAGCACCCCTCCTGAGGTTCGAGCGCTAAGAGCAAGCGCGCTCCCGAGATCGGGCCGCAGGCCGCGGCTCCTATGGCAGGTGGTTGAGGGAGCACCTCCCGAGGCAGCGTTGTTCTTGAGAGCGGCGGTGTTGCTGATGGTTTAAAGTGCCGCTCCTCAAAGACGCCAGGCTCTTGGGGTAGCCGCTTGGATGCCCTTCTGGCGATGTCGTCGGCTTCCTTGTTGGTGCCACGGGGCACATGCTACAATTCCATACCCGAGAACTATTTCTCCATCTTGCGCACCTCCTCAAGGTACGCCTCCATGTGTTCGCCCTTCGGCTCATATACTTTGTTGGAGAAGTTGACGAGGAGCTACGAGTTGCCCTTGATGGTGAGACGCCTCACCCCCAGGGCCACCGCAGCCCTGAGGCCAGCTATGAGGCCCTCGTACTCTGCTATGTTGTTGGAGACCTTCTCGCCCTGCTGGAAGCATGGCTGCACAGTGTAGCAGAGCTTGTCCTGGGTGGGTGAGATAAGCACCGCTCCAGCCCCCGCGCCCTAGCGTGAGAACGCGCTGTCGAAGTACATGACCCAGCCGTCCGTTGCTTCGCTCCTTGGAGATAGGGATTGGTTCTCGCCGCTTCAAGCTCTGGGACAACGGTCCATTCTGCCACAAAGTTTGCGAGCGTAGCCCCCTTGATGACCCTGGTCGTGCTGAACTCCAAGTCAAACGCTTGGAGCTCGATGTTCCATTCAGCGGCTCGCCCTACAGCATTGGGGCTCCTGAGCACTCTCTCCAGAGGGTAAGCCGAGACGACCTTGATGGGGTGACCCTGGAAGTAGTGGCGCAGCTTGCGCGAGGCCACCAAGAGCGCGACTAGGATCATCTGAGGCATGGGGTATCGTGCCCTCGCATCTCGCAGCACTGTGCTGACGAAGTACACCGGGTGCTCGACGAGGGCAGGAGAGCTGACGGCGTCTTCGGCTTCCGCGGGTCGAGGTATCTCTTCGGGTCTTCGGCTTCAGGGGCTTGGTGGTCTGCCGAAGCAGCAGATGCTTCAGGAGCTTCGCCTTGGTGTCGCGCCGCCTCATCCAGCCTGGTGGTTCCACTTGGCGGGCCGTTGACCTGGCGCTCTTCTCTGAGGGCCACCAGCGCTGCGCTGGCGGAGTGGGGTGTCGTAGACAGCTAGAGCACCAAGGGCTCGAGGGGTCGAGGCGCCACCATCGCTGGTGGGCTGGTTAGGTATCTCTTGAGGTCTTGAATCGCTTGGTCGGCTTCCGGAGTCCACTCGAATGGGCCCTTCTTCTTCATCAGCTTGAAGAACGGTAGGGCACGCTCTCCCAGCTTGCAGATAAAGCGCCCCAATGCAGTCACACGGCCGGCAAGCTTCTGCATCTCCTTGAGGGTCTGCGGTGGACTCATGTCTTCGATTGCCTTGACCTTTTCTGTGTTCGCCTTAATCCCTCTGTGGGACACGAGAAATCCTAGCAGCTTGCCGGAAGGGACACCAAACATGGACTTCTCTGGGTTGAGCCGCAAGTTCACCTGTCGTAGGCTCGCAAAGGTCTCCTCCAGGTCTTGGATCAAAGTTCTCGCATCCTGAGATTTCCCCACAATGTCATCGACATAGGCCTCCGCATTTCTCCCGAGTTGCCGCCCTAGCCGCTGGAAGGTTGCTCCCGCGTTGCGCAGTCCGAAAGGCATGCAAGTATAGCATTATACCCCACACGGGGTCAAGAAGGAGGTCTTCTCCACATCTTCTAACGCCATCTTGATCTGATGATAGCCTAAGAACGCATCCAGGAAGCACAACAAATCGCACTCAGTGGTGGAGTCGACGATCTGGTCAATGCGTGGAAGCGGGAACGGATCTTGGGGGCAGGCCTTGTTGAGGTTGGTGAAGTCGACACATATGCGCTCCTTCCCGCCTTTCTTCGGCACAACAATAGGGTTCGCCAGCCACTCGGGGTACCGAACCTCGCGAATGGCACCCGCCACCTCCAGCTTGCGGGTTTCTTGGATGATGAAGGCCTGCTTCTCCGTGGACTGTAGTCTCTCCCGCTGCTTCACAGGGTATACATTGGGGCACACCTTTAAGTGATGCTCAATCACCTCTCTCGGGACCCCCACCAGCTGTTTGGGTTCCCATGCGAATATCTCCTTGCTCACGCGCAAGAACTTCAATAATGCTTGCTCTTGATCAGGGTCGAGGTCGGCACCTATGGTAAAGGTGGCTCCTGAGGACCCATCTTCATCGACCGGCACCTGCTTGGTTTCAGCCTTGTCTTGGGTGAGCAACTGCTTCTTCTTGGTTGGTGCGGCTCCCTTGGCCTCGGAGGCACCCGCGGCGGCGGGCTGCGCCGCAACGACGGTCTTGAGGGCAATCTTGAGCGCCACCAGAGCCTCCTTGGTGTCCCCCTCGACGGTGAGGACGCCCTTGCTCCCAGGCATCTTCATGAGGTTGTAAGCCGGATGAGTTGCTGCCATAAACTAGGCCAGAGCTGGGTACCCAAGGATGGCGTTGTACGGGAGGCTGATGCGGGCGATGTCGAAGTCGACCAGCTCGGTGCGGTAGTTGTCGCGCGTGCCGAAGGTGACAGGAAGGCGGATCTATCCTAGGGAGTGGGCGGTGCCGCCACCAACTCCTGAGAAAGGCTTCCTGAGGCGGAGCCGCTCGAGTGGTACGTGAAGAAGGCTGAAGGCCTCCACGGAGAGCACATTGATGTTGGCACCCCCGTCAATGAGGGTCCTTGTGACGGCCACATTGTAGATGGTGGGCGTGCAAAGCATTGGGAGCACATCCGAGCTGGCGGTGGTGACGGAGTGGTCCCCTGAGTCGAAGGTGAGGTCGGCCTCGGGTGCCGCCCAGCCCGGGGGAGCCCCCTGGCGCGTGGAAGCGGCACCGATCTGGCGAAAGAATGTCTTGAAGTGGCGGTCTGAGGGCGGCGCTTGCGAGCCACCGATGAGGGCCGCTACAGCTTGGGGTGCCGGCGCCGCGAAGCGCGCGGTGAATAGGTTGCGCAACTCCTCCCAAGACGCCACGGAAGATCCTGGGAGGGTGAGCAGCCAGGCACGCGGTGCGCCCGTAAGGGCCATGGGAAGCTAGTTGGCCATGACCCTATTGTCGCCCCCAGCTTTGAGGATGGCCTCCTCGTACGCCAGCAGGAAAGCCACTGGATCCGCCGCGCCGTCCTAGCGTGGTGGCATCTCCAGCTTGAACTTGGGAGGCCACTGCACCTGTCGTAAGGTGGGGGCCAAGGCTCGGAGCCCCCTGGCCCCGCCGCTGGCATCGGTCGTTGGAGCGGAAAGCGCTGCGCTTGCCATGGGGGCGGAGAGCGGTGGCGGCGAAGCGCAGATCGTCGGAAGGAAAGCTCCGGCGTACCCCTACCTGGCATGCCAAATGTCGGATTATGGGTTCCGGCAAAACCCTCGAGGTTCGAACATTGGGGTGCGCATGAAGATCTCTCCTCTGCCATGCTCTCACACTCCACGATCCCACGGACTAGCTCGCTGAACCCAAAGAACACGAGGACACAAGATTTATACTAGTTCGGGCCACCATTGCGGTGTAATACCCACTCAAGTGTGGTGGTGGTGGATTGCCTCTCGGGCTGAGGATGAATAGTACAAGGGGAAGAACAGCCTCCTGAGGTGAGGTGTTCTTGTGCTTGGTGGGTGTGTGGATGAACTGAATGAGTTAGAGACCTGTTGCCTCCTACTACGGTGGCTATCCCTATTTATAGAGGCCCCGGTCCTCTTCCCAAATATTGAGCGGGAAGGGATGCCACAAAGGCCGAGTTTGAAGGGGGACAGCTAGTACAACTTATCCTGACAAAAGTAGTCTTCGCCTGCCAAAGGCTCTGGTGGTTACGCCTTCTTAGGCTCCACGGTGACCTCCGTCCTGCCGTCCAGCTGGTCTTGGCCTCATTGCACCGATATGGAAATCTTTGCTTGACGCCTCAGTACTCCTCGCCTGCGCTTGCCTCCTTAGCACCAAAGATGAAGCAAGGACACTGTGCGCGCTGGCGCCCGCCTGGCCTTGATCGTCATTTCTTACGTCACAGGAAACCTCGTGAGGTACCCCCTTTGCCTTGATCTCTCCGCCCCTCACAAGCAAGCCTGGTGAGGCCACTCCCGAGGAGGTCTTGTGTCGTCCGCCTCACGAGGCTTGGCCCCTCGCGAGGGTCTTGTGTGCTTGCTGGTGAAGATGGGCCGTACGGGCCCGCTCGCAGAGCCACGCCGTGGCCCGCAGGCAGGCAAGTCTGGGGACCCACGTTCCCAGAACGCCTACACATTGGAATGAGGAGCTTCCGCTACAATTCTATGCCACTCTTCACATTCGTGGTTACAACAAGGATCCGAAGATTTGGGTCCTTGAGTGGATGACAGGTCATGTACACCATGAATCCAAAGCCCAAGATATCATTGAGCTTACTTCCCTGCCCACTCCAGGTGAACTCTATGAACCTGGTTGTCAGCTACACCGCAATGCATTAGAGAGCCTATTTCAGAAGCCAGAGCCCAACATGAGTCAGATGCTCAGCATGATGAAGCCACTGCCACGAGATGCTGAATATCCAAAGGAATTCTTTGTCGAAGACCTAGAGTATCTTCCCTGCACCATTTATCATATTATAAGGCGAACTCTATGGCCTGTCAAACGACATTCTCCTGCAGCCAAGCTTGAAGGCGCAATGAGGACATTGGTTTTATATATCCTCAATGGCATCAACTTCAATGCTCAAGATTTCTTCATCAGGCAACTTGCTGCATCTGGAATTGATCTCTTTGGCCTGAAGTTTTATGCTCCATGGGTGATGCGCTTAATCAAGCTTCACTCTTCTGTCAACTATCAGCCCTCTGCGCGCAACCATCTTATCTTCTTGCCAGAGGTTGATATGTCTGTCGAAGCCATCTACCCTGAACCTGCCAAGGAGCCAATATATCTTCACAGTGTCGATCGCCAAAGCTTCACGCAACCAATTGAGGGAGTTCTTGCTGCAACTCATGTTTATCCTCTGGCAGGTAACACATGTGCACCTCATCATGCAACTAATGAAGCCACTGAAAGCACCATTGCTCAAAGTCCTCGGAAGTGATCTCGCGTACTCAATGACCGAGAACTTCTCGTGGCCTTGCACCGGAAACATGATAAGCACCATGACTGGGTGAAGCATCAGATGCAGAGCCTCCTGGTGGATGTTAATCGCATTCGCAATCTTGCCACCAAGAATGCCTTCATATCACATGAAGCCTGTCGGAGGTCATGGAAGAGTCTGACTTTGATAAGCTCCGAAGATGATCTTCATGAAGATGGCTTCACTGAGCGCTAGAAGTTTGATTCCACGCCTCCTCGCAATGTCGTCTTGCGTCGTACTCCTTCCTTAGAAGACTTAGAGTATTCATCCTCAGCTGCCACAGTTAATGCAAGAGTCGTCGATGACGAAGACGATGCCACTTCCCCAATCACTACTTCGCCGTGTCTCGACACTACACCAGGCCCCTCTGCACCACCGGACTCCAACATCGACCCTGCACTTGAAGGGAAAGAGTAGATGCTCTATGTCTTCAAACGTTTTTGGTCCTTACTGACAAAAGGGGGAGATGCATACGAGTTGATAGTCTTCAAGCAGGTCCATATGGGTGGTTGCTTTATATTTTGCCAAGTGGTTACAACTCTTGTTTTGATACATTTGGTTCTTTTGGGTTGTAACACTTAAACTTGATGGCCGTCTGCTACTTTGTCTGCTATTCTGTGATGCGATTATAAATTCCGCATGAAGTCATTCCGCAGACGTCCATTTTTCATTATGCATGTCATTATCTTCATTATACCTTTATATGCATGACGAATTGTCTTCTTATGTTGAAAAGGATCTTCACAAAGTAAAAACTGCCATGTGCATTTGCATTCAAATGCAAACTATTTATATGCACATCTTTAGGGGGAGCCTTTTGCTACTTATGAAGACAATGCGTTAATCCTTACAATTTCACATACTTTTATCCCCGTTGAAAACTTCAACCAGTTTGTCATCAATCACCAAAAAGGGGGAGATTGTAAGTGCATCTAGTCCCACCCCTAGTTGGTTTTGGAGTATTGAGGACAAACCTGGTTGAGGGACTAATGTGTTTGTGAGAATTGCAGGATAACACAGGTAGTAGTCCCTCATTGATTCGGTTTACCTACCAGATATGACCCCTAAAAATGTCTGAAGACATTGAAGACAATGGTGGTATGTGAAGATATTCACAACAAAGATTATGACTCAGGAAGACATTCACGTGAAGACTATGGAGTGCGAAGACATAATTGTTTCGTAGTTTCCTTTTCTTCTTTGTTGAGTCATAGGAACCACCATACTGTTAAGTGGGGTCCAAGTGAACAAAGTCATAGTGACTGATGTGATGCTCAACCAAATCCTATGTCTTCGAGCGAAGACAATGAGAGAAAATCTTATCTAGAGCTGGATGAGTCAGATTTACTTGTAGCCCAAGTCAAGCTACCGCGTGTGTTCGAAATCTGACCGTTGGACACGTGTCAGTTCTCTAGTGACCCAGGGTCATTTCAGACAAATCAGATTGGGTTGCCTCCTGGCTATAAATAGCCCACCCCCTACACCATAAATTGGTGGCTGCTCAGAGTTAGTGCACGACTTTTGTCGTTTGAGAGCAACCCACCTGCGAAGCATTTGAGAGAGAGATCCTTGCGAGGACAAAGCCCAAAACACCCAGAGCCAAAGAGTGTTAGGCATCACTAAAGTCTTTCTGTCCGTGTGATCTGAAGACTTATTACACTTGAGGACTGTGAATGCTCCAGCCGGTTAGGCGTCGCGTTCTCAGCATCCAAGAGTCATTGTGGATTGCCGGTGAACAAAGTCTATGAAGGTTTGGAAGTCTACCTTGAAGACTTACCAGAATGATTGGGAGAGGACTAAGTGTCCTTAGCTCAAGGGGAATAAGGTGAAGACGCGGTCCTCTGAGTTGAATCTCAGCCTCCCTACCCAGACGTACAGTCGCCACAGCAATTGGAACTGGTCCAACAAATCTATGTCCTCTCCAAGCTACTAGTTCTATCTTCTCCCTCTCTTTATTTACATTTTGTCTTCGTGAAGTCATTTCCTGCTTGCTTGATCTGATTGACTTCACTGTGTGACGACTATTGTTGTTTGGCTTCATATTTTCTTCCATCCAGATCTATACTACCTAGCTGCTAATAGTCTTCGTGCTTTCACTTCATTACTTACTTGACTATGGCTTGTCTAGTGTAGTCTACCTTCCGCTGCATATCAATAGGTACATTTCTATTGTTTGTCTTCGAAACTCCCATGTTTTGAAGACTTTCATAAAAATCGCCTATTCACCCCCCTCTAGTCGATAACTAGCACTTTCAATTGCCTCACGCCAAAAATGACGAGGCATCTTGTATTCGTCAAGCATAGTGCAAGCCATCTCAACAAGAGTCTTGTTCTTGCACTCCACGATGCCATTCTACTGAGGAGTATAAGGAGCAGATAACTCATGAGTAATACCAAGTTCATCAAGATAGTCATCTAGACCACTATTCTTGAACTCGGTCCCATTGTCACTTCTGATGTGCTTGATCTTCACAGCAAAGTTGGTTGAAGCCCTCGAGGAAAATTGTTTGAAGACTTCCTGCACTTCATATTTGTAAGTGATGATATGCACCAATGAGTAACGAGAATAGTCATCAATAGTAACAAAGCCATATAAAGATGCAGCATTGGTGAATGTGGCATAATGAGTAGGGCCAAAGAGATCCATGTGAACAATTCAAATGGACGAGTGGTAGTCATGATAGTCTTTGAGGGATGCTTGGCCTTCGTCATCTTTCCAGCTTCACAAGCTCCACACAGGTGATCCTTGAGGAATTTGACATCCTTGAAGCCAATGACATACTTCTTCTTCGCGAGCGTGTGCAAGTTCCTCATGCCAACATGACCAAGTCGTCGATGCCATAGCCAGTCTTCTGAAGCTTTTGCAAGTAGACATGTAGCAGGTTGTGGTCCTGTAGAGAAATCAAGAATATACAAGTCTCCTATCCTAAATCCTTTGAAGACTTTGGAAAGGTCAGCTTCCATGATCACAACACAAAGATACTTGCCAAAGACAACAACCATATCAAGATCACAAAGCATTGAGATAGACATGAGGTTGAATCCTAAGGACTCGACAAGCATGACTTTGTCCATGTGTCGATCCTTTGAGATCGCAACCTTACCTAGACCCAATACCTTGCTTTTGCCTTTGTCAGCATAGGTGATATTCTTCAGATGCGATGGAGATAAAGCAGTGTCCATCAATAAGTTCTTGTCACCAGTCATGTGATTTGTACACCACAGTCGAGGACCCACTCAGTAGCTTTTGGTTGATCATCCTGCAGATGAATTAGTGCAACTTACGAACTCATAGACTTCATCAGTGAAGAATATGACATCAAATTCATCAGATCAAATTCATTAGATCAAATTCATCAGATCAATTTCATCAAGGAATAGAACAGATTATAGCA
Source organism: Aegilops bicornis (assembly GCA_021605145.1). Classification (NCBI taxonomy): domain Eukaryota; kingdom Viridiplantae; phylum Streptophyta; class Magnoliopsida; order Poales; family Poaceae; genus Aegilops; species Aegilops bicornis. Next base: position 543,234,792 of record CM038672.1, read on the forward strand.
GTATGAGGATGTGAGAAATGAAAATTCATTTCTTCATGATTAGCTTGCATCCTATCAAGCATATTCAGGTCTCCAGCAAATTCTTCAGACGATTAAGTTCGTCTGGAGACCTGACCCTGCATAAGATATTAGTTATTTTTCTTCACCACCCACATCTGAAGGGGTGGCAAAGAGTTCCTCATTCTGCGAGCTCCATAAGAGAAAGGTGGCATAGAAGCCAGTCCACTTTGATTCACATAAGAGGGGTTAGAGTAAGCATATGAATAAGCAGAGAAATTCTTCGAGGACTTATGAACATAATGGTTTGAAGAATAATGCACATATTCATAGCCTTTAGATCTTTCCTGCGAAACAGAAGTGTTAGCACGATGATGTTCATATGAGGATTTTGATCCATATGAGGAATTTGATCCACGTGAGTAATTTTGTCCATATGAGGGCTTGGATCCATATGAAGACTTTGGTCCATATGAAGAATTTGACCTGGGGCTCCTATTCTTCACAGGCGGTGTCATGATGACATTCACGTGAAGACTTTCATGACACCTTTTGGGAACCCAGATTTTCTTCATAGGGGGACCGTTCCTGCAGTTAGTGCCAACATATCTAGCAAATACTTCACCATTCTGATTTTTGAATAGTTTATAGTTGGAGTGAAATGATTCATCAGAAGAATATGACGATTCACATGTAAAGCGAGATAAATTAGATGGATCTACGGGAGGTCCCTTTGCAGCAACCCATGAGGTTTTGGGATACTGCTTAGGTTTCCAATAGGTCCCATTAGCATTGAGTTTCCTCTCAAAGGCAATACCCTCTTTCCCAGGGTTCTTATTGAGGATCTGCTTTTAAGCACATCACAAAGAGCATGATGCCCTTTGAGGCTTTTGTAGTGCCTATCACATACAATTACTTCAGCCCTGCATTGTTAGTGATACTAGTAGCATCCTCAGATGATGAATTTGTGATAGCAGAGACATTTGAAGAATTCGTAGCAATAGATGCATTTGAACTTTCAGGTGAAGAATTAGCAGATTCACGTTCAATGCATTTCAAACATGGTGGAATAAATTCTTTCTAAGCGGCACTGATCTGCTGAGCAAGCAATGAATCACGTTCCTTCTGAAGATCTTCATAACTATCCCTTAGCTTTTCAAGATCTTGCCTTCTTTGAAGAGAGTGTTATGATGACTTTGAAGATTGTCAAACTTAGACTGAAGTCTCAGAAGATTATCCGTCAAGGTTTGGGTACGATCCATTTCTTCACCCAACATATCATCGCTTTCACCAAGCATGTTTTGAACTTTTTCCAAAGCTCTTTGTTGTTTATATTAGTGGCAAGGGAAGCAAGTTTGGTATAGCTGGGTCCAAATTCATCATCACTAGACTCAGATAGGTAGCATTCAGTTACCTTGGCACCTTTTGCCATAAGGCATGGTGCAGAGGATGATGATTTTGGATCGAAAGTCATCGCCTTGAGCGATTCCTTGAAATCCTCAAACCAGGGATCATGACGAGTTCGATGACCTTCATAGACCTCAGAGAGTCGGTCCCAGATAAGATTTGCATGGCCGAGATGCATAATGTTCCTGAACTGATTTTGGGACAAACATGAGTAGATGATGTCCTTCGCCATGAGGTTAAGTAGAGTGTACTTGCGAATATCATCAGCCTCCGCCATCTTGCATAGATCAGTAAGACCAATCTCGGTGACGGTCCACAGTTCGCTGTTCATCGCCATGAGGCGCTTCTTCATCATTGCCTTCCACTTGGAATAATCATGACTGTCAAAGATGGGGCGTATCACTTTCTTCATTCCTGCGGTCGACATAACTAAAACTCCAGGCGGTTAAACCAAATCACACAGAACAAGGGAGTACCTTGCTCTGATAACAATTGAAAGTGCTTTATATCGACTAGAGGGGGGGGGTTGAATAGGCAATTTTGACAAATTCGTCACTAAGGAATTTCAGGGTGAGAAAATTCCTAAGCAATGAACTACTTAGCAGCGGAATAAGTACTCAGATGCAAGCAAAACATAGTAGTAGCACAGTCATCATGATGAAATGAAAACAAGCATAGAGTACAAGTAGCGTAAACACAAGATAAGCAGGCTGAAGACAAACTGACTGAAGAATTGGACTGAGGAATTTGAGAAAGTCGTCAGTCAAAGTCTTCAAACAGTAACAATCAAGTACAACAGCATATGAATGAGGAAATGAAAGGGTTGAGGAAATATAACCAATAGCTTGGTAAGACAATGATTTGATAGACCAGTTCAACTGCTTTGACAGTCGTACGTCTGGTTGGAGAGGCTAGGTATTTAAACCTGAGGACACACAGTCCTGGACACACCGTCCTCACCGTATTCTCCTTGAGCTAAGGCCACACAGACCTCGCCCAATCACTCGTGGTAAGTCTTCAGGCGACTTCCAAACCTTCATAGTGTCGGAGTAATGGGCCACGGGTAGCCTAACCCGATTCCCTGAACCTTTCAAGACATCAGGGCTGGCTGCGCCCCTCAAGTCATCAAGATGAAGCGCCGCCTTCTGATGGCCGGCTGCCAGAAGACGACTGTCGGTGTCAAAACCGGCGGATCTCGGGTAGGGGGTCCCGAACTGTGCGTCTAGGCGGATGGTAACAGGAGACAAGGGACTCGATGTTTTTACCCAGGTTCGGGCCCTCTCGATGGAGGTAAAACCCTACTCCTGCTTGATTAATATTGATGATATGGGTAGTACAAGAGTAGATCTACCACGAGATCAGAGAGGCTAAACCCTAGAAGCTAGCCTATGGTATGATTGTTTTTCGTCCTACGGACTAAAACCCTCCGGTTTATATACAGATCGGAGAGGGCTAGGGTTACACAGAGTCGGTTACAATGGGAGGAGATCTACATATCCGTATCGCCAAGCTTGCCTTCCACGCCAAGGAAAGTCCCATCCGGACACGGGACGAAGTCTTCAATCTTGTATCTTCATAGTCCAGGAGTCCGGCCAAAGGCTATAGTCCGGCTATCCGGACACCCCCTAATCCAGGACTCCCTCAACGTCCAAGCTTCGGAAGGCGGCATCAAGACGGGCTGACTACTAGCAGGAGGCCTCCAGAGAGGCCGGCTCCTAGCAGTCGGCCCACGGCGCCCTCAAAGTCTGTGCCCCCATTAAGAAGACAAGACCGGATGTGGCTACAGTGTAGCCCATCCCTCCCGTATCCGAGCCGTGCGTGGCCACAGTGCACCGTACAGGCGGAGATCTCCGCCCGGCGCGGCACTATTGCCACTCTGCCCCTGATGTCACAGCTGGCAGGCGGAGCCCTGTTCCCACGGCCCGGCTGTCGATGCGGCTGCGGCGGGCCCTACCAAGCAGCGAGAGCCCGGAAGACGGCGGAGGCCTGGCCAGTCGGACCTGAGGGAGGCCGGCTTCCAGCAGGCGGTTCGTTCCTCCCTCGGGGCCCGAGCACAATTAACCAGATGAGACACGGTGTGGCTACAGTGATCTCCCACCAGGCGGCGGGACTGTAGCCACGCTCTCTTGACCAAGCATGCGTCATTAGCATCACGGCTATAGTAAGCATGTGACACCCCAAATATTTTAACTTTGTTTTGTTAATTAAAATCTTGCCAGGAAATTTAACTTTCCTTTTTCTTGATTTTTCTTGATCTCAAAAGCATTCTTTTCTTGGTTATCTTGGAGTTATCCCCTAAAATGAAAACCTTTCACTTATGATATTGGACTTGTTTACCCTCTCAAGAAAATCTTATCTTTTATTAGGAGAATTAATTAAGTATATAATATTCTCCCTGATCTTTATTTTCTTGAAAAATGTTTTCCCATAGTTTTATGGCCCCATTTGTACTACAACCCTTTTATAAATTCATTCAAAAATCCCACCAAAATTTGGAGATGTCATATGGGGTATTTGAACCACTTTTGTGCAAAGATATCTTCTACCCATTGAATGTTTTGAGCTCTACACCATATTTTCAAATCTGGTCCAGAGAGCATTTTTACACTACAACCTATTCATTTATTTCTTTAAAACTTCTACCAAAATTTTGGGATGTCAGTAGGAGCATAGTATTCAACTTTATGCAATAACCTAGTGATGTCCTTTGGAAATATTGAATGAATCATCCTCTTTTCCATTCTGGTCCAACTTGAGGTTTTGTACAGCAACCACCTTTTTAGTTGCCCCTTTATCCTTGATTCTTTTCCCTACTTATAGTCCTCCCTGTTAAACCTCTAAGTCCAGGAACATGCACCCATTGGATCATTTTTGGTTCATGAGGTAATGCCATTTACTTTCTATCCAGATCTGAAGTTTTGCAAAACTTGCACTAGCAAGTTTGAGCTTTGGACAAACTAACCTTACCACCCTCTCTTTTATCTAAAGAGACCCCACTCTGGAGGTTTTGGCCACTCCAAGAACTGCCTAGGAGCCTTTGGCATTTTGTCAAACACCTTGAGAGCGTGGACAGATTTGACAGGAGTTTTGTTTACACTGTGAACTTAATACCCTGACCAGACCAGCATGTCCCATGGTTTTGCCCTAACCTATAACCCCACCCTGCTAACCCTCTTGTGGTTTGGAGCCCCCTGCCATGCCATAGCATTTCGTCGAGCACGTCCCGTGTGTGCTCTGGGCGCGAGAAGAGCACGCGTTTCGCACGTGCCGCGCCCGAGCCGACGCGTCGCGCCCCGATTTCTGCACGCCCTGCGGAGCCACGCCACTCGCTAAGCTCCTCACCGCAACGCGCCAGGCAGGCCTCGCCACATCTCCGGCAGGCCAGCAGCTAGCCGCCAATGCCGCCCGACAGCCCCTACAATGGCCAGCGCCGCTGCCGCCCGCTTCGCCCGGCTCGAGCAAGCGATACCCACTCGTCCGCTAGTTCTGGCGCCATCCCGGCCTCGCCACGTTGCGCAAGCTACAGTCGGTCGCCGACGAGCTCATCCATTGCCGCCATAACCGGCGTGAGCACTATAAAGAAGCCCCTCGAGCCCTCTGACGGGCATTTGCAGCCTCACACCGTACTCCTAGTGCCCCCATTGCTGCCGTCAATTGAAGAGAAAGAGGCCGTCTTCCCCAACTCCGGCCGGTCCGGCCGCCGCCACGTCCCAGCTCCGTTCACCGCAACCAGGGCCTCCCCCTCTCCACTCTCTCCACCAGAAGTTCTCTCTTCCTCCCGTGAACTTTTCGCCCTGCTCGATTTTGATTGGGAGCCACCGTAGCCCCAAAACCACTCTGCTCCCGAATGCCTCCTCCGCCGCGAAGCTCGCCGCCGGCAGCTCACTCCGTCCCCACTGACCCAACGACCACATGAAGGACCGCCCCGGTCTTACGGATCCATCCCGACCCTCTGGAGCCCGTGGAGAGCAGCCCTTCGCCGGCGCTGATCGCCATCGCCTCGCCGACATTCGAGCGGAGGAAGACGAGGGAGATGGACTGGTCAAACCTGACCAGTGGGCCCCTGGACCTTGTCGGTGACCCGCCAGTCCACGTGGGTTAAGTGGAGACATAAATCTCAAAGTACGTCTTCGACGTGTACCGGTTCGAAGCGTTTTCTCTTCTTTTTCTGTTTTATTTAAAAACCAGGAATTCGACTAAACTTTGACTGGCCATAACTTTTACAATATAACTCCTAATGAATTGATTATTTTTCCTACCTCTCTCAAATTTGACCTAGTTTATTTTAAGATTTATTTGAAAAAATTTCAAAACAACTTTTTGTGCTGTTTTGAGTTTGTGTGTTAATTCAAATTTATTCAAAATAGGACTTTTGGAGAAGAAGAAAGCTTGCAAAAGTTTTTAGGGTGCACCCTGCCTCTACACAAGCTGAAGGCAAGCATTCTGAACCCGGCATAATATTTTGGTGTGTTCGTTGACACGTTTATAACACCACCTCATTTCGGAATACTCGTTATTTCATGTGATATGATCATTTGCATGGATACATTTTTGTGATCTGCTTGTTGTTGGAAATGAATATACTTGTGATAGTAACCATTCTCATGTGCCTTGCATGCATGTCGGAAAGGAATCCGAGAAAGCCTCTGCCTTGGGTAGGCGTGAGCTTGTCGCCGGTCCCCGTCGGGATGGTTATGCCCGGTATGGCATGGTAAGGTATAGTGAGTGGTGACTTTGTTGGTTGAAATATATTTTTATTACATATGTCATGCGAGGAATTTATAAACCTCCTGAGTCGACCGTATATCTAATCTTGTTCCGGTAAAACCTTACTTGCTTCGTACTATCACTTGTCCCTACAACAAGTAAGTGCAGTTCGATCGATCGTCAACCCCTTTCAAGCACACACCGTCTGAGAGAGGCCATGGTGGAAGATATCGGTTGAAGCGGTGGGCAGGCCACCTGGTCCGGGGCATGGGTGTTTCCGGTTGAGACCGAGAGGGAGGCCACCCCTTAGAGCGTAGCGTTATAAATTTGATCCCATGCTACGCGAGGTTGCAGCCTACCCACTTAGAGTTTTGCTTAACAGTGTCATGGGTGATTCGAGACACGGGTAAGTTAAGCTGGTGTGTGCAAGTCGTGTGTTTTCAATTAAAAGACCGTGAAGCGGAATTAGTCCCGAAGTACTAAAGAAATCCGTTACTCGTGGGTAAAGAGTACACCCTCTGCAGAGAATAAACCTATTCGAATAGCCGTGTCCTCGGTTAAGGATTCCAGTCTAGGATGGGTCAAGTATCGGTCTTAGTGTCAGTCTTCGGAGGAAAACTACTAAACCAGAACTTGGTTTATGATTCGTGACTTGTGATGATTATGATGATTATTATTATGGACTAACCCTTTTATGTTATTTGAATTATTGAGTATCCCTGGGACGGTTCTACCTCCTGGATATTCACTGTATCCATTTTATAAGCCCTTTATGTGGTGTCGCTCAGACGCCCGACTGTGGCATTGTTTTTGTTTATTTATAAGTCCTTTATGTGGTGTCGCTCAGACACCCAACTGTGGCATTGTTTTTGTTTATTTATAAGCCCTTTATGTGGTGTCGCTCAGACGCCCGAGTGTGGCATTGTTTTTGGTTATTTATAAGCCCTTTATGTGGTGTCGCTTAGACGCCCGACTGTGGCATTGTTTCTGTTTATTTATAAGCCCTTTATGTGGTGTCGCTCGACGCCTTGATCGTGGCATTTATTGCTGCTCCGTCATTACATATTTGTGGTTACCTATTACTAATTTACATGCATGCACCAAGGATTTCATTTTTATGACTGACGTTGTGATCATAGAATATTCTTCAAGGCATGATTTTTGATTGTTATATTATACATGTGTTCATAATGTTTGCGAGTACATTCAAAGTACTCACTGGCTTGTCCCTGGCTATTGTCTTGGCCAGATTTCTTGTGTGGAGAGGAGCGTTGCGACGACAGACTAAGCAACGGTGATAGCAGCCTCGGGAAGATAGGAGTTAACCTGGTCAGCTGTTCCCATGGGAAATGGAGTTCCACTGATGATCCTCAAACCGCTTCCGCCATAAACCAGTAGAAACCATTTGTTGTACTCATAGACCAGATGGTCTTGTACCACATATTTTGTATTTTGCTTGGATTTTCTGTACCAAGTTGGTGCCTCATCATTCTTGATAATCCACGGAGCTGGTGAAACCTGACGGCCATTTTTCTGGAATTTATTACCCGGAAAAACCGGTCGCGACAGACTTGGTATCAGATCCAGGCTGACCATTGGCTAATCCTATCTTAGTCAGGTTAATGAGCTTAGGCAAACCAACCCACCAGACCATAACCGAAACCCCAGCCAAGCTTCTCGTGCAAGGTAGCCACACAGTGACCCGACGCCTTTTTGGCAGTCGGTGCCCAACCTATCAACCTAGCCTGTCTATCGCGCACCAGTGACCGGCACCCAAGGTGTCTCATTCGCAAGCGTGCGAAGGAAGACTCCGTCCCCTTTTTCTATAAAAGGGCATGCTAGCCCCAACACAGCATAGCCGCTACCCCAAACCGAGCCACAATGCCTGGCCCCGTCGTTCACAACGAGACCACAGCGAACAACCTTGGAGGCTTTGTGACCATACTCGCAAACCTCACCCGTCGTGCCTATGCGTTAGAAGAGCCACCTGAATATGTTGTGTACCAAGGACCCCTGAGCGGTGAGAGCCGTCAATTCTTGGCCACTATACACATCTACGGTAGGGGTCTAGCGCTCGAGCGCCCGTACAGGTTCACCGGAAGAACAACTTCCTTTGAGCTACAAGCCATCCAACTAGCTGCTCGAGAGGCTATAGTTCATCTCAGGCACCTGTCGCCCAGAGTTAACTGTCGCTCGTTCCACCACTACCCCAGGCGTGAAGGGTATGGTAGATCACCCCAAGTTACCAAAGGAGATCACGAGACGGACCCTGCATTGCTGCACCTAGTGCGCTATGTAGGTGCGCTGGAGGAACTGTTCGATCAAATCACCATTGATTTGATCGCAGCTCGTGGAGAGCTGGTTCGTCGAGTCCCGGCGAGAGAAGAGAATGAGCCCAACACCGACAACCCAGTCGTGCTGTTCGGACACCCGATCGAGACCCTGAGGTCAGCCCGGCCGTCGACCAAGGTGCTTTGATGACCCCGAAGTGCTTCATCGCCTCACAGGAGCACACTCCAACGGGTTGTGGTCAACAATCCCGCGATGGTCATCATCACTACCCCGAGCCTGCAGCCCTCAACCCTCTCCGGCTAATTCCGGCCGGTGAGAACCGTGGAGAAGCCTCGACATCCACAAGGAACGCCCTCTTGGATGTAAACGAAGTAGACTAAGTCACTCGAGTAGTGTCGAGTCCCAGTGTATCCTCGCTTTGTAATCCTGTGATCACTTAAATTAACGCGGCCTGTCGCCGTGCCTCTGTTTTAAATAGTAGCCTTGCATGGATGTATTAGCTTGCAGTGTGATTTTTCTATCCCAGGCTCAACTACCAAAACCGCCCCGACAACCCCCACAGTGATACGTCACTTTAGTGAGATGTGTGTATCTGTGGCTTGACCCCAAGCTGAGCCGGCTAATTCTTTACCTTTTACCAAGGTAAAATGACCCATCTCCGGTGCTATAAAAGGACCACTGCGTGACCCTGCCAAGCACCCCTCACCTTGTGCACCATCCTCACAACCATTTCTTGCCGTGCCGAGCCCCAGTATCTATCTGAGAACTCCCGATGCAACCCCGGGTAGTTATGTCAAGATATTGTGGGATTTTACCTGCAGTACCATGGGCGCTACCCAGCCACCCCAGTACGAGTTGTTCAAATCAAGAATCACCCCTTCCACCTCAAGATATTGGGCAGCAGTACACATCCCTCCCGTAAACCCAAACCAAGATCCAACGGAGGTCTCCTTCGTAGGGAAATCTATGCCAACCCCGCATATGGCCATAGAAGCTGTTGTGTATGAAGCGCTTGCTCGCCTTCGATTCGCGGTACCCTATGCCAAATGAGCGAGGTATTATTACTTTCGAGCCGTGCAGCACCGGGGAGTAACATCTATTCCCGGTGGGCGAATTGAGAGAGACCAGTCACAGCCAACCTCGCCCGATGCGTCATCGCTCAAGAGCTTTTAACCCAAGGCGTGATGGGTTATCTCTGAGCCTCATGATTTAAATCCTCGGATCGCCATCGGCGAATCATTGAGGCCGAACCGGAGAGGCACATTCATCGTCTGGTCAATCCACTTTCCCCGATAGAAGAAGAGTGTATTCAAGTACCAGAGACGTTTTCTCAGGACCCCGTCCAGTTACCGTTTTCATTATAGATGTCACTACTGTGTTTACTCCTGCAACTGTGTTTATGTGTTGTAACTTATGCGTGGTTCCCCCGAGTTTTTTGCGGCGAGTAAATCATTTAGTTTCTGTTAACGAGAGTAGCTCTGTTGCGGTTTGACTTTAATGTATTACTGTTTTCTCTCGCGAAAAATCCTGGAGTGAGATTTCTTTTCCCTGATTACTGCATCATACATCCCCTCACGACTTGGATTATTTTATTTCCCGCAGCACCACGGCAGCAGACTCACAACCACAACTACTCGAGCACACACTCACACTGCTTGCAAATTTTTTGCAACGGTGTTACATCTAAATGAGCACCTCCCGACAACAGTCAACGCCCGACACACCCCACCTACTCCTCGTGATCACCACCACCCCAGAGAGCCAACACCCGAGCAGCAGCATCGCGACGATCATCAAGGATCATCGCACACAGGAGCACGGAGAGCCCCAGCACCGCTACCAGCCCTCCGCACTACAAGATCACGTACCAGTCCGGAACCACCTCCGCCATTAGAGCCCCGTCACGAGCTCCGGCCAACGGAAACAGAGGAGAAGGAGGGAGAAGGAGGAGCGAGGCCAGGCGCGAGGAAAAAGAGAAGAACACCTCGACCGTTTTATAGCTCGAGGTCGGTGTACGGTGGGCGAGGTCCACCAACGCCGCTCGTCGCCCGATCACCGGTGTTCGGAGGCGAATCCTCGAGCAGTGCCGACAGCGCACTGGCCCGCGAGGTGAGTGCACGCTGCACCGGCAGCTAGCACGCCGCGCACTACCGCAGTACGGCCTAGATGCCCTATGTGCTAGGCGTCACCGATGGAGAAAGCGCGGGAAAGCACGCGGGAGAGAGGAAGAAGAAAGAGCCAGAGGAAGAAGAAGAGGGCGGCGGTGGGCTCAGTCCACTGTCGGCCGAGAGAGCACTGTGCTCTCGGGTACGACCAGCGTATTTTTGAGATTTAGAATTTATTCTAAATCTATATCCAGCGTAGAAATCTCTTGTTTTGCTCCTAACCGTAGATTTTTCCACGCAGCGCCAGTGTTCCACACTGTATTTTTGCACCACTTATTGCCCTCTCACTGTAGCCGTTTTTGTTTTGATGCAATTTTGCTATAGAGATAACTCTTAGCAAATCTCGAGGACTAGATTTTTTCTTAAGGGGGGTAGTGTTGTGACACCCCAAATATTTTAACTTTGTTTTGTTAATTAAAATCTTGCCAGGAAATTAAACTTCCTTTTTCTTGATTTTTGTTGATCTCAAAACCATTCTTTTCTTGGTTATCTTGGAGTTATCCCCTAAAATGAAAACCTTTCACTTATGATATTGGACTTGTTTACCCTCTCAAGAAAATCTTCTCTTTTATCAGGAGAATTAATTAAGTATATAATATTCTCCCTGATCTTTATTTTCTTGAAAAATGTTTTCCCATAGTTTTATGGCCCCATTTGTACTACAGCCCTTTTATAAATTCATTCAAAAATCCCACCAAAATTTGGAGATGTCATATGGGGTATTTGAACCACTTTTGTGCAAAGATATCTTCTGCCCATTGAATGTTTTGAGCTCTACACCATATTTTCAAATCTGGTCCAGAGAGCATTTTTACACTACAACCTATTCATTTATTTCTTTAAAACTTCTACCAAAATTTTGGGAAGTCAGTAGGAGCATAGTATTCAATTTTATGCAATAACCTAGTGATGTCCTTTGGAAATATTGAATGTATCATCCTCTTTTCCATTCTGGTCCAACTTGAGGTTTTGTACATCAACCACCTTTTTAGTTGCCCTGTTATCCTTGATTCTTTTCCCTACTTATAGTCCTCCCTGTTAGACCTCTAAGTCCATGAACATGCGCCCATCGGATCATTTTTGGTTCATGAGGTAATGCCATTTACTTTCTGTCCAGATCTGAAGTTTTGCAAAACTTGCACTAGCAAGTTTGTGCTTTGGACAAACTAACCTTACCACCCTCTCTTTTATCTAAAGAGACCCCACTCTAGAGGTTTTGGCCACTCCAAGAACTGCCTAGGAGCCTTTGGCATTTTGTCAAACACCTTGAGAGCATGGACAGATTTGACAGGAGTTTTGGTTACACTGTGAACTTAATACCCTGACCAGACCAGCATGTCCCATGGTTTTGCCCTAACCTATAACCCCACCCTGCTAACCCTCTTGTGGTTTGGAGCCCCCTGCCATGCCATAGCATTTCGTCGAGCATGTCCCGTGCGTGCTCTGGGCGCGAGCAGAGCACACGTTTTGCACGTGCCGCGCCCGAGCCGACGTGTCGCGCCCCGATTTCTGCATGCCCTGCGGAGCCACGCCACTCGCTAAGCTCCTCACCACAACACGCCAAGCAGCCCTTGCCACGTCTCCGGCAGGCCAGCAGCTAGCCGCCAATGCCGCCCGACAGCCCCTGCAATGGCCAGCACCGCCCGAGCCGCGCCCGCTCGCCAGCTCGCCCCTAGAGCAGTACCCACTCGTCCGCTAGTTCCTGCCGCCATCCCCAGCCTCGCCACATTGCCTGCAAGCTACAGAAGTCGGTCGCCGACGAGCTCATCCAATGCCGCCGCAAACCGACGTAGGAGAACTATAAAAGGAAGCCCCTCGAGCCCTACGAGCACACGAGCAGCCTCACACCGTACTCCTAGTGCCCCCATTGCCGTCAATTGAAGAGAAAGAGGCCGTCTTCCCCAACTCCAGCCGGTCCGGCCGCCGCCACGTCCCAGCTCCATTCACCGCAACCAGGGCCTCCCCCTCTCCACTCTCTCCACCAGAAGTTCTCTCTTCCTCCCGTGAACTTTTCCCCCTTCTCGATTTTGATCGGGAGCCACCGTAGCCCCAAAACCACTCTGCTCCCGAATGCCTCCTCCATGTGGCTTCGCCGCGGCAAGCTCACTCCGTCCCCACCGACCCAATGTCCACCGGGAGGACCGCCCTGGTCTTGCGGATCCATCCCGACCCTCTGGAGCCCGTGGAGAGCAGCCCTTCGCCGGCGTTGACCGCCGTCGCCTAGCCGCCGTTCGGGCAGAGGAAGAGGAGGGAGATGGACTGGTCAAACCTGACCAGTGGGCCCCCTGGACCCACTGTCAGTGACCCTGCCCCAGTCCACGTGGGTTAAGTGGAGACGTAAATCTCAAAGTACGTCTTCGACGTGTACCGGTTCAAAGCGTTTTCTCTTCTTTTTCTGTTTTATTTAAAAACCAGGAATTTGACTAAACTTTGACTGGCTATAACTTTTAAAATATAACTCCTAATGAATTGATTCTTTTTCCTACCTCTCTCAAATTTGACCTAGTTTATTTTAAGATTTATTTGAAAAAATTTGAAAACAATTTTTTGTGCTGTTTTGAGTTTGTGTGTTAATTCAAATTTATTCAAAATAAGACTTTTGGAGAAGAAGAAAGCTTGCAAAAGTTTTTAGGGTGCGCCCTGCCTCTACACAAACTGAAGGCAAGTATTCTGAACCCAGCATAATATTTTGGTGTGTTCATTGACACGTTTATAACACCACCTCATTTCGGAATACTTGTTATTTCATGTGATATGATCATTTGCATGGATACATTTTTGTGATCTCCTTGTTGTTGGAAATGATTATACTTGTGACGGTAACCATTCTCAGGTGCCTTGCATGCATGCCAGAAAGGAATCCGGGAAAGCCTCTGCCTTGGGTAGGCGTGAGCTTGTCGCCGGTCCCCGTCGTGATGGTTATGCCCGGTATGGCATGGTAAGGTATAGTGAGTGGTGACTTTGTTGGTTGAAATATATTTTTGTTATATATGTCATGTGAGGAATTTATAAACCTCCTGAGTCGACCGTATATCGAGTCTTGTTCCGGTAAACCCTTACTTGCTTCGTACTATCACTTGTCCCTACAACAAGTAGGGTACGGTTCAGTCAGTCGTCAACCCCTTTCAAGCACACACCGTACAGAGAGGCCATGGTGGAAGATATCGGTTGAAGCCGGTAGGCAGGCCACCTGGTCCGGGGCATGGGTGTTTCCGGTTGAGACCGAGAGGGAGGCCACCCCTTAGGCCAAGCGTTATAAATTTGATCCCATGCTACGCGAGGTTGCAGCCTCCCCACTTAGAGTTTTGCTTGACATGTGTCATGGGTGATTCTAGACACGGGTAAGTTAAGCTGGTGTGTGCAAGTCAGGTGTGTTTTCAATTAAAAGACCGTAGATGGAATTAGTCCCGAAGGACTAAAGAAATCCGTTACTCGTGGGTAAAGAGTACACCCTCTGCAGAGATTCAACCTATTCGAATAGCCGTGTCCTTGGTTAAGGATTCCAGTCAAGTATCGGTCTTAGTGTCAGTCTTCGGAGGAAAACTACTAAACCTGAACTTGGTTTACGATTCGTGACTTGTGATGATTATGATGATTATTATTATGGACTAACCCCTTTATGTTATTTGAATTATTGAGTATCCCTGGGACGGTTCTACCTCCTGGATATTCACTGTATCCATTTTATAAGCCCTTTATGTGGTGTCGCTCAGACGCCCGACTGTGGCATTGTTTTTGTTTATTTATAAGTCCTTTATGTGGTGTCGCTCGACCTCGATCGTGGAATTGTTTTTGTTTATTTATAAGCCCTTTATGTGGTGTCGCTCGGACGCCCGATCGTAACATTGTTTTTGTTTATTTATAAGCCCTTTATGTGGTATCACTCAGGCCTTATCGTGGCATTGTTTTTGTTTATTTATAAGCCCTTTATGTGGTGTCGCTCGACTTAGACCGTGGCATTGTTTACATTTATTTATAAGCCCTTTATGTGGTGTCGCTCAGACGCCCGACTATGGCATTTATTGCTGCTCCGTCATTACATATTTGTGGTTACCTATTAATAATTTACATGCATGCACCAAGGATTTCATTTTTATGACTGACGTTGTGATCATAGAATATTCTTCAAGGCATGATTTTTTTTGTTATATTATACATGTGTTCATAATGTTTGCGACTACATTCAAAGTACTCACTGGCTTGTCCCTGGCTATTGTCTTGGCCAGACTTCTTGCATGGAGAGGAGCGTTGCAACGACAGACTAAGCAACGGTGATAGCAGCCTCGCGAAGATAGGAGTTAACCTCGTCAGCTGTTCCCGTGGGAAATGGTGCTCCACTGATGATCCTCAAACCGCTTCCGCCATAAACCACTAGAAACCATTTGTTGTACTCATAGACCAGATGGTCTTGTACCACATATTTTGTATTTTGCTTGGATTTTCTGTACCAAGTTGGTGCCTCATCAGCTAACAGTAATCCTGGGGCTGGTGAGCACGACGGCCATTTTTCTGGAATTTATTACCCGGAAAAACCGGTCGTGACAAATCGAAAAGCAGCCGGCAAGACCCGCGAGCGGCGGGAGCGGCCTGTCGGCTCCGTACCAGACCAGTCGGCGGGGCCCACCAGGCGGCGGGCCCCAGCAGCCGGCGGAGAAGCCGGCGACCAGAGACACTGACAGCCGGGTCCTACACCCGGCCAGATTACCAATGTACCCCTGGGTGGGTAGGATTATATATACCCCCAGGGCACCCATGCAAAGGGTTCCCGACCTTATAGAACTAGATTCATACCTAGAGGAAGGAGAGAGCGAGCCTGCCTTCTTCTACCTCTAGCATACAGCTCGAGGAGCACCATTGTATCCACTAGTGCCTTAGTGATCATGCGGAGACCCCACAGAGCAGGACTCCTAGGAGAGCCCCGAACCTGGGTAAAGTGCGCCGGCGTTTATGTCTACGCCTCATCCCGCTTCCTGGCACTGGCGATGTTCTACTCATTCCCACCATGATAAGCCATCCATTAGCATATGTCGCACCCAACCCCCGACATTTGGCGCCCACCATGGGGCGAGGTGCACCATCTCCCGGAGACCTGTTCTAGAAGGGAACCTTGTTCCTTCCTGGCGACCGCAGCCAGCCCGGCACGCCAGACGGCTTCTGCGCTGACGCGCTACACGGCGCAGAGGTCGCCTGCATGACAAGCTGCCTCGCCGATCTTGTCGGCGAGATTCGCCTCTCTGACAAGCCTGCGTCTGATGCGGGCACAGAGGGCCCCGAGAGCTGCCTCGTCAGCCTCCTCGATCAGCTCCACGTTGCCAGTGAGCCTGTTGTAGACTTGGAGTCAGTTGGCTCCACCGACCCGATGTTGGTCGACTCCAACACGGCGTCGCTTGACGCGTTCCCCAGCAATGTGGTGGTCTACGACGAGCCGCTTCCTCGCGTGGACAGCGGTGGCAGCACCGTCACAGAAGTGCTCGTCATCGGCCACGGCAAGCACTCTGGCGGAGGTGGCCAGGATCTATTGTAGGCAGCGATGCAAGACCTGACTGCGTCCATCCCGGTAGACGCTGATGCTGAGACGCTGGAGGCACGCCGTGTCCAGCTCGTTGAAAGCGCCAACCGGCTGGCCAGCATGAGACGCCTTTCGGAGGCCTACCAGCGTGAGATGGACCGTGCCATCGGCGGCACGCCGGATCCTGGTGGGCCTAGCTGCATTGGCCTAGTTCGGCAGCGTGGCTCGACAATCGCCAGCATGTTCGGGACATATCGCCCTGTCTACGCCACGCCCGCAGAGAACATACGAGCTGCCCAGGCGGCAGTAGACGAGCTAGACAAGCTCGAGGGCGACGAGCGTCGCCACATGACGGAGCGCGTCCAGCAGATCCTTAACGCAGCTCCTGAGTAGCAAGAGGCCGGGTGCCGCACTGAAGCTCCCAACCGGCGAAACAACGACCCGCCTCCTCGCCGAGACCAAGGCGCGACATCCCAGACACCGACTGGTGGCGTCTGCGGTAGAAGAGACAAGGAGCCGACTGCCAACCGCAGCTGGACTCGCATCACTATCGAGGGCGACCAAGACAGCCACCCAAGGGCAGTGGAACGGCGGGACGACTGCCCGCCTCCTCCTCTCCTAGGCAGGGAGAGGCGCGCTTCTCCGCCCCCTGTTGATCACCAGACACTCGGTGAGGGAGTCCTGGATTAAGGGGTGTCCGGATGGCCGGACTGTGACCTTTGGCCGGACTCCTGGACTATGAAGATACAAGATTGAAGACTTCGTCCCGTGTCCGGATGGGACTTTCCTTGGCGTGGAAGGCAAGCTTGGCATTACAGATATGTAGATCTCCTCCCATTTGTAACCGACTCTATGTAACCCTAACCCTCTCCGGTGTCTATATAAACCGGAGGGTTTTAGTCCGTAGGACGAACAACAATCATACCATAGGCTAGCTTCTAGGGTTTAGCCTCTGATCTCGTGGTAGATCTACTCTTATACTACCCATATCATCAATATTAATCAAGCAGGAGTAGGGTTTTACCTCCATCGAGAGGGCCCGAACCTAGGTAAAAATATCGTGTCCCTTGTCTCCTGTTACCATCCGCCTAGACGCACAGTTCGGGACCCCCTACCCGAGATCCGCCGGTTTTGACACCGACATTGGTGCTTTCATTGAGGGTTCCTCTATGTCGTCATCTTTAGGCCCGATGGCTCCTCCGATCATCAACAACGATGCGGTCCAGGCGAGACTTTTCTCCCCGGACAGATCTTCATATTCGGCGGCTTTGCACTGCGCGCCAATTAAGCAGCCATCGAGAGCAGATCGAAAGCTACGCCCCTGGCCATCGAGTCAGATTTGGAAGTTTGAACTACACGGCCGACGGACGCGGAGACTTGATCTTGACGAGTTCGAGCCACAGCCAAGCGCTGACTGCTTTGTCATGATGGGCCTAATCTAGCTCTGCCGCCCGAGCGAGTGTCCTCAGTAGGTCAGCACTCTGCTCCAACCCTTAGCTCGGAGCCGATCGCCTAATGTCGAGGACGGTGGTGAAACCGCCTCGGGGGCTGCAATCTCTACGGCGATCGAGCCGAACACCATGCCTGTCCTTTGCGAAGCTTGTGACTCCAAGGTGCCGGATTCCTCTCCGGACTCCGAACCCTCCGCGCCCCTGCCAATTGAATCCGATTGGGCGCCGATCATGGAGTTCACCTCCGCGGACATCTTTCAGCACTCGCTCTTCTGCGACATTCTGAATTCACTAAAGTCTCTCTCTCTATCAGGAGATCCCTGGCCGGACTATGGTCAGCAAGGCTGGTGAGGGAGTCCTGGATTAGGGGGTGTCCGGATGGCCGGACTATGACCTTTGGCCGGACTCCTGGACTATGAAGATACAAGATTGAAGACTTCGTCCCGTGTCCGGATGGGACTTTCCTTGGCGTGGAAGGCAAGCTTGGCGTCTGGATATGTAGATCTCCTACCATTGTAACCGACTCTGTGTAACCCTAACCCTATTCGGTGCCTATATAAACCGGAGGGTTTTAGTCCATAGGAAAAACAACAATAATACCATAGGCTAGCTTCTAGGGTTTAGCCTCTCTGATCTCGTGGTAGATCCACTCTTGTACTACCCATATCATCAATATTAATCAAGCAGGAGTAGGATTTTACCTCCATCGAGAGGGCCTGAACACAGGTAAAAACATCGTGTCCCTTCTCTCCTGTTACCATCCGCCTAGACGCACAGTTAGGGACCCCCTACCCGAGATCCGCCGGTTTTGACACCGACATTGGTGCTTTCATTGAGAGTTCCTCTGTGTCATCACCTTTAGGCACGATGGCTCCTCCGATCATCAACAACGATGCGCTCCACGGTGAGACTTTCCTCCCCGGACAGATCTTTGTATTCGGCGGCTTTGCTGCTGCGGGCAATTAAGCAGCCATCTGGAGCAGATTGAAAGCTACGCCCCAGCCATCGTGTCAGATTTGGAAGTTTGAACTACACGGTGACATCCGCGGAGACTTGATCTTCGACGGGTTCGAGCCCACGCCAAGCGCGCCACCGCCACGAGGGCATGATTTAGCTCTGCCGCGAGCGGTGTCACGAGGCCGCACCAGAGTCCGCTCCGACCTTTAGCTCGGAGCCGACCGCGCCGATCGAGGACGGGTGGCTGGACACCGCCTCGGGGGCTGCGATACCTACGACGATTGAGCCGTACACCTACCCCGTCCATTGCGAAGCTCGTAACTCCAAGGTGCCGGACTCCTCTCCGGACTTTGAGCCTTCCGCGCCCCAGCCAATCGAATCCGATTGGGCACCGATCAAGGAATTCACGGCCACAGACATCTTTCAGCACTCGCCCTTTGGCGACATTCTGAATTCACTAAAGTCTCTCTCTATCAGGAGAGCCCTAGCCGGACTATGGTCAGGAAGGTTGGGATGCGGACGACGAAGAAAATCAAAGCCCACCCACCACCCACTTCATAGCCACTGTCGATGATTTAACTGACATGCTCGACTTCGACTCCGAAGACATCGACGGTATGGACGACGATTTAGAGGAAGAACATGAACCAGCGCCTATAGGGCACTGGAGAACCACATCATATCATGATGTGTACATGGTGGACACACCTAAAGGAATCAACGATGAGGAACAACGGGACGCAACAAAGGATCATTCCCTCGAAAAGCAGTCAAAACGGCAGCATAAGCGCCGCTCAAAGTCCCGCCTCGACAAGGACAACAACCATACAGACCCAGCCATAGAGCAGGGTGAACCGGGGGATGACGCAAATGCTATCGAGCAACAGTCCAAACAGGACAACATAGATAAACAACCCGTCCCCAGCGAAGACAACGGTCCGGACGATCTAACACCGGAGAATTTGCTGGAGCAGAAGAATCTCCACAAAAGGCTCATCGCCACTTCACGTAGCCTGAAAAAGCAGAAGCGGAAGCTCAAAACAGCGGAAGATGCACTCAGAATCAGATGGAGCAGAGTACTCAACACCGCAGACAAATACGGCGACAGTCGCCGGACAAAGAGCTACCCAAAGCGAAAACTACTGCCCGAATTTGATGAGGAGGCCGTAGAGCCCACGCAATCAAAAATCAAGGAGGCCACCCGATCGGGTGGACGACCTCATGGCAAATAGAGAGCGGCAAATGGCGCCGCACACAAGCCGACACGCGATCCGCACAAGGATTCGCATAAAAAAGATGGCCCAGTTAGATCTATCTACGGGCCAACAAAGCAAGCTCTAGTAAGCAATGCAACACATCAAGTATCCGAACATCACGGTACACCTAAATATAGGGGTGTTGCACACCCCCTATGTTTCACCGATGAGGTGCTGGATCATGATTTCCCCGCGGGATTCAAGCCCGTAAACATAGAGGCATACGATGGAACTACAGACCCTGCAGTCTGGATTGAGGATTACATCCTCCATATACACATGGCTAGAGGAGATGATCTCCACGCCATAAAATATTTACCCCTCAAGCTCAAAGGGCCAGCCCGGAATTGGCTTAAAAGCCTTCCCGAAAACACCATTTGAAGTTGGGAGGAGCTCGAGGATGCCTTTCGGGCAAATTTTCAAGGGACTTATGTCCGACCTCCGGATGCCGACGATCTAAGTCACATATCTCAACAACCCGGAGAGTCAGCCCAGAAATTTTGGAACAGATTCCTTACTAAAAAGAACCAAATAGTTGACTGTCCGGACGCCGAAGCCTTAGCAGCTTTCAAACACAATGTCCGAGACGAATGGCTCGCCAGACACCTCGGCCAGGAAAAGCCAAGAACAATGGCCGCATTAACAAGCCTCATGACCCGCTTTTGCGCGGCAGAGGATAGCTGGCTAGGAAGATGCAGCACCAGCGACCCAAGTACATCCGAAGTCAGGGATGGAAACGGGAAACCACGACGCAACAAGGAACAGCGTCGGACCAAGCGAAACAGCCCGAAAAGCACGGCAGTCAACGCCGGATTCAAAAGCTCTCGGCAGAATCATAAAAAGCTGCCCCTTAAGGATAACAGGGACGGGCTATCTAACTTAAACAAAATCTTGGACAAGATATGCCAAATCCACAGTACTCCCGGGAAGCTTGCAAATCACACCCACAAAGATTGTTGGGTCTTCAAGCAGTCCGGCAAACTCAACGCCGAACACAAGGGGCTCGACACACCAAGCGAGGACGATGACGAACCCCAAAAGCAGAGCACCGGAAAACAAAAGAATTTCCCACAAGAAATCAAAATAGTGAACTTACTTCACATGGCAAAAGGGAAAAATAGAGCGGCTCCCATAGAGGTACGCGCCATACGGCCTATCCCGGAGGAGTCCCGCCACTGGTTGTTAAAACCAATCACCTTCGACCATCGGGATTACTCTAGAAGTATACGGAATGCAGGTTGGACTGCCTTGATATTAGATCCGATAACTGGCGGACTCCAATTTACACAAGTCCTAATGGACGGCGGCAGTTATCTAAACCTGCTATATCAGGACACAATCCGCAAAATGGGGATAGACCCAACCAAATTTCGCCATAGCAACACTTCCTTTCAAGGGGTAATGCCAGGCCCATATGCCCATTGTACGGGCTCTCTACTACTAGAAGTTGTATTCGGCTCACCAGGCAACTTCCGCCACGAAAAGTTAACCTTCCACCTCGCCCCATTCACAAGTAGCTATCAAGCACTATTGGGACGCGAAGCTTTCGCCCGCTTTAACGCAATACCGCATTATGCTTCTCTTACACTTAAAATGCCCGGTCCACGCAGCATCATCTCATTAAAGGGAAACCTTGAGGGTTCCTCGAGTCCGGAAAATTGTGCGGATGCCTTGACAGCCCCACAATAAACCGGCTTCACCAATACAAGCACTTAGACAGGTCGTCTAGACCCCGGACACTGGACGAGTCTGGCATAAACATACAAGGGCTCGTTAGACGCATACCCCCGTACAAGGGGCTACGCGCATCCATAACAAGAGACAATAAAGCTCAATTTTGTTCATTCTTTGAATTGTACTTTGTTTATTTACTATAACGTACATTTTCCCACGATCTTTTTAACTAAGTTCCTCTCTTTTACAGATGAACACCGTGCTACACCCGTCCAGGATACGGCACAACGGAGACACATGCGCAGACGTGCAGTAGGGACCCGTTGCAAGGATTCTTTTCAGATTAAGACACTGCGTAAACCTTTTTTACTGTCTCTTGTTGATACACATCCCCGGTTTCTTGCAATAACCAAGGAGGAGGCTGGCGTTTTGGCATAGGCCACGTCAGAATGTTGCACGTACCTGGACACCAGGGGCATATTACCAAGGGCGTTGTTCGACCCATTTTCATAAAGCCCGAATACCTTAGGGAGTGTTCGGCGTCTCGAGTTAGGCCTTATATGCATTAGCTCCGAATCATGTCTTTGGTCAAATGTTGGGTTTGCCCGGCTCCTGTTTTTTGCTGCCTTACGTTCCGTTCTATCGGCTAATGCGGCACCAGGAGAACTACTGCGATTGTGCCCCGGTTTGGCCAAAGTAGCACCTCAGAGAGAAAGTCGAAAACTGACCGTCATGATATAGCGTGAGACTGGTCAACCACTTGATGACCTCTTTGGAATGTTTAGAATTCCTCCACATTGACGAAGGGTCCGTTTCCGTCAGTACATACGCCGCCGAATTTGGGTGAGCGCGGTGCCCCTAGGGGCTATATAGTAGCCCCACTATCGAACTCCTATGGCTAAGTGAAAGTGATAAAGCATTATAGTCTGGTTGCCTAGTTTGCTGCGCTATAACCTCCTTTGTAGGACCAAGACGTTGGGTCAAGTGTGAAAATGCGTTTTCTGCAAATACCCCTGCATTATATGCGTGGGGGCTGAAGCCAAGGACTGCCATCTTTCAGGTTATATACACATATACATTAACAGCCGCATAGGAGGTATTTTAATTCTTGAAAGCACAAGTATAAAAAGCTTTTATATTCCATCGAAACATTGTTTCACAATAATACATGTTATTCGAACATAATATCCTTCGAGCACTGCGTCTCTATTAAACGAGCGCCCTGCAGAACTTCCTGAAAATAGTGCTCAAGCAATTTTCGGCTCCCGTCCGAATCTTGGGATGCAACATCGGTGGCCTTCATCTCCGCCCAGTATGTCTTGACACGGGAAAGAGCCATCCGCGCACCCTCTATGCATGCCGACCGCCTCATTGCTTTAATATATGGCACCGGACCAAGGAACTGCTGCACCAAACCAAAATAACTCTTCGGCTCGGGCCCTTTCGATCACAAATGAGTCACGACAGCCTTCATGGCAAGACCGGACAATCTATTCAGCTCCGCCCATTCGGCCAAACGATCGGTTAGTGGAAGTGGAGACTACGGAACTACGACCAAAAGAACTCTTCCATCTTGTGATCCTATTGATTACCGGTGTGTTCGGCCGCGTATGCGGCACTCGCCGCCAAGTCCAGATAAGCATCCTCCGAACTCCACAGCCAGTCCAACTGAGCATATTTAGGATTCGTGAATTTTCTCCGCAGCAGAAAGGGTTTTCCAGCCGCGATATCTCCGGCCTGACGTAGCTCCTCCTTCATAGCTCTCATCACAGAGCGAGCATCCTTGGCCTCGGTGGTGGCCTTCTTCAGGTCCTCTTGCTCCGCTCGACCTTCTTTTTCAAGAAGCTCACAGCGGTCGGTAGCATCCTTCAACTTCACGGCCATCTCGGCCATCTCTTTCTTGCTTCGCAGTGAGCAGCCTGTTCGGCTTTTAGCTCTTTGGCCGCCTTTAAGGCGGCCGCATCACTTTTTCTGGCCTGCTCCTTGGCTCGGGCAAGCTCCGCCCGAAGGCTCTCCATGGCAGCGGCACCATCTGCATCAAGCATACATATTGTAAGGAACGGGCATTAAGCTCCCTTACCAGGTGTCCACGGAGAAACCGCATACCTTGTGACTCGTCAAGCCGCTTATTAACAAGCGCGATGTCGGCATCCGCCACATCAAGTTGCCACTTTAGTTTGGCCAATTCATCAGTCCGGCTAGCCACCAGACGATCCGCCACCTACATTGGAAGGGCGACATATTATAACTGGGATCATGATCCTCGGCACACCGTCATTTTTGACAACGCACCGAGTCTCAGGGGTTACTATCTACACAAGGCGCGTCTTACATATGCGGAACCATCAAAAGGTGCATCATTGTACGTACCTCAAAACCCGTCAGTAAACTCCTGGCGGCCTCGTACAACCCGATTTCCGCGGATGAAATCTTTTCAATCACCGTACCCATCAGTGCTTGGTGATCCTCTGAGATATACACTCGCCCGAGCAGACCCTTCAACCCCGCCGACCGTGCACCAGGAGGTGCCGGACTCGTCTGATGGCCTTTTTCGAAGGCCGGACACGGAGGGCTCTGGGGGGCCTACGACAACCCTCCACCCCCGCCGGATTCGGGGAAACCCTCCGCGACGACACCTCGGGATTGTCTGCCTCGCTAGGCGGCATGGCATGGGGAGGCGTTCCACTCTCCATCATCTCCGGACGAAGATCCCCCGAAGACGCGCTCTGCTAAGAAGGGCTAAGATCCGAACTACAAGGTAAAATTTCGGACATCTTCAGAGATAAAATAGGGATGTCTCTTATTTTAGGAAAAACTACCCTCTCTACTTACGGCTCGCTGGAGGGCTGATCTCCTTGGGGAAATAATGCGGCCGGGACATCGTCCGGCGCAGGACCCTCTGGCGAGGATTTCTTCCCGCGCTTCGAGGCCTTGGTCTCCGGATCTTCAGAGGCGGTCCTCTTCTACCCTTGGATGGAGGGATTCTCGATCCCTCCTTGCTTGATAACCTCCTTCGCGGAGGCAGTGGCTTCCTTGTTCCCCCAATTGCGTTCTTCCAAGGGCGCAGCCTCCAGCAACTTGTTTAACACAGGATCCGGTGTGGTCTCAGGGAGGGGGGCCAGACACCTGATCAGTTTTGCTTTCGCTATCCAATCCTGTTTAAGGGACAACTCTTTTAAGGGTAGGTTTATGATAAATGTATGGATAGCTTGTCCGGGTACGGGACTACTTACTTGAGTATCCGGGCGATTGCAGCTCAGACCTGCGTCCTCGGCCAAGTCCGGACACATTGCTTGTGATCCAAAGAACAGTTTGTACATCTCCACAGGCGTTGCGCCCATAAAATGTTGGAGAGCTCGTGGTCCCTCCGGATTGAACTCCGACAGGCGGAGAGGGCGACTTTTGAAGGGCAGGATGCGACGAATCAACATGACCTGCGTTACTACGACCAGATTGATCTATCTCTCTAGAAGGTCTCGAATGCGGCCCTGCAACAAGGGCACGTCCTTGGACGGCCCCCAGTCAAGCCATTTATTGACCCACGACGCCCGCCGTGGTGGAGGACCCGAGCGAAAGGCAGGTGGCGCCACCCATTTGGTGCCCCTGGGAGCTGTGATATAAAACCACTCTCGCTGCCATAGGGTGAGCTCCTCTTGAAAAGAGCCCTCGGGCCATGGAGCGTCAGCATTCTTGCTTATAACAGCCCCTCCGCACTCTGCCTGTTGCCCCTTGATCATCTTCGACTCCACCTTGAAGGTCTTGAGCCACAATCCGAAGTGAGGGGTAATGCGGAGGAAGGCTTCACACACGGCGATGAATGATGAGATGTGGAGGATGGACTCCGGATCCAAGTCGTGAAAATCCAGCCCGTAATAAAACATGAGCCCCCTCACGAAGGGGCCCGTCGGGAAGCCTAGCCCCCGAAGGAAGTGAGACACGAATACCACGCTTTCACCGGGCTTGGGAGTGGGAATAACCTGCCCTTGAGCAGGCAGCCTATGCGAGATTTCACCAGTTAGATACCTGGCATCTCTTAGGTTTAGGATGTCTTCTTCCGTGACGGAGGAAGACATCCACCGGCCTTGGAGGTCGAAGCCGGACATCATTGAAGGTCCGAAGCGCCTAAATCTAGAGCTTTGGGTGTTGGAACTTGAGGCGAGTGGCGGATTCGATGGAGATTGAAAAAAGGAACGGGGCCTTGGTCTCTTTATAGGGAGGTTGAATACCAAGCGCCCTCCCCGTGACCGTTCGGGACTCGCCTTCGATAGAGGAGGCGTGCCAACAAGCACGGTTGGGTTACCCACGCCCGTATTAATGAGAATCCCGGAATAAGGGGACATAATCTCTGCTTTGACAAGACGTGCCAAGGAAACCGCTTCGCTAAACGCGCTGAGGTGGGACAGTAAAAACGATTCGAATAAAGGCTTGGCCGTGGTGTGATGTCACGCCCTTGAGAATGCGTCAGCAGATTGAACTTGTGTGAATATTATTCTCTCTATGGTGGTATGTGGAACTTATTTTGCAGAGCCGGACACTATCCTTGTGTTCAAAATCTTCTATGAAGTATTCGGAGGAGGAACCCGCCTTGCAATGCCGAAGACAATATGCGCGTCGGACTCGTCGTCATTGAAGCCTGGTTCAGGGGCTACAGAGGGAGTCCGGGATTAGGGGGTGTCCGGATGCCCGGACAATGACCTTTGGCCGGACTCCTGGACTATGAAGATACAAGATTGAAGACTTCGTCCCGTGTCGGGATGGGACTTTCCTTGGCGTGGAAGGCAAGCTTGGCGATATGGATATGTAGATCTCCTACCATTGTAACCGACTCTGTGTAACCCTAACCCTATTCGGTGCCTATATAAACCGGAGGGTTTTAGTCCATAGGAAAAACAACAATCATACCATGGGCTAGCTTCTAGGGTTTAGCCTCTCTGATCTCGTGGTAGATCGACTCTTGTACTACCCATATCATCAATATTGATCAAGTAGGAGTAGGGTTTTACCTCCATCGAGAGGGCCCGAACCTGGGTAAAAACATCATGTCCCTTGTGTCCTGTTACCATCCGCCTAGACGCATAGTTCGGGATCCCCTACCCGAGATCAGCCGGTTTTGACACCGACAGCTGGGATGCGGATGATGAAGAAATTCAAAGCCCACCCACCACCCACTTCGTAGCCACTGTCGATGATTTAACCAACATGCTCGACTTCGACTCCGAAGACATCGACGGTATGGACGACGATGTAGGAGACGAACAGGAATCAGCACCTATAGGGCACTGGACAACCACGTGATCTCACAATGTATACATGGTGGACACACCTAAAAGAAACGACAACGAGGAACAAAGGGGCGCAACGAGGGATCGTTCCCTCGAAAAGCAGTCAAAGCGGCGGTGTAAGCGCCGCTCCAAACCCCACCTCGAGAGAGACAGCAGCCATACAGACCCAGGCATAGAGCAGGGCGAACCGGCGGGCGACGAACATGCCATCGAGCAGCCATCCGAACAGGACAACTTGGATAAACAACCCGTCCCCGGCGTAGATAACAGTCAGGACGACCTCACGCCGGACAGATTGCTGGAGCAGAAGAACCTCCAAAAAAGGCTCATCGCCACTGCGCGTAGCCTGAAAAAGCAGAAACGGAAGCTCCAAACAGCGGAAGATGCACTCAGAATTAGATGGAGCAAAGTACTCAACACCGCAGACACATACGGCGACAGTCACCGCACAAAGAGCTATCCGAAACGAAAATTACTGCTGGAATTTGATAAAGAGGCCTTAGAGCCTCCGCAATCAAAAAATAAGAAAGCCACCAGGCCGGATAAACAACCCCATGGCCAACATAGTGCGGAAAATGGCGCCGCACACAAGCCGGCACGCGATCCGCACAAGGATTCACATCAAAAATACGGCCCAGCTAGATCTATCTATGGGCCAAGAAAGCAAGCTCTATTAAGCAATGCAACACATCAAATATCCGAACATCACGGTACACCCAGATATGGGGGTGCCGCACAACCCCTATGTTTCACCGATGAGGTGCTGGATCATGAATTTCCAGCGGGATTCAAGCCCGTAAACATAGAGGCATACGACGGAACAACAGACCCTGGAGTCTGGATTGAGGATTACATCCTCCACATACACATGGCTAGAGGAGATGATCTCCACGCCATAAAATACTTACCCCTCAAACTCAAAGGGCCAGCCCGGCATTGGCTTAAAAGCCTTCCCGAAAACACCATTGGAAGTTAGGAAGAGCTCGAGGATGCTTTTCGGGCAAATTTTCAAGGGACCTATGTCCGACCTCAGGATCACGGATGATTTAAGTCATATAACTCAACAACTCGGAGAGTCAGCCCTGAAACTCTGGAACAAATTTCTTACTAAAAAGAACCAGATAGTCGACTGTCCGGACGCCGAAGCCTTAGCCGCTTTCAAACACAGCGTTCGAGATGAATGGCTCGCAAGACACCTCGGCCAAGAAAGCCGAGAACAATGGCCGCATTAACTAGCCTCATGACCCGCTTTTGTGCAGGAGAGGATAGCTGGTTGGCAAGATGCAGTACCAGCGACCCAAGTACATCCGAAGTTAGGGATGGAAACGGGAAACCGCGACGCAACAAGAACCATCGCCGGACCAAGGGAAACAGCCTGAAGAGCACGGCAGTTAACGCCGGATTCAAAAGCTCTCGGCAGAATCAGAAAAAGCTGCCTCTCAAGGATAACAGGGATGAGCTATCTAACCTAAAGAAAATCTTGGACAAGATATGTCAAATCCATAGTAATCCCGGGAAGCCTGCAAACCATACCCACAGAGATTGTTGGGTCTTCAAGCAATCCGGCAATCTCAACACCGAACAGAAGGGGCTCGACACACCAAGCGAGGACGATGACGAACCCCACAAGCGAGCAATCGGAAAACAAAAGAATTTCCCACAAGAAGTCAAAACAGTAAACTCACTTCAGGTGACAAAAGGGAAATACATAGTGGCGCCTATAGAGATACGCGCCATATGGCCTATCCCAGAGGAGTCCCGCCACTGGTTGTTACAACCAATCACCTTCGACCAATAGGATTACTCTAGAAGTATCCGGAATGCAGGCTGGACTGCCTTGGTATTAGATCCGATAATTGACGGACTCCACTTTACACAAGTCCTAATGGACGGCGGCAGTGACTTAAACCTACTATATCAGGACACAATCCGCAAAATGGGGATAGACCCAACAACAATTCGCCATAGCAACACTTCCTTTCAAGGGGTAACACCAGGCCCAGATGCCCATTGTACGGGCTCTCTCCTGCTATAAGTTATGTTCGGCTCACCCGACAACTTCCGCTGCGAAAAGCTAACCTTCCACATCACCCCATTTACAGGTAGCTATCAAGCGATCTTTGGGGCCTTGAAGCTTTTCGCTGCTTTATTGCAGTACCGCATTATGCATCTCTTATACTTAAAATACCCGGTCCACGAGGCATCATCTCATTAAAGGGAAAAATCGAGTGTTCCTCGAGCGCGGAAGATTGTGTGGCTGCCTTGACAGCCACACACTAAGCCGGCTTCACTAATCAAAGCACCTAAACAGGTCGTTCAGACCCCGGACATGGCTAGACAAGTCCGGCGTAAACATACAAGGGCTTACTAGCCGCATACCCCCGTACAAGGGGCTCCGCGTATATACAACAAGAGACAATAAAGCTCAATATTATTCATTTTTTAAATTGTACTTTGTTTATTTAATATAACGTACATTTTCGCACGATCTTTTTCAATTAAGTTCCTCTCTTTTGCAGATGAACACCGTGCTACACCCGTCCAGGATACGGCACAACGGAGACATAGGCGCAGACGTGCAGTAGGGACCCATTCCAAGGATTCTTTTCAGATTAAGACCCTGCGTAAACCTTTTTTACTCTCTCTTGTTGATACACATCCCCCGGTTTCTTGCCATAACCGAGGTGGAGGCTGGCGTCTTGGCATTGGCCATGTCAGAATTTTGCACGTACCTGGACACCAGGGGCTTATTACTAAGGGCGTTTTTCAGCCCGTTTTCATAAAGACCGAATACCTTAGGGAGTGTTCAGCGTCGCGAGTTTGGCCTTATATGCATCAGCTCCGAATCATGTCTGTGGTCAAATGTTGGGTTTGCCCGGCTCCTGTGTTCTGCTGCCTTACGTTCCGCTCTATCGCCTAAGGCGGCACCATGAGAACTACTGCGATTGTGCCCCGGTTCGGCCAGGCGAGCACCTCAGTAGAGAAAGCCGAAAACTGACTGTCATGATATAGCGTGAGACTGGTCAACCAATCGATGACCCACCAGAATCTTTAGGATTACTCCGCATTAAAGAAGGGCCGTTTCCCGGTCAGTCACACACGTGCCCCGAATTCGGGCGAGCGCAGTGCCCCTAGGGGCTATATAGTAGCCCCACCGTCAAACTCCTATGGCTAAGTGAAAGTGATAAAGCATTATAGTCCGATTGCCTAGTTCGCTGCGCTATCACCTCCTTTATAGGACCAAGACGTTGGATCAAGTGTGAAAATGTGCCTTCTGCGAACACCCCTGCATTATATGCGTGGGGGCTGAAGCCGAAGACTGCCATCTTTCAGGTTATATACACATATACATTAACGGCCGCACAGGAGGTATTTTAATTCTTGTAGGCACAAATATAAAAAGCTTTTATATTCCATCAAACCATTGTTTTACAATAATACATGTTATTCGAACATGATATCCTTCGAGCATTGCGTCTCTATTAAACGAGCACCCTGTAGAACTTCCTGAAAATAGTGCTCGGGAGGTACTCGGCTCCCGTCCGAATCTTGGGATGCAACGTCGGTGGCCTTCATCTCCGCGCAGTACATCTTGACACGGGCAAGTGCCATTCGCTCACCCTCTATGCATGCTGACCTCTTCATTGCATTGATATGCGGCACAACACCAAGGAACTGCTGCACCAAACTAAAATAACTCTTCGGCTCGGGCCTTTCCGGCCAGAGATGACTCACGACAACCTTCATGGCGAGTCCGGATAACCTATTCAGCTCCGGCCATTTGGCCAAATGCTCGGTTAATGGAAGTGGGCGCTCTGGATTGTGGAACTGCGACCAAAAAAGCTTTTCCACCTCGTGATCCTGATGATCTCGAAAGTGTTCGGCCGCGTCCGTGGCACTTGCCGCCAAGTCCAGATAAGTATCCGCCGCACTCCACAACCGGTCCAACTGAGCATATTTAGGATCCCCGAACTTCATCCGCGGCATAAAGGGATTTCCAGCTGCGATATCTCCAGCCTGACGTAGCTCGTGCTTCATGGCTCTCATTGCAGAGCGAGCATCGTTAGCCTCGGTAGTGGCCTTCTCCAGGTCCTTCTGTTCCGCCCGATCTTGTTTTTCAAGAAGCTTGCAGCGGTCGGCAGCATCCTTCAACTTCACAGCCATCTCGGCCATTTCCTTCCTGCTTCGGCAGTGAGCAGCCTGTTCAACTTTTAGCTCTTGACGCCTTTAAGGCAGCCGCATCACTTTTTCTAGCCTGCTCCTTGGCCCGGGCGAGTTCCGCCCGAAGGTTCTCCATGGCAGCGGCACCATCTGCATCAAGCATACATGTTGTAAGGCACGGTCATCAAGCCGCCTTACCAAGTGTTCGCGGAGAAATTGCATACCTTGTGACTCGTCAAGCCGCTTGTTGACAAGCGCGATGTCGGCATCCGCCACGTCAAGTTGCCGCTTTAGCTCGGCAAATTCATCAGTCCGGCTAGCCACGGACGCCGCCACCTACATAGGAAGAGCGACACATTATATCTGGGATTATGATCCTCGGCGCGCTGTCATTTTTGACAACGCACCGAGTCTCAGGGGCTACTATCTACACAGGGCACATCTTATATATGCGGAACCGTCAAAAGGGTACATCATTTCGCGTAACTCGAAACCCGTCAGTAAACTCCTGGCGGCCTCGTACAACCCGCTCTCCGCGGATAAAATCCTTTCAATCACCGTGCCCATCGATGCATGGTGTTCTTCTGAGATGGACGCTCGCCCGAGCAGATCCTTCAGCTCCTCCGACCGTGCACCGGACGGTGCTGGACTCGTCCGATGGCCTTTTTCGAAGGCCGAAAATGGAGGGCTTTGGGGAGCCATATGGCTGCTTTCCGGCCCTGCCGGATTCGGAGAAACCCTCCGTGACGACACCTCAGGTTCACCCGCCTCGCAAGGCGGTACGGCAGGGGGAGGCGTTCCGCTCTCCATCATTTCCGGACGAAGATCCCCTGAAGATGAGCTCTGCTGAGAAGGGCCGAGATCCTAACTACACGGTAAACATTCAGTTATCTTTCTCAGGAATAGAATAGGGATGTCTCTTATTTTAAAACTCCCCTCTCTACTTACGGCTCGCTGGAGGGCTAATGCACTTGAGGGCACAGTGCGGCCGAGGCACCTCCCGGCGCAGGACCTTCCGACGAAGATTTCTTCCCCCGCTTTGAGACCATGGTCTCCGGGTCTTCAGAGGCGGTCCTCTTCTTCCCCGGGATGGAGGGATTCTGGATTCCTCCTTTCCTGACAGCCTCCTTCGGGGAGGCGGTAGCTTCCTTGTTCCCCCCTTCGCCTTCTTCCAAAGGCGCGGCCTCCAGCATCCTGGTTAACACTGGATCTGGCGTGGTCTCAGGGAGGGGGGCCGGACACCTGATTAGCTTTGCTTTCGCTATCCACTCCTGTTTGAGGGACAACTCTTTTAAGGGCAATTTTATGATAAATATACGAATAGCGTGTCCGGGTACAGGGCTACTTACTTGAGTATCCGGGCGATGGCAGCTCAGACCTGCATCCTCGGTTGAGTCCGGACACATTGCTGGTGATCCAAAGAACAATTTGTACATCTCCATGGGCGTTGCGCCCGTAAAGTGTTGGAGAGCTCGCGGTCCCTCCGAATTAAACTCCCAAAGGCGGAGGGGGCGGCGTTTGCAGGGCAAAGTGCGGCGAATCAACATGACCTGCGTCACTACGACCAGGTTGATGTCTCTTACCAGGAGATCTTCGATACGGCCCTGCAACAAGGGCACGTCCTTGGACGGCCCCCAATCGAGCCCTTTATTGACCCATGATGCCAGCTGCGGGGGAGGACCCGAGCGAAAGGCAGGTGGCGCCACCCACTTGGTGCCCCTGGGAGCTGTGATACAAAACCACTCTCGTTGCCATAAGCTGAACTGCTCTTGAAAAGAGCCCTCGGGCCATGGAGCGTCAACATTCTTGCTTATAATAGCCCATCCGCACTCCGCTTGCTGCCCCTTGATCATCTTCGGCTCCACTTTGAAGGTCTTAAGCCACAATCCAAAGTGAGGGGTAATGCGGAGGAAGGCTTGGGAGTGGGAATAACCTGCCCTTGAGCGGGCAGCCTATGCGAAATTTCGCTGGTTAAATACCTGGCATCTCTTAGCTTTAGCACGACTTCTTCCGTAACGGAGGAAGGCATCCACCGGCCTTGAAGGTCGGAGCCGGACATCATTGAAGGCCCGAAGCGCCTGAATCTGGAGCTTTGGGTGTTGGAACTCGAGGCGAGGGGTGGATTCGATTGATATTGAAAGAAAGGAGTAGAGCCTTGGTCTCTTTATAAAGAGGTTGAATACCAAGAGCCTTCCCCGTGACCGTTTGGGACTCGCCTTCAATAGAGGAGACGTGCCAACGGGCACGATTGGTTTACCCACGCCCGTGTTAATGAGAATCTCGGAATAAGGGGACACGATCTCTGCTTTGACAAGACGTGCCAAGGAAACCGCCTCGCTAAACGCGCTGAGGTGGGACAGTAAAAATGATTCGAATAAAGGCTTTGCCGTGGTGTGATGTCACGCTGCGAAATAGGTCAGCAGGTTGGATTTGTGTAAATATTATCCTCTCTACGGTGGTATGTGGAAATTATTTTGCAGAGCCGGACACTATCCTTGTGTTCAAAATTTTCTATGAAGTATTTGGAGGAGGAACCCGCCTTGCAATGCCGAAGACAATCTGCGTGCCGGACTAAATGCGTCATTGAAGCACCGATTCTGAGACTCTTGAGGAGTCCTGGATTAGGGGGTGTCCGGATGGCCGGACTGTGACCTTTGGCTGGACTCCTGACTATGAAGATACAAGATTGAAGACTTCGTACCGTGTCCGGATGGTACTTTCCTTGGCGTGGAAGGCAAGCTTGGCGATACAGATATGTAGATCTCCTCCAATTTGTAACTGACTCTATGTAACCCTAACCCTCTCCGGTGTCTATATAAACCGGAGGGTTTTAGTCCATAGGACGAACAACAATCATACCATAGGCTAGCTTCTAGGGTTTAGCCTCTCTGATCTCGTGGTAGATCTACTCTTGTACTACCCATATCATCAATATTAATCAAGCGGGAGTAGGGTTTTACCTCCATCGAGAGGGCCCGAACCTGGGTAAAAACATCGTGTCCCTTGTCTCCTGTTACCATCCGCCTAGACGCACAGTTCGGGACCCCCTACCCGACATCCGCCGGTTTTGACACCGACACTCGGCGAACGCCTTGGCCGCCGAGAAGGAGTTCGAGAGAATGATGCCCACCACCGGATCGACTTCCTCAACCGATCCCTGGTGATAGAAGAAGAAGACGAGTTCTGTCTTCCTTGTTACGGCCCCCGCATCCGAGATGAGCCCTTCCCCAAGGGGTCACTCTCCCGAGAGACACGCCCAAGTACACGCCGGAAGACTGGCTGGTCGACTACTCCACAGCCGTCAGCATCGCGAATGGCAACAAGTGTGTTGTCGTGAAGTACGTTCTGCTCATGCTCAAGGGCACAGCCCAGACGTGGTTGAACAGCCTGAAGCCCCGCAACATCAACAACTGGGTTGATTTCACTGAAGCCTTCATCCGCAACTTCACGAGGACGTACAAGCAGCCGCCCAAGCCTCGCCAACTCTCCTTATGCGTACAAGGCCCCAACGAGTCGACTCGCGACTACCTCACGCTCTGGGCCGAGCTGTGCAACTCTTGCGAGGGCGTGCACGAAGTGCAGGCCATCGAGTACTTCTCTGCCGGGTGACGCGAAGGCACCCTCCTCAGGCACAAGCTTCTTTGCGATGAGCCGACGACCCTCGACGAACTGTTGATCATAGCGGACAAGTACGCCACGGCCGACTCCTCCATGAAGGCGGAGACCCAAGTTGATGAATCCGGCAAGGTGGCTCCCCAAGCTTCTCGGACCCCGGCTGGTGACACCAGTCGGCGACAGCAATAGAATGACCATAAGCGCAAGGCCGCGCAGCTGGCTTCCTCAAGCCGGTAGGTGGCGACAGTCGACGACCAGCAGCCTGAAGGGCAACCCCCTCCCAAACGCCAGAAGGGCGGCAAGCCTAACTGGTTGCCCGCCTTCTCGTACGAGCAGACTCTTGATGCACCCTTCAAGTTCCACAGCGGCGCGAAGCCGTCCAACCACACCACTCGGAAGTTCCACTGGCTCGCCAGGATCGCCAAGGGTGATGGACTCATGCCTCCTTCGCCTGCCGGCCCGCCGCCTCCTCCACCCTAGCAGCCGGCGGTCCGGCGAGTCGGCGTAATACAAGATGAATATCCCGAAGAGCATGGAGCCTATGCCATGTTTACCAGCGTGGCCGACGACAGGCACAACAGACATCAGCGACAACAAGAAGTAAATGCAGTAGCATCAGAGGCCCCCGAGTTCATGCATTGGTCCGACAAAGCCCATCAGCTGGAGCAGAGCTGACCACCCAGAGGTGATGCCCAATCCTGGTTCTTATGCTCTGGTGTTGGATGCCACCTTTGCCACGGAGAGGCGGGCTGCTCGCTTCTCCCGAGTTCTGATAGATGGCGGCAGCAACATCAACATCCTGTACAAAGATACTATGGAGAAGTTGGGAATCAAGCAGAGACAGCTTCAGCCCAGCCGGACTGTATTCCATGGCATAGTTCCTGGCCTTTCCTGCTCACCAATCGGCAAGACCCAGATAGATGTCCTCTTCGGAGACAAAAATCACTTTCGCTGAGAGCCAGTATGGTTTGAGGTGGTGGACCTTGAAAGCCCTTATCATGCGCTGCTTGGCCGACCTGCTCTGGCCAAGTTCATGGCGGTCCCCCACTATGCTTACCTCAAGATGAAGATGCCGAGTTCCAAGGGAATCCTTACCATAGCAGGGGACTACAAGAAGTCGTCAGCCTGCGCAGCAGATAGCAGCCGGCTAGCTGAGTCCCTCATGATCGCGGCCGAGAAGCGGCTCCTTGACCGGGTTGTGGCAATGGCAGGCAAGCAGCCGGAAATGTCACCCAACCCCAAGGAGACGGAAGCCGAGGGCTTGTTCAAGCCAGCGAAAGAAACAAAAAAGATACCCTTGGACCCGGAGCACCCAGAGAGGCACGCTGTCATAGGTGAAAATCTTGACAGCAAATAGGAAAGCGAGCTCGTCGATTTCCTTTGTGAGAATCGAGACATCTTTGCATGGTCTCCCAAGAACATGCCGGGTGTTCTGATACGTCCATTTTGCATCCTGCTTCTATATCGATATTTATTGCATTACGGGTTGTTATTACACATTATGTCACAATACTTATGCCTATTCTCTCTTATTTTAGAAGCTTTAAATAAGAGGGAGAATGCCGGCAGATAGAATTCTGGGCTGGAAAGGGAGCAAATATTATAGACCTATTCTGCACAACTCCAAATGTCCTGAAACTCCACGGAAGTTATTTTTGGAAATAATAAAAAATATTGAGCGTAAGAAATACCAGAAGGGGCCCACACCCTGGCCACGAGGGTGGGGGGCGCGCCCTACCCCCTGGGCGCGCCTCCCTGCCTCGTGGACCCCCTGGTGGCCCTCCGGTGCCCATCTTCTGCTATATGAAGTCTTTCGTCCGAAGAAAAATCATAAGCAAGCTTTCGGGACGAGAATCCGCCGCCACGAGGCGGAACCAATCTAGGGCTTTGGCGGAGCTGTTCTGCCTGGGACACTTCCCTCCGGGAGGGGGAAATCATCGGCATCGTCATCACCAACACTCCTCTCACCGGGAGGGGACCAATCTCCATCAACATCTTCACCAGCACCATCCCCTCTCAAACCCTAGTTCATCTCTTGTATCCAATTCTTGTCTCTAAGTCCGGGATTGGTACCTATAGGTTGCTAGTAGTGTTGATTACTCCTTGTAGTTGATGCTAGTTGGTTTATTTGGTGGAAGATAATATGTTCAGATCCTATATGCATATTAATACTCCTCTGATTATGAACATAAATATGCTTTGTGATTAGTTACTTTTGTTCCTAAGGACATGGAAGAAGTCTTGCTATTAGTAGTCATGTGAATTTGGTATTCGTTCGATATTTTGATGAGATGTATGTTGTCTCTCCTCTAGTGGTGTTATGTGAACATCGACTACATGACACTTCACCATTATTTGGGCCTAGAGGAAGCCATTGGGAAGTAATAAGTAGATGATGGGTTGCTAGAGTGATGTGCTTAAACCCTAGTTTATGCATTGCTTCGTAAGGGGCTGATTTGGATCCATATGTTTCATGTTATGGTTAGGTTTACCTTAATACTTCTTTTGTCGTTGCCGATGCTTGCAATAGGAGTTAATCATAAGTGGGATGCCCACATATCAAATTATCAAAGTACCGAACGCGAATCATATGAACATGATGAAAACTAGCTTGACGCTAATTCCCATGTGTCCTCGGGAGCGCTTTTCTCTATATAAGAGTTTGTCCAGGCTTGTCATTTGCCAAAAAAAAGATTGGGCCACTATGCTGCACTTTATTTACTTTTGTTACTTGTTGCTCGTTACAAATTATCTTCTCACAAAACTATCTGTTACTTATAATTTCAAAGTGCTTGTAGAGAATACCTTCTTTGAAAACCGCTTATCATTTCCTTCGCTCCTCGTTGAGTTCGACACTCTTACTTATCGAAGGACTACGATAGATCCCCTATACTTGTGGGTCATCAAGACTCTTTTCTGGCGCCGTTGCCAGGGAGTGAAGCGCCTTTGGTAGGTGGAATTTGGTAAGGAAAAATTTATATAGTGTGCTGAAATTTCATCGTCACTTGTTACTATGGAAAGTAATCCTCTGATGGGCTTGTTTGGGGTATCTTCACCCCGACCAGTAGAGCAAAGAGTTGCTCCCCAACCTACTGAACCTACTGAAAATGAAAATGTCTACTTTGAATTCCTTCGGGTATGATAGAGAAACTGCTAGATAATCCTTTTGCAGGAGACGGAACATTACATCCTGATGAGCACCTAATATATGTGGATGAAGTTTGTGGATTATTTAAGCTTGCAGGTATGCCCGATGATGTTATCAAGAAGAAGGTCTTCCCTTTATATTTGAAGGGAGATGCATTGACATGGTATAGGATATGTGATGATATGGGATCATGGAACTACAAGCGATTGAAATTGGAATTTCATCAGAAGTTTTATCCTATGCATCTTGTTCTCGTGATCGTAATTATATATATAATTTTTGGCCTCGCGAAGGAGAAACCATCGCTCAAGCTTGGGGGAGGCTTAAGTCAATGTTATATTCATGCCCCAATCATGAGCTCCCATGAGAAATGATTATTCAAAAAATTTATGCTCGGCTTTCTGACAACAATCGCACCATGCTCGATACTTCTTGTACTGGTTCTTTTATGATGAACACTATTGAATTCAAATGGGATT
This sequence comes from Aegilops bicornis, assembly GCA_021605145.1. Classification (NCBI taxonomy): domain Eukaryota; kingdom Viridiplantae; phylum Streptophyta; class Magnoliopsida; order Poales; family Poaceae; genus Aegilops; species Aegilops bicornis. Next base: position 543,272,892 of record CM038672.1, read on the forward strand.
TATTGGAAAGAATTAAACGCAACTCTGAAGATTAGGACCTCGAAGAAGGTAAGGAGTCAGGTATAACACCTAAGTTTGATTGTGTTATATCTTTTATGGATACCGATGTTTTCCGTAAATTTAGCACTAAATATGGACTTGACTCTGAGATAGTAGCTTCTTTTTGTGAATCTTTTGCTTCTCACGTTGATCTCCCTAAGGAGAAGTGGTTTAAATATCATCCTCCCATAGAAGTAAAAGTAGTTGCACCTATTAAAGTTGAAGAAAAGACTATCACTTATAATGATCCTATTGTTCCTACTGCTTATGTTGAGAAACCACCTTTCCCTGTTAGAATAAAGGATCATGCTAAAGCTTCAACTATGGTTCGTAAGAGCAATATTAGAACTTATACACCTCCTGAGCAAGTTAAAGTTGAACCTAATATTGCTATTGTTAAAGATCTCTTGGCTGGTAATATTGAAGGGCATGTTATTTACTTCTGCAATGAGACTGCTACAATTGCTAAACCTTGTGCTAAAGATAAACATAGACCTGTGGTAGGCATGCCTGTTATTTCTGTTAAAATAGGAGATCATTGTTATCATGGCTTATGTGACATGGGTGCTAGTGCTAGTGCAATACCTACTGATTTATACAAAGAAATTATGCATGATATTGCACCCGCTGAGTTAGAGGAAATTGATGTTACCATTAAGCTTGCCAATAGAGATACTATATCACCAATTGGAATTGTTAGAGACGTTGAAGTCTTGTGTGGGAAAACTAAATATCCTGCTGATTTTCTTGTTCTTGGTTCCGCACAAGATAACTTTTGTCCCATTATATTTGGTAGACCCTTCTCGAACACTGTTAATGCTAAGATAGATTGTGAAAAGGATGTTGTTACCAATTGTCTAGGTGATATGTCTCATGAGTTTAACTTTTCTAAATTTCGTAGACAACACCGTGAAGAGGAATTTCCTAGTAAAGATGAAATTATTGGTCTTGCTTCTATTGTCGTGCCTCCTAGTGATCCTTTAGAACAAAATTTGCTAGACCATGAAAACGATATGTTTATGAACAAAAGAAGGGAAATAGATGAAGTATTCTTTAAACAAAGACCTATTCTGAAACACAATTTCCTTGTTGAAATCTTAGGGGATCCTTCTCCACCCAAGGGTGATCCCGTGTTTGAGCTTAAACCATTGCCTGATACTCTTAAATATGCTTATCTTGATGAAAAGAAGATATATCTTGTTATTATTAGTGCTAACCTTTCAGAGAAGGAGGAACAAAAATTATTGAAAACTCTGAAGAAGCACCGTGCTGCTATTGGATATACGCTTGATGATCTTAAGGGCATTAGTCCCACTCTATTCCAACACAAAATAAATTTGGAGAAAGATGCCAAACCAGTTATTGATCACCAACGATGGCTGAATCCTAATATGAAAGAAGTGGTAAGAAAGGAAATATTAAAGCTCCTTGAGGAAGGTATAATCTATCCCATTGCTCATAGTCAGTGGGTAAGCCATGTCCATTGTGTCCCTAAGAAGGGAGGTATTACTGTCGTTCCTAATGATAATGATGAATTGATTCCGCAAAGAATTATTACAGGTTATAGGATGGCAATTGATTTCTTCAAATTAAATAAAGCTACTAAAGAAGATCATTACCCCTTACCTTTTATTGATCTAATGCTAGAACGGCTATCCAAACATACACATTTTTGCTTTCTAGATGGTTATTCTGGTTTCTCTCAAACACTTGTGTGAGCTGATGATCTAGCAAAGACCACTTTTACTTGCCCTTTCGGTACTTTTGCTTATATACGTATGCCTTTTGGTTTATGTAATGCACCTGCTATCTTTCAAAGATGCATGATGGCAATATTCTCTGATTTTTGTGAAAATATTTGTGAGGTTTTCATGGATGATTTCTCTGTCTATGGATCCTCTTTTGATGATTGCTTGAGCAACCTTAATCGTGTTTTGCAGAGATGTGAAGAAACTAATCTTGTCTTGAATTGGGAGAAGTGCCACTTTATGGTTAATGAAGGTATTGTCTTGGGGCATAAAATTTCTGAAAGAGGTATTGAAGTTGATAAAGCCAAGGTTGATGCTATTGAAAAGATGACATGTCCCAAGGACATCAAAGGTATAAGAAGTTTCCTCGGTCATGCTGGTTTTTATAGGAGGTTCATTAAAGACTTCTCAAAAATTTCTCGGTCTCTGACTAATCTATTACAAAAAGATATACCATTTGTCTTTGATGATGATTGTGTAGAAGCATTTGAAATACTGAAGAAAGCATTGATTTTTGCACCTATTGTTCAGCAACCTAATTGGAATTTACCCTTTGAAATTATGTGTGATGCTAGTGATTATGCTGTACGTGCTGTTCTAGGGCAAAGAGTTGATAAAAAATTAAATGTCATTCAATATGCTAGTAAAACTCTAGACAATGCCCAGAGAAATTATGCTACTACCGAAAAGGAATTCTTAGCAGTTGTATTTGCTTGTGATAAGTTCAGTCCTTATATTGTTGATTCTAAAGTAACTATTCACACTGATCATGATGCTATTAAATACCTTATGGAAAAGAAAGATGCTAAACCTAGACTTATTAGATGGGTTCTCTTGCTACAAGAATTTGATTTGCATATTATTGATAGAAAGGGAGCTGAGAACCCCATTGCAGATAACTTGTCTAGGTTAGAAAATGTTCTTGATGACCCACTACCTATTGATGATAGCTTTCTTGATGAAAAATTAAATGTCATAAATGCTTCTCGTACTACTCCATGGTATGCTGATTATGCTAATTACATTGTTGCTAAATTTATACCACCTAGTTTCACATACCAGCAACAGAATTTTTTTTCTATGATTTGAGACATTACTTTTGAGATGACCCACATCTTTATAAAGAAGGAGTAGATGGTGTTATTAGGTGTTGTGTACCTGAGCATGAACAGGAACAAATCCTACACAAGTGTCACTCCGAGGCCTATGGAGGACACCACGCTGGAGATAGAACTGTGCATAAGGTATTGCAATCCGGTTTTTATTGGCCTACTCTTTTCAAGGATGCCCGTAAGTTTGTCTTATCTTGTGATGAATGTCAAAGGATTGGTAATATTAGTCAGGAAATGCCTATGATTTATTCACTTGTTATTGAACCATTTGATGTTGGGGCTTTGATTATATGGGATTGTTTCCTGCCTCTAATTTAGTTGCTATTGATTACGTTACTAAGTGGGTAGAAGCTATTCCAACTAGTAGTGCTGATCATAACACCTCTATTAAGATGCTTAAACAAGTTATTTTTCCAAGGTTTGGAGTCCCTAGATATTTAATGACTGATGGAGGTTCACATTTTATTCATGGTGCCTTCCGTAAAATGCTTGCCAAGTATGATGTTAATCATAGAATTGCATCTCCTTATCACCCACAATATAGTGGTCAAGTAGAATTGAGTAGTAGAGAACTCAAATTAATTTTACAAAAGACGATTAATAGATCTAGAAAGAATTGTTCCAAGAAACTTGATGATGCATTATGGGCTTATAGAACTGCATATGAAAATCCTATGGGTATGTCTCCATATAAAATGGTTTATGGAAAAGCATGTCACTTACCTCTCGAACTAGAACATAAGGCATATTAGTCCATTAAAGAGCTCAATTATGATTTCAAACTTGCCGGTAAGAAGAGGTTATTTGACATTAGCTCACTTGATGAATGGAGAATGCAAGCCTATGAGAATGCCAAACTTTAAAGAAAAAGTTAAAAGATGGCATGATAAAAGAATACAAAAGCGTGAGTTTAATGTAGGTGATTATGTATTATTGTAAAACTCTCGTTTAAGATTTTTTGCAGGAAAACTTCTCTCTAAATGGGAAGGTCCTTACGTTATCGAGGAGGTTTATTGTTCCGGTTCCATAAAAATCAACAACTTCGAAGGCACAAATCCGAAGGTGGTGAACGGTCAGAGAATCAAACATTATATCTCAGGTAATCCTCTAAATGTTGAAACCAATGTTATTGAAACCGTAACCCCAGAGGAATACATAAAGGACACCTTCCAGAACGTTCCTGACTCCGAAAAGGAATAGGTATGTGGTACGGTAAATAAACCGACTCCAAAACAGTTCTAATGGCAATTTTTCTCCGTTTTGGAATATTTAGAAAATAGAAAAATAAGAAGCAGTCCGAGAAGGACACGAGGCCTCCACGAGGGTGGAGGGCGCGCCCTACCCCCCTGGCCGCGCCCCCTGCCTCGTGGGCACCTCGTGCGCTCTCCGGACTCCGTTTTCTTGCACGATACGTAATTTGGTCGGTAAAATTTCATTATATAATCTCCCGAAGGTTTTGACCACCATGTCACGCAATTATCCTCTATTTTTGTTTCGACCTGTTTCTGTAGCAGATTTGGAGCAAGATGTCATCTCAGGATTCCGATGGAGAGAGCTATGTCTCACACCTCATTGCTGACCCAAAGACCTATGGGGATCTTTCTCCTTGTGGTCGAACTACGGATGAGGAGGTGGGTGCTCATTTGATGAGGATCAATGATTCAAGTTCTGAGGAGGATGTCCCTCTACCTCAACCTGGGGATATGCACGTGAAGTTCAAGAAATCTAGTCTCCCTAAGAGGGCTAAACTATCTAACAACCGATCTATTCCTTCTCATTTTCGGCAGAAAAGCAAAGGAGATTTATGTTATAAGATCTGGAAGCTGGAATCGGAGGTCGATGATTTGAAGGAGGAAATTGCCCTTCTCAATTACAGTATGAAGAAGCTAAAGACACAACTGTCATCATCAACAACTCCATCATCACCTCCTCCGAAAAAGGAAAACTAAGTATCTGGTATGGGCACTCCCCTTGGCAGCTGCCAAGCTTGGGGGAGGTGCCCCGGTATCGTATCACCATCACACTCATATCTTTAACGTTTTTCTTAGTTCGATCCTTTTAGTAATATCTTGATATAGTAGAATAAAATTTTAGTATGATTTAGTTTTGAGTTCTGCTTTATGATCCCTTTATGTAATCGAGTCCGTGAGCTATATAATAAAGATTAGTGTTGAGTCAAGGGCTTGATTATTTTGCTATGATGTTGAGGGAATAAAAGAAAAGAGAAAGAATAAAAAGAAATAAAGAGATCATATTGATCTTATGGAGAGTAATGACTTCACATAGGAAGAGTATGATAATTAAAAATTGTTGAGAGTTGGCAAACATAGCTTTGGTCATCGTTGCAATTAATAGGAAGTAATAAAGAAAGAGAGGTTTCACATAGAAATATACTATCTTGGACATCTTTTTATGATTGTGAGTACTCATTAAAATATGATATGCTAAAGAGTTGATGTTGGACAAGGAAGACAACATAATGGGTTATGTTTTCTTATATCTAAGATAAAGTATATTTTCATGGATCATCCAACATGTTGAGCTTGCCTTTCCCCCTCATGCTAGGCAGTTCATTGCACCAAGTAGAGATACTACTTGTGCTTCCAAATACCCTTATACCCAGTTTTGCCATGAGAGTCAATCATATCTACCTATGGATTGAGTAAGATCCTTAAAGTAAGTTGTCATCGGTGCAAGCAATAAAAATTTCTCTCTAAATATGTATGACTTATTAGTGTGGAGGAAATAAGCTTTATACGATCTTGTGATGTGGAAGAAATAAAAGCGAAGGACTGCATAATAAAGGTCCATATCACAAGTGGCAATATAAAGTGACGTTCTTTCGCATTAAGATTTTGTGCATCCAATCCTAAAAGCGCATGGCAACCTCTGCTTCCCTCTGCGAAGGGCCTATCTTTTACTTTTACCTCTTACCCTTATGCAAGAGTCATGGTGATCTTCACCTTTCATTTTTACATTTTATCCTTTGACAAGCACAGTGTGTTGGAAAGATCCTGATATATATATATATATATATATATATATATATATATATATATATATATATATATATCCAATTGGATGTAAGTTAGCATGAACTATTATTGTTGACATTACCCTTGAGGTAAAAGGTTGGGAGGCGAAACAATAAGCCCCTATCTTTCTCTGTGTCCGATTAAAACTCCGTAACCACAAGTATTGCGTGAGTGTTAGCAATTGTGAAAGACTAAATTATAGTTGAGTATGTGGGCTTGCTGAAAAGCTCTTACATAGACTCTTTTCGATGTTATGATAAATTGCAATTGCCTCAATGACTGAGACTATAGTTTGTTAGTTCTCAATGAAGTTTCTGATTCATACTTGACATTGTGAATAGATTATTAATTGAGCATAAGAAATCATATGACAATATCAAATATATGTTGTTGTTATAAGAATGATCATTATGCCCTCATGTCCGTATTTTATTTTATCGACACCTCTATTTCTAAACATGTGGACATATTTATCGTTATCGGCTTCCGCTTAAGGACAAGCGAGGTCTAAGCTTGGGGAAGTTGATACGTCCATTTTGCATCATGCTTTTATATCAATATTTATTGCATTATGGGCTGTTATTACACATTATGTCACAATACTTATGCCTATTCTCTCTTATTTTACAAGGTTTACATAAAGAGGGAGAATGCCGGCAGCTGGAATTCTGGGCTGGAAAGGGAGCAAATATTAGAGACCTATTCTGCAAAACTCCAAAAGTCCTAAAACTCCACGGAAGTTATTTTTGGAAATAATAAAAAAACTTGAGCGGAAGAAATACCAGATAGTCCCACACCCTGGCCACGTGGGTGGGGGGCGCGCCCTACCCCCTGGGCGCGCCCCCTGCCTCGTGGGCCCCCTGATGGCCCTCCGGTGCCCATCTTCTGCTATATGAAGTCTTTCGTCCGAAGAAAAATCATAAGCAAGCTTTTGGGACGAGACTCCGCCGCCACGAGGCGGAACCTTGGCGGAACCAATCTTGGGCTCATGGCCGGAGCTGTTCACTGGGACACTTCCCTCCAGGAGGGGGAAATCATCGCCATCGTCATCACCAATGCTCCTCTCATCTGGAGGGGGCCAATCTCCATCAACATCTTCACCAGCACCATCCCGTCTCAAACCCTAGTTCATCTCTTGTATCCAATTCTTGTCTCTAAGTCTGGGATTGGTACCTGTAGGTTGCTAGTTGTGTTGATTACTCCTTGTAGTTGATGCTAGTTGGTTTATTTTGTGGAAGATCATATGTTCAGATCCTATATGCATATTACTACTCCTCTGATTATGAACATGAATATGCTTTGTGAGTAGTTACGTTTGTTCATGAGGACATGGGAGAAGTCTTGCTATTAGTAGTCATGTGAATTTGGTATTCGTTTGATATTTTGATGAGATCTATGTTGTCTCTCCTCTAGTGGTGTTATTCGAACGTCAACTACATGACACCTCACCATTATTTGGGCCTAGAGGAAGCCATTGGGAAGTAATAAAGTAGATGATGGGTTGCTAGAGTGACAGAAGCTTAAACCCTAGTTTATGTGTTACTTCGCAAGGGGCTGATTTGGATCCATATGTTTCATGTTATGGTTAGGTTTACCTTAATACTTCTTTTGTAGTTGCGGATGCTTGCAATAGGAGTTAATCATAAGCGGGATGCTTGTCCAAGTAAGGACAGCATCCAAGCACCGGTCCACCCACATATCAAATTATCAAAGTACCGAACACGAATCATATGAACGTGATGAAAACTAGCTTGACCATAATTCCCATGGGTCCTCAGGAGCGCTTTTCTCTATATAAGAGTTTGTCCAGGCTTGTCCTTTGCTACAAAAAGGATTGGGCCACCTTGCTGCATTTTATTTACTTTTGTTACTTGTTGCTCGTTACAAATTATCTTATCACAAAACTATCTGTTACCTATAATTTCAGTGCTTGCAGAGAATACCTTGCTGAAAACCGCTTATCATTTCCTTCTGCTCCTCGTTGGGTTCGACACTCTTACTTATCGAAAGGACTACGATAGATCCCCTATACTTGTGGGTCATCATGTTCCGACGGATTTTGCCGAGCACAAGCTACATGTCCGACCTGATGCCAAGCCAGTCAGGCAGCCCTTGCGCCGCCTGTCAGAAGAGAAGAGAAGAGTTGTTGGAGAAGAGATAGCCCGGCTTCTAGCAGCCGGCTTCATCATGGAAGTGTTCTTTCCAGAATGGTTAGCTAACCCAGTCCTTGTACTGAAGAAGAACAAGCAGTGGCGCATGTATATCGATTATACCAGCCTCAACAAAGCTTGTCCCAAAGATCCCTTTTCCTTAGCAAGAATTGACCAAGTGATAGACTCCACAGCCGGATGCGAGCTGTTGAGCTTTTTGGATGCATACTCAGGGTATCATCAGATCAAGCTAAACCCGGCTGATAGGCTGAAGACCGCCTTCATCATGCCATTCGGTGCCTTCTGCTACCTGACCATGACGTTCGACTTGAGAAATGCCGGCACCACGTTTCAGCGTTGCATGCAGAAGTGTCTCCTCAAGCAACTCGGCAGAAACGCCCATGTCTATGTGGACGATGTTCTAGTAAAGACGGAGAAGTGCGGGACGCTGCTGGAAGACCTCAAGGAAACCTTTGAGAACTTGCGCCGATTTCAAATCAAGCTCAACCCGGAGAAATGCGTCTTTGGAGTGCCAGTCGGCTAGCTTCTTGGCTTCCTGGTCTCAGAGCGCGGCATAGAGTGCAACCCTGTGAAGATCAAGGCCATCGAGAGGACGGAGGTGCCCACCCGACTGTTGGACGTGCAAAAATTCACCAGCTGCTTGGCATCCATCAGCCGTTTTATCAGTCGGTTGGGCGAGAAGGCTCTTCCCCTGTACCAGCTCATGAAGAAGACTGCTACCTCTTGAGCACTGCGTTGGTTTTCCCATGAAGTGGAAAGGGTGATGCAGCAAAGTAGCGTAAGTATTTCCCTCAGTTTTTGAGAACCAAGGTATCAATCCAGTAGGAGGCCACACATGAGTCCCTCACACCTACACAAACAAATAAATCCTCGCAACCAACGCGATAAGGGGTTGTCAATCCCTACACGGTCACTTACGAGAGTGAGATCTGATAGATATGATGGGATAATATTTTTGGTATTTTTTATGATAAAGATGCAAAGTGAAATAAAAGGCAATAAAAATAACTAAGTGTTGGAAGATTAATATGATGGAAAATAGACCCGGGGGCCATAGGTTTCACTAGTGGCTTCTCTCGAGAGCATAAGTATTTACGGTGGGTGAACAAATTACTGTTGAGCAATTGTGATGAATTGAGCATAGTTATGAGAATATCTAGGTATGATCATGTATATAGGCATCACATCCGAGACAAGTAGACCGAGTCCTGCCTGCATCTACTACTATTACTCCACACATCGACCGCTATCCAGCATGCATCTAGAGTATTAAGTTCATAAGAACAGAGTAACGCTTTAAGCAAGATGACATGATGTAGAGGGATAAACTCATGCAATATGATATAAAACCCAGCTTGTTATCCTCGATGGCAACAATACAATACGTGCCTTGCTGCCCCTCATCCTTTGGGAAAGGACACCGCAAGATTGAACCCAAAGCTAAGCACTTCTCCCATTGCAAGAAAGTTCAATCTAGTAGGCCAAACCAAACTGATAACTCGAAGAGACTTGCAAAGATAACCAATCATATATAAAAGAATTCAGAGAAGATTCAAATATTGTTCATAGATAAACTTGATCATAAACCCACAATTCATTGGTCTGAACAAACACACCGCAAAAGAAGATTACATCGAATAGATCTCCACGAGAGAGTGGAAGAACATTGTATTGAAGTCGAAAAAGAGAGAAGAAACCATCTAGCTAATAACTATGGACCCGAAGGTCTGAGGTAAACTACTCACACATCATCGGAGAGGCTATGGTGTTGATGTAGAAGCCCTCCATGATCGATGCCCCCTCCGTCGAAGCTCCGGAACAGGCCCCAAGATGGGATCTCACGGGTACACTAGGTTGCAGCGGTGGAATTAGGTTTTTGCCTCCGTCTCTGGTAGTTTGGGGGTATGTAGGTATATATAGGAGGAAGGAGTATGTCGGTGGAGCAACAGGGGGCCCACGATGGTGGAGGGCGCGCCCTGGGGGGGTAGGCGCGCCCCCTACCTCATGCCCTCCTGGCTGATGTCTTGACGTAGGCTCCAAGTCCTCTGGATCACGTTCATTCCGAAAATCATGTTCCCGAAGGTTTCGTTCTGTTTGGACTCCGTTTGATATTCTTTTTCTACGAAACTCTGAAATAGGCAAAAAACAACAATTCAGTGATGGGCCTCTGGTTAATAGGTTAGTCCCAAAAATAATATAAAAGTGCATAATAAAGCCCAATAATGTCCAAAACAGAATATAATATAGCATGGAACAATCAAAAATTATAGATACGTTGGAGACGTATCAAAGACCACTTTCTTCGAGTGAAACTGTCGGCGTTCTGGGAACAGGGGTACCCAGACTTGCCTGCCTGCGGCCTGCGGCGTGACTCAAGGGGTGGCCCAGCACGGCCCATCTTCATCAACACAAGCTCAAGACCCTCGCGAGGGGCCAAGCCTCGCGGGGCGGACGACAGGAAGCTTCCTCAGGCACGGCCTCGTCAGGCTGGCTCGCGAGGAGGTGGAGAGATCAAGGCGGGGTACCTCACGAGGTGCCCATGACGCAAGCCATGACGACCAAAGGCGCCAGGCGGGCGCCAGCCCGCGCAGTGTCCTCATTTCCTCTTTGGTGCAAAGGGGGCAAGCGCGGACGAGAGCATCAAGCATAGGCACCCGTTTCGGTGCAACGAGACCAAGACCGCCGCAACGGCAGGAAGGAAGTCATCGTGGAGCCCAAGCCGGCGTCACCACCAAAGCCTTTGACAGGCGAGGACCAACTTTAGTCAGGATAAGTGTACTAGATGTTCCCCTTCAAACTGGCCAATTGTTGGCGCCCTTCCCGCTCAATATTTGGGAAGAGGCCCAGGGCCTCTACCTATAAATAGGACTAGCCACCCACAGGGTAGAGGCATCTCAGATCAAGGCAGAGAGGGAGAGAAAGAAGCGACTGAACTCCCCCTAGCAGTTCATCGCACCAGCCAAGAACAGACCCTCGCGAGGCTGTTCTTCCTTGTATCGTTCATCATCAGCCCCAGAGGCAATCCACCACACCACAAACTAGAGTAGGGTATTACACCACAATGGTGGCCCGAACTAGTATAAACCCTGTGTCTCTTGTGTTGTTCTTTTGGTAGTTTAGATCCTAGCGAGGCGGCGAGGTGCAGGTAGGTAGGGGGCGAGGTCTCCGCGTGCACCCCAGAGTTCGAACCTAGAGGCTCTGCCGGAACCCGAAATCCGACATTTGGCGCACCAGGTAGGGGTGCACTGGAATCCGTCTTCCGCCGCCCTGTTCTTCGCCACCCGTCGCATCCATGTCAGACGCTCGTCGGGCCCGCGCCGAGCGCCAAGCCGCTCTCGCTACCCGCCTCGCCCAGACGGCCCCGGTCGGGGGCCGCCCCCGCCGTTCCCTGTCACCAGCCGTCAACGCCGCCATCGGCCCAGCGGGGAACGAGCAGCAAGCATCGTCCCAGCATCCGTCCGTGAGGCGAGACGGCCGCACCGCTACTCCTTCACTCGCCCTAGCAGGTTCTTTGTCTCGCGCGCTCCGCGCACCCATGGAGGCTCGAGCTGCGCTCATCGCGGCAAACGAGCTCCTGCGCTACCGCCCTGTCGACGACGTCTATGAAGAGTGGCTCGACCGCATCGCCGAGCTCGTCCGCGCCGCAGGGGGCTCCCCCGCGCCGTCCTTCTCGCTGCACCGCGCCCCGCCCTGCCCATGCGATGAAGCTCCAGGGGCGCCTCAGACGCCTCCCCCTCAGGAAGGCGCCTTGGCCCCAAGGCGCGTGGCCCCGGGGCGGAACCCACTCCATCCGACGCCAGCGCGGCAAGAGCAGAGCTGCCAAGAGGTCCCTCGCCCCCAAGAAGCTGCCAGCGTGCTCCCTGCACCGGCTCGTCACGACCACGCTCCTGCTCCAGCACGCGAAGACCCTGCGCTGCTCCCAGCGGCAGCGCATGGGGACCCGCAAGACCAGGCTCTTCGTCACTGAAGGCCTCCGTGGCCCTGACAGGCTGCCGCGCCTTCACCACTGAGCTGCGCAACGTCGCGTGGCCCAGCAAGTTCAAACCAGACCTGCCTCCTCGCTATGACGGAACGGCCGACCCTGCGGAGTTCCTCCAGCTCTACGAGCTAGGCATCGAGGCCGCCAACGGAGACGAGAAGGTCATGGAGAACTGGTTTCCCATGGCACTCAAGGACGGGGCCCACACCTGGCTCCTGAACCTGGCTCCTGGCACGATCTCCTACGAGATGCGCACCCGCTTCATCGCCAACTTCCAAGGTACTCGTGACCGGCCTCCATCCGTGAGCGACATGCGCCGCATCAAGCAGCAGCCAGGGGAGACCCTGCAGAAGTACATCCAGCGCTTCAACAACGCATGCCTCAAGCTTCCCAAGGTGACCGAGGAGGCCATCATCTCAGCCTTCTCCGACGGTGTGCGAGACGTCAAGATGAAGGAGGAGCTGGCGATGCATGAAGATCTGTGCACTTCCTTGGAGCTGTTCAACTTGGCGACCAAGTGCGCCAGGGCTGAGGAAGGGTGCCTTTCCCTCCTCGAGCTGCGAGCCGCAGACCTAGAAGAGAAGAAATCCAAGGCCAAGGATGTGAAGCACAAGGGGGCTGCCGTGCTCGCGGCAGATCCAGACACCAAGCGAGGCAGAGATCAGCCCGAGTCTTCCAAGGGCAGCCGGTACTGTGTGTACCACGACCTCCACACCCACAACACCAAAGAATGTCAAGAGCTTCGAGCCGTGCCAGAAGGGAGAATCGGTCGATGCACCGACCGCAACGATCGAGGCTACGGCCGAGGAGGAGGAAGAAACGTAGGACGCTGGGAAGACCATGGCCCTCGCCAAGGGTGGCGTGACCGACCTCGCGAGGATCGCTGGCAGGATCAGCCTCGTGAGGGAGGATGGAGGGATCAGCCGTGCGAGGATCGCCCGCAAGGAAACGCAGGCCTCCCTCCTCTGCCGCCGCAGCCAAGGAGAAACGAGGACCATCATCAAAACGAGGGGGCTGGGGGCTTCCAGGAGCTGCGCGCGATCGCTTGCATCCTGGGCGGAGCTCAAGCCCCAGCATCCCAACGCATCTTCAAGCAGTTCGCCCGCGAAGTGAATGCAGTCCTCCCCAAGCTCAAGGCCACACGCCCTCTCAGGTGGTCAGCATGCGCCATCACATTCAGCTCAGCAGATCAGATCAAGTGCGCGGCCATAGTTGGAGTCCTCCCGATGCTTTGTTCCCCGATCATCAGCAACGTGCAAGTCACCAGAACCCTCATCGATGGTGGAGCAGGGCTCAATGTGTTGTCCATAGAGACATTCAACAATCTCCAAGTGCCTTACAATCAGCTTCAACCAACCAAGCCTTTCTCCGGAGTCACCGATGGCTCCATAGTCCCGATTGGGCAGGTCCTCCTCCCTGTCACCTTCGGGGCGCGCGACAACTACCGCACCGAGCTCATCGACTTTGATGTCGCCCACATTCGCCTGCCGTACAATGCCATCCTCGGGTACCCAGCTCTGGCCAAGTTCATGGCCGTGACTCATCACGGCTACAACGTCCTCAAGATGCCAGGAAGCGGCGGAGTCATCACGGTGCCTTGTGAAGAGAGAGACGCAGTGTGCTCCCTGGAGCAAGCTTTTCAAGCTGCATCACTTGAAGACCCAGATCGCAGGAGCGGGAGGCTCCCCGAGACTGCTCCCAAGAAGAAGAAGACATCGCCAGGCCCGACCCCTCGGGAGGCAGGCCCCTCAGGGTCCGCGCCTGTTCAGGGGGCACCTCCTTCTATCGCATAGGAAGGCGTGCCCGGCGCCCTCCTCAAGCAAGTCTCGGGGGATCTCTCCTGGAGGGCCACCGACCTTGCTAAGGTCACGAGGGAGGCGCTTGGGCACCACTTGGAGGCGTGTTTCAAAGCACGTTTCCCTCAGGAAGGAGCGAGGCAAGGAGGGCCAAACCCTCAGGAGTTCGTCAGCCAGATCATTCAGGAGCTGCAGGAGTCAAGAGTCATGAGTGGCAGCCGCCGCTTATCCACCATAGCTCCCCATCCAGGCAAGGATGGTGGGCTGCACATCTGCATCGACATACCAGGGCTCAACCGAGCCGCCTCTCAGGAGCGCTTCTGGCCCTCACACGCGGGGCGCTGCGAAGGTCCACCCCACAGCTACGTTCGCATGCCTTACGATTTGCTGAACACGGTCGCCACGCACTAGCGCCTCGTGAGGGGCATCCTGGAGGCTCAAGAGGCTAGGCGTTCCGCAGTCCTGGCGGAGATGGAGATGGTCCGCGAGGAGCCACCAGCGCCTCCGGAGCCTCCCGAGGCTCCTGGGCCTGGGGGCTCGTGAAGGTTGGCTTCCGCAGCCCACGACGTCCGCTACTTCAGCATCCCTTCATCTTCAACGTTATCAGGTGACATCCTTCAAGTTTCATTTCCAGCTGGGAGCGCCCCCCAGGGCTGCATTATTTCCAGGTCGCGTGTATCCGTCCCTACGGCATGGATCCCTTTTACTTCATGTTCCTAGCATACTTTGTTGGGGGCGCCCCTCGGGCTGCATCATCCCCAAGTCGCTCGGGCCAGACCCAGCGGCATGTACCCCCCTTGCGTTTATTTCGGGTCATGCGTTCGACCCATCATGATTGTTATTTAATGCATGTCCACGGCACCCCTTCTTCCTTCATGTCGGCCGCTTGCACATTAAAGGGGGGGGGGGTACCTGAGCATCGCGACTCATGGGCTCCTACTGGCTCACCAGCCCACACCCTTTGGCCTTTTCCACGCCATCCCGACCTGGCATACCAGCGGCGGCCGAGACCCGCTCGAGGGCGGGACCGAGGACGTGGGCGTCGACATCTAACCAAATTTGCAGGAACACATCACAAGTTAAGGCCCAGTGCCAGGCGCAACCTGCCTTGAGGTAGGGCCCCGTGAGTCCCGCGCTGGCTCACGGGTGCCCAGATACACCTCGTCAGGCCCTACCGTGCCAGCCACGTGTCGTAGGCGGGCAACACGCCCCGGGGGCTCCTCCCGGAGGGGAGCCCCCTCCCACGCACCAGTGGAAGCACCATGCTCCGCGCTGGCTGACGACACTGCCGAGGAGCGGCTATGCCCGTACACATACGGAAGCGCTATGCTCCGCGCTGGTGATAAACAACTGAGGGTGGCCCCCGGCCGCATCAACCTCAGGGAGCCCAGAGCTCAATGTCTGGCCTCATCGCAATGCCTCCCCTCGGGAGTGCCGCGCGAGGGGGCTGGGCACGGGGGCTACGCCTGGGTCACGCCCAGACGCACGCCAGCCAACCAGGCCCCTCGGGCCTGGTTCGTCAGACGCCTCTCCATGGCCGGAGCCAAGGTACGAAGGTCGTTCGAACGTCAAGGGGGACTCCTGAGCATCGCGACTCAGGAGCCTAACTGGTCACGTAGCCCCTCACTCCTTAGTTCTGAAAGACTAACGGCGGTTGAGGTATGCGCGGGGCTAGGCTCTGCAGACGTAGAATGGTAGATTCACCCATACATCTCACCTCCCTACTTTTTGTTTGTGCGCCAAGGGGGACTCCTGAGCATCGCGACTCAGGAGCCTAACTTGTCACGTAGCCCCTCACTCCTTGGTCCCGTCCTGGTTTCAGGTCAGGGCTAATGGCGGCTGTGGTATGCGCGGGGCCGGGCTCTACCGGCGTAGAACATAAGAAAGTAGGAAGGAAAAGCGCAAATCTCAAGGAATTCAAAAGCAAATATTACAGTCCATAACTGTCGTCACAACACCAAAGGCAAGTTTAAACGCCTCCCCGAGGCATGATGCATGTTGCAGGAACTGAAAGCAGAACATGAGCCACAAAGGAGTCACTTGTTGACGGCGGAGCTGTGTTGGGCGGGTTTGCCTCGTGAAGCCTCAGGACCGGCAGCGCCTCGTTTCGGCTTGGTGCTGAAGGCCCGGAACTTCGCCAGCAGAGCCTCCGCTCGACCCTTCACGGCCTCAGCAGCGGCAACGGCAAGCCCGCCGCTCACGGGCTCCAGCAGGCTGTCGAGGTCGACGTCGGGATCGTGAAGGTAGACGTGGGTAAGGACGCGCGTCAGTGCTGCAGAAGACAGGACACGCGCCTCGGCCTCAGCCGTAGGGCCAAGGCCGATGGTGACGTCTTCAAGGGCACGGATCAGGAAGGGAAGCAGCTTGGCAGGGCCGTCCTCGGCGCGGGCGAGCGGGCTTTCGAGCTCTTGTCGTCGTCTGGCGACCTCAGCAAGGTGCGAGCCTTCACCTCCATCTCCGTGAAGGCCACGCGGTCCTCGGCAAGGACCCGCGCCTTGCCGTCCAGCTCGGCCCTCTTCGCCTCCAACTCCTGCTCCAGCGCACCCAGGCGGTCACGGCGCTTGTTAAGGTTGGCATCCCGGTCGTTGACGGCCGCCTCGCGAGCCTTCATGTCTTCCTCCTTCTCTTGACGGACGCGGGCCTCCTTGCCAAGCTGGTCACGCAGGCCCTGCAGCTCGCTCTCCAGCGCCTGGCAGCGACCTCGGGCATCGGCCACCTCCCCCAAGGCGGCGTCATGAGCAGCCTTCGCCCTGAGGACGGGCTGCTTCTCCTCGTCGCAAGCCGTCGTGGCCTGAACCAGCGCCGCCCAAATCGAAGCGTCAGAGCGAACCCAGCCGGATGCCAGCTCCAAGCGCCCGGACACCAAGCGACGGTCGGCGCCCAGAAGATCTTGCCGCAGCCGGTCCGATTAAGCGGCAGACGATCCGGGGCGATGGGAGGAGTCGGAGAGACAACAGTTGGTGGAGTAGGAGGAGAGGACGGCAGCATCACCACAGCACCCTGAGGCATGGCCTTCTGCGCCCCAACAGCTGCGGTGGTGGCATCAGGCAAGGATACCTCAGGAGTCGCTTGGGCCATGGGGGCTGAGCTCGCCCCAGCGATGACCGGGCAGGAGAGGCCTGTGTCTTGCCGTCACCTTCTTTCGTGGGCGAAGGCACTGCCCCAGACGGAGCCTCAGGAGCCCCCTTTAGCTTCTTTGCCGTAGGCGCCAGCCTAGCCAAGGAATACAGATATCAAGCCTCAGCGACAAAGCAAGGAATAAAACAAGAATCAAGCACTTACTGGTCATCGCTCGCGAGCTCAAGCAACCTCCGGTCATACTTGAAGCCCGAGAGCCGGCTGCAGGGATCAGCCTCAAGAGGCCCGGGGGCAGGAGGCACGTCTGCGGATCGCCTCGGAGCCGGGGCGGACCCGCGGGGGACCAGCCCAGTCCTGTCCTTCTTCGGGATCAGGGGCAAGCTCTCGCCACCCCACTCATCACCATCCTCGTCGTCGCTCGGCAAGAGGCGGAGAGCGCGTGACCTGCGCCGGGGGAGGGACGCTCTCGACTCCCCGTCGGTTGCCTCGGAGTCAGGCCGCTCTCCCCGCTCCTCTTCTTCCTCCTCTTCGCTGGAGTCGCCGGAGGACACGTTCACCGTCGCCAGGGTCGCCGGGTCCTCGGGAACCTCCATGGGCACGGGCCCGTCCCCATTGAAGACGGGCATGGATTCCACCGCCTGCTCCCAATCATCTCGAAGGAACAGGGGTACAAGAGCGCCCTCCAGCCTCGCCATGTCTCCCCCAACCAAAGATTGGAGGACCGCAGCCAGCTCTTCATCGGCCAAGACTGCGGGGCTCGGGCGGGGCCTCCATAGTGGAAGCGAGTACTGGCGAAGCGGGGCCACCTGGTGCTCCAGGAACTCCCTCAGGAGCGACGCCCCGGTCAGCTTCGCCATCGCCATGTTGCTCGGCCACAGATCCGCGTCCATCTTCTCCAGCACCGGCTTCGCACGGGGATCCACGAGTTCCGCGTGAGACCAATCGTCGGAGCTCGTGGGCTGCTCCGTGGGCAGAATCAGCCGAGGATGGATGCGCCCAGCGTCTACCATGACCCACTTGCTCTTGAAGCCCTCAATCCTCTTCCCGGGCTTCGAGATGGCGTTGGAGCTGCCATACACGACAAAGCTCGCGCACGCGGAGATGGGACCGCGAGAGGTCCGGAGGTAGAAGTAGTGGCGCAGCAAGGCCACTGAGGGCTGCGCCCCGACGTGAGCCTCACAATAGTAGGCGAAGATCGCCAGAAGAAGAACAGAGTTGGGGTGGAGGTGCAGAGCTTGCAGTTTGTAATGGCGGAGGACAGAGAAGAACTCAGAAAAGGGAGGCACCAGACCGGCAGCAATGGCGCTCATGAAGAGCGGATAGAAGGTGCTTCGTTGGCCCTCAAGAAGGGTGGAGCCAGCCCTGAGCACCTCTGCCCCGTCGTTGCCTTGCACCGCCACCATCCGGCGCACCCGGGCAAGGCCCTTCTCTGACACGTTTGGCGAGTCCAAGGCGGTTGAGTACCAAGCTCCGGCCGGGGTCTGGCGAGGCGCCATGTCTTGCTAGGGCTCGCAGTCGAAGTAGATCTGGAGATTTCGGAGGCAGGAACGAAAGCCGCAAGAAAGGGATCTGAGCAATGACCGGAGGAGGCAAGGGAAGCAAAACCTAGACAGATGCCGCTCTTTTGTCGATTCGCGCAGTTGCTAAAGGCGCCCACGTCCAATCAACCGCCACGCGGCACCCAAGGCCGCAGGCTGTTAGGGCCCGCGGCGCTTCGCACTTGCCCCTTCGCTTCTCTGCTCAGCCAAGTCCAGGCGCGCCTTGGGCCCGGGGCTACTGTCGGCGTTCTGGGAACGGGGGTACCCAGACTTGCCTGCCTGCGGCCTGCGGCGTGGCTCAAGGGGTGGCCCAGTACGGCCCATCTTCATCAGCACAAGCTCAAGACCCTCGCAAGGGGCCAAGCCTCGCGGGGCGGACGACAGGAAGCTTCCTCAGGCACGGCCTCATCATGCTGGCTCGCGAGGAGGCGGAGAGATCAAGGCGGGGTACCTCACGAGGTGCCCATGACGTAAGCCATGACGACCAAGGGCGCCAGGCGGGCGCCAGCCCTGCTGTTTCCTCTTTTCCTCTTTGGTGCAAAGGGGGCAAGGGCAGGCGAGAACATCAAGCAAAGGCACCCATTTTGGTGCAACAAGACCAAGACCGTTGCAACGGCAGGAAGGAATTCATCTTGGAGCCCAAGCCAGCGTCACCACCAGAGCCTTTAACAGGCAAGGACCAACTTTGGTCCGGATAAGTGTACTAGATGTTCCCCTTCAAAATGGCCAATTGTTGGTGCCCTTCCCGCTCAACATTTGGGAAGAGGCCCAGGGCCTCTGCCTATAAATAGGACTAGCCACCCACAGGGTAGAGGCATCTTGGATCAAGGCAGAGAGAGAGAAAGAAGCGACTGAACTCCCCCTATCAGTTCATCGCACCAGCCAAGAACAGACCCTCGCGAGGCTGTTCTTCCTTTTATCGTTCATCATCATCCCCAGAGGCAATCCACCACACCACAAACTATAGGAGGGTATTACACCAGAATGGTGGCCCGAACTAGTATAAACCCTGTGTCTCTTGTGTTGTTCTTTTGGTAGTTTAGATCCTAGCGAGGCGGCGAGGTCTCCGCTTGCACCCCAGAGTTCGAACCTAGAGGGTCTGCCGGAACCCGAAATCCGACACGAACGACAAGGCAGATGAAGCTTTTCTCCAACTCAAGAAGACGCTAACCACTCCGCCTGTCCGGGCGGCTCCGACTCCTAACGAGCCCATGCTCCTCTACATCACCGCCACCAGCCGGGTGGTCAGCACAGTCAGAGTTGTGGAACGAAAAGAACAAGGCAAAGCACTGCCAGTCCAGAGGCCCGTGTATTACCTGAGTGAAGTGTTGCCTCCAAGAAGAATTACCCCCAGTATCAGAAGATGTGCTACGGCATGCATTTTGCTGCCAAGAAGCTGAAGCCGTACTTTCAAGAGCACCAAATCACTGTGGTCTACACAGCTCCACTTGTCGAGATCATTGGAAGCCAAGATTCTTCAGGACGATTGGCCAAATGGGCTATAGATTTGGCCCCCCTACACCATC
The DNA here is from genome assembly GCA_021605145.1 of Aegilops bicornis. Lineage (NCBI taxonomy): Eukaryota > Viridiplantae > Streptophyta > Magnoliopsida > Poales > Poaceae > Aegilops > Aegilops bicornis. The sequence continues at coordinate 543,292,914 of CM038672.1, forward strand.
TACTACCAGCCTCGCACCGCCATCAAGTCACAAGCGCTGGTCGACTTCCTCGTCGACTGGGCCGAGACCCGGTACCTGCCGCCAGCGCCAGATTCCACCCATTGGCGGATGCACTTCGATGGTTCCAAAATGCGCACCGGTTTGGGAGCCGGCATTGTCCTCACCTCTCCCAAAGGCGACAAGCTCAAATATGTGCTGCAAATCCACTTTGCCGCCTCCAAAAATGTTGCTGAATACGAAGCGCTCATTCACGGGCTCCGGCTTGCCAAGGAACTCAGCTTTCGCCGAATCCTGTGCTATGATGATTCCGACTCGGTGGTCCAGCAGTCGTCAGGCGACTGGGACGCCAAGGATGCAAATATGGCCAGCTACTGCTTCCTCGTCCAGCAACTCAGTGGATACTTTGAAGGGTGCAAGTTCCTCCATGTGCCAAGAAATGACAACGAGCAAGCTGATGCTTTGGCATGGATTGGCTTTACCCAGCAAGCAATACCAGCCGGCGCCGCCCTACAATGCCTCCTCAAGCCGTCTGTCAAGCCGTCACCAGAATCAGACTCCATCTTCGTGCCGGCTCCTCCAGAAGTAGTAGGATCCGATTTGAGGACCCCAGCAGCCGACGGAGGAACTTCGGCAGGTGGCTCGGGGACTGCAGCAGTCACACCCGGCCTGGGGACTTCACAACCCAGCCTGAGGACTACAGCAGTCAGCCCGGGGACTTCTTCGACTCAGCAAGCGGCAGCCAACTCCAACCCGCTGCCTCCCGGCCCAACCGCCCTCGTGCAAGTAGCAGTCCTAGCCGTCGAAGAAACTGCAGCACCTTCCTGGGCTCAGCCCATCCACAACTTTCTGGTGAATAAAGAGCTGCCGACTGATGAGATCTCGTCCCGACAAGTGCAACGTTGGGTGGCAGCGTACACCATTGTCAACAGAGAACTTGTGAGGCGCAGTGTCACTGGTGTTTACCAGCGATGCGTGGAGCCGGAGCAAGGCCAAGCAATCCTCAAAGATATCCACCAAGGCGAGTGTGGTCACCACGTGGCTTCAAGAGCACTTGTCGCCAAAGCTTTCCGCCATGGTTTTTTCTGGCCAACTGCTCTAGAAGATGCCAAAGACTTGGTACGGAAATGCAAAGGGTGCCAGAAGTTCCGCTCGAAGCCACATCAGCTGGCTTCTGCACTCAAGACTCTCCCCATTGCCTGGCCCTTTGCAGTTTGGGGCCTGGATATGGTGGGACTGTTCAAGACAGCCCGCGGTGGCATGACTCATCTACTTGTTGCAGTGGACAAGTTGACCAAGTGGATAGAAGCAAAACCAATCAAGAAGTTGAATGGTCCGACTCCTATGACTTTCATTTCCGACATCACCATCCGGTATGGCATACCACAAAGCATCATCACCGACAACGGCACGAACTTTACCAAAGGCGCCTTGGCTCGTTTCTGCGCGACGCAGGGCATCCGACTGGACTTAGCGCCCATTGCCCAATCGCAGTCAAATGGCCAAGTAGAGCGAGCAAACGGCCTCATTTTGTCCGGCATCAAGCCCTGACTGGTCGAGCCCCTTGAGCGTTCGGTCGGCTGCTAGCTCGATGAGCTACCGGTCGTCCTCTGGAGCCTACACACAACCCCGGACAAATCAACCGGCTTCACGCCCTTCTTCCTCGTCTACGGTGCCGAAGCCGTCATCCCCACGGATATAGAATTCGACTCCCCTCGAGTCACCATGTACATCGAAGAGGAGGCCAAAGAAGCATGAGAAGACGACGTCGATCTGCTGGAAGAGGGCCGGCTGTTGGCACTCAGTCGGTCCACCATCTACCAGCAGAGCCTGCGCCGATACTACAATCGGAAGGTCAAGCCAAGATCCTTCCTAGGGGGAGACCTTGTGCTCCGGCTGATCCAGTGAACAGCCAGCCAGCACAAGCTCTCGCGACCTAGGGAAGGGCCCTTCATCATCAGCAATGTGTTGGGAAATGACTCCTACTACCTGAGCGATGCCCAGAAGCCTCGAGCACTCAAAAGAGACGACTCCGGCAAGGAGACGGAGCGGCCATGGAATGCAAACCTCCTTCGAAGGTTTTATAGTTGATGCAGTATGTACGACGCCAACTTTTGTATTAAGTACGCAGACTCCAGGTCCCCCGAGAAGAGCTCGGGGACTACCCTCTTTTATCTATATGATAAGTATATTATGCATATAAATGTGCTATTTCATTTGTCCGCCTGGCACCGGGTTCGACCAGTCGACCCGGGGGCTCGCCGCCTTGTACTATGTAATGCTTCCTACTGCCGGACAAGTAATGTGTTGACACTTGGGCCTTCTCCTGCCAAAGCCGCAACTCGCAGAGCGGCTGTGCGGTATGCAGGAGTCAAAGGTAGGAAAGGTGTCCGCATGAAAAATGGCTAAGGAACCAAAGCATGTACATAGTTCAAGCCGGCTCCCGCCTGGCCGACCGGCTGCTGAGCAGCCGGCCGTCCGGTTTCTACTTAAATTGCTAAAAGCTCTAAGCGGCTAAGTACTTGCTTTCCCAAAAGAGGCTAAGTACTTGACCCAGCCACAGTTCGCAGGGCCGTTGTTTGGCTGGCAAGACGGCAACTGAGGGAAGGCGACAAAGGAAAAAGGCCAAAGAGCAGAAAGCAAGGAAACATAAAACTCGGCAAGTATATTTACATATCAAAAGGCCCTTGGCCAACGTTCAACAGAAGTTTGAAATACATCCCGCGGGTGGAATTGTGCGAAGTTAACAGAGTTTGTTGAGACTGATAAGTAGGTAAAAGCAAAAGATAAGTTGGCAGCCTAGGGAGCAGCAGACGGGCTCGGCAGAACGGTGGAGTCGGTGGTGCCGGTTGGTGGAGCGGCCGACTGGTCAGTCTCCGCTTGGTCCCCTTCAGCCGATCAGCTCGCTCAGGCGTGGCTCGTTCTTTGGAGGCCTTGATCGAGCTAAGGCTGGCCGTCCGCTTCAGCCTCTGGCGCTTCCTCTTCACCTTCCTCGTCCTCCTCGTCTTCTCCCTCGTCGCTGGAGTCGATCACTTTGGCCAAGTCCTCGCCATCTTCCGGGTTCAGCCCGAACCACTCTGGTGGCGCCTCGGCACCATTCTCAGCCAGCTCCGGGACGAAGACGCTAGTGTTGGTGTACTCGGCGATCGCCGCCGCCCGCTTGACAAGATCACGCTCCACCGCCACCAGCTCCTCCTGGGCCTCCTGTCGAAATGTGGTCAACTGGGCTAGATTTAGCCCAGGGTACCACGCCTTGACGAACTCCAAGGCCCGGCATGCTCTAGCCCGGGCCGAGGAGCCCTTCCAGGCATCAAGACGGCCGACCGCCACCTCCAACCAGTCGGCAGTCCGGCTGGGAGTGCGCGGAGCCCGCATGTCCGGCCACAGGGTGGAGATGGCCTGCGCCCCGAAGCACTGAAGAAAGACGACGCAGTATCCGATGAGCCGGACGACGACGGGCCTGAATGCTGAGAAGTTGTTCGCTGAGGATCCGGGGGGCATTGGCAGCAATTTGCACACCTTCTACCCTCTGCTCTTCGCGGTCAGCCTCAATGGGCTGATTGGCGGCGTCACAATGACCAGGGAAGAAGTCTGCTCAAACAGAAAGGAAAAGAGCCAAAGTTAGAAGCAAGAAGCCGACTCGATCAGCAGCCGGCGGCTCAAGGAAATAAAAAAGCTTACCGTCAACCATGTCTTCAATCTCGCCAAAGCCGGCAGTCAGCAATGCCTCCTTGTCGGTCCAGGCAGAGTGTTCGGTCTCGAACTCAGCGAGGAGGCTGGCCTCCTTCGCCTCCGCCTCCTGCTAGGATTTCTAGAGAAGCTCCGCCTGCTCCACCAGTTGTGTGGTCAGCCGGTCACGCTCTTGGTTCAGCTTGTCGCACTCCACCTCCTTGGCGCGGAAGGCGGTGTTGGCTGCATCCAGCTGCTGCTGCAAGACGGCGTTGGCCTCTGCAAAAAGGGGAGAAAGAAAAAGGCGTCACCAGCCAACAGAGAAGAAGTACAGTCGTCGGGGAGATCCGGCCCGACTGATCAGCAGTTGGCCCGAATATCAGGGACTACAGCCCGCGGGCGCGCCAGCGCGCCCCCGCGGAGAAAGAAGTTATCAAAATCAACAAAGAAGAAGAACAGTTGCCGGGAAGATCCGGCCCGACTGCTCAGCATCGGCCCGAATCTCGGGGACTACAGCCCGCGGGTGCGCCATCGCGCCCCCGCAGAGAAAGAAAACAAAGACTTACTCCGGCTTTCTGACAAGTCGGCGGTCCGTTGATTCAGCTCCTGGACATTGGAGTTGAAGGCGACCGCGCGGAGGTTATGATAATCCTGCAGTGAAGAAATCAGACAATGTTAGCACTCGGAGCTTGCCAATTAAAGTTCCGAGCCGCCTGCTTAGCAGACGACCTGAAACTCGGGCACTACACCCAGTGGGTGCGCTGGCGCGCCCCCATAGAGAAGCACAAGAATTATAAATAAAGAAGAAACATATCTGGATGGCCGCTCGCGAATCCAAGAACGCTTGGTTGCACCGTTTTAGGGCGTCGACCTCGGCTCAGAGTTTGCCTTGGACGTCCAGGATCGCCTGATTCAAACGGCCCGTCCCGCCTCCCCGCACCGAGTCAGCGGGCGCGGCACTGGTCGCCTCGGCGTTCGGGATCGAAGAGCTCGCGACACCGACTTCAAGCGGGCATGGTGCCGAAGCCGCCTTTGCAAACCGGAGGCGAGATGGTGTGCGGTCCTCGGGAGTCGGGCCCGTCACCATCTCTCCTGCGGCTGGTGGCGACGGCAGGTCTGCCGGCTACTTGTCCCGCGCCTCTCCAGATGGTGGTGGCGGGGGCACTGTTGACACCAGACTTTGGCACGACCAGGAACTTAATTAAGATGGCTTCAAATGAAAAAGGGGTAAAAGTAAGAAAGTTCTGTATCATCAAAAGGAGAAACTTTGATGTTTGGGCCATCACCATCCGATCTCATCTCAAAGACCGAAGTTGTGTTCGAAATACCGAGATTTTGTATTCAGAACACTATTCGGCTGATTACACCACCAAGACTGCCTCGTATGGGAAAGTGATCTACACGGATTGTCTTCGTCTCGTCGAAACGATTGATGTTTATATAAGAGATGTCTCAATCGGAGTTCGTATGCAAAAGTTACAGCCGAAAATGCATGGCTGCATCAGGATGGCCGGACACTCCGGGAATGATCATCCGGGTTTTGGATTTCTCCGAGGATGGCCGGAAACTCCGGGGATGTTTGTCCGGGTTTTGGATTTTTCTGCCGCGAACTTCGGAAAACAGCCGAAAAGTCCCTCAATATGGCCTCTGATCGAAAAACGTTCAACAAAAAAGTTGTTCGCCTCCTCGAAACGGTCAAGATTGTTTTTGGGTTCGTTTCCATCCGAGGTTGCTTACTGCCTCAAACGTGGCCCGTAATGTGTAGCCAGGTCGTAAACCGTACAGTTTTGGGAAGTTCGGATTCTGAATTTGACTAGGGTTTTGGACGTGGATCCAAGCCTTTTCCTTGCACGGGAAGTCCAGCCGTCTCTTATATATCTAAGGGGTGACGGCCGATTGAACAACACAAAATCGAATAAACATACACCACTTTTTACCTTTACTTTTCCTTCTCCCTTGTACTTCTTCTTCCTCGTTCTGCGTTCGTTCTTCTTGTTGCAGGGCGGTGAACCACGAGGCCCTAGGGGCGGTCAGGTCGACCTAGGGCAGCCCATAGCCGCCGCGCGCCCTGACGGGGTCCATCCCGGGTGCGTGGGTTTTCGGGTCTCCAAAAGCGACCGCCGGATTGTCTTGCGTACCGCTCTTCCGGCGGGTCTCCTTCAACGTGAGCTGCGATGCATCACCCCGGCGTCGAGGGTACACAGGTGACGTGTTTGTGTGCGAACACACTTTTTGGCGACTCCGCTGGGGACAAAGCTTTGAACGGTCTCCGGCACGTTCTTGCTACGAATAGATCGTCATCTAGGGTTTGCAATCTACTCAATTCACTTATGTAGATGCAAATAATGCATATGTTGTTGCTAGATCATTTAATCAGCATAATGTGTCGGCTAGCCCTAGTTTTATCAATCAAGCATCTAGTTATGCGCAACAGCTGATTCAGAATAATCTTCATGCTTCTACCTCATATAATTTTAGCAACATGGAACATATGTATACTAACTCCCATGCATCGGCAGCCCCACAAATCCATATGTCGATGAACAAGATGATGAGTTCCTGCTCCTCGCGCACCTCCCACGCCTTTCGCCCCCGCGCCTCCCGGAGGTCGGCACATGATCGATTCGTCGGGTGGTGGTGGAGGCCTCCGCCGACCCAATGACGGAGGCGGCGGCCGACTTCTCAAGAGAGAGTGGGGCCCTAAGTCAAGAAAATAAAACAAAGGAAGTTCATAAAGAATCGACAAGGAAGAAAAAGCACAAGAAACGATACTCACGCCGAAACCATGGGAGGCGTCTTTGGGAGCTTCTGATAATTGGCCGCCTTCGCGGCGGCCTCCTTCCGCCTGGTCGCGGCGATCGGATTCTTCGCCTTCTTCGGCGCGCTACCAAACAAGGCGGCACACTGTTTACGCTTTCGCGTGCCGCCTAGAGCAGTCGGTTTGGCGGAGGGGCCCGCGTCCGCCCTGCCGGTGCGTCGTGCAGGGCGCGGCTCGTCTTCCTCATCGTCGTCGTCAGGCCAAGTCTTGATGCCGCCTTCTTCGGAGCCACCAGCTCCATAGACGCCGCCTGTGGCTTCGTCCTCCAAGGCGGCCGCCCCATGGTCGGGGTCGTCCACGTCGCTCACAGCTCGGTCCGGTGCATAGGGGCCACCCGCCCCCATGAGGGCGGCTGTCGCCTCAGAGATGTAGATCTGTTTCAAAAGGGCAAGAGGCCGACTGTTCAAGACCGCAAGACGGAATCAAGACGAAGTATTGAAGAAGGGAAATGTTGAAGAACTTATGGCTGGTGGCGGGTCTGCGCGGGAGTACGGCGGCTTGCGGAACCGCCAGGGCACCTCCAGCTTGAGGTTGGAGATCTCGTTCACCAGGTTCGGCTCCTCAGCAGCCGACATTTCCTTGGTACTCAGCCGGCATGGGTCGTGGTGCCCGCTCATCCGGCTGATCAAGTGAGGCCGGCCTTGGAGCAGGAGAACCCAGTGCACGACGAAGGCGACCAGCAAGTCGGACGTCTTGAGGCCTTTGGCATCAGTCAGCACCCGGAGTTGGTTGATGGCGGCAGCGCCGTATGCTGACACCGGCTTCGGCTTGTAGCCCCAGTTGGCCCGAGGCTTAGCTGGAGGGCCGGCTTCATAGGCCGGCAGGTTGATGAAGTCGACTGCTGTAACACCCCAAAAATTTGACCTTGATTTATTAATTAAAATTTTTCCAGGAAATTAAATTTTTTATTTTCTGGTTTTATCTCTTAATTGCAGATCACTCCGTCCCTCTGAATTTTTGAGTTTTCCCTTCTAGGTGGAAACCTTTCAAAAATATTCATGGACTTGTATATCTTCCCAAGACCATTTCTTTTTATCTGTGGAATTACTTCTACAATTATTTTTCCTAAGCTTTATTTCTTTAAAAATGAGTTTCATAAGTTTTAGAGTTCCATTTGCACTACAACCCTTTCAAATACTTCTTTAAAAATTCCACCAAAATTTGGGGATGACATATGATATTCCTTCATCACTTTTATGCAAAAACCTCTTTTAGTCATATGGAGATTATGAGCGCTACCCCAAGTTTTCAAATCTGGTCCAGTTTGTAATTTGCACTACAACCTATTTATATATTTCTTTAAAATTTCCACCAAAATTGGGGGATGTTAGTAGTAGTGTATAATTCAACTTTATGCAAAAAAACCATTGGTGTTCTTTGAAAAATTTGAGCAAATCATCCTCATCTTCATTCCGGTCCAGTTTAGTGTTTTGCACTACAACCATGTTTTATCTTGCCCTATTGCCCTTGATTTTTCTCCTGCTTATAGACCAGCCTACCAAACACTTAAGTCCAGGAGATTGGACCCATTGGAGTATTTTTGGTCCATGCAATAATGCCCTTCACTTTCTGTCGAGGCGAAGATTTGCAAAGCTTGCACTAACAAGTTTCTGCTTTTGCCCAAATAGCCTTGCCATCATCACTTGCACCTAAAGAGACCCCAACACGGAGATTTGGGCCACGGAAGAGATGCATAGATGCCCATGGCATTCTGTCGAGCACCTTGTGTTTATTGACAACTTTGACATAGTTTTATGTTTGCACTGTGATCTTGCTCCTCTGGACAAACCAGCATGTCCACTAATCTCCTAGCCACCTCTTACCTAGACATGTTAATTGCCAGCCTCACCCAAGACCTCTAGGCCACCCTGGCTTTCTGTCGAGCATGTAGCGTGCGTCCTCTGGCGCGCTTCCAGTATGACGCCGTTTTGCACGCAGACGCCAAGAACCGAGCCGCCGCTTCTTGCCCTCGGCCTTTGCTCACCCCCAGGGCCACGCCCTGTTCTCGTTCGCTCGCCAGAAACCTCCAAGTCGCCCCTGACGCCCTACAGCGCCACCGTCAGAGCCCTCTTGGCGGCACGCCAGCGACCGCAACACGCCCCTGCCATGGCAGCGCCGCCCAAGCCACAGCCGCCCATCAGTTGCCCTCTGGAACAGCTCGAGCTCATCCACGAGCCCGTCCACTAGCGCCCATTGCCGCCACGTCGCCCTGCCAGCAACAGAACGGCGGTTCACCGGCGTTCTTATCCGCAGCCGCGGGAACCGTCCTCGACCGCCTATAAAAGGAGCCCCCGAGCTCGTCCAGACCCTCAGACGACCTCAGGCCATCTTCCTAGTGCTCCCATAGCCAGCAATCGACGGAGGGAGGCCGTCTGCCTCGTCTCCAGCCAGTTCGGCCGCCGCCACGCTCCGGTGCCAGACGTCGCGAGCAGGGCCTCCCCAGCTCATCCATCGCCACCGTCCGACTCCCCTCAACCGCGCAGAGCCGCCCCACCTCTCTAGCCCGACCGGGAGCCACCGTAGCCCAAGCCCCCAATTGCTCCCGAAACCACCATCCGCCGCGTAGCTCACTGCCGGCGAACCCCTCCACCCCTGCCAGCCTACCAACCACCGGGAGGACCGCCCTAGACCAGCGGATCCATCCCCACCTTTAGAATCCCGCGGGGAGCCTCCGTTCGTCGACGGGGATCGCCGGAGCCCCGCCACTGCTTGGCCAGAGGAGAAGAAGGCGCAGGCGACTGGTCAAACCTGACCAGTGGGCCCAAGGGACCCACTATTAGTGACCCACGAGACGACCCACGCTGGCTTAAGTGGAAACGTATTCCACTGAAAACGCCTTCGCTAGGGGAAAGCGTAAGCCCCCAAACCGTTTTCTTTTTCTGATTTTTATTAAAAATAGAATTTTGACTAAATTTTGACTGGCTATAACTTTTTAAATATAAGTCCAATTGATTTGATTCGTTTTCTGTTGTTTCTCAAATTTTGTCTAGTTTATTTTAATATTTATTTGAAAATTTTACAAACAACTTTTTGTATTGTTTTGAAACTATGTGTTAATTTTAAATTCTCTTAAAATAGGACTTTTGAAGAAGAAGGCAACTTTCAAAAAGTGCACCCCAACTTGCATACTCTTGAAGGCAAGCATTCTGAACCCCGGCATAATATTTGTTGTGCGTCATTTGATGCAAACACGACACCACCTTGACGTGAAGTATTTTATATTTTATGTGGTGTTATGATTACATTCATGAGTGCATAATGATGATTCCTTGCTGTTGGAATTTGATATGCTTCGGATAGTAATCTCCCTCGTATCCTTTCATGCCTATCGGGAGGAATCCGGGAAAGTCTCTATCTTGAGTAGACATGAACTTGTCTCTAATGATTCGTTGAGACGATTATGTCTGATAATGCATGGTGAGGTATGATGAGTGGTGATTCTATTTGTTGGTGTGAAATATATTTGTTATATTAATCATGCAGGGAATGCCTTAACTCCTGAGTCGACCGTAGATCGAGTCTTGTTCCAGTAACCCCCATACTTGTTTCGTACTACCACTTGTCCCTGCCATAGGTAGGGTACGGTTCAGTAAGTTGTCAACCCCTTACTAGCACACACCGTACAGAGAGGCCATGGTGGAAGATACCGGCTGCATCCGGTACACATGCCACCTGGTCCGGGGGCATGGGTGTTTCCGGTTGGAGCCTAGGGGGTAGCTCCTAGTTCTTGCTGGCGTTATAAATTTTGTGATCCCATGCTAGTCGAGGTTGTAGCCTCCCACTTAGAGTTTTGCTTAACGGGTGTCGTGGGTGATTCCGGACACGGTAAGTTAAATTTGGTGTGTGCGGTCGAGTGTGTTTTCAATTAAAAGACCGTAGACGGAATTAGTCCCGATGGACTAAAGGAATCCGTTACTCGTGGGTAAAGAGTACACCCTCTGCAGAGATTATATCTATTTGAATAGCCGTGTCCATGGTTAAGGACTACAGTCTGGGATGGGTCAAGTGTCGGTCTTAGTGTCGGTTTTCGGAGGAAAAATTGCCAAACCAGAACATGGATCATAACTTGTGACTCATGATGATTGTGATTACTATTATTATGGACTAACCATTTACATTATTTGAATTATTGAGTATCCCTGGGACGGTTCTACCTCCTGGATATTCACTGTGCTTATTCTCTTATAAGCCCTTTATGTGGTGTCGCTCAGACGCCCGACTGTCGCATGCTTGTTATTTAAATTATTTATAAGCCCTTTATGTGGTGTCGCTCAGACGCCTGATCGTAACATGCTTGTTATTTAAATTACTTATAAGCCCTTTATGTGGTGTCGCTCAGGGCCTTTGGCGTGGCATGCTTGTTATTTAAATTACTTATAAGCCCTTTATGTGGTGTCGCTTAGACGCCCGACTGTGGCATGCTTGTTATTTAAATTACTTATAAGCCGTTTATGTGGTGTCGATCAGATGCCCGACTGTGGCATGCTTTTTATTTAAATTATTTATAAGCCCTTTATGTGGTGTCGCACAGACGCTCGACTGTGGCATGCTTGTTATTTATTTTATTTATAAGCCCTTTTTGTGGTGTCGCTCAGACGCCCGACTGAGGCATGCTTTATATTATTATCCTTTCGAGCCGTTGCTTCAAACACCTGATTGGTGCATTCTATTTCTACTCCCTTATTGCATATTCATGTTGTATATTAATAACCTGCTTGCGTGCATCATGGATTTTTATTTTGTGACTGACGTGGTGATCATAGAATATTTCAGAGCATGATTATCATTCATTATGTTATACCTGTGTTCATAATGTTTGCGAGTACATTCAAAGTACTCACTGGCTTGTCCCTAGCTATTATCTTGGCCAGATTTCTTGCATGGAGAGGAGCGTTGCAATGACAGCCCCGGAACCTATGCAATGATGATAGCAGCCCCGCGAAGATAGGAGTTATCCTGGTCAGCTGTTCCTGTGTGAAATGGAGTCCCATAGACGCTGATAAACAGCAAACCGCTTCCGCCATCAACCACTAGAAACCATTTGTTGTACTCATAGGCCAGAATGGTCTTGTACTACACATTTTGTATTTTGCTTGGAGTTTCTGTATCAAGTTGGTGTCTCATCAGCTACTTGATAATCCTGGGGCTGGTGAGCACAAGGGCCATTTTCTGGGAAATTAATATCCTGGAAAACCGGTCGCGACAACCTTGGTATCAGAGCCAGGCTGACCATTGGCTAATCCTATATTGGCCAGGTCAATAAACCTAGTTTAACCAATCCACCAGACCTTAACCTAACCCCGGCCAAGCTTCTTGTGTAAGATAACCACACAGTGACCCCGACACCTTTTGGCAGTCGGTGCCCAACATATCAGCCTACCCTGTCGGTCACGCGCCAGTGACCGACACCTAAATTGTCTCTTTCGCAAGCGTGCGAAGGAAGACTCCGTCCCCTTTTTCTATAAAAAGGTCACGCAAGCCTCAACCCAGCACATCACATCCTCTTCCCCGAACCGAGCTACAATGCCTGGTCCCATTGTGCACAATGAGACCACAGCAACCAACCTTAGAGGTTTTGTGATCGTGCTAGCAAACCTCACCCGCCGTGCCTTTGCATTAGAAGAGCCCCCAGAATATGTTGTGTACCAAGGGCCCATGAGCGGTGAGAGCCGTCAATTACAGGCCCTTTGTGCACGTCTATGGTAGGGGTCTATCGCCGAAACGCCCCTACTGAGGTTCACCGGAAGGACAACTTCCTTTGAGCCACAAGCCATCCAACTAGCTGCTTGAGAGGCTATTGTTCAACTCCGGCACTTGTCGCCCAGAGTTAACTGTCGCTCGTTCTACTACTAACCCAGCCGTGACGGGTATGGTAGGCCACCCCTGGTTGCCAATGGAGAATATGAGACGGATCCTGCATTGTTGCATCTGGTGCGCTATGTAAGTGCACTAGAGGAACTGTTCGATCAAATCACCCTTGATCTGATCGCAGCTCGTGGAGAACTGGTTCGCCGAGCCCCGACAAGAGGAGAAGATGAGCCCGACGCCGACAACCCAGTCGTGCTATTCGGACAACTGATTGAGTCCTTGAGGTCAACCCCAACCATCGACCAAAATACTTTGGTGTCCCCAGAAGTGCTTTGTCGCCTTTTGGGAACACGCTCCAACGGGATTGTGGCCAACAACCCCCGCGATGCTCATCATCTCTACCCCGACCCTGCAACCCCTCAACTCCATCCAGCTAACCCCGATGGTGAAGCCCATGGAGAAGCCTCGACGTCCACAAGGCACGCCCACTTAAATATTAACGAGGTAGACTAAGTCACTCGAGCAGTACCGAGTCATAGTATGTTCACGCCCTGTAATTGTGTGATATTGTATCGCCAAAATTAATTGCAGCCTGCTTGTGTGCCTCTGTTTTGAATAGTAGCCATGCATAAGTATGTTGGCATGCGGTTGCATTTTTAATTCCGGTCACAGCTACCAAAGACCACCCCGACGACACCCACAGTAATACATCACTTTTGTGAGATATGTGTATCTGTAGCATTGACCCTGACCCCATAGAGCAGATTCGACAAACTAGTTGCCCCAGACCATAATCGATAACCCAGCCCCAATGCTATATAAAAGGCCACCTCGTGACCTTGCCAAGTACCCCTCACCTTGTACACAACTCTCACAGCCATTCCTTGCCATGCCAAGCCCTAGTATTTATCTGAGAACTCGAGATACAACCCGAGTAGTTTTGTTAAAATATTGTGGGACTTTACCTGCAGTACCATGAGTTCTACCCATCCACCCCAGTACAAGTTACTCAAATCGAGGATCACCCCATCCACCTCGAAATATTGGGCAGTGGTGCACATCCCTCCCGCAAACCCAAACCAAAACCCAACGAAAGTCTCCTTCGTGGGGAAATCTATGCCGACTCCGCAAATGGCCATAGAAGCTGTTCCGTATGAAGCGCTTGCTCGCCTTTGTTTTGTGGTACCCTATGCCAGCGAACGAGGGTATTATTACTTCCCGAGTCGTGCAGCGCCAGGAGAAGTAGCATCTTTTCCCGGTGGACGAATTGAGAGAGACCCGGTACTGGCCAACCTTGCCCAGTATGTCATCGCTCTAGAGCATTTGACCCAACGAGTAATGGGTTATCTCCAGAGCCTGGCTGATTTAAATCCTTAGATCGCCATCGGCAGACCACTGAGGCCCGACCAAGAGAGACGCATTCTTCAACTATTCAACCCGCTTCCCCCAATAGAAGAGGAGTGTGCCCCGGTACCAGAGATGTTTTCTCAGGACCCTATCTATTTGTCGTATTCATTGTAGACGTCACTGCTATGTTTATGGTCCCAGCATTTATTTATGTGTTGCAACTTATGCATGCTATTCTATTTGCGCGATGAATTAAATATTTGGTTTCAATTAATGCAAGTAGTTTTTACTGCTGTTAATTTTGATTAACTGTTTTCACTCTCGGCAAATTCTGGAGTGAGATTTTTCCCTGAGTTGTTGCAGCGTATATCTCTTCACGACATATATTTTTATTCACGCGACACCACGACAGCAGACGCACAACCACAACCACTCGACCACGTGCACTAATTGCAAATCCACGTGCACATGTTGCACCTAACTGATCACCCCCTAGCACACCACGGTCACTGAAGGAGAGATTTGTGGGTAATTATTCGGGTGCAAGTTGCCTCCAGCACACTGACCATAGTTAGCACCCGACACCGCACTTAATCCTCATGATCACCGCCACCACGGAGAACTAACACTCGAGCGACAGCATCACGACGATCAACGAGGATCATCACGCACAAGAGCACGGAGAACCCCAGCAATGCCGCCAACCCTCCACACATCAGGATCATGTACCAGTCCAGCATCACCTCCGCCATTAGAGCCTCGTCTCGAGCTCCTGCAAACAGAAATGGAGGAGAAGGGAGGAGAAGGAGAAGCGAGGCCAGGTGTGAGGAAGAAGAAAGGAGCACCTCGGACATTTTATAGCTCGAGATCGGTGTATGGTGGGCGAAGTCCACCAGCCCCGCTCGTCGCTCGATCACCGGTGTTCGGAGGTGAATCCACGAGCAGTGCCGACAGCGCACTGGCCCGGAGGTGAGTACACCCTGCACCGGCAGCTAGTGCGTCGCGCACTACCGCAGTACGGACTAGATGCTCTACGTGCTAGACATCGCCGATGGAGAAAGCGCGGGAAAGCGCGCGAGCGAGAGGAAGAAGAGAGAGCTAGAGGTAGAAGAGGAGACTCACAGTGGGCCCCGGGACCACCTGCAGCCAAAGGGAGCACTATGCTTTTGGGTATGACCAGCGTATTTTAGAAATTTAGGAATTTATTCTAAATTTACTGTAACCAAAAGTAGGAATTTCTCGTTTCCCCCAACCATAGATTTTTCCATGCAGCGCCAGTATTCCACACTGTAGCTTGACACCACTTAATTGCCCAGTCACTGTAGCCACATTTTATTGCATGGGTAGGATGGTTATTCTTGTGATATTACTTTGAGATAGTAGGAGTAATTCTTTTCAAAGCAGCCCTTAGCAAATCTCGAGGACGAGATTTTTCTTAAGGGGGGTAGTGTTGTAACACCCAAAAATTTTGACCTTGATTTATTAATTAAAATTTTGCCAGGAAATTAAAAAATTTATTTTCTGGTTTTATCTCTTAATTGTAGATCACTCTGCCCCTCTGAATTTTTGAGTTTTCCCTTATAGGTGGAAACCTTTCAAAAATATTGATGGACTTGTATATCTTGCCAAGACCATTTCTTTTTATCAGTGGAATTATTTCTACAATTATTTTTCCTGAGCTTTATTTCTTTAAAAATGATTTTTCATAAGTTTTAGAGTTCCATTTGCACTACCACCCTTTCAAATACTTCTTTAAAAATTCCACCAAAATTTGGGGATTACATATGATACTCCTACATCACTTTTATGCAAAAACCTCTTTTAGTCATTTGGAGATTATGAGCCCTACCCCAAGTTTTCAAATCTGGTCCAGTTTGTAATTTGCACTACAACCTATTTAAATATTTCTTTAAAATTTCCGCCAAAATTGGGGGATGTTAGTAGTAGTGTATAATTCAACTTTATGCAAAAAAACCCATTGGTGTTCTATGAAAATTTTTAGCAAATCATCCTCATCTTCATTCAGGTCCAGTTTAGTGTTTTGCACTGCAACGAAGTTTTATCTTGCCCTATTGCCCTTGATTTTTCTCCTGCTTATAGACCAGCCTACCAAACCCTTAAGTCCAGGAGATTGGACCCATTGGAGTATTTTTGGTCCATGCAATAATGCCCTTCACTTTCTGTCCAGAACTGAAGATTTGCAAAGCTTGCACTAACAAGTTTCTGGTTTTTTCCAAATAGCCTTGCCATCATCACTTGCACCTAAAGAGACCCCAACCTGGAGATTTGGGCCACTAGAAGAGATGCATAGATGCCCATGGCATTCTGTCGAGCACCTTGTGTTCATGGACAACTTTGGCATAGTTTTATGTTTGCCTTTGTGATCTTGCCCCTCTGGACAAACCAAAGATGTCCACTAATCTCCTAGCCACCTCTAACCTAGACACATTAATTGCCAGCCTCACCGAAGACCTCTGGGCCACCACAGCTTTCGTCAAGCATGTAGCATGCGTGCTCGAAGGCGCGCCAGGCGCGCCGCGTTCTGCCAGCCGCGCATAACCGAACGCCAGCGTCTTGCCCCCGGTGTTTGCTCACCCCCAGGGCCACGCCCCGTTCTCGTCCGCTTGCCAGAAACCTCCAAGCCGCCCCTGAAGCCCTACAGCACCACCGTCAGAGCCCTCTTGGCGGCATGCCAGCATCCGCAACACGCCCTTGCCATGGCAGCGCCGCCCAAGCCACAGCCGCCCGCCAACTGCCCTCTGGAACAGCTCGAGCTCATCCACGAGCCCGTCCGCTAGCGCCCGTCGCCGCCACGTCGCCCTGCCAGCAACAGAACGGCGGTTCACCGACGTTCTTATCCGCAGCCGCGGGAACCAACCTCGACCGCCTATAAAAGGAGCCCCCGAGCTCGTCCAGACCCTCAGGCGACCTCAGGCCATCTCCCTAGTGCTCCAGTAGCCAGCAATCGATAGAGGGAGGCCGTCTGCCTCGTCTCCGGCCAGTTCGGCCGCCGCCATGCTCCGGTGCCAAACGTCACGAGCAGGGCCTCCCCATCTCATCCAGCGCCACCGTCCGACTCCCCGTATCCGTGCGGAGCCGCCCCACCTCTCTAGCCCGACCGGGAGCCACCGTAGCCCAAGCCCCCAATTCCTCCCTAAACCACCGTCCGCCGCGTAGCTTACCGCCGGCGACCCCCTCCACCCCCGCTAGCCTACCAACCACTTGGAGGACCACCCTGGACTAGCGGATCCATCCCCGCCCTCAGAATCCCGCGGAGAGCCTCCGTTCGTTGACGGCGATCGCCGGAGCCCCGCCACAGCTCGGCCAGAGGAGAAGAAGGCGGCAGGCGATCGATCAATCTGACCGGTGGGCCCTAGGGACCCGCCGATGACCACGACGACCCGCTGGCTTAAGTGGAAACGTATTCCACCGAATACGCCTTCGCTAGGGGAAAGCGTAAGCCCCCGAACCGTTTTCTTTTTCTGATTTTTATTAAAAACAGAATTTTGACTAAACTTTGACTGGCTATAACTTTTTAAATATAAGTCCAATTGATTTGATTCTTTTTCTGTTGTTTCTAAAATTTTCTCTATTTTATTTTCATATTTATTTGAAAATTTTACAAACAACTTTTTGTACTGTTTTGAAACAATTTTTTAATTTTAAATTCTCTTAAATAATGACTTTTGAAGAAGAACGCAACTTTCAAAAAGTACACCCCCACTTGCATAATTTTGAAGGCAAGCATTCTGAACCCCAGCATAATATTTGTTGTGCGTCATTTGATGCAAATACGACACCACCTTGACGCGAAGTATTCAATATTTCATGTGGTGTTATGATCACATTCATGAGTGCATAATGATGATTCCTTGTTGTTGGAATTTGATATGCTAAGGATAGTAATCACCCTCGTAAGCCTTTCATGCCTATTGGGAGGAATCCTGAAAAGTCTCTGTCTTGAGTAGACGTGAACTTGTCTCTAATGATTCCTTGAGACGATTATGTCCGATAAGGCATGGTGAGGTATGATGAGTGGTGATTATGTTTGTTGGTGTGAAATATATTTGTTATGTTAATCCTGCAGGGAATGCCTTAACCTCCTGAGTCGACCGTAGATCGAGTATTGTTCTAGTAACCCCCATATTTGTTTCGTACTACCACATGTCCCTGCTATAGGTAGGGTACGGTTCAGTAAGTTGTCAACCCCTTCCTAGCACACACCGTACAGAGAGGCCATGGTGGAAGATACCGGCTGCATCTGGTAGACATGCCACCTGGTCCGGGGGCATGGGTGTTTCCGGTAGGAGCCGAGGGGGTAGCTCCCGTAGTTTGCGCGCGTTATAAATTTTGTGATCCCATGCTAGTCGAGATTTTAGTCTCCCCACTTAGAGTTTTTCTTAATGGGTGTCGTGGGTGATTCCAGACACCGGCAAGTTAGGCTGGTGTGTGCGGTCAGGTGTGTTTTCAATTAAAAGACCGTAGACGGAATTAGTCCCGATGGACTAAAGGAATCCGTTACTCGTGGGTAAAGAGTACACCCTCTGCAGAGATTATATCTATTCGAATAGCCGTGTCCATGGTTAAGGACTACAGTCTGGGATGGGTCAAGTATCGGTCTTAGTGTCGGTTTTCGGAGGAAAAATTGCCAAACCAGAACATGGATCATAACTTGTGACTCATGATGATTATGATTACTATTATATTGGACTAACCATTTACATTATTTGAATTATTGAGTATCCCTGGGACGGTTCTACCTCCTGTATATTCACCGTGCTTATTCTCTTATAAGCCCTTTATGTGGTGTCGCTCAGACGCATCGTGGCATGCTTGTTATTTAAATTATTTATAAGCCCTTTATGTGGTGTCGCTCGAGACGCCAGTGTGGCATGCTTGTTATTTAAATTACTTATAAGCCCTTTATGTGGTGTCGCTCGACGCCTTGGTGTAACATGCTTGTTATTTAAATTACTTATAAGCCCTTTATGTGGTGTCGCTCAGACGCCCGGTCGTAACATGCTTGTTATTTAAATTACTTATAAGCCCTTTATGTGGTGTAGATCAGACGCCCGACTGTGGCATGCTTGTTATTTAAATTATTTATAAGCACTTTATGTGGTGTCGCACAAACGCCCGACTGTGGCATGCTTGTTATTTCTTTTATTTATAAGCCCTTTTTGTGGTGTCGCAAAGACGCCCGACTGAGGCATGCTTTATATTATTATCCTTTCGAGGCGTCGCTTCAGACACCCGATCAGTGCATTCTATTTCTACTCCTTTATTGCATATTCATGTTGTATATGAATAACCTGCTTGCGTGCATCATGGTTTTTTATTTTTGAGTGAGGTGGTGATCATAGAATATTTCAGAGCATGATTATCATTCATTATGTTATACCTGTGTTCATAATGTTTGCGAGTACATTCAAAGTACTCACTGGCTTGTCCCTGGCTATTGTCTTGGCCAGATTTCTTGCATGGAGAGGAGCTTTGCGATGACAGCCCTGAAACCTATGCAATGATGATAGCAGCCCCACGAAGATAGGAGTTATCCTGGTCAGCTGTTCCTGTGGGAAATGAAGTCCCAGAGACGCTGATGAACCGCAAACCGCTTCCGCCATCAACCACTAGAAACCATTTGTTGTACTCATAGGCCAGAATGGTCTTGTCTACACATTTTGTATTTTTCTTGGAGTTTCTGTATCAAGTTGGTGTCTCATCAGCTAACAGTAATCTTGGGGCTGGTGAGCACAAGGGCCATTTTCTGGGAAATTAGTATCCTGGAAATCTGGTCGCGACAACTGCCGGGTCGACATTCTCCATGTAGAAGTAAGATTGCTACCACATCTTGACCGACTATGACAGCTTGATGGAGGGGGAGGCGTTCCTGGGAGACGGACGGCGCACCGCGGCGAAGGCGCCGCACTGGGCTGCCACCTCCCGGACGGAGGTGCCCAGCTTGGTATAGAAGAACGCTCCCGACAGCTTGATGGTGGGGAGGATGCCGAGGTAGCCTTCACACATCGTGACGAAGACGGATAGCAACATCACTGTGTTGGGCGTGATGTGATGAGGTTGGACATGGTAAAACTCGAGGAATGAGCGGAGAAATCCGCTCGCCGGCAGGCCGAAGCCGCGGATGAAGTGTGAGAGAAAGGCGACCCGCTCGCCCTCCGCCGACGCCAACGAGATCTCCCCCGCAGGAGGCACGTGCGCCTTCACGTAGCCCGCGCCGGGAAGGCCCCGCGTGTCGCGAAGGAAGGCGATGTGGTCTTCATTAACGTTCGACCCGTCCCAGTCTCCTTCCCGCTCGCGCGCTATGGAAAGATCGGCTAGGTGAATGGCGCTGCAGGGGAGCTGAGGATTGGAGCGGGGCAAAGAGGGCTCGGGGCAGAGGAGCTCGACAAAGACGTGCGGCGACAGCACTCCGGCGTAGCTCGGGGGCGCTGCGGCAGGAGGAGGAAGAGAGAGAAGAGAATGGGGCAGGAGGGCGCGCGTGCTCCGCCGCTACCCCTCCTCCCCCTACATATAGCCCGTGGGCTATGAAACCGAGGGGGCGGGGCATGGGATCGTGGGATTAACTTTGCCCACGACCCCACGTCCCCGCGCTTACCGTGCGAGTTACTGCACGCAGTAACTCCGCGAAGAAGCTCAACCGGCCGCCTCCGCCTCAGCGGATCCGCTCGCGCGCCGAGGCCCGGTAGTGGCGGGCCCAGCCTGCTGTCGCGTCCCATCACGCGCATGGGCTGGCAGGCTGGCCCGGCTGCTCGACGCCACGTGGCATGCACACGACGGGCGGCGGGCCTGGAAGCTCAGCTAACACGCCACCCAGTTCCTGCCGTTGCATTCGAAGTTTCAGACGAATCCGACTAGACGTGGCTGACTCCCACCTGGCGGCTTGCCAGGAGTCGGATGAAGCTTTCGTCCAGAGCACCCGGAGAAGGAAACTGTTGAGGCTCCTCAGCCTCTCAGCCGTGGCGCCGCACCATCTTCGTGGACTACTGTCGGAGTAATGGGCCACGGGTAGCCTAACCCGAGTCCCTAAACCTTTCAAGACATCGGGGCTGGCTGCGCCCCTCAAGACATCAAGATGATGCGCCGCCTTCTGATGGCCGGCTGGTCGAACGGGCGGCTGCCAGAAGACGGCCAAGCTCCGGAAGGCGGCATCAAGATGGGCCGACTCCTAGCAGGCGGCCTCCAGAGAGGCCGGCTCCTAGCACTCGGCCCACTGCGCCCTCAAAGTATGCGCCCCCATTAAGAAGACAAGATCGGGTGTGGCCATAGTGTAGCCCATACCTCCCGTATCCGGTCCGGGCGTGGCCATAGTGCGCCGTACAGGCGGAGATCTCTGCCCGGCGCGGCACTGTTGCCACTCCATCCCTGAGGTCACATCTGGCATGTGGAGCCCTGTTCCCACGACGGCTTGTCGGTACAGCCTACAGGCGGCGGGCTCTACCAGGGAGCAAGAGCCCGGAAGACGACGGAGGCCTGGCCAGTAGGACCTGAGGGAGGCCGCCTTCCAGCAGGCGGTCCATTCCTCCCTCGGGGCCCGAGCAGCATTAACCAGATGAGACACGGTGTGGCTACATAGATCTCCCACCAGGCAGCGGGACTGTAGCCACGCTCTCCTGACCAAGCATGCGTCATTAGCATCACGCCTAAAGTAATCAGCAGCCGGCAGGACCCGCGAGCGGCGGGAGCGGCCTGTCGGCGCCGTACCAGATCAGTCGGCGGGGCCCACCAGGCGGCGGACCCCAGCAGCCGGCGACCAGAGACACTGACAGCCGGGTCCTACACCTGGCCAGATTACCAATGTACCCCTGGGGGGTAGGACTATATAAACCCCCCAGGGCACCCATGCAAAGGGTTCCCAACCTGTTAGAACTAGACTCATACCTAGAGGAAGGAGAGAGCGAGCCTGCCTTCTTCTACCTCTAGCATACAGCTCGAGGAGCACCATTGTATCCACTAGTGGTGATCATGCGGAGACCCCGCAGAGCAGGACTAGGGGTGTTATCTCCTAGGAGAGCCCCAAACCTAGGTAAAGTGCGCCGGCGTTCGTGTCTACGCCTCATCCCGCTTCCAGGCACCGACAACGTTCTACTCGTTCCCACCATGATAAGCCATCCATTGGCATATGCCTTGCCCAACCCCCGACACAGAGACTCGGTCACTCGACGATCCACAATTTCCTCTTGGATGCTCTAAACCATGAGGCCTAACCGTCTGGAGGATGCACAATGCTCAAAGGTAATAAGCGTAGGTTCCACACAGGAACAATCTCTTCAGTGATGCTCAATCACTTTGGGTTTGTAGGTGTTTGGGTTTGGGTTTTCCTCACTGATGATTTTCGCTCAAAGTCCTCGGAGGATGGGATGCTCTTAGTTGACAAGTGTCAGTTTCTCTCGGAGCAGCCAACCAGCTAGTGGTTGTAGGGGGTGACTATTTATAGCCTAGGGAGCAGCCAGACATGATAAGACATAAATGCCCTTCAATGAGATGACCGTTAGGTGGGTAGATATTTTGGGATAGCTGGCGCGTAGCACAACAACGGTTGGATATTTGAGTATCAAATTCCTCAGGGCTATCATGTTGGTCACTTGTAGGCAATCTGTACTGGCGAATTCCTAACTCCTCAGTCAGGACAAATTCCTCAGAGACCAGAAGATCTTCTTCTCTGTCACTGAAGAAATTGACTGAACTATATGAGATTTCTAGTGGCTTCACTCGACAGGATTGGTAGCTATAGGATTTGAGATAAGCATCACTTGGAAACTTTTCCTTAGTTTTACCTCGACCCCCTTTAGCAGTATGGTGTTTCCTATGACTCAAGAAAAAGAAAATGTAAATACGAAAACAAAAGTCTTCACACCTCATATTCCTCGCATGAATACCAAGTCTTCAATATCACACCAATTTCTTCACTTTCAAAGTCTTCAGAATGCCAAAGTCTTTAGTTGAAGACATTCATTTTTAGGGGTCGACTTTCTCTATAAATATCAAACTCCTCATAGACTTATAAGCCTGTGTACACTCACAAATGCATTAGTCCCTTAACCTATAAGTCTTCAAAACACCAAAATCACTAAGGGGCACTAGATGCACTTACAACTACTAAGCACGTAAATTTCTCTCGTAACATGTCATTTTTCTCTTTTTAAAATGCTAAGCACGCTCATAACCATCAACAGATGAATCTATGCATACATCTATACTTATATATTTAGTTAGATACTATTTGTGTAAAATAGTATTTGTTTTGAGTCATAAATTTGCAAATTATTATTACGTCATTTTCAAATTCACGTCAACTTTGGTTTTATGGTATATACCGAAACCATACCGAAATAATTTGGTATATAACGAAACCGAACCGTATTTTAATTCATACCATATTTACTGAAGTATTAATACCATACAAACCGAAAAATCATATAAATCAAACCATGTAAACCGAATAAACCGAACGCACAGGGTGACTAGGAGCGCTTCCCTCCCCGACAACGGCACCAGAAAAGAGCCTTGATGACCCACAAGTATAGGGGATCAATCTAGTCATTTCGATAAGTAAGATTCTCGAACCCAACGAGGAGCAGAAGGAAATGACAAGTGGTTTTCAGCAAGGTATTTTCTGCAAGCACTAAAATAGTCGGTAACAAGTAATTTGGTAGCAAGATTATTTTGTAACGAGCAAGTAACGGTAATGGTAAATAAAGTGCAGCAAGGTAGCTCAGTCCTTTTGTGGCAAAGGACATGCCAAAATGGTCTCTTATGATAAGCGAAGTGTTCTTGAGGGTACACGGGAATTTCATCTAGTCACTTTCATCATGTTGGTTTGATTCGTGTTCGCTACTTTGATAATTTCATATGTGGGTGGACCGGTGCTTAGGTGCTGTTCTTACTTGAACAAACCTCCTACTTATGATTAACCCCCTCACAAGCATCCGCAACTATGTAAAAAGTATTAAGATAAAATCTAACCATAGCATTAAACTTTTGGATCCAAATCAGTCCCTTACGAAGCAGCGCATAAACTAGGGTTTAAGCTTATGTCACTCTAGCAACCCATCATCTAAGCCTACACCACAATGCATTCCCTTAGGCCCTAATAAGCTGAAGTGCCATGTGGTGACGTTCACATGACACCAGTAAGGGAATCATAACATACATATCATCAAAATATCGAACACATATCAAGTTCACATGATTACTTGCAACAAGATTTCTCCCATGACCTCATGAACAAAAATAACTACTCACAAATGATAATCATGCTCAAGATCAGAGGGGTATTAAATAGCATAATGGATCTGAACATATAATCTTCCACCAGATAAACCATATAGTAATCAACTACATGATTTAATCAACATTACTAGTCACCCACAAGTATCAATCTAAGGTTCCGGTACAAAGATTGAACACAAGAGATGAACTAGGGTTTGACAGAAGATGGTGATGTTGAAGATGTTGATGGAGATTGCCCTCCCCAATATTGGAGAGTTGTTGGTGATGATGATGACGATGATTTCCCCCTCCGGGAGGGAAATTCCCCCGACGGAATTGAGGGAGTCCTGGATTAGGGGGTCCCCGGGCGTTTGGGCTATGTGACATGGGCCGGACTGGTGGGCCATGAAGATACAAGATAGAAGTCCTTCCCTCGTGTCCGGATGGGACTCTCCTTTGCGTGGATGGCAAGCTTGGCATTTGGATGCATAGTTTCCTTTATTTGTGAATCGACTTTGTAAAACCTTAGGCCCCTCCGGTGTCTATATAAACCGGAGGGTTTAGTCCGTAGAGGTAATCATAATCATACAGGCTAGACATCTAGGGTTTAGCCATTACGATCTCGAGGTAGATCAACTCTTGTAACCCCTATACTTATCAAAGTCAATCAAGCAGGAAGTAGGGTATTACCTCCATTAAGAGGGCCTCAACCTGGGTAAACATTGTGTCCCCTGCCTCCTGTTACGTTCGATCCTCAGACGCACAGTTCGAGACATCCTACCCGAGATCGGCCGGTTTTGACACCGACGTTGGTGCTTTCATTGAGAGTTCCTGTGTGCCGTCGACAGAAGGTTCGACGGCTCGTTCGATCATCTACGACGATGTCGTTTCCGGGGAAGCTTTCCTCCCCGGACAGATTTTTATATTCGGTGGCTTCGTCCGGCGCGCCAACTCAACTGGCCACCTTGAACAGATCAACAGCTACACCCCTGTTCATCAGATCAGATTTGGAAACTAGAACTATGTCGCTGATATCTGAGGAGACTTGATCTTTGAAGGGTTCGCCGCCCCAACCACCGCTCTGGCCTTAGATCCAGCGCATATTATCAGGTCTGAAGATGGGAGTTTAGAGCCCACCGGACTCTCTGCAATTATGGAGCTCGCTACCAAAGATCTGGAGGGGACTGCGTCATCGGCAAGCCTGGAGTCAAACCGGGCTCCCCTTAGAAAGGCCGGACTCGCCCCCGGACACCCACTCCAAACTCTCGAGGTCCACATCAAGTGAGCATGGCCAGGAGGCTCCTGCCCTGCCTAGCTCCATGGACTCTCGCTTCCCTGTCCAAACCTTGCTTTTGAATGAGGCCCTGGACCTAATGCGATCCCTCGCCTTTACTGAGGAATCACTTCCGAACTACGCTCAGCCCGGATTAGGGGCTGAAAGCAGGGAATTTTACGTCCCACCCACCGCCCAATTCGTAGCCACTGTCGAGGATTTAACCGACATGCTGGAATACGCCTCCGAAGACATCGACGACATGAATGACGATGCCGGAGACGAACAAGACCAACACCCGCCGATAAGCGGTTGTTGGACGTCCACCTCCACATATGACGTGTACATGGTGGACACACCCAAAGAGGATGACGACGACGGCAGGAAGGATCCGTTTGAGGATAAGCCTGCTGAGGCACCTCCAAAGCGTCAATGCAAAAAAGAAAGCAATACCGGCACCAGAGATAATAACACTCCGGAGAATGCCGAAGACCCCAAAGCCCACATCGAGCCAACATCCGCACGGGATGATTGGGAGGATGGGCAAGTTAACACCGACGATCCAGTCGGGAACGAGGACACGAAGGATAGTAACTATCTACCAATCTCCGAAGATGATGTGACCCTCGGCGACGAAGACTTCATCGTGCCAGAGGAACCACTCGAGCAGGAGCGCTTTAAGCGCCAGCTAATCGCCACTGCGAGAAGCCTAAAAAAGAAGCAGCAACAGCTCCAAGCTGAACATGATACACTCAACGACAGATGGACCGAGGTCCTGGCTGCCGAAGAATATGGCCTTCAACGCCCAGCAAAGAGTTACCCGAAGCGTCGGCTACTACCACAATTCGGCTATGAGGCTGTCGAGCCCATACCGTCAAGATATGGCCATGCTGATGAACCAGACCGGCCACCACATGGACAAGATAAAGTGGCCACCGATGCCGAACACCAACCCGCACCGCCTTGCCATAGAGGCGGAGAAACAGCGGCTCTAGGACACACGTACGACCTACGTCATGAGCTGGACAATAGAGAGGCCAAGCCAGATCAATCTATGGATCAAGGGGGCGTGCCCCAACGCGAGAACACGGCCATCAGGCCTGGCGCGACAGGCACAACCTCACCTGGGCTGAAAACCGCATACGGACTTCATCCAAACTGCGTCGTGACGTCGCCCGATACAGAGGCGCCTCACACCCATTATGCTTCACCGATGTGGTAACGGAGCACCAGTTCCCAGAATGGTTTAAACCTGTGAACATTGAATCATATGACGGAACGACATATCCCGTAGTATGGATCGAAGATTTCTTCTCCACATCCACATGGCTCGCGGTGACAATCTCCATGCCATCAAGTACCTCCCCCTAAAACTCAAGGGGCCTGCACGACACTGGTTGAAGAGCTTTCCAGAAAACTCCATTAGCAGCTGGGAAGATTTGGAGGATGCCTTTAGAGAGAACTTCCAAGGCACCTATGTTCAGCCCCCAAATGCCGATGACCTCGGTCACATAGTCCAGCACCTGGAGAGCCAGCCCGGAAACTCTGGACCAGGTTCTTAATTAAAAAGAACCAAATTGTGGATTGTTCGGATGCCGAAGCCCTCGCAGCCTCCAAACACAGCGTCCGTGATGAGTGGCTCGCCTGACACCTCGGCCAAGAAAAACCGAAGTCCATGGCAGCTCTCACCGCACTTATGACCCGCTTTTGCGTCAGAGAAGATAGCTGACTAGCTCGTAGAAGCAATAGCAACAGCAACCCTGGCACTTCCAAAGCCAGAGATGGCAACGGCAAGCCACGGCTCAACAAACACAAGCGTCGAAGCAATAACGACGATACTGAAGACACGGCGGTCAACACCGGATTCAGTGGCTCTAAACCCGGTCAGCGGAAGAAGCCATTCAAAAGAAACAAAGATGGTCCATCCAATTTGGACGGAATACTTGGTCGGCCTTGCCAGATTCATGGCACCCCTGACAAGCCTGCTAATCATACCAAACCGAAATTTTTGGCTCTTTATACAGGCCGGTAAGCTAAACACCGAACATAAGGGGAAAGGGCCGGCCAACAAGGACGACGATGAAGAGCCTCGCCCACCGAACATAGGGGGACAGAAGAAATTTCCCCCTGAGAAAAAACAGTAAATATGATATATGTTACACATATCCCCATGAGGGAGCGCAAGCGCGCGCTAAGAGACGTTTACGCCGTAGAGCCAGTTGCCCCAAAATTCAACCCCTGGTCAGCCCGTCTGTCGGTGTACAAAAGAAGGGGCGCACCTTTTGTACCCCTTTACCTGTGCACGGGTAGTCGAAGCCGCGCCCATGGCCACACCAAAAAGACCAGGGGAGGTGTACCGAAGTAAAACCGAAGCTCGAGGCAGCCAGAGTAACGCCAAGACCAAGACTATGAAGAGCAGAGGGACGAAGTAGGTTCCCCCGGCAAGACCCTTGCCGGGGCAGCCTGAGCGGCCCCAGTAAGCCTCTCGCCGGGGCGGCTCGTCAGACACCAACAGGGCGAGCCACCCTTGAGCCCACGACCCCAACGCCATCAGCCACGTGGGGCCAGGGCTCGGGATGCACCTCTGTGCTGGCATGCACATCTTTGTGAAGACATATTCAAGATCAGGTGAGAATTAGAAGACAATGATGCTCGGCAAGATCCTTGCCGAGGAGAGCAACGAGACCCCCGGCGAGATTCTTCCGGGGACGACAGCGCGCCACGGCAAGACCCTTGCCGGGGCCCCCGGCAAGGCCCTCTCCAATGACGCCAGCAGGGCCACTGCCCGGCCCGCACCAGCCAAGTCTCCACCGCCATTCGCATGCAGCTGCCAGCCCAAACCAACTAGGCGGGCACCTGCATGGCAACATGCAAACTCAGCAGGCGCCTGTGTGGCGGCATGCAGATCTTCGTGAAGACCCTACCACCGCGCCACCTCAGCTGCCTCCCTGCCTACATGGTGCCGCACGCATCGCTGGCCAGGGCGCGTGTCGAAGCGAGGAGGAGTGGCGACAGATGGGACGGGCCTCGCCCCCGTCCCCAATAAAGCTAGGGGAGACCTCAGCGGAAGTGGCCCACCACAGGACTCGCCCTCTCCCCGGCCTCCTCCGACGACGACTCGTCGGCCGCCTCCTCAACCAGAGGAGCCCCCAGTGCTACTGGCCTCCCCAGTGGCCGCCGCCCATTGGGCGAGCTCCTCCTCCTCCGTGGCCGCCGCGGCCTTGTCCTCCACACCACCAGCGCTGTCAGCCTCCTCGGCAAGCTGCGCCTCCCTCGCCCTGGCAGCCATGTAATCCAGCTCCACCTGGGTGGTGTCTTGGATGATCAGCCGCTCGGCGACGGCTTGACATATCCCTCGTGCAGGGTGTCGAAGAACTGCTGCACCTCGGCGTCCTCCGGCTCGGCCCAGCTCGGGTCAGGGCCATGCGCGTTGCTGTCCGGCATCGTGGCGATGATGTCGGTCCGGCGTGAATTGTTGCACAACAGACCAGTCCCACCGGTAGCTTGAACAAGGGCCCCTTGAAGACCTTGCCGGCCTTTGCGGCGGCCCTCGTGACCTTGCCGGTCTGCTCGACCTCGCCGTCACGGCCCACGTCGAGCTGGAAGATTCGCTGGCAGAAGTGGGAACGCCCCATCATCGTGAAGTTGTGGTCGAGGCCAGGGCGAAGCCGCATGATGTCAGCGGGGTTGGTAAACAGCCAGGGTTGCCTCCCCTTGTTGTGCAGTGGGGTGATCCGGCGGCAGATGAAGTCCACCCCGATCATCTCGAGGGTGAGCCCGACCTCAGTGAGCCGAAGGATCCTGGTGGTGGCGACCGTAAGCTTCTCGTCGTCGGCGTCGACATCACTCCAATCGCTTCTGCGAACCGGTGGCGCCCGGCGAACTTCGCAGAATGTCGGCGGGTCCTTCTCCTCGATACAGCACCACCGACTCCACCATTCTTCCCATCTCTCCTTCATGGCACCATCCGGGTACGCTCCCTTGGACCTTGGGATCCAGGTGACGGAACCGGAAATGGCGCCTCCCGTCTGGATCCGAGGGAAGAAGTAATGGCAGAAGAGCGTCATGTTGGGGTGCACAACGGCGAAACCCTCGCAGAGGTGCGCGAAAAGAGCCATGAACGCCACCGCATTTGGGGTAAAATCCAATAGGTGGAAGCCAAAGGTGTGCATGATGTCGCTGAAGAAATCGGAGAAGGGCGTACAAAGCCCGCAGGAAAAATAGTCGACAAAAAGGGGTACCGATTTGGGGCAGCCTCGGCACAGTTGGTAGGGATGACGCGCGTGGCTGGATGCCCTGACTTCTCTCCCCTCATCTTCACCCCCCACAGGGGCTTGAAGGCTTCCCAAAGCTCGAACACATCGACTGTCGAGGGGAAGAGGGCGGACTGCGTCTGCTGCACCGCCTACGCACTCTCCGGTGGCTCCGCCACTCCAGAATCCTTAGCCACACCCTTGCCCTTGACGGATTTCGGCGCCATGTCAGCTGGGGGAGAAGGGAAAAGCAGGGGGCGGCGGGAACGCAACGGCGGAGAGCGAGAGTGAAGCTTGGGAAAGAAGAGGAAGACGAGCGGAGGCTTCCGAGATTGGGATTACGCGAAGGAACAGTGCGCTCGCGGTTATCCCTTTTTATGGGGAAGCCACGGGTCGCGCTGCCCATTTACTGCGATGTGACGCATGAGTGCAGGAACCGCCCCACGCATGCCGCCCACGTCACGTGCACACCTCCATGCCGCGCGAGGGACGGGGAAGCGCAGCGCGCGAAAAGTTTTACCACGGTAAAAATCGCCCCGCCTGCCCGCGCACCGTTTTGGGCCTGGCCCAACAACGTGTTGCGCTTATGTGTGGCCTAGGCCCGGGGGCTCCTATCGGTCTACAAAATAAGGGGCACACCTTTTGTACCCCTTTACCTGTGGACGGGCAGTTGGTGCCACACCCACGGTCACACCAAACAGAGCAGGGGAGGTGTACCGAAGTAAAACCGAAGCCCGAGGTAGCCAGAGCAATGCCAAGACCAAGAATATGAAGAGCAGAGGGACGAAGTAGGTTCACCGGCAAGCCTCTTGCCGGGGCGGCTCGTCAGACACCAATAGGGCGAGCCACCCTTGAGCCCACGACCCCAACGCCATCAGCCACGTGGTGCCAGGGCTCGGGAGGCACCTCTGTGGTGGCATGCAGATCTTTGTGAAGACATATTCAAGATCAGATGAGGATTAGAAGACGACGATCCTCGCCAAGATCCTTGCCGAGGAGAGCCACATGACCCCCGGCGAGATTCTTGCCGGGGATGACAGCGCGCCACGGTAAGACCCTTGCCGGGGCCCCGGCAAGAACCCTCGCCAAATCGCCCAGCGGGGCCACCGCCCGACCGCACCGACCAAGTCTCCACAAGAGTTCGCATGCTGCCAGCCCAAACCAAGCTGGCAGGCACTGCGTGGCAACATGCAGCTTTCGAGCCAACTCGGCGAGCGCTGCGTGGCGGCATGCAGATCTTCGTGAAGACCCTACCACCGCGCCACCTCAGCTGCCAGCCTGCCTACATGCCGCAGCACGCATCGCTGGCCAGGGCGCGTGTCGAAGCGAGGAGGAGTGGCGACAGACGGGACAGGCCTCGCCCCCGTCCCCAATAAAGCTAGGGGACATCTCAGCGGCGCATTAAATGTGACTTGTCCTGTAATACGAGCGATAAGCTCGCAATACTGTGCGCCTTTCCGCCTCCTGTATGCCACTGTGGCAGCCCCTTTCGACTATAAAAGGTGGCCCGTGGCGTACTGCAGGAGGATTCGGCTCTTTCGAACCACGCACTCACCATAGCTAGTTCGAGAGCTCAAGAACTCTCTCAAATACATCCACCAAAGCAGGACTAGGGTTTTACGCATCCTCGCGGCCCAAACCTGGGTAAACGATCCTCGTGCTGACTGCCGATCCTGCTCTTCTTGCAACCCTGCGCCCCGACAACCGTAGTAGGGATTCTCGTGATCCCATAGGTGTCGTTCCACACCGACACTGTTCGATCTCTTTTGATCGCAGAGACCATCCGACCAGTATCCATCATGGAGGTTCGGCAACATTGGTCCTCGATCCAATTATCATCGGATTCCATCTCACGCGAGTCCTTATGGACGGCGGTAGCAGTCTTAACCTGCTTTATCAGGACACTGTCTGCAAAATGGGCATCGATTCGTCAAGAATCAAGCCCACTAAAACCACCTTTAAAGGAGTAATACCTGGTGTAGAAGCCCACTGCACAGGCTCAATAACATCGAAGTGCACTGACGGGACCCCAATACTAAGTCACACCGACCTAGCATGTAACACATCATATCACTTTGCGGCCTCACGCACGGTATTCCACGGGTGTCGCCTTACCATGGCCCGGGACCGTTTGCGCCTTTTGGCTCACGTATATGATAGTGTCGCTAGCATCCATATGACGAAGAACCGGGCCGACATGACTAGTCGTGAACCCAAAGTGGCACTAACCTATGGGGACGAGCATACATGAATCACATCGAGCATGTCGGTCATCAACGTATGAATTCAGTCAGTAACCTTTGGGCTAACAGGACTCCGGTATCCCGGGCTGTAGCAGGCTAGGCGGGACTCCGAATATCCCGCGCGACATTTCCCGAAGGAACAGACATAAAGGCAGTGAAACACATGCCCGGCCGATCAAGCGTCCAAGCGGTAGTCTTTGGGCTAGCGAGGACTCCGGTGAACCGGCCAGCGGACTACTATCGCTCGAAGCACGAGACTACATTTCCCCATAAGAGAGGCTACAAGGATAAACAACTAGGTTGTCGGATCCCACACATAGCAATACAAGTTACACGTCGCATAACATGCAAGTATGTGCTGTACAACATGGCATCACAACATAGCATAAACTCATATAGATAAAGGCTCGGAAGAGCCACATAGCTTTAAATACACACAGGGGTCACATGACCCGTCATTCGAAACATACAAGCAACAAGCGGAAGCATTACATGTCCGAGTACGCAGACAACTACAAAGAAAAAGGCTGAGAAGCCTGACTATCTACAAGACCCTCCCAAGGGTACAAGATAGTAGCTGAGGTAACAAGCTACTCGTCGAAGTCCAAGCGGAACTACCAGTAAGACCAAAGTCTCCGCTGCAAAAACATAAATAAAGCAACGTGAGTACAAAGGTACTCAGCAAGACTTACATCAGATCCTATTATACATGGATTAGTGTTAAGAAGGTAATGTGGGGTTTAGTTGCGCGACAAGCCAGCTTTGACTCTGTGGCTATCACATTTCTCGACTACGAGAACTTCTTTGAGGTGATATAGGCGCTACGAGTCCACTAGTCGCCACATCAATACACTACTATGGATTCATCCCCGTCTCCATACGAGAAGGCCATCCATAGCACTCACACTTGTCTTGAGCATTTTTACAGTATCCACTTCAAGTTGTCGATGTACCACGTAAGCATCCAAGAAGTCCATAACCGAGGACACGGCTCTTCGAATAGATCATGATAACCCTGCAGGGTGTACTTCTTCACACACGCTCTCGCCACATACCGCCATATACATCGTCATGTATCTCGGCAACCTTCAAGCGGAAGCTTTGGCGAGGGTGTCGGCCACGACGACTAACCACACAAGACTCTAGTCCGGGTTTATCGCCTATTCGGGTTCCATCCGCAAGGAGATCCGGCCGGGTGTCGCTCACGCCCCAAATGATGTGTGCAGGGTTCCCAAGCCCACCTCGCCGGATGGATCTATGCTTGGTACACCATGCCACTTGTGCCTTGTCTGTCCCAAGCCCACCTGGCCGGGTGCCACTTGGTAGACTACTAACACTACCTACAAATACCAGAAACTAGTTGCGACTCCTGGACAAGGGTCAAGTTGGTCAATAAGTCGAGAGGGGCACTGAAGCATTCCAATGTGTGGTAGTAGCTAGTCATTGGACAACATACACAGAACTTCGATTGCTTAAGGGCGGTTCCGAGGAGACAACCCACCATGTACTCCTACATGGCCTCTCACCGCTACCTTTACCAAATCGTGTTCACACATTTCACTCTCAGCATCAGAACATAGAACTGTACTCCAATTCATCCCCAATGAATCAGACCTAACACAACTATAAGCAATAGCAGGCATAGCATGGTAGGAACACAACATGGCTCAATCAACTCCTACACATGCTAGTGGGTTTCAACTATTTACTGTGGCAATGACAGGTCATGCAGAGGAATGGGTTCAACTACCGCAGCACAAAGTAGCAGATGAATCGTTGTTGTCCTAATGCAATAAATGAGAGCAGGAGCGAGAGAGTAGGATTGTATTGGAATGAACAAGGGGGTTTGCTTGCACGGTAAATCAACAAGGGAGGCACGCTTCACGCATGGTACTACTGGACGGTCTCCGGGCCGGGACCTATCGAGAAGGAACGGTGCCGACAATCAATACACAATCATATGCAACAATGTGATGCATGAACATGGCATGTAGATGTGATGCTGTTTGAGCTAATGCAACTAGTATTCAATTTGAATGAAGTCCATTTGAACCAAGGTTAAAATGCAAGTCCAAACTAAGCTCTTATAAATGCCATTTACATGTTTTCACCTATACAGCAGGTTTAGGTTGGTTTGTCATGCATGAAACTGGTACAGATGGAAAGATTGCATTTTTCTGATAATTTTTCATATATAAATTATTTCAATCCGAAGTTACGGTTGAATTTCTATGATTTTTGAAGTTTGAAACATTTTACGGAATTTCCTGATTTAATTTAATACCGGAAAATCAAATCTTTGCGTCGACCTTTGCGTAAGCATGACGTCGACAAGTCAATCAAGGGCTGTTCTGGTCAAACTGGCGTGTGGGGGCCTGCGTCGGTGTCTCGATTAGTTAACGGGGGTTTATTTCTAATCTAATTTAGATTAGTGGTATTTGAGCCCACCGATGTCGATGGGTGGGGTTAGTGCCTAATTAGAAATACCACGTCGGCCACGGAGTTCTGGCGGTGGCGACCAATAGCGCCATGGCGACTCGCCCGGACTTGCGCTTCTAGCGGCGTCTGGTCGCCCGAAGACCACCGGGCATAGCCCGTCGTCGTCCGCAACTGTGGGAGCCGGGTGGGGCTGGGCGCCGAGCTCACGGAGCGGAGCTTCGGGCGACGGCCGAGTCGGGCGCGAAAGCGGGATGCGGGCGGGCGAGGGCGAGAACGGAGCGGGGAGAAGGAGCAGCAGCTCACAGCCAGTCACGATTTAACGGGTCGGCGAGGTCGGGAGGAACAGCGGCCGTGGCGGCGGAGGATCTCCGGCGGCGGAGACGAAGACGGCGACGGCAACGGCTCCACGGGGCGTCCGGCGTCTTGTGGCTTGGCGGAGAGGACGAGGGAGTCGTGGCGGGGCTCGCGGACACCACGGGGGGCGACGGCAACGGCTCCACGGGCCATCCAGAGCGGCGAGGGGAAGGACAGGCAGGCAAGGAGGGAGGAGGTGGCGCGGCCTTGGCGGTGCTGGCGTCGAACGCTGGCCGATCCTCTGTCGAGGAGGAAGACGACAGAGGAGGGGCCCAGATGGGCTGGGCTGGCTGGTGGGCCGGCCGAGCCGCCAGAGCTGGGCCAGCCTGAAGCTAAGCGCGCCTGTAAGGTTTTCCTTTTATTTCTTTTCTATTTTTCGACATTTGTTACGATTTAGTAATAATACTAAATCAATTTATTTCCTTATGCCAATTTTTGCGGGAGCTAAGTATATTATTCCGAGCTCCTCAAAGAACTAGCATAATTATTGGACATATATAATATATATAACATATATATCCAAGGAAAATATTCACCGCATTAATTCAAATGGCCAAAAATAAATACTTCTGAGCTCCCAAAAATATTAGTTGGAATTTTACCTCTGACCAATATTTTTTAGAGAAAACAGGAACATTTTCTTGGGCCAAATTGAAGCAATTTTTATTTGGGTCATTTCCAGAAAAATGATTCTGAGGGTTTCAAAAATCCTCATTTCAATATTAAATGGAATTTAAACATGATGCACAAATGACTAGCTAGTCTAGGTTATACCAGAACTAGGGATGTGACATGCACTAAAAATACACTTCCGTGATGATACGTTTTTGTCACAATACGTCACGTTTTCTGTCATGCATGTACATCCATGACAAATTTATGACAGAATCAAGATAGTCATACCTGTGGTGTCGTAGAAGTGTTCCATGACATTAGCAAAATTATCATCACAGAATTGTCCGCTTCCATGACGATAAATCACGCGTCACAGAAGTGCTTTCGTCAAGGGTGACCGACATGTGGCATCCACCGTAACGGAACACTGTTAAACTATCGGGCCCGGTTTTGGATCCGGTAACCCGTTAACAGCCCGGACCAATGGGGTTTTCCACGTGTAAAATTCTGATTGGCTGATGGAAACACGTGTCAGCTCCGCGTTGGCACAGGTGTCACTCATCCAATGGGTGAGATGCGCCTATGATATGTTGACACGTGGACCGGCCCATAAATTTTAAATGGGCTGGCCCAACTAAAGGCCCACAAGATTTTGCGGTCAATAATGGGCCGGCCCAACAAAAGGCCCATGAGATTTTGCATATCATAATGGGCCGGCACAGCTAAAGGCCCAGGAGATTTTGCGGTCCATAATGGGTCGGCCCAGCTAAAGGCCCACAAGATTTTGTAGACCATAATGGGCCGGCCCAGCTAAAGGCACAACATTCTCAGTTAAGGCCCGTATGGCTAGTGTCAAATCGGCCCATCAACGGCCTGTCCTAAACTTGTCATCATCGCGGCCCATGGTCACTTCTGGCCCGTTAACAGTCTGCAAAGTATATGGGCCGAATTACGGCCCGGTGTATTTCCGGCCTGTTAAAGGTCCTTCTTCATTTGGGCCCATTTACATGCCATTGGAACTTTCGGCCCATAAACGACCATGAAGGATTTGGGTCATATTCGGCCATAATCGACATTCGGCATGTTAGAGGCCCACTATAGATTTGGGCCACTTTCGGCCTGTTGTGATTTTCGGCCTGTTAACGTCGGACGAAATCCATGGGCCATATGTGGCCCAACGTCACATCGGGCCCATTAACGGCCCATATAAAAATGACGATAATCTAGCCCGACCGAACTTCCGGCCTGCTAAAGGCCCGCGTATTAGGTTGGCGCGTTAACGGCCTCTCCGAATTTCGGCCTGTGAAAGATCCACATCGTAAATGGGCACTATTTCGGCCTGCTAAGACCAGTGGGTTATTTGGCACAATCAGGGCCCAATCTCACTTTCGGTCTTTTAAAGGCCCATGTTTTTTATGGGCTCAAGATATTTACACCTGTAAACAGCCTATTGTTATTGAGGGCCCAAATTATGTTTAGGCATGTTAAAGGCCTACTATGGGCATAGGCCTACCAGAAAAATATGAAATCTTATGTTGATTTAGGCCCATATATTTTTAGTGGGCTACATGCAAATTTCGTCCCATAATCGTTTTTATCTCAATTGGAATGGGCCCGACGAATGTTGGCATGTTGGGCTCCTACGAAATTTTCGGCCGAATACATTACTAAGATAAACCTACACTATACAAAAATAGCGTCGTAATTATTGCAGCCTTTGGCAGCATCATAAATGTTGTATCACAACAAAATAAATTCCAACCATACAACAAAAGGCCTGTTGGCAGAAACTTTGCAGTCCTTGCAGATAAAAGCACCATCGGATGTATAGAAGCCGCAGATCATTTGACACGAGTGCTAATGTTTCAGTCAGAATCGATGGAGCGACGATCTTCACCTTTTTTCGCCATTGCTCTTGAACAATGAAGCGAATGTCTGGTAGTCTGGTTTCAAAACCATTCATATCTTGACGACATTTGTCAACCACTATTCTTGTTTCCAAAACGACGTCCATTAGGGATTGGACTTGTGTCTGGAGCATAGATATATCACTCTGTTTAGCAGGAATATTTTGTTCAGTAGGCAATTTGGACGAGGTTACGTTGACAACCAACCCAGAATTACGCATGAAAGTGCTTTGTACACTGTTAGTGGAGAGATACTGACGCGCTGCAGCAAGAGGTGACATTGTGCCTGTGGTAGCCACGTCACCTTCAGGTGGTTGTGGCTGTTCAATCATTTGTTCCATAGCTTCCTGAAAGTTTGAACTTGTAGATTAGTGTACCAGATAAGTTACTAATGAGATAAAAACAAACTAAGTAGGTTACACATTTATACATAACTAATTTTGGTGAACTACTGTAGTACATTAGCATGTATTGTAGTGCCAACTACATAATAAAATCACCTTCGGAACATATGTCCATGTAGCATGCCTACCGTATTGTCTATTTCCTCACATTCGTTGACACCTAAGGATAAATAGACATGGTTTAAAGTAGGATGAACATAGTATGACATCATTCATATCATGGGCAAACAGATATAAAACAAACAGGCTATTTTATCATTGTGTGCGCACGTGAACATAACAACTAGAATACAGATCAAGACCAAAAGAATATCCTTCATCCCTTTTAAACCATGTAAGGTGAAATGATACGTTAAGACAACTGTGTATAAAAGTGAATAGAGTAACTGACATTTCCTGCAAACCAAGTAGTTAAATGAACACATCACAGTACCAATCAGTTCAAAGGCAGGAGAAGTAAGGACTTACAACAGCGGCTTGAACTGGTGTGCTCATGCCCTTCATCTTGCTGGTGTGGCAATCCTTGAAGATTTACCGCATTCGGTTAAGGTTCTTTTGGTCCGCATGTGCTTTCCTACGTATTTGGAACAAGTCAATATAGATATGATAATATGGCATGAAAAAAAGAAGGAAGTAGCAGCTATTTACAAGAGCCTCGCGAGGTGCAATATAGCTACGAGATCCTGTTGTCTGTTGGAATTTCACTTTAGAACGGTTGGTCTTGTTCTTCAAACAGTTAGCCTAGAAGAAGATACACTTGTAAGGCACATACATAATACAAGTTCAATATGTGGTCTGATCAAATACATATAGCCTACCTGATACTTTTTATCAGACCAGTTTTTAACGAGGGTTGTCCAGTGTTCATCTGTAATATATTCCACTGGAGATGTTTGAGCGATTTCATTGTTAGCATTGCCTTCAAAGTGAGATTTTCTAAGGTGGTACCGATCTTTGTCATGAGAAGCGGTGAAAAACATGAGTGCATGCTTGTTTAGTTGCATCATCTTTTGGATCCAACTTGAACCTCATCTATTGAAAAAAGAATGTGAGTCTATTAGGAGGAAGCTAGAAAGTATGGGACAGAGCAAGACAATATTACTAATTGCGATGAATAACATTACTTATGGATAAATGGTCAATTGAGGTGTTAAGCTGGGTATTGTCTTTCTCATTCCTGTACTGGATCCACGTTGGGAGGATACGTGCATGACACCTAACGGCAACGGCTGCCTCTGCTACTAACTTGGCTGACTCTGTAGCATCACGTGGCGTTTTTAAACCTGCCTCAAAATGGATCTCCTTTCTTCCTCCTTTAGATTTTGTTAATCTGTCAAGCATTATCCCTGATGTCTATTTCCGCTTGCGTCGTGGTGCTAGTTCAACAACGAATATGGAAAGTGTTAGTGTACATCAAAGCCGTGAGAGTACATATAAAGGAGCATGCAAGCGCAACTTGACTCGGTCGAATTACCGTCTTGGTGTTGATGCTCATGAGGTTCATCTGATCTTGCCAAGTCCTGTTGTGTCGGCAGTTGCTTGAATTAGTGTTAGGTGTGAAGGCAGCTTGGGAACTGGCGATTCGAGCAAACGAACGAGTAACTCATTGAGATGCTGGTACAGTTGAAGCGGATGCTGCAGCTAGTGGAGCAGGTGATACTGTGTTTTTAGATTTAGACGGTGGACTTGGACCTTCTACTGCACTATAAGTACCAGCAGAATCTGGACGGCATATCCTTTTCCATTTCACCCGACGAGTAACACCACTCCCTACTATATTATTTTCCTTGCTCTTGTTTGACTTTGCCATGTCAAGCCGTACCCACAACACAAAAGAATAAAATCGCTCTTCAGAACTCATTTATGCATGATACAGACAAGCAATACTTTGATGTAAGACAACCGTATGAGGATGGAATATGTAAGAAAAACATGACGACATGACATATTCACAGCTACGATGTGTAAACTAAATAGAAAGATTTTCAAGAAAATAGAAGTAA
The DNA here is from genome assembly GCA_021605145.1 of Aegilops bicornis. Taxonomy (NCBI): domain Eukaryota; kingdom Viridiplantae; phylum Streptophyta; class Magnoliopsida; order Poales; family Poaceae; genus Aegilops; species Aegilops bicornis. Next base: position 543,332,274 of record CM038672.1, read on the forward strand.
TGCAAGCAAGACACCATATGAAATATGCAACCAATATTACTCTGCCAAGTTGAAAGTGTCTTGTCATAAGTGGAAATTCGAAAAATTAGAAGCAGCACAACGTAGAAATCAATGCAAGATGCAACCACTATCAAACTGCCATGTTAAAAGTGTCCAATCATGAGTGACTGATGTGGGATACACAACAGCAGTACTTTGATGTAAGAACATGGAATGACAGATACATGCAGTGTATTCTAGACACAAAACGCCATGTCATATGCACATGTATAATGTATGAACTCAGCAGGTGCAATTTAATCAAAATAGAAGAAATACAGGCTAGACAACATATGCAACATGAAACCAATTATCACACTGTCAACTTAGAGCAAGCACCTGCGATGGTGGAGTACGGGAGATCAACTCATCATGTAGACTTGGGACTTCAACTTCATTAGCAGTAGTAGTGGCAAATCTAGAGAGTCTCTGTTTGCATTGGTGCGGAGGACCACCAACATCCCCTAACTTACTCTTTTCCTTCCTATTTTCTAATATTGCCTTATGAAGTCAAAACCACAAGAAGATGAATAAAATTAGCTCTGCATAACTGGTTGATGCATGATACAGACGAACACTACTTTGATGTAAGGCAAGCGCAGGATAGGAGGATGGAATATATACAAAAAAAGACAGGGTGTCATGTTCACACGTACGATAGGAGGATGGAATATGTTTGAAAAAACAGTAAGCGGAAGGCATTTCAACAAAATTAGAAGAAATGAGAGCTAGGCACGATATGAACATGCAACCAATATCACTCTATCAGGTAAAAAGTGCCTCGTCGTAAGTGCCATTTCAAGAAATTAGAAGCAGTACAAGCTAGAAGACAATGCAAGATGCAACCTATATCACAGTCCCAAGTTAAATGTGTCTTATTGGTAAGTGATCGTTGCAGGTATAAGTTGTAAGCTACGCAGATGCAATTCAACAAAGTTAGAAGCAATACAAACTAGACATCATACAGAAAATGCAACCACATATAACAGTTCCAAGTTAGAGCAAGCACCTATGATGGTGGAGTAGGGGAGATGTGCTCATCATGTACACGTATGTTCTAGAAACAGGAACACGTGTCTTATTGACATGCATTATGTGTAAAGTAAGCAGATGCAATTCAACAAAGTTAGAAGCAATACAAGCTAGACATCATACGCAACATGCAACCATATATAATAGTGCCAAATTAGAGCAAGCACCTGTGATGGTGGAGTAGGGGAGATGTGCTCATCATGTACATGTATGTTCTAGAAACAGGAACATGTGTCATATTCACATGCATTATGTGTAAAGTAAGCAGATGCAATTCAACAAATTTAGAAGCAATACAAGCTAGACATCATACGCAACATGCAACCACATATAATAGTGCCAAGATAGAGCAAGCACCTGTGATGGTGGAGTAGGGTTGATGTGCTCATCATCTACACAGCTACGTTGACTGTCGAGCCTTGCGTTGTCTTGCGAATCTTGTTGGGAGGATGGCAGAGTAGAATCTGTAGAGAACCTCCATTTCAGTTGCTCGGAAGGACCACCATCATCCAATGCCTTGCCAATTTCCTTCAGCTTTATTGATTTTAGATTGTGAGGTCAAGAACTCATTCATGATACTGACGAACACTACTCTGATGAAAGGCAAAGTCATGATACGAGGATGGAATATGTACGAAAAAATGGACGGCTTGACATATTCACACCTATGATGTGGTAATTAACCAAAAGGCACTTCAACAAATTAGAAGCACTGCAAACTAGACACCATATGAAAGGTGCAATCAATATCACCCTGCCAAGTTAAAAGTGTCTCGTCATAGGTGGCGTTCATCAAACTAGAAGCAATACATGCTAGAAATCATATTCAAGACGCAAACCAATATCACACTACCAACTTAAAGGTGTTCCATCATAAGTGACTGATGCAGGATACAGAAGAAGAGTAGTTTCATGTAAGAACATGGTGTGATAGACAGATATAGTATGTACCAAAAACCGGAAAGCGTGTCATATTCACACGTATCATGTGTAAGCTAACACTACAAAAATACACACTTCCGTGATGATATGTGTTTGTCACAGTTGGTCACGTTTTCTGTCATGCATGTACATCCATGACAAATTTATGACAGAATCAAAATAGTCATACCCGTGCTGTCGTAGAAGTGTTCCATGGCATTAACAAAATTATCATCATAGAAGTGTCCACTTCCATGAAGATAAATCGCGCGTCACAGAAGTGGTTTCGTCAAGGGTGACCGACACGTGGCATCCACTGTAATGGAACGCCATTAAGCTATCGGGTCCGGTTTTGGATCCGATAACCCGTTAACAGCCCCGACCAATGGGGATTTTCCATGTGTAAAATCATCATTGGCTGGAGGAAACACGTGTCGGCTCACCATTGGGATAGATGTCATCCACTCATTGGACCCAAAGCGCCTATGATACGTCGACACATGGCACGGCCCAACAGAGGCCCATTACTGTGAAAAGGCCGGCCCGTTTGACTTTGTCAAAAGGTTGCGGGCCGGTCCATGGCAAGCCTGTTAATAGGTTCCTTCCTATTTTCTGATATCCGAATGAGGCCCAGTAGCGTCATCTGGGCCGTCCAATATAATTCCAGCCCGTTTTAACTTCCGGCCCATGTATGGCCCATGACGTCTTTCGGCCCATATGAGGCCCTTATTACTCTCAGCCCATTAATGGCCCGTGGTAAAACTGGCCCATAATGAACAGTGTATCACTTTATACCCGTTAACCGCACGTGGTGAAACTGGCCTGCAATGAACAGTGTATCACTTTATACCCATTAACGGCCCATTATTCCGTTGGGCCGTTTCTAGCCCATGTTATCTTTCGGCCTTCTCGGGGCCCATTTATTCTTGGGCTCATTTCCACATTCGTTTACTCACGGCCCGTTACTGTCGTTTTCTGCTTGTGGGCCAAATTCAGCCCGTGGTTATAGTCGGCCCATTTGTGGCCCGTTAATACGTTGGGCCCTTTTCATAGAGTCATCAAAATACGGCCGATTAACGACGGCACATTATGGTTGGCCCATGAACGGACGATTCCAACTCTAGCCCATTTACGGCCCTAATGTGGTCTATTATTAGCCCATGTTTTGCCAACCGATCATAAGCCCGTAGAACGCCCATTGATGGTACGGCCCATAGAAGGCCCATTGTGTCTACGGCCTGTATAAGGCCCATTGTTTCTACGCCACGTAGAAGGCCCATTGTTTCTATGGCCCTTAGAAGGCCCATTGTTTCTACAGCCCGTAGGAGGCCCATGTTAACTACAGCCGGTGGGCATCAAAGTTCGCCACCAGTGCAAATATAGGGAACACCCTACACTATACAAAAATGGCTTGCTGTTTTCTTCAGCCGGTGGCTGCACGTTAAGAACAAATTTTGTATCACACCAAAACAAATTACAACTATAAAACAAAAGGAAGGTTGGCATAAAAGTTAACAGTCTAGCAGATAAATGCACCACCAGAAGTTTAGAAGCTCACTTCATTTGACCTGACTGTTATGTTTTCATGCTGTATTGTCTGATGGAGCACCATAACCTTCGCCTTCAGTTCTCCTAGGCTCCTGAACAACATAGCAAATGTCTGATAGTGTGGTTTCAAAACCATGCATATCTTGACAACATCGAACAATGTCTCTCCTTGTTTCACAAAGGGTCTCTGTTAAGGAATGGACTTGTGTCTGGAGCGCAGATACAACATTGTTTTGAGCTTGCATATCTTGATCATGAGGCAGTTTGGACGAGATTGCATTAACAACCAAGCCTGTATTACGCAGGAACGTGCTTTTGGCACTATTAGTGGACAGGTACTGACCCACTGCAGCAAGAGCTGACATTGCGGTTATAGTTGCCTCGCCACCTTCAGAAGGTGGCGGTTCCACCATTTTTTCCATAGCTCACTAAAAAGTTGTGGTTTTACATTAGTAGTACCAGAACAGAAGATAATAAGGAGGCAGCAAAACCAAACAAAATAGCTTTGATCTATATACAGAACTTATTCTGGTGAACCCATGTAAAATAATAGTTGTATTTTATTGCAAAGTACAAAATAAAACAAGGTTCCAAACATATGACCATGTACCATCGCTAATGTATTGTCTATTTCTTCACACTAGTAAGCATGCACGTGCAACGCATGTCTCAAACAAAACATGTTCACATGATATAATACTAAAATGATTTTTACTGAAAATTCAGATCGCTACTAAATGTTATCATGTCACTCAAATTGTATTTTCAAAAAGTGTGACATATTTGTGATCCAACACACATATCATAAACATGTCTTCGCATAAAATTCACTGTCACATAATAATTGTATTATAATTGCTACAAGAACATATTCTAAAAACCGTGAATCGAAAGCATGTTTTGAAGGTCCATCTTTTGAAGCAATGAAGGTCCATCTATAGATGCGATCAATGATGCTTCTTTCAATGTATGGGATATTGTTTTGAGCTTCATTCTCTTTGTACTTTAAAATATGCACCAAAAATTGCTTCCTCAGTTGAAAACCATCCTACATTGGCATTATACAACATTGTTATAACAAGTTGTATGTGCAATATGTATACAAATAAGCATGGTGTAAATAGTCACCTGGGGTATGGGAAAATATAGCTTTCCATCGCACAAAGAGTGCATGTAATTAAAAACCAAATAACCAGACAAGGCACTGCATATATGAAATAAACACTTAATGTGCGTTGAATGAATCAATTAATATTGTAATGCGTTTAAAAGAGTCATACCAGTGTGAGTTTGTTGGAGCATCAGGAACTATGCATTCCCATTTAGAGATATCATCCTTGAATGTAGGGTTTGCAACTTCAAGCGCAAGGTTTAGATTGTTGGCCACGGTTTTAAGTACATTCTTTCCGAAAGTAGGTATTGGTATTGGATCCAAAATTGAGACAACTTTTCTATTTTGATCCAAGACAAACAATAGAAATAACCCAAACATATACCAAGGCTATAAAATCTGCAATGATGAAATAGTTTAGAAATATATAGAATATTAATTAAGACCAAGTAAAGCACTGTTACAAATAAAAAAAAATGTTACCATATCACATTGAGAGATATGATAGTCATTACTATCAGGCCAGCTATGAAACAACCGTTTCAATGTAGCAATTTCCATATGTTCACGATGACTTGAGTCTCGTGCATAGTGGAACATAGACAAAAGTAAGAATGAGAAAATATTAGTGCAATGAGAAAAATGTAGTACGTGATTATAGTAACTTACACAAAAGTTCATATCCATATAGTGAGATGGAATGTCTCTGAGAAGCTGGACTTCTTGGCGCGCTAGTATTCGCACAGCCATATTAAGGCAATGAATATCCATGTATTCATCATTGCTTAATATGTTTTTAATTTGTCTCAAATTTAAGGTAATAGGGTACGGATCAGAGCTTTTCACCCATTCGCTCCTGTAAAATCAAAATTCTGTAAATTATAATGACATCAGAGTAATTTGTTGGAATATGAAATGAAATAAATATATGGCTTACTCTAGTAGAGCAACATCATCAACCATACTGATGAACAAGCAAAGTTCACCTATTAAATCATCATTTGTTGGGTTGACAGACGGTGAAAGAATAAATGACCGCGAGATGAGCTCAACTTATGTTGATGTATTTGATGTTTTGAAATTCTCAGGGGGTCTATCCAGAATCATACATTCTGTGGGATCTGTGTTGTTATCGTCCTCTTCCATGTCTCGATTTCTTATATTATCATCATTCAAATCTGAGTCCACTAAAATGACAGCTAGTTTTGTAATAAAATCTGTCATATGTTCCTATTAAAATAGTAATAAGAGTTAAATACTGATATGACATAGAATAAATATAATGATACACAGTAAAAAATACCTGTGTAGGAATGTCAGACAACATTTCTCCTGTGAAGTACTCCATAAAATTTGCCATCCACAGACCACAAGATGAACTGCATGATTACAAATATAAAACTTAAATAAACTCAATCATTTTTTAATCAAATTTATAGATATTTGTATAAAACAACTTTTAGAATCATCAAATGATCGTGACTGAAACAAGCCGTGATGAAAACAAAATTGTCACAAACTTAGTGAACCGGACATGCCCTATGAAATATAATGTGTATTTAGAAGATCTAATACAGTATAGTGTATTTTTGTTCGGACAACGCCACACTCACTCAAAGCTCAGTCAAACTCCCACCGCCCCTCATTTCTCTTTTCCTCCCCATTCTTCCCCCATTTGTGGCCACGACATCCCCATCCACAGGCGGCGGCCTGGCGATCTGCTCTGCGCTGCCCCTCACTCCTCCTGGCGACGCCGGGGCCATCCACCGCGTGCGCTCTCCTCTTCCTCCCCATGGCCGCCTTGCTCCCCATCACCTACGCCCACTCTGGCCGCCCCCAACCCTAGTTCTCTCACACCCCGTAGGGAGAGGAGGAGTGAGGCTTATGGGCGAGGAGGTGTTGCTGGTGGTGCTGCTGGGCGAGGAGGCACTTGATTTGCGTTCGCCGGCTCTAGATCCGCGTGCGCCGGCGCTTGATCTTCTCTTTCGTGGCTCCGGTGACCTTACCCTGTGGCTCCGGGACAGGAAGGCTACCCCGACGACATACAGGTTCGCCCCCTTCTCCTCTCGTGCTGGGCTGCAGGAGACCTCAACACGCCAATGGATGCAGCCAGCCTCCAACTCACCACGCACCTGCACCAACTTGATGTAGGGAGAGGAGGGGCGAGGCTTCTCCCACGGGATGACGCCCAGCCATGGGGCAGCAGCAACCCAAGGTGAAGCCTCGCTCTACCTCTCTCTCGTTTTGATTTCACAGGTCTGGTTCCTGATTTTTCTGCTGCTCTAGAATCACTTGCATGCTTGACTGAATCTAGTTGCTCTCAGGCCCTAGTGTTCAATGAGATAGGCATTGCACTGTTTACCAATTTAATTTGCTTGCCTACAGCCACATGGTCCACACATAGAATTGAGATATTCGTACTAAGTTTAATGATTTGCTGGTCATAATTATTGAATTTAAGCTTGGTGCTATCATTGTCGGCCTCTAGTCTTTGAATCAGTTGGACACTAAACTGTTTACCAATTTAATTTGCTTGCTTGCATGAGATGGTCCGTAGATAGAAATTCAGATATTGAGACTAAAGTTTAATGATTTGCTGGTCATAATTGGTTCAGTGACTAAATCTGTCCCCAAACTGTCAAAATTGTATGTCAAAGCTAAAAAATATCAAAACTCTGCTTTCAAGAAATATGAGCCTAAATTCAGTAAGATGTGTGCGCAGCTTGCTTTCAAGATTGTTAAACTACTCCATGTTTATTTAAACTAATTCCTCCTACAGATTGTTTTCAAAATAAGCCTAAATTCAGAGTCTTCAGGAGTCAATTACTTTGAGACTTTGAGTTAGAAGGTATACCAGTCTCTTTGCAGTTTTCTCTTAAAACACTCTTCCCTTAGCCATGATGAGATGTTGAAGTCTTTCCACTTATCAGTTTTCAGTTCCACTTGAAGCGATGCATATTCAAATACATTTTCTAGTCCTTTGAGCCGTTGAATGAATAAATGACAAAGTATTAACATCACAACCAAACAATAACAGAAATCGTCTTATCAAAAGATGGTGTAGTGGAACTAATGACTAACCATAGCGGTGAGGTCTTTGCGGCTCATTCCTGGGCCTAGCGAGTCGAGCTCCTGGATGCATCGCTTCCCGTCATTTATAACTGCTAGGTACCAATGGAAGTGCTGAATGTTAACTGGAATGAATACCTAGGGTTTTTGTTAGTTTAGGTCCCATCTATACAAACATTTATATGGAACTAAGACTCACCATATCATGTTCCAAATAAGTTGTAGCTCTGTTTAATACCCATCTTGGTGAGTCAGCCCGTATAGAGCTAAATTCCTTTATCATCTTAGAGATGCATGCACTCTCTAAGAACACACTTCCACCTGACCTCATATGTAGATGCTCTTTAGCACTTATGCAATGTATGTATGCGTCTATGATCTGCAATATGAAGTGCACACCTTAGTCAGAGGAGAGAATAGAAACTCATGTTAGAACATCATAGTCTTGTCTGAAAGCTACATATACTTACTTCGTCGCCAAGAAATTCTTCGGGGAGTAATAGATGTTCTAACTGTTTTCTTTGGAGATGTGAGTCGTCGATGCTCACTAAATTTCTTTTATCGTTTGGTTCAGACATGATATTTTCAATCACAAACCAATCATCACCAGTGCAGGTGTAATCTATCATGATGTAAATAACAACATTTATTAATGACAAAGAAAATAAATGTAGCAAAAGCAGGGCATAGAAGGATCTATCCGTGCCTTCTGGAGCCACCACGTAGTCTTGTGCCTTCTTAGGTTTGTTATGCAGTCGGATAGGCTTCCCTGTATATGCCCCTTCCATGCGAGACGTTAGTTCTAATTCTCTGTCCTCAGTTGCATCCATTTGTTCACTTGTTTCATTGATGGTCAATTCCCGGAGGCAACATTGCAAAGAATAATGGGTATGCAGGATATAATATACTTATAATTAGACCTATTTGGGAGATTGTCGGTGTACTAGAGTAGGGGTACCCTAGTATCCCGAACTCGTGCACGGAGAGTTGCAGCACCCCGCGGCAGGGCTTGCCTGGTCACCGCCAAGATCCTCCATGGTTCCTTTGGAGCCATTCAAGAACAAAGTATTTAACCAAGAAGACAAGGCCCCGGCAAGAGGAGCTTGCCGGGAAAGCCACTCAAGGCACGCAGAGGACAAGACCCCGGCAAGAGGAGCTTGTCGGGAAGGCTCGGAGCGCGACAAGCCTCCGGACGCGACAAGAATTCAGCAGCGGCAAGGCACTTGCCGCGGCAGTAACCTCTTCATCTCCGCTCCAGCTCATCCATCAACGTGTCGCCATGGGGCCATTCCATGCGCCAGCGTGTCAAGAGGCTGTGCAGCCAGCCGGGGAGCAGCGATAAGCGGCCGACAAGCCTACCATCGTGGCAAATGGTGGCGCTCTGACGGTCCCTGTTGCCTTTGTTTAGGCGGCGAGGGGCGGGCATTTAATGCTTTTGTCCCTTGCCGTCGAGTTAGGTATATTGCACCGCACCTTTGTTCAAGTAGGTGTACCAACTACTGTTTTCCATTTGTACCCTCATCTACGTTGCCACACAGCCGGAGACCCTTGAGCATATAAAAGGAGGCCCATGCATAGCGTAGAAGGGGTTCGACTCCAGCGTAACCAGAGAACACCCACGCTAGGTCTTGTAGCTCTCATTGCTCCCTAGCAAGAACACAATACAAACCAGACAAGCAGCAGTAGGAGTGTTATCTCTCCGGAGAGCTCCGAAGCTGGGTAAACTGCTCGTGTGCTTCGCCTCGATTCACTCTTCATGCGATCTCCGCCCCCCTCCGAACCAGAAGGGGCCTGGTCCGCCGGCCCCATAGGTGTTCGTGGGTCCGATCAGCCTCCCCGACATCTTTGGCGCGCGAGGTAGGGGGCGTCGAGGCTGTGTGAACCTGATCCGGCATTCACACGAGCAACGTCTTCATCATCTTCAACATCTTCATCAACATGCCACCGAAGAAGAAGGCTTCGGCGGCAGCCGAGCCGTCCGCGTTGTACCCGCCATCACCGGAGCAAACGGGTGGTGGAGCAGACGCTGGCGGAAGAACGGGCACCGGCGAAGGAGTCCGTGACGCTGCCAAGTCCAAGGACAAGGCCGCGTAATCCTCGGCGTCCGCACATGCCCCGTGCCCATCTCAGGAGACGCGGGACCAACAGCGTCATGGTATTCATAATACCATACGCTCGTTAGAGCAAGACTGAGCTGGAGGATCTCGAGACCCTCAAGACCAGCGTGCACGCCAACGTGCTGGCACAAGCGAGATCTGATGCGCTGGGCGGGATGCTGCTCCTTCTAACATAGTTAGAAGTTCGAGCATATCCCGCTCCTCGCACCGTTCACCATTGCCACCCACTACTCCAGCAGAAGCTATGGCGAGAGCTTAACTGCTTCTGGATTACCCTCCGACGGCCGACAAGGTCGATGAGTGGAGGGCTACCATACAGAGTCTCATTGGCTTTGCCAACGGCGACGTTCCACGGCAACCAACTACATCACTGCCGCGGCAAGATGACAAGGCACGAGCCGGTGGCGACGAGACATGTGGAGGTGCAACCACCATGCACTCTCCACCCCAAAGGCCAAGATCGCCGACTCGCCGGGTCCACCTCGACAGCGACTCTACTGCGTCATCGGATCCACGAGCTCGCCGCGATCAGCGCCAAGTTCTTCATGAGCGACAACAAGAAGACGCTCGAACTCGCATCGAGCGCCGAAGAGAAGCGCGACGTCAATCCGACAAGCGCGCTGGGCCCTCTGTTGACATGCGCGCGCCCGAGGAACCAGGCGACTTGCCGTACGCGGTAGGTTGCCCTGCGTTCACTCATGAGCTGCGGCAAGTCCAGTGGCCCAGCAACAAAAACTTCAAGCGGGCGTGCGGAGAAATGCGATGGCAAGACGCATCCGTCGGAGTTCCTCAGCATCTACACCATCGCGGTGCAAGCTGCGGGGGGACGAGACGACAAGATCCTCGCCAACTACTTCCCGTTGGTACTCAAGCCCAACGTCAGGTCTTGGCTCATGCACTTGCCGGACAGCTCCATATCCTCTTGGGCAGATCTATGCCATCAGTTTGTTGGCGCCTTCACAGGAGGCCACAAGCCTCATGGCCAAGAAAGTGACCTTCATCTGCCGCCCGGAAGGAAGGAGAGTCCCTGCGCAAGTTCATTCGAAGATTCAGCCGTGTGCACTACAACATCCTGTGTGTCCACCCTGCCGCGGTAATCGGTAGCGTTTCATCGAAACGTCGCGGAACCGCGGGATGAGGAGGAGATGGCGATGTGAAAAGTCAAGGATGTCGATGAGCTGTATGCCTTGGCCGACAAGTGTGCACGTCTTTGAGGAAGGAGGAGACTCGAGGAGAGAATGCGAAGCGAGGATCGGCGGCGAGGATACCGCTCCGGCAAAGAAGAGCCGGCGGCGAAGGCAACAAGAAAGAAAGGCGGAGAAGTGCTAGCTGTTGAGAAGTCCGACAGCGGAGGTGGCGACAAGAACGCCCAGGCTGGTGGCTCCGGCAAGGAGGTTGCGGCGACGCCAACCACCGATCTGTGGCGACCCGCAAACCAAGCGGGGCGGCTCCGACAAGCGATCTGCAAGATCAACCGCACCAAGGGCCATGACCTCCAGAGCTGCAAAAAGGTCGAGCAGCTTGTTGAACAGCAGAAGGTTGAGTACGAGCGCGCGACAAGGAGAAGGCCCGTGAAGGTGCTGGAGGAGACAAGAAGAAACGCCCCGGCCGGGGCGCGGCAAGGCCAAGCAGCGGCAAGGAGACAGGCCGCCCCGCGGCCGCGACAAGGATGAAGATGACGACGCCGACGAAGATATGGAACACGACGAGGCCGATGAGCAGGAGTTTCAGAAAGCTACAGAGGTCCTCTGCGTTGGCGGAGGTGCTTCCTGCATACTTCCCACCACCAACTCAAGCGGTGGATGCGGGAAGTTAATGCAGGTGAACCATCCGTAGAGTCACGCAAGCCTCCGAAGTGGTCCAAGACGCCTATCATCTTTGATATTGAGGACCACCACGATGGCATAATCATGCGGTCGGGTGCTTGCCGATGTTGGTCTCACCAACCATCCGCAACCTCAAGGTCACCAAGATGCTAGTTGACGGCGGGCGGCTTAAACCTGATCTCCTCCGCGGTGCTCCGAAGCTTGAGATCCTCGACGGTGAGCTCGAAGAGACGGCACATTCCAAGGAATCAATCCGGGAAGGAGCAAGCGAAGGGAAGATCACGTTGCCGGTAACATTTGGCAGCGAGCTGAACTTTAGGACTGAGAGGGTCACATTCGACGTTGTTGATTTCCCATTGCCTTACAATAGGATACTTGGCCGTCCAGCACTCGCCAAGTTCATGGCAGCCTCTCACTACGCCTACAACTTACTCAAGATGCCAGGCCCGATAAGCGTCATCTCTGTCCATGGCGACAAGAAGGATGCTTTTATCTGTGCCGACAAGATCTACCGGGATGCAGCAGATGCGACAGAAAGCAAAACACTTGCCGCTGAAGCTCCCGGGGGGAAGAAGACCAAGTCCAAGACCGGCAAGAGCTCTGATGCCCACTCCGGCAAGCGCACCTCTTCGGAGTGCTGCGCTACCGTCGAGGGCGCACCATCGAGCTCCACCGGCAAGTGCAAGAAGAAGATGGCAGCTCCTCCAAAGACCAAGAAGGTGTCTGCCAAGGAGGACGGCACTGGTGGTACCTTCACCATCAGTGCCTCTCTCGACCCTAAATAGGAAGCGGCGCTCGTTGCTTTCTGCGGGCGAATGTCGGCGTGTTTGCATGGCAACCGTCGACATCCCGGTGTTCCTGTGAAAGTGATTGAGCACCGCCTTGCCGTTTGTCCTCACGCCGCGGCCCGTCAGCGTAAAGTCGAGGAAGCGTGCGAGCGCCAAGAATTCATCGCAGAAGAGATCAAGAAATTGGAAGCGGCAGGCCTTGTCGAGGAGTGCTCCATCCCTACGTGGTTGGCCAATCCTGTAGTTGTGCGCAAGGCAAATGGGAAATGGAGACTTTGTATTGACTTCACGGATGTTAATAAAGCTTGCCCCAAAGACCGTTTCCCTTGCGGCGCATCGACAGATTGTTGACTCCACGGCTGGATGTGATTTGCTTTCATTTCTTGATGCATACTCAGGATATCATCAGATCTTCATGGCAGAAGAGGATGAGGAAAAAACCGCATTCATTACTCCATGTGGCACATACTGTTTCATACGGATGCCTTTCGGTTTGAAGAATGCTGGTTCAATGTTTGCAAGAGTAGTCCATGACGCTTTTGAGCCGCAAATGCACAGAAATGTAGAAGCCTACATGGATGACATAGTGGTCAAGAGCAAGGACAAAGCAACTCTGGTTCAAGATTTGGATGAGACCTTCGCAAATCTGCGTAAGATCAACCTCAAGCTCAACACCGAGAAGTGCGTGTTTGGAGTCCCTTCCGGCAAGCTTCTCGGGTTCTTCGTGTCTCAGCGGGGGATTGAGGCCAATCCCGACAAGATCAAGGCCATTGAGCAGATTGAAGCATCAAAGCGCATCAAGGATGTACGAAGACTTGCCGGTTGCGTGGCCGCTCTCAGCAGGTTTATCTCTAGGTCTGCTGAACGCGCCCTGCCATTTTTCAAGATTTTGAAAAAGGCAGGTCCAATGAAATGGACTCCCGAAGCGGAGGCTGCGCTGTAGGACTTGAAGAGATACCTGTCCTCCACTCCAACACTTGTCGCACCTAAGCCACAAGAGAAGTTGCTGCTATACATAGCGGAAACAAATCAAGTGGTTAGTGCTGCGTTAGTAGTGGAGAGGGAGGCGGATGACGAGCTAGCAACCACGGCAGACACATCCAGCGACAAGCAAGGGGCTTCACCGACAAGCTCTGGTCCCGACAAGGACGGATCTGCGCAGACGCATGAACAGATGCAGAAAAGGATGGTGCAGCGCCCAGTTTACTTTGTCAGTTCCCTCCTGCAGGGGGCTAGGTCAAGGTACTCTGGTGTGCAGAAATTTCTTTTCGGCCTCCTCATGGCCTCGAGAAAGCTGCGCCATTACTTCCAAGCACATGAGATAACAGTCGTCACTCGCTTTCCGCTGAAGAGGATACTACAGAATCCAGAAGCGACAGGCAGGATTGTTGAGTGGGCACTGGAACTGTCAAGCTTTGGCCTCAAGTTTGAAAGCACTTCAACTATCCAAAGCAGAGAATTGGCAGAATTCATAGCAGAATGGACGCCGACACCAGATGAAGAAATTCCAGAGACGAGCATTCCCGTTAAGGAAGCAAGCAAAGAGTGGCTGATGTACTTTGATGGTGCCTTCTCGCTGCAAAGGCGCCCGGTGCGGCGTCTTTGCTTGTCGCACCCACCGGAGAGCACCTCAAATGCACGCAGTCCGGATGCACTTTCCCAAGGAGCAAGCAACAAACAATACCTGCAGAGTATGAAGGTTTGCTTGCGGTCTCGAGATCGCAGTGGACCTTGGGATCAAGAAGCTTATTGTCGTGGGTGACTCGCAGCTTGTCGTCCGCCAAGTGAACAAAGATTATCGAGTCCATTGATGGAAGCCTACGTTGATGAAGTGAGAAAGCTAGAAGAACACTTTGACGGCCTACAAATGGAACATGTTCCAAGAGCTCGAGAATGATATTGTCGATGGCTCGTCAAAGTGCGCTGCACTTAAGTTTCCTGTGGAACCAGGGATTTTTGTGCTCAAGCTAAGTCAACCAACCGTAACACCATCAACTGGACAGAGCAAGAAGAGGAAGTTGATCTCTGGTGACTAGTTTCCGGCAGAGCTTCCCGAAGCCGCCGCCAAGAAGGTCCCCAAGATCGACACCAACAGAGCCGAGGCGATGCTGCTCCGACAAGCCCTGTGGTTTGTTTCGTTGAAGCAAACGCTCCCGACGAGTTTTGCTCCGGCAAGCTTGCCGGGGAATATCAAGCTCCGGCAGAACCCCAAGTTCTTGCCGTAGAAGCTGATGTTCCCGCAGCAGCAGATGTGCCTTTAGTCCTTGTTGTCGAGCTACAAGCTCCGGCATGGGCACAGCAGATTGTTCATTTCCTTCAGACAGGAGAACTTCCCGAAGAGCAAGAAGAAGCGGAAAGAGTAGCCCGGCAGTCAAGTATGTACCAGTTTGTCGACAGCACACTGTACAAAAGAAGACTCAACGGGGTGAAATTGAAGTGTATTTGCCGGGAAGATGGACAAAAGTTGTTGGCAGAGATACATGGACGCATATGTGGTCATCACATTGGCGCAAGAGCGCTTGCCGGCAAAGCTTTCCGGCAAGGTTTCTTCTGGCCGACAGCCCTCCAGGATGCAACTGCACAAGTAACCAAGTGTGAAGTGTGCGGTTCCATTCCAAGCGAATACACCAGCCAGCTCAAGCTCTCCAGGCGATCCCTTTATCCTGGCCATTTTTGATTGTGGGGCTCGACATCCTCGGCCCCTTCCCCGAGCTGTCGGGGCTTTGAGTACTTGCGTCGCAATCGACAAGTTCACAAAGTGGCGGAAGTGGAAGCGATGAGGAAGGTGACGGCACAGTCAGCAGTCAAGTTCTTCAGGTCGATTGTTTGCCGTTTCGGAATCCCTAACAGGATCATCACCGACAACGACACACAATTTACGAGTCGCACCTTCATGCAGTACATCCAAGATCTTGGTGCCAAGGTCTGCTTTGCTTCTGTTTCTCATCCGAGAAGCAACGGTCAGCGAGAGGGCAAATCTTTGAAGTGCTTCGCGGGCTCAAGACCGGAACCTTTCGACGAGGCTGCACAAGTGCGGAAGAAACCGGATTGAGGAGCTGCCGGTGGTTCTTTGGTCGATCAGACGACGCCAAATCGAGCCACCGCCGGACACCTTTCGCTCTAGTCTATGGAGCAGAGGCAGTTCTCCCCATGGAACTCGTATACGGATCGCCTCGAGTGCTCGCTTATGATGAGCTTGAGCAACAGCAGCTGCGACAAGATGACGCGCTGCTCCTTGAGGAGGATCGTCTTCAGGCCGCTGTACGAGCTGCTCGTTACCAGCAAGCTTTGCGTCGCTACCATAGCCGCAAAGTTAGTGCCGAAGCCTCGAGGAAGGCGACCTTGTTCTTGGCGCGTTCAGTCCGCCAAGAATTCAAACAAGTTGACGCCCAGTGGGAAGGCCCTTATCGGGTGAAAGCGAGTCACCGAACTGGCGCTATACGCCTTGAGACCGAAGATGGCATTCGGTGAGCAACTCCTGGAACATTGAACATCTTCGTAAGTTCTACTCAGAAGCGCGGTTGCGGAACCTGTTCGGCAACCACCTTTGTACAAGTCTTGCCGCTGTTGCATGTAATCCTTTGTACAAAGCGGTATGAACCCGTGCATCAGTAAAGCTCATGTGTTGCGCACTACTTGTCAAATTCATGCTTTCATCATTTTATTGCATGTTTTGGCTAACACTTTGTGCAGCACCCACACCCGGTAAGCAATATCGAGCCGCTATGCTCCATAACTTTATTTTCTCTTCTTTCTCTTTTCTCAAAGAAAGGAAGGCTCCCTCGCGCACAAGTTAACCAGGGGGGAAGGAGAAGATAATACTATGGACCAAGCATTGCTCGAGGAAGTTCCATATATCGAGGAAGCAAACGACAGAAAAGCTAAGTTGCCAAAGTTTGAGCAATCAGTTCTTAAATTTTTTAAGTTATCTTCCTCGAACGATAGTACTTTGTATGGAAACCTGTGCGTGGAGGAACCAACTCGCGGCTAGTCGCACCCTTACTTTGTTTCGAGTCCGCTCAACAACTTAAGTGAGCTGCAGCTAGTCGCGACAAGGTTGCTTGTCGGAGACGGCACCGCCAAAGAAGTCGCCGACGTTACGCACCCAAATACTGGCAGCAAAGGTGCCTGCACCGACAAGTTCCCTAAATGCGTAGGGCAAAAACGTACAAAGGAAGGAATCAAGTAGTGGAAATCACATTGCAATCATCACATAAGATAGAGTTATATTACAAAGCTTGTCGCGGATGTAATAAATTGTTCTAAACATGATTGCAGCGACAAGGGAAAGATAAAATTGGCGGCCTAGTCCACGCGATCGCCGTCAATCCGCTTGATCTTGTTCACCTTGTCCACAATGGGTGCGACAAGGGCTTTGAGCGCCTCCACGTCGGCATATGGTGGCAAGGATCTGAGGACGCCGTTGAGGTTGAGGCCTGGATTGCGGAAGGCCACCTTCATCAACACCTTCTCGAGGGCACCTGCACAGATCTGGCATGATTCCTCGGCCAGCTGCTTTGGGACCTCTTCCCGGAGTCGCTGGAGGCCCGTCACCACGCCCTTGAAGAATAAGCTAAGCTTGGCGCTGGGTTGGAGGTGCTCGTCGGAGGAGTATGCAAGATCCACCATCCCCAGCCCCATTAGCTCGTTGTGGATGTCGGCAGCAGTATCCACAAGACCTTCGGTCCAATGCTCCACACTCTCCCTCAAGGCGCTCTGGGTGGCAACAGCATCCGCCAACAGCTCCTCTTTGGCCTTGATCGCCTCCAACAGGCCCACCTCCCGCTCCTTGGCGCCATCCAGCGTATGCGTCAGAGTGGTCAGCTTCAGCTGAAGATCTGCCTTGGAATCCTTGGCGGCGTCAAGCTCTTTGCTCCTATCAGTGAGACGGCCCTGCAGCTGGCCAAGAGTGTAGGCGTCCTTCTCGCGCTCGTGCTTGAGCGCGGCAAGCTCCTCGCCGCTCTTCTGGAGACTAGCCTCCAGCTGCGCCACCTTCGTCTTCAACTCTTCCTTGGCGGCCTCGGCGGCTACGGCATCATCCTTCGCTTCCTTAAGAGCCCCGCCAAGTGACTCCTCGCGCGCGACAAGCTCTTCTTCATGGCTGTCCAGGTTGACCTTCCGCTGCGCCAGCTCGCTTTCCTGCGCGGACAACTTCTCGGCGGCAAGCCGCTGCTCCTCCTCAGCTGCGGCCTTCTCGAGGATGAAGGCCGTGCGCTCTTCAGCGAGTAGCGCCCGCTCTTCCGCTACGTCCCGGAGAGCTTCTTGGTTGGTGCTCCGAAGCTCTTCTGCGTGCTTCTCCATGTCTGCTCCCGCCCTCGCGACAAGTGCTTCCCGGGACTTCAACTTGGCTTGCTGGGCGCGGTAGAGCGACAAAGAGCTTCTTCAAGGCTGCTCCTCCTCGAACTTCGCCCGCTGCTTTGCTGCTCGGCGTGCACCAGCGTCAGCCAATGGAGGCGAGCAGCTCTCCGTCGAAGGTCTCGCCTTCGACCGGCGCCCTGGAGCTCGACTCCCATGGGAGCTTGATGAAGACGCCGTCGCCGACCTTCAAGTAAGCGCCGGGCTGGGGCTCCACGGAGCCTGACGCTGCAGCAACGGCGGGGGACTCGGCGGTCGGTGTAGCGCCTGGCGCTCCTGCGGCCCCAGGGCCGTCAGTGCGATCGCCAGACCCCTCGCCAGCTTCTGCGGCGGCAGCCTCGGTGGCCTCCTCGCCGGCAGGCTCGTCAGCACCGGCCTCTTCTTCCACGACGGCGGCTTCGTCAGTGTTGCCGCGCGCGTCCTCCTCGCCGGCGACCTCGATCTCCATCGGCTCTGCGTCAGACAAAGAAAGAACAGTCAAGCAAATGTTGAAAAAGAAAAACTAGCCCAAGGGAAATTTTCGCGCAAGAGGATTACCTGCAATGGGATCTGCAGCCATGGTCTCGACCACTGGAGGGTCACTGGTGCTGTCCCTTGCCGGAGTAGCCTCCCCTGCCGGAGGACGCTCCCTTGCGAGAGAATCCTCCCTTGGCGGCGTAGTCGAAGCAGATAGAATTTCAGGGGCGGCTTCCGAGCCCTCCTGATGAGGCTGCTCTGCTCCTACACAAACCAACGATGAGATATCAATGAAGAAGGAGCACCCATGCACACCTAACAAGATGAGAGAAAACCGCATACTTACTCTGGGGCTGTCTTTGGGGGCTGCTCGGAGGAAGGTTGCGGATCCGGCAAGGGGGTCTCAGACGCGCCTCCTGTTGCCACGGGTGGATCGTCCTCAACGACGACCACCGGGTCTTAGCTCTCTTCGACGCTCTGGGCCAGCGTCACGGAAAGGAAAGAGTTCGAACGAAGCAAATCAGATTCAAGATGAAGCAACAAAATTGAAGAAATACAAGCACAATATTGAAGCTTACTCTTCTTCTTCCTCCTCGGGCTGAGCGGAGAAATCAAACTCCGGCTCGCCTCCAGTCTGACGAGGCGGAGGTGGGCTCTCTTGGCCGCTTGGCGGAGGCGTCGGCGGTGGCCTGGGAGGATTCAGCCCCAGTTGTCGCAGCAGCGTGGGGTGCTCCCGCGGCAACATCGCTTGCCGCGGTAGAGCGCGTCGCGCGGCGCTGCGGCTGTGGTCCCGTCTGCCGCCCCGTCTCGTCTCCGGCCTTGCGGAGACGCCTCTTTGGCGGAGCCGGGGGCTCCGTTTGCGGCAAGCCGCTGGGTGGTGGGGAAGAAGCGCCCTCGGCTGGTCCGCTCGACTCAGCCTCGGGCTCGGCAAGCTCTTCCTCACCAGCGAACTCCCTTCACTCGGCAAGGCTTGCCGCCTTTGCTGCATCTGCCTCCTCCACGGTGTACCCGAAGACGCCAGCGGCGGCAGCTGCTGCCGCCTCCTCAAACCTTGTGGCGATGCGCGCCATCTCTTCGTCGGTGGTGTCGCGGGTGAGCTTCTTCTGCTCGTCGGGGCGGATCGACACTTCTTCCAAGCTGTCGAAGAACTGCCGCACGATGTCGTCGGAAGGCTCTTGCCAGGTTGGAACGATCCCATGGGAATCGCTGGCGGCATCATGGCGCGGATGCGGTCGAGCCTTGAGTTGTTGCACAATGGGGCGACCCCTCGGCAACCTGAACCACTCGGGGTGATCGGGGTCATTCTTGAACAGCTCTAGCAGCATCGCATCCAACTCCAAGACGGTGAAATTCCAGTTAAGGCCCGGGCGCAGCCTCATGATGTCCGCTGCGTTTTGGAACTCCCAAGCAGGTCTCCTCCTCTCCTGCAAGGGGGCGATGCGGCGGCGAAGGAAATCTGCGCCAACTGCGCCTACGGTTAGTCCGGCAAGCCTGAGGCGCAAAATCCGGGTCACAGCTATCTTCAACCTAGCATCCTCCGGCGCCAAGTTGCTCCAATCGTTGCCACGCACTATTGGGGTTTGGCGCACGGCAGTGAAGGGCTGCGGGTTCTCCTCTACGATCCAACACCAATTGGCTCTCCACTCCTCCCACTTGCTGCGGAACTCTCCTTCCAAACAGGCCTCCTTCTTGCCGACCCTGGAGACCCAAGCAATCCCTCCGGCAAGCGGCTCCCCTCTCTCAACGCGGGGCATGAAGAAGTGGCGGAAGAGGGCTACGTTGGGTGGATCCCGACAAAGTTCTCGCAAAGGTGTGCGAAAACTGCCATGGTCGAGAATGGCATTGGGGGTGAAATCAAGGAGGCGGAACCCGTATGTGTTCATAATGTCGCAAAAGAATTAGAAAAGCGCGGCGAGCCCGCAATAGAAGAAAAGGGCAAAGAAAGGATACCCAGTTGGGGCTAATTCAAGCGGTGGCGGGAGTACCTTCGCGCGGATGCGCACGCCCGACCGAAGAGGTAGAAGCCCTCCCTCGGCTCCTTTGCGTCGAGCTGGGGAGAAGATGGCCCGCTCCTTCGCAGCTGCGAGCCGCTGCGCCTCGGCCGATTTCGCGCCCTTCCCCTTGTCGGCTTTCGGAGCCATGGCGGAGGCGGTGGAGGAGGTCGACGGCGTTGAGTGTGCTTGTGGCGAAAGGGGGCGGAGCGCTGCTCTCTTCGCACTAGAGAAGAAGGAGGGAGCGACGGTGGTTTTTGAGACAGGACAGCAATGGTGAGGTGGGCGACCTGCCTCTGTTTCCCCTGTTTATAAGGAGGGAGAGGGGGCGGACGTTCCGCTTTTCCTAATAAAGAAACCCCCACGACCTCGCCCACGATCTCTCACACGACGCCACGTTCGGTGCGTGCCGTTAGTGGGGGACGTGGTGGGTCCTGGGCAAGTAACGGCGTGATCAAGGCCGCGTGTGACCGTGCATTGTTTTGGGCCTGGCCCAACAACGCTCGGCACCGTGTGTGGCCCAGGCCTGGGGGCTCCTGTCGGTGTAGTAGAGTAGGGGTACCGTAGTATCCCGAACTCGTGCACGAACAGTTGCAGCACCCCGCGGCAGGGCTTGCCTGGTCACCGCCAAGATCCTCCGTGGTTCCTTTGGAGCCATTCAAGAACAAAGTATTTAACCAAGAAGACAAGGCCCCGGCAAGAGGAGCTTGCCGGGAAAGACACTCAAGGCACGCAGAAGACAAGACCCCGGCAAGAGGAGCTTGCCGGGAAGGCTCGGAGCGCGACAAGCCTCCGAACGCGACAAGAATTCAGCCGCGGCAAGGCACTTGCCGCGGCAGGCAACCTCTCTTCATCTCCGCTCCAGCTCATCCATCAACGTGTCGCCATGGGGCCATTCCATGTGCGCGTGTCAAGAGGCTGTGCAGCCAGCGGGGAGCAGCGATAAGCGGCGCTGACAAGCCTACCATCGTGGCAAACGGTGGCGCTCCTGACGGTCCCTGTTGCACTGTTTAGACGAAAGGGACGGGCAGTTAATGCTTTTGTCCCTTGCCGTTAGAGTTAGGTATATTGCAATCGCATAACCTTTGTTCAAGTAGGTGTACCAACTACTGTTTTTCCATTTGTACCCTCATCTACGTTGCCACCTGTCGGAGACCCCTTGAGCATATAAAAGGAGGCCCATGCGCAACGTAGAAGGGGTTCGACTCCAGCGTAACCAGAGAACACCCACGCCAGGTCTTGTAGCTCTCATTGCTCCCTAGCAAGAACACAATACAAACCAGAGAAGCAGCAGTAGGAGTGTTATCTCTCCGGAGAGCTCCGAAGGTGGGTAAACTGCTCGTGTGCTTCGCCTCGATCCGCTCTTCGTGCGATCTCCGCCCCCCTCCGAACCAGAAGGGGCCTGGTCCGCCGGCCCCATAGGTGTTCGTGGGTCCGATCAGCCTCCCTGACAGAGATAGTTGGAAAAGAAAAGATACCTCTGTCACTTCAGAGTCTTCGGAATAACAGGATTGTGTGCTCTGCTTTTTCTCCACTTCTTTGTCGGCTGTTCCATTTGATTCTCTCATTGTGTCCCCTATAGTGTCTGCCCCTTCAGTGCCAAATGTTTGTGCTAATTCCTCATCCTGAGCTGACTGCATTTGTTCACTTGTTTCGTTCAAGGTTAATTCCTGAGAGCAAGATTACAAAGAACAATTAGTATGCAGGGTTTAATATAATTAGAATTAGAACTATTTGGGACATATAGTTGGAAAAGAAAATATGCCTCTGTCACCTCGGAATCTATGGACCGCGTGCTCTTCTTTTTCTCCACTTCATCTTTGTTGGCTATTCCATTTAATTCTGCAAGCTTGTCCCCTACAGTTTCTGCCCCTTCGGTGTCGAATATTTGTGCTAATTCATTGTCTTGAGCTGGCTGCATTTCTTCACTTGTTTCCTTGACGGTTAAACCCTGAGAGCAACATTACAAAGAATAATCCCTATGTAGTATTATAATATAATGAGAATTAGAATTATTTGGGATAGTTGAAACGGAAGCATGCCTTTGCCACTTCGCAATCTTTGGCCTTTATGCTTTTTTTTCTGTACTTCATCATCGTCGTCTATTCCATTTGATTCTTCCTTGCTTCGTACCTGAAACACACATAATATAATATTACCCGGTGCTTACTGGTTCTTCATTGCTTAGTAACCGAAACACACAATAATATAATATTCTTCAGTACGTATAGAAGAGCAAATATTATGAAGATGAATAAAGAATCGTAGGTATGATATTATTATACTATAGATTACATATTGTTTTGTCCCCCCTGAATAAGAAGAACAATAATGGCATGTGAAATTAAAAACCTCCTTTGTCGGCTTGGGGTTTGTATGCTTGTGTTAGGATATCACCTCATCAATCTGCATATTTTCTGTATCTTCCATTATGCCTTGTTCTTTTATTGCATTTGTTGACTCGGTGTTCATATCTTCATCTTTGGTTATCATGCATTCAATCTGCATATTTTGTGTATGCTCGTCCTTCGCTCCTTTGTCGATGTTTTCCTGAATATCAAAGCATATATTATTATCACGTCATTGACATTCAGCCCCTATGTTTTGTTAGCTTGAAAATCGATCTTATATCTTGGGTCGTAGGGAGTACATCAAAACTGTATGCACATATCTGCTCATGTTTACTTAACATAGTGGTATTAGGACATCCTTTCCAACTAAATTTGAGTATCTATTTCTTTTTTTAATTGTTTAGTAAACTTTTCGAGACTAACTAGCGTTCCTATTCTCTCTAGTAATCAGGTGGATCTTGCCCAAAGAATTTCCTAAGTCACATAATGAAATCTCTGTAACTTTGCGGGGTAACACAAGGCATGTTGATTCACTTCGAGGGATCTCCTCTAGCGACTATGTTGCCTTGTAGATGTGAAATCCTGAATATGATGTAATTATAGAGAGATATCATTATTACCATGATGATAGCAGATTGATCCGTAGAGGCCACCGGGGATTGTGACGCAGACATGGGGGGACGATGGTAGTTCACCATGGACACATGTGTACCGCAAGCTGGAAAGACTTGCGGTGGAGGAGGCCGGCGCGGCGGAGGGGTGTGAGGCTATGGCAATCCTTCGCGAGAGAGGATGAAGGAAACCCTACGGTGCAAAACCCGTTGCTTCTGTGGGCTCCTAATTGAAAGATTGTTCGCTGTAGGCAATATGTAAGGCGGAAATCAGGGGAAGGACTTCCATAGCGTGAGGAGGCAAGGGAATCATGATTGTTATCTCAGGCCCCACGCTTTCCTTTGATCTATCTTTTTTTGGCAACTCCTTTGATTTATCTTAGGACGCATGGTTTTTTTAGCTTTTTTTATACCCTACGCACATAGAATTAATTGAGTTATTTTCGTAATACATGTTTATACAGAAATATTGGGCTCGGCTCTTCAGAATGTTTATCTATATTTTGTGTGCTTTCTCTTATACCTTTTTATTATGTACAGAAAGTTCATCATTCTCTACAGTAATATAATTCTTGTATCCTTTGTCTTGGCAGTTAGTTAATTATGTGCCCTCAATGGCCGTGTTTGATAGGAGGGGCCAAGGAAGTGCTTTTGGTTGTTTCAAGACTGAGCTTGATAAAACGGCATAATCCACTATTCCTGAGATCAAACCATGTAACCTTGCAAATATTGTACTACAGCCCAAAGCTATTGGGACTGGTGACATCATAGGTTTCCATTTTATGAAGAAACCATCAAGGTGAGTTCTGTACTTATGTTTTATTATTATTGCTGCTCACGTGTGGTCAGAAAAATTGATTGCTTTCTTGGCCCTTTATCTCTTTTTGTTCATTGTTGCTTATGCTGTCCTCAGTTTTGTGTTTACACGTTATTATCGACGGTTGTTAGTGTTAGGGACTGAGAATACTTAGTACTCCATGATGACCACGTCCAGTCAAGACTGAAATTGCCACTTCTTTCTTCCATTTTTATGTTAGATGGATCATTTCAATTTAGTTAGTTCACGTGCGCTTGGCAATTCAACCAGTTATATTTGAGACTGAGGTCGAACAATCACACATGCACTTCAGAGAAAAACAGCCATCATAAGATTGCAATATTTCGTTATTTCTGTCAATGATCCCAGCTGCTTACATTTTGCTAGTATAGCAATCTTATGTTCTGGAATTGACAGAATAAACTGAAATTTGTACGTTCCCAAATGAATGTTGTAAGTAATCAGAACATGAACGGAATAACAAGTGTGACACAGTTAAAGTTTGTACTTTTTCATTTCAGGACAGCTAATATGTCAACGATTTTTACAAATAAATCACACTAATAAAGGACTCTGACATAAAGAGTCGGAGGTCACATCGACATCATTTGTGTTTCATGCCTATTATGTAGCGCGCTGTTACGAAAACCTGCAAATAAAACAAGAGAAAAGTGTTAGATTCAGAGTTAGTTATATAGGTACAAAATCGAAGGTGCAAAGAAAACACGAACTATTGCACGTACCTCACCCCTCTAAAACATCTCTGTAGACAATGTGTTTGGTGCTTCTCCCAGATTTATCAACCTCCTTGTTAGGCTTGGCTAAAATCCGTGTCGTCTTTCTTGAGACACCCCTTGACAATGCAACATATAGTTGGCCATGTGAGAAAACATGTTCTGGAAGGTAAATACCGACATTTGGGATGGTTTGACCCTGTGCCTTGTTAATGGTCATCACAAAACTCAGGCGGATGGGGGACTGTTTTCTCTTAAGTTTGAAGGGAAGTGAGGTGTCCTCCGACGGCGACATAGGGATCCTAGGGATGAACACCCTTTTTCCAGCATGCTGACCACCAACAATCTCTGCATCGATTGCATTATCCTGAAAGGCCCCGATCATAAGCCGTGTTCCATTACGTAGCCAATTATGAGGGTCCAGGTTTCGTAGCAAAATGACCGGGCAGTTGATTTTTACTCTCAAGACATGCGGGGGTAACCCATTTGGTGTGATCGAGTTCAGGAAGTCAATTATGTAATTATTCTGGAAGTCATCCTCGATATAGTCAAAGCTATGGTACACCTTTTCTTCACCCGGAAACCTGGAGATCATCTTGTCATTCAGGTCATCCACATGCTTGTTTTTGGTCGAGAGAATTGCACGTGTGCTCATGTACTCTCTCGACCTAGCATTGGTGTACAGGGATGGAAAGACATCTTTGATAAGCTTGTTAATAGGTTCATCATCGTCGGTATAAGCAATCACAATGTCTTCAGGGAGATGCACATAGTCTTCGCCAATTGTTTCTTCCGTCCCATTGCCGATCCGTAGGAGGTATTCTGAGAACCAAGGGTCTGTCTGTGCCCGCATATTGCGTGTGAGGCGTATCTTGCGGATCTTCTGCCGCAGATAGGATCTCAACAGTGTAGCATCAGTGTTCTGTGCTCTTGTCCCTTGGGTCACAACGGGGAGGACCTGCCTGAAATCGCCACCAAAGACGACAACCTTTCCACCAAATGGTAAAGAACATTCCATTATATCCTACAGCGATCTATCAAGTGTCTCAACTGCTTGACGCTTTTTCATAGCAACTTCATCCCAAATTATCAAGGATGCCTGTTTAAGAAACTCTGCCGTACCACTCTGCTTTGTGAAGCTAGCTACACATGATGTTGTCAGTGAGCTTGATTGGAATTTTGAACCTGGAGTGTGCAGTCCGGCCTCCAGGCATTATCGACGCTGCGATACCTGATGTAGCAGTTGAGACCGCTATTAGACCCATCGAACGGACCCTTGAAAGCAGCGCCTTGTACATGTACGTCTTCCCAGTGCCTCCTGGACCGTCAACAAAGAATATCTGGCTTTTTTGGTTTGTCACATGATCCATTATGTCATTGAAACCAGCTAGTTGCTCATTGTTCAAACAGCTGAATAGATCAAGATGTTCTTGGTCCACTTTGGCCTGTCTCTCCTCTGTTACATCTGTATTGTAAAATTTAGAAGAACCATCTGCCTCAACCAGATCCGGAAGTCCATAGAGTTTAATATCCTTTCCCATGGATTGCAGCAGATCCCAGATATCCCTAAGGACCATTTGCTCAAGTGTCGCCTCATTCGATTGAGTACGGCGATAATCTTCAGACATGGATGCTAGATGTTTGTCGCATAACTGACGGATTTGTGTTGCCTCATAGAATACCAATACACAAACAACCGTCTAAGAGCAGTAGGCATTTGAAATGTTGCTGCCTCTGTCATGCAATCATCAAGTGTCCTGTCGTGCTCAATGAGGCCTAATTGCTCACACGCCTCTCTGAAGGAGCCGCATGCCTTGCCATTTACTGTTTTTAAATCATCAAATGAAGTGGCACCTCGGACATGGTTTAGGAGCACCAGCAAGTAGTACCTCTCTCCTTCAGCAGGTTGTGCATGCACCAATCTTCCAATCTGTGATCTCTTATTTTTTTTCTCGGTTGCCACTTCTTATTACCGGATATCCACCTATAATGTTCTGGGAATTCTCTGTACAAAAATTTCCGTGCCTCTGGATACTTTTGGTTCATTCCAAAGTATAAGCATGGATTTGGAAGAAGATGGCCGAGCGACAACATCTTCCAGATTTTCATAAGCCTGAAATGCGACTGTATGCATGATTGGCAAATGAAGCTGGAGCTGCAACACAGCTGGGCTGACACCAAACATTTTAAAGCCGAAAATCCTGTAGATAGCTTCGGGAGGAGATATATAGTGTGCATCCCTATATTGTCGAATTTCATCGATGATTCCCCCATCATTGATAATATCCTGCTCGAACGCAAATTATGCCTTATCATGCCCTTTGTAGATGTATTTGAATAAGTACTTCACTGCCTTGATGCTCGAGCATGCTTCGACATTAATGTGACAGTTGTATGTCATCAGCAGATTTGGGTTGTAAGGGACCACCCATCTATTGTCCAAATCTGCTCCTCTGATCCTAACTCTCACCCCATCATCCCTCCTTCTATAGATGGGATATGAGTCTTTCCCTTGTAATGTAGCATCACAGAAATCTCGCGGGTAATGAAACCGACATTGTCCATCTATCATGCAAGGGCAACTTTTCTTGAGCGCGCCACATAGACCATGCAACATGTGTTTGACCACCAGATCATGGAGAACAGGATATTTCTTTTTGTTGGGTATCTCTGCCGATATCACCCGATCATAGTCATCCGGGGTCCTTAACTTACTTTTAGCTTTCATGATTAGAAGTATATGCTCATGAGGGAGGCCTCGTTTCTGAAAATCAGTGACATGTACATAATTCGCAACTTCTCCAAAATGCTTACCCTTAATCAGTAAGTCCATCATGGATCGTTGTTTAGCTCTATATACTCTTGCCACAAGGTCTGAACGGTCTTGTGGTAGTTGTCCAGGCAACAATTCAATAGTTATCTCCTCCCAGTAGGGATTGCATGTCATCATGACAAAATAATCTGGTTTAACCCATCGTTGAACTATTGTCATTGCATCCAGGAACCTGCGTTGCATGTCATAGTCACCACCAGGAAAGGTACGTGGAAGCACGATTCTCTTGCCAATACGATCACCCCGTGACTCGCCAGCGATGACGGTGTCAACAAGGCCCTATAATTAATCAATATTTGACGCTAATTAGTATACCATGTTGAAGCAAAGAGTGGCA
Organism: Aegilops bicornis; assembly: GCA_021605145.1. Lineage (NCBI taxonomy): Eukaryota > Viridiplantae > Streptophyta > Magnoliopsida > Poales > Poaceae > Aegilops > Aegilops bicornis. Next base: position 543,360,210 of record CM038672.1, read on the forward strand.
TCTTTAATACAATTTAATAGTATAAACACAAGCACGTTACCTGGTAGAGGTCAGCGCGTATTACCTTTTGATTTGCTGGCTTTGAGTACCAGTCAAGCCTCATTGTCTCAATCTTGATGTACATGTCAACCGCCCACTGTTGGAAAAGGCGCCCCCCAAACAAGATGATGTTAAAAAGCTTTTCCGGACCTGCAGCTTGAAGGCATAGTACTCCCTCACGCTAACATATTTCCTTGATTTTGTGGCATTCATCTCATTGTCACCAAAATCCTCATCCGGGTTATCCTCATAGTCATCTAAAAATTGTTTAACAACATTAAAGTTGTCACCAACAACTGGGTTATCCTCATAGGTTATCCTCATTGTCACCAAGAACAGGGTTTCGTCTTTGTCATTCCTGTACCTAATCCATGTTGGGAGGATACGTACATGACACCTAATAGCAACAGCTGCCTCTGATACTAACTTGATTGACACTATAGCATCACGTGGCCTTTTAAAACCTGCCTCAAAACGGATCTCCATTCTTCCTCCTCTAGATTTAGTTAACCAATCGAGCATTATCTCTGATGTTTGTTTCCTCTTGCGCCTAGGTGCTAGTCCAACAACAAACATAGGAAGTGTTAGTGTACATCAAACTGTGAGACTACATATAAAGAAGCATGCAACTGTAACTTGACTCCAGTAACTACCTTATTGCTGTTGAAGCTCAAAAAGTTCATCTGATCTTGCCAACTCATCTTGTATCAAGGGTGCTTCGGAAGTAGTGTCAGGTGGCAAGGGATCTATGGAACATGCTGCTAGCTGAGTTGACCAACGAGTAAATCGTGCAGCTGGTGGTACCGTGGAAGGTGTTGCAACAACTAGGGTTGTCTCTGCTTGTTTGGTGGCAGCTATTTGTTTCTGTTTGGCTTGTTCTGCAGCTCGTGTAGCACGAGATACCCTGTCGGTACAATTTTTCGCTGGACTTTCACCTACTATTGCACCATCAGTACCAGCAGAATCTGTAGGATTGTTCCGCTTTCCTTTCCCTGTCGTTTTGTCTTGCTTCCTCTTTCTCTGTGCCATGTTATGTCAAGCCGACAAGAAAAACGAATAACAATTTAGTTCTTCAGAACAAATGTACTTTGATGTAAGAACATGGTGGGATAGACAGATATTGTATGTTCTAGAAACAGGAACACGTGTCTTAGTCACAAGTATAATGTGTAAAGTAAGCAGATGAAATTCAACAAAATTAGAAGCAATACAAGCTAGATATCATACATAACATGCAACCACATATAACAGTGCCAAGTTAGAGGGAGCACCTGTGATGGTGCACTAGGGGAGACATGCTCATCACCAACACAGCCACGTTGAGTGTCTATGCACGTGTTGTCTTGGAAATCATCTTGGGGGGGATGGAGGAGTAGAATCTGTAGAGGCCCTCCATTTGGAAGGAGCACCTTCATCCGCTGCCTTGCTAACTTCCTTCCGCTTTATTGATTTTTTAATTGTCAAGTAAAAGCGACAAGAAAAAGCAATAAAATTCACTCTTCAGAACTCATTCGTGCATGATACTGACAATCACTACTTTGATGTAAGGCAAACACATGATTCCAGGATGGAATAATACAAAAAATAGGACGGCATGGCATATTCACAACTGTTTGTGGAAACTAAGCAGAAACCATTTCACCAAATAAGAAGCAATGCAAGCTAGACACCACGTGAAATATGCAACCAATATGACTCTGCCAAGTTAAAAGTGTCCCATCATAAATGGCATTTCAACAAATTAGAAGCAACGCATGATATAAATCATATCAAAGATGCAACTAATATTACACTGCATATACTGAAGGTGTCTTGTCATATTGATTTACACGGGATACAAAAAAAACAATAGTTTTATGTGAGGACATTCTTAATAGACAAATGTACTATGTACTAAATACAGGGAGGCATGTCACATTAACAGGTATAATGTATAAGCTAAGCAGAATAGCACATGCAGTTTAACCAGATTGGAAGAATTACAATCTAGACACCATATGCAACATGCAACCACATATCACGCTGCCAAGTTAGAGCAAGCACCTGCAATGCTAGTGTAGGGGCATTGCGGTAATCAACTACAGAGCTACGTTCACTATCTTCATCTAGCCTTGCTGTTTCTTGAGAATCATGTCGGGAGGCTGACGTTGCATTCTTTAAATGAGGAGTAATCCACTTGCCCGACCGCCTCATCATAAGTGATTGATGACGGATACACAAGAACATTAGTTTGATGTAAGAACATGGTTAATACACAGATGTACTAGTATGTACCAAAAACATAAAGACATGTCATATTCAAAGGTATAATGTGTAAGCTAAGCAGATGCAATTTAACCAAATTGGAAGAAATACAAGCTAGACATCCAGCTGGTGAACATGATCATCTAGGACCTGAGAGCCTGGTGGGGGGCAGGCTGCTTCGCCACCATCGCGGCTTTTTAGTTGGATTCAGGTGATGCCTCTCTTTGTTGGGCTTGTCACTGCTCGGCCAAAGGCCCTGACTAGCTATTTGTCTTCTGGTGCTCACAGGATGGTGGTTCATGTAAAAAATATCTTTCCTTATCTTAATAAAGACCGACTTCGGCCTTTCGAATACAAGTTGGACACCATATGGAACATGCAAAAACATATGACACCGCAAAGTTAAAGCAAGCACCTGGGATGGTGGTTCATTGTGAGTGAGGTCATCAACTCTAGAGCTACGTTTACCGTCTCCATCTGCTGACACTTCACCTATTATAAGGCCGAAACGTGTCTGGCCTATCCGCGTACGAAGCTGGAGCGACTTACCTCTTTTCTTTTTTGCTTCTCTCATAACAGCAGAGTATGAAATACCCTTGCATAAAAACACAATAGTGAGAGTATGGGTGAAGTGTGTGCAGAACTAGTGCACTGTAAAAGTAGCAGATAGCAGGTGGCTGAAAAATAAATGACAGGACACATATGATAGCTCTACAACATTGCATGGCAAACAAAATTAGATTCTACTCCGTATGATTTTGTAATATATGAGAACAGGAAATGTAGGTACTCCTCCAGCACACCACCACATGTGGTCATATCAAGATAAATAGGTCAGTCGATTTTTTAATGAACCGTCCAATCTATAAGGAACGGGAGGATGGCCTTCATCTACCTCCCGCCACTCACTGTTGACGATCTTTCTCGAACCGCCAGCGACCACCGGCCCAGACCCCTGCCTCAACTGCCCCACCCTCCCCTCGACCTCACACCACCGTCGTGCTTGGCAGTGCCCCCAGGCCATCCCTTTAATCCCGGACGATCTCCAGATCGGGCGCCAGTAGCTCTAGGCCCCACACGCCCCTAAGATAAACACTGAGGCACTACTTCCCCGTGGTAATAGGCGTACTAGCGCCTGTTACGCTGGGAACGCCTGCTAATAGGAATCAATCGACCAGGAATTGAAATTGTGGGGCGACGGACCTCTAGCTAAGGTGAAATAGTATATGAGGAGAAACCTTGTGCATCGTGAGTTACTAGGAACATCTAGTATCAAGAAGAAGCGGTCAACTAGTGTCTTCTGTGGGATGAATACCGTGCAAGCAGACACGTAAGATTTGCACGAATAACGGAAGAGGAGTACCATTTTCGCTTACCGGTGTGGTCGCCTCCACATGTCGCGCCGATCTTCTTCTTTCTGTCGGGGAAACCGATGTTCTGGAGGGTGCAGGCTTGGAGGAACCCATGGCCAAATTGTTCACTGTGTTGCCGTGGCCGTATGTTGGTGGAGGGGAAGCAGATCTGAGGTGGCGAAGGACGACGTAGCAGGAACAACTCCGGTGCGGTGGAGGGTGGCGAAGTTGGAGCGGCAGCGGTTAGGCGCAGGACGGCGTGGTTGAACTGGCTCAGGTACGGACAGCTCGGCCTCAACTTCAACTACTAGCCGTGGAGGGCGTTGCGGTTGAGGTTGCGGTGGACGACGACGTCGGGGTATCGGCTCCGGCGTGATGGAGGAGGGCGGCGGTTGATGGGTGGAATGGGGTGGTGGGATGAGGACGCCTGGGTTTCATGGTGGTGGAGAGGTACTTTTGCGCCCACGGAGTACCTGAATGGGGAATGGGACGTGTGGGGGGGGGGGAGAACCATGTTTCGGTCTGGGACGCGCTTGTTTTTAGCTTTTTTGAACAGAAGATGGGACAAGCTTGTTTGAAATTTGGGGAAAGTACAAACTTTTCCCCCCTCTTAAATTTCGGACCTCATCATGGTCGGGGTAGGATGGTAATCCCAGGTGTCCCAAATAGTGGGCGGGAGCAATTTCGGCCGCGCGCATGTGTGATTAGGCAACCATTGTGTATGAATGTTTTTCGGAGGCGGTTGCGTGGCGTCTAGATGAAGCTACAAACCTACCCTGGTTTAGATCTTTGGACGTCAGGCCGGTAGGTTTCACGGGTCGGAGTTATTAGAAAAGTAATTCCCTTGTACTACCAAATATTGGTCTCACGCGGTTTCGGGTGAGTAGAGGCTCTTTTGGCGCTTCGTTCGAAATTTTTAAACACAAGCATTCACGTTTAGAGTACTCTTGAAGTTTGAGGATTGACCTAAATAGATAACATTAAATTTGACCTTGTATGTTTGAAAACCTCATTAAATTATCCGCTTCTTTTTGAAATTTTGACACTTGAAAATCTTATAACTACGATTATTTTGGAATGGAGGAGCTAAATTAGAATCTATTTTGTACACGACTACATATGCTATTATGTACAAAATCAGAGCAAAGATTGGTGCCCCCATAATTTTGGTATGATTTACAAATGCCATGCTATCAAATTCAAATAATTGAATGGACTTCATGTTGAATTCAATTTTTTTAAACCACCTTAAGTTGAATTAAAATGTATGCTAGTTCATAGGTAGCTATTTATAATGTTCATTGTGTAACTTTCGTATGTATAATGTGCTTTACACACACAACATGAACTATACTCACGTTTGTATTCAATTGCTAAAGCGATGCATTGTCTAGGGTTCAAAATACTAACTATGTGGATCAATTGTGTCGAATAATAACATAGATATGCTCAAATTCGATAGAATCTAGATGTCCGATGGATCAATGACCGTTCCTTACGCGAATTGCAAATATCATGATCCCATCCTAATATTTGGATACAATTTATATCTTTAATCAGTGTGTACAACAGTCTTGTACGTATAGTTTCACTCTCCATCGATGGTCTCTCAGACATGCTCACACACTCTCTCCCAAGGTGTCTTTCTCGCACACATTCTCTCGATATAACCCTCCATCCCTCTCGTAACCATTTACGATTGTTTTCACCAACCTTTATCACAACCACTCTTCCTCTCGCAAGCATACACGCGCACAATCCCCATCGACCCTTTCTATATACATAGACCTGCCTACGTGTCTCCTGTACGCACATTATGTTTAGGCCTGTCTCTCACGCATTGTCTCACACCTCTCTTCCTAATCAACGACTATGATTCTAGCAGAGCATTCTGTAGGATGCTCCTTAAAGTTAGGTTGGATGAATAGTAATATCAGAGATAAAGGGGTTACCTTAGTCCGAGAACCTAGGGTTACAAATCCTAGCCGGCTTTGTCAGTGGACATAGAGTCCTTCACAATTATGCTATCTTCGTCTTGTACGACTAGTCATCCATGGGTCTCGCTAAATGTGTCACGGGCTGACCAATGTGGCGCCGGTCGGAACCGAACGAAGGGCCTCATCTCGACCCACCGGACCTCACGCGGTGACACACCCTCTGCCCCCACGTCTCATTATCTTCTCACACCCACACATACCAACACAAACAGCACAGACACAAAAAATCTCCTGGTGCCTCTATCCACTCCCCCTTGCATATACACACTCAAGGGAATCTCTCGCCGTGACGTCATATTTGTCTCTCTCTCTCTAGACCACTCTCATTTCTCGTGCTATCTCTCCCAGGCCCCCTCTGTCGGCCCCTCTATCCATGCCTCTCTCGAATACGTAATACACACACATACCTCTCTAGGCCCTGCCAAATGCATCAACTACACATTCACACATGTTACATCACGTACCCCATTGATCTAAAAAGCCCTCTCTTCACGTTTATTTAGCATACAACATTCCTTTTGAATAAAGTGTGGCCAAAAGTATTTTAGAATTTCTACATATATACAACATTACAAAGTTATATGGAGGAGTATGAATGCTTGCATTGCATGGTGCCCACAATGATATTTATTCTGCACTGTGAATTTGTATATTTTTATACTATATAAAAAGTTAGTCATAATAAAGAGAAACGAAGAGCATCTCTCTCTCCATCGCATACCCCCCTCTACGCCCCTTTCACGTACACACACAAACTATCTCCAGGTCCTCTCAAAGTAAGCCCCTAGAACATTCACGCATGTTTCATCTTTCTCTCGCGATATATATAATGACGATCATTGTATTTGAAGCGAACGCATGATACGTACATTGGACTTTAGAATCCACTCATTACGGTCACCATTTACGTTTTTTGGTTATTATACAGTCACGGGCTCACCGTACAACTCTGTATTTGCTCAAGACACGACTAGTTGACCAGTTAAACGCTCCACGTGGCACCTCTAGTGTTGCATCACATTATCTCACTACCATCGGGCCCACCTGTCGGCCTGTATCTACTCTACATCTACACTCTTATAAAATACTACCAAGATGCCCATGCATTGCACGGAACATCAAGATGCATTTGTATGAGTAGTTTATCTTGTGGGAGAAAAGGATGAACAAGGGAAGGCCTTATTTGCAAGTGTGGAGAGGGGTGTGGGTATCTTTTTGCAAAATTGCCATAGTTTCCTTCCTATCCGTCAAATATAGATCGGACGGCCTATATTGCAGGATGGCAGGCACACGATCATCACCTACTATGCTTTTTATAAGAGTAGGGATAAAATACACTCTTATAAAACACAGAGTTGGTGATGATGGTGTGCTTGCCATCCTGCAATATAGGCCGTCCGGTTTATATCTGACGGATAGGAAAGAAACTATGACAATTTTGCAAAATGGTACCCACACAGCTCTCCACATTTTCAAATAAGGCCTTCCCTCATTCATCCTTTTCTCTCACAAGATAAACTAGTCATACAAATGCATCTTGATGTTACGTGGAACGCACGGGCATCTTGCTAGTAAGAATAAAAACAAACGACAGAAAAATATTGGACGGTGGTTCGAAGTCATGACCGCGGGCACAGCGGACAAGGTGGCCTTGTATTGGTATGCTGAGCCGTCTGTTTTAACACACAGGAGCTGGTGTGGTGATTATACACACAAGTACGCATGCACACGAACTGCATGCACGCAACACTCACACGAACACATGCACCCACGCACGCACGCAACACTCACACGTACACACGCAGCCACGCACGCAACACTCACACGCACACACGCACGCATGCATGCACACCAGTACACCACACGACCAACAGACACTCTCACGCTCAAGTGATCAACCTACACGTGCATGCACACACATCAGGCCCCGACGCATACATACACAACCAGGTGATTCCTCGCGCACGGGTGCGATCTTGTCGGCGCTGCGTAAATTTGTGTTTATCTGACCTTTTCCCTATGCAAACTGCAGGTGGGACCCACAAGTAACGTGGTCAATGTAACTAGTCAACATGGTGCCACGCAGACTATTTGGCCGGTCAACAGAGTGCAATCCGATGCTGAACCGTGAGCAAGTGACCGTATAATCACCGCAAAACGTATATAGTGACCGTAATCAGCTTATTCTGAAGTTCGGTGAACGTATTACGCTTTTCTCTCTGTAGGCCCTCCAAAACTACATCTCTACACATTCTCGCATGTTACATCTAACAACTATGCAATACATCACTACTACTACACTCTAACACAATAAATCATATGTGTTTTTAGTTTTACTAGATATCATATTGTGACTTAATTATTCAGTTTGCATACATTAAAATTGCCTTTGAAATGTATTGCCAGTATCATATACCGAGCGGGGAAAATCCCGCCCTTTCCTGTTTAATCGGGTTTGTATCGATGGATCGTGAGAAACAGCGAAACTATAGTACTATATAAAGTACAAGTGACAGTTCACTGGGCCGTCGTAAGAGTGGAGCGCTCTCTTTCGTCAATCTTCTAGTCCCTTTCGTCGACATGTGGGGCATCAAGCTACCAGGTCCACGTGCCATACCGGAATACAGTGCAGAGCAACCGGGGTGAAGCACCCAGTCATGGCGCCGGCGTAGTAATGAGAAATGAGGCGTCCAATCACAAAGCTGCACCTTTCCCACAGTTAAGTTGGAGGGACGAAGTAATAATGCTAAAAAAAGAAGTTGGAGGGATGAAGCAACCATCATTTCACTCGTTGCTGAATCCGCTTCTCCCTCATTCTTCTTCAATTTAACAACGTGTTGCTTCTGCCGTTGTTCTGCCTCATGTGGGAAGCAGATCAGCTTGGTAAAGCACTGACACGTGGGACCGCATGTTAGCAAACCGCTAGGGCAATGTCCTCTAAAAATAATAAACCTCCCCGGCCATCCGCGCGGCAAAATCACCTCCTTTTTACTAATCTTGATTCTATAATTTTTTAGATCAATATAACTGAGATTTGTATAGATAGCACACAGGAGCAAAACCAAGTGGTACGGTTAAGGGCATCCACAATGTGTAGCCAAATGTGAAAATAGCTTTTGGCATCGTGGGAACCATTGTGGACGGTGTTGCCAAATCCAAAAGGATGGAACTGAAGCTCCTTGATTGATTGATTGAAGGAATAGAAAAATGCAACGTTTCTCCTCTTTCTCCCGTGCTTGGACGCATGTACAGTATAGAGGACAGAGTCTACTCCCCTGTCCCTTCTATCACAAATCACAAAGTAGTTAGGCGTCAAATCACAAAGCACGAACGAAGCAACCATCATTTCACTCTTCGCTGACTCCGCTTCCCCATCGTCTTCTTCAAGAAACCATCTCACCGCACTAAGCTGGACGGACGATGCTATTGTGTATGAGTAGTACTAGTACATTTACGCGTCCTTTGGTTCAATGGACTTCCTGGATGCAAATAAGGCGGTTGTCTCAGCTTGCAGGCAGCACTTGCGAACGACTTACCTTGGTCTCCCTCAATGGTGTTCTTCGTCGAACGCACTTCGCCAAACCACAATGTTTGAGATATCATCGATGTCACCACAATGGAGAAGGAAGTAAAATATAGTTACTACCTCTTTTTTTGTACACAAGGCCAGTATATCAAAATTACAATTTGCAAAAGGCCACTAACACTAATTGAGGAAAAATTGATGGGGTTTGCCTCGTACTAGCAACCAAGGGCATTAATATCCCCTGAATGCGGAAGTGAGAAGGTTGGTTTGCATGGCGCTGCATTAATCAAGCGATGAGTGAGATGGTTAGCTCTTTGGCTTTGGAGAAAAAAATACGCATTAATTGACACGTGAAACGAGGATTAATCCCGCGAAGGAAAACCCCACATTTATTTTTTAACACTAGTACTCCTAGTACGGAGTACTACGTACTTATCCTGTTTGGGTCTAAGCCTTGCATTGCCATACTTCGCCACCCATTTTTGCCAAGCTTGCCTAAAGTTTTCAAAATGAAAAGGAGGTACACTTGCGCACGGCCTTTCTTGGTCGCACCGCACCCTCAGACGATCTCTCCTGCACGCCCCGGTCGCACTGCACCCTCACATGCACAGTCGCTCCTGCACGCCGCAAACCCAACCAAGGGAACGCACCCTCACTGACACGTGTTGTCGCATGTGAACAAACCAAACTCAGCCATCCTACCTCTGACACATAATTCTCGTTCATAGAGTACGTTTATCCAACCGCATGTTGGGGAGTATCCGTACGGCCCATGCGGTGGTCTGTTGGGGAAGAAGAACAGGTGAGGAAGAAGGGTTAGGAGATGTAGGATATTCATCCAACCGCCTGAAATGGTAGACTGACCCAAGTCAGGCGACTTGCATAACAATATATGTTTTTACACAGCAAAAGATCCATAAAAACAACAACATAAAGAAAAACTATCACTGCTCGCAGAACGAGACGGCCTCGCCATAGCTGCCGACGTGTGTCTCCGCACCGTGGTTGTCCTCGGCCTCCAGCTACTCGTTCACGCGAAGTGTGCGGGCGCTCTGCACGGACGACAGCACCGCCCGGTTCAAGTCGAGGACGTCCGGTTCCGCCTGCATGAGGGCCCCAATGGCAGCGGCATCCCGCGCTCCGCGTCGAGTCGAGCCTTCGCCGCCCGGTTCAAGTCCAGGACGTCCGGTTCCGCCTGCAGGAGGGCCTCCATGAGAGCGGCAGCCGCGCGCTCCGCGCCAAGTTCAACCTCTGCCGCCCGGTTCAAGTCCAGGACGTCCGGTTCTGCCTGCAGGAGGGCCTTGATGGCAGCGGTATCCACGCGCTCCGCCTCAAGTTGAGCCTCCGCTGCCCGGTTCACATCCATGACATCCGGTTCCGCCTGCAAGAGAGCCTCGATGGCAGCGGCATGCGCGCGCCCCGCGTAGAGTTGAGCCTCTGCCTCCCAGTCCTCCTTTAGTATCGCCAGGTTGAACCACTGGTCCGCCTGCACCATGGGGGACTCGGACGCAGGCACGAAGTCGACGTCCATCGTCTCATACCCATCGGGGGCCTTCTACGTCGCGACCTCTGCCATGAACATTAGATCGGCTTCCTCCTCCTCGTAGCTTGGCTCTAGAGAACTCAGGGATTGGCCCGCCGCAAAGTGAGCTTGGGAACGGAGGTCTCTGGCACCGACCGCCGTCGCCATTTCTGCGCGGCGCTCCGGGGTCAGCATCTTGTAGTACATGATCTTGCGGCGCACCATGGCTTTCCGGCGAACTAGGGGACGCTTGATGCAGGCTAGGGGATCGAAAGGTGGGGGAAGGGGCTGGAGATTAGGTGTGGTTTTAGGGTAGTGGCTGGCGTAGGCCAGCAGCGAAGGTTCTAGTGTGAATAGTGGTACCGGTGACAACCGGTCAATCGGTTTTGACTGTACATTGCTCTTGTCGCGTTCGCGTTGCAGCCCGGCACGCTGGAACCTCCACGTTGCTCACCGAATGGTACGCGCTTCGTCTTGCGTTTTTGCTCGCTTGTGGGACCGCAGTTGAGAGCAAACCGACGTCCCTCCCCTCCCCCGCCCGCGTCATTTTATGCGGAGTAAATAAAAACAGTGAAGGTCAGGCATATTACACCAGGAAACCATCCTAATAATGGTAGCGGGAAAAGGAATTGTGGCAGGGCCAAGGAGAGATTATTGTTTACCCGCAGGTCCACTTTGTGGGACTTGGAGTATTGGAAAGATTTGGATCTACGTCATAGTCTTGATGTGATGCACATCGAGAAAAATATATGTGACAGCATTATCGGCACACTTCTTAATATTGAAGGCAAGACGAAAGATACCTTAAAATCTAGGATTGATTTGACACACCAGGTATCGACAGATTTGCAGGTGCAAGATGAAGGTAAACCACGGGATATGGCACCAGCTATGTACGTCTTGGACAAGGTAAAAAGAAAGGAATTCTGCGAGGTCCTGTCACGTGTGAGATTCCCACATGGGTTTTCTTCCAACCCTGAAAGGAGAGTCAGTGCAGATGGAAACAAGGTACAAGGGTTGAAAACTCATGTCTGCCACATCCTACTTCAAAGGGTTTTCCCTATTATCCTTAGAGGATTGGGCTGCCCTGACTTATACTAAGCAGTTGCAGAGTTGGGACAATTCTTTAGGGAACTCTGCAGTAGAAATATCAGCATAGATGCTTTGGGGCGTCTTAGAGACAAGATACCAACTATCCTATGCGACCTTGAGGAGATATATCCTCCAGCCTTCTTTGATGTGATGGTGCATTTGGATGTTCATCTACCTGATGAGGCACTACTTAGAGGTCCAGTATAGTATGGCTGGATGTACCCTATTGAAAGGCAGCTAGGCACTTTCAAGGGCTATGTTAGGAATAGAGCTAGACCCGAGGGTTCCATTGCAGAGGCCTACATTGCTACAGAAACATTGACATTCTGCTCAAAATACATTGAAACAGCTGATCTGCTTAGCAAAGACGTGGATGAAGACAATCCCGGGCTCAATGTTTTTGATTATTCTGTTCGAGTTACACAGAAGAGTCGACAAGAGGACAAACCTAAAGATTTGGATAAAATGGTTTGGTATGTGTTGAATAACTTTCCTGAGATACTACCTTATATCAAGTAAGTGCTATGTACTACAGCTTATACATCATAATCTACTAAACTTGCAGCACATTCTACAAAAAGGAGTTACTGCCGCAAAATCCAAGAAACATTGACAAACTGGTCATGGCAGGATTTGTGAAATGGTTCAAGAGCCATGTAAGCTTCTGAATTGCACTGTCAGTTTTTTTAATATATTGAGTACATAAGATGATCAGCTTGTCTATTTTCTAACCATAGGTTAAGAAGATGCGGGAGGATGGCCAGGAAGTTGATGATGCCCTTTACTCACTAGCAATGGGTCCTGATACTAGGTAAGACATTATGAATCTTGCGTTGTTGGAGATGTGCGCTACAACACCCTTGCACGAGACAAAGGCTTGAAGACACAAAACAGTGCCATCATGAGCACGGATACGTATGAAAAAGAGACAATTGAAATGTATGCTAACATTACAGACATTGTTCGATTGCGTGATATCTCCGCTTAGGGATCATCGGTGTGTGGTTACATTGTCTTTGTCGTTGGTATAACCTGTTTTCCAGGATCGCAAAACCCAGAGCTGATGATTATTTCAAATCCATCAATGTCAAGGCGGCGTACCAGACCAACGAGCCTTTTATTTTGACAAATCAAGCAACACAGATATTTTTCTTAGAAGACACATTTGCACGTAGTGATGACTGGAGAGTAGTCCAAAGGTTTGAGCAGAAGAATTCGTTTAATGAAGTTGCACAACAAGATGATGCTTACGCTGCTCCTGATGTACAAGATAACACAGATGTTCCTAATATCTTTGAGAACCATCACGTCAATGACGCCGGCGAAGAGATTGCCTGTCGTGCTGTGGACATACAAGAGTTGATCAGGAAGAAGCCAACGTTCGAGGACGTTGAGGACGAAGAAGAAGATCACACCGTGGGGAATTACGATTCAGACTGATACACATGACGAAGATGTTGACGCTGCTGCTGCGGATGATGATTACATTGCTTCGCTATATTTGCCTCGTCGAAGACGCGTTTTTATCTACTATGTGAAATTGTGTTTGCTATGACAACTGAAACCTGATGAACATGTTGTTTAGTATTTTTCCTGTGAGAACATCACTTGTTATGTATGCTGATTTGTGTTTGGTGATTGTATGACGACTAAAACATGATGGCATTGTTGTTTAGTTGTACTCATATTTGGCTATGAAACTTGAATTTGATGACATAGTTTGCTGTTGGACTGCAATTTGCTCGACGTCTTCGAATGAGAACAAAGCTGACCCAACATGTCCTCTGCTAATTTATTTATTTATTACCAAAAGGGCCTCTGCTATTTATTTATTTATGAGGAAAAGGGGATACCCCCTGATTTCTGTTAATAGAAATCATTAGATGTTCACAACACTACGCCCAGCCTATTACACAGGATCCACTCATTACTAGTTTCAGCAAAGTGCTCATGTCATAGCCACTGAATACATCACGAGTGCTACATACACTGCAAATAAAGAGACAATCATCCTACAGAGCTCATCGATTTTGCCCATTATCTTCACAAGATCTTTCATCTCCTCATTGTCGTCAAGGCCGTTCAGCATTGCTGCTTGGCCATGATCGAGGGAACTGCATCTTTAAACTTCTGCTCTGCATCTTCCTCTTCTCGCTGTTCCTTCATACATTTGTCCAACACCCCAACCTGCTAGTATTGGGATTCCTCGGCTAACCAAATAATCAGCATAGTTGCACTCCCCACATCATCAAGAACTTCCCGTAAATACAAGTCACACGAATCTTCCCTTTTCTGCACGAATCAAATTGGAAGATCATCAACCAAACTATTAAAAATTCAGCAACTGGAAGCAGCAGAACAACACTTAAACATTTGTAGAAGACTTGGCCAGGGTTGAGGATAGTGGTTGAGACGCGACAGATGACTCTGTGTGATTTGGAGCAGTGGCACCACACCAACGGCAGTGGGTTGCGATGAGCAACCGGCTGCGGTGCGTGTGCCGGCGTGGGTGTGATGAGACCCACAGGTGATGGTACGGGTGGCGACTTGGCACATATTTGGTTGTTGCCTGCTCAAGAGCAGGTGGACGAGCAACCAGCGGACATGGTTGCTGCGGCCAGAGCTTCTGATGCTAGGCAGAGTAAGTAGAGAAGAGGAGAAGTGAACGTTGGATATGTCAGTTTCATTACATGCAGAGTAGCATAGCACCATATATAGTCATAGTCTAGGTTTGGATTCGAACCAGCTAGATGAGCACGTCTCTCTTTTTTCTAAAACTCAGCATCGTCTCGTTACTGGTACACTAGCTTGTTCTGTATGCCTTCTCAAGTCTTTGATTCCTCCGCCTGACATCCCGGACCCACCGGAAGGGCCTCTGTATTTCGCAAAAAAAATGTGCCCCCCGCTGACAGGTCGGACCCACCAGCTATCTTCGCACGCAAGGAAGTGCCTCTTAATTACGCACAAACAAATGAATACTCCCCCTGCCAGCTGGAACCCAACATCGTGGGAGGCTGACTTGTGGGCCTACCAAGTTGACGGGGATCGAGGGCTTTGTCAACTTAGTCAACATGAACGATTCTAGCTGCAGTTACCGTACAATGTTCATCCAACGACAGTAGTGCTTCTTCAACCTATGGTCCTCTTGCTCCAGCCGCCCAAACCAGCGCCGGTCGTGCTGCGTGCTCCTGCTTCCCGTGGTCGGCTGTGATTCCGCGGAGGCCTCACCGCCCCCTACTACTCCCATCGCTGGCCAAGGCATCCCTCTACTCATCCACACCCAATGTTATTATGCGGCGACGACAGCCTCACACCGCTGTCGAACCAGTGAACCCTCGTACTCCTCTCCGTGTGGGCATCCACTGCCGCGTGTTCCCCGGCTCAGCGTCGTCCCCTTCTTAGGCCTCGCCGTCATCCATCGCCTTGGTGCTCTCAGCGCGGCGTGGTCAATGTGGTCAATGACCGACTTCCATTGGAAGAGTACTGTACGTGGAGAGGCTGACAGCTGGGTCCATGGCCACAGCCCAGTTTTTTCTGATTTGCCAAGTAAGTCGCTTTGTCAGGCCTGTTGGGCTGCAAATCTTTCAAGACGAGGAGAGCTTCATTCGGCTGGCCGAGAAAATGGCCTATCAGTAATGAGAAATGGGTTGTACATTTTTAAAACACATCAAACCGGCGATTAGTTTAATTTTTTTTATTTTGAGATTTTAAATTGCATTGATTTTTATGTGTGGACAATTTGTTGGATTTTATATTAATATACATTTATTTTAAAATCAGTTTGAATGTGACTCGAAATTTCGGGATTAAAAACAGTTCGGACCGCACCAAAATATTCAAAATTTTGTATAATTTTTTAACCATGGCCACAATATGAGCTGTAATGCTAACAAAAAGAATATGGGCTCCAAAAAAACCTTAAGAATTAGCAAATGGGCTGTAAATTATTAGAAATAATTGCAGATGGGCTATATGATGTTTCCACAGATTTGAGGCTTTCCTAGAAAAAAGGTTGACGCACAAGCAGTGATTGTTGGATGTCCATCCAACTGCCGTCGTGCTTCTTCAATCTCTGCTCTTCCTGCTCCAGCCGCTCAAACAAGCGCCGGCGGGACTGCCTGCTCTCTCCTCCCTGCAGCCGGCTGTGCTGCCGCGCAGGCCTCACCGCCCCACCATACTCCCATAGCTGGCCTAGCCATCCCTCTACTCACCCACACCTGCTGTTATTCTCCGGCAACGGCAGACGAACCAGTAAACCCTCGTACAATCGTACTCCCCTCCGCGTGGGAAACAACTGCCGAGCCTTCCCTGCCTTCGTGTCATTCCCTTCCTAGGCCTCGCCGTCGTCCACTGCCCTGGTGCTCTCGGCGCGGCGTGGTCAACATGGTCAAGGAACGACTTCCATCGGAAGAGTACTGTACGTGGAGAGGCTGACAGCTGGGTCCACGGGCGTAGCAAGGAAGTGCCTCCTTATTACACGCAAAATAATTATTCCTCCACCTAGCAGCGGGGACCCACCGGACGGGCCATCGTATTTCTTGGAAAAAACATTTCCCCTGACTGCTGGGACCCACCAGATACATCTTCGCACGCAAGGAAGTGCGTCCGAACAAAAAAACGGTTCGCCCCCCTGACTGCTGGGACCCACCAGCTACATCTTCGCAGGCAAGGAAGTGCCTGACAGTCGGGACCCACCTGGTCAAAGCGTATGTAGCGTTGTCATTCTTGTCGTGAACGTGTACGTACATACTGGTCGATGTAGAGTCACGCACGTAGCATGTACACGTACGTCCAACGACAAGTGTGCAAGAAAGAAAATACGACCACGTACGTACATACGGGCAGGGTCTCGAACGCCTACTCGCGCATACGTATGGCCAGGGCTCGTGTACATGGCTGGGTCGGAACGGAGAAACTGCGTCGTCATCGTGTTCATGGGGAGCCAACCGGCTGGGTCAGAACGGAATGCGTCGTCGTGTTCATCGGGAGGTCTTGGATGGAACAGCCGATGGAAACGAGGCCTGGCGTACCGTAGAACGGAGGAAACGGCCTTGTGTTCGACCGGCCACGTTCGAAACAGGATCCTTATCATCAGGAGGGGTCTGGCGTACCGCAAAATGGAGGAAATGGACCTCCTACGGTCGAAATGGGGGTCCTGTTGATCGGGAGGGGTGTGGCGTACCACAAAACGGAGGAAATGGACTTGTGCTGGAGTGCTACGGTCGAAACGGGGGTCCTGTTCATCAAGAGGGGTGTGGCGTACCGCAAAATGGGACCCCACGGGATACTGTTCATCTCCACCGTCGACCCCCTCCGGCCTCCACGGGCTACTGTTCATCCAGCATCGACCCCCTCCTGCCTCCACCTGTCACATCCCTAGCTTCTGGTAATGCTCTAGGCTATCTTCATGTGTGCATCATGTCTATATTCTGAAAGTTGAAATGAGGAAATTGAAAGCCTCGGAAATCATTTTAATAAAGGGGCAAGAAACCCTAAAATTGCAATCAGTAAATCCGAAATGCCCTAGAAATAGTTTTGACAATTTTGGCAAGTGTTATAAATCAAACCAAACTTTTGGAACATTTCTAAGGAATTATTTGGGCTCTGATTTTAAATAAATATTCTATTTGAATTTGGAGTTATATTCATAATATATAATGAATATATTTTCAAATGCCCTGAGATATTTTATGTATATGAGGAGTAGACCTTAAGTGACATAAAATTATCCAGGGGAGTTTTGGCATTGTTTTCAAATTTGTTTGAATTTGAATTCGGAGGCAATTAAATAAAACAAAACAGAAGAAGAATTAAAAAAGAGCAGAAGACCGACCAAGGCGCACTGTCTAGCCTGCCCGCCTGCCACTGCGGCGGCCCATCCCACAAAGACTGCGTGGGCCATCCTCAACCTCCTGCCAGGAGGATGAGAGGAGCGTGGCCACCGCACGCGAGCAAGCGCCCCGCCACCTCCTGCTTCCCACCGCTGCCCCGACGCGCCCAGACGACGCGACGACACCCCTGGCTCCCTCTCTCTCTTCTCCCTCACTCGTCGCCCTCTCTACCCTCCTCTGCTCTCTCTTCCCGAGAACCACCGAGCGTAGGTCGTCGCCGCCGACACCGCTCACCGCGGCCACAGCCACCTCCTTGCCCCTCCTCCGTGTTTGGAAGGTCCGACGCGACTTCCTATTCCTCTTCGCCGAGCCACGCAAGCCAAGGATCGCCACGCTGTCGTCTTCAAGCTCGTCACCGCCGCATCTGCTTGCCGGACTTCACCGACCGATTCGCCGTCTCTGACGCGTCCCCGAGGCCGCTGAACTACTCTTCGACCTCCCTGTGAGCTCATGTTGCTTCCCCCTTGCTCTCCCCCTCCGTTCCTGTCCCCTAGCCCCGTCTTCCGATCGAGCCCGAAGCTCCCCGCCACCGGCCATGTCGCCATCGTAGCTACGGCCGCGCAACCTCGCGTTCGAGCTCACCATTGCACTCACCGCACCCCCGTGAGTCGAACACGACCGTCCACGGCTCCTCCCGTGCCCCGCACCGCCCACACCATTGTTGCCCGAAATCCGGCCGCCACCTAGCTCGCTGCCGCTGTCGACTCAGGCCATCCCAGCTGCTGTCGCTTCCACCACAAGATGCGCAAGAGCGCCAGCAAGCCGTAGGAACAAACCGCGCACAAAACGGAGCCCCGTAACGTTTTTCCGAAACGCTCCGCCATCGGTTTGGTCATCGCCGGCCAAACTCCGGCATGCTGACGTGGCCGCGTAATTAGCACTAACCACCGCCAGCTAGATCACCCACATACGCTGACAGATGGGCCCCAGCGCCCACTAATTTTGTAATTAGGCTAAACACACCCCTGTTTAACCCTGTGACACTGACGTGTGAACCCCACACGACAGGTTTGACATGGACCCGGTTAGTTGACCTGCTGACGTCACAATGACATAGTGCTGACGCCATAACTCATTTTCTGGATTAATTTTAATTCAGGAAATTTCGGAAAATATCCCAAACTTCTAAAATTCATAGAAATTCAACCGTAACTCCAAATGAAATAAATTATATATGAAAAATGATCAGAAAAATCCAATCTATCCATCTGTACCATTTTCATGCATGTTATAACATCTTTTGTTCACTTTTTAGGTCAAATCAATTAAATGGCATTTGAATAATCACATATGGAGTTTGAATTTGAATCTTGTATTCAAACCAACTTCATTTAATCTGTTGCTAGTTGCATTAGCTCAAATCACAGCATGTTGCCATGTCATGATCATGCATCATATTCTGCATTGCATTGATTGTGTTCTTCCTTGTTTGCCGGTGTTTGTCCCCTCTCGATAGACGTGGTTCTGACGATGAGATCGATGACACCGATGAAGAGATATACTATCTTCAGAAGTGCCAGGCAAGCAAAACCCCCTTTTTCATTCCGATACAATCCCACTCTCTTGCTCTTGCTCTCTTTTACTGCATTAGGACAACAACGATTCAACTGTTACATGCTGCGGTAGTTGAACCCCTTCCTCTGCATGACCTGTCATTGCCACAAGAATAGATGAAACCCACTAGCATGAGTAGCAGTTGTTTGAGCCCTGATGTGCCTACTCATTCATGCTTGTTTGTCATGCCTGCTATTGCTTAGAGTTGTGTCAGGTCTGATTCATCGGGAATGAATTGGAATGTGGTGAACATGTCCTACTGTGTGTGAGCTAAGTGTGTGAACACGATTTGGTAAAGTAGCAGTGAGAGGCCATGTCGGAGTACATGGTGGGTTGTCTCATTGAAACCGTCCTCAGGAAGTGAGTTCTGTGTTTGTGATCCATGAACAGTTACTACCACACATTGGGTTTCGGTAACTCGACCCCTCTCGGCTTATTAATCAACTCGATCTCTGTCCAGGAGTTACAACTAGTTTCTAGTGTTTGTAGGTAGTGTTAGTAGTCTACCAAGTGCACCCGGTACAGGTGGCTTGGGAACCCTGCACACATCGTTTGGGGCCGTGAGCGACACCTCGGCCGGATCTCCTTACGGATGGAACCTCGGCCGGATCTCCTTGTGTGGTTAGTCAGGTCGTGGCCGACTCCCTCGCCAGGATTCCGCTTGAAGGTTGCCGAGATACACGACGTGTACATGGTGGTAAGTGGCGAGAGCGTGTGTGAAGAAGTACACCCCTGCAGGGTTAACATTATTTATTCGAATAGTCGTGTCCGCGGTAAAGGACTTCTGGGTTGCCTATAACAGACAAGTGAAAGTGGATACTCTAAAATGCGCAAGATAAGCGTGAGTGCTATGGATGGCATTCTCGTAGGTAGATGGGAGCGGATCCATAGTGGTGTATTGATTGGTGAATATGTGAAATCGTGTGTGCCACCTCAAAAGAGTTACTTGCAGTCGTAGTTCAGGATAGCCACTGAGTCAAAGCTGGCTTGCTGCAGTCAAACTCCACCATCCCCTTTGTTGATACTGATGCATATGTAGCTAGTTCTGATGTAAGTCTTGCTGGGTATATTTGTACTCACGTTTGCCTATTTGATGTTTTGCAGAGAGACGTCAGTCTCACTAGTAGTTCTGTGTGGGCTTCGACGTTTAGCTTGATACCTCAGCTACGATCTTGTGCCCTCGGCGGGATCTGGTAGAAAGTCAGGCTTCTCGGCCTTTTTCATTTATAGATGTCTGTACTCATGTGTTTTGACTTGTATGCTCTGAATGTTTTGACTTGTATGCTCTGAATGTTGGGTCATGAGACCCATGTTTATAATATCTTGGCTCCTCGGAGCCTAATGAATAAATACTCTCAGTCGTAGATTCTTGTTGTGATGCCATGTTGTATTGCACATATTGAGCATATTGTGTGTATGATTGAAATGCTTGGTATGTGTGGGATACGACAACCTAGTTGTATATCCTTGGTAGACTCTCTTATGGGGAAATGTAGTCTTGTGCTTCCATGAGCCATAGTAGTCCGCTACAGCCCGGTTCACCGGAGTCCTGCTGGCCCAGCACTACTGCTCCGAAACGCTTGACTGGGCGGCATGTGATTCACTTCGTTCCTGTGTCTGTCCCTTCGGGGAAATATCACGCGATGACATTCGGAGTCCTGCCTAGCCTGCTATAGCCTAGTTCACCAGAGTCCTGTTAGCCCAGTGCTACAGCCCGGATTCGCATGCTGCTGACCGACATGCTAGATGTTGATTCATGTATGCTTGTCCCCGTAAGTTAGTGCCACTTTGGGTTCAAGACTAGTCATGTCGGCCCGGGTTCTCTATCATATGGATGCTAGCGACACTATCATATACGTGAGCCAAAAGGCGCAAATGGTCCCGGGCCATGGTAAGGTGACACTCGTGGGAATACCATGCGTGAGGCTGCAAGGTGATATGAGGTGTTACCGCCTAGATCGATGTGACTTGGAATCGGGGTCCTGACACCACCTGCGACTGTTCATCCACGGGCTCCTGTTCATCCAGTCTCCACCGCGCGCTACCCCACCGGCTACTGTTCAAACAGCCCTCTCCACGGGCTCCTGTTCAACCACCCCTCCACGGGCTACTGTTCATCCAGCCCTCCACTGTCTACTGTTCATCCTGCCCTCCACGGGGCGGTCCTGTTCATCCAGCCCTCCACGGTGTCCTGTTCATCCAGACCCAACCGGCTCGATCGATCAGGGTCCTGTTTATCCAGAGGCAACACCACCGGGTCATGTTCATCCACCCCCACCAGCAACTATTCATCCAAACCACCCCATCAATGCTCACTATTCATCCAGAGGCAGCATCGATCGGCTTCAGTTAGCAACAGTAGCGAAGGAATCGCTCGATCAGGTTCAGTTAACACCCATCGATCGATCGCTCAGGTTCAGTAACGCTTAGCCTGCAGTGCAATCGCTCGGGTTCAGTTAGAGCCCAATGCGTCGCTCAGGTTCAGTTAGAGCCCAACGCCTCGCACCCATGCGCGTGCGTGTACGAGAGAAACGTGCATCGCTCGGCCCCAACCACCCACCGTAATCGGGAACACCCCGATATTTTCCTCGCCCTCGCTTCTACCACGGTTTTTTCTGTCATGGACGGCCCAAAGAATGTCATGCAGCAGCGTCTCCGGCCCGCCCAGGACGAAAAGCCCATTTTCTGTCATGATTTTTTGTCATAGAAGTAGGACCCCACCACATCTATGATGATACCTGGTTTTGTCACAATTATCGTCATAGAAGTGTCATAAGTATGACAGAAATATTTTTCGTTTGGCCCAAAATGTCACGGATGTGTCTGTTTTTTGTAGTATAAGAAGATGCAGTTTACACTAATTAGGAGCAATACAAGCTAGACACCATATGCAACATGCAACCAGATATCACACTGCCAAGTTAGAGCAAGCACCTTGGATGGTGGAGTAGGGGAGCGGAGACTTGGACCTTGTAATGCACTATCAGTACAAGGAGAATCGGTACAGATGCTTCACTTACGTTCCTGCAGAGGACCACCATCATCGCCTTCCTTACTCTTTTCCTTCCTCTTTCTTGATTTGGCTTGTCAAGTCAAACCCACAAGAAAAAGGAATAAAATTTGCTCTTCAGAACTCATGGATGCATGATACTGACGAGCACTACTTTCATGTAAGACAACCGCGTGATAGGAGGATGGAATATGTATGAAAAACAGGACAGCATGACATATTGACATGTATGATGTATAAAGTGTAAACTAAGCACAAGGTGCTTGAACTTGTTAGAATCAATGCAAGCTAGAAACCATATGAAAGATGAAACAAATATCACTCTACCAAATTAAAAGGGTGCCCTAACAAATGTATTTGACCAAATTAGAAGCAATACATGGCAACAGGCTATAAACAATATGCAATATGCAACGAATAAAGGTGACTCATCGTAAGTGATTGATGCAGGATACAGAAGAGAGGTAGTTTCATGTAAGAACAAGGTTAACACATAGATGTAGTGTGTACCAAAAATTGGAAGGCATGTCATATTCACAGGTATAATGTGTAAACCAAGCAGATGCAATTTACCCTAATTAGAAGCATTATAAGCTAGACACCGTATGCAACATGCAACCACATATCACATCGCTGAAGTTAGAGCAAGCACCTGTGATGGTGGTGTGGGGGAATTGCGGTCATCAACTAGAGAGCTACATTGACTATCTTCATTTAGCCTTGCTGTTTCTTGAGAATCATATGGGGAGGATGACACTGCACTCTTTAAACGGGTATGGCGTCTCACAGTAACCCACTCGGGTGACTGTCTCATCATAAGTGATTAGTGAGGGATACAAAAGAGCATTAGTTTGATGTACGAACATGGTTAATAGACATTTGTATTATGTATCAAAAACAGGAAGGCATGTCATTATCAAAGGTATAATGTGTAAAGTAAGCAGATGCACTTTAACCAAATTGGAAGCAATACAAGCTAGACACCACATGCAACATGCAACCACATTTGACAGCGCGAAGTTACACCTATGATGGTTGTGGGTGGCAATTGAGATCATCAACTACAGAGCTATGTTTACTGTCTCCAACTGCTGACACTGCATCCTTTAGAGCGCTGAATAGCTTAGTGCTTATCTTCGAATTACACTGGATTTACTTCTGTCTTTTGTTTTCAGCATTCATCAACACTGCGTCAGAGTCTGAAATACCCATGCATAAAAAACAATAGTGTGAGTATGGGTGAAGTGTGTGCACAATTAGTACAGTGTAAAGGTAGCAGATATCAAGTCGGTGAGAAATAAATGACGGGAGACATATGATAGCTCTACAGCATGCATGGCACACTAAATTACTACATGATTTTATGAAAATAACATTCGAATGAAAACAAATAGGTCAGTCTATTTTTTCTGCACCGTCCGATGTACAAAGAACGGGCAGATCGCCTTCATCTACCTCCAGCCAGTCAGTGTTGACGATCTTCCTCGAAACGGCAGCGACCACCGGCCCAGTCCCCTGCCTACGCCCTCCCCTCGACCTCACCGCACCGCCGTGCTTGGCACTGCCCCCGGCCATCCATTCAAGCCCCGCCGACCTCCAGATTGGGCGCAAGCACCTCCTGCGCCCCACACCCCTATGATAGACACCGATGCGCCGCTTCCCCGGTGAACAGGCGGACTATGTGCTCCGCGCGCCTAAGCGGGTGCTTCTTCTTTTAATTGCAGTTCGACTGACCCTGAATTGAAGTCCAGGCGGGCTACTGACCTCTAGCAAAGGTTAAATAGTAAAGGGAGGAAACCTTGTGCATTTAGTATCATGAAGAAGATGTAGTAAGAAGCGCTCAACTAGTTTATTTCGTGGGATGAATACGGTGTGAGCAGAGACGTAAGGTTTGCACGAATAAGGGAAGAGGAGTACCTCTTTCTGCTGGCAGTGTTGTGTCCTCCTTCTATTTTTCCAACGATCTTCTTATGGTTGGCTTGAAATGAGAAGTTGCGGAGGACGGTGAAGCCTTGGACGAACCCATGGCAAGTTGTTGAGTGTGGTGCGGTGGCCATCTGTCGGCGGCGGGGGAAGGAGATCCGAGGCGCCGAACGACGGCGTAGCGGGAACAGCTTCGGTGCAGTGGACGGTTGCAACAGTGGAGCGGCAACAGTGAAGCGCAGGACGGCGTGGTCGGAGTAGTTCTGGTACGGCGCACGTCAGCGTCGGCGTCGTGGAGGCAGTTCTACCTCGGCTTCAGCTGCTAAGTCCTTGAGGGCGTTGCGGTTGCGGTTGCGTTGGACGACGACGTCGGGGTACCGGCTCCGGCGTGATGGAGGAGGGCGACGGTGGATTGGGAGCTATGGGGTGGAGGACGGAGGAGGCTGGGGTTTCCCGGCTGGTGGAGAGGACGTTTTGGCGCCCACGAAGTAAGAATGGGGATTTGGAGGGAGGCGAGGAACAAAGGGGGAACAATGTTTCGGTTTGGGACGCGCTTGTTTGAAATTTGGGGAAAGTTACAAACTTTGCCCCCATCTAAAATTTTGGACATATTGCGGGCTGCGGGTAGGACAGTAATCTCAGGTGTCCAAAATGTTGGCGGGATTGATTTTGGCCGAGTGCATGGGTGTTTAGGCGCCCATGGCGTATGAATGCCTTTTGGAGGCGGTTGAGATTGGCGTCTTGGTGAAGTTACAAACCTACCCTGGTTTAGACCTTTGGACATCGGCCCGATAGGCTACACGGGCCAGAGTCAGGACAGTAATTTCCTACCACCAAACATTAGTATCGCGTGGTTTCGGGTGACCAGAGGCCTATTTGGCGCTTCGTTCAATATTTGGGAGCAGAAGCATTAACGTTTTTGGTTCTCTTGAATTGAACATTCAGGATTTTTCAAACTTCACAAATCTTTACTCTTGAAAATCCTAAAGCAATGATTATTTTGGAATGGAGGTGGTACATTTGAAATAAATTGTACACGAGTATATATTAAAAAATATGCAACTTACCTCAGTTCATGCATGGTTCCAGATATAATCTTCTTGGTTGCAAAAAAAAGTTAGACATGCGTATGAATATATATATATATAGCATGTTCAAATGCACAACAAAGATCGATGCCCCCTTTTACATATGATTTACAAATGCCATCATCTCGGGTTCAAATAGATGAATGCACTTCCTATGAATTCGAATCTTCGAAACCCCCTTTATGTTGAATTTGGCATGTATTCTATTTCATAGCTAGCAATTTGGAATGTATCCATGCAAGTGACAAATGTATAAAATGCTTCACACTAACAACATGGAGTGCACTAATTAATGTTTATATATGAATTGCAAAAGCATCCATTGCCTATATTTGAAACCGCTCTCACACTATGGATCGATAATATGAAATAAACACATGCACATGCTAGAATTCAATAGAGTATGGGTGTCTGATAGACCGATTTTCGTCCATACGCAATTTGCAAAATTCATGATCTCATCCAAAAATAATAATGCCATTTATATTTTAATTTAATGCGTAGAAGCGCCTTTTACACGTAGATGCACTATGCCTCGGCCCGTTCTCACAAATGCGCTATATATCTCTCTATCTACCGCATAAGTGCACACACTTTATATGCATCGACATTTCTCTTTCACACATGCTCAAAATCTCTCTCGGGGTGCCGGGGAGTCTCACGCACATGCTCTCTCTGTATCTCTCTCTCTCTCTCTCTCTCTCTCTCTTTCGACTACTATGTACCACTCTTTTCACTAATCTCGGTTGGAAAACACTATTTCTCTCACATGCATATATACACACGCATGGTCTCTACTAGCCCTCTCTACGCACATATATATATATATATATATATATATATATATATATATATATATATATATATATATATATATATATATATATATGTTCCTACGTGTCTCCTGCACGCACATCATCTTTAGGCCTCTCTCGCACACATTGCCCCCAAGACACACATCTTTCTTAGTAGTTGGCAGATATGATTCCATCATATCATTCGGTAGGATATCCCTGACTGTTAGGCTGGATGGTAATACGAGGCAAAGTTTTACCCTAGTTCGGACCCTTGCAGCTTGAGAAAAGCCTACTCACATACTGTACATTAGTGATAGGGGTGTGTACAAAGTACACGTGAATACCAGGCATTGTGCGTGTGTGTATACTATCGATGAACAAGCCCCCAAGCTTCTATAACATACTGGGGGCCTAGGGTTACAAATCATATATAGTCGTCTTACCACCAGTGGGGATAGAGTCCTCTGCGACTCTGGTAGTTTGCTTCGTGTTGTACGCCGAGTCCTCCACATGGGTCTTCGTATAACGCGTCTCGATCCAACCTATGTGGTGTAGGATGGAACCGACCCATGAGTCCTCATGTTGACCCACCACTACTAGAAATGATGTGCCCACCACACCACACACGCAATCAGCCACTAAGAAAATAAGCATATACAATAGTACAACGTTATACATGAAAGTTAATTGCATGGTGCATCCAAAAATATTTGTTCTGCTTTGTGAATGTTTATATATTCTCCTAAAATATTAGTCACGAGAAAGAGAAACGAAGGGCATATCTCTCCTTGTCTCCTCCGGACATCCCCTCTTTCTACACCACTTTCACGTACACACACAAACTATCTATGGGCCCTCTACAAGTATGCATGCCCACGACACATTCATGCATGACGGTCACTGTATTTCAAGCTAAAGCACTATACGGTCACTGGAGTTCAGAATATGCTCATTACGGTCACCGTATACATTCTCGTGGTGATCATACGGTATCTAGCTCACGATACGTCTCCATATTTTCTTGATGACACTGACGGACTTTGCATTTGATGCATGCTCCCTATTTTGTTGAAGACACGGTCACTGTATTTGAAGCGAAAGCACGATATGGTCACTGGAGTTCAGAATAAGCTCATCACGGTCACCACATACATTATGTCGTGCTAACCAACATGTGGTTGGATGGTTAGGAGGACAGTGGTTTCTGGAACCCACCAGGGTTAAAGTACCGGTGCTCGCATTTATCCTGGGTTAATTTAAGTATTTTCCAGCAATGTGCGTTCAGTGGGAGGAGACGTTCCACTCGACTACGAGGCACCTATGGTGACTTCGTAAAATCTCAAGATCATATGCTGGCTCACTCTCTCGAAGGTGCTCATAGGGGTAGGGTGTGCATGTGTGCGCTTATAGCGGTGAGTGCTTGCGCGTATATATGAGCCCTTGCGTCTGTACCATGTTAAAAAAATACATGTCATGATTATACGGTCACTGGCTCACCCGTACAACTCCGTATTTTGTTGATGACACAATCAATTCACCAGTCAAACATTCCATGTGGCGCAACTAGTGTTGCATCATCGGGGCGTGTAACCGTGGGGCCCACTTGTCAGCCCGTATATGAATGAAAGAAATGGTAGTTTGAGTCTGTATTGTGTTAATAAAATACATTTTAGGGTGATCAAACGGTCACTGGCTCACCATATAGCTCCGTAATTTGTTGATGACACGATCAATTGACCAGTCAAACGGTCCACATTCAGCAGCGCACATTACCATAGAGCCCACCCGTCAGCGTGTATATGAAGGACATAAATGGTAATAAATTAGTGGTCGGTGGGTACTCAAAGTCGCGAGACCTCTGGTTGGCAGTCGCCGGCGGTGGGGGGGCGTAGAGTGGGCGGTGGGGTGGGGATCACGGAGAAAAAGCTCGCTGGGGCCGAGAGGGATGGCAGTCTTGGCAGCGAATGAGCGGTGGGGAGTGGTTTTGGGCGGGCGGCGTCGTGGCGAGGCGGGCCTTGGCGGCGGGGGCCGGCGGTTCGGCCGGTGGTGGCTGGCGGCTCAGAGGGTGGAGTTTGATGATAAACTGCAGGCCCTTGATTTCGTATCCAACGGCTGGAAAATCTAATGACCAGAGATGAAAAAGACACATACACATGCACGCACGCAAGACACACACGCATGCATGCGTGCAACACTGACACGTACACATAACGAACACACGCACGCATGCAGACGTGCCACACTGACACGTACACATGCACTCACGAGCACACGCATGTATGCACACATGCATGCAACATTGAAACGTACCCTTGCACGCATGCAACACTCGCACGCTTGCATGCACACAGCGCACGACGCAAGACACACGCTCAACCTATACGTGCATGCACCCTTTGTTAAGGACATGGATTTTTACGGGTATTAATCAATCTTATCTGTGATAAGTAGAACATTGATGTTTGCAGTGGTCTTTATGAATCACAACATATGAAGGGGCTATCAACATAGTAGGCTTATCTACATGAAAAGGATGATGTCACACTCAATGAACAATCATCGGTTTATGAAATGCCCGCTTCTGACCGCCCTGGCCCACCAAAGGTTCCTCTGTTGTGCGCTGCCTGCGTTGGGTCACTGACATGCAGGCCATGTACCCAAAGAGCCCACACGTGAGTGGAAGAACAGTGCAGTGTCCTACGTCAGAGTCGAGGGCGCCACTTGCTGCACGCCAGACTGAACACGCCTCCTTGCCGCATTCAAACGCCTCCATGAAACCCTCTCATGTGGAAGCCGAGAAACCCACTCTGGACACACATCCGTTCATGACCGGGCAGGATTAAATGCAACACCGGCCGAGCTCCTCCCATCCGCCGTCTATTTAATCTCCTATTTAAACGAGGCCAAACGCCGGCCAAGAATCACACACCTCTGCCGCTCCCCTATCTCCTCCTTCACCATTTTGTCCACTCTTACAATGGCTTATGAAGAGTACTTATTCCGCACAAGCCATTTGTCTAGGTTTGTATCTCTCACACACACCCACGTAGGTGGGGGACGTGCACGAAGAGAAGAGTTGCACGCACGACGCACGTACTCCCATCTCTTTCCCAACCACACCCACGCGGGTACATGGTGGAGCTCATTTCTGTATGAAAAGGCAGCCCATATGGTAATTTGACCGTGTACTGGTTGTCCAGTTGGTGGAGGGAGGATCGTCTACCACAAGTGAAGTAACAAATTGCGACCTGACACGTTATGTTAAAAAAGAGGCAAACCATGTGGGGCCTACCTTAGAGGCAAGGCTCTATACTCTAGAGTACTTTTGATGTATCCCGTCAACTCGTAGAACAAGGAGAAGCTTGCTTAGTACGCCGTATCCCCTTGCCCATGGGCGCAGTGGCTCGCATGATGAGGTGAAGCTTGCTTACTAGTAGTAGTACTGTACGCCTTACGCCCGCTCCCTCGCCCACTCGCGCGGTGGCTCGCAGGACGAGGAGAAAATTTTACTACTCCCTCCGTTTACTCCTCGTCCCTACTACCTTGGTTAGAGAGATTATCATATTGTTTGGAATATATATGTCCTTTAGTACTCCCTCCATTTACTAATAAAAGGCCACTATAAAAAATACATTTTGCATCTATACAAGGCCACAAATAGTAATCGAGACAAAAGTTACTACTCCCTCCTTTCCAGTTTATGGCTCAATTTCAAAATCTCTCCAACCAAGGTAGATGGTGAGTGGTCGAATTAATTTTGTACTCCTAGTTTGCACAAGTAATTAGTACGCTCATTTTTCTCAAGAAGTTATGTTTACCGAGGCATTAATTAGAACGTATGCATGAATGACCACTAAATTTCCATGAACTTCTACATGCATTGGTGAGTTTTCTCTTGACACTCCTTGCATCGGGTGATCTAACGCACCTCGAAATCCAATATGTGATGGTACTACTACTAGTAGTAGAATTGAGACTTATAAAACGGAAAAACGAATGCTTCTTAGATGAGCCCTATAATCCCTAGTGGGTATGTACTCCGTAAAATCAGATTTTCCCAAAACTAAGTCGCTCAACCTTTATATGCTTCTTTCCCTTCCTGCCTCCTTGCCTCGAACACACTATGCCAAACTCCCCTGCCTTCCCATCGGGAAAAGACCCGCCCTCGCCTTTTTTAGTCCAGGTTTGTATCGATGGATCGCGCGAAGCAGCAAAAACTTAAGTCGTGTCTTGTACTCCTCCGTCGACGCTCGCTTTCATGAATTCTGTACTTCATGTCGCTGACATGTGGGACATATAGCAACCTGGTCGACGTGTGGAGCACCAAATAACAGTACAGAATAGTAGGGGGACGCACCCTAGTCGTACCGCCCCAGTAGTAGTAGTAATGAGCAATGAGACGTCAAATTAGAATGCCGCACCTTCCCAGACGGACGAAGCAACCATTATTTCACACTTCGGTTCGCCGTCATATCTAACCACGTAGTATTGCTTATGCCTCAAGAGGGACACGCGCATCGCCTTGGTACATCATGATACATGGGACTGCATGACAGGCCATGCTCCCCCGCTGATCGCTCGATAAAATCACCTCATTGTTACTACTATACTTCCTCCGTATCTGTTTACATGGCATGCACGTTGTTCTAGGTTGAGAATTTAATCGGCTATATATGTGATGAATAAAGATATGTTTAGAAACTACATCCGCTTAATAATCCAATGATATACTTTTTGTGACATAGTAACTCGGATTTAGTTAGTCAAATGGATGACCTAGAACTACGTGCACGCCCTATAAACCAAGACGTCTAAAAAACGAGACGGAGAGGGTAGTTCAGTATGTATCTTTTTAGATCAATATAGTCGGTATTCACCAAGGAGCAAAACCAAGTGGTAGGCTGCACCTGTCGTGTTGGCGTAGCGACTCAAGCAGGTCGGTCGATCCGCACACGAAATGGCGACACACTTAACAGGACCCCTTTGGCCGACATGTGGCTCATCCACCGTCTTGTTCCATGTGCGATGCACCAAATTACAGTTCGGAGCAGCGGTTGGAATTGGAGGCACCC
Source organism: Aegilops bicornis (assembly GCA_021605145.1). NCBI lineage: Eukaryota > Viridiplantae > Streptophyta > Magnoliopsida > Poales > Poaceae > Aegilops > Aegilops bicornis. The sequence goes on from CM038672.1 coordinate 543,391,317, forward strand.
CGGTCGTAGCGCCTCAGTAGTAGAAAATGAGCGATGAGGGATCAAATCACAAAGCCCCACCTTTCCCGCATTAAGCTGGATGGATGATGCAACCATGATTTCACTCTAGGGTGCAACAACATAAAGAAAAGAGAAAACCAATGATGCGTGTGGCAGCTACCTAGGTCACCCTAGGGTAGGGGTCTCCACTACAGATCATTTTTTTGAAAGCGCCTCCACTACAAATCAGCTTCTCCCTCGTCCTCTTGAAGAAAACCGATGATGCGTGCGGCGGTAGTGTTTGTAAGAGTACTACTAGGGCGTGCGGGGCCACGTCATAGTAAACGGGAGAGGGATTGAGTTCGAGTCGACACCTTAAATATGTGTGGGCCGCTTGGTTTTAGGGGAACGAGGCAACATTTTGTGTTCGGGGACCAGTGGAGATATAGTACGTACAAAAAATTGTGGACGTAGGTTCGACCGAAAGGCAATGAGGCATGGGCCCTGGATTTTGATATACCCGGGGCCGTGTGAAATTTGCTACTCTACTCAAAACTAGTAAGGTACACATGCATTGAACGCATGAGATTTCGAAACCAAATTCTGAATAAATACACACTATAGCATGTAAACCTTTGAGTCATATATGCATGATGTAGATGTTCATTTAGTTCTTATAGTTCATCTCATTCAAAATCAATTAGTTTTATTAAAATGTTAAGATTCATGGGGTTGTGCATTCTAAAGCATAAAGTAAAAAACAAATAAGGGCAATTCATTTTGAAAAAAAATCAATTATGATACGGAAGATTCTAGAACAAAGGAGAAGTGCTTGTGTTTTGAGGTTTGTGCATTATGCTTAAGTTCAACCATGGAGTCTTCTAAATTGTACATGTGGCAGATCTGGTGGAATGTTGATGATATCCAACGGCCAGTAGTGCTCGGATTTGCCATCTCTGCACTCTCGGATTAGCTTCATCTAGCGACCAGCTTTCAAGTTATTCGCACACTATATAGTTCTTGTGCCATAGTTGCATGTCTTGGAAAAAAGCTACTAGTGGGTTGTACTAGCTATTTAGGAATAGAAGATGTATGCATGGAAGTTGTAGGGAAAGATATGACATGGAGTATCTCAATTCCTATGAGTAGGGATTGGAAAACAGATGTCATTTGCTTGACATCATAGGAACTTTCCTATTGAATCTAGAGATGCCATGTATCTCAATTCCTATGCGGAGGGATTAGAAAAGAGATGTAATTTGGTTCATATCATAGGAACTTTTCTATTGAATATACGCTAGTGTTTATTTTCCTAGGAAATTATGGGAGTATAGGAATCCATTCGTATGAACCAAGTGGCTCTAAAGCTATAGAAATGATATCATGTTTATTTCCTTTGAAATGCGGAGTATATGAATCTATTCCGATGAACCAATTGGCTCTAAAGGAAAAAAATCCTATAAATATCATATCATATAGAGCTCCTATGATATTCCTCCACACCAAAGGATGGTTGAAATTGTTGCAGGTGATACGATGGTCTTTCTTTGTCGACTCCTCCACCATCTTTATAGTTACCTCTAGAAGATGAATGAAATGATATATACAGGGTATTCTACATGTGCAATTTAGTACACGAAAACTCGGTAAAAGTTTGCGAGGTTCGAATTTTCAATAAAGCTATATGCCCTGCATTTTGGAACGGAGGGAGCATACGGCAGTTGCTAACACTCACATGGAAGATTAGTGTGTAGGAGGGGTGGCTATTCTGTTAAATGACATGGTAAAACTGACACTGTCAGATGCCGGTCTAACGGTTCTTACGGCGTTCGTCAGGAAAAGGCTTGCGGCGAACGTTTGTCGGATAATGATTTACGGACACATGCATCTGTAGGTAGACGTCACACACATATGTGATCTTCACACCCTGATACGTCTCCAACGTATCTATAATTTTTGATTGCTCCATGCTACTTTATCTACTGTTTTGGACTATATTGGGCTTTATTTTCCACTTTTATATTATTTTTGGGACTAACCTATTAACCGGAGGCCCAAATTAATTGCTGTTTTTTTTGCCTATTTCAGTGTTTCAAAGAAACGGAATATCAAACGGAGTCCAAACGGATTGAAACCTTCGGAAATGTGATATTCTCACCGAACGTGATCTAGGAGACTTGGACCCTACGCCAAGGGTGGGGGGCGCCCCCCTAGGGCGTGCCCCCTGCCTCGTGGGCCCCCTGTTGCTCCACCGACGTACTCCTTCCTCCTATATATACCTATGTACCCCAAAAGATCAGATACGGAGCCAAAAACCTAATTCCACTGCCGCAACTTCCTGTATCCACAAGATCCCATCTTGGGGCCTATTCCGGAGCTCCGCCGGAGGGGGAATCCACCACGGAGGGCTTCTACATCATCACCAAAGCCTCTCCGATGAAGTGTGAGTAGTTTACTTCAGACCTTCGGGTCCATAGCTAGTAGCTAGATGGCTTCTTCTCTATTTTTGGATCTCAATACAATGTTCTCCCCTCTCTCGTGGAGATCTATTCGATGTAATCTTCTTTTTGCGGTGTGTTTGTTGAGACCGATGAATTGTGGGTTTATGATCCAGCTTAGCTATGAATAATATTTGAATCTTCTCTGAATTCTTTTATGTATGATTGGTTATCTTTGCAAGTCTCTTCGAATTATCCGTTTGGTTTGGCCAACTAGATTGGTAGTTCTTGCAATGGGAGAAGTGCTTAGCTTTGGGTTCAATCTTGCGGTGTCCTTTCCCGATGTGAAGGGGCAGCAAGGCACGTATTGTATTGTTGCCATCGAGGATAACAAGATGGGGGTTTTATCATTTTGCATGAATTTATCCCTCTACATCATGTCATCTTGCTTAAGGTGTTACTCTATTTTTAACTTAATGCTCTAGATGCATGCGGGATAGCGGTCGATGAGTGGAGTAATAGTAGTAGATGCAGAATCGTTTCGGTCTACTAGTCTCGGACGTGATGCCTATATACATGATCATACCTAGATATACTCATAACTATGCTCAATTCTGTCAATTGCTCAACAGTAATTTGTTCACCCACCGTAGAATACTTATGCTCTTGAGAGAAGCCACTAGTGAAACCTATGGCCCCCGGGTCTATTCTCATCATATCAATCTCCATCACTTTAATACTTGTTTTGTTTTTACTTTTCCTTTTAATTTTCACTTTGCATCTCTATACCAAAAATATTATTTATCATCTCTACCAGATCTCACTCTCGTAAGTGACCGTGAAGGGATTGACAACCCCTAATCGCGTTGGTTGCGAGGAGCTATCATTTTGTGCAGGTACGAGGGACTTGTGTGTGGCCTCCTACTGGATTGATACCTTGGTTCTCAAAAACTGAGGGAAATACTTACACTACTTTGCTGCATCATCCTCTCCTCTTCGGGGAAATCCAACGCAGTGCTCAAGAGGCAGGAAGAAGAATTTCTGGCGCCGTTGTCGGGGAGTCTACGCAAAAGTCAACCATACCAAGTACCCATCACAATCCCTATCTCTTGCATTACATTATTTGCCATTTGCCTCTCGTTTTCCTCTCCCCCACTTCACCCTTGCCGTTTTATTCGCCCTCTCTTTCCCAATCTCCTCCTCTTTTTCCCGTTGTCTTTTCCTTGTCCGTTTGTTTGCTTGTGTGTTAGTTTGCTTGCTTGTCGTCATGACTAGTCTCATGTCTTCTCCGTTATCTCCCGAGAATTAAGTTCTAAATTTTAAGCAAAGGGAGGGAGAAAATCTAAAAGACGCTTGATATAGAATTTGCAATGCTCAAAATAGATCTACCAGGAAGCAATCTACTTCAGTTCTTCTTCGTAATTTTTATGTAGGTGCTAATCCCTGGTATAGATATATCCTTGATACTATTACCGGAGGAATTTCTTGGGTAGCCATACTTTTGATTCTTATAATGCTTTAATAGATTTATTTGGCTCACCACCTCTATTGGTTAATGGAACTATGTTAACTTTGGAGCATGTTATGCAAAGACTTGAAATTATTGAGAATAAAGTTGCTACCATTGAATCAATTGAAAATCTTGATAAAAAGATTCACAATCAAATTACCCAATATGGATCTAAGGTAGGAATGACTTTGAAAAATATTAAAGAAAAGGAACCCATAGTTAATGAGAAAATAAATTTAGATTCTACTAATATCGATAAACTTGAGGGTATCATTACCAACTTGGGATCCGCTTTTTCTTCCGTAAAAAATACTTCAAGTTCGTCTACTAAAAATACTAAGCTTATTTATGTTCCTAAGAATAAGGGTGAATCATCTAGTAAGGAAACTGCGGATCTTAAATCTATAAGTGTTCATCCCAATCTTTTTGCCATCATTAAGGAACCATTTTCTATGAATGAATTTTTCGATCTTTTGCCTAAAAATTTGATAATTACTAGAAATAAAGAAAATTCTAAAGAAGGTAGATTCCTCATTGAATAATTGCCTACCAAAGATGGCAATACCTAGATCTATCTTTGCTTTTATGCCTAGCTAGGGGCGTTAAACAATAGCACTTGTTGGGAGGCAACCCAATTTTATGTTTATTTTTTTGTTTTTGCTTCTCTTTAGGAATAAATAATCCATATAGAATTTGTTTAGATGTGGTTTTATGTTTTAATTAGTGTTTGTTCCAAGCTAGACCTATTGGATCTTCTTGGATAATAGCTATTTGATCTTGCTGTAATTTCCAGAAACTTTGCGCTCAGTGCCCGAATTATTAAAAATCACCAGAACGAGATAAAATACTGATTCCAATTGCTTCTGATCAATAAACAAATTGTCTAGGCCTTCTAATTTTGGTATATATTTTGGAGTTCGAGAAGTTTGCGTTAGTTACAGATTACTACAAACTGTTCTGTTTTTGACAGATTCTGTTTTTCATGTGTTGTTTGCTTATTTTGATGAATCTATGGCTAGTAAAATAGTTTATAATCCATAGATAAGTTGTAATACAGTAGGTTTAACACCAATATAAATAAATAATGAGTTCATTACAGTACCTTAAAGTAGTATTTTGTTTTCTTTCTCTAACGGAGCTCACGAGATTTCTATTGAGTTTAGTGCTGTGAAGTTTTCAAGTTTTGGGTAAACTCTTTTGATGGATTATGGAACAAGGAGTGGAAAGAGCCTAAGCTAGGGGATGCCCATGGCACCCCCAAGATAATACAAGGACACCAAAAAGTCAAAGCTTGGGGATGCCCCGGAAGGCATCCCCTCTTTCGTCCACTTCCATCGGTAATTTACTTGGAGCTATATTTTTATTCACCACATGATTTGTGTTTTGCTTGGAGCGTCTTGTATTATTTCCGTCTTTGCTTGTTAGTTTACCACAATCATCCTTGCTGTACACACCTTTTGAGAGAGCCATACATGAATTGGAATTTGATAGAATACTCTATGTGCTTCACTTATATCTTTTGAGCTTGATAGTTTTGCTCATAGTGCTTCACTTATATCTTTTGAGTGTGATAATTTTTGCTCTAGTTCTTCACTTAGATCTTTTAGAGCACGGTGGTGGATTTGTTTTAAAGAAACTATTCATCTCTCATGCTTCACTTAGATTATTTTGAGAGTCGTTAATAGCATGGTAATTTGCTTAATGTTAATATACTTGCTATTCAAGATATGTGAAACTTTCTTTTGAGTGCGTTGAATACTAAGAAAAGTTTTATGCTTGATAATTGTTTTGAGATATGAAGATGGTGATATTAGAGTCATGCTAGTTGAGTAGTTGTGAATTTAAAGAATACTTGTGTTGAAGTTTGTGATTCCCGTAGGATGCACGTATGGTGAACCGTTATGTGATGAACTCGGAGCATGATTTATTTATTGATTGTCTTCCTTATGAGTGGCGGTCGGGGACGACGATGGTCTTTTCCTACCAATCTATCTCCCTAGGAGCATGCGCGTAATACTTTGCTTTGATAACTTCTAGATTTTTGCAATAAGTATATGAGTTCTTTATGACTAATGTTGAGTCCATGGATTATACGCACTTTTTCCCATCCTTCCACCATTGCTAGCCTCTCTAATACTGCAAGCACTTTTCACGGTATCATACACCCACCATATATCTTCCTCAAAACAGCCACCATACCTACCTATCATGGCATTTCCATAGCCATTCCGAGATATATTGCCATGCAACTTTCCACCGTTCCGTTTATTATGACACGCTCCATCATTGTCATATTGCTAGCATGATCATGTAGTTGACATCGTATTTGTGGCAAAGCCACCATTCATAATTATTTCATACATGTCACTCATGTTTCATTACATATCCCGGTACACCACCGGAGGCATTCATATAGAGTCATACTTTGTTCTAAGTATCGAGTTGTAACTGTTGAGTTGTAAGAAAAATAAAAGTGTGATGATCATCATTATTAGAGCATTGTCCCAAGTGAGGAAAGGATGATGGAGACTATGATTCCCCCATAAGTCGGGATGAGACACCGGACGAAAAAAAAGAGAAAAAAAAGAGGCCATAAAAAAAGAAAAATGCCCAAATAAAAAAAATGAGAGAATAAGAGAGAAGGGGCAATGTTACTATCCTTTTACCACACTTGTGCTTCAAAGTAGCACCAAGATCTTCATGATAGAGAGTCTCTCATTTTGTCACTTTCATATACTAGTGGGAATGTTTCATTATAGAACTTGGCTTGTATATTCCAATGATGGGCTTCCTCAAATTCCCTAGGTCTTCGTGAGCAAGCGAGTTGGATGCACACCCACTTAGTTTCTTATGTTTAGCTTTCATATACTTATAGCTCTAGTGCATCCGTTGCATGCCAATCCCTACTCACTCACATTGATATCTATTGATGGGCATCTCCATAGCCCGTTGATATGCCTAGTTGATGTGAGACTATCTTCTCCCTTTTTGTCTTCTCCACAACCACCATCCTATTCCACATATAGTGCTATATCCAAGGCTCACGTTCATGTATTGCGTGAAGATTGAAAAAGTTTTGAAAATGTTAAAGTATGAAACAATTGCTTGGCTTGTCATCGGGGTTGTGCATGATTTAAATATTTTTTGTGGGGAAGATTTAGCATAGCCAGACTATATGATTTTGTAGGGATAACTTTCTTTGGCCATGTTATTTTGAGAAGACATAATTGCTTAGTTAGTATGCTTGAAGTATTATTATTTTCATGTCAATATGAACTTTTGTCTTGAATCTTTCGGTTCTGAATATTCATACCACAATTAAGAGGATTTACATAGAAATTTTACCAAAGTATCACTTCACATCAAATATTCTCTTTTTATCATTTACCTACTCGAGGACAGACAGGAATTAAGCTTGGGGATGCCTGATACGTCTCCAACGTATCTATAATTTTTTATTGCTCCATGCTACTTTATCTACTGTTTTGGACTATATTGGGCTTTATTTTCCACTTTTATATTATTTTTGGGACTAACCTACTAACCGGAGGCCCAACCCAGAATTGCTGTTTTTTTGCCTATTTCAGTGTTTCGAAGAAACGGAATATCAAACGGAGACCAAACGGAATGAAACCTTCGGAAACATGATTTTCTCACCGAACGTGATCCAGAGACTTGGACCCTACGCCAAGGAACAACGGAGGCGGTCACGAGGTGGGGGCGCGCCTAAGGCGCCCCGCCTCGTGGGCCCCTGTTGCTCCACCGATGTACTCATTCCTCCTATATATACCTACGCACTTCAAACGATCATATACGGAGCCAAAACCTAATTCCACCGCCGCAACTTCCTGTATCCACGAGATCCCATCTTGGGGCCTGTTCAGTAGTTCATGGGAGGGGACATCCACCACGGAGGGCTTCTACATCATCACCAAAGCCTCTCCGATGAAGTGTGAGTAGTTTACTTCAGACCTTCGGGTCCATATCTAGTAGCTAGATGGCTTCTTCTCTCTTTTTGCATCTCAATACAATGTTCTCCCCCTCTCTCGTGGAGATCTATTCGATGTAATCTTGTTTTTGCGGTGTGTTTGTTGAGACCGATGAAATCTGGGTTTATGATCCAGCTTATCTATGAATAATATTTGAATCTTCTCTGAATTATTTTATGTATGATTGGTTATCTTTGCAAGTCTCTTTGAATTATCCCTTTGGTTTGGCCAACTAGATTGGTAGTTCTTGCAATGGGAGAAGTGCTTAGCTTTGGGTTCAATCTTGTGGTGTCCTTTCCCAGTGACAGAAGGGGCAGCAAGTTACGTATTGTATTGTTGCCATCGAGGATAACAAGATGGTGTTTTTATCATATTGCATGAATTTATCACTCTACATCATGTCATCTTGCTTAAGGCATTACTCTGTTTTTAACTTAATACTCTAGATGCATGCTGGATAGCGGTCGATGAGTGGAGTAATAGTAGTAGATGCATAATCGTTTCGGTCTACTTGTCTCGGACGTTATGCCTATATACATGATCATACCTAGATATACTCATAACTATGCTCAATTCTGTCAATTGCTCAATAGTAATTTGTTCACCCACCGTAGAATACTTATGCTCTTGAGAGAAGCCACTAGTGAAACCTATGGCCCCCGGGTCTATTCTCATCATATCAATCTCCATCACTTGAATACTTTCTTTGTTTTTACTTTGCCTTTTACTTTTCACTTTGCATCTCTATACCAAAAATACCAAAAATATTATTTATCATCTCTACCAAATCTCACTCTCGTAAGTGACCTGAAGGGATTGACAACCCCTAATCGTGTTGGTTGCGAGGAGCTATCGTTTTGTGCAGGTACGAGGGACTTGTGCGTGGCCTCCTACTGGATTGATACCTTGGTTCTCAAAAACTGAGGGAAATACTTACGCTACTTTGCTGCATCATCCTCTCCTCTTCGGGGAAATCCAACGTAGTGCTCAAGAGGTAGCACACCCTACCCTCAGAACTTCTAAAAAACGAAAGACGTCGCGCACATTTTATTTTAGCTCACACGTCACACACTTATACTATTAATCTTGTGGTGAACGTTCTTTGGGCATAGTATATTGTACTCTCACGAAGAGAAGCGGTGCACGCACGCACTAGTTCTCTCACACCCACTCGCGGGTACTGTCAGGACCCCGATTCGAAGTCACATCGATCTAGCCGGTAACACCTCATATCACTTTGCGGCCTCACGCACGGTATTCCCACGGGTGTCGCCTTACCATGGCCCGGGACTGTTTGCGCCTTTTGGCTCACGTATATGATAGTGTTGCTAGCATCCATATGACAGAGAACCCGGGCCGACATGGCTAGTCGTGAACCCAAAGCGGCACTAACCTATGGGGACATGCATACATGAATCACATCGAGCATGTCGGTCAGCAGCATGTGAACCGGGCTGTAGCACTGGGCTAACAGGACTCCGGGAACCCGGGCTGTAGCAGGCTAGGCAGGACTCCGGATGTCACCGCGTGACATTTCCCGAAGGACAGAACCACGAGCGAAGTGAAACACATGCGGCCATTCAAGTGTCCAGAGCGGTAGTCTTTGGGCTAGCGAGGACTCCGGTGAACCGGGTAGCGGACTACTATCGCTCAGGAAGCACTAGACTACATTTCCCCATATGAGAGGCTGCCAATGATAAACAACTAGATTGTCCGATCCCACACATACCAAGCATTTCAAACATACACACAATATGCTCAATATGTGTAAATACAACATGGCATCACAACATAACTCTACGACTCAAATATTTATTCATTAGGCTCCGAGGAGCGAGATATTACAAACAAGGGTCTCATGACCCAACATTCAGAGCATACAAGTCAAAGCACATGCGGAAGCTTAACATGTCTGAGTACAGACAACTATAAATGAAAAAGGCTGAGAAGCCTGACTATCTACCAGATCCTAACGAGGGCACAAGATCGTAGCTGAGGTAAGAAGCTAAACGTCGAAGTCCACGCGGAACTACTAGCGAGACTGACATCTCTCTGCAAAACATAAAATAGGCAAACGTGAGTACAAATGTACTCAGCAAGACTTACATCAGGACTAACTACATATGCATCATTATCAACAAAGGGGTGGTGGGGTTTAACTGCAGCAAGCCAGCTTTGACTCGGTGGCTATCCTGAACTACATCGCAAGTAACTCTTTTGAGGTGGCGCTTACACGAGTCCACATATTCACCATATCAATACACCACTATGGATCCGCTCTCGTCTCCCTACGAGAACGCCATCCATAACACTCACGCTATCTTGCGCATTTTAGAGTATCCACTTTCACTTGTCTATGAACTGTTATAGGCAACCCAGAAGTCCTTTACATGGACACGGCTATTCAATAGATGATATTAACCCTGCAGGGGTGTACTTCTTCACACACGCTCTCGCCACTTACCGCCATGTACACGTCATGTATCTCGGCAACCTTCAAGCGGAAGCCTGGCGAGGGTGTCAGCCACGGCCTACCTAAACACTCAAGTCCCTAGTCCAGGTTTATCGCCTATTCGGGTTCCATCCGCAGGGAGTCCGCCCGAGGTTTCCACTAACGGCCCCAAACGATGTGTGCAGGGTCCCAGAGACACCAAACGGGCGAATTGGTACACCGGGCCACGGTGTATCTACCGCATCATAGCCCACCCCTAGGGTCCGCGCTACGCACGGCCTCCAACACATATCCTACAAACACCAGAAACTAGTTGCAACTCCTGGACAGAGAACAAGGGTGGTTAAGAAGCCGAGAGAGTCAATTAAGGATCCCAATGTGTGGTAGTAACTGTTTCATGGATCACAAACACGTAACTTCAGTTCACGAGGACGGCTTCAATGAGACAACCCACCTTGTACTCCTACATGGCCTCGACCGCTACCTTTACCAAATCGTGTTCACACACTTAGCTCACACAGTGGGACATGTTCACACACCTCCAATTCATCCCCGATGAATCGGACACGACTCAACTCTAAGCAGTAGCATTCATGACAAACAAGCATGAATGAGTAGGCACAACAGGGCTCAAACAACTCCTACTCATGCTAGTGGGTTTCATCTAATTACTGTGGAATGACAGGTCATGCAGAGGATAAAGGGGTTCAGCTACCGCAGCAAGTAATAGATGAATCATTGTTGTCCTAATGCAGTGAAAGAGAGCAGGAGCGAGAGAGTGGGATTGTATTGGAATGAACAAGGGGATTTTGCTTGCCTGGCACTTCTAAAGATAATATAGTTCTTCATTGGTGTCATCGATCTCGTCGTCAGAACATCGTCTACTGAGAGGGGACGGTTACCGGCAAGCACAAAAGGACACAATCAATGCAATGCGACAATATGAAGCATGCTATGACATGGAAATATGATGTGTGATAGGTCTAATGCAACTTGGGACAGAAAGGTTTGAGTCCATTTGAACCAAGGATTCAAATGATCACGGAAAATAATAAGTGATATTAGTACAATAGCTTGTTTCACCTAAACAGCAAGGTTAAAGTGTTCTGACATGCATGAAACTAGTACAGATGGAAAGATTGGATTTTTCTGATCATTTTTTCATATATAACTTATTTGATTTGGAGCTACGGTTGATTTTCTATGATTTTTAGAAGTTTGTACTATTTTTTGGAATTTCCTGTATAAGAATAAATCCAGAAAATTGCATTACTGCGTTAGCACTGCGTCATGCTGACCTCAGCAGGTCAACAGAACCGGTTCAGGTCAAACCTGACCAGTGGGGTCCAGCAGTCGATGACCGAGGCTGGTTCGTGTCATTTGACAGTGGGCTGTGACAATGAACACGTCGGCGAGTCAATTCTGACGTGTGGGGCCGGTCAATGTGTGACGTGGCAAGGTCAAGCTAGTGGGTGGGGTCCATCCTGTTAAATTAAGACTAAGAATTTTGTTAGCCGGTTAATTAACCCTGTGGGACCCATTGTCAGTGATACGGGGGTGTGATTAGTCCTTACTTAACCCGCGCCACGTCAGCGAACGGCGTTCAGCCGCGGGTGACCACATCCCATGGCGGTGGCTCGCCGGCGTTGCTCGGGACGGTGCTACAGACCATAGTTTTGCTCGTGGTTTGCTGCTACGACAAGTTGGGAGACTCGCGCTTCTAGTGGTGGTGGTGGCAGCAGCTGGGATGGCCGGAGTTGACGGCGGCGAGCATTTCCGCGGCGGCCGGAGTTCGGGCACCTGCGGGTTTGGCGTTGTGGTGCGCGGGAGGGGGAGCTGGTGTGTGTGCTGGGCTCCTGGGGGCTTTCTGAGCACGGTGAGGCGCTCCGTTGTGAGCGTGCGCAGCTATGGCCACGGCTACGCCATGGCCGGCGGCGAGAAGCTTTCGGCCGCGATGGGAAATGGAGCTAGGGGACGGAACGGAGGGGGCGAGCACAGGAGAAGCAGCAGGGGCTCACAGCGGATCCATCCGAGCCCGAGGCGAGGCCGGCGAAGGGTCGGAGGCAGCGCAGGGTCGCCGGAGATCTAGGCGGCCGAAGGTTGAAGACGATGACTTGGGCGGTGAATCAGGGACTCCGGCGTCGTGTAGCTCGGTGGAGAAGGTCGAGGAAGATGAAGTGGAGCTTTTGGACTGCTTGAGGGGACGAGGGAGAGGCGATGGCCGCGGTGGTGTTCGGCGGCGGCGGCAATGGTGCTCGGTGGTAGTGTGCAAGGGAGCCAGAGGAGGAGAGGAGCTCGGGGAGAGAGTGAGAGGGCCTGGGGGGTGCGTGGCCGTCTCCGTGGGGCTGGAAGGGCCTCGAGGGCGTGAGGCAGGCTGGGAGGAGGCCACGGCGATCACGCGTGTGTCGACACGCCTCTGCCTACTGGCAGAGGTGGAAGATGACCAAGGCGCCCTTGGTGGGCTGGGCCGATTCTGCTGGGCCACCAGGTAAGTGGGCCTCAGGTAAGCGCCAGGTTAGTCCTTCTCTCTCTCTCTCTCTTTATTTTATTTCTGTTTTTCTATTTTGTGCAATTGTTTTGGCTTTAATAAAAATGCCAGAGCATTATCAAGGTTCCTGAAAATATTTGTGGTCACTGTTGAAATTATTTCCAATGGCCCTCAACTAGTTTCAGAATTATTAGAGCATTTTAAAATATTTATAAGATTTAAATGCACCAATTCAAATACAATATGAGTTAATTCAAAAATCCAGAAATGACCTATAATTATGTTCATCATTTTTGGCACAGGGTTTTACCTTTATCAGAAATGATGAACATTTCCAAAGGGCATTTTGGGTTCATTGAAAACAATTTTTATTTGAACCTAGTTGGATTCATTTGTGCTAGGGTTTGGATCAGTCCCCATTTCAAGTTTCAAATAAATTTTAGACATGATGCATCGGTCCTGATGCAACTAACTACAAACAAATTCTAGGGCTGTGACAACTCACCCCCACTAAACAAGAATCTCATCCCGAGATTCAAGCGTAGGGTAAAATAAAGGGGGAACGCAACTAACGGAATCTTAACGATCCAGGTTGCATCCCACAAGAACGTTGATTCGATCACCATCTTTGTCTCGACGTCTTGCTCTGAGAACTCCAGCTATCATGACAATGAGAAGAAAGGGGGGATTTTAGAAGAACCGATCTTCTTGAGGTTCGAAAAATTTAGGATCATCTTAATGATCACAAGATCAACTCACGGAATGAGACATAGAAACATCTCTGGAGCTGAGACGCAAAGCATGCATCAGGAGCGACAAAAGAAATAATTTGAGGAGGGTTTCAAAGTAGCGAGGGGAATTGCCATGATTCCAAAACAGGGCACCTCAGGGAAGGTGACTCGTAGAATTATTCCCTTAAGTGGCAAAAAGAATTACTTTTGATATAGAGATCATTGAGACTCTTTATACCAGCCTAAGGCAATCACAATCGATCATTTGAAGGAGTTCGAAAGAGTGACATACTCGTACTAGAATGGATGATATGGACTACCTTGTTGAAGACAACGCAATGAATGACTTTTGCTTAGCATCGGAAATGGATGGGACCCATGGTAGGACCACTGTTGAGGGCGATGCTGACCAGAAATTACCGAGAAGGGTAGCCCATGGTTGGATGGCACAATGGTGGTGCAAGCTAGGGACAAAGTGCTAATGCTGGAAATGTTCCAACCGTCATATCTGCCTGAGATTCAGATCTGGTTGGTATCAGAATATTCCAGACTCATCAAGTCTAGAAAGAAAAATGAAGGTTTGCAACACAAATCAACGAGATGACGTTGCGAGATTCTCGGGGAGTGAACTATGATAGCAAGCTCCAAAACATGAGCTGGTTCTGCTACAACATGTGAACACGTAGTCCGAGTCAAGCATGACCACATAGTAGTCTTATAATAAAACACTACCGAGTTCTGGTTGGGAACCATCATTGCAGAGAGTGAAGCCCTTGCATAAGTCATATGACTAGCTCTTATGAAGGAACTTCTTCTCCTTGAACAAGTCAATCAGTGGCTTGGTGTGCTAGGAACACATATGGAGTGGAGGCGGCCAACCTATCAAACCATAGGGCACTTCGCACGTGCATGACTAACTTGGGACGATTCCAGAGGAAACAAAACAAACCTTTCTCAAATTCATGGTGGCAACTTACACCTAAAGCACATGAATTCGAGGAAGTCACTTCTTCCATCCAAGCATAGGCTTCATGAACGGAACACGAAGGCATTGCTTACACAAGTTTCCAATACTAGGTTGATGTTCAACATGAATCATGGGAGAGACAAAATGTTGTTGATGGGGTTCAACAACAACTCATCGGAATTCCCATATCACTGGACTTCCACCATCATGTGAACACGGTGATAGCATTGGTCAGACCCAAGAGATATAATGGTGTATGCTCGAGGGATCAACCACGAGTAAGACAACATTAAGAATATCGTTGGTGCTGATTTGACTTGACGATAGCCCATACTCAAGTCAAAGTTTTGACAAGGCAATAGATCCAACAATTGATCCCGAGGACCAATCGATGAAGATATCATCTTTCTTCAACACACACACAAACACACACACACACACACACAAAGATATCCTTTAAAATGAACTAAGTCAGACAAGCTTTTATCTTCCAACTCTCCAAGTTGTTGTTTGGCTTAACCAACTAGCTCAGGGTATCACACACAGATTCTTGGAGCATGGGTGGTTTGGAAGAAAACCAACATGTTCACGAGCTCAACATAACAGTCAGGGAACAACCTGGTAATACTTCCGAGAAGATATTCGGAAAATCACGAACAACAGGTATGTTACTAAGCTCGAGAACAACCTTGCTTTTCAGGGCAAGGTGATATTATCAAAAGAGTGAGGGATTGTCACAATCCTAACTCATTGATCGAAGAGTGCACCAGAAATAAGGACTAGGTAGCACGATCAATCTTAGGATGATGATTTAATAACCAACACACTAAGAATGAGAGTATTGTCCATTTACTACCAAGCAACGAGTTGCTAGGAGTATTGATTTCACACATCACAATTCATTTGTCGGTATTCCGGTTGCAACAACATGGGAACCGAGGAATGAACAATGATGGCAAGACGTATCACTAAATCAAGAATTCATAAGAGGTGGTGCAATTCTCATGACATTCTTGATAAGAAAGAAGGTGACACTTCATGGTAGAACAGAGCAAAAGCTAGATTGGCATCTAGATCTGCGGATTACAACTACTTTGACCCAATCCTAGATATGGATGAGGTACTGGAGTTTGTTTCTCCTAGTCATTCCGGAATAGAATGGCTTGACGGACCACAAGAATAAAAGGGCATCGATGAACACAAATGCACACATACTCTTGGTTATCAACTGATAGAGGAGGGTCGGATACAATCAAGAGGAACAACTCAAGGAACATATAATTTTCTGAGTTGTGGATGCATAGATTAATATGTCGAACCAAGTTCAACATGTTTCTTCCGGATGACCCATGCAGAAAGGTAGAGCTGGCAGAGTATCAACATAGAATCGAGAACTCATCAAGAGCACTCTGGTTGTGATCTTTCGGTTCAACGAGGAACTTCTGCCATAAGAGGTTCATAGTATTTGGAAGAAGGAAATACCACGGACCTCGAGGACTATTGCAAGATTACTAATATCCTAAAGGAACTAGCAAATACGAACCACATGAAGTAGGGTGACTCTCGGGTTCAAGAACCCAGGAATAGAATACCTACTACTAAATGGCATCACAGGATGCTTTCGAGAATGATGGCCAGAATCATCATACGGGGAACACAAAACATGGCTAGTTTACTAGGTGACTCCCTAAAACACCTAGGTTCATAATAATAGCTCCAACAAATATGTCGAGGTACTGGAGTACCTCAACTCACCGATTAGTCTGGTTAATCTGGCCCAAAGGGACATCAAAATGAGAGGAAGGGATTTTGCAAATGCTTCAGATTGTTTTAGAAACCTGGGATGACTCGAACAGCATAACGGCTGTAAATGCTCAAAATGATTTGAGACATCCTGAAAAATAGTGGCATGACCACTCAACATCACAATATCAAGGTTATGAGACCAGCTATGAACATACGGAAGTAGCAAGGACTGAACTGAGATTTGAAACTATCAATTCTATAAGTCTATGGATTAGTAACACGTCATCCTAATAGATAGATGAGAAGGCCTAGTTCTTAGACCCCGTAGAAGAGAAGAGAATGACTCAGATCAGAAGGCCATGAGGTATAAGGAGTAAATAGAGCCTTACGTTCCCTTCCACAATCAATTCCCTTACATAACTAAAGCATTTCTAGACACAACTTCGACCAGTGTGGCTTGGTAAACCCTACAGGCAAAGCTCGATACCAAAGCTGTCAGACCCGATTCCAAGTCACATCGATCTAGTCGGTAACACCTCATATCACTTTGCGGCCTCACGCACGGTATTCCCACAGTGTCGCCTTATCATGGCCCGGGACCGTTTAGCCTTTTGTCTCACGTATATGATAGTGTCGCTCGCATCCATATGACAGAGAACTCGGGCCGACCTGGCTAGTCGTGAACCCAAAGCGGCACTAACCCATGGGGACAGGCATACATGAATCACATCGAGCATGTCGGTCAGCAGCGTGTGAATCCGGGCTGTAACCTTTGGGCTAACAGGACTCAGGAACCCGGGCTGTAGCAGGCTAGGCAGGACTCCGGATGTCACCGCGTGACATTTCCCGAAGGACAGACATATAGGCAGTGAAACACATGCCGGCCATTCAAGTGTCGAGCAGTAGTCTTTGGGCTAGCGGGACTCCGATGAACCGGGCATGTAGCGGACTACTATCGCTCAGAAGCACTAGACTACATTTCCCCATATGAGAGGCTGCCAAGGATAAACAACTAGATTGTCGGATCCCACACATACCAAGCATTTCAAACATACACACAATACGCTCAATATGTGTAAATACAACATGGCATCACAACATAACTCTATGAATCAAATATCTATTCATTAGGCTCCGAGGAGCGAGATATTACAAACATGGGTCTCATGACCCAACATTCAGAGCATACAAGTCAAAGCACATGCGGAAGCTTAACATGTCTGAGTACAGACAACTATAAATGAAAAAGGCCGAGAAGCCTGACTATCTACCAGATCCTGCCGAGGGCACAAAATCGTAGCTGAGGTAACAAGCTAAACGTCGAAGTCATGCGGAACTACTAGCGAGACTGACGTCTCTCTGCAAAACATAAAATAGGCAAACGTGAGTACAAATGTACTCAGCAAGACTTACATCAGAACTAACTACATATGCATCATTATCAACAAAGGGGTGGTGGGGTTTAACTGCAGCAAGCCAGCTTTGACTCGGTGGCTATCCTAAACTACGACTGCAAGTAACTCTTTTGAGGTGGCGCACACGAGTCCACTAATGGATCCGCTCCCGTCTCCCTACGATAACGCCATCCATAGCACTCATGCTTATCTTGCGTATTTTAGAGTATCCACTTTCACTTGTCTATGAACTGTTATAGGCAACCCAGAAGTCCTTTACCGCGGACACGGCTATTCGTAGATGATATTAACCCTGCAGGGGTGTACTTCTTCACACACGCTCACACCACATACCGCCATGTACACATCATGTATCTCGGCAACCTTCAAGCGGAAGCCTGGCGAGGGTGTCGGCCACGGCCTACCTAAACACTGAAGTCCCTAGTCCAGGTTTATCGCCTATTCAGGTTCCATCCGCAGGGAGTCCGCCCGAGGTTTCCACTAACGGCCCTGAATGATGTGTGCAGGTTTCCCGAGACACCAAAGGGTCAAATCGGCACACCGGGCCACGGTGTATCTACCGCATCATAGCCCACCCCTAGGGTCAGCGCTACGCACGGCCTCCAACACATATCCTACAAACACTAGAAACTAGTTGCAACTCCTGGACAGAGAACAAGGGTGGTTAAGAAGCCGAGAGAGTCAATTAAGGATCCCAATGTCTGGTAGTAACTATTTCATGGATCACAAACACAGAACTCAGTTCCTGAGGACGGCTTCAATGAGACAACCCACCATGTACTCCTACATGGCCTCTCACCGCTACCTTTACCAAATCGTGTTCACACACTTAGCTCACACACGTGAGGACATGTTCACACACCTCCGATTCATCCCTGATGAATCAGACCTGATTCAACTCTAAGCAGTAGCAGGCATGACAAACAATCATGAATGAGTAGGCACAACAGGGCTCAAACAACTCCTACTCATGCAAGTGGGTTTCATCTAATTACTGTGGAATGACAAGTCATGCAGAGAATAAAGGGGTTCAGCTACCGCAGCAAGTAACAGATGAATCATTGTTGTCCTAATGCAGTAAAAGAGAGCAGGAGCGAGAGAGTGGGATTGTATCGGAATGAACAAGGGGTTTTGCTTGCCGTGCACTTGAAGATAATATAGTTCTTCATTGGTGTCATCGATCTCGTTAATTAACATCGCCAATCGAGAGGGGCCATTTACCGGCAAGCACAGAAGGAGACAATCAATGCAATGCGACAATATGATGCATGCTATGACATGGCAATATGATGTGTGATAGGTCAAATGCAACTTGGGACAGAAAGGTTTGAGTCCATTTGAACCAAGGATTCAAATGATCACCCAAAATAATAAGTGATATTAGTACATTAGCTTGTTTCACCTTAACAGCAAGGTTAAATTGTTCTGACATGCATGAAACTAGTACAGATGGAAAGACTGGATTTTTCTGATCATTTTTCATATATAACTTATCTGATTTGGAGCTACGGTTGATTTTCTATGATTTTTAGAAGTTTGTACTATTTTCTGGAATTTACTATATAAGAATAAATCCAGAAAATTGCATTACTGCATCAGCACTGCGTCATGCTGACCTCAGCAGGTCAACAGAACCGGTTCAGGTCAAACCTGACCAGTGGGGTCCACTGGTCAGTGACCCAGGGCTAGTTAGAGTCGCTGACAGGTGGGGCTGTGACAACAGACACGTCAGCAGGTCAATTCTGACGTGTGGGGCCGGTCAACGTGTGACGTGGCAAGGTCAAGCTAGTGGGTGGGGTCCATCCTGTTAAATTAAGACTAAGTATTTTGTTAGCCGGTTAATTAACCCTGTGGGACCCATTGTCAGTGATACGGGGGTGTGATTAGTGCTTACTTAACCCGCGCCACGTCAGCGAACGGCGTTCAGCCGCCGGTGACCACATCCCGTGGCGGTGGCTCGCCGGCGTTGCTCGGGATGGCGCTATAGAGCATCATTTTGCTCGTGGTATGCGGCCACAGCAAGCTGGGAGACTCGCGCATTTAGTGCTGGTGGCGGCAGCAGCTGGGATGGCCGGAGTTGACGGCGGCGAGCATTTCCGCGGTGGCCGGAGTTCGGGCACCTGCGGGTTTGGCGTTGTGGTGCGCGGGAAGGGGAGCTGGTGTGTGAGCTGGGCTCCTGGGGGCTTTCTGAGCACGGTGAGGCGCTCCGTTGTGAGCGTGCGCGGCTATGGCTACGGCTACGCCATGGCCGGCGGCGAGAAGCTTTCGGGCATGATGGGAAATGGAGCTAGGGGACGGAACGGAGGGGGCGAGCACAGGAGAAGCAGCAGGGGCTCACAGCGGATCCATCCGAGGCGGAGGCGAGGCCGGGGAAGCGTCAGAGGCAGCGCAAGGTCACCGGAGATCTGGGCGGCCGAAGGTTCAAGACGACGACTTGGACGGTGAAGTAGGGCCTCCGGCGTCGTGTAGCTCGGTGGAGAAGGTCGAGGAAGATGCAGCAGAGCTTCTGGACTGCTCGAGGGGACAAGGGAGAGGCGATGGCCGCGGTGGTGTTCATCGGTGGCGGCAATGGCGCTCGGTGGTAGCGTGCGAGGGAGCCAGAGGAGGAGAGGAGCTCGGGGAGAGAGTGAGAGGGCCTGGGGGGGTGTGGCCGTCTCCATGGCGCTGGAAGGGCCTCGAGGGCGTGAGGCAGGAAGGCAGGGAGGAGGCCACGGCGATCGCGCGTGTGTCGACACGCCTCTGCCCTCTTGGCAGTGGACGATCCAAAGGCGCCCTTGGTGGGCTGGGCCGATTCTGCTGGGCCACCAGGTAAGTGGGCCTCAGGTAAGCGCCAGGTTAGTCCTTCTCTCTCTCTCTCTCTTTATTTTATTTCTGTTTTCTATTTTCTGCAATTGTTTTGGCTTTTAAAAAAATGCCAGAGCATTATCAAGATTCCTGCAAATATTTGTGGGCACTGTTGAAATTATTTCCAATGGCCCTCAACTAGTTTCAGAATTATTAGAGCATTTTAAAATATTTATAAGATTTAAATGCCCCAATTCAAATACAATATGAGTTAATTCAAAAATCCAGAAATGACCTATAATTATGTTCATCATTTTTGGCAAAGGGTTTTACCTTTATCAGAAATGATGAACATTTCCAAAGGGCATTTTGGGTTCATTGAAAATAATTTTTATTTGAACCTAGTTGGATTCATTTGTGCTAGGGTTTGGATCAATCCCCATTTCAAGTTTCAAATAAATTTTAGACATGATGCATGGGTGCTGATGCAACTAATTACAAACAAATTCTAGGGCTGTGACAGGTACATGTAGGAGCGCATTTTTTTGAAGATGGTACAACAAAATCACTCCACTATATATATATAAGCAGGAGCCTTAGCGCTTGCTTTACGAGGGTTCCTCTTATTCACTCTCTCATGCTCTCCAGATCTAAGCAAGACATAGGTGGCCACACACTCTCTCAGCTCACAGCTGGTCACAAATCCGGCCGGACAACCTCGACTGGGGCAGGGGTGTAGGTGCATCGTTCACGCTGTCGTCGGCGATGAGGGAGGAGACCAACGGCTGCCCGCACATCCTGATCGGCGGCCGTGCCGTTCTCTCCGAGAGAGCGCCGACTCTAGAGGGCCTCCGACCCCTTCTTCCTCCCTGTGGTATTGCGGCCAAGATGCGGCCTCCCGACGCCGTATTTGCCACATGCCGATGACCCTCAGGTATATATTCCTTTGAAACCTGCCTTGCTCTACTGCCCCAGCTCCCCACTTGGCTTCGTGTGGATCTTTTTCTACTTCCGTCCATTGTTCCAAAGCCACCTAGACTTTTACTATTATTAGAGGTAAAGCTAGTTCATACAGTCGACTCTAAGAGTTGGTTCAAACAGGGACGAAAGTGGGAAAGATGTAGCATGAATCTAGGACTTGGTTCTAAGAGGAAACGGGGGAAAGTAGTAGATACTGGCTACCCATCTGGTCTCTTGGTTGAAAAGACGAAGTAAGCATGGTGGATGGTGAAGGGTGAGGGGAAGTGGACCTATCTATTGGTTGAAAAAGGAAAGAAAGTGACGGGTGTTGGGGGACAACGCAAATGAGAATGAGCAGGTCTAGATTTCCTGTGCTCACATAGGAAAATGTCGCCGAGCAGATAAAAAATGGGACAAATGCAGACATGTTGCCTGAGTGTTTGCCGCTCTCGGCAGCAACATCTGCCTCACCACTTTATGCCGCTGCTGTCCCTACGCCCATATCGCTACCGTTAATGTAAAATCATATGAAGCATTAAGCAATGCCACCTAATGTCAGTATAAGTAATAGTCGAGTGCCGTCGATAAATTGAAGCAATGCCACCACCATCTTATGAAGTGCTTTCGTCTTGCTTTATTTCCCATGAATTGTGTTTTTGCAGTTACACTTAAATCTCACACTGCTAACATTGCTTCATCCCAGTGGAACTGGACAAATTTGATTGCACATTTACTGACCATGTGCTACTCTCATGACAGTAATACTAATGCTATTGTTCTGCATGTTAATCTAGTGGCAGTGTTGATGTGATGTGATGCTACTTACTTAAGGACACTTTCATACTGTCAATCTAGTGCCAACTATAACACAATAGATGCTGATGTTAATCATACGTCCACTGCAAATATCTGTCACTATTTAAATAATTGTGTTTCATATTTGCGCAAACAGGGATGTATGTCTCCATATCGTTTCGGGATGTCTGTCTCCGTATCGTTTTTATGCCCACAATCAAAAGCACACACCTCAGTTTTAGTAGAACTGCGCAAAATGAGATGGCTATCCCTCGCTGTCGTCGTCTAACCACCCATCTTCCAGGTATTCCTACATTGGTAGTCACTAGGTAGAATGACCAACGCAATATAAAAGAAGTTGATTCGTACGTTTTACTTCCTGATTGCAGTGTCGGGACGAGCGAAAACAACTGCATCCTAGTCCGCAATGCACTTTCTACCAGTTCATCCATGGACCAAGGACTAGCTGGCACGGCTGCACGGCGGTTTTTTGGACAGGTGCGCGAACAAGAGGCATTGTGGTCTGCTTATTTCTGCAAATAGCGGTGCTTAAATTTAGTGGAATGCACAAGAATTTCAGCTGGTCAGTACACTACATGGTTTAGTTCCACATTCCAGCTGAGAACACAATTATAATTGGTTATTCTAGAATGAGAGAACCTAACCCTGGATGGTGGCAACAAGAAAAAACCAGAGTGAACTCCAGGAAATTTAAGCTTGTCGGGAGGCCCTTTGCTCAGAGAAGCCTTGCTTGTTTTTTCCTGATTTGTAAACCTTCTCACAACTTTGTCTTTTGCTGTGAACTAGTATATGTTTGTTATGTTTATGAATCATTGAGATGTATAGAATTGCTTAACTTATGATTTTCAAGTTTTTTATGAAGCCGAGTTTAATGTGAGTGTTCCACATGAACGCTGGACTAGCGTGTGAATGTTTGCAATTTACATTGTGGCCTCAGTTAACTGCATGAACCACTGTAACAAGGTACATAGTTGCTTATATGTTAGACAGCAGATTGTTGATTCTTAGCTGGTCGATACCCTAGTGTTGAAGCAAGCTGAGCCAATGTGCCGTGTTTTGCACAACTGCTTACAAGTGGGGTAGCACCAACAGTGTTTACAAGTACTTATGTATACGTCGACGCACAGTTCTCAAACGAGTACTCTATTTCATCAAAACACACACTGCTCGTATGATAAAACTAGTGAGGATGCCTCTGTTTCGGCAACAATTACGATGATTCACGGGCACACAAAAGTAGCAGCAGTTCCCATAGATGGATTCAAATAGAGGACTAGCCCCAGAGGGCTCGATAACATGCAAAGTTCGGATAATCAGACATAATCCAAACTACTATTAAACACTAGCTGGGGCAAGTATTTCATGCCTCGATCTAATTTGGGCTGGACACAAGACGAACCTTTGCATGAACATCATCAAGGACGTCTGGCAGTAGCTCAATCCTGTGAACCTTCATGAAGACAAACTTGTGGCCTTGCCACTCATAAACTTGTTTGTGGAGGCATGCCATGTCATCTTCCTGCGTAAGCTTGACAAGAACAGTATGCCTCACAAACGAAGGAGTAGCTTTGAACTTCTTGTGCTTTAGTACACCCTGGAAAACACGCCAGACAACAGTGAGGCTGGAATACAACTCTTCATTGGTATAAGAGAAAATGGCTTCCAGGATCGAACAGACTAAAAACTCTGTTTTCCCTGTGCGTATATTCAGGTCATCCGCCTCATAGGGAGTGACATGTACAATCACACAATCCTTGTCTGCATCAGGGCTCTAATTGAAACAGAAAAAAATTCCGAATTACTTTCCAGTATAAGAAACACAAGTTATTTAAACCACTATGTGTAGCATGGCATCGAAGCTAATAAAATTTTGCATTATTCATCACCACATACTTAGATGAAAAACCATAATCGAGATCGACAAAGAAGAGAATCACCTTGGGCAGCTCAGCGGGGGGGGGGGGGGGACACATTCTCGAAGGGGGAAAACTGCTCCTGCAGTGCCATGGGGGCTGTAACCTCAAACGGGGCGTTGACCATCTCAGTAGTGGCCGTGAGCGTATCTGGGGTCGGCTCGGTGGCTGCCTCCATCTTCTTGGAGTGCTCTATCTCGTGGGGATCAGCCACCGCGTCTGCTCCAATATCGGCAAATCTTTGCCTGGTTCTCCTTGGTCCATCATGAAACTGACGAATACTAGGAGACCACTGAAAGGAAAACACAATCGCAATGACAATGAAACAAAAAAGAGAGTGAGGATCGGTTACTGCTTTGCAAAAGTTCTTTTTTTTCTCTGAATGAAAATATACCAACATCACGGATCCGCTTAATTTATCCTTCGTTGACAGAGAAGAACAGTGGTAGATGCGAGTGTTGCCTTTCTTGAAGACGGTGAGGGAGAAGGGGATTCAGCGAAGAGTGAAATGATGGTTGCTTCGTCCATCAAAATTAGACTGCGGGGGAGGTGGGGTTTTGTGATACGACGGCTCGTTATTGCCGCGCTACGACCCGGGGGACTCTCCGCCTGCATACTGCCTTCTAATTTGGTGGATGGCATTTGGGCCCGCGCGATGCATGACCCGCATGTCGGTGAACAAAAGTATAACGACATTCAGTAGGGGGAGACGTTTCGATGACCTAGGAGGAGCCAGAAGTGGTATTGTATCCACTGTACTAGTAGTAATTGTTTTTCTGGGTAGCTGTAGAGTGTCTCCACTGTACTAGTAGTAATTGTTTCTCTGGGACCAAGACAAAACATCCCATCCACCCTAGTAAATCGTAAAATCAATTCAAAAGTCCATATATTTACGGAATGAGAGGCGCTACCCACACCCAGCACACCTCCCCCCCAAAAACACCTGGGTGTTCTTCTTCCTCCTCACTCCCACCCACCTCACGTCAGCTCGCTCCACTCGTACCAACAAATTCCTCACCTCACTCCTACAGAAAACCCCAACTCCCCTTCTTCCTCACTACTACAGAAAACCCCCAGCTCCCCTTCTTCTTCACTCGCACTACAACTAGGCTCGTCATTCGTTACTCTGCTCAAATCCGTGAGCACGACGCGACACCGTCAAGGAAAATGAAGTCGTCTGACCCCAGTGCCAAGAAGATGAGGCTCCCGCCAGCAGCGACGCCTGTTGTAGATCCCGCACCCGGTAGCGCGGCTAGAAGCGGCGACCCCGCCCACACCGGATCCCAGGAATCCATAGAATCTCGGGTGGACCGCATCAGAGATCTCCCGTACGCCGTCCTTCGGGAGATCATCTCGCTTCTCCCGACCAAGGATTGTTGCCGCACCCAAGTCCTCTCAATTCGGTGGCGCCCTCTATGGCGCGCCGTGACCCTTAATCTCGACTGCGTCAGCTATCTCTCTTCAATGATTTTGAAATCCCCCGAGCCATCATCTCCTCCCACCAGGGCTCCGTTCAAAGCCTTTGCATCCCGTCATGCTACCTGAGCAAGCATACCATGCCCTGCACGGTGGACGCCTGGCTGAAATCCCCTGAATTCACAGAACTACAGCTTCTTGAGTTCTACTATTCCCCTGGAAATCACCTACCAGATACCGAACGCCATCTACCTGTGCCCTCAGCACCGATGTCCATCTCGCGGTTTTCCTCCTCTCTCCACACCGCCACCTTTGATACTGTATGTCGACCTACCGCATAACTGGTACTAAACCTTCGACTCCCATTTCTCAAGAAACTTTCACTTATGCAGGTTCTTATATCGGAGGCCTCATTGCACAACATCATCCACTCTAGTTGCCCTGCCCTGGAGTGCTTGGTGCTTGTTTTCACAGTTAGAATCGGTTGTCTCCAAATAAAGTCGCCTAACCTTGTAAGGATTGGAATTTGTTTTGACGGAAGGCAGCTCATCATCCAAGATGCCCCTTCACTTCAAAGGTTGATCCTTGATTCTAGTTATTCACCGTTGGAAATAATCGTCCTCTCTGCGCCTAAACTGGAGACCTTGGGTGTAATACATGATCTCATGTTTCATTTCAATACGGCGTTTGGCTCCACAGTTCTTCAGGTACTTTACATTATCATCTACACTTGTAACCAAAAGCTGTATTTTCAATTTCTGCGCATAAGTTATATGTCATCTTGGAGTACACATTTTGTACTAATATTATGTTCTATGGTCAATGAAGAGTTTCTCCATGGATGGCCTATCAATGGTGCTGGATTATGTCAAGATCTTATTTATCCAAATGAATAGTTTTGATCTGAATAAGAGTATTGGCTTGCTGCAATGCTTTCCTTGTCTGGAGAAGTTGTATATAAAGGTGATAATTTCACGCACATTGGAAGCCCGCATATAGTGTACTAGAATTAACCGTTCATCTATTGCTCTTTCGACCCTCATTTTTTAGACCTTAACTGTTTTCAATCTTCATGTCTATTTAGGCAACAGGACGGGGTAAGAAAGTTATAACCAATCGGTGGATTCATAAGCATCGGGATTTTCTCACTTCTCATGAGATTCGATTGAAGACACTAACGCTAGAACGATATGTAGCCAACCGTGCAAACACTAGATTTGTCACATTCCTCCTGCTGAATGCGAGGTTACTATTGTCAATCAGGCTTAAGTTTATCAGCAACATGGTTTTGGCGGATGGGTATATGGAAGAGCAAAAAAAGGAGTTTCAGGTGGGCAAAAGAGCTTCTGAACGTGCGGGCTTCTATTTACAACATATTGTGGTCATAATCCAAAATTTTACGACCAGGATGTTCATTCTATGGACCTGACCGATCCATTTGACTGTGACCGCCGAAAATAGCGCTGGAGTTAGATGTTGTTGCCCTTTTCAACCTGGGTTTTTTTGTAAACCTGATGAACAATTAACCCTCGTGCTTTTGTACAGTTTGTAAGCTGGAGTTAGATGTTCTTTCCCTTTCCAACTCGGCTGTGACTATCATATTTTCTTTGAAGCAAGGCAAATGGCTTGCCAGTCATTTAATTTAGAGTGAAATATTGTAACAACTAACAAATCCCAACCAAGGAAAACAACATCACTCTCACCGGGTGCTTGAGCTCACTATGCATTACAGGAGCCAAGTGATTAGCCCCCACCAGCATCCACGAACTTATTTTGAACTAGCACATCAAATGGGCTGTAAATTTTCATAGGAAAGGCTGCATGACCGTGACAGATTTGGATTCTGACATTTGGGACACGCGAGGAAATAGCCTATCCAATGTGGTGTCGACTTACTAGCTACCAACAAACGATTCTGCCTACCAGCCGTTGGATTGACATCCAACATCTGTCGTGTATCTTCTATCTCTTGTTTTCTTCTTCCTCCAGCCACCCAAACCAAACCACCCCGTCGGCTCCGCCTGCTCCCGCCTCCCATGGCTGGCTGCGCCTCCGCCGCCCTACCGTATGTACCCTCCAACGTTGGCCAGTCCCTACCTCTATTCTCCCACACGTCCTGTTATTCTTTGGCGACGTCAGCCCCAACACGCACCCGCACCTTAACCAGTCAACCTCGTACTCCCCTCCGCCTGCGACTGGACCGGTGCATCTTCCACGACTCCTGTTCCTTCCGTACGAGGCCTTGCCATTGTCCTCCGCCTTGCGGCCTTGGTTCGCTCGCCGTGCGCGGTGCGCCGCCATCTTGCATTGTCCACATCGTCAACAACCGAGAGGAACAAGGAGATGACTGTACATGGAGAGTATGAAAGTAGGGACCCACCAGCGTCATGGCAGTACGCAAGCAAGTGCCTCTATATTGCAAGCCCAAAAATATGGTTCCTCCTAATGGTTGGACATCTGGGGTCACACCATTGTCAACGTAGTCAATAAACGAGAGAATTACACTACGAGCGGCTGACGCCAGGGACCCAACAGGTCGCGCAGTTTGTTTTTGAGGAACAAGCAGTTGTTATTTTTACTAGTTTTAGCGACGGATCAGGGTAACAACAGGGCTGTGCAGGGGCTGTGGCCCGTCTAGCTGGGGTTTTATTTATGTTTACCACATCATGAGCCCAGTTGTGTTTTTTTCTTGCTGAAAATGGCTACCCAATTCTATTTTTTTAAAGAAATACCCAAACGAGGCCTACTTGCTTTATCAGCCCTGCTGGGCTGATAATCTTTCAAGACGAGGAGAGTTTCATTCGGTTTGCCCAGAATGGGCTGTGCATTTTTAAAACACATCAAACCGGGAATTAGATTCATTTTTTTTCATTACAAGATTTTAAATTCCATTGATTTTTATGTGTGGGCAATTATTCGGATTTTCTATTTATATAAATTATTTTTCAAAATAGTTTGAATGTGAATCGATATTTTTGGATTAAAAACAGTTGACCGCACCGAAATATGCAAAAAATCGTATACTTTTTAACCGTGGCCACAATATGGGGTGTAATGCTAACAAAAACATGATGGGCTCCAAAAAAATTCTTAAGAATTAGCAAATGGGTTGTACATTATTAGAAATAATGCACACGAGAGCAGTGATTGTTGGATGTCCAACCAACGGCTGTCGTGCTTCTTCAATCTCTGCTTTTCCTGCTCCAGCCGCTATTACAACCCTAGTCAGTGTTGCATTAGTGTGATGCATCATGTCTAAATTTTCCTAGAAACCTGAAATGGGGATGATCTAACCCCCAGCATCACCTAAACCAACTAGGGTTACTAAATAATTTTCTCAATGAACCTGAAATGCCCTTCAAAAATGTCCATCAATTTTGTCATGGTTTAGAACCTCTGCCAAAATTGGTTCACATTTTTCTAGGACACCTCAGGTCACTGAATTAAATCATATGCTATTTCCAATTGGGCATTTAAATGATGTATATTATTTTAAGTGCTCAATTAATTATGAACTTAAGTGTGGGCTGTTAGGAATAATCCTAACAGAGCCCACAATTATTTTAGGGATTTTTGGTAACGTTTTGGTATTTTTAATAAAGCTCAGAAGTTACAGAAAAATAGAAAACATGATTTAATTAGAAGAGAGAGAGAGAGAGAGAGAGAGAGAGAGAGAGAGAGAGAAAGGCCACGGGCCACTTACCTGGCTGGGCCGGCCCACCTGGCCTGTGCGAGTCATCACCTACCTCTGCCAGTAGGCAGAGGAGGGACACCGTGACGCCGCCGAGTTCGCCACGCCACCACTCTGCCTGCCTGCTCTCGCCCGCGGCAGCGCAGCGCCTCGAAGAGCCTCCTCGGCGCCTCCCCAACCCTCTCTCACTCTCCCTCGTCCCCGTCCACTCCTCTGTCTCTCTCTCCCGCGGTTGCTGCGACCGCCCGAGAACACCGACGAGCACCCCCGTGGCCACCGACCCTCCCTCGCCCTGCCGCCGAGTCCAGAAGCTCCGCCGTGTCGTCCTCGACCTCCTCGCTGAGCTACGCAATGTCGGACGCCCGGAAGCCTCGCCAATGCCGCCGTTACCGACCTCGGGTGCCGGTGATCCCCATCGTCATTTCGCTGGACCTCGAGCCTCCCTTTCCTCGCCAGCACCACTAGAAGAACCGCGGTGAGCCGCTACACCGTTTCCCCCATGTCACGTTGCCTAATTCGCACTCTTGCTGCATGAACCACTGGAGCCGAGCGCTCCCCGCCGCCGGCCATGTCGCCGTCGTGGTTGCAACACCCACACGTCGCACAAGAGCATGTAGGCATGCTCAGCGCTTCCTCAGGAAGCCGCAGATCCCACCAGTTTAGCTCGCAACGCGCCGTAGCACCAAACCCGTCGGTGCCCGAACTACGGCGGCCGCAAAAGAGCTCGCCGCCGTCAGCTCCGGCCACCCCAGCTGTTGCCGCTTGTCTCTTTGGGTGCGCCTCACTCCCAGGAACCCGTAGGAGCAAACGGCGCATCGAATGGTGCTCCGTAGCGAGCGCACGGTGCATCTCCGCCGTCGGCCGGGGTCGTTGCCGGTTAGCCTCGGGCGAGCTGACATGGCAACGTCTTTAGCAGCTAAACACGCTAATTAACCCCCCGCTCTAGACACTGACAGTGGGCCCTGCTGCCTAATTAAACCGCTATTTAGTTTTAAGTTAGATTAGTTAACAGAACCAGCGGACCCACGTGTTAGGATTGACTGGCTGACGTGGCAGTTGACCAGGCCCACCTGTCGGTGACACTAACCAGCCCTGAGTGCCTGACCAGTGGGCCCCACTGGTCAGGTTTGACCTAGACCGCACACTGTTGACTCGCTTATGTCATGCTGACTCAGTGTTGTCGCAGTAATGCATTTTCTGGAATTAGTTTAATTCTAAATATTTAGAAAATCCAGAAAATTGCCTAAACTTCTAAAAATCATAGAAAATCAATTGTAACTCCAAATGCAAAGATTTATATTTGAAAATGATAAGAAAAATCCAATCTATCCATTTATGCTACTTTCATGCATGTTAAACCAACTTATACCCACTGTATAAGTGAAAACATGATAATGGCATTTTAAATGCTAAATATGGAGTTTGCATATGAACCCTTGGTTCATATGGACTTCATCTAAATTGTTGCTAGATGCATTAGCACAAATCATAACATTATTGCCATGTCACATTCATGCATCATATTGTGCATTGCATTGATTGTGTTCTTCCTTGTTTGCCGGTAATTGTTCCCTCTCGATAGACGTGTTCCGGCGATGAGATCGATGACACCGATGAAGAACTATACTATCTTCAGATGTGCCAGGCAAGCAAACCCCCTTGTTCATTCTGATACAATCCCACTCTCTCACTTCTGCTCTCTTTTACTGCATTAGGACAACAACAATTCAATTGTTTCATGTTGCGGTAGTTGAACCCCTTATCCTCTGAATGACCTGTCATTGCCACAGTAAATAGATGAAACCCACTAGCTTTAGTAGGAGTTGTTTGAGCCCTGATGTGCCTACTCATTCATGTTTATTTGTCATGCCTGCTACTGCTTAGAGTTGAGTCAGCTCTGATTCATCGGGGATGAATTGGAAAGTGGTGAACATGTCCTACTTTTGAGAGCTAAGTGTGTGAATACGATTTGGTAAAGTTAGCGATGAGAGGCCATGTAGGAGTACATGGTGGGTTTTCTCATTGAAGCCTTCCTCAGGAACTGAGTTCTGTGTTTGTGATCCATGAACAACTACTACCATGCATTGGGCCCTGAAATATGACCTCGCTCGACTTCTTAACCACAGTAGTCCTCTGTCCAGGAGTTGCAAGTAGTTTTTGGTGTTTGTAGTATGCCGGAGGTCGTGGGCAGCGCTGACCCGCGGGGTGGGCTGTGATGCGGTAGGTACGTGGCACGGTGTACCGGACGCCCGTTTGGTGTCTCGGGAACCCTGCACACATCGTTCGGAGCCGTATGTGGAAACCTCGGCCGGACTCCCTGCGGATGGAACCTGGATAGGCGATAAACCTGGACTAGAGACTTGAGTGTTTAGGTAGGTCGTGGTGTACACCCACGTCGGCTTTCGCTTGAAGTCTGCCGAGCACATGTCGTGTGCAGACACTAAGTGGTGGAAACATGTATGAAGAAGTACACCCCTGCAGGGTTAACATCATCTATTCGAATAGCCGTGTCCGTGGTAAAGGACTTCTGGGTTGGCTATAACAGTTCATAGACAAGTGAAAGTGGATACTCTAAAATGTGCAAGATAAGCGTGAGTGATATGGATGGCGTTCTCGCAGGGTGACGGGAGCGGATCCTTAGTGGTGTATTGATATGGTGAATATGTGGACTCGTGTGTGCCACCTCAAAAGATTTAATTGCAGTCGTAGTTTAGGATAGCCACCGAGTCAAAGCTGGCTTGCTGCAGTTAAACTCCACCACCCCCCTTTGTTGATAATGATGCATATGTAGTTAGTTCTGTTGTAAGTCTTCCTGGGTACATTTGTACTCATGTTTGCTTAATTTATGTTTTGCAGAGAGACTTCAGTCTCTCTAGTAGTTTCGTGTGGACTTCGATGTTTAGCTTGATACCTCAGCTACAATCTTGTGCCCCCGGCAGGATCTGGTAGATAGTCAGGCTTCTCAACCTTTTTCATTTGTAGATGTCTGTACTCAGACATGTTAAGCTTCCGCGTGTGCTTTGACTTGTATGCTCTGAATGTTGGGTCATGAGACCCATGTTTGTAATATCTCGCTCCTCGGAGCCTATTGAATACATACTTTGAGTCGTAGAGTCATGTTGCGATGCCATGTTGTATTTACACATATCGAGCATATTGTGTGTATGATTAAAATGTGTGGTATGTGTGGGATCGGACAACCTAGTTGTCTATCCTTGGTAGCCTCTCTTATGGGGAAATGTAGTCTGGTGCTTCCACTGAGCCATGGTAGTCTGCTACAGCCCGATTTACCGGAGTCCTGCTAGCCCAGTTACTACTGCTCCGGAACACCTAGACTGGCCGACATGTGATCCACTTTGTTCCTGTGTTTGTCCTTTCGGGGAAATGCCACGCGGTGACTTCCGGAGTCCTGCTAGCCTGCTACAGCCCGGGTTCCCGGAGTCCTGTTAGCCTAGTCGCTATAGCCCGGATTCACATGCTGATGACCGACACGTTCGATGCTGGTTCATGTATGCCTGTCCCCGTAAGTTAGCGCCACTTTGGGTTCATGACTAGTCATGTCGGCCCTGGTTCTCTGTCATATGGATGCTAGTGACAATATCATATACATGAGCCAAAAGGCGCAAACTGTCCTGGGCCAGGTAAGGTGGCACCCATGGGAATACCGTGCGTGAGGCCGCAAAGTGATATGATGTGTTACATCCTAGACCGGTGTGACTTAGAATCGGGGTACTGACAGCCGCTCAAACAAGCGCTGGCGGGACTGCCTGCTCCCTCCTCCCGTAGTCGGCTATGCTGCCGCGCAGGCCTCATCGCCCCACCATACTCCCATCGCTAGCCTAGCCATCCCTCTACTCACCCACACATGTTGTTATTCTCTGGGGACGTCAGATGAACTAGTAAACCCTCGTACTCCTCCGCGTGGGAAACAACTGCCGAGTCTTCCCTAGCTCCGTGTCGTTCCCTTCCTAGGCCTCGCCGTCGTCCACCGCCCTGGTGCTCTCGGCGCGGCCTGGTCAACATGGTCAATGAACGACATCCATCGGAAGTGGCTTGGATGTGGAGAGGCTGACAGCTGGGTCCACGGCCGCACGCAAGGACATGCCTCCTTATTACGCGCAAAATATTGATTCCTCCACCTGACAGCTAGGACCCACAGGAAGGGCTTCTGTATTTCGCGAAAAAAACGTTACTGCCGCTGACAGGTCGGACCCACCAGCTATATCTTCGCACGCAAGGAAGTGCGTCCTTATGACGGACAAAAAAATGAGTACCCGCCTGCTAGGTGGGACCCACCATAGTGGGTGGCTGACTTGGAGGCCTAATAAGTTGACGGGGACAGAGGGCTTTGTCAACTTAGTCAATATGAACGATTCTAGCTCAAGTGACCATATGATGTCCATCCAACAGCCATAGTGCTTCTTCAACCTCTTGTCTTCTTGCTCGAGCCCCCCAAAGCAGCGCCGGTCGTGCCGCCTGCTCCTGCCTCCCGTGGTCGGCTGTGCTGCCGTGGAGGCCTCACCGCCCCCATACTACTCCCACAGCTGGCCACGCCATCCCTCCACTCACCCACACCCCCTGTTATTCTACGGCGACGGCAGCCTCACACCACATCCAAACCAGTGAACCCTCGTACTCCTCTCTGCATGGACATCCACTACCGCGTCTTCCCCAGCTCCGCGTCGTCCCCTTCCTAGGCCTCTCCGTCGTCCACTGCCTTGGTGCTCTCGGCGCGGCGTGGTCAACGTGGTCAACGACCGACTTCCATAGGAAGAGTATTGTACGTGGAGAGGCTGAAAGCTGGGTCCACGGCCACAGCCCAGTTTTTTGTGATTTGCCAAGTAAGTCGCTTTGTCGGGCCTGTTGGGCTGCAAATCTTTCAAGACGAGGAGAGCTTCATTCGGCTGGCCGAGAAAATGGCCTATCAGTAATGAGAAATGGGTTGTACATTTTTAAAACACATCAAACCGGCAATCAGTTTCAAATTTCTTTTTTTCATTTCGAGATTTTAAATTGCATTGATTTTTATGTGTGGACAATTTGTTGGATTTTATATTGATATACAGTTATATTTCAAATCAGTTTGAATGTGACTCGAAATTTTGGGATTAAAAACAGTTTGGACCGCACCGAAATATGCAAAATTTCGTATAATTTTTTAACTATGGCCACAATCTGGGTTGTAATGCTAACAAAAAGAATATGGGCTCCAAAAAAACCTTAAGAATTAGCAAATGGGTTGTATGTTGTTTTCCACAGATTTGAGGCTTTCCTAAAAAAAAGGTTGACGCACAAGCAGTGACTGTTGGATTTCCGTCCAACGGCCGTCGTGCTTCTTCAATGTCTGCTCTTCCTGCTTTAGCCGCTCAAACAAGCGCCGGCGGGACTGCCTGCTCCCTCCTCCCTGACGGCTGTCTTTGCCGTCTTGAGGCCTCACCGCCCCACCATACTCCCATCGCTGGCCTAGCCATCCCTCTACTAACCCACACCTGATGTTATTCTCCGGCGACGGCAGACGAACCAGTAAACCCTCGTACAGTCGTACTCCCCTCCGCGTGGGAAACAACTACCGAGTCTTCCCTGGCTCCGTGTCGTTTCCTTCCTAGGCCTCCCCGTCGTCCAGCGCCCTGGTGCTCTTGGCGCGGTCTGGTCAACGTGGTCAACGACCGACATGCGTCTTAAGTGGACTGTATGTGGAGAGGCTGACAGATTGGTCCACGGCCGCACGCAAGGAAATGCCTCCTTATTACGCGCAAAATAATGATTCCTCCACCTGACATCTGGGACCCACCGGAAGGGCCTCTGTATTTCACGAAAAAAATGTTACTGCCGCTGATAGCTCGGACCCACCAGCTATATCTTCGCACGCAAGGAAGTGCCTCCTCATTACGCACAAAAAATTAATACTCCCCCTGCTAGCTGGGACCCAGTATAGTGGCAGGCTGACTTGTGGGCCTACTAAATTGCCGGGGATGGAGGGCTTTGTCAACTTACTCAATATGAACGATTCTAGCTCCAGTGACCGTACGATGTCCATCCAACGGCCGTAGTGCTTCTTCAACCTCTGGTCTTCTTGCTCCAGCCGCCCAAACCAGCGCCCGTCGTGCCTCGTGCTCCTGCCTCCCGTGGTCGGCTGCGATGCGGCAGAGGCCTCACCGCCCCTACTACTCCCACCACTGGCAAGGCCATCCCTCTACTCACCCACACCCCCTATTATTCTGCGGCAACGGCAGCCTCACACCGCAGCGAACCAGCGAACCCTCATACTCCTCTACGCGTGGGCATCCACTGCCGCGTCTTCCCAGGCTCCGCGTCGTCCCCTTCCTAGGCCTCGCTGTCGTCCGCCGCCTTGGTGCTCTCGGCGCGGCATGGTCAATGTGGTCAACGACCGACTTCCATCGGAAGAGTACTGTACGTGGAGAGGCTAACAACTGGGTCCATGGCACCCGCAAGGAAGTACCTCCTTATTACGCGCAAAGTAATTAATCCTGTACCTAACAGCAGGGACCCACCAGATGGGCCACCGTTTTTCGCGAAAAAAATGTTTCCCCCCTGACTGCTAGGACCCACCAGTTACATCCTCGCACGCAAGGAAGTGCATCCGGGCAAAAAAAAGGATTTCCCCCCTGACTGTTGGGACCCACCAGCTATATCTTCGCACGCAAGTAAGTGCCTGACAGTCGGGACCCACCTGGTCGAAGGGTATGTAGTGTTTTCATTATAGTCGCGAACGTGTACGTACATAATTGTCGATGTAGAGCGCGCACGTGTCGTAGTTGAGGCACGCATGTAGCATGTACACGTACAGACACCAACCAGTGTGCAAGAAAGAAAATACGGCCACGTATGTACATACGGGCGGGGTCTCGAACGCCTACTCGCGCATACGTACGGCCAGGGCTCGTGTACATGGCTGGGTCGGAACGGAGAAACTGCGGCGTCGTCGTGTTCATGGGGAGGCAATGGAATGCGTCGTGTTCATCGGGAGGCAACAAAACGCGTGGGAGCCAACCGGCTTGGACAGAACATCCGATGGAAATGAGGCCTGGCGTACCGAAGAACGAAGGAGACGGCCTTGTGTTCGACCGGCCACGTTCGAGACGGGATCCTGTTCATCGGGAGCGGTCTGGCGTACCGCAAAACGGAGGAAACGGACCTCCTACGGTCGAAACGGGGGTCCTGTTGATCGGGAGGGGTGTGGCGTATGATAACCCACAAGTTTAGGGGATCAATTGTAGCCTCTTTCAATAAGTAAGAGTGTCGAACCCAACGAGGAGCTAAAGGTAGAACAAATATTCCCTCAAGTTCTATCGACCACCGATACAACTCTACGCACGCTTGACGTTCGCTTTACCTAGAACAAGTATGAAAGCTAGGGGCTGTTTAGATAAAGACACAACTAAATTACTTTTAGTAGAGAGCTTTTGTCAACAAGAAAGTTATTTGTCCCCAGGCAATCGATAACTAGACCGGTAATCATTATTGCAATTTTATTTGAGGGAGAGGCATAAGCTAACATACTTTCTCTACTTGGATCATATGCACTTATGATTGGAACTCTAGCAAGCATCCGCACCTACTAAAGATCATTAAGGTAAAACCCAACCATAGCATTAAAGTATCAAGTCCCCTTTATCCCATACGCAAACAACCTACTTACTCGGGTCTGTGCTTCTGTTCACTCACGCCACCCACTATAAGCAAATCATAAACATATTGCAAACCCTACAGCGGGGATCCCTCACGCTTGCGCGAAACGGAGAGCACCATAGGACAACACCAATAATAAAACATGCAACTCAAACCAATCTTGATCATCAAATAGCCATTAGGATAAAACGTCTCTACTCAAACATCATAGGATAGCCATGCATCATTGGGAAATAATATATAGCGTTGAGCACCATGTTTAAGTAGAGATTACAGCAGGTAAGAGAGAGGTTACACCGCTGCATAGAGGGGGGGAGAGTTGGTGATGATGGCGGTGAAGTTGTTCGTGAAGATTGCGGTGATGATGATGGCCACGGCAGCGTTCTGGCGCCACCCAAGAGAAGGGAGAGGGGCCCCTTCGCCTTCTTCTTCCTTGACCTCCTCCCTAGATGGGATAAGGGTTTCCCTCCGTCCTTGGCCTCCATAGCATGGGAGGGGCGAGAGCCCTCCAAGATTGGATCTATCTCTCTGCTTTCTCCCTATTTCTGCGTTACATTACGCTGCCCTTTCACCGTTTCGGGTATATATGGAGATCCGTAACTCCGATTGGACTAAAACCTTCGCCGTGATTTTTTACCAAAAATTAGCTTTCTTGCGGCCGAAGAAGGGCATAAACCACCTTACGGGTGGCCCACGAGGGTGGGGGACGCGCCCTCCTGGTACGGGCGTGGGCCCCTACCTCGTGGCCACCTCGGACACCGTTTCACGTTGATCTTTCTCCCAGATTTTCCAAATATTCCAAAAATAGGGTCTGTCCGCTTTTATCCCGTTTGGACTCTGTTTGATATGGATATTCTGTGAAACCAAAAACATGCAATGTATGTGAACCGCACTTTGGGCATAGGATCAATATGTTAGTCCCAAAAATAGTATAAAAAGTTGCCAAAAAGTATGTGGAAGTTGTAGAATATTGGCATGGAACAATCAAAAATTATAGATACGACGGAGACGTATCAGCATCCCCAAGCTTAGTTCCTGCTCATCCTCGAGTAGGTAAATGATAAAAAAGATAACTTTTGATGTGGAATGCTAACTAGCATAATCTTGATCATATGTCTAATCATGGTATGAATATTAAGACACGAGTGATTCAAGGCAATAGTCTATCCTTTGACATAAAAACAGTAACACTTCAATCATACCAACCAAGAAATTATGTCTTATTGAAATAACATAGCCAAAGAAAGCTCATCCCTAAAAAATCATATAGTCTGGTTATGCTCCATCTTCACCACACAAAATATTCACATCATGCACAACCCCGATGACAAGCCAAGCAATTGTTTCATACTTTTGACGTTTCTCAAACCTTTTCAACTTTCACACAATACATGAGCGTGAGCCATGGACATAGCACTATAGGTGGAATAAAATATATGATGATGGGGGTAATGTGGAGAAGACAAAAAAGGAGAAAGTCTCACATCGACGCGGCAAATCAACGGGCAATGGAGATGCCCATCAATTGATGTCAATGTGAGGAGTATGGATTGCCTTGCAACAGATGCACTAGAGCTATAAGTGTATGAAAGCTCAAACTGAAACTAAGTGGATGTGCATCCAACTTGCTTGCTCATGAAGACCTAGGGCATTTGAGGAACCCCATCGTTGGAATATACAAGCCAAGTTGTATAATGAAAATTCCCACTAGTATATGAAAGTGATAACTCAAGAGACTCTCTATATGAAGAACATGGTGCTACTTTGAAGCACAAGTGTGGTAAAAGGATAGTAACATTGCCCCTTCTCTCTTTTTCTCTCATTTTTTGTTTTCCTTTCTTTTTTTTTTCTTTTTTTGGGCCTTCTCTTTTTTGGCCTTTCTCTTTTTATTATTTTTTGGTCCGAGTCTCATCCCGACTTGTGGGGAATCATAGTATCCATCATCCTTTCCTCACTTTGGGGCAATGCTCTAATAATGATGATCATCACACTTCTATTTACTTACAACTCAATATTACAACTCGATATCTAGAACAAAGATATGACTCTATATGAATGCCTCCGTGATGTGCCGGGATGTGCAATGATCTAGCGTAGCAATGACATCAAAAAACGAACAAGCCATGAAAACATCATGCTAGCTATCTTACGATCATGCAAAGCAATATGACAATGAATGCTCAAGTCATGTATATGATGATGATGGAGGTTGCATGGCAATATATCTCGGAATGGCTATGGAAATGCCATAATATGTAGGTATGGTGGCTGTTTTGGGGAAGGTATATCGTGGGTTTATTGTACCGGCGAAAGTTGCGCGGTACTAGAGAGGCTAGCAATGGTGGAAGGGTGAGAGTGCGTATAATCCATGGACTCAACATTAGTCATAAAGAACTCACATCCTTATTGCAAAAATCTATTAGTTATAGAAACAAAGTACTACGCGCATGCTCCTTGGGGGATAGATTGGTAGGAAAACAACATCTCTCGTCCCTGACCGCTACTCATAAGGAAGACAATCAATAAATAAATCATGCTCCGACTTCATCACATAACGGTTCACCATACATGCATGTTACGGGAATCACAAACTTCAAGACAAGTATTTATACAATCCACAACTACCCACTAGCATGACTCTAATATCACCATCTTTATATCGCAAAACTATTGCAAGGAATCAAACATATCATATTCAGTGATCTACAAGTTTTATGTAGGATTTTATGACTAACCATGTGAATGACCAGTTCCTGTCATCTCTCTAAATAGATATAAGTGAAGCATGAGAGTTTAATTATTTCTACAAAATATAAGCCCATGATCTAACAAATATAAGTGAAGAAAAAGAGCATTCTACAAATGGCAGTTGTCTAAGTGAAGAGAAAGAGGCAATCCAAACATCAAATGACATAAGTGAAGCACATTCTATAAAGCCGTACTCAAAAGATATAAGTGAAGTGCAAAGAGCATTCTATAAATCAACCAAGGACCATCTCATACCAGCATGGTGCATAAAAGAAAAATGAAAACTAAACGCAAAAGACGCTCCAAGATTTGCACATATCACATGAATGAAACGAATCCGAAAACATACCGATACTTGTTGAAGAAAGAGGGGATGCCTTGCGGGGCATACCCAAGCCTAGATGCTTGAGTCTCCTTGAATATTTACTTGGGGTGCCTCGGGCATCCCCAAGCTTGAGATCTTGCCTCTCTTCCTTCTTCTCACATCGAGACCTTCTCGATCATCGAACACTTCATCCACACAAAACTTCAACAGAAAACTCGGTAAGATCTGTTAGTATAATAAAGCAAATCACTACTCTAAGTACTGTTGCGAACAAATTAATATTTTGTTTTTGCATTGTGTCTACTGTAGAATAACTTTTCCATGGCTTAATCCACTGATATAAATTGATAGTTTCATCAAAACAAGCAAAGTATGCATCAAAAACAGAATCTGTCTAAAACATAATAGTCTGTAATAATCTGAACATTAACCATACTTCTGATACCAAACAAATTCTGCCAAAATTAGGAAAAATAAACAATTTGTATAGAAAGACAGTGAAAAAAGAATCAGAACCATTTGAGATTCCAGTAAAAAAGTAAAAATCGCGCACTACAGCCAAAGTTTCTGTCTTGCACCTTACAAACCAACAAGTATTGTAAACATCCTAAAGGCAAACCATGGCACATTATTTTTATAGTACAATGGAATTGTACAAGGGGGTAATTATTTTTGTTGAAAAGTTTCTGTAATCAAGATTCACAAATTTTTCGTGAGCATGAACAAAGTTCAAGGCTAGCTCCCACTTCAACAATGCTTGTCTCTCTCACTTTCACTTCCCTTTTTGAAAAAGTTTTGGGTTCCCCTCTTTATTTTTGTTGTTTTTAAACTATATGAAAGCACTCAACAGAAATAAATTACTCTCTAAAACTTCCGGGTTGTTTCCCTGGTAGCGATTTCTTTAAAGCCATTAAGCTAGGCATATAGTGCTCAAGTAGTGAATCCACCCGGATCCCAAGGTATATCAAAGCCAATTTTAATTAGCAATGATTTGGCATTTAGTAGTGAGCACGAAACAACATATATCATGTAATGACGAAGTCTAACTCTCTTCCTATGCATCGTCATGCAATAAAAGAACAATTCATGCACGCAAAGTAAAGGCCAATGCATAGGATAAACAGTTTCTTGCAATTTTATTGTATTGGAAACATAGAGAGGTGGAGATATAGGTCCTCTCTCATAATAATTTCAAGTAGGAGCAGCAAGCACAAGCATATTGTATCTATCAAAATCATCATGTGCAACGGTTAAAGGCAACCCATCAATATAATCCTTAATAAGCACAAACTTCTCCAATATAGTGTAGTCGGGAGAATTCAAAAAGATAATAGGACTATCAGGCGTGGGTGCCACAGCAACAATTTCATGTTTAACATAAGGAACTATAGCAAGTTCATCTCCATAAGCATAATTCATATTGGCATCTTGGCCACAAGCATAGCAAGCATCATCAAAAAGGGATATTTCAAGAGAATCAACGAGATCATAACAATCATCATAGTAATCATCCTTCGGTAAGCATGAAGGGAAATTAAACAATGTATGAGTTGAAGAGTTACTCTCATTAGAAGGTGGGCACGGGTAGCTAATCCGCTCTTCCTCCTTTTGTTCTTCGCTCTCCTCATCATCTTTTTCATCCAATGAGCTCACAGTTTCATCAATTTCTTCTTCCATAGACTCCTGCAAAATAAATTCTCTTCTTGGACAGCGGAATAGTCCTCGATATATGGTTCAACATAGGCATTAGAAGCATAATTATCATAGCAATATTTAAGTATGGCAAAATTTTCAGATTTGTAAAGAGTAGCATCATACTTTTCAATCAAAGAAGCAATTTCAAAAGCACCCTTAAAAGCAACAAATTCTTCAATTTGTTGAACATCATACTAATTATAAACACCCTTATCATACGAAGATACGATTCCATTATCACTAAACTCACATTGATAGGGAAGGTGTTTCTTAGGGTTTTCAGAACAACAAGTAAAATCATAAATTTCACATAAATTCCAAGAATAGCATTGCATAGTATTAATTTGATGTTGTAAAAGTTTTCCTTTTTGAGATAAGCGGTGTCGCACATAAGAAGCATGCGCATCTAAAGATTTGCCCTCAACTAAGCTAGTTGGGGTTTCAGCACGAGCACAAAGGGATCGAAGATGATCCAAGTAAAAAGTTTCAGGAGTGTGATAGATTTTGAGTGGTTCTTCAACCATTGGTTCAGCAGGTACAACTAATTTTTTTGGTATTTTGTGTTTCCTACCCATAACTAAAGATAGAAAACAACTAAGAACAGCAAAAAAAAATTACTTAGTGATAAAGCAAACAAGCACAAACGAGAATATTCACCCCACGCTATTGCTCCCCGGCAACGGAGCCAGAAAAAGGTCTTGATAACACACAAGTATAGGGGATCAATTGTAGCCTCTTTCGATAAGTAAGAGTGTCGAACCCAACTAGGAGCTAAAGGTAGAACAAATATTCCCTCAAGTTCTATCGACCACCGATACAACTCTACGCACGCTTGACGTTCGCTTTACGTAGAACAAGTATGAAACTAGAAGTACTTTGTAGGTGTTTTTGGATAGGTTTGCAAGAAAGTAAAGAAAGCTGAAATAAAAGCTAGGGGCTGTTTAGATAAACACACAACTAAATTACTTTTAGTATAGAGCTTTTGTCAACAAGAAATTTATTTGTCCCTAGGCAATCAATCACTAGACCGGTAATCATTATTGCAATTTTAGTTGAGGGAGAGGCATAAGCTAACATACTTTCTCTACATGGATCATATACACTTATGATTGGAACTCTAGCAAGCATCCGCAACTACTAAAGATAATTAAGGTAAAACCCAACCATAGAATTAAAGTATCAAGTCCCCTTTATCCCATACTCAAAACACCTACTTACTCGAGTCTATGCTTTTGTTCACTCACGCCACCCACTATAAGCAAATCATAAACATATTGCAAACCCTACAGCGGGGATCCCTCAAGCTTGCGCGACACGGAGAGCACCGTAAGACAACACCAATAATAAAACATGCAACACAAACCAATCTTGATAATCAAATAGCCATTAGGACAAAACGGATCTACTCAAACATCATAGGATAGCCATACATCATTGGGAAATAATATATAGCGTTGAGCACCATGTTTAAGTAGAGATTACAGCGGGTAAGAGAGAGGTTACTGAAGGAAATATGCCCTAGAGGCAATAATAAAGTTATTATTTATTTCCTTATATCATGATAAATGTTTATTATTCATGCTAGAATTGTATTAATCGTAAACATGATACATGTGTGAATACATAGACAAATAGAGTGTCACTAGTATGCCTCTACTTGACTAGCTCGTTAATCAAAGATGGTTATGTTTCCTAGCCATTGACATGGGTTGTCATTTGATTAACGGGATCACATCATTAGGAGAATGATTTGATTGACATGACCCATTCCGTTAGCTTAGCACACGATCGTTTAGTATGTTGCTATTGCTTTCTTCATGACTTATACATGTTCCTATGACTATGAGATTATCCAATTCCCGTTTACTGGAGGAACACTTCCTGTGCTACCAAACATCACAACATAACTGGGTGATTATAAAGGTGCTCTACAGGTGTCTCCGAAGGTACATGTTTGGTTGGCGTATTTCGAGATTAGGATTTGTCACTCCGATTGTCGGAGAAGTATCTCTGGGCCCTCTTGGTAATGCACATCACTTGAGCCTTGCAAGCATTGCAAACTAATGAGTTAGTTGCGGGATGATGTATTACGGAACGAGTAAAGGCACTTTCCGGTAACGAGATTGAACTAGGTATTGAGATACAAACGATCGAATCTCGGGCAAGTAACATACCGATGACAAAGGAAACAATGTATGTTGTTATGCGGTTTGACCAATAAAGATCTTCGTAGAATATGTGGGAGCCAATATGAGCATCCAGGTTCCGCTATTGGTTATTGACCGGAGACATGTCTCGGTCATGTCTACATAGTTCTCGAACCCGTAGGGTCCGCACGTTTAAAGTTTCGATAGCGATGCTTATATTATGAGTTTATATGTTTTGATGTACCGAAGGTTGTTCGAGTCCCGGATGTGATCACGGACATGAGAGGAGTCTCGAAATGGTCGAGACATGAAGATTGATATATTGGAAGCCTATGTTTGGATATCGGAAGTGTTCCGGTGAAATCGGATTTTTTCGAGTACCGGAGGTTACCGAACCCCCGGGAACTTAATGGGCCTTAGTGGGCCTTGGTGGAAGAGAGGAGAGGAGGCCGAGGCAGGGCCGCGCACCTCCCCTCAGTCCGAATAGGACATGGAGAGGGGGCGGCGCCCCCCTTCCTTCCTCCCCTCCACCTCTTCCCCCTCTCTCTCCTAGTCCAACATGGAAAAGGGGGGAGTCCTACTCCCGGTAGGAGTAGGACTCCTCCTGGCGCGCCTCCTCCCTGGCCGGCCGCACCTCCCCCTTGCTCCTTTA
This sequence comes from Aegilops bicornis, assembly GCA_021605145.1. Taxonomy (NCBI): domain Eukaryota; kingdom Viridiplantae; phylum Streptophyta; class Magnoliopsida; order Poales; family Poaceae; genus Aegilops; species Aegilops bicornis. The sequence continues at coordinate 543,435,829 of CM038672.1, forward strand.
TATACGAGGGCAGGGGGCACCCTAGACACACAAGTTGATCAGTTGATCTCTCCCAACCATGTGCGGTGCCCCCCTCCACCACAGTCCACCTCGATAATACTGTAGCGGTGCTTAGGCGAAGACCTGCGTTGGTAGAACATCAACATCGTCACCGCGCCGCGTGCTGATGAAACTCTCCCTCAACACTCGGCTGGATCGGACTTCGAGGGACGTCATCGGGCTGAACGTGTGCTGAACTCGGAGGTGACGTACGTTCGGTACTTGATCGGTCGGATCGTGAAGACGTACAATTACATCAACTGCGTTGTGCTAACGCTTCCGCTGTCGGTCTAAGAGGGTACGTGGACAACACTCTCCCCTCTCGTTGCTATGCATCACCATGATCTTGCATGTGCGTAGGATTTTTTTTTGAAATTACTACGTTCCCCAACAGTTACTCCGCTGCATAGAGGGGGGAAGAGTTGGTGATGATGGCGGTGAAGTTGTTGGTGAAGATTGCGGCGATGATGATGGCCATGGCGGCGTTCCGGCGCTACCAGAAGGGAAGGGGAGAGGGGGCCCCTTCCTCTTCTTCTTCCTTGACCTCCTCCCTAGATGGGAGAAGGGTTTTCCCCTCTTGTCCTTGTCCTCCATGGCGTGGGAGGGGCGAGAGCCCCTCCGAGATTGGATCTATCTCTCTGTTTCTCCCTGTTTCTGCATTCTGTTCTGCTGCCCTTTCACCGTTTCGGGTATATATGGAGATCCGTAACTTCTATTGGACTGAAACCTTCACCGTGATTTTTTACCAAAAATTAGATTTCTTGCGGCTGAAGAAGGTCATCAACTGCCTTACGGGTGGCCCACGAGGGCGGGGGGCACGCCCTCCTGGTACGGGCGTGGGCCCCTACCTCGTGGCCACCTCAGACACCGTTTCACATTGATCTTTCTCCCAGATTTTCCAAATATTCCAAAAATAAGCTCCGTCCATTTTTATCCCGTTTGGACTCTGTTTCATATGGATATTCCGCGAAACCAAAAACATGCAACAGACTGGAACTGGCACTGGGCACTGGGCACTGGATCAATATGTTAGTCCCAAAAATAGTATAAAAAGTTGCCAAAAAGTATATGGAAGTTGTAGAATATTGGCATGGAACAATCAAAAATTATAGATACGACGGAGACGTATCAGCGTACCGCAAAACGGAGGAAACGGACTTGTGTTGGAGCGCTATGGTCGAAACAGGGGTCCTTATCATCGGGAGGGGTGTGGCGTACCGCAAAACGGGACTCCACGGGATACTATTCATCTCCACCGTCGAAACCCTCCAGCCTCCACGGGCTACTGTTCATCCACCGTCGACCTCCTCCAGCCTCCACCTGCGACTGTTCATCCACGGGCTCCTGTTCATCCAGCCTCCACTGTGCGCTACTCCATCGGCTACTGTTCAACCAGCCGTCTCCACGGGCTCCTGTTCAACCACCCCTCCACGGGCTACTGTTCATCCAGCCCTCCACCGTCTACTGTTCATCCAGCCTTCCACGGGGTGGTCCTGTTCTTCCAGCCCTCCACGGGGTCCTGTTCATCCAGCCCCAACCGGCTCGATCGGGGTCCTGTTCATCCAGAGGCAACACCACAGGGTCCTATTCATCCACCCCCACCAGGAACTGTTCATCCAATCCCCCCCAGCAACGCTCACTGTTCATCCAGAGGTGTGACACTCCAAAATTTTGATTTAGTTTTTATCAAACTCTTTATTTGATTTGAAGGAGGCTATTTAAAACCTTTCTAAAAAGACCATCCTTCTCAAAAAAATTCTCTTATGACAATTATTTTCTTTTTGTGTCATCCTCAACCTTGGTGTTTGGTATTGAAGACTTTTTATTTGGTGTTAACCCATCACAATTAATTTTGGAAATCTTTTCTCTTAAAAGGAAACCCTATGGGTTTTGGGTTTATTCTTGTTATTCATTCTCTTTTGTCCTACTTCATGTTCAAACTTCCTCCAAACCCCTCCCTCCACTTTGGGTCAAGTCAAATATTCAATCCCAACAAGTTCAACCGATTTTTGATTTTTATTCCATTTATTTTATCCCCAAAACTATTTCTGTCTTATATTTTGGGCCTAGGTGATTTACAAAGGAAGTACCAAATTTCTTTTGAGTTTTGATCCCAAACCAAATCCTCTGACTAGTCCTTAGCACCCCCAACCTAGATCCATCAAGATCCACTCTTCCACAGTTCAAAATTTTCAAGTTTTGCACACTGCAAGTTTGGACCAGATTTGTCAATTTTGGTGAATTCAATAGTTTTCTTCTCCAAAAATTCTGGGATAAATCAGGCAGCCCCCAGTTGCATTGAGAGGTCACCTCACCAAAGATAAGCTCCAGAAAATGTCTCCACATGCCAAAATCATTTCATCGAGCACCTGGCAGGCACTATTGCTGTTCAAAAAGTTCAGACTTTCAGTGTTTCTGTTTCGCCATCAGTGTCGTTTTCTTCAGAGCACGTCGTCGATCTCGCCAGTAACTACAGTTGTGCCTTGCTCCCTGTTCCCCCTCCTTATCCAGAACGCCGCATGGTCATTTGGACGGGCACCATCGTCGGTGGTGACGTGTCTCGCCGACGCCGGCAGCTTCTGCGGTGGCAGAGCCACCCGTGGCGGCCAGCAGGGATCAGCACCACCTTTCGGCGCCGTCCAGCACCGCCCGAGCCACCCAAAGCCTCCGCATGGCTGTCCGCTTGCCTATGCACGCTACGGCACAGTCGCCGCGGCCTGAGAAGCGCAGAGCGTGCCCTCTTCCGCCAATGAGCGCCGTGATCCGTTCCGTCGTAACCGTGGAGTACCACCCAAGGCAGGCCAAACTTGGCACTTGAACGGAACCAGTGAACCATCACGTTGATGCCTAGCCCCCTAAACCACCTGACCGACCTCTGCCTCGCCGTAACCATCGCCGGCGTTAGCCCGTTCACGGCCACCGCCTTGGGTCGGCTATAAAACGAGCCCTCGAGCTCGTTCTCAACCCGGCACCACACCTCCACCTCACCAGAGCCCCGCCTAGCAACTAGGAGGACCCCGAGGAGGTCTCCTTCCCCGACTCCGGCCGCCCCGATCCGCCTCGGGCTCCGGCTTGATTCACTCAGGTGAGACCATCTCAGACTCCCAAACCGCGTCAGCAACCCTCTAGTGCACCCAGTGCTCTAACCCGAGCCCCAATTCGACCTTTGCAGCCCTCCCCGGCGAGATCCACCAACACCCGAACCACCGTCCGCCGGAGTTGAGGCCGCCGTCGACGTGGTGCTCGCCGACGACCAACTCCACCACCCACAGACGCGGGAGAGCACCCTGAGTCCGCAGGTACACTCCACTCCTCCTAACTCCCCGTGGATCGCCGCCGGCGACCACCGCAGCCTTCAGGCGCCGGCGACTCTGTTTTCAAATTTAAACCTGATGGGTGGGACCCCCTCGTTAGCCTCTCTTTTCTTTTATTCGAACCGTTTCCCTGGAAAACGCCTTCGGGCAAAGTGCGCTTTCCCTTTGGGTTAGCGTGTTTCCTAGTCAAACGTTTTCTGTTTTTATAAACCAACCCCTGGAAACTTTTAAACAACAAGTGATTTTTGATTGATTCTTTTTCTGTCATCTTTATTTTTCGGTCTAGTTTTTTATCTTATTTATTTGAAAAGTATTTGGAACACTTTTTGTGCACACATGGTATTTACTTTAGTACGTATTTTCTTTATACCATAGATACCGGAGGAGGTGACGGAACCGCAAACTTGACCGAGCTAGACTCCGACTACTCCGAGCCAGGCAAGCATGTTTGAACCTTTGATATGATGAGTGTTTTGCATTTTTTCTTAAGTAGTTACTTCATGGCATGTCTATATGAACATCCGTAAATGTTATATTGCATGCAAAGCTGTTGCAAGTGAGCTTCGAAACTCGATTTGTATTTGATGTGAGTTTACATAATCATGTGGTGACATGAAAGGTGGTAAGATGGAATTGTTGAAGCATGCCAGTCTTATGCCAAACCATTTAACTCCAGTGTCGACGTGGATCAAGTCACATTATCATCCGTTCCTTCTCTTGTACTACCACATGTTTTCTTCAAAGAATATGGTTTAGTAAGTTGCAAACCTCTTTCCTCGTACACACCAAATAGAGGGGCCGTGATGAGGGTTCCATGGCCCTAGATTAAAGCCAGTCATCCGGTCAGGGGGCATGGGTGTTTCCGGTTGGGACCGAGAGGGGGGCACCCCTTAGAGAGCGCGATATAAATTTGATCCCATGCTATTCGAGGTTGTGACCTCTCCGTCAGAGATTTTCTTGAACGCTGCCTAGAGTGATTCCTGGTAGCGGAATGTGGAATGGGTGTGTACTTGTTAGATGTGTTTCTTCTAAAATACGGTAAACGGAACTAGTCCCTTGTGACTACTGAAATCCGTTGGCTGTGGTTAAATAGTACAAACTCTGCAGAGTCAAAATAATTCAAGTAACCGTATCTATGGTCAAGGACTATGTTCAACTTGTCTTTGTCAGTCTCAGTGTCAGTCTCCGTGGCAATCTCCGGTCAGCAAACATGAGTGGTAAACCCGGCTAAATGATTACTCCTGTGGATGGACTAACCCATTTTTCATTATGTACTGAGTATTTCCTTGAAATAATTTAACTTCATGAATTTATTGAATACGAATGATGAAATATAAGCCCTTTCTGTGATGTCGCTCAGACGTCCGACTGTGGCACTATTGTTATTTACTTTCGATATAAGCCCTTTATGTGATGTCGCTCAGACTTCCGACTGTGGCACTCTTGTTATCTACTTTCGCTATAAGCCCTTTACGCGATGTCGCTCAGATGTCCGACTGTGGCATCACGGTTATTTATTTTCATTATAAGCCCTTTCCGAGATGTCGCGTAGACGTCCGACTGTGGCAAGCACTATCATTTACATTTCAACATAAGCCCTTTATGTGGTGTCGCTCAGACGCCCGATTGCGGCATGTTAATTTCTTTTTTACCTTTCGAGGCGTCGCTTCAGACACTCGATCGGTTTTGAGTTATTTTGTTGGAATTCGGGAGGAGTACCGCCTGAGTTCCCTTTTCCTTTAACATGCCTTGCAAATTTATTATCTGAGTCTGCATTGCTAAACTGCTCATGGGCATCATATTTCATTTGTTATATCTTATGTCCGAATTGTCTTGTGAGTACATTCAAAGTACTCACCTGGCTTGTTGATTTGGCCAGATGTTGACGAAGGCGATCTTATGGATGAAGAGTTCGATAGCGAGTCCGACGCCTAGAGGAGTCCCAATCAGTCCCGTGCGAATCCTGGATATTTGATCACTTGTATCATATACGCTTCGCGACCGAATAAAATCATCGAGCCTCACTCCGGCGCTCGATGAGCTGTAAGATTTAGGAGTCATGTCACCCACGTCACTGTGACATATCCACCACCACTTTTATTACGAGTCAGTAGTTATGCCACCATAACCTTGTGTCATATCTGCCTTTATGTACAATATCGGCGTGCTTGTAATAGATCGTTGAGCAGCCTCAGCTCAACCTTGTGTAATATTGGTATCTCTGGATTTCTGTATCAATAATTTGTCTCCCAGTAAGGAAGATTCTCCTATACTGGGAATAAAAGGGTCAGTTTCTCAATAAGTATTTTATTGGAAAACCGGTCGTGACAAACTTGGTATCAGAGCCAGGCTCACTGTAGGAAACCACTAGGTGCGATCGCTAATCGGTTATTAGCGTCTTAAGTGTGATTTTAGCATTTTTCAAAATGTAGCAATTTTCTGTTAGTCGTCATAAATTTATGATCTGACTAATCGGAATTTTTGTCTAATTTTGTAGATGGCTAGCAGCGACTGTGAGTCAAAGGTGTTCGCCAATGTACCTGAGGGGTTTATCAAGCTCCTCACCTACATCGTCAAGATCGTGATTGGGCCATCGGCTCGTCCAGTGTTCACACTCTACCAGCACAAGATCAGCGACAGTCTGTCCATGCACCAGGCCGCGGTGCAATTCAAGGGAGGGCGTTCGTATTCACGCCACTTCCGATTTGTGGTAGGGCCATGCCTACGGAGAGGCATGCCATGCAGATGGCTGCCCGGGAGGCGATAGCTCGTCTCCGGGATGTTCTTCCTTCGATGAAGACTCGCCGCGCCCGGTACCTTCCATGCCACGTGCCAGACACGGGTCACTATGCATTCGCTTGCCCTAGGGGAGAGCGAGATGAGGCTATTGAGATGCTTGTTGAATACCTCCAGGCTCTTGAGGCAGCTTTTGATAACCTCGTGGACGACCTTGTGGCTGCTCGTATGGACTCAGTTCATGGCTATTCCGCCAACAGGAGGGAGCTCCTCCATACAGCACCACCACTGACTTACGTCTCATCCTCATCATCCTATTCACCTGCCATCCTCGCCACCGCTCGTTGCCTGCCTACCACTGAGGAGTTTGACCAAGTCATTGCGCCCACTCCAGTCCGTGCTGCACCACCTATCGCGCCCGCTCCAGCTCCTCAACGCAGCACTTCGCTACCGAGCCTATTAGTGAGGAGGAGGTTGAGTCCCCAAAGATCACTGGTCATACCCTCGGCGAGCCAATGGAAATCCTTACCATCTCCCGATCGAGTGCGCCTAGCAGCCATGCGACGTACCAGCTTGTGTGATATGTTTATATGTATATAGGTTGTGAGAAGTAGTTTGTGTGCGCATCATGTAGGAACTGGGAGAAGTGCACTAGCCTAAATAACATGTCAGGAATGTGTATGCACATCCTGAGTGATGTATTGTATAATTACTGCTTGCGTGTAAGATATGTACTGAGCGGTCCTTCTCCGTGCGCAAACTAGTATTTTCTTGAAAAATCTTGGGGTGTTTAAAATTTCCGTCTTTGCGAATTTATTTATTTTTGCGACTTAGTTTCCTTTTCTTATGAGTTCTACAAAAAAGTATCCCAGAGTGGAAAATGCCTCGTCCTTGGACTCGTTGCATGCCAAGTCCGCCAGAAGAGAATTATGGTACCCAAACAAGCAACAATTTCACACAGGGGCAATCAAGTCAGCAGGGCAGTGAAGCAGCATTTTCCCAAGTATGTCGCCTTTATGAGCAAAGCCAGCAACAGCATCAAGAAATGATGAACCGTGTTATCAATATGGGAAATCACCATGGACCGTATCAACAGCAATCCAAATTGTCATAACTACAAAAGACGCGTCCCCCAACATTCTCTCACACTGACAAACCTCTTGAGGCCGATGATTGGCTTCGAGACATTGAAAGGAAATTAATTATTGCACAATGTTCAGACCGTGAGAAGGTACTATATGCACCTCACAACCTCACTGGAGCAGCTGCATCACGGTGGGAAAATTGCCTACACATGCACCCCAATGAAAATAACATCACCTGGGAAGAATTTAAAGAAGGTTTTCATGGGGCGCATATCCCCAGAAGCATTATGAAGATCAAGAAAAGGGAGTTTGATGACCTCAAGCAAAGAAGCATGACGGTGACTGAGTACAATAGTCAGTTTACTCAATTATCTCGTTATGCCAACGAAGAGTACATGACTGAAAATAAAAAGATGGAAAAATTTCTGGACGGTCTTGCACCAGCACTTAAATGCCAGCTGGTTGTACACACCTTTCCGGATTTCAAAACACTTGGGGACAATGCCATTACATTGGAAAATGAGCGCCCATGACTTGGAGGATTTTCGCAAGCGCAAGAGGGACCAAACTACTCAAGCTCGCAACAACCGGAACAAGACTGATTTTCAGAAAAATGGAGCAAACAAGTCCACAACCAATGCCCCACGCTCGAAAAAAAAATTCATGCAAGGGACAAGGATTTTACGTACCGCCCAGGTGTTACTTGCTACGCTTGTGGAGAGGAAGGGCACTATGCCAAACAGTGCCCAAAGCCAAGAAACTCAGCTCCCAAGCCGAACAACGGTGGGAATAATTCAGCACCCAAGCGTAACAATTTCAACCCCGATAGTAATCAAAAGAAGGGTCACTTGAACCATGTGACCAAGGAGGAAGCACAGAATGCCCTGCATATCGTACTCGGTACGTTCCCCGTCAACACAATACCTGCCACGGTTTTGTTTAATTCTGGAGCTTCTCACTCGTTCATTTCAAAGAAATTTGCTTTGCAAAATGATTTTTTGATGCTTCCCTTGGAAAAATCCATGATCATCATGTCCCCCGGGATTAAGCAAATCACTCAGAGTTACTGCCAAGGTGTGGTTATTGAGTTCGAGGGACTAAAGTTTCACGCCAACCTCATTGTATTGGAAAATAAGGGACTGGATGTTATCCTAGGAATGGACTGGTTAACCACGAACAAAGGATTTATTGACTGCTTCAACCGGACGGTAATTCTTACCCATCATCACGGGAAGAAAATAAAAATTTCAGCTCAAGAAAGACAAATATCACGGCAACCAAGGTTGAACAAGGTGGATGTTTTAGAGTTAAGCAAAGTTCCAGTAGTGTGTGAGTTCCCCGACGTATTTCTCGAAGAACTACCAGGCATGCCACCAGACCAGGAAATAGAATTCAGCATTGAACTAGCACCTGGAACCACCCCCATTTACAAGAAACCATACAGAATGGCACCCTCAGAGTTGGTGGAATTAAAAAAGCAAATAAAAGAATTACTAGACAAAGGATTTATACGAGCCAGCTCTTCACATTGGGGTTCGCCAGTTTTATTTGCCAAGAAAAAGGACGGGACACTGAGATTATGTATAGACTATCAAGCACTCAACATGGTCACAATCAAGAACAAATATCCGATGCCACGGATAAATGATTTATTTGACCAGCTCGCTCAAGCCAAGGTTTTCTCAAAAATTGATTTAAGGTTGGGATACCATCAATTAAAAGTACGGACAGAAGATATCCCCAAGACAGCATTCACATCCAGATACGGACTATATGAATTTACAGTAATGCCGTTTGGATTAACAAACGCCCCCGCATATTTTGTCCACCTCATGAATAAAGTGTTTATGAAATTTATGGACAAATTTGTTGTGGTGTTCATTGGTGATATTCTGGTATACTCCAAGACACCAGAAGAGCATGATGAACATCTCAGAATTGTACTGGGAGAATTAAGGAAACATCAATTATACGCCAAGTTCAGCAAATGTGAATTTTGGTTAAGACAGGTTGGTTTTCTAGGCCATGTTTTAACCCAAGAAGGTGTTGCCGTAGACCCAGAAAAAGTCAACACCGTATTTGGTCGGAAACCACCAGCCCGGTAATAACGTCGTCGTAGTTTCTTGGGAATGGCAGGATATTACCGAAGGTTTATTGAAGGGTTCTCCACCATAGCAAAACCAATGACACAGTTGCTCAAGAAGGATAAGAAGTTTGTATGGACTGAAGCTTGCGAGAAAAGTTTCCAAGAACTCAAAAGGAAATTAACGACAGCACCAAGATTGGTTGTGCGGACATACACAAAAGCTTTGAATCAGATTGTGACGCATCCCGGAAGGGCCTCGGATGCGTATTAATGTAAGAAGGCAAGGTAGTCGCATATGCTTCCAGGCAACTACGCAAGCACGAAGAAAATTATCCTGCTCATGACTTGGAGTTGGCAGCAGTCATTCATGCACTCAAAGAGTGGAGGCACTTTTTACTTGGAAATCGTTGTGAAATATACACGGACCACAAAAGCCTCAAGTATATTTTCACACAACCAGAACTCAATTTACGACAACGACGCTGGTTGGAATTAGTGAAATATTATGATGTTGGTATTCACTACCATCCAGGAAAGGCTAATGTAGTGGCATATGCTCTTAGTCGAAACCCCAGTTCACGCAACGATGGTATGCCAAACTTGAGACCTGAATTTCAGCAGGAGTTCGCCAAACTCAACATGGTGATGGTCACTGAGGGCGATGTGTCAAATTTGGAAATACAGCCTACCATAATGGAACAAATTAAGGACGCTCGGCATGGACATCCCAGCATCGAAGGCATAAAAAGAAAAGTGAGTTTGGGCAAGGCCTCAGAATTTGTCATAGACGATAAGGGAATACTATGGTACGGAGACAAACTTTGCGTACCAAATATAGAAGACCTCAAACAGCAAATTCTAGCCGAAGGCCACACCGCCCCATATTTAATCCACCCGGGAGGAACCAAAATGTATAAAGACATTCAGGAAAATTTTTGGTGGCAAGGTATGAAGAGGGATATAGCCACCATCATTGCATGTTGTGATTCGTGTCAGCGCATTAAGGCCGAGCATCAAAAACCAGCAGGGTTATTACAACCAAACAGGATACCGTAGTGGAAATGGGACGAAATTGGGATGGATTTCATTGTCGGACTACCTCGGTCACAACACGGAAATGATGCCATATGGGTCATCACAGATAGACTAACCAAGGTGGCACATTTCATTCCCGTAAAGACAACCCACACCACTTCGAAGCATGCCAAGCTTTATCTCTCCCGCATAGTTTGTCTGCATGGAGTCCCAAAGACTATAATATCTGACAGAGGCACTCAATTCGTCTCTAGATTTTGGGATCAATTACAACAAGCTCTGGGAACTCAACTGGCGTTCGATGCAAAGATACCACCCCCGATGGAAAAACTGAGCAGCGTAAACCAAATTCTAGAGGACATGCTGAGAGCATGTGTCCTCACCTATGGAACCAGTTGGGAAGAAAGCTTGCCATATGCCGAGTTTGCATACAACAACAGTTACCAAGCCAGCTTACAAATGGCACCTTTTGAAGCCTTGTACGGGCGGAGATGTCGTACTCCATTAAATTGGTCAGAAACAGGAGACAGCCGTATCTTCGGCCCAGAAATGCTCAAGGAAGCTGAGGAGAAAGTTAAGCTAATCAAGGACCGACTCAAGATAGCTCAAAGCCGACAAAGAGTTATTACGATCGAAAACACCGGGGAGTCAGCTTTGAACCCGGTGAGTATGTGTACCTACGAGTATCTCCTATGAGGGGCCTGCAACGATTCAAAGTTAAAGGAAACCTAGCACCAAGGTTTATCGGACCCTTCTGTGTAGTTGCACGAAGAGGCACGGTAGCCTACCAGCTAGACCTACCCGAAGAGCTGTCAGACGTCCACGATGTGTTCCACGTCTCACAGTTGAGGAACTGTGTGAGCAACCCAGAAAAGCAGGTATCGCATGAGGACATTGATGTACAGCCAGACCTCACCTATCGGGAACGCCCAATAAAAATATTGGAGGAGTCTGAAAGGAGGACCCGTCAGAAAACAATTAAGTTTTTCAAAGTCCAGTGGAGCAATCACACCAAAGATGAGGCAACATGGGAAAGAGAGGATTTTCTTCGGGCAGAACACCCACACCTATTTGAGGATCAGCTGAAATCTCGGGGACGAGATTTTTCCTAAGGGGGTAGGTGTTGTGACACTCCAAAATTTTGATTTGGTTTTTATCAAACTCTTTATTTGATATGAAGGAGGCTATTTAAAACCTTTCTAAAAAGACCCTCCTTCTCAAAAAATTTCTCTTATGACAATTATTTTGTTTTTGTGTCATCCTCAACCTTGGTGTTTGGTATTGAAGACTTTTTATTTGGTGTTAACCCATCACAATTAATTTTGGAAATCTTTTCTCTTAAAAGGAAACCCTATGGGTTTTGGGTTTATTCCTGTTATTCATTCTCTTTTGTCCTACTTCATGTTAAAACTTTCCTCCAAAACCCCTCCCTCCACTTTGGGTCAAGTCAAATATTCAATCCCAACAAGTTCAACCCATTTTTTATTTTTATTCCATTTATTTTATCCCCAAAACTATTTCTGTCTTTTATTTTGGGCCTAGTTGATTTACAAAGGAAGTACCAAATTTCTTTTGAGTTTTGATCCCAAACCAACTCCTCTGACTAGTCCTTAGCACCCCAACCTAGATCCATCAAGATCCACTCTTCCACAGTTCAAATTTTTCAAGTTTTGCTCACTGCAAGTTTGGACCAGATTTGTCAATTTTGGTGAAATTCAATATTTTTCTTCTCCAAAAATTCTGGGATAAATCAGGCAGCCCCCGGGTGCATTGAGAAGTCACCTCACCAAAGATCAGCTCCAGAAAATTTCTCCACATGCCAAAATCATTTCATCGATCACCTGGCAGGCACTGTTGCTGTTCAAATTCAGAAAGTTCAGACTTTCATTCTTTCTGTTTCGCCGTCAGTGCCATTTTTTCAAAGCACGGCGTCGATCTCGCCAGTAACTGCAGTGGCGCCTTGCTCCCTGTTCCCCCTCCTTATCCAGAACGCCGCATGGTCATTTGGACGGGCACCATCGTCGGTGGTGACGTGTCTCGCCGACGCCGACAGCTTCTGCGGTGGCAGAGCCACCCGTGGCGGCCAGCAGGGATCAGCACCACCTTTCGGCGCCGTCCAGCACCGCCCGAGCCACCCGAAACCTTCGCGTGGCTGTCCGCTTGCCTGTGCACGCTACGGCACAGTCGCCGCGGCCTGAGCAGTGCAGAGCGTGCCCTCTGCCGCCGACGAGCGCCGTGAGCTGTTCCGTCGTAAACGTGGAGTACCACCCAAGGCAGGCCAAACTTGGCACTTGAACGGAACCAGTAAACCATCACGTTGATGCCTAGCCCCCTAAACCACCTGACCGACCTCTGCCTCGCCGTAACCATCGCCGGCGTTATCCCGTTCACGGCCACCGCCTCGGGTCGGCTATAAAACGAGCCCTCGAGCTTGTTCTCAACCCCACACCACACCTCCACCTCACCAGAGCCCCGCCTAGCCACTAGGAGGACCCCGAGGAGGTCTCCTTCCCCGACTCCGGCCGCCCTGATCCGCCTCGGGCTCCGGCTTGATTCACTCAGGTGAGAACATCCCCGCCTCCCAAACCGCACAAGAACCCTCTAGTGCACCCGGTTTCTAACTCGAGCCCCAAACCGCGTCAAGAGCCTCCCCTCGAGATCAACGAACACCCGAACCACCGTCCGCCAGAGTTGAGGCCGCCGTCGACGTGGTGCTCGCCGACGACCAACTCCACCACCCACAGACGCGAGAGAGCACCCTGAGTCCATAGGTACCCTCCACTCCTCCTAACTCGCCGTGGATCGCCGCCAGCAACCACCGCAGCCTTCGGGCACCGGCGACTCGGTTTTCAAATTTAAAGCTGACGGGTGGGACCCCCTCGTCAGCCTCTCTTTTCTTTTATTCGAACCGTTTCCCTGGAAAACGCCTTCGGGCAAAGTGCGCTTTCCCTTTCGGTTAGCGTGTTTCCTACTCAAACATTTTCTGTTTTTATAAACCAACCCCTGGAAACTTTTTGTTTCATTACAGACAAGTCCCTGGACTAAAAATTTAATAACTTTTAAACAGAAAGTGATTTTTGATTGATTCTTTTTCTGTCATCTTTATTTTGTCTGTCTAGTGTTTTATCATATTTATTTGAAAAATATAAGGAACACTTTTTGTGCACACACGGTATTTATGTTAGTACGTATTTTCTTTATACCGTAGATACCGGAGGAGGTGACGGAACCGCAAACATCACCGAGCTAGACTCCGACTACTCCAAACCAGGCAAGCATGTTTGAACCTTTGATATGATGAGTGTTTTGCATGTTTGCTTTAGTAGTTACTTCATGGCATGTTTATATGAACATCCATAAATGTTATATTGCATGCAAAGCTGTTGCAAGTGAGCTTCGAAACTCGATGTGTTATTTGATGTGAGTTTACATAATCATGTGGTGACATGAAAGGTGGTAAGATGGTATTGTTGAAGCATGCCAGTCTTATGCCAAACCATTTAACTCCAGTGTCGATGTGGATCAAGTCATGTTACCATCCGTTCCTTCTCTTGTACTACCACATGTTTTCTTCAAAGAATATGGTTTAGTAAGTTGCAAACCTCTTTCCTCGTACACACCAAATATAGGGGCCGTGATGAGGGTTCCATGGCCCTGGATTAAAGTCAGTCATCCGGTAAGGGGGCATTTGTGTTTCCGGTTGCGACCGAGAGGGGGGCACCCCTTAGAGCGCGCGATATAAATTTGATCCCATGCTATTCGAGGTTGTGACCTCCCCGTCTTAGAGTTTTTCTTGAACGCTGCCTAGGGTGATTCCTGGCAGCGGAATGTGAAATGGGTGTGTACTGGTTAGATGTGTTTCTTCTAAAATACCATAAACAGAACTAGTCCCTTGTGACTACTGAAATCCGTTGGCTGTGGTTAAATAGTACAAACTCAGCAGAGTCAAAATCATTCAAGTAACCGTATCTATGGTCCAGGACTGTGTTCAACTTGTCTTTGTTAGTCTCAGTGTCAGTCTCCGTGGCAATCTCCGGTGAACAAACATGAGTGCTAAGCCCGGCTAAATGATTACTCCTGTGGATGGACTAACCCGTTTGTCATTATGTACTGAGTATTTCCTTGAAATAATTTAACCTCATGAATTTATTGAATACAAATGATGAAATATAAGCCCTTTCTGTGATGTCGCTCAGATGTCCGACTGTGGCACTATTGTTATTTACTTTCGATGTAAGCCCTTTATGTGATGTCGCTCAGACGTCCGATTGTGGCACTCTTGTTATCTACTTTCGATATAAGCCCTTTACCGATGTCGCTCAGACGTCCAACAGTGGCATCACGGTTATTTATTTTCATTATAAGCCCTTTCCGAGATGTCGCGTAGACGTCCGACTATGGCACGCACTGTCATTTACATTTCAATATAAGTCCTATATGTGGTGTCGCTCAGACGCCCGACTTCGGCATGTTAATTTATTTTTTACCTTTCGAGGCGTCGCTTCATACACCCGATCGGTTTTCAGTTATTTTGTTGGGACTTCGGGAGGAGTACCGCCTGACTTCCCTTTTCCTTTAACACGCCTTGCAAATTTATTATCTGAGTGTGCATTGCTAAACTGCTCATGGGCATCATGTTTGCATTTGTTATATCTTATGTCCAAACTGTCTTGCGAGTACATTCAAAGTACTCACCTGGCTTGTTGATTTGGCCAGATGTTGACGCCTAGAGGAGTCTCAGTCAGTCCCGTGCGAATCCTGGAAATTTGGTCACTTGTATCATATACGCTTCCGCTACCCGAATAAAATCATCGAACCTCACTCCGGCGCTCGATGAGCTGTAAGATTTAGGAGTCATGTCACCCACGTCACTGTGACATATCCACCAGCACTTTTATTACGAGTCAGTAGTTATGCCACCATAACCTTGTGTCATATCCGCCTTTATGTACAATATCGGCGTGCTTGTAATAGATCGTTGAGCAGCCTCAGCTCAACCTTGTGTAATATTGGTATCTCTGGATTTCTGTATCAAGAATTTGTCTATCAGTAAGGAAGATTCTCCTATACTGGGAATAAAAGGGACGGTTTCTCAATAAGTATTTTATTGGAAAACCGGTCATGACAAGAGGCAACACCACGGGGTCCTGTTCATCCACCCCCACCCGGAACTGTGCATCCAAACCCCCCAGCAATGCTCACTGTTCATCTAGAGGCAGCATCCATCGGCTTCAATTAGCAGCCATCGATTGATCGCTCGGGTTCAGTAACGCGTAGCCTGTAGTGCAATGTCAGGTTCAGTTAGAGCCCAACACCTCGCTCGGGTTCAGTTAGAGCCTAACGCCTCGCACCCACGTGCGTGCGTGTATGAGAGAAATGCACATCGGTCGGCCCCGACCACCCACCGTAACCGGGAACACCCCGATATTTTCCTCGCCCTCACTTCTACCACGGTTTTTTTCGTCATGGACGGCCCAAAGAATGTCATGCAGCTGCGTCTCCGACCCGCCTAGGACGAATATCCCATTTTCTGTCATTATTTTTGTCATAGAAGTAGGACCCCACCACATCTATGATGATACCGTGTTTTGTCACAATTATTGTCATAGAAGTGTCATTAGTAAGACAGAAAAAAATTTCGTTCGGCCCAAAATGTCACGGATGTGTCTTTTTTTTGTAGTGGTGGTCTTCGGCTCGCCGGACAACTTCCAAAGTGAATACTTGATATTCGACGTCGTCCCTTTCCGCAGTGGTTATCACGCACTACTCAGGGATGTGCCTTCGCCCGCTTCAATGTGGTCCCGCATTATGCTTACTTAAAGCTCAAAATGCCTGGACCCCACGGCGTTATTACAGTTAATGGAAACATGGAGCGCTCCCTCTGTACCGAGGAACATACAGCGACCCTTGCAGCCGAAGTACAGGGTGACCCTATCAAACCAAATACTACATCGGCAGCCAAGCCCCCGGACAATGTCAAACGAGTCCGGTCTACCCTGCAGAATGGCTGTCCGGCTCGTCCAGAGCTAGACTACCAATTCAGCCTCCGTCACAGCCCCACCCTGATAGCGGCATACGTACCGCGCGTACATAACTAGGCACTAAAGATAACGTGGGCAAAGACGGAGGCACACTAAAAACAAGGTCCACAATACGGCTCGACCTTACCCGGACCTTCATATTTTTCCTTTTTCTTCTTATTTTTATCTTTTAGGTTCTTTACAACCCACGTCACTTTTCAATGATACCAAGTGCCCCTTTCCAGGCCCCTTATGTATACTCGATCGTTGATCCCTCTCAAAGGATCATACACCAAGGCGAAAAGCAGCGTAGACATGCGGTAGAGGATCTTCAAGATCATCTTTTCCTTTTGAGGACCTGTATACAGCTTGCCCTTGTTCTCATCATGTAAAATAGCCTTGATGCTTATGGCATCTTCTGTAAAAATACGTTTTGATGTACCAATCAGACTATAACACTACTGCAGGATGCTGCTAACGCGACACTGCGATCAGAGACCCTTCGAGAAACTGTGTGTGATGCAATAATCGCAAACGGTGGTGTATGAAAACCGTCAGAAATGTATAAAACGTTTGCGATGACGGATGCATCAAACACGGTTGAGGTTTTAGTTGCTTGTGCAATGAAGGGCATACGATTTAGTTCAATTAACGTTTTGCGATGAGGAGGAACAAATGAAACGGGCAGCCAGATGAAGGCGTGTGCGATACACAACATATGGTTCACTCAGATGAACTGTTTGTGATTAGGCAACACAAAAGAAACGGGCAGCCAGATGAAGGTGTGTGCGATATATAACATATGGTTCACTCGGATGAACTATTTGTGATTAGGCAACACAAAAGAAACGGTCAGCCAGATCAAGGTGTGTGTGCGATATACGCATGCGGTTCACTCGGCCCTTATCGTCAGTGTGTGACCTCTGTGGCAACCGTTCGCTCCCCAGGCGCCTCTTCGTGTACCGTGGCAACTGTCCACCGCCTATTCGCCTTTCATTCCCTCTCGATTTGGAACTGCTGTCGCACGCACTTCCTCCCTCCATTTGCTTTCACCCTTCCTTCTGCCATTGTTCGATCATCTTCTCCATGGAGGGAACAGGTCGGAAACGACCCCGTTATTCTTGCCCTGTTCGGAAAGATGACGTGGTGGAGGAACTCATTGATCGGTGCGACATCATCACCTCGGCTAGCATGGCAGGTTCATTCAAGACCATTCTCGACTCAACTAATAACATCATTACATGGAACCCAAGGGTCCAGGAGCGGTTTGATCTCCCCTATCTTCTTCGCCGTGACCCTGCTGACTGACGCGGGGATGACTGAAGCCTTGCCTTGTGCAAGTTGATGCTGCTTGATAATGATACATATGATGTTAAGATGCCATCGCTTGAGGGCAAGGCTTGGGCAGGCGCAAATGGAGATTGGGTTGTTTATAGTGGGTACAACTACGAGTGGGAACTTGTGAATGTGTACACTCGCGGGTTCCACTTCCAAAACTCTCAGACGGCTGCCCAGAGTTTGAGTACACCAGTATTCTACGTGAGTTCAAATACGATCATGGTGACTGTCGGCTACGGAAGATAGCAATTTATCGAGTTCCCAACCGCTATTGGGATTACTCGAACTATGAAGTTGTTGCTATCTTTGACAAGCTTGTTTCCTTCCTTACTTCCACGCCTCGATGGATATTGCTCAAAAATCAATTTCTGTACACGGATGAGTACTGTGATGCAATTCAATACGAGGGTCTTGTGTTTACTGCCACCACTCGTTGCACTGTTTTTGCATAGAATCACATGCTTTCGGTACGTTTGTCTTCCACCGTAATTATAATTGTTTCATCCACATGCATGCGGGTTAGCTAGTTTCCCTTTACTAGTTAATTAACCTTCTTGTGTTTCCAAAGTCATGTTAACATTCGACCACTTATACTTGAAAATTTTTATAACCAAGGGGGAGATGACGATGCTTATGATCACGAGCATGAGGACGAGCTGGACCCATATACTCAGTGGCGCTTGGCAACTTATTCCGATGGATCACCTCTTCTTGTCTCAGATATTGTGGCACTTCGATGTTACTAAGGAAGCAGGTGTTGTCTCGCATGGTCGCACTCTCCGGACCGATTCCAACATCCTTTGCAGGGTATTCGGGATGGATACTAGTGTACTAGCGCCAACACCTTCTCCCTGGTTCAGTATTGAAAGTCTTGGAGCAAACTTGCTATTTCTTGGACAAAACTAACCAATGATGGTGGAAGGCGATCCAGCTGCTGTTGACACAACGTTACTACCATTTATGAGAAGCAACTGTATCTATACCTCGGACATTGCTATGCTTCCCTACCGTCTCAATATGGGTCCTCACATAGGCCGCTTCAGCCTGGATGATCAGTCCTGCGTTGGTCTCGGGATTGACAGTAGTTGGCCCTTCCTATAGAATCACTTCTGGTTCAAAGCAAGCGTTTCCGACACCAACAAGTGGTTGAGCTAAAGTTCATTTCATCGATTTGTTATTTGTTGTGTGAGAAAAACTTTACTAGAATGTTTTGTTGGAAATTCTATAATCCAACGTGTATCCTCGTTGTCGTTCTGGGCTGATGACTTGTTGTATGTAATCAATGGTACATTTGCATATGCGTCCATCAACTCACGCCTGCTAGTGGTGTCCATATGAACAGTGCTAGTGATTTTAGTTGCAAAAATTAGATAGTGCGAGTGATTTTTAGCTGCATATTTTGGCAAATCACAGTGTTACAAGGTCGACAAATGGCAATGTTACTAGATAAACAAATGCCAATCTTTCCAGTTTGACAAATGGCAACATACCCAAAATGACAGATATGCAAATCTAACCCAATTGTTTGTACGTGGTTGCACACGATTCATGCAAAACAACCGTTTGCATTGAAGGATGCAGAAATCCTGCTCGATACAATTTCCCTTGGCTTCCTGGGGAAGCTGTCGGTTTGCATCCGGGTGTTCTAACTAAAATGTTTGCGATGAGTGTTTTATATTTAAAACCGTTGATATTTTTTCAAAAGAAAATCATTTGATAAGTCTGTACATTAAGAGAGAAAAATGCAAGTTCGTTCAAACCATATCTTTCATTCAGTCACACTGCGAATTTATATTCATATGATCGAGAATTCAAGATACAGTATCAAACCCCAAAAAAAACTATTTCCGGCGGCGGCGGAGGCAGCATGCCGTGCCATCGTTGTCGTTGTCGTCCTCCGGGACGCCGTTGTTGAAGTCTTCAAGGCAGCACAAAATATTCTTCACTTGTAAATCAAACATCATGTCGTTGCGCGATCGACGGGGGGGGGGGGGGGGGGGAGGGGTGCGGGAGGACGACAACTGGCACCGCTGAGAGGTAGCGGTCGACGGCAGCGTCCCATGCCGCTGAGGGGGGCGCAAGCACGGGCACGGGCACGGGCGCGGCGGGTGCAGCCAAACCCACGGGGGCCGGCTCCATGGTGGGTGTAAGGGCACGCACGGGCACGAGCGCTGGCATGTACACGAGCTGGGGCAGGTCTGCGGAGACCTCGCTGACGCCCGTGGCTTCCAGCTCTGCGATAGTGCTTGGCGACCAGCCCGTCAATGCTATGGGGATGGTCGCTGGCGCAGGCGCGGGGATGGGAGCTGGGACGGGAGCGGGGCCAGCAACCGCCGCGGCCAGATTGTTCTGGGCCATGTCCATGAGGCCCCATTCCTCCTTATTTTCTATCTCCTCCGGCTTGGAGTCGACTTCACCAAACTTGAAGACTAGTGGCAGATGATCGTTCTGCGCCATGGCGTTGGTGGAGGTCTGCGGGAGGGAGGGGAATGGGAGGCGAACAGTAAGGCCTCCAGTATTAAACAGCGGCTCGGATGCCATTAATGGAGTGGAAGACGGGCGACCATGGAAGTTAAAGGGCTCGCTTCCCAGTGAGCGTGTGCAGCGTACAGCTCGCACGCTTCCCGGTGAGCCTATGCATTGGAGAACAGCTTGCACGCCTCTCGGTCAGCCTGCGCACCGGACTGCGCTCGCAAGCCTCCAGTTTAGTCAAGGTCAAGCAGCTGTCCGCACGGCACCTCCTACAACCATTAATACCAGGACACGTGGCGTCGCATGAATGGTTAACAGAACGTACATGGTTTGAATACTACAAACGTTTGAGATATTAAAGTGGCAGCTATTTTTTCAAAATTCCTTTGTTGGCTCTCATTATTCGAGTGCGCCTTCTCTCAAAATGGACATGAAAAATGCCACAGCATGTCGGGTGCCATTCCATGATAGCATTCCAAGTTTCATGAATTTCAGACGAGTTTTGGATTTACTAGAATTTAAAAACCAGGCATCTCAATGTTTTGTCGGCAATTAACAGTGCCCTGATGTTTGAAATTCATTCCCATTTCTTGCAAGGGACCTAAGCATGCACCCAAGGACATAGATTTTATTTTCCAACCAATTCATATGCACTGGAGCATGTGCATATAGTTCAAATTTGAATTATGCACATAAATGCATTGAAAACTCAGTTAATGCATAAAAATGTCCAAACGAACCCCAAAAAAGTCCCAAAAATTGACACAACACCCCCGTTGTTCTATCTTGACACGAGAATTTTTTTGAAAGCAATAAGAGGCAATGGATATCGTTTTGTCCCCAAAGGTGGGACGTTCCCTACCAAAACCATCATGCTAATTGTGAGAAGCACTGGTTTGTGAGAAGCACATACCCGAACCTGCCCCGAATGGGAGAATTTTTTTACCATGGCATGTTGATGGAGCTCCATGATAGCATGCCAAGTTTCATGAATTTCAGACGAGTTTTGGATTTACTAGAATTTAAAAACTAGGCATCTCAATGTTTTGCCGGCAATCAATAGTGCCCTAGTGTTTGAATTTCATTCTCATCTCTTGCATGGGACCTAGAAATTCACCCAAGGACACACATGTGATTTTTCAACCAACTTTGGTGCATTGGAGCATGTGCTTGTAGTTCAAAATAGAATTATGCACATAAAATGCCTGGAAAACCCAGTTAATGTATAAAAAAGGCCAAAGGAACCCCGAAAAATTCCAAGATTAAACACAACACTCATGTTGTCATATGTTGACGCTAGAAATTTTTTGAAAGCAATAAGAGGCTACGGATATCGTCTCGTCACCATAGGTGGTACGTTCGCTGTCGAAACCATCATGCTTGTTGTGCGAAGCTCTTGTTTGTAAGAAGCTTATACCCGAACCTGCCCCAAATGGGACACATTTTTTACCACGGCATGTTGATGCCGCTCCATGATAGCATGCCAAATTTCATGAATTTCAGACGAGTTTTGGATTTACTAGAATTTTGAAACCAGTCATCACAATGTTTTGCCGGCAATCAACGGTGCCCTCGTGTTTAAAATTCATTCTCATTTCTTGCATGGGACCTAAGCATGCACCCAAGGACACAGATTTGATTGTTCAACCAATTTATATGCACTCGAGCATGTGCATGTAGTTCAAATTTGAACTATGCACATAGATTCATTGAAAACTCAGTTAATTCATAAAAATGTCCAAATGAACCCTGAAAAATCCCAAAAAATGGCACAACACTCCTGTTGTACTATCTTGAAACGAGCTTCTTTTTAAAGCAATTAGAGGAAATGGATATCGTTTCGTCCCCAAAGGTGGGACGTTCCCTACCAAAACCATCATGCTTGTTGTTAGCAGCTCTGGTTTGTGAGAAGCATATACCCGAACCTGCCCCGAATGGGACAATTTTTTTACCACTGCATGTTGATGCCGCTCCATGATAGCATGCCAAGTTTCATGAATTTCAGACGAGTTTTGGATTTAGTAGAATTTAAACCAGCCATCTCAATGTTTTGACGGCAATCAACAGTGCCCTGGTGTTTGATTTCATTCTCATCTCTTGCATGGGACCTTGAAATTCACCCAAGGACACATATTAGATTTTTCAACCAACTCTAGTGCATTGGAGCATGTGCTCGTAGTTCCAATTCGAATTATGCACATAAAATGCCTAGAAAACCCAGTTAATGAATAAAAATGTCCAAACGAACCCCGAAAAATCACAAAAATTGACACAACACTCCTGTTGTTCTTTGTTGACACTGGAAATTTTTTGAAAGCAATAAGAGGCAATGGATATCATTTCGTCCCCAAAGGTGGGACGTTCCCTATAGAAACCATCATGCTTGTTGTGAGAAGCTCTGGTTTGTGATAAGCTTATAGCCGAACCTGCCCCAAATGGGACAAATTTTTTACCATGGCATGTTGATGCCGCTCCATGATAGCATGCCAAGTTTCATGAATTTCAGACAAATTTCGGATTTACTAGAATTTAAAAACCAGGAATCTCAATGTTTTACCAGCAATCAACAGTGCCCTAGTGTTTGAATTTCATTCCCATCTATTGCATGGGACCTAGAAATTCACCCAAGGACATACATGTGATATTTCAACCAACTTTGGTGCATTGGAACATGTGCTTGTAGTTCAAATTTGAATTATGCACATAAAATGACTAGAGAATGAAGTTAATGTATAAAAAAGGCCAAACGAAGCCCGAAAAATTCAGAGATTAAACACAACACTCCTATTGTTCTATGTTTACACTAGAAAATTATTGAAAGCAATAAGAGGCAACGGATATCGTCCCGTCCCCAAAGGTGGTATGTTCCCTATCGAAACTATCATGCTTGTTGTGACAAACTCTGGTTTGTGAGAAGCTTATACCCAAACCTGTCCCAAATGGGACAAAATTTTCACCACAGCATGTTAATGCCGCTCCATGATAGCAAGTTTCATGAATTTAGGACGAGTTTTGGATTTACCAAAATTTAAAAACTAGGTATCTCAACGTTTTGCCGGCAATCAACAGTGACCTGGTGTTTGAAATTCCCGTCTCTTGGATGGGACCTAAGCATGCACCCAAGGACACACATGTGATTTTTCAACCAATTTATATGCACTTGAGCATGTGCATGTAGTTCAAATTTAAATTATGCACATAAAATGCCTAGAAAACTCAGTTAATGCATAAAAATGTCCAAACGAACCCCGAAAAATCCAAAAAATTGACACAACACTCTTGTTGTTCTATGTTGACACGAGAAATTTTTTGAAAGCAATAAGAGGCAATGGATATCTTTCGTCCCCGAAGGTGGGCCGTATGTTCCCTACCGAAACCATCAGGATTGTTGTGAGAAGCTCTGGTTTGTGAGAAGCATAAACCCAAACCTGCCCCAAATGGGACAATGTTTTTACCACGGCATGTTTATGCCGCTCCATGATAGCACGCCAAGTTTCATGAATATCAGACGAGTTTTGGATTTACTAGAATTTAAAAACCAGGCATCTCAACGTTTTGCCCGCAATCAACAGTGCTTTGGTGTTTGAATTTCATTCCCATCTCTTGTATGGGACCTAGAAATTCACCCAAGGACACACATGTGATTTTTCAACAACTATGGTGCATTGGAGCATGTGCTTGTAGTTCAAATTTAAATTATGCACATAAAATGCCTAGAAAACCCAGTTAATGTATAAAAATGGCCAAACGTACCCCGAAAAATTCCAAGATTAAACACAACATTCCTGTTGTTCTATGTTGACACTAGAAATTTTTTGAAAGCAATAAGAGGCAATGAATATCGTCCCGTCCCCAAAGGTGGTACCTTCTCTATCAAAACCATCATGCTTGTTGTGAGAAGCTCTGGTTTGTGAGAAGCTTATACCCAAACCTACCCAAAATGGGACAAAATTTTCACCACGGCATGTTGATGCCGCTCCATGTTAGCATGCCAAGTTTCATGAATTTCAGATGAGTTTTGGATTTACTAGAATTTAAAAACCAGGTATCTCAAAGTTTTGCCGGTAATCAAAAGTGCTCTGGTGTTTAATTCATTCCCATCTCTTGCACGGGACCTAGAAATTCTCCCGAGGACACACATGTGATTTTTCAACCAACTTTGGTGCATTGGAGCATGTTCTTGTAGTTCAAATTTGAATTATGCACATAAAATGCCTAGAAAACCCAGTTAGTGTATAAAAAAGGCCAAATGAACCCCGAAAAATTCATTCCCATTTCTTGCATGGGACCTAAGCATGCATTGAAGGACACAGATTTGATTTTTCAACCAATTTGTATGCACCGGATCATGTGCATGTAGTTTAATTTTGTATTGTCCACGTGAAATGGCTAGAAAGCCAGTTTAATGTAGAAAATGTCCAAACGAACCCTGAATAATTCCATTTCTTTTACGATACACATATAGTTGCATGTTCACTGCACATAAAAGGTCTAGCAATTCAAACAACGTCCATTGCTGCTATGACCCTATTTTGTAATTCAAATCAAGTAGATCCCACACAGTTTATTATCACCAACCGTGTGAGATGTAGTACAAAATATCTTGGAGCACCATCTGTGTATAGTACGCCTTTGGCTTACGCGAGAAGGTGCATCGGCTACCGTCCACAGCCGGCGTGTTAAGCACACTAGCTCACTTCCCAAAAACTCCCGCCTCTGCATCCTTCGCAATCTCGAAAATATCTACCGCCTGGAAGGTTTTAATGTTTGATAGCACATGATTAGTATGTGCGGACCGTGTGTGATGTCTGTTACTCCCGATTTGCTTCAGTCCCTTGATTCAAATTTTCAGTAGCCCTGGCATTTTACTCCCGCCTCTGCATCCCTTGCAATCTCAAAAATATCTGCTCGCCCTTGATCCTAATTTTCAGTAGCCCCGCCTTGTTACTCCTGCCTAGTACAATTTTTAGTTGCCGCAGTATTTCCTCAAACACAACCTTTCCCCCCCTCCACACACACCCCAAAATCTCCGCTCACACAGACACACACGACCCTCGAAACCATTGGTAGGTCGCCGCCATCGCCGGCGCCTGCATCTTCAACCTCTGCCTGTGTGATGGGGAGCTCGAGGAGCCAATGGCCAAAAAGAGGTTTATCACGGCCTTTTCACCCGACGCCGGCGTGGTGGCCGCCCAGGTGTCCCATCATCCTCCGCGGGCCCGATCCGCCGTCGCCGGTGAAGGAAATATGCCCTAGAGCCAATAATAAAGTTGTTATTTATATTTCCTTATATCATGATAAATGTTAATTATTCATGCTAGAATTGTATTAACCGGAAACTTAGTACATGTGTGAATACATAGACAAATTGAGTGTCACTATTATGCCTCTACTTGACTAGCTCGTTGAATCAAAGATGGTTAAGTTTCCTAGCCATAGACATGAGTTGTCATTTAATTAACGGGATCACATCATTAGAGAATGATGTGATTGACTTGACCCATCCATTAGCTTAGCACGATGATCGTTTAGTTTGTTGCTATTTGCTTTCTACATGACTTATACATGTTCCTATGACTATGAGATTATGCAACTCTCGAATACCGGAGGAACACTTAGTGTGCTATCAAACTTCACAACGTAACTGGGTGATTATAAAGATGCTCTACATGTGTATCTGATGGTGTTTGTTGAGTTGGCATATATCGAGATTAGGATTTGGCACTCTGATTGTCGGAGAGGTATCTCTGGGCCCTCTCGGCAATGTACATCACTATAAGCCTTGCAAGCAATGTGACTAATGAGTTAGTTGCGGATGATGCATTACGGAGCGAGTAAAGAGACTCACCGATAAAGAGATTGAACTAGGTATTGAGATACCGACAATCGAATCTCGGGCAAGTAACATACCGATGACAAAGGGAACAACGTATGTTGTTATGCGGTTTGACTGATTATCAGGTACCTATATGAGCATCCAGGTTCCACTATTAGTTATTGACCGGAGATGAGTCTCGGTCATGTCTACATAGTTCTCGGACCCATAGGGTCCACACGCTTAACGGTCGATGACGATCGGTATTATATTTATGTGTTTTGATGTACCGAAGGTAGTTCGGAGTCCCGGATGTGATCACGCACATGACGAGGATTCTCGAAATGGTCGAGAAATGAATATTGATGTATTGGACCATGTTATTCGGACACCGGAAGTGTTCCGGGAGATTTCGGATAAAACCGGAGTGCCGGAGGGTTACCGGAACCCCCCCAGGAAGTAATTTGGGCCCTTAGTGGGCTTTAGGGGAGAGAGAGGGTAGCATCCACGAGGTGCCCCCCCCCAAGGGAGTCCGAATTGTACTAGGGGAGGGGGCGCGGCCCGTCTTTCCCTCTCCCTCCCCCTCTCCTTCCTTCCCCCTCCTAGTAGGACTAGGAAAGGAGGAATCCTACTCCTACTAGGAGGAGGATTCCTCCCCTCGTTGGTGCGCACATAAGGCCGGCCGGCCTCCCCCTTGCTCCTTTATATGCGGGGGCAGGGGGCACCCTAGAACACACAAGTTGACAGTTGTCTTAGCCGTGTGCGGTACCCCCCTCCACAGATTTCCACCTCGGTCATATCATTGTAGTGCTTAGGCGAAGCCTTGCATCGGTAACTTCATCATCACCGTCATCACGCCATCGTGCTGACGAAACTCTCCCTCGGCCTCAGCTGGATCTAGAGTTCGTCGGACGTCACCGAGCTGAACGTGTGCAGATCGCGGAGGTGCTGTACTTTCAGTGCTAGGATCGGTCGGATCGTCAAGACGTACGACTACATCAACCGCGTTGTCATAATGCTTCCGCTTTCGGTTTACGAGGGTACGTGGACTACACTCTCTCCTCCCGTTGCTATGCATCACCTAGATGGATCTTGCGTGTGCTTAGGAATTTTTTTTAAATTACTGCATTCCTCAACAGTGGCATCCGAGCCAGGTTTATGCGTAGATGTTATATGCATGAGTAGAACACAAAGATTTGTGGGCGATAATAGTCATACTGCTTACCAGCATGTCATACTTTGATTCGGCAGTATTGTTGGATGAAGCGGACCAGACCGACATTACATGACCGTGTTCATGAGACTGGTTCTACCGCTGTGCTTCGCACACACGTGGCTAGTGGGTGTCTGTTTCTCCAACTTTAGTTGAATATAGTGTGACTATGCCCGGTCCTTGTTGAAGGTTAAAACAGCACACTTGACAAAGAATCCTTGTGGTTTGGATGCGTAGGTAATTACGGTTCTTGCTAAGCCCATAGCAGCCACGTAAAATTTGCAACAACAAAGTAGAGGACTTCTAACTTGTTTTTGCAGGGCATGCTGTGATGTGATATGGTCAAGACATGATGATATATAAATTGTTGTATGAGATGATCATGTTTTGTAATAGTTATCGGCAACTTGCAGGAGCCATATGGTTGTCGCTTTATTGTATGAAATGCAAATGCCATCTAATTGCTTTACTTTATCACTAAGCGATAGCGATAGTGATAGAATCAATAGTTTGCGAGACGACAATGATGCTTCGATGGAGATCAAGGTGTCAAGACGGTGACGATGGTGATTATGACGGTGCTTTGGAGATGGAGATCAAAGGCACAAGATGATGATGGCCATATCATATCACTTATATTGATTGCATGTGATGTTTATCCTTTATGCATCTTATTTTTCTTAGTACGGCGGCAGCATTATAAGATGATCTTTCACTAAATTTCAAGTTACAAGTGTTCTCCCTGAGTATGCACCATTGCGACAGTTCGTCGTGCCGAGACACCACGTGATGATCGGGTGTGATAAGATCTCTGTTCATATACAACAGGTGCACGCCAGTTTTGCACACGCAGAATACTCGGGTTAAACTTGACGAGCCTAGCATATGTAGATATGGCCTCGGAACACTGAGACCAAAAGGTCGAGCATGAATCAGATAGTAGATATGATCAACATAGTGATGTTCACCATTGAAAACTACTCCATCTCATGTGATGATCGAACATGGCTTAGTTGATATGGATCACTCGATCACTTAGATGATTAGAGGGATGTATATCTAAGTGGGAGTTCTTAAGTAATATGATTAATTGAACTTTAATTTATCATGAACTTGGTACCTGATAGTATTTTGCATGTCTGTGTTGTTGTAGATCAATGGCACAAGCATCGTTCCTTTGAATTTTAATGCGTTCCTAGAGAAAGCTAAGTTGAAAGATGATGGTAGCAACTACATGGACTGGGTCCGTAACTTGAGGATTATCCTCATTGCTGCATAGAAGAATTATGTCCTAGAAGCACCGCTAGGTGTACCACCCGCGCCGGCAACTGCAGACATTGTGAATGCCTGGCAGTCGAGTGTTGATGACTACTCGATAGTTTAGTGTGCCATGCTTTACGGCTTAGAACCGGGACTCCAACGTCATTTTGAACGTCATGGAGCATATGAGATGTTCCAGGAGTTGAAGTTGATATTTCAAGCAAATGCCCGGATTGAGAGATATGAAGTATCCAGTAAGTTCTACAGCTGCAAAATGGAGGAGAATAGTTCTGTCAGTGAACATATACTCAGAATGTCTGGGTACCACAACCACTTGAATCAGCTGGGAGTTAATATTCCTGATGATAGTGTCATTGACAGAGTTCTTCAATCACCGCCGCCAAGCTACAAGAGCTTCGTGATGAACTATAATATGCAAGGGATGGATACGACAATTCCCGAGCTCTTCGCAATGCTAAAGGCTGCGGAGGTAGAAATCAAGAAGGAGCATCAAGTGTTGATGGTCAACAAGACCACCACTTTCAGGAAAAAGGCTAAAGGGAAGAAGGGGAACTTCAAAAAGAACGGCAAGCAAGTTGTTGCTCAAGTGAAGAAGCCCAAGTCCGACCTAAGCACGAGGCCAGTGCTTCTACTTCAAAGGGACTGGTCACTGGAAGCGGAACTGCTCCAAGTATTTGGCGTATAAGAAGGATGGCAAAGTGAAAGGTATATTTGATATACCTGTTATTGATGTGTACTTAACTAATGCTCGCAGTAGCGCCTGGGTATTTGATACTGCTTCTGTTGCTCATATTTGCAACTCAAACAGGGGCTACGTATTCAGCGAAGATTGGCTAAGGACAAGGTGACGATGTGCGTGGGAAATGGTTCCAAAGTCGATGTGATCGCAGTCGGCACGCTACCTCTACATCTACCTTCGGGGTTAGTTTTAGACCTGAATAATTGTTATTTGGTGCCAGCATTAAGCATGAATATTATATCTAGATCTTGTTTGATGCGAGACAGCTATTCATTTAAATCAGTGAATAATGGTTGTTCTATTTATATGAGTAATATCTTTTATGGTCATGCACCCCTGATGATTGGTCTATTTTTGTTGAATCTCGATATTAGTGATACACATATTCATAGTATTGAAGCAAAAAGATATAGGTTTAATAATGATAGTGCAACTTATTTGTGGCACTGCCGTTTGGGCATATTGGTGTAAAGCGCATGAAGAAACTCCATTCTGATGGACTTTTGGAATCACTTGATTATGAGTCACTTGGTACTTGCGAAACAGGGGCTACGGATTCAGCGAAGATTGGCTAAGGACGAGGTGACGATGCACATGGGAAATGGTTCCAAAGTCGACGTGATTGCAGTCGGCACGCTACGTCTACATCTACCTTCGGGGTTAGTTTTAGACCTGAATAATTGTTATTTGGTGCCAGCGTTAAGCATGAACATTATATCTGGATCTTGTTTGATGCGAGACAGTTATTCATTTAAATCAGAGAATAATGGTCGTTCTATTTATATGAGTAATATCTTTTATGGTCATGCACCCCTGATGAGTGGTCTATTTTTGTTGAATCTCGATATTAGTGATACACATATTCATAGTATTTAAGCCAAAAGATATAGGTTTAATAATGATAGTGAAACTTATTTGTGGCACTGCCGTTTGGGCATATTGGTGTAAAGCGCATGAAGAAACTCCATTCTGATGGACTTTTGGAATCACTTGATTATGAGTCACTTGGTACTTGCGAAACAGGGGCTACGGTTTCAGCGAAGATTGGCTAAGGACGAGGTGACGATGCGCATGGGAAATGGTTCCAAAGTCGACGTGATCGCAGTCGGCACGCTACCTCTACATCTACCTTCGGGGTTAGTTTTAGACCTGAATAATTGTTATTTGGTGCCAGCGTTAAGCATGAACATTATATCTAGATCTTGTTTGATGCGAGACAGTTATTCATTTAAATCAGAGAATAATTGCTGTTCTATTTATATGAGTAATATCTTTTATGGTCATGCACCCCTGATGAGTGGTCTATTTTTGTTGAATCTCGATATTAGTGATACACATATTCATAGTATTGAAGCCAAAAGATATAGGTTTAATAATGATAGTGAAACTTATTTGTGGCACTGCCGTTTGGGCATATTGGTGTAAAGCGCATGAAGAATCTCCATTCTGATGGACTTTTGGAATCACTTGATTATGAGTCACTTGGTACTTGCGAAACAGGGGCTACGGATTCAGCAAAGATTGGCTAAGGACGAGGTGACGATGCGCATGGGAAATGGTTCCAAAGTCGACGTGATAGCAGTCGGCACGCTACCTCTACATCTACCTTCGGGGTTAGTTTTAGACCTGAATAATTGTTATTTGGTGCCAGCGTTAAGCATGAACATTATATCTGGATCTTGTTTGATGTGAGACAGTTATTCATTTAAATCAGAGAATAATGGTTGTTCTATTTATATGTGTAATATCTTTTATGGTCATGCACCCCTGATGAGTGGTCTATTTTTGTTGAATCTCGATATTAGTGATACACATATTCATAGTATTGAAGCCAAAAGATATAGGTTTAATAATGATGGTGAAACTTATTTGTGGCACTGTCGTTTGGGCATATTGGTGTAAAGCGCATGAAGAAACTCCATTCTGATGGACTTTTGGAATCACTTGATTATGAGTCACTTGGTACTTGCGAAACATGCCTTATGGGAAAGATGACTAAAACTCCGTTCTCCAGAACAATGGAGTGAGCAACAGATTTATTGGAAATCATACATACTGATGTCTGTGGTCCAATGAACATTGAGGCTCGCCGCGGGTATCGTTATTTTCTAACCTTCACATATGATTTGGGCAGATATGGGTATATCTACTTGATGAAATATAAGTCTGAAACATTTGAAAAGTTCAAAGAATTTCAGAGTGAAGTGGAAAATCATCGTAACAAGAAAGTAAAGTTTCTGCGATCTGATCATGGAGGAGAATATTTGAGTTACGATTTTGGTCTTCATTTTAAATAATGCGGAATAGTTTCGCAACTCACGCCACACGGAACACCACAGCGTAATGGTGTGTCTGAATGTCGTAATCGTACTTTACTAGATATGGTGCGATCTATGATGTCTCTTACTGATTTACTGCTATCGTTTTGGGCTTATGCTTTAGAGACAGCTGCATTCACGTTGAATAGGGCACCATCTAAATCCGTTGAGACGACACCTTATGAACTGTGGTTTGGCAAAAAACCCAAGTTGTCATTTCATAAAGTTTGGGGCTGCGATGCTTATGTGAAAAAGCTTCAACCTGATAAGCTCGAACCCAAATCGGAGAAATGTGTCTTCATAGGATACCCAAAGGAGACTATTGGTTACACCTTCTGTAACAGATTCGAAGGCAAGACATTCATTGCTAAGAATGGATCCTTTCTAGAGAAGGAGTTTCTCTCGAAAGAAGTGAGTGGGAGGAAAGTAGAACTTGATGAGGTAACTGCACCTGCTCCCTTATTGGAAAGTAGTTCATCACAGGAATCGGTTCCTGTGACTACTACACCAATCAGTGAGGAAGCTAATGATGAT
Source organism: Aegilops bicornis (assembly GCA_021605145.1). Taxonomy (NCBI): domain Eukaryota; kingdom Viridiplantae; phylum Streptophyta; class Magnoliopsida; order Poales; family Poaceae; genus Aegilops; species Aegilops bicornis. The sequence goes on from CM038672.1 coordinate 543,467,854, forward strand.
GATCATGTAACTTCAGATCAAGTTACTACTAAACTTCGTAGGTCAATCAGAGTAAGATCCGCACCAGGGTGGTACGGTAATCAGTTCTGGAGGCCATGTTACTTGACCATGATGAACCTACGAATTATGAGGAAGCGATGATGAGCCCAGGTTCTGCGAAATGGCTTGAGGCCATGAAATCTGAGATGGGATCCATGTATGAGAACAAAGTGTGGACTTTGGTTGACTTGCGCGATGATCGGCAAGCCATCAAGAATAAATGGATTTTCAAGAAGAAGACTGATGCTGACGGTAATGTTACTATCTACAAAGCTCGACTTGTTGCGAAAGGTTTTCGACAAGTTCAAGGAGTTGACTACGATGAGACCTTCTCACCCGTAGCGATGCTTAAGTCCGTCCGAATCATGTTAGCAATTGCTGCATTTTATGATTATGAAATTTGGCAAATGGATGTAAAGACTGCATTCCCGAATGGATTTCTGGAAGAAGAGTTGTATATGCTGCAACCCGAAGGTTTTATCAATCCAAAGGATGCTAATTGAGAGCTGCAGCGATCCATTTATGGACTGGTGCAAGCATCTCGGAGTTGGAATAAATGTTTTGATAGTGTGATCAAAGCATATGGTTTTATACAGACTTTTGGAGAAGCCTATATTTACAAGAAAGTGAGTGGGAGCTCTGTAGCATTTCTAATATCATATGTGGATGACATATTGTTGATTGGAAATGATATAGAATTTTTTGATATCATAAAACGATACTTGAATAAGAGTTTTTCAATGAGAGACCTCGGTGCAGCTGCTTATATATTGGGCATCAAGATCTATAGAGATAGATCAAGACGCTTAATTGGACTTTCACAAAGCACATACTTTGATAAAGTTTTGAAGAAGTTCAAAATGGATCAAGCAAAGAAAGGGTTCTTGCCTGTGTTACAAGGTGTGAAGTTGAGTCAGACTCAATGCCCGACTACTACAGAAGATAGAGAGAAATTGAAAGTCATTCCCTATGCTTTAGCCATAGGTTCTATGATGTATGCAATGCTATGTACCAGACATGATGTGTGCCTTGCTATTAGTTTAGCAGGGAGGTACCAAAGTAATCCAGGAGTGGATCACCGGACAGCGGTCAAGAACATCCTGAAATACCTGAAAAGGACTAAGGATACGTTTCTCGTTTATGGAGGTGACAAAGAGCTCATCGTAAATGGTTACGTTGATGCAAGCTTTGACACTGATCCGAATGACTCTAAGTCAAAAACTGGATTTCTATTTATATTGAACGGTGGAGCTGTAAGTTGGTGGAGTTCTAAGAAAAGCGTCGCGGCGGGATCTATGTGTGAAGCAGAGTACATAGCTGCTTCGGAAGAAGCTAATGAAGGAGTCTAGAAGAAGGAGTTCATATCCGATCTAGGTGTCATACCTAGTGCATCGGGTCCAATGAAAATCTTTTGTGACAATACTGGTGCAATTGCCTTGGCAAAGGAATCTAGATTTCACAAGAGAACCAAGCACATCAAGAGACGCTTCAATTCCAACCACGATCAAGTCAAGGAGGGAGACATAGAGATTTGCAAGATACATACGGATATGAATGTTGCAGACCCATTGACTAAGCCTCTCTCACGAGCAAAACATGATCAACACCAAGACTCCATGGGTGTTAGAATCACTACTGTGTAATCCAGATTATTGACTCTAGAGAAAGTGAGAGACTGAAGGAAATATGCCCTAGAGGCAATAATAAAGTTTTTATTTATATTTCTTTATATCATGATAAATGTTTATTATTCATGCTAGAATTGTATTAACCGGAAACTTAGTACATGTGTGAATACATAGACAAACAGAGTGTCACTAGTATGCCTTTACTTGACTAGCTCGTTGAATCAAAGATGGTTAAGTTTCCTAGCCATAGACATGAGTTGTCATTTGATTAACGGGATCACATCATTAGAGATTGATGTGATTGACTTGACCCATCCGTTAGCTTAGCACGATGAGCGTTTAGTTTGTTGCTATTTGCTTTCTTCATGGCTTATACATGTTCCTATGACTATGAGATTATGCAACTCCTGAATACCGGAGGAACACTTAGTGTGCTATCAAACGTCACAACGTAACTGGGTGATTAAAAATATGCTCTACAGGTGTCTCCGATGGTGTTTGTTGAGTTGGCATCGATCGAGATTAGGATTTTTCACTCCAATTGTCGGAGAGGTATCTCTGGGCCCTCTGGGAATGTACATCACTATAAGCCTTGCAAGCAATGTGACTAATGAGTTAGTTGTGGGATGATGCATTACGGAACGAGTAAAGAGACTCACCGGTAACGAGATTGAACTAGGTATTGAGATACCGATGATCGAATCTCGGGCAAGTAACATACCGATGGCAAAGCGAACAACGTATGTTGTTATGCGGTTTGGGCGATAAAGATCTTCGTAGAATATGTAGGAACCAATATGAGCATCCAGGTTCCGCTATTGGTTATTGACCGGAGATGAGTCTCGGTCATGTCTACATAGTTCTCAAACCCGTAGGGTCCGCACGCTTAATGTTCGATGACGATCGGTATTATGAGTTTATGTGTTTTGATGTACCAAATATAGTTCGGATTCCCGGATGTGATCACGGACATGACGAGGAGTCTCGAAATGGTCGAGACACGAAGATTTATATATTGGACCATGTTATTCGGACACCGGAAGTGTTCCGGGAGATTTCGGATAAAACCGGAGTGTTAGAGTTACCGGAACCCCCCGAGGAAGTTTCTGGGCCCTTAGTGGGCTTTAGGGGATAGAGAGGGCAGCAGACAGGAGGTGGCTTGCCCCCCCCCGAGGGAGTCCGAATTGGACTAGGGGAGGGGGGCGTGGCCCCTCTTTCCCTCTCCCTCCCCCTCTCATTCCTTCCCCCGCCTAGTAGGACATGGAAAGGAGGAATCCCACTCCTACTAGGAGGAGGATTCCTCCCCTCCTTGGCGTGCCCATAGGACCGGCCGGCCTCCCCCTTGCTCCTTTATATACGAGGGCAGGGGGCACCCATAGAACACACAACGGTACAGTTGTCTTAGCTATGTGCAGTGCCCCCCTCCACAGATGTCCACCTCGGTCATATTGTTGTAGTGCTTAGGCGAAGCCCTACGTCGGTGACTTCATCATCACCGACATCACGCCGTCGTGCTGACGAAACTCTCCCTTGGCCTCAGCTGGATCTAGAGTTCGTGGGACATCACCGAGCTGAACGTGTGCAGATCGCGGAGGTGCCGTACTTTCGGTGCTAGGATCGATCGGATTGTGAAGACGTCCGACGACATCAACCGTGTTGTCAGAACGCTTCCGCTTTCTGTCTACGAGGGTACGTGGAGTACACTCTCCCCTCTCGTTGCTATGCATCACCTAGATGGAGCTTGCGTGTGCGTAGGAATTTTTTTGAAATTACAGCGTTCCCCAACAGCCGGTCCCCCGATCCGCCAGCTGCCGCACCCCTACCCCGGCTTGAGGACTTCCTCGTCCTCCCTCGTACCCGGCAACCGATGAAGTTGTCGTCATTCTGGGAATGGGGGTTCCCAGACTTGCCTGCCTGTGGCCCACGACGTGGCTAAGCCAACAGGCCGTATGGCCCATCTTCATCAACAAGGCATCCAAGACCCTCGCGAGGGGCCAAGCCTCGCGAGGCGGACGACGCAAGACCTCCTCAGGAGTGGCCTAGTCAGGCAGGCTCACGAGGAGCGGAGATATCAAGGCGGGGAAAACCTCATGAGGCTCTCGTGACGCAAGCCATGACGATCGACACCAGGCGGGCGCCAGGCGGAAGCCAACGCGCGCAGCCTCCTCGATTCCTCCTTGGTGCTAAGGAAGCAGGCGCAGGCGAGGAGTACCGAGGGATCAGGCAAAGGTTGCCATATCGGTGCAACGAGACCAAGACCAGAAGGACGGGAAGACAGAGGTCATCGTGGAGCCCAAGACGGCGTCACCACCAGAGCCTTTTGCAGGCAAAGACCACTTTTGTCAGGATAGCTTGTACTAGCTGTCCCCCTTCAAATTTGCCCGCCATTGTTCGCTCCCTTCCCACTCAATATTTGGGGAGAGGACCAGGGCCTATATAAGTAGAGCTAGCCACCACAGTAGGGGCCATCGAGCAATTCATCCAGCACTCACCTGCTAAGTCACCAAGCACAAGAACACCTCAACCTTAGGAGGTTGTTCTTCCCTCTGTATTGTTTATCATCTGCCCAAGAGGCGATCCACACCACCACATTGGAGTAGGGTATTACACCACAACCGTGTCCCGAACCAGTATAAATCTCGCGTCTTTCCGTGTTGTGAGTTCATCGAGTTCGTCCGCGAGATCTAAGCGAGCTAGGGTGTAGATAGGTAGGAGGGAAAGACTTCGCGCGCACCCCAATGTTCGAACCTTGAGGGTTTGCCGGAACCCCACATCCGACACTTGGCGCACCAGGTAGGGGTGCGTCGTAGCTTCCCTTCCATCAGTTCGTCGCTCCGTCGCTCCTCGTCTCCATGGCGGATGCTCGCCGTGCTCGAGTTGAACGTCAGGCTGCCCTCACCGCTCGCGTTGCTCAGACGGCTCCCATCGGCGGGCCACCTCATCGTTCTTCGTCTCCCGCCACCAACGCTGCCACCGGCCCAGCGGGGAACGAGCAGCAGGCGTCCTTGCTGCATCCCTTGGTACGGCAGGACGGCCACACCGCCACTCCATCACTGACCCCGTCCGGTTCTTCGTCTCACGCACGCCGCGCTCGCGTAGAGGCGCAGGCCGCGCTCCTTGCCGCAAACGAACTCCTGCGCTACCGCCCAGTCGACGACATCTACGAGGGGTGGCTCGACCGCGTCGCCGAGCTCGTCCGTGCCGCAGAGGGCTCCCCGGCGCCGTCCCTCTCTCTACCTCACCCTCAGCAGGCCACGGGCGATGAGGCTCATGGCGCGCCTCCGCCACCTCTGCCCCAAGATGGTGCCTTGGCACCAAGGCGCGCGGCCCCGCGGCGTGATCCGCCACGCCCGGTGCCCGCGCGCGAAGAGAGAAGCTGCCAAGAAATCCCTCGACCGCGAGAAGCTGCACCTGCGCTTCCTGCACTGCCTCATCAAGACCACGGACCGCCCGCGGCGGCGTCGCGCGGACCTCATCAAGACCAAGCTCCACCTCTGAAGCGGGCCCCAGCAACCACGGCCGGCTGCCGCGCCTTCACCCCATGCTACGTAGAGTCGCCTGGCTAGGCAAGTTAAAGCCGGATCTGCCTCCTCGCTACGACGGCACCGCCGACCCCGCGGGGTTCCTGCAGCTCTACGAGCTGAGCATCGAAGAAGCCAACGGCGATGAGAAAGTCATGGCAAACTGGTTTCCCATGGCTCTCAAGGATGGAGCCCGCTCCTGGCTCCTGAACCTGCAGCACGGCTCGATCTCCTCCTGGGACGAGATGCACGACCGCCTCATCGCCAACTTCTAGGGCACTCGCGACCGCCCTCCGGCCACGGGCGACCTGCGCCGCATCAAGCAACAATCAGGAGAGACCCTCCAGAAGTACATCCAGCGCTTTAACAACACCCGCCTAAAGATCCCCAAGTTCACGGATGAGGCCATCATCTCCGTGTTCTCCGACGGCGTCCGTGATGTCAAGATGAAGGAACAGCTCGCTATCCATGAGGAGCTCTGCACATCTCAGGAGTTGTTCAACCTGGCGACCAAGTGTGCAAGAGCTGAGGAGGGGCGCCTCTCCCTCCTCGAGCTGCCAGCTTCGGGCACAGAGGAGAAGAAGGCCAAGCCAAGGACGTGAAGCGCAAGGAAGCATCATTGCTAGCAGCGGAGCCCGACACCAAGCGGGGCAGAGATCAACCTGAGTCATCCAAGAATAGCCGATCGTTCTGTGCCTTCCACAACGTGAACACCCACAACACCAGTGACTGTCAAGAGCTTAGAGCCATACGAGAAGGATTATTCGGTCGACGCCCCGAGCGCCGCGACCGGGGATACGGCCGTGGAGGAGGACGTGGAGGCGGACCCTGGGATGACCGTGGACCGCGCCAGGAATGGCGCGGCAGGGCTTGTGAGGACCGCTGGTAGGACCATCCTCGCGAGGGGGCTTGGAGGGACCAGTCTCGTGAGGATCGCCCCCTAAGCAACGCCGGTCTTCCTCCACTGCCGCCACCAAGAAGGAACGACGACCACCATCAGGACGAGGGTGCTGGGGGCTTCCAGGAGCCGCGTGCAATCGCCTGCATCTTGGGCGGCGCCCAGGCCCCAGCCTCTCAGCGCATCTTCAAACAGTTTGCTCGCGAGGTGAACGCGGTGCTCCCCAAGCTCGAGGCCACGCGCCCGCTCAAGTGGTCCCAATGCGCCATCACTTTCAACTCGGCAGATCAGCTCAAGTGCGCGGCCACCGCTGGCGCCCTCCCGATGTTGTGCTCTCGAGTCATTAGCAATGTGCAGGTTACCAAGAACCTCATCGACGGCGGTGGAGGGCTCAACATCCTGTCCGTCGACACGTTCGACAATCTCCAAGTGCCATATGAGCAGCTCCAGCCTACCAAATCTTTCTTAGGTGTGACCGATGGTTCCACCACACCGATAGGGCAGGTCCTCCTGCCTGTCACCTTCGGAGAGCGCAAGAACCACCGCACCGAGCTCATCGACTTCGACGTCACGCACATCCACCTGTCATACAACGCCATCCTCGGGTATCCGGCCCTGGCCAAGTTCATGGCAGTCACCCATCACGGCTACAACGTCCTCAAGATGCTAGGAAGTGGAGGAATCATCATGGTCCCATGTGAAGAAAGAGATGCGGTGTGTTCCCTTGAGCGCGCTTTCCAAGCTGCAGCAATCAACGACCCCGATAGCGGAAGTGGGGGCCCTCTGGAGGCCATCCCCAAGAAGAAGCAGCCGCGCCATGCAGGACCTCAAGAGGATGGCGTCTAGCCTCATCAGGACCAGCGTCCGTCCCAGGGGCGCCTCCCTCCATCGCATAGGAAGGCGCGCACGACGCCCTCCTCGGGCAGGGCTCGGGGGCTCTCTTCTGGCGGGCCTCGGACCTTGCCAACCTCACGAGGGAGGTGCTTGGGCACCACTTGGAGGCGTGTTTCGCGGCACGTTTCCCTTAGGAGAACACAGGGCAAGGAGTGCCCACCACTCAAGAGTTCATCGCCAAGACCACTCCGGAACTGCAAGACGCAAGAGCCATGCGCGGTGACAGCCGCGCACAAGGCGCAGCTCCCCATCGAGGTGAGGATGTCGGGCTGCGAGTTTGCGTCGACATCCCAGGTCTTAATAGGGACGCATCTCAGGAGTGTTTCTGTCCGTCGCGTGTGGGCCGTTACGAGGGCCCGCCACACAGCTACGTTCGCATTCCCTTCAGCTTGCCGAGCGTGGCGTCAGCCTATCAGTGCAACATGCGGCGTATCCTGGCGGCTCAGGAGGCCAGGTACCACGCCGTCCTGGAAGAAATGGAGACGGTCTTCAGGGAACCTCCCGAGCCCCCAGAGCCTCCCGAGGCTCAGGGCTCTGGTGGTTCGTGAGGAGCCACTCCCTCGATGCACCGCTTCAGCTGCAACAACTCGACTTCGTCTACAGAACCAGGTGACATCTTCCTAGCTCGTTTAGCTGGGAACGCCCCACGGGCTGCATTATTCCCAGGCCGCATGGGTCCGTCCCTGTGGCATGTATCCCATTTGCTTTTGTCTTTAGCTTACTCCGCTGGGGGCGCCCCTCGGGCTGCATTATCCCCAAGCTGTTCGGGCCGGACCTAGTGGCATGTATCTTTCTGCATTTACACAAGCTGATCTGCTTTCCATGCTTAACCTGCCTACGGCTATCGCCTGCTCGATCAACGCCTCCCACGGGGCCTCCTCACAGGCACGGCGCCAGTGCATGGGTCCGTCCCTGCCACGACGATAAATCTGAGTGGTCGAGCTCTAGCTCGCGGCACGCCCCATGCACGTCACCTCACCAGGCCCTCAGTGCCTTCACTCCATCCAGAGCAACCAGCGGCAGGCTAGCAGCTATAACGGCAAACTATGTTCTTCTTGTGCCTATTCACAGGGATCCCGTGGGGAGGATAGCAGGCGGCACTGCGAGTCTCCTTTTCTCTCGTGCAATTCGCTTGCGTGTTAAAGGGGGGGTCCTGAGCATCGCGACTCAGGAGCTCTTACTGGCTCTCCAGCCCTCACCCCCTGGCCTTGCCCGCAGCATCGTGACCTGGCATACCAGCGGCGGCTGAGCTCGCTCAAGGACCGGGACCTGCGGACGTAGAGCACTAAGGAGAGCACGGGAGGAGGGAAACTCGTATGGGCCGGCCTAGCTATACCGCACGAGTTGGTGCGCAGGCCTAGCGCATTATCAGAAATCGCTGCGAAGTCAACGAGATAAGTCCCGCTCTCGGATCGGCTAAATATTGGGGCCTAATGGTCACCCTCGCCTTGGCGCAACACCGTTGTGGCCATGTCAACTCCCTTTCTCGCCTTACCATGGCTGCTTGAGCGCTAAGGGGGACCTCCTGAGCATCGCGCCTCAGGAGCTCTTACAGGACCTCGGGCCGCGCACCTCCTGGCCTTGACCACGACACGCGACCTTGCATACCAGCGACGGTTGTAGCCTGCCTGGGGACTGTGACCTGTCAGCGTGGAGCAACAAGCTATTACGGGGAAACAAAGGGGCGACCGAGCCCTAACGGGACATGTGTTCACCAAATTCTCATAACAGGGAAGATAAGCACAAAAGACATTACAGACCCTTACATGCTCCCATGGGGCACTTCATGACTCTTCGCAGGGACTTGTCAAGTCATGGAGTTGCCGAGGCAGCGTGGGGAAGCGGAGACGCCCACGTCCAATAAAATGCCATGCGTCAACCGAGGCCGCAGGCTATTGGGGCCCGCGGTGCTCCATACTTGACCCTTGGCTTCACCGCGAAGCCAAGCCCGAGCGGACCCTGGGCCCGGGGGCTACTGTCAGCGTTCTGGGAACGGGGGTCCCAAGACTTGCCTGCCTGCGGCCCACAGCATGGCTAAGCCAACAGGCCGTATGGCCCAGGCCAGGCGAGGAGTACAGAGGGATCGGGCAAAGGTTGCCATATCGGTGCAACGAAACCAAGACTAGAAGGACGGCAAGACGGAGGTTATCGTGGAGCCCAAGACGGCATCACCACCAGAGCCTTTTGCAGGCGAAGACCACTTTTTTCAGGATAGCTTGTACTAGCTGTCCCCCTTCAAATTTGCCCACCGTTGTTGGCTCCCTTCCTGCTCAATATTTGGGGAGAGGACCAGGGCCTATATAAGTAGAGCTAGCCACCACAGTAGGGGGCATCGAGCAATTCATCCAGCTCTCACCCGCTAAGTCACCAAGCACAAGAACTCCTCAACCTCAGGAGGTTGTTTTTCCCTCTGTATTGTTTATCATCTCTCTGTCACACCCTGATATTCATGGCACAACACTTAAGATGATAAATCATGAAAAAATGTGCTTTGACAAAAACTTTTGCATTATTTGACTTTTTCTTTAGAGTTGGTTTTCTATTTGTGTTTTTCAAGTGCTCTTTAAGGTCAACACAGCTCCACCTTCTATACTTCATCTCCTTGCCACAAGCTTCTGCCCAATGATCATGCCATGTGTATAGAGCAATATAGTATTTTCTTATAAAAATAATTTGGCCAAAAAGTATTTTCTAAAATTAGTTTTCCAAAAACCCTTGAATTGAGATTTGCACTGCAAGTATTTGATTTGGGGTATGAAAAATATTTCAAAGAGTATATTTGAAACCTATTAGATATAGGATTCCCATAAACAACAAAAATATAATTTTCAAAGTTATTTTACTATTTTATTTAAAAGCGTTTTCTTAAGGCCGGAAATGGTCTTTAATAGGGAAAAATTATTTTATTGTTTTAAAAATATTTGACAAAAACCAGGGAAACTCAGTGGGCATATATTTCCCATATATAAGAGTTTCAACACATGGTCATGTTCAAAACATTGGTCAAACCCCTCAAAAACCCTTTTTGGATATTTCAAGCTTTTGAAATATTTACAAAGGAAATATTCCCCAAAAATTCCAAGAAAATTCTAGCATGTCACATATGACATGCTTGATGATCTTGCCAAGTCTCATGTCATGGAGAACAGTATAACCCCATGAAACCCTCTCAAAACCACTTCTGACCTTTTTCAAGTTTGAACAACTTTGCATCATCAAATATGTCCAAATGCTCTCACACTTGGTGAACATGCTCAAACGGTGTAATAATGCATCTAGACAAAGTGGCACAAGTTGGAGAACAAGTTAACTTGATCAAAGAGCCCCAAAACCCTTCCTGTCTAGAACCAAATTTGAACAACCTTGTACTACCAACTTTCTCTCCTTGACCCCAACTTTTGTGAGCATGTTCACATGACCAAATGAGGCCACTATACCAAGTGGTGCATCAAGGAGAAGTGATTTGCTCAACTAGATCTACACAAGTCCATTTCTGCTAATTTCTAGGGTTTACAAAAGTTGCATTGGCAACTTTGCCCAAATAAGATCCAAATTGGTGGAAGGCCCTAATTATATGTGCCATTTCACCCTGTGGAGTCTCCTGCCAAATGGAGTTAATTTTCTTAACCAAGCAAGCATCAAACACCTTCTGCCATTTTACTAAAACCCCTGTTTTGACCACTTCCAGTCTTCTCCATGGCCTCCACTTTTACCACAGCCCATCCAAGTCCTCCTCTACCTCCAGTAATAATGGTTGCATCTCAGCTCAATGACTGAGGGGTGAAACCACCTCATTTACCCCTCTGGTCAGCCCCTTTCCCTATCTTCCTCACCTCCCTCCTCCCTCCAGTGGCCACCCAAGGCATCCAAGGCTTTCCCCACATTCTTTACTCATCCCTAGACCTACCAGACATGCTTGGCCGTGCCCACTTTCCCAAAAAAATGGCATGCCGTCCATTTGCACGCTCTGGAGCGCGCTACAGTGCGCTCCCGCACTGTAGCCGCCCCCTGCCAACCACCTCCAACCACCTCGGCTCTCCCCCTCACGCCAGTCGATGCTCCTCGACGTCCGCAGCATGCTACGCCTCTGTTCCCCTCCTCCTTATCCATCCTCTTGCCCCATCTCGCACGCGCGCTGGCCGCCCGAGCGCACCAGTGAGCACGCTCACACACGCGGTGCCCCTAGGCCCTCCTCCTGCTCTCTTCCTTCACCCGCTCACTCTGGACCAACCCCATGAGCACCCCAGACGCACTCAAACAGGCCCCCGTGACCCGTGGCGACGGCAACGAGCTCGCCGGCGCACAGGTCCACGGTGGACCATCACGCGGCTATATAAGCCCGCCCCGGGCCGCTCCAGTGCCATCCGCCCCCTCCTCACACCCCCAAGAACGCGCCCGCAGCACCCAAACATCCTCAAGGGGTTTCTATGCTCGGGATCGGCCGGAGCTCCGCCGCCTCGGGTCGCCGTCGATCCAGAGGTACGGGCCCTCTCCGCCGCCACTCCCGCTCGATCTGGAACTGCAGGAGCCCACTGACCATTTCCCCTCTGTATCCCATCTCTATTGCAGCCGAAATCGACCCGGGGCAAGCTCCTCCCGGCTCGCTGGCCGGCTTCCTCGTCATGCGAGCCCTGCATCCCAAATGACCAACTCCACCTCCACCCGAGCAGCGACTCCAGCCGTGAGCACGCCCGTGCCCTTGGATCGCCTCGCCATCGACCCGCAATGACGCCCGGTGAGCTCGCTTCCCTCTCTGGCGAGGTTGAAGACAACGGCCATGGGGCCCGTCGATCGACCTCACATCTTGCGGTGGGCCCCCGCCAGTTTAAAACGCATGTCTTGGCAGCAGCGTACCGATCTTGCTGCGTCAAGGCGAATTTTTCCTATACGCCTTCGACGTGGCAGCCTCGCGTGGGCTCATACCCATCTGGGCCTGCTGAACTATGGTATTTCTGGCCTAGTGACACAGCGCCATTTTTCCTTTTTCTTTTTCTGTTATATTTTAAATAATTCCACAGGATTAAATAATAATCCAAACGCAATAATTCCAACTCCTAAATTCTTCTAAAAATCCGACCTATTTAATGGTATAACTTTCATAAATATCCATCAAACTTTTCTGCACTGTTCAAATTTAAATTCAAATTTGAGCATTTATATTCCCCTTTGAAAATCCGTTTCTCCTATTCTACAACTCCAAATCCATAACTAGTAATTTTCCCCTTCATAGATTTCCCCCTAGAATTTATCAAAAATGAGTTGACATTTTTCTGAGCACTTTGGTTTTTCTGTTTTACTATTGCCTTATTTTCTCGTTATTTTCTTGCGATGATTAAATCCCGTATTAGACGAAGTTGCTGAAGAAGAAGGAGGAGAAGGATTTGAAGAACATGAAGACCAAGCCAAACAAGGCAAGCAGCCCTTTGACCATGGCACCCCTCTTGTTCGTCGGTACCCTTTTTGCGACTTCATGATGATGAAATATGACGGTGGTAAAACTTGGTGTGAACAACCCCATGATGCATACCTACCCATGACCTTACCTTGTTCATGATTGCATTTTCAGAAAATTAGTTGATGCATAATGATGCATGTGTACCATGAACTCTTCATGGTTACTCTCTTTCGAAAACCCCATCGGGTGCCCCTAATGCCCTTGGGAGATGTTTAACTAAGGTCACCACTTGAGGAAGAAGTGGTGTACCAAAGAGAGCTTTTGGTGTGTGTGTAAAATGATGGATTAGATTTATGTGTTATTATCGTCCCAACCAAACATGTGCAACCACACTACCCCTTTAAGGGACGGGGCATTACTGATTACCTAGGCGGATACTAGCTTGGAGCCCGCATTACTAGTGACGGGGGAGAGTTGGTGCTCTCCCTCGGGACGGGGTCGTGCCAGGTAGGACGGCCATGACTGTTTTCACAGGGCACCGGACACACCGTTGGTCCCTTCGTGTATGCGTAATAATGTGAAAAGGGCAGAGTCCCACGATCTTTTGCTTATACACTAGGGCCGTGTATCAACGAGTGTACTCCTTGTAAGTGTCGTCTAGGGAAAGATAGTGATCGGGTGCTTCCCCCGAGTACTTGAGGTACTGCGGGATCGTGGATGACACGAAAGCTTCCCGGATCTTGTGGGTAAAGTGTGCAACCTCTGCAGAGTGTCAAACTATTCGAATAGCCGAGTCCACGGTCATGGACAGTTGTGAGGTGCTACTTAAGCTATGTCCAGAAATTTTACAATCTCGGTGCATGTGTGTGTGGAAAGGAACTATTGGTGTCAAGGTGGTGACTTGACATGTTGGAAGGCATGGCATTGATTCAAATTCTATTTATGTTGATATCTGTAACCTGTTCTCAAGGTTACCCATGTTCATTGATGCATATCTCACAAGTTGATAGGACATCTCAACTAGCTTGAAGCTAGGTTGCTTACTTGTTGTATAGTTGCATTGTTATTGTGAACCAAATCATGGGTTGCTTGCGAGTACATTCAAAGTACTCATTGGCTTGCCACTTGTTATTTTATTGGCCAGGCATGAAAGAACAGGATATGATGAAGAATACTTGATTGATTTAACATGCGAGCTAGGACGCTTCCCAGTCAGAATGCCTGTAGGTTAAGGCAGATGGCATGGGTTCTACTTACCGACGAAGAATTTCTGCTTCTTAAGTTTATTGGATATTCAGCCCATGTTGCTTTATCTATGTAAGACTTGACCATAATGGTCATAATTTGTGTAAGACAGTATGTATGGATGTAAGACTCTTGTTATTCAGCTTCTGTGTGTTCAGTGAGCATTGATCTCTGGGATCATCAGTACACGTGCATTCGGTGATCACGACTTATGAGTCGGGTCCCCACAGAAATGGTATCGAGCCATACTGACTGTAGGAAGCCTTAGCTAGCATGGACGTTAGTTAGCCTGAGACCATCTAAACTTCTCTTCTTTTCTAAAGCTTACCCCACCCAAGATATATTTCCCTTATTGACCTCTCCTATTCAACTTTTGTAGATGGCCGTCACCCCCTTGAGACTCCTTATGACAGGGTTTCCATCCCTCCTAAAAGACTGCCTCCAACAATGCCACTATCCCTTGCTGCCCATATACACCCTGCATGAACTGGAAAATGATGTGCTCAAAAAGGAGTTCTACGCCAAGGTTTTTGTGCCTGCCAAGACCTCACCCTAGGGGTGGTTCTTCATTGGACCACCCATGCCAACAAGAGACCTGGCCATTCAGCAAGTGGCATATGAAGCGCTCCTCCGTCTTCGAGACCTCCTCCCAGAAATGAAAGAAGAAAACGCCACCCGCTACCTACCTGGCAAGAGTGGCTTTGGGGCTCCGACACAAGTGAGGATTTCCCCAGAAGATGAGGATCCAACCCTCAAGTACCAGATCCGCTTCATCAACGCAGGAGACTACCTTCTACGTCACCTTACCGAAGCATTCCTTAAGGCTCGCCAAGACCTCCCTTCACTTCTGCACCTCCACTGCCTCGAGAAGAAGAAGGTGGCCGAGCGAGGACAGCAAATCACATCTTACAAGACCACCTTGCCAATCAGGAGCAACAAATCAAGGAACTTGAAAACCCGCAACCAAACCCCACGCAGGAGGCATAGGAATGGATTTCCATATCCACCTCATAGAAGATCGTCGTCAGCCAGCGGCGACATAACTCAAGACTGGATAGCAACCTTTTGCTTCCATCGCTTGTCACGGTGTGGTGAACTTGGTCACATTAAAAGGATGTGTCCCAACAAGCAGCCGATCGTCGATACCCTTTGGCACCACAAGGGGAACCTAAATCAAGACCGAGCGCCCTTCTCTCCGAGCAAGCACGACTACCGAGTCCAAGGACCCCTAGGGTAGGATGAGTCGTGTACCCCCATATGCGTAGTCGAGTCCGTGAGATGGTTTGAATGGAACCACGTATTATGTTGCTTGTTTTTACTTGTTTGTGTTTTGATATAAGTCGCACATTTTCCCTAGGTAGCTTGTACGCGACTATATCACCTATCGTGT
This sequence comes from Aegilops bicornis, assembly GCA_021605145.1. Taxonomy (NCBI): domain Eukaryota; kingdom Viridiplantae; phylum Streptophyta; class Magnoliopsida; order Poales; family Poaceae; genus Aegilops; species Aegilops bicornis. The sequence continues at coordinate 543,482,864 of CM038672.1, forward strand.
CTTAATGGAATTGTGTGTAGCCTTTACAGCACTTGTTTGTTTACACTTACACCATAAAACCACCTCTTAGGCACCCCCCTCCTCTATGCTACTTTTCCTCTCATCTCTGAAGACCAGTAAGACAAGATACACCAAGGGATTCTACTTTGGCAACCAACTGGCACTAAAAGAACCTTTCTACAGCCTCCTCGGCCAAGTGAAACCCCGTAGAGTTATGTTTAACCCTCCAGACTAGAAACCCATTCCTAGACCCTTCGAGACTTCACGAGATACCCCGGCTCAAGTCCTTAACCATGTGCTTAACCCATAGAATTGCAAGAGGACAAGTTAAGCCTTTGTAAACCTTGCACAGCACTGGGTTCGTTATGGAACTAGTGGACATAGTGAACGAGCACATTATCATGCTAATATAGCACAAGAACTGATGATGCCATAGGGAAGACCAATTTGAGGATATAGGAATAGAGGAAAAATGACTTGATGAGTTTATATCAATGACTTCGAGGAATAATCCGAGACTATTTGGTGGATTATGAGGCTATCATGTTGGTAGATGAACTTGGTGGGATCATGATTATAGAGTAGCATAGCTTTCATTACCCCTGAGTAAACTGGATTTAGTAGGACAATTATGATCGCAAGCTGGAATTCTTGTAGGGATAGGGATTTGTCTTAGCCAGGGGATATTTATAGGAGATAATTGATATTATGATAATGACTTGGGGGAAAGTGTGGAAACTCTCGCGGGGCATGAGATTTGGATTAAATAGGTTACCCTAGTGGAGTATGGATGCAGAGTAATTTTACATGGTTCGGAGTAAATTGGATTTAGACTAATGATCTTGATCATGATACCATGTTTCTCGGTGGACCATAAACCAGGAGATTGGGTTAATTTTCGGGGTCTATTTAGGGATCTATATAAGATAGAGGTTGGAGTTTACATGACCATGATAATGGAAATTGGTGGACTGACTATAGCAAGGTAGCCCTTTCAAGTATTTGGGGATTATAGGACATTAGAAGATCATGTGGGACACCATAGACATTGGATTTGTAGAATTAATGAATTATGTAGCTAATGGGCTTTTGGAGTTGATTCATAGGAAAGGAAACTAGATCTTGGAGTGTCTTATGTCGGTGATATGATGTGATTTGTTTAAAGGACTAGATAGACTATTGGCATCTCAGAAACCGTGCTTAAAGATAAGATGATAAATGTTCACTCGCACACTAGAATCCTTGAAACCCTTACGCCCTACCAAGCTACAACCTAGTCGGATCAGGACCTTAGGGCCTTGACACTAGATCTAGAACACCTTGGCCCACACTCAACAAAGACCACCACTAATCCCCCAACCTACTTTATGTACCCCGTGAACAAAGTCTTCATGGAGTGCTTAGGTGATAGATGTCATCATCATTTGGTGACCTACTTGTCCACCCGAAGACGGAAGAAGAGCCGTTCAGCTAGTCAAGGAACATTTGAAGACCACCATGCCAAGGAGGAAGAACTACACCTACCACCATCATCAAGAGGTGAACTTTCTCGTTGAAAACCAGGTGTATCTGCGAGCCACTTCTCTCAAGAGAACCAAGCATTTCCATGTCAAGAGAAACTCACACCAAGATTTATCGACCTTCTCCAAGATCACTGCAAGACGAAGAATAGACGGCTACCAGCTAGAATTACCACCTGAGCCACCCACTGTGCACAACATTTTCCACGAGTCACAGCTTCGGAAGTGCTTCCAACATCCTAACCAACCCGATCCCTACAAGGACGTCGATCACCAAGCCATCGACCTCCAGCCCAATATGACTTACGCGAAAGACCCCAATGGCAATATGGATCAAGCAGGATGTCATACACGAAGCCACGCCATTGAGTACTTCAAGGATCAATGGAGCACCACTCGGAAGCACAAGCAGTATGAGGACAAGAAGACTACCCCGGATCCAGTTTTCGTATTCCTTTCCACGTCTAGTTTGGGAATCTCGGGGACGAGATTCTTGTAAGGGGGGTAGGTCTGTCACACCCTGATTTTCATGGCACAACAATTAAGATGATAAATCATGATAAAATGTGGTTTGACAAAAACTTTTGCATTATTTGACTTTTTATTTGGAGTTGGTTTTCTCTTTGTGTTTTTCAAGTGCTCTTTAAGGTCAACACAACTCCACCTTCTATACTTCATCTCCTTGCCCCAAGCTTCTGCCCAATGATCATGCCATGTGTATAGAGCAATATAGTATTTTCTTACCAAAATAATTTGGCCAAAAAGTATTTTCTATAATTAGTTTTCCAGAAACCCTTGAATTGAGATTTGCACTGCAAGTACTTGATTTGGGGTATGAAAAATATTTCAAAGAGTATATTTGAAACCTATTAGATATAGGATTCCCATAAATCACAAAAATATAATTTTAAAAGTTATTTTCCTATTTTATTTAAAAGCTTTTTCTTAAGGCCAGAAATGGTCTTTAATAGGGAACAAATATTTTATTGTTTTAAAAATATTTGACAAAAACCAAGGAAACTCAGTGGGCATATATTTCCCATATATAAGAGTTTCAACACATGGTCATGTTCAAAACATTGGTCAAATCCCTCAAAAACCCTTTCTGGATATTTCAAGCTTTTGAAATATTTACAAAGGAAATATTCCCCAAAAATTCCAAGAAAATTCTAGCATGTCACATATGACATGTTTGATGATCGTGACAAGTCTCATGTCATGGAGAACAGTATAACCCCATGAAACCCTCTCAAAACCACTTCTGACCTTTTTCAAGTTTGAACAACTTTGCACTGTCAAATATGTCCAAATGCTCACACACTTGGTGAACATGCTCAAATGGTGTAGTAATGCATCTAGACAAAGTGGCACAAGTTGGAGAACAAGTTAACTTCATCAAAGAGCCCCAAAACCCTTCCTGTCCAGAACCAAATTTGAACAACTTTGTACTACCAACTTTCTCTCCTTGACCCCAACTTTTGTGAGCATGTTCACATGACCAAATAAGTCCACTACACCAAGTGGTGCATCAAGGAGAAGTGATAAGCTCAAATAGATCTACACAAGTCCATTTCTGCTAATTTCTAGGGTTTACAAAAGTTGCATTGGCAACTTTGCCCAAATAAGCTCCAAATTGGTGGAAGGCCCTAATTATATGTGCCATTTCACCCTGTGGAGTCTCCTGCCAAATGGAGTTCATTTGCTTAACCAAGCAAGCATCAAACACCTTCTGCCATTTTACTAAAACCCCTGTTTTGACCACTTCCACTCTTCTCCATGGCCTCCACTTTTTACCACAGCCCCTCCAAGTCCTCCTCTACCTCCAGTAATAATGGCTGCATCTCAGCTCAATGATTGAGGGGTGAAACCACCTCATTTACCCCTCTGGACAGCCCCTTTCCCTCTCTTCCTCACCTCCCTCCTTCCTCAAGTGGCCACCCAAGGCATCCAAGGCTTTCCCCACATTCTTTACTCATCCTAAAGCTACCAGACATGCTTGGCCGTGCCCACTTTGCCAAAAAATGGCATGTCGGCCATTTGCACGCTCTCGAGCGCGCTACAGTGCACTCCCGCACTATAGCCGCCCCCTGCCAACCACCTCCAGCCACCTCGGCTCCCCCCCCTCATGCCAGCCGATGCTCCTCGACGTCCGCAGCACGCTATGCCTCTGTCCCCCTCCTCCTTCTCCCTCCTCTTGCCCCAGCTCACACGCGCGCCGGCCGCCCGAGCGCACCAGTGAGCACGCTCACACGCGCGGTGCCCCTAGGCCCTCCTCCTGCTCTCTTCCTTCACCCGCTCACTCTGGACCAACCCCATGAGCACCCCAGACGCACTCAAACAGGCCCCCGTGACCCATGGCGACGGCAACAAGCTCGCCGGCACACAGGTTCACCATAGACCATCACACGGCTATATAAGCCCGCCCCGGGCCGCTCCAGTGGCATCAGCCCCCTCCTCACACTCCCACGAACGCGCCCGCACCACCCAAACATCCTCAAGGGGTTTCTATGCTTGGGATCGACCGGAGCTCCGCCGCCTCGGGTCACCGTCGATCCAGAGGTACGGGCCCTCTCCGCCCCCACTCTCGCTCGATCTGGAACCGCAGGAGCCCACTAACCATTTCCCCTCTGTCTCCCCTCTCTATTGCAGCCGAAATCGACCTGGGGCAAGCTCCTCCCGAAGCTCTGCCGCTGGCTTCCTCGTTGCTGGCGAGCCCCTGCATCCCGGCGACCAACTCCACCTCCACCCGAACGGCGACTCCGCCGTGAGCACGCCGGTGCCCTTGGATCGCCTCGCCGTCGACCACAGCGACGCCGGTGAGCTCGCTTCCCTCTCTGGCCGAGGTTGAAGACGACGGCCGTGGGGCCCGTCAGTCAGCCTCACATACTGACGGGTGGGCCCCACCCGTCAGGTTTAAAATGCACGCGCGCGTGTACCGATTCGCTGCATCGGCTGAAGGCGAAATTTTCCTTTACGCATTGGACGTGGCAGCCTCGCGTGGTGAAACCCATCCGGCCTGCTTTGCCTTGTGGTCTTTACGGCCCAAAGTGACACAGCCGCCATTTTTCCTTTTCTTTTTACATTATAGTTTAAATAATTCCACAGGATTAAATAATAATCCAAATGCAATAATTCCAACTCCTAAATTCTTCTAAAAATCCCACCTATTTAATGGTATAACTTTCATAAATATCCATCAAACTTTTCAGCACTGTTCAAATTTGAGCATTTATATTCCCCTCTGAAAATCCACTTCTCCTATTCTACAACTCCAAATCCATGACTAGTAATTTTCCCCTTCTTAGATTTCCCCCTAGAATTTATCAAAAATGAGTTGACATTTTTCTGAGCACTTTGGTTTTTCTGTTTTACTTTTGCCTTATTTTCTCGTTATTTTCTTGCGACGATTAGATCCCGTATTAGATGAAGTTGCTGAATAAGAAGAAGGAGAAGGATTTGAAGAACTTGAAGACCAAGCCAAACAAGGCAAGCAGCCCTTTGACCATGACACCCCTCTTGTTCATCGGTACCCTTTTTCCGACTGCATGATGATGAAATATGACGGTGGTAAAACTTGTTGTGAACAACCCCATGATGCATACCTACCCATGACCTTACCTTGTTCATGATTGCATTTTTAGAAAACTAGTTGATGCATAATGATGCATGTGTACCATGAACTCTTCATGGTTACGTTCTTTCGAAAACCCCATCGGGTGCCCCTAATGCCCTTGGGAGATGTTTAACTAAGGTCACCACTTGAGGAAGAAGTGGTGTACCGAAGAGAGCTTTTGGTGTGTGTGTGTAAAATGATGGATTAGATTTATGTGTGATTACCGTCCCAACCAAACATGTGCAACCACTCTACCCCTTTATGGGACGGGGCATCATTGATTACCTAGGCCGATACTAGCGTGGAGCCCGCATTACTAGTGACGGGGAGAGTTGGTGCTCTCTCTCGGGATGGGGTCGTGCCGGTGGGGAATGACCATGACTGTTTTCACAGGGCACCGGACACACTGTTGGTCCCTTTGTGTATGCGTAATAATGTGAAAAGGGCAGAGTCCCACGATCTTTTGCTTATACACGAGGGTCGTGTATCAACGAGTGGACTCCTTGTTAGTGTCGTCTAGGGAAAGATAGTGATCGGGTGCTTCCCCCGAGTACTTGAGGTACTGCGGGATCGTGGATGACACGAAAGCTTCTCGGATCTTATTCGAATAGCCGAGTCCACGGTCATGGACAGTTGGGAGGTGCTACTTAAACTATGTCCAGAAATTTTACAATCTCGGTGCATGTTTGTTTGGAAAGGAACTATTAGTGTCAAGGTGGTGACTTGACATGTTGGAAGGCATGGCATTGATTCAAATTCTATTTATGTTGATATCTGTAACCCGTTCTCAAGGTTACCCATGTTCATTGATGCATATCTCACAAGTTGATAGGACATCTCAACTAGCTTGAAGCTAGGGTGCTTACTTTTTGTACAATTGCATTGTTATTGTGAACCAAATCATGGGTTGCTTGCGAGTACATTCAAAGTACTCATTGGCTTGCCACTGGTTATTTTATTGGCCAGGCATGAAAGAACATGATATGATGAAGAATACTTCGGTGATGAACATGCGAGCTAGGACGCTTCCCAGTCAGAATGCATGTAGGGTTAAGGCAGATGGCATGGGTTCTACTTACCGAAGAAGAATTTCCGCTGCTTAAGTTTATTGGGTATTCAGCCCCTGTGGCTTTATCTATGTAAGACTTGACCATAATGGTCATAATTTGTGTAAGACGGTATGTATGGATGTAAGACTCTTGTTATTCAGCTTCTGTGTGTTCAGTGTGCATTGATCTCTGGGATCACTATACACGTGCATTCGGTGATCACGACTTATGAGTCGGGGTCCCCACATTTGCCCAAGAGGCAATCCACACCACCACACTGGAGTAGGGTATTACACCACAACAGTGGCCCGAACCAGTATAAATCTCGCGTCTTTCCGTGTTGTGAGTTCGTCGAGTTCTTCGACGAGATCTTAGCGAGCTAGGGCGTAGACCGGTAGGAGGGAAAGACTTCGCGCGCACCCCAATGTTCGAACCTTGAGGGTTTGCAGGAACCCCACATCTAACAGAAGTCCTACCCCGGGGTCCGGGAGCGGCGGTGTGAGATGTGGGTCGCAGAGATTACAGATCGAGAGATCCACACCTGCCGGTGGCTCGGTAGCTTCCACACGGTCGAGCTTGCGGCCATGGAGTACGACCGCTGGCAGGTCCGATACCACGGTGTGATGTCTAGGCTCAATTTCCCCTTTGGCACACGTCCGGTCCACCTCGTTCCGCCAGAGCCAGGGGTGGTGTGCTCGTCTATGGCGCGGGAGGACCGCGATGCATGAGAGCGCCTCCAGGCCGAGGCCGCCGATGAATCCTACATGCAAGAGCTCCGCCGGCAGCACCCGGTGCTCGTGGAGGCGGAGCGGGCAATCTTTGCCGGCGTGGAATGCGGCGAGGTTATCGCGCTCTCCTCCGATGATGAGGTCAAAGGCGGCGAGGACGACGGCGAGGTTATCGCGCTCTCCTCTGATGACGAGGTCGAAGGCGGCGGCGATGGCGGCACAGAGGGCGTCGAGGTAGGCCCCGAGGACGAGGAGATCGACGTCAACGAGTGGAGGAGTGCCTTCCCCAACGACCTCGACGACGGTACTGGCTCGGACCCGGCTCGCGGCACACCGTACATGACGAGGAAGGATGGGCTCGACGTCTACTTCGACCGAAAGTAGTTTAGCTTAGTTTAAATTTAAGTTTTATGTTCGGTTATGCAAAACTATCTATGTTTATGTTTGAATGCATGCTACTTTTGGTTGAACCTGCTTTGAACTTCATCAAATTGAAGTTTACAACCTTGAGTTTAGGGGATCGACTAGAAAAGGCCAAAAATTGCTGGAGTATATATATATCCACTAGGGGTTATAGTCCTTTAACTTTTTAAGGATCGCCTAGAGATGTCCTTATGACTTATTTATTTCAGTTCTTCACAATGTGATGCTCTATATGTGCAACTATTTGCCGTGCAGTTCAATTTCATCAATAACAGTTTCAACAATACTACAATGAATTACGATATTTGGGTCCTGTTAAGGATATTGCAGTTAACATGCCTTTTCGTTTTTCAATTGTTGTTTAGCAACATGCATTGTACTAAATGACTAAATATGCAATCCTAGGCTACATAGCAACAAGGAAGAGTGTTACCTTAATGTTATGATGATGTCTATATATACATGTAATAAAATCTTATATAATGGGATGGATAGAGTGTTGTACTACATCATTTTTCAATTGTTGTTTAGCTTCTAATATTAACTTGGTGCTTTTAGGTACATATATCATTGCCAAAGATCTCCACTTCGACCCTTTCTGCGTATGGGGCAATGAGATATTCATGAACTAGCATCAAGTGAGGAAACTTGTAAAGATTGTTATTAGAATGGCTCAAAAGATGTCAATCGAACTATTCGTTTACACTTTATGCAAGTAAACAGTGAACAGCAGGATGGTAAGTAAGAACCCTGTAGCCTTCTTTTTATTGCCCGTAATGAGTTGTGTTAGATGAGAATATCTGAATCTTGTTTCTTTTGCAGTGGATCCTGAAGAAGTTTACTCAAGATTACCTCTCAAACTACATTATTGGCGGCCGACCATCACAAGGGGTTGGACTAGAGTCCTGCATGCCTTCTGCATCTAGGAGAGCACAATAGGGCCATTCCGGTTCACCTTGTTCATCAACTGGAATGTCTGTTGCCTCTTTCTTTACCATCTGTATTAGTACAAGTATAGAACCCTGGTACATCATTCTTTATTTCGTGCTTATGTAATTCTTATACATATGTACCTATGAATCGAATAATGCATCGGTTGGTTGAACCTGATGGATAAGAATAAAGCTATAGCCTACTTTCAAGTTTAAATTGTGTACAATTTTAAATAGCAACAATTAAATTAGGGCGAAATTTCGTTGTACAGGTCATTACGGCACACACGGTTGGTAAAACACAAAAGTTTGCTATATCCACCATAATCTGAGACAGTTCACAGAGAGGAAACGTGTGCAAGCATGCACACAGTTGCCGTTCGCAAAGCATGTGTGATGTTAGACACTATCACATACGATGCAGGAAAACTAAATGTGTGTGATTGTCTACCTATCGTACACGGTTTATAATCATGAAATGTTTGTGATGTGCCAGACATCGTAAATCTCCCGTGCCTAGAATCTGCCTATAATATGCCTGGAAAGCTCCCGTGCCTAGAATCTGCCTGGTTTTAGGCACAACCACTAAACTCCGACTGTGATGGCAATGCGAGCACAAACGAGTAGCCAGGATGAAGCGTTTGGGATATTTGAGATATCGGAAATGGTTATATAGGGACAACAGTATGCATCAAGGCTCCCTATCCCCGATGGTTTCTCGGTCGTGTTTGGAGGACCCCCCTATCGCCCACACTCACTTTGCGACGGTTCCAAATGTCGTCGCAGAAAGGGGTAAAAAACCGTTTGTTAGGACCGACGCGTACCAGTGTAATGGAAACAGTTTCGCCCAACCTTGTTCAGTATTGGCATATTTCTTAATCTGTCTTCCCCCTTTAAGTCAGATTGGCATATACACCTCAGCACGACTTAAATCGCCAGGGGCTCTATTCAGCCATATATATTTTCGAAAACAGAAAGTCCGAACACTCTCAGAGTAGACTTCGGCGTCTTGAATACTGCATTATATACATTGGCTCCGAATCATGTCTTTGGTCAATAGTTGGGTTGCCCGGTTTCTGTGTTTACTACCTTACGTTCCGCTTGTTCGGCTAAGGTAGTAAAGGGAGAACTACTGCGATTGTGTTTCTGGTTCGCCCGGTCAAGCACCTCAGTAGAGAAAGCCGAAAGCTGACTGTCATGATGCGGCGAGAGCTAGTCAGCAATTCGGATGTGAGAGTGATAAAGCTGCATAGTCCGATTGCCTGGTTCGCTGCACTGACACCTCCTTTACGAACCAAGACGTTGGATTAAGTGTGGTCATGTGCTATTCCAAACACCCCCATAGTATCTACGTGGGGGCTGAAGCCGACGACTAGCAAACTCTCAGGGATAAAAACAGCCACATAGGAGGAAAAATACTTTAAGATAAAAGGCATAAATATATTACAAAGCCTGGGTTTATAATACAACGTCTACGCGATTCGGATATATTCACTCGAATATAATGTCCTTCGAGCATTGACCCTCTAACAAACGGGCACCCTCTAGGACGTCTTAAAAATAGCGCTCCGGCTTGCGGTGGTCCTTGCCTCTTGGCGTACCCTCAACTGCCATGACGGCGGCCTTCATCTTCTCCCAGTGCATCTTGACACGGGCAAAGGCCATCCGCGCACCTTCTATGCATGCCGAGCGCTTCACAGCCTCTACTCGGGGCATGGCGTCGCCGAGCCGCTTGACCAGGCCGAAGTAGCTACTAGGATTGGATCCAGCTGGCCATAGCCAAACTATGATGTCCTTCATGGCCAAACTAGACATCCTATACAGCTCTGCCAGCTGCATCATCTAGTTTTTTAGCAGCGCTGGCCGCTCCGGCGCCAGGTACTGCGACCAAAAGAGCTTCTCCATCGTGTTCCCTTCTTGGGCCCGGAAATGCTATGCGGCATCCGCAGCACTTCGTGGGAGATCCGCAAAGGCATCTGGATCACTCCATAGTTGATTTACCAAAACATATCACTGACCGCCTAATATACTCTGTAAAAGAAAAGGCTTACCAGCCGCTATTTGTTTGGCTTGCTTAATCTCCTCGCAAGCTGCCCGGGACTCGGTCCGCGCCTCCTTGGCCTCTTGGAGAGCCTTGACAAGTTTGGATGCCTAGGCCTTATTCTGCTCCTCCAAGGACTCACACTTGTCGGTGGCGTCCTTGAGCTCTCGCTCCACCTCGGTCACCCTCTCCTCATACTGGCGGCGGACGACCTGTTCGGCCTTTAAATACGCAGCCGCTTTGTTTGCGGCCGCTTTGCTCGCCTTCGCCTCGTCCTTGGCTTCGGCAAGGGCACTCTTGAGGGCCTAGATATTGGTCGCACTGCCTACATTCATACACATAGCAACACATGAGCTTACACTCTGAGTTTGCATTACAATTCAGGCTTGAAAGGAATCTTTTAAAAAGTATACCTTGCGCCTTGTTGAACCGCTTGTTAACGCGGTCAATCTCATCGTTAGCCAGCTTCAGCTTCCGCTTGAGTTCGGAAACTTTAGCGGCCTGGGTGGAAGCCCCCAACAGTGAAGCCTATTTTTCAAAATAGATAAGTATGTTATCTCAGGCGAATATTTGATCCTCTATCCAGCCACTTTTTCAAAAAGCCGAACAGAGTCTCAGGGGCTACTATCTATACATAGGCATATTTTTTGCACATGCAAAAGCTGCTAAGAATATTACATCACATACCTCAAAGCCTGTTAACAGGATGTTGAAAGCTTCGTTCAACCTTCTTTTGGCGGACTTAACCTTTTCAACCACCGTACCCATCAGGGTACGGTGGTCCTCCAAGATGGAAGCGCTGCGAAGGGCTTCCCTCAAAGTGTCTGACGCCCCCGGAGTGATGGAGGACGCCTGCGGAGTTGGTACTCCCCCCTCCTTCAAAGGGGGATGCTCGCTTGATTCCGGAGCCGTGTGGGTTTCTGGAATGGTATTTGCTTGGGAACCGGACAGGTCCGGGCCCCCGTCGTCAGTTTCTGTGGGGTCTGTGCCCCCCATGTTCTCGGCAGCCGAGGCATTACCCTCTGGCACCGTGTCAGCGGCCTTCGGCACCTCTCCCTGGCCCAAAGATGTCCGTTGGGATAACACCTCGGTGTCATGCGTGACATGTGTCGGGGAGGCTCGTGGAGGCGTTTCGCTCTCCATCATCTCCGGCGCCAAAGTGTTCCCCAAAGATGATGATTGTTGGGGGATATCACGGGCCGGACTGAAATATATAAATGATGTGTTATCCTACAATTTGTAAAAGGCCGGACATATTCATATTGTCTTGGAACACTTACGATTCGGCCAGGGGCTTTGCCTTGGGGCACCACTAGAGTTTGGCTTCGGCATCCGAGTCCGAGTCATCCGAGAGGAATCTCTCCCCTCATTGGACAACTCCGCCTCTAGGTCGGCGGAGGCTGCCCTCTTATTCTTCTTCTTCTCCTTGAGGGAAGAATTGCTCTCTTCCTCCTCCTCCTCTTCGTCTTCATCTCCCTCATTGGAGGAGGGAGCTTTGGTATCTCCGAACACCATGTCCGAAGTACCTTTATGGCGGAGGCCACTTTAGGCCTCCTTGGCCTTCTTCTCTGACGCCTGGTACGGGGCCGGGACCAGCATCCTCGTTAGCAGAGGAATGTCTGGGTATTCGGGTAGAGGAGCTGGACATCGGATCCGCTCCGCCTTCTTTGTCCAGCCCTGAGGGAAGAATAGAATGCTCAGCATACCCCTTGGGGTTACAAATTGAAGTTATGTTCAGAAATCATAAAACTTACTTGAGTGGCCAGATGAGCGCAGTCGAGGCCGATGTCTTAGGTTGTCTCCGGCCACGACTTCTGGGCCTTGAAAAGCAGCTTCCAGATATCTTCGTGCGTCGTGCCGAAGAATCACTACAAGGTCTGGGGGCCAGCCGGATTGAACTCCCACATGTGGAGATGCTGGCGCTGGCAGTGGAGAATCCGGCGAAAAAGCATCACCTCGATTACATCAGCAAGAGTTATGTTCTTCTCTATCATATTCTTGATGTGCTTCTGCAGCATCATCACCTCATCGGACGATGCCCAATGCAGGCCCTTGTTAATCCATGATGCAAGCCGCATTGGAGGCCCGGATTTAAACTCGGGAGTGGCGGCCCATGTGGTGTCGCGAGGTTTCGTGATATAGAACCACTCCTATTGCCATCCCTTCACGGTCTCTACAAAGGCCCCCTTGGGCCAGCTGATGTTAGGGAGCTTGCTCACCATGGCGCCGCCATAGTCTGCATGTTGCCCGTCGACCACTTTCGGCTTCACATTGAAGACCTTAAGCCATAGGCCGAAGTGGGGGGGGGGTGCGGAGGAGCGCCTCGCACGCAACGATGAACGCTGAAATTTGGAGAAAGGAACTTGGGGCTAGATCTTGGAAATCTAGCCCATAATAGAACATGAGGGCACGGACGAAAGGATGGAGGGGAAACCCTAGTCCATGGAAAAAGTGGGGGACAAACACCACCCTTTCATTGGGCTCCAGGGTGGGGATGATCTGCTTTTTGGCAGGAAGCCGATGCGCGATGTTCGCGGCCAAGTACCTCGCTTCCCGGAGTTCTTTGCGTTCCTCTCCATGACGGAGGAAGCCATCCACTTGCCCTGCGAGCCGGATCTGGCCATGGCTGGGAGTGTTTGGTGGCTATAGAAAAGATCGAAACTTGGGCGCTGGAGCTCGAGGAGGGAAGGGCTGAGGAAGAAGAAGGCGTGGGAAAAAGGATGGGTTCTTATCCTCATATAAAGGCAGTGGATATCAAGCACCCCCTCACAAGCCTTAAAACTCGCCAATTCCCAAGGGGTCGTGCGAACGGAACGGTTGGATTACCCAAACCCGTATTGATAAGAATCCCGCAATAAGGGGACACGATCTCTGCTTTGACAAGACGTGTCAATGGAGGCCGCGCCTCGAAACGCAAAGCGGGAGGCCAAACAATGGTTCGAAATAATAATAAGGCCATGCATAACGTCTCGCCGAAAAAGTTGTCAATAGACATGACTTATTTTTTTAAGTATTTTGCCCTGGTGGTTGGGGGTTGTAACTATTATACAGAGCCGGATATAGTTCTCTTATTCAACTGCTTTGATGTTTTCAGATGAGGAACCTGCCTTGCAATGCCGAAGCCAATCTGCGCGGCGGACACATCGTCACTGAAGCCTGGTTCAGGGGATACAGAGGGAGTCCGGGATTAGGGGGTCCCCGGGCGTCTGGTCTATGTGACATGGGCCGGACTGGTGGGCCGTGAAGATACAAGATAGAAGGCCTTCCCCCATGTCCGGATAGGACTCTTCTTTGCATGGATGGCAAGCTTGGCGTTCAGATGTATAGTTTCCTTTCTCCGTGAACCGACTTTATACAACCCTAGGTGTCGGGGGAAACGACGCCTATGGAATCACTGGGATCCCTTCTATGGTTGGCTGGCGCGGGGTTGTGCAAAGAGCGGGTCTGGTAGTCAGCACAAAGATCATTTTACCCAGGTTCGGGCGGCGAGGATGCGTAATACCCTAGTCCTGCTTTGGTGTATTATCTGGGTGTTCTTGAGTTCTCCAACTAGCTACGGTGCGTGTCTAGTTCAAAAGATCTGAATCCCTCTCCTGTACGCCTCGGGCCTCCTTTTATAGACAAAAGGGGCTGCTACAGTGGCACACAAGAGGTGGAAAGATATACAGTGGCTAAGTTTGTCCTCTGGCACCGTCGGACCAATGCATTTAATGTGCTACCGACGTGCCCTCCTTGCTTTATCCGGGACGGTGAGGAAGCTCGTCCTAGCTGTCGCCTCCTCGCCTGGCTCCGACGCGCGTCCGAGTTGATGAGGTGCAGTAGCGCCACGTCGGCTGGCTGCTGGGCTGGCGCGATGGCGGAGTCTTCACGAAGATCTGCATGCCACCACGCAGGTGCTTGCTGAGTTGGTCTGGAGACCGTGCGCCACCACGTAGGTGCCTGCTCAGCTAGTTGGGCTGGCAGCTGTATGGGAATGGCGGTGGAGCCTTGGCAGATGTGGGCCTGGCCATGGCCTCGCGAGTGTCCTCGACAAGGGTCTTGTCGGGGCATCGCAGTCGTCCCCGGCAAGGGTCCTGCCTGGAGTCTCCTGGATTTCCTCGGCTAGGATCCCGCCGAGGATCGTCGTCTTCTGGTCCTCATATGATCTTGTATGTTTATGATCTTCACAAAGATCTGCATGCCACCACGGAGGTGCTTCCCGAGCCTTGGCGTTGCTTTGGACGTCTTGTGCCTTTGTTTCAATCCTCTGCCCTGCTTAGTGTGGCCGCGGGCATGGCTCTGACTGCCCGTGCATAAGTAAAGGGGTAAAAAAGGAGAGCCCCTACTTTTGTGCACCGACAGGAGCCCCCGGGCCTGGGCCACACATAAGCGCAACGCGTTGTTGGGTCGGGCCCAGAACGGTGCGCGGGCAGGCAGGGCGGGATTTTACCGTAGTAGTTCCTTCGCTCGCTTGCGCTTCCCCATGACCCGTGTTGAATGCGCGTCGTGGAGGGTCGTGTGTGACGTGGGGGGCATGCGTGGGGCGGCCGCTGCCCTCATGCATCACATCATGGTAAAGAGGCAGTCCACGCCTTCCCCGTAAAAAGAGGAAAACACAGGGGCGCGGCTCATTTAGTGGGTGGACTCGGGTCATGGCCTTTGAGGCGCCCGTGCCCCAAGATCACGGGGTGGAAAACGGCCGCCTCATTCGTCCCCTCGATTTCTGTTGGCACGCCACATGTCCCCCATGCCTTGAAGACGGTAGGCGGTGGGCGCGGCCTTGAATGACAAGACGGAAAACCGGGCCGCTACTGATTGGAGCAGCGGGTCGGCCTTGATTCCCTATGCTCCCGATGGCCAGATTGGTCGAGTGGGGCGGCCGAGCCCCGACCCCGCCCGTTTATAAGAAGGGGAAGGAGGGGATGGCACTCTTCAATCTTTCACCATCCGCATCCTTCCACCTCGGCTTCTTTCTTTCTTCTGCTATGGCGAGAGGGCGCGCCGGTGCTTCGACGGTGGCGAAGAGGGTCTCCGCTCGATAGCGCGCTCCTCCTTCCCAAGAGCTCGTGGAGGCGGAATCGGCCACGAGGGGAAGGGGAGGGGGCGGGGCCGAGGTCGCTGTGGTGCTCGGGGAAGCGGAGGACGGGGCGGCGCACCGGCCTCTCCTCCGCCAGCGGTCCCTCCCCCAATGGAGGGCCACGTCGGGGACCAGCCTCGTGAGTTCTTCATCAGGCTGCACCGGCCAGCGCGGCGTCGTCTTCGTCTCCCTACTCCATTCGCTCGGGAGATGGAGTTCGACCCGCCACAGACTCTGAGATTACATATGAGGGGCTGCGGGAATGGTGGCACGCGGGTTGATGTCGAGTTTCCCGCCCCTCACGTCATGTATCTTCACCGCGGATGGAAGACCTTCGCTCGTATCCACAGCCTGACGGCGGGGCTCGTTCTCTGTTGCAAATTAATGGAGAACGGCCTGCTCTCCGCCAAGGTCTTTGGAGACTTCACTACAAAAAAAGACACATCCGTGACATTTTGGGCCGAACGAATTTTTTTCCTGTCATACATATGACACTTCTATGACGATAATTGTGACAAAACCTGGTATCATCATAGATGTGGTGGGCTCCTACTTCTATGAGAAAAAATCATGATAGAAAATGGGATTTTCGTCCTGGGCGGGCCGGAGACGCAACTGCATGACATTATTTGGGCCGTCCATGAAGAAAAAACCGTGGTAGAAGCGAGGGCGAGGAAAATTACGGGTAGTTGCCGATTATGGTGGGAGGTCGGGGGCCGAGCGATGCGCGTTTCTCTCGTACACGTGCGAGGCGTTGGCTCTAACTGAACCCGAGCAAGGCATTGGGCTCTAACTGAACCCGAGCGATTGCACTGCAGGAACTCTGGCGTTCATTGAACCCGAGCGATCGATCGATGGCTGTTAACTGAACTCGATCGAGCGATTCCTTCGCTACTGCTGCTAACTGAAGCCGATCGATGTTGCCTCCGGGATGAACAGTGAGTGTTGTGGGGGGGGGGGGGGGGGTTGGATGAACAGTGAGCGGTTTGTTGCCTCTGGATGAACAGGACCCCGTGGTGTGGAGGGCTGGATGAACAGCTGTTTCTCCGTTCCGACCCAGCCATGTACAAGAGCCCTGGCCGTACAATTGCGCGAGTAGGCGTTCGAGACCCCGCCCGTATGTACACATACGTGGCCGTATTTTCTTTCTTGCACCATGGCCGTTGTACGTACGTGTACATGCTACGTGCGCGCCTCTACTACGACACGTGCGCGCATCTACCTCGACCAGTATGTACCTACACATTCGCGACCAGGATGACAATGCTACGTATGCTTCGACCAGGTGGGTCCCGACTGTCAGGCACTTCCTTCCCTGCGAAGATATAGCTGGTGGGTCCTAGCAGTCAGGGGGGCGAATCATTTAGTTTTTTTTGCCCGGACGCACTTCCTTGCGTGTGAAGGTGTAGCTGGTGGGTCCCAGCAGTCAGGGGGAAACGTTTTTTCCGCGAAATACAGTGGCCCGTCCGGTGGGTCCTAGCTGTCAAGTGGAGGAATCATTATTTTCTGCGTAATAAGGAGGCACTTCCTTGTTGTGGCCGTGGATCCTGCTGTCAGCCTCTCCACGTACAGTCCACGTCCAATGGAAGTCATTCCTTGACCATGTTGACCAGGCTGCGCCGAGAGCACCACAATGATTGGACGGCGAGAGGCCTAGGAAGGGACGACGCGGAGCCGGGGAAAGCGCGGCGGTGGAAGCCAGCGGAGAGGAGAATCTGAGGGTTCACTGGTTCAAGCTGCGGTGTGAGGCTGCCGTCGCCGCAGGGCTCGCCAGCGGTGGGAATAGTAGGGCGGTAAGGCCTCACATGGCAACCTGACCGACCACGGGAGGCAAGAGCATGCGGCATGACCGGCGCTGCTTTGGGTGGCTGGAGCAAGAAGACCAGAGGTTGAAGAAGCACTACGGCCGTTGGGTGGACATCGTACGGTCACTGGAGCAAGAATCATTCATATTGACTAAGTTGACAGAGCCCTCCGTCCCCGTCAACTTAGTTGGCCCACAAGTCATTATCCCACTATGGTGGGTCCCAGCTAGCAGGGTGGGTATTCATTTTTCTGTGCGTAATAAGGAGGCACTTCCTTGCGTGCGAAGATATAGCTGGTGGGTCCGACATGTCAGTGGGGGGAACGTTTTTTTCGCGAAATACAGAGGCCCTTCTGGTGGGTCCCAGCTGTTAGGTAGAGGAATCATTATTTTGCGCATACATTCCACGGCCGATGGATGTCGTTCGTTGTCCACGTTTACCAGGACGCGCCGAGAGCACCATGGCGGTGGACGACAGCGAGGCCTAGTAAGGGAACGACATGGAGCCGGGGAAGACTCGGCAATGGTTGCCCACGCGGTGGGGAGTACGAGGTTCTTGGTCCATTTGTCGCCACGGAAAATAACAGGGCGTGTGGGTGAGTAGAGGAATGGCCCGGCCAGCAATGAAGTAGGGTGGGGTGGTGCGGCACATGCGGCAAAGACAAAGCCGGCCACGGAGGCGGTAGCGAGCAGTCCCACCAGAGCTGGTTTGGGCGGCCGAGCAAGAAGATCAGATATTGAAGAAGCAGCACGGCCGTTGGATTAACATCCAATGGTCACTGCTGCTAGAATCGTTTGTGGACTAAGTTGACAAAGCCAAAGTACACGTCAACCTAGTAGACCCACAAGTCAGGCTCCAAATCTGTCCCAAATCTGTCCCGAAATTTCTAGCCAGATTCAAATTAATTTTAAATCTAAATATACCTTAATTTAAATTCAATAAAATTTTACCCGCACAAAAACAATGAAATTTAAAATATCAAAATCTGAAAGAAAACAGTATTTTGGAACTAATTGCCTGTTTGCTGTATTTTTTTTTTCATTTTATAGCCCATTTATTATTACTTATAACCCATTTCTTATTACTTATAGCCCATTTTCTGGGGAAAATGCATCCCTCCTCGTCTTGAAAGATTTCCGGCCCAGCAGGGCGTAGGAAAGCAAGTAGGCATATGTTGGTTATTCTGAAAAAAACAAAATAGCTGGCCAGCCATTTTTCAGAAAGGAAAAAAACAAACTGGGCTGGTCATGTGCTAAACATATGAAATAAAATCCTGGGCTAGACGGGCCATGGGTCCCGCACAACCAAGTTGATACCCTTCTCCGTCCTGAAAAAACAAAATTACTACGCGCGCTACTGGGTCCCTACAGTCATCCTCACCATGTAAAGTCATCTCCTTATTCCTCTCCGTTGTTGACCATGTTGACAACACCGGAAGGCGGCGCCGCGGCGAGCGAACCAAGGCGGAGGACGATGGTGAGGCCTCGGACGGGAACGAACAGGAGCCGTGGAAGATCACGGCCAGCCGTGGGAGGCGAGGCGGCGGTCCCGGCGCTGGTTTGGCTTTGGTGGCTCGAGGAAGAAGAGATCAAGAAAGCGTGATGACGTTGAATGTCAATCCAACGGTCAAGGTTGGCACAATCGTTTTTTGACTAAGCGGACACCAAGTAGCATACTTTTCTATATATAGGAAGAAAACTGCGAGGAAAATGCGTTCGTCTGCCGTCCTCCTCACAGGGAACGTTCGTCACATAAGTGACTAGCACCCTTGGTTTTCAACCGATAGGTCTTGGGTTCGAGTCCAAGGAACTCTCAATTTTGTCCTCCTTCCTTCCTTGCAAAAAAGGGAAATAAAATGAAAGACTTGGAAAGGCGTACAAAACAAGCTAGTGTACCAGTAAAGAGACATTGCCGAGTTTTAGAAAAAAGAAAGAAGTGCTCCTGTAGCTGGTTCGAATCCAAACCTAGACTATGACTATATATGGTGCTACGCTACTCTGCAAGTAATCAAACTGACATATCCAACATTCGCTTCTCCTCTTCTCTACTTACTCTGCCTAGCATCAAGCTCGGCGCGGCAACCATGTCCGCTGGCTGCTCGTCCACCGCTTCTTCAAAGCAGCAACAACCAGATATCGCCAAGTCGCGACCTGTACCATCGCTGTGGGTCTCATCACACCCCGCCCGGCCGCAGCACCGCAGCCGATTGCTCATCGCAACCCGCTGTCGTTGGTGTGGTGCCACTGCTGCGAATCACGTAGAGTCATCCGTCGCGTCTCAATCACAATCCGCAACACTGGCCGAGTCTTCTACAAATGCCCGAATCATGGGGTAATAATATGTTTAAGTGTTGTTCTACTGCTTTTAGTTGCTGATTTTTTAATAGTTTGGTTGATGATCTTCCAATTTGATTAGTGCAAAAAGGGAAGATTTGTGTGTTTTGTATTTCTGGGAAGTTGCTGATGTGGGGGAATGCAACTACACTGATTATTTTGGTTAGCCGAGGAATCCCAATACCAGCAGGTTGGGGTGTTGGACAAGTAACTGAAGGAACGACAGAAGAGGAAGATGCAGAGCAGAAGGTTAAAGATGCAGTTCCTCTGATCATGGCCAAGCAACAGCTGCTGAACAGCCTTGACAGCAATGAGGAGATGAAAGAGCTTGTGAAGATAATGGGCAAAATCGATGTGCTCCGTAGGATGATTGTCTCTTTATTTGCAATGTATGTAGCACTCGTGATGTATTCAGTGGCTACGACATGAGCACTTTGCTGAAACTAGTAATGAATGAACATGTGTAGCAGGCTGGGTGTAGTGTTGTGAACATCTAATGATTTCTATTAACGGAAATCAGGGGGTATCCCCTTTTGCTCATATAAATAAATAAATAGGAGAGGCCCTGTCGGGCCAGCTTTTTTCTCATTCGAAGACGTCGAGCAAATTGCAGTCCAACAGCAAACTATGTCATCAAATTCAAGTTTCATAGCCAAATATGAGTACAAGTAAACAACAATGTCATCATGTTTTAGTTGTCATACAATCACCAAACACAAATCAGCATACATAAAAAGTGATGTTCTCACACACAAATACTAAACAACATGTTCATCAGGTTTCAGTTGTCATAGCAAACACAATTTCACTTAGTAGATAAAAAACGTCTTCTGACAGGCAAATACGACAAAAGCAATGTAATCATCATCCGCAGAGCAGCGTCAACATCTCCGCCATGTGTATCACTATGAACTGTAATTCCCCACGGTGTCATCTTCTTCTTCTCGTCCACAACGTCCTTGAACATTGGCTTCTTCTTGATCAACTCTTGTATGTCCACAGCACGACAGGCAATATTTTTGCCGACGTCATTGACGTGATGGTTCTCAAAGATATTAGGAACATCTGTGTTATCTTGTACATCAAGAGCAGTGTAAGCATCATCTTGTTATCCAACTTCATTAAACGATTTCCTCTGCTCAAACCTTTGCAATACTCTCCAGTCATCGCTACGTGCAAATATGTCATCCAAGAAAAATATCTGTGTTGCTTGATTTGCCGAAATAAAAGGCTCGTTGGTCTGGTACGCCGCCTTGACATTGATGGATTTGAAATAATCATCAGCTCTGGGTTTTGCGATCCTGGAAAATAGGTTATACCAACGACAACACAACAGAACACACATTGATGATCCTCGAAACTGGAGATATACTGCAACTGAACAATGTCTATTATGTTAGCATACATTTCAGTTATCTCTTTGTCATACGTATTCGTGCTCATAATGGCATTGTTTTGTGTCTTCCTGCTTTCGTCTCGTGCAAGGGTGTTGTAGCGCACATCTCCAACAACGCAAGATTCATAATGTCTTACCCGAGTATCAAGACCCATTGCTAGTGAGTAAAGGGCATCATCAACTGCCTGCCCATCCTCCCGCATCTTCTTAACCTATGGTTAGAAATAGACAAGCTGATCATCTTATGTACTCAATATATTAAAAAAACAGATAGTGCACTTCAAAAGCTTACATGGTTCTTGAACCATTTCGCAAATCCTGCCATAACCAGTTTGTCAATGTTTCTTAGATTTTGCGGCAGTAACTCCTCTTTGTAGATGTTGCACAACATTGTGATCGCGTCAAACATCTAAATATATAAGAATGTGCTGCAAGTTTAGTAGATTACGATGTATAAGCTGCGATCTTGCACTTACTTGATATAAGGTAGTATCTCGGAATGATTACTCAACACATACCAAACCATTTTTTCCAAATCTTTAGGTTTGTCCTCTTGTCGACTCTTCCCTGTAACTCGAACAGAATAATCGAAAACATTGAGCCCGGGATTGTCTTCACCCACCTCTTTGCTAAGCTGATCAGTTGTTTCAATGTATTTTGAGCAGAATCTCAATGCTTCTGTAGCAATGTAGGCCTATGTAATGGAACCATCGGGTCTAGCTCTGTTCCTAACATAGCCCTTGAAAGTGCCTAGCCCCCTTTCAATAGGGTACAGCCAGCCATACTGTACTGGACCTCTAAGTAGTGCCTCATCAGGAAGATGAACAGCCAAATGCACCATCACATCAAAGAAGGATGGAGGATATATCTTCTCAAGGTCGCATAGGATAGTTGGTATCTTGTCTCTAAGACGGCTCCAAAGCATCTATCCTGATATTTCTACCGCAGAGTTCCTCAAGAATTGTCCCAACTCTGCAATCGCTCAGATAAGTCGTATGCCCAATCCTCTAAGGATAACAGGTAAAACCCTTTGAAGTAGGACGTGGCAGTCATGAGTTTTCAACCCTTGTACCTTGTTTCCATCTGCAGTGACTCTCCTTTCAGGGTTGGAAGCAAAACCATGTGGGAATCTCACACGTGACAGGACCTCGCAGAATTATGTTCTTTTTACCTTGTCCAAGACGTACACAGCTGGTGCCATATCCCGTGGTTTACCCGCATCTTGCACCTGCAAATCCTTTCTGATACCCAGGTGTGTCAAATCAATCCTAGATTTTAAGGTATCTTTCGTCTTGCCTTCAATGTTAAGAAGTGTGCCGATAATGCTGTCACATATATTTTTCTCGATGTTCATCACATCAAGATTATGCCGCATATCAAAATCTTTCCAATACTCCAAGTCCCACAAAGTGGACCTGCGGGTAAACAATAATCTCTCTTCTACCGTGCCACGCTTCCTTTTCCCGCTACCATTACCAGGATGGTTTCCTGGTGTAATATGCCTGACCTTCTACAATTCCACTTGCAACTCATCGGTGATGAGCCTCTTTGGCGCATCACGGTATTCATGCTTTGCATTGAACACATGTCTTTGGTATTTTCTAGGATGTGGCTTATCCTTGGGAAGGAAACGGCAGTGTCCAATGTAACAGATCTTGCTAAGTATTGCGTATGACAACGGATTCCTGTCACAGCGAACACATGCATTGTAACCATGTGTCGTTCGCCCTGACATAGTGCCCAAAGCCGGATAATCATGGATGCAACAAATTACAACAGCACGCAGAAACAAATCAGCTGGTGGGCTGCTATATAGGTCTCTAGAGTGAGAACACCCTTCCATAGATGTTGAAGTTCCTCCATAAGAGGCTCCATGAACAAATCAAAATCCTTTCCAGGACTTTTTGGACCTGGGATGAGCAAGGCCATCATGTAGTTTGATTCTTTTGTGCAGACATTTGGAGGCATGTTGTAAGGGATAACAAGCACTGGCCACATGCTATATGTGGCGCTCTGGTGGCCAAATGGATTAAATCCATCTGAAGCTAAGCCAAGTCTAATGTTTCTCGGGTCAGCAACAAACTCTCTGTGTTTATGATTGAAGCTTCTCCACTCACTACCATGAGATGGATGGCTCATTACATTCTGATCTCTGTACTCCTGGTTCCTAGAATGCCATAGTATATCCTCTCTTGTTTCAGCATCATGAAACAACCTCTGCAATCTTGGTGTAATTGGAAAATGTCTTAGAACATTATGAGGAATCCACTTCACAGCATCGCCATCTTTCCATCTTGATGATTTGCATTTCGGGCATTCATTTAAGTTGGCATAATCCTTCCGGAACAGAACACAATTATTCCTACAAACATGGATCATATCATATCCAATTCCAACTGCACGAAGGAAATTCTTCATTTTACTGTAGGTGTCTGGCAGCTCAGACGCATCTGGAAAGATTTGCGGAAAGCAGCCAACATCGCATCGAATGATTTGTTGGTCATCCGCCGTATGTCTTCGCCTAAAGTAAGGTGACCATAGCTGAGAATATCGACAGCTTATTTCTGGGGTGACAACAATGTTGCATTGTTCCAACATGCGGGCCCACCGCTTTTCTTCTGCGGTGAAAGTTCACGGAATGCACGAGCATTTCGTAGCATTGTTTCAATGTTGGTCAAACTCATCGCTCCGCCACCACCACCTCCTCCTCCTCTTCCACCTGAGCATCAGGCAGATCAAGATGGTGATCTGCTACTTCCACGTAGTCAATAACATTGACGTTCACAACTTCACCATGATGAACCCACCTAGTATATGTGACTGACATCCCATGCAAGTGTAGATGATTTTGCACAGTTGACTGGGGTCTTGTAACTGAATTCATACAACTGCTACACGGGCAGAGCACATCTGATTTTGGACCGTACTCAGCTCTGATAAAATTCATGAAGTTTTCAACCCCCTCGACATATGCAGTGGAGAATCTTCGAGCAGAAGTTATCCAAGTCTTGTCCGTCTGTTAGACATACAAATTAGTTCTTCTACTAGATATTACAGGAAAAACATATATGCTTTTTTATGGAGTCCAGAAAAAAGATACCTAGGCCGATGTCTAAAGCTATGGCAAGATATTTGGACGAGCAGATCTAAGTAACGAAATATATGTAAAGCTAATTCAGCAAACAGATTTGAGTGCTAAATTATGGCAGGCTGTTTCAGCAGTCAATGAGGCCGAGCACACAGCCATCGAACTATCGAAGGTCATCGCAGCAACAAAGATCGAGTATAAAACGGTGTAGAGATATTTCACCTAATAGATTGGCTACTAGACCATGGCAATCTACGTCACAATAAATATATGGCAGTATATTTTAGCAACTAATCAGCCTTGGCATGCCATCTCATTAAGCGATTGAGTGCGTAGCAGGCAAGGAAGCTTCTTAAGCAGAGCATATTGACAGTAAACTACTTCGGCAAATAGTGAGATTAATAGCGTCTATTAGCTAACATTCAGCGCTACACCGACATGAACGGGGCCTTAGTCTACAATGCGCATACCATGGGAGAAGCTGACTGCCGTGCGTCTCCAAACGAACGTCGCCAGCGGTGGCAGTGCTGATTGCTGTGCGCCTCGACAAGAACATAGCCAGAGGTGGCGGCGCGGCTAGAGGACGACAGTGTACGAGAGCATACTGTGGGAGCGAGAGGATCGCCGTGCGTCCCCTCGACGAATCATGGCGCCGACGACGACGCGGCGGGAGGGCGGCTTTGGTGGAGTGAAGGGAGTGGAGGGGGACAGGGAGGGGGTTTGGGAATATTTGGCGAAGGCGGTTGAATCGGATTTGGGGAATTTTTGTGTGGGGGAGGATTTTTTCGCGGTGGGCGGGGAGTTTAGCGCATGGTCGGTTTCTCCAAGTGCAGTCCCACGTGTCGCTGAAGAGGCAAGCGAAGCGCGTTCCGCTTTGTGAGCCGTGTGTAGGACCGAACGTGTGTGGGGTGCAATGCGACCGCTGACAGAGTGCCGTGAGTGTACCGCCTTTTTTCCTTTTAAACTAGGTGCTTCGCCCCCTCAAAAAAATTGTTGCTTCGCGTGATCCATCGATACTACTACTAGTAATCCGGTAATCCTGACTAAAACAACGTGGCCAGGTCTTTTCCCGTTATATGCTGGGAGGTTGTCTTAGTTGGGTTTTTTAGATTTGTCTCAGTTCAATAAAAAGCAGAGTTGGTGATGATGGTGTGCCTGTCATCCTACAATATAGGTCGTCCGATCTATATCTAACAGATAGTAAGGAAACTATGACAATTTACCCGCACTCCTCTCCACATTTGCAGATAAGGCTTTCCCTCGTTCATCCTTTTCTCCCACAAGATCTTGATCTTCCGTGCAACGCATACCATCTTGCTAGTACTCCTACAATATGTATATTATTGTGAAAGTTCATATACACCGGCCGAGATTAATGCAAACACGGCAGATTTTCATTACATTTCGAACTTTTATAGGACAAAATAATAAAAGAAACCCGACCCTAAACCTATTCTACGGCGGCGACCGACGTCCTCCATCTGCGATCTCTATGTACGGGGGCGGGGTTCAAGACCCGTGAAGTGAAGGTACGGTCTCCGGCGAGGACGAGTAGAACACGAGATACAGACCGGCCAGTTGGCACACCATGCACTGCCGCCTCCCATGCCCTACGCATCCTCGGAGTAGTCCCCGACCTCGCCGTGTCAGACATTGGACAGCGGCAAGTAGGATGCATGGCTGACGGTGCTCCCATCATCGGCCGCCAGTGTGGCCACCACTTGTGCGGTCGCGTCCGCGTCCGGCTACGCCGCTATTGCATCACGAGAGGCGACTTGAGCGAGGGCGGCGACCTCGAGCTTCATCCCTGAAGACAATCTCTCCTGCAGAGCATTTGCACTTGCGGTCATGGCGGATGTGGTGCCAGGTAGGAGGACGATGCGCTATGGTGTGGAGGTTAGCTGGGCGTTGCCGCTTTAAGTAGCGCATTCCGGTGAGGCCAAGCGTCCGGGTGCGTCATTAAGTCGCCGGAGTTGGTTCCTCGGGCACCGAGCCTCTTAACGACGACATACGAATGGACGACATGAATGCGGGTAGCTGGCGCCGGCTGGGAACGCACCGCATGATGGCGCGAGGGACGAGGGCTTTGTTGTGCCAGGGTAGTCAGCTACGGTCGTGGCAACGTTGGAGATGCCCTTTGCTCAAATGTGATCCCCGCATGTCATTGAAAAAGCAAGACGACCCGACATGGTCTCAGGTCCACAGGATACAGTTGGCCGCGCTACACTACTCCGCGAACGCGTCACAGCGCCCCGTGCATCCTCGACGAGCTGGGTGTTGGGGAGTGTTTGGATTGTGGCCAAAGTGCACCTTACCAAAATTTTGGTCATGACCCAAAGATTGGTCTTTGTTTGGATGGTTGCCATTTTTTGGCATGCCAATGAACTCTATCCAACTCTAGTTCATTTTTCTTGCCAATGTCGGGCAAATCATGGGCAACCAATACCTCAACCAAAATTTTGGTCATGACCCAAAGATTGGTCTTTGTTTGGATGGTTGCCATTTCTTTGGCATGCCAATGAACTCTAGCCAACTCTAGTTCATTTTTCTTGCCAATGTCGGCCAAATCATGGGCAACCAATACCTCTACCAAAATTTTGGTCATGACCCAAAGATTGGTCTTTGTTTGGATGGTTGCCATTTCTTTGGCATGCCAATGAACTCTAGCCAACTCTAGTTCATTTTTCTTGCCAATGTCGGCCAAATCATGGGCAACCAATACCTCAACCAAAACTTTGGCTACCCAATGCTTTGATGGGGCAACCTTGGGCACAAACCAAACATACCGTTGGTCGTGCCACAACACTAACGCCACCCTCGACACACTGAAACCGACCGTGTCTAGCGATGATATGAGCGTGTCGCTCACCGCGGTCGCCGTGTACAGAGGCGGTGCTGGAGCTATGCCCCATTGTTGGCCCCAACAACCCACATGAACGGTTGTCGGTGGCGAGGAGGTCATGGGCCAGCTCCTCCATTGGACTAGTCTGCGCTACGTCGTCCCGATGGGTGTGCCCCACATGTCGGTTTCCCTGTTTTCCTGGCCATATTCGAGCGTCAGTGCTCCGCGTTGCGCATTAGGCGTTTCACTATGTAGGCCAAGCGAGACAACTTATTGTATATTTGAGCCGTTCAAGTGTAATCATGTGGCGTTTGCTTATTTCTCATTCCTCTCCAACCCTCTTCTCCATCGATCATGTCGCCCTCCAGTCGAGTCCATCCTCCTGCATGCCTCATTTGAACATTCCGCCGAGTATCATTCGCATGTACCCACCCTAGTCCTCTTTCAATAGATCTCCGGACCCTGAGATGAAATCGAGAGGGAAAATGTGGGGGCACGTGATACCTAAGGCGGATTCAAAATTTTGAACCGGTGATCGTAGCATCCGCAAATCATATATAAAGGGTATTCAATGTTCATTTCATTTTTGAACGTACAACATACTCCCTCCTATCCTTTCTACTTTACATATAAGTTTTATGTGTAGTCAAAGTATCTCTACTATGATAAAAAAGGTATGAACATTCAACAACGCCAAATCAATATTGTTAGATTCGTACGTACTCCTAGATTTGTACTCGAGATGGTTTCCAATTTGACTATTGACAAGATTAATAGTACATGAGATGTATAATGTGAAAATTATATCATTGGAAACTCCTTTCACATACGAAATTGACCATATGCTTTGTGTAAGTTGCATGTCATATATTATTACTCTAACATTTGGTCAAAGTTAGCCTCGAAAAACGCATTAGACCCTGTATGCTTTGTGTAAGTTGCATGTCATATATTATTACTCAAACTTTGTGTAAGTTGCATGTCATATATTATTACTCAAACATTTGGTCAAATTAGTATAGTGGAAGTGATCCTCTGACGTAGGTATCCCTGCCTTACCCTCCCTTTCAGTCACGTACTGGCGGACCCCGTGCTTGCTAGGCCCGGTATGTCAGTTACTCAATGGGTTCGGCCACGTCAAGGGATCCTCATCCGTAGTATACTCCCTCTGTTTTTATTTACTCTGCATAAAATGGAGGGAGTGGTGGTATAATAAATGACGCGGGCGGGGGAGGGGGAGGGTAGTCGGTTTGCTCTCAACTGTGGTCCCACAAGCGAGCGAAAATGATAGACAAAGCGCGTTCCATTCGGTGAGCGACGTGGAGGGTCCAGCGTGCCGGGCTGCAACGTGAACGCGACAAGAGCGATGTACAGTCAAAACCGATTGACCGGTCATCATCGGAACCACTATTCACACCAGAACCTTCGCTTGTCGGCCTACGCCAGCCACTGCCGTAAAACCACACCAAATCTCCAGCCCGTTCCCCCACCTTTCGATCCCCTAGCCCGCATCAAGCGTCCCCTAGTTCGCCGGAAAAACATGGTGCACCACAAGATCTCTTACTACAACATGATGACGCCGGAGTGCCGCGCAGAAATCGCGGCGGCGGTCGGCGCCACAGACCTTCGTTCCCAAGCTCGCTTTGCGGCGGGCCAATCCCCGAGTTCTCTGGAGCCAAGCTACGAGGAGGAGGAAGCCGATCCAATGTTCATGGCGGAGGTCGCGGCGCAGAAGGCCCCCGACGGGTATGAGACGATGGACGTCGATTTCGTGCCGGTGTCCGAGTCCCCCATGGTGCAGGCGGACCAGCGGTTCAACATGGCGATACTAAAGGAGGACCGGGAAGCAGAGGCTCAACTCGACGCGGAGCGCGCGCATGCCGCTGCCATCGAGGCTCTCCTGCAGGCAGAACCGGATGTCGTGGATGTGAACCGGGCGGCGGAGGGTCAACTTGAGGCGGAGTGTGCAGATGCCGCTGCCATCGAGGCCCTCCTGCAGGCGGAACCGGACGTCCTGAACATGAACCAGGTGGCAGAGGCTCGACTCGACGCAGAGCATGCAGATGCCGCTCTCATTGACGCCCTCCTGCAGGCGGAACCGGACGTCCTGGACTTGAACCGGGCAGCGGAGGCTCGACTCGACGTAGAGCGCGCGGATGCCGCTGCCATCGAGGCCCTCCTGCAGTCAGAACTGGACATCCTCGACTTGAACCGGGCTGTGCTCTCGTCCGTGCAGAGCGCCCGCACGCTTCGCTTGAACGAGTAGCTGCAGGCTGAGGACAACCACGGTGCGGAGACACACATCGACAGCGACGGCTGGTTCGCGCCGGCAGCCAAAGACGACGAGGCCGTCTCTTTTCGCGAGCAGTGATAGTTTTTCTTTATGTTGTTGTTTTTATGGATCTTTTGTTGTGTAAAAACATACTATATTTGTTATGCAAGTCGCCTGACTTGGATAAGTCTACCATTTTAGGCGGTTGGATGAATATCCTACGTCTCCTAACCCTTCTCCTTCTTCCTCACATCTTCTTCTTCCCCAACAGACCACCGCACGGGCTGTACGGATACTCCCCAACATGCGGTTGGATAAACATTCTCTATGAACGAAAATTATGTGTCAGCGAGAGGATGGTTGAGTTTGGTTTGTTCACATGCGACAACATGTGTCAGTGAGGGTGTGTTCCCTTGGTTGGGTTTGCGGCGTGCAGGAGCGACTATGTGAGGGTGCGGTGCGACCGCGGCGTCAGGGAAGCGATCGTGTGAGGGTGCGGTGCGACCGCGACAACCGTGCAAGTGTACCTCCTTCTCATTTTGAAAACTTTAGGCAAGCTTGGCAAAAATGTTTGGCGAAGTTTGGCAATGCAAGGCCTAGACCCAAACAGGATAAGTAAATGCGTGCGTACTAGGAGTACTAGTGTTAAAAAAGAAAGGCGGGGTTTTCCTTCGCGGGATTTAATCGATACAAATCCTCGTTTCACATGTCAATTAATGCATATTTTTTCTCGAAAGACCAAAGAGCTAACCATATCACTCCTCATCGCTTGATTAATGCAGCGCCATGCAAACCAACCTTCTCACTTCCGCATGCATGCAGGTGATATTAATGTCCTTGGTTGCTAACCCCATCAATTTTGCCTCGATTAGTGTTAGTGGCCCTTTGAAAATTGTAATTTTGATATACTGGCCTTGTGTACAAAAAAATGGAGGTAGAAACTATATTTGACTTCCTTCCCCATTGCGGTGACGTCGACGATATTTTTTTTGTGGTTTGGCAAAGTGCGTTCGACAGAGAACACCATTGAGGGAGACCACGGTAAGTCGTTCACAAGTGCCGCCTGCAAGCCGAGACAACTGCATCCAGGAAGTACTTTACTAGTACTACTACTAGTTGTACTAGTGCGGTGAGATGGTTTCTCAAAGAAGACGATGGAGAAGCGGAGTCAACGAAGAGTGAAATGATGGTTGCTTCGTCCGTGCTTTGTGATTTGACACCTCACTGCTTTGTGATTTGTGATAGAAGGGACAGGGGAGTAGACTCTGTGCTATATACTGTACTACATGCGTCCAAGCATGGGAGAAAGAGGAGAGACATTGCATTTTTCTATTCCTTCAATCAATCAATCAATCAGGGAGCTTCGGTTCCATCTTTTTGGCTTTGGCAACACCGTCCACAATGGTTCCCATGATGCCAAAAGCTATTTTCACATTTGGCTACACATTGTGGATGCCCTTAACCATACCACGTGGTTTTGCTCTGTGTGCTATATATACAAATCTCAATTATATTGATCTAAAAATTATAGAATCAAGATAAGTAAAAAGGAGGTGATTTTGCTGCGGATGGCGGTTTGCTAACATGCGTCCCATGTGTCGTTGCTTTACCAAGCCGATCCGGGTCCCACATGAGGCAGAACAACGGCAGAAGAAACATGTGGTTAAGTTGAAGAAGATGAGGGAGAAGCGGATTCAGCAACGAGTGAAATGATGGTTGCTTCGTCCCTCCAACTTATTTTTTTAGCATTATTACTTCGTCCCTCCAACTTAACTGCGGGAAAGGTGCAGCTTTGTGATTTGACGCCTCATTGCTCATTACTACACCGGCGCCATGACTGGGTGCTTCACCCCGGCTGCTCTGCACTGTATTCCGGTATGGCACGTGGACCCGGTAGCTTGATGTCCCACATGTCGGCGAAAGGGACTAGAAGATTTATGAAAGCGAGCGCTCCACTCTTACTACGGAGGAGTAGACGGCACGACAGCCCAGTGAACTGTCACTTGTACTGTATAGTACTATAGTTTTGCTGTTTGACACGATCCATCGATACAAACCCGATTAAACAGGAAAGGGCAGGATTTTTCCCGCGCGGTAGATGATACTGGCCATACATTTCAAAGGCAATTTTAATGTATGCAAACTGAATAATTATATGTAACAATATGATATCTAGTAAAACTAAAAACACATATGATTTATTGTGTTAGAGTGTAGTAGTAGTCTTTGTATTGCATAGTTGTTAGATGTAACATGCGAGAACGTGTAGAGATGTAGTTTTGGGGGCCTCTGAGAGAGAAAAGTGTAATACGGTCACCGAACTTCAGAATAAGCTGATTACAGTCACTATATACGTTTTGCGGTGATTATCCGGTCACTTGCTCACAGTTCAGCATCGGATTGCATTCTGTTGACCGGCCAAATAGTCTGCGTGGCGCCATGTTGACTAGTTA
This sequence comes from Aegilops bicornis, assembly GCA_021605145.1. Taxonomy (NCBI): domain Eukaryota; kingdom Viridiplantae; phylum Streptophyta; class Magnoliopsida; order Poales; family Poaceae; genus Aegilops; species Aegilops bicornis. Next base: position 543,514,415 of record CM038672.1, read on the forward strand.
AATTAACCACGTTCCTTGTGGTTCCCACCTATCAGTTCGCATAGGGAAAAGGTCAGATAAACACAAATTTAAGAAGGCGCGACAAGGCTCCAACCCGTGCGCGGGAATCACCTGGTTGTGTATGTATACATCACGGCACGATGATGTGTGCGCATGCACGTGTAGGTTGAGCACTTGAGCGTGAGAGTGTGTGTTGGTCGTGTGGTGTACTGGTGTGTGCATGCATGCGTGCGTGTGTGCGTGCAAGTGTTGCGTGCGTGCATGGATGCGTGTGTACGTGTGAGTGTTGCGCGCGTGCGTGGGTGCATGTGTTTGTGTGAGTGTTGCGTGGATGCAGTTCGTGTGCATGCGTGCGTGTGTGTATAATCACCACACTAGCTCATGTGTGTTAAAACAGACGGCTCAGCATACCAATACAAGGCCACCTTGTCCGCTGTGACCGCGGTCATGACTTCGAACCACCGTCAAAATACTTTTTTGTCGTTTGTTTTCATTCTTACTAGCAAGATGCCCGTGCGTTGCACGTAACATCAAGATGCATTTGTATGACTTGTTTATCTTGTGAGAGACAGGGATGAACAAGGGAAGGCCTTATTTGCAAATGTGGAGAGGTGTGTGGGTACCTTTTTGCAAAATTGCCATAGTTTCTTTCCTATCCGTCAGATATAAATTGGACGGCCTATATTGCCGGATGGCAGGCACACCATCATCACCAACTCTGTTTTTTATAAGAGTGTATTTTATGTATTTTATAAGAGTGTAGATGTAGAGTAGATACAACTCGACAGGTGGGCACGATGGTAGTGAGATAATGTGATGCAACACTAGAGGTGCCACGTGGAGCGCGTTTAATCGGTCAACTAGTCATGTCATGAGCAAATCTGAGTTGTATGGTGAGCTCAGGATCGTATAATAACCACTAAACATAAACGGTGACCGTAATGAGTGGATTATGAAGTCCAATGTATGTATCGTGCTTTCGCTTCAAATACAATGATCGTCGTTGCATATATCACGAGAGAAAGATGAATCGCGCGTGATTTTCCTGGAGATAGTTTTGTGTGCATACGTGAAAGGGGCGTACAGGGGGGTATGCGATGGAGAGAGAGATGCTCTTTGTTTCTCTTTATTATGACTAGCTTTGTATATAATATAAAAATATACAAATTCACAGTGCGGAATAAATATCATTGTGGGCACCATGCAACGCAAATTAGCGTTCGTACTCCTCCATATAACTTTGTAATGTTGTATATATGTAGAAACTCTAAATTAATTTTTTGGCCACACTTTATTCAAAAGGAATGTTGTATGCAAAATAAACGTGAAGAGAGGGCTTTTTAGATCAATGGGGGTATGTGATGTAACATGTGTGAATGTGTAGTTGATGCATTTGGCGGGGCCTAGAGAGGTATGTGTGTGTATTACGTATTCAAGAGAGGCATGGATAGAGGGGCCGGCGGGGGGGCATGGGAGAGATAGCACGAGAAATGAGAGTGGTCTAGAGAGAGAGAGACGAATATGACGTCACGACAAGAGATTCCATTCCCTTGAGTGTGTATATGCAAGGGGGGAGGGAATAGAGGCACCGGGAGAAATTTTCTGTGTGTGTGGTGTTTGTGTTGGTATGTGTGGGTGTGAGAAGATAATGAGACGTGGGGGAAGAGGGTGTGTCACCGTGTGAGGTCCGGTGGGTCGTGGTGAGGCCCTTCGTTCGGTTTCGTCCTGCACCACATTGGGCGGCCCATGACACATTTAGGAAGACCCATGGATGACTAGTCGTACAAGACAAAGGTAGCAGAATTGTGAAGGACCCCTTTATCTCTGATATTACTATTCATCCAACCTAATTTTAAGGGGCATCCTACAGAATGCTCTGCTAGAATCATACTCGACGATTAAGAAGAGAGGTGTGAGACAATGCGTGAGAGACAGGCGTAAAGATAATGTGCGTACATGAGACACGTAGGCAGGTCCATGTATATAGAAAGGGTCGATGAGGATTGTGCGTGTGTATGTTTGCGAGAGGAAGAGTGCTTGTGATAAAGGTTAGTGAAAACAGTTGTAAATGGTTACGAGAGGGAGGGAGGGTTATATCTAGAGCATGTGTGCGAGAAAGACACCTCGGGAGAGAGTGTGTGAGCATGTGTGAGAGACCACCGATGGAGAGTGAAACTACACGTAAAAGACTGCTCTACACATTGATTAAAGATATAAATTGTATCCAAATATTGGGATGGGATCATGATATTTGCAATTCGCGTTAGGAGCAGTCATTGATCCATCAGAAATCTAGATTCTATCGAATTTGAGCATGTCTATGTTATTATTCGACACAATTGATCCACATAGTTAGTATTTTGAACTCCAGCCAATGCATCGCTTTAGCAATCGAATATAAACGTGAGTATAGTTCATGTTGTGTGTGTAAAGCACATTATACATACGAAAGTTACACAATGGACATTATAAATAGCTACATGTGAACTAGCATACATTTGAATTCAACTTAAGGTGGTTTAAAAAATCGAATTCAACATGAAGTCCATTCAATTATTTGAATTTGATATCATGGCATTTGTAAACCATACCTAAATTATGGGGGCATCAATCTTTGCTCTGATTTTGTACATAATAGCATATGTAGTCGTGTATGAAATAGATTCAAATTTAGCTCCTCCATTCCAAAATAATCGTAGTTATAGGATTTTCAAGTGTCAAAATTTCAAAAAGAAGCGGATAATTTAATGAGGTTTTCAAACATACAAGGTCAAATATACCGTTGTCTATTTAGTTCAATCCTCATAGTTCAAGAGTACTCTAAACGTGAATGCTTGTGTTTCAAAATTTTGAACGAAGCGCCAAAAGAGCCTCTACTACTTGAAACCGCGTGAGACCAATGTTTTGTAGTACAAGGAAATTACTTTTCTAATAACTCCGACCCGTGAAACCTACCGGCCCGACGTCCAAAGGTCTAAACTAGGGTAGGTTTGTAGCTTCATCTAGACGCCACGCAACTGCCTCCGAAAAACATTCATACACAATGGCTGCCTAAGCACACATGCACGCGGCCGAAATCGCTCCCGCCCACTAGTTGGGACACCTGGGGTTACCAACCTACCCCCGACCGACAGTAGGTCCGAAATTTAAGAGGGGGGCAAAGTTTGTACTTTCCCCAAATTTCAAACAAGCGCGTCCCATCTTCTGATGAAAAAAGCCAAAAAAAAGCGCGTCCCAGACCGAAACATGGTTCCCCCACCCGTCTAATTCCCCATTCGTACTCCATGGGCGCCAAAACTACCTCTCCACCAGCATGAAACCCTGGCTTCCTCCGTCCGCCACCCCATCCCACCCATCAACCGCCGCCCTCCTCCATCACGCTGGAGCCGATACCCCGACGTGGTCGTCCACCGCAACCTCAACCGCAATGCCCTCCACGGCTAGTAGTTGAAGCCGAGGCCGAGCCGCCCGTACCCGAGCCAGTTCAACCATGCCGTCTTGTGCCTCACCGCTGCCGCTCCAACTTCGCCACTCTCCACCGCACCGGAGTTGTTCCTGCTACTCCGTCCTTCGCCGCCTCGGATCTGCTTCCCCTCCGCCGACATACGGCCATGGCAACACATCCAACAATTTGGCCATGGGTTCGTCCAAGCCTGCACCCTCCAGAACATCGGTTTCCCGGTAAAAAGAAGAAGATCGGCGCGACATGTGGAGGTGACCACACCGGCAACTGAAGAAGGTACACCTCTTCCCTTATTCGTGCAAATCTTACGTCTCTGCTTGCACGGTATTCATCTCACAGAAGACACTAGTTGACCGCTTCTTCTATATACTAGATGTTCCTAGTAACTCGCGATGCACAAGGTTCCTCCTCATATACTATTTCACCTTAGCTAGAGGTCCGTCGCCCCCCTGAATTTCAATTTCTGGCCAGTTGATTCCCAATTAGCGGAAGCATTCCCCGGTATAACAGGCGCTAGTATGACTATTACGCTGGGGAAGCAGCGCCTTGGTATTTATCTTAGGGGCGTGTGCGGCCTAGAGCTACTGGCGCCCGATCTGGAGGTCGGCCGGGATTAAAGGGACGGCCTGGAGGTGCTGCCAACACTACAAAAAAAGACACATCCGTGACATTTTGGGCCGAACGAAATCTTTTTCTGTCATACATATGACACTTCTATGACGATAATTGTGACAAAACCCGATATCATCATAGATGTGGTGGGCTCCTACTTCTATGACAAAAAATCATGACAGAACATGAGCGTTTCGTCCTGGGCGGGCTGGAGGCATAATCGCATGACATTCTTTGGGCCGTCCATGACGGAAAAAGCGTGGTAGAAGCGAGGGCGAGGAAAATTTCGGGAGTTGCCGGTTACGGTGGGAGGTCGGGGCCGGCGATGCTGCTTTCTCTCGTACACGTATGCGCGTGTGCGAGGCGTTAGCTCTAATCGAACCCGAAGCGAGGCGTTGGGCTCTAATCAACCCGAGCAATTGCACCGCAGGCTACGCGTTCTCGAACCCGAGATCGATCGATGGCTGTTAATTGAACCCGATCGGCGATTCTTCGCCATCGCTGCTAATCAAGCCGATCGAGGCCGCCTCTGGGATGAACAGTGAGTGTTGCAGGGGGGGGGGTTGGATGAACAATGAGCGGTGGCGTTACCTCTGGATGAACAGGACCCCGTGATGTGCTGGAGGGCTGGATGAACAGTAGACGATGGAGGGGTGCCCGTGGAGGGGTGGTTGAACAGGACCCCGTGGTGTGGAGGGCTGGATGAACATGAGACGGTGGGCCGGGTGGTTGAACAATGGCGGTGGAGTAGCGCCCGGTGGAGGCTGGATGAACAGGAGCCCGTGGAGGCTGGAGGAGGTCGGCGGTAGCCCGTGGAGGCTGGAGGAGGTCGACGGTGGAGATGAACAGTATCCCGTGGAGTCCCGTTTTGCGGTACGCCACACCCCTCCCGATGAACAGGACCCCCTTTTCGACCGTAGGAGGTCCATTTCATCTGTATTGTGGTATGCCCACCCCTCCCAATGAACAAGACCACCGTTTCGACCGTAGGAGGTCCGTTTCGTCCGTTTTGCGGTATGCCACACCCCTCCCGATGAACAGGACCCCCGTTTCGACCGTAGGAGGTCCGTTTCCTCCGTTTTGCGGTACGCCACACCCCTTCCGATCAACAGGACCCCGTTCCGAATGTAGGAGGTCCGTTTCCTCCGTTGTGCGGTACGCCAGGCCTCGTTTCCATCGCCTGTTCCATCCAAGCCCTCTCGATGAACACGACCACGCATTCCGTTCTGCCCCAGCCGGTTAGCTCCCACGCGTTCCGTTGCCTCCCGATGAACACGACGCATTCTGTTGCCTCCGCATGAACACGACGACTACGCTGTTTCTCCATTCCGACCCAGCCATGTACATGAGCCTTGGCCGTACGTACACATACGTGGCCGTATTTTCTTTCTTGCACCCCGGCCGTTGTACGTACGTGTACATGCTACGTGCGCGCCACTACTACGACACGTGCGCGCCTCTACTATGACACGTGCGCGCCTCTACATCGACCAGTATGTACGTACACGTTTGCGACCAGAATGACAACGCTACGTACACTTCGACCAGGCGGGTCCCGACTGTCAGGCACTTCCTTGCGTGCGAAGATGTAGCTGGTGGGTCCCAATAGTTAGGGGGGCGAATCGTTTTTTTTTCGGACGCACTTCCTTGCGTGCGAAGATGTAACTGGTGGGTTCCAGCAGTCAGGGGGGCGAATCGTTTTTTTTTGCCCGCACACACTTCCTTGCGTGCGAAGGTGTAGCTGGTGGGTCCCAGCAGTCAGGGGGGAAACATCTTTTTTTCGAAATACGGTGGCCCGTCCGGTGGGTCCCCGCTGTCCGGTGGAGGAATAATTATTTTCCGCGTAATAAGGAGGCACTTCCTTGCTGCAGCCATGGACCCAACTGTCAGCCTCTCCACGTACAGTCCACGTCCGATGGAAGTCGTTCCTTGACCATGTTGACCACGCCGCGCCGAGAGCACCAGGGCGGTGGACGACATCGAGGCCTAGGAAGGGGATGACGGGGAGCCGGGGAAGACGCGGCAGTGGAAGCCCGCGCGGAGAGGAGTACGAGGTTCACCGTTCGGCTGCGGTGTGAGGCTGCCGTCGCCGCAGGGCCTGGCCAGATGTGGGAATAGTAGGGGGTGGTGAGGCCTCCACGGCAGCACATCCGGCCACAGGAGGTAGGAGCATGCGGCACGACCGTCGTTGCTTTGGGCGGCTGGAGCAAGAAGACCAGAGGTTGAAGAAGCACTACGGCCGTTGGATGGACATCGTTTATATTGACTAAGTTGACAAAGCCCTCCGTCCCCGTCAACTTAGTAGGCCCACAAGTCAGCCTCCCACCAAGGTGGGTCCTAGCTAGGAGGGGGGTATTCATTTTTTTTGTGCGTAATAAGAAGGCACTTCCGGTGGGTCTGAGCTGATAGCAGGGGGAATGTTTTGCGAAATACGGTGGACCGTTGGGTGGGTCCCAGCAGTCAGGGGCAAACGTTTTTTTCGCGAAATACTGGTGGCCCGTCCGGTGGGTCCCTGCTGTCAGGTGCAGGAATAAGTATTTTCCGCGTAATAAGGAGGCACTTCCTTGCGGCTGCCGTGGACCCAACTGTCAGCCTCTCCACGTACACTATTCTTCCGATGGAATTCAGTCGTTAACCACATTGACCTCGCCGCGCCGAGAGCACCACGGCGGTGGACAACGGCGAGGTCTAGGAAGGGGACGGCGTGGAGCAGGGGAAGACGCGGCAGTGGATGCCCACGTGGAGAGGAGTACGAGGGGTTCACTAGTTCGGCTGCCCTGCCGTCGCCGTAGAATAATAGGGGGTGTGGGTGAGTGGAGTGGAGGGATGGCCTGGCCAGCGGTGCGAGTAGTATGGGGGCGGTGAGGCCTCCACGGCACAACCCGACCCACGGGAGGCGTGGAAGCGGCGGCACGACCGGCGCTGCTTTGGGCGGCTGGAGCAAGAAGACCAGAGGTTGAAGAAGCACTACGTCCGTTGGATGGACATCGTACGATCAGTCAAGCTAGAATCGTGCATATTGACTAAGTTGACAAAGCCCATCGTCACCATCAACTTAGTAGGCCCACTATACTGGGTCCCAGCTAGTAGGGGGAGTATTCTTTTTTTGGGCGTAATAAGGAGGCACTTCCTTGCGTGCGAAGATATAGCTGGTGGGTCCGAGATGTCAGCGGCGGTAACGTTTTTTGCGAAATACAGAGGCCCTTTCGATGGGTCCCAGATGTCAGGTGGAGGAATCATTATTTTGCAAGTAATAAGGAGGCATTTCCTTGCGTGTGGCCGTGGACCCAGCTGTCAGCCTCTCCAAGTACAGTTCACTTCAGATGCATGTCGGTCGTTGACCACGTTGACCACGCCACGCCGAGAGCACCAGGGCGGTGGACAACGGCGAGGCCTAGGAAGGGAATGACACGGAGGCAGGGAAGACTCGGCAGATGTTTCCCACGCGGAGGAGTACGACTGTCTGAGGGTTTACTTGTTAAATCTACCATCGCCGGAGAATAACAGCGGTGTGGGACTATGGGTGAGTAGAGGGATGGCTAGGCCAGCGATGGGAGTACGGTGGGCGGTGAGGCCTCAAGGCCAAAGACCCGGCATGAGGAGGAGGAGCGAGCAGTCCGGGCGCTTGTTTGAGCGGCTGGAGCAGGAAGAGCAGAGATTGAAGAAGACGACGGCCGTTGGATGGACATCCAACGATATCTGAACCATCTGTGGAAAGCCTCAAAATGTGGAAAACAGCATACAGCCCATCTGCCATTATTTCAAATAGTTTACAGCCCATTTGCTAATTCTTATGGGTTTTTTTGGAGCCCATATTCTTTTTGTTAGCATTACAACCCATATTGTGGCCACGGTTAAAAAATTATATGAAATTTTGCATATGTCGGTGCGGTCTGAACTGTTTTTAATCCTGAAATTTCGAGTCACATTGAGACTAATTTTAAAAATAAATGTATATCCATATAAAATCCAATAAATTTTCCACGCATAAAAATCAATGCAATTTAAAATCTCAAAATGAAAAAAAGATATTTGAAACTAATTGCCGGTTTGATGTGTTTTAAAAATGTACAGCCCATTTCTCATTACTGATAGGCCATTTTCTCGGCCATCCAAATGAAGCTCTCCTCATCTTGAAAGATTTGCAGCCCAAAGAGGCCCTGGTAAAAGCGACTTACTTGACAAATCACAAAAAAACTGGGCTAGCCATTTTCGTAAAGAAAAAAAACTCTTGGGCTGATGCATGGTAAACATAAAAGAAAAGGCTGTCTAGACAGGCCAGAGTGTCCCACACAGCCCAGTTGACACCCTGCTTCTCAAAAACAAATTAGATAAATGCCACTCCAATTATGGCCATTCATAAAAATGCCATTGCAATTTCCAAACTTTGAAAAATGCCACTGCAATTTTTGCAAACTTTGAAAAACGCCACTGTAGTTTGCAAACTTTGAAAAACGCCACTCCAGACTTCGAAAAATACCACTAGAAATGGCATGAAATGGCATTTTTCAAAGCTTGGAAATTGCAGTGGCATATTCTCGGAGGCATTTATCAAATTAACCCAAAACAAAAATAACTGGGCGAGCTGCTGGGTCCCTGGTGTCACCCGCTTGTTGTGCAATTCTTTGTTTATTGACTACGTTGACAATGGCATGGGACCTAGATGTCAGAAATCCACTAGGAGGAGCCATTTTTTATTGGCTTGAAATAAGGAGGCACTTGCTTGCGTACTGCCATGACCTTAGCGGGTCCCTGCTGTCATCCTCTCCACGTACAATCATCTCCTTATTGTGTACGCGTCAACTTGCTAGGCCCACAAGTCAGCCTCTAAACCCGTGGAGGACAAATACAACCCATTTAAAAAAATAACAACCCATTCCATACGTTCAAATGGAAAGTTCAACATTCAGAGCAAAGTAACAGGTCTGATCCACATATAGAGTACTGAACTTCCACGTTGACAACCATCATAGCCAAGTTAACTATCTACTACCACTAATACTCTAGTAGCGTACAAGTACGAACTTATTCTTAGCTAACTAGACGATGACGGCCGCCATCTGTGGTACACGCTAAACGCCGGCACCGGCGTCCTGCGCCTCGCCTCGGACTTGCCAGAGGTGCGATAGGGCGCGTTGCTCGCGTGCGTTGGCCCTTTCCATGCCGGCGTGGTCCACCGAAGCTTCGGCTTCCAAGCGTCGCGAACCCGTGCGTGCCCGACAGCCTGCAAGGCTATTTGTCGGGCACCGGCCTCCACGTAGTCGGCCCTGTTGCGGGCACTCTGCTCGCCACTTAGAGCATCGGTGCACTGCTGCTCCATGTCCCGCTGGCGGCGCAAATTGGCGATACGCTGCTCCTCCGCCAGGCGGTCGCGCTCCAACAGCTCCTGCTCCTCCGCCATGCGGTCGCGCTCCAACAACTCCTCGATCTACGCATTGCCATCTAAAGACAGATAGAATGCCTCCACCCTCCGTCTGCCTTCCGGTGAAGAACCAAACACTAGTTCTGGCGGTGACCGCCTCCGGCGTCGCCTACCGCGGATGGGCGGGGGCATGGCGGACGTGGCGAGCGACGTCGGGCCGGTGGGGGCTTATGAGGATATGGTGAGTTGGGTCACGGTGGCACCGGAGAAGGCCGAGAAACAGTACTTATAGGGGGAAGGTAGCGCGAGGGTCATCTGAATTCAATGCATAATGGCTTAGCGCGCCACCTTGCCGAGGAAAACTAGGGAAACTGAAATTATGACTGTGTCGTCCCGTCCCGTCCGGGTCGCACGCCAGCATGGCGGTCAAACGAGTGCACTCGAATCATCTCCCTCCTTGTCAATAATGATTCCATGGATTTAAAAAGTCCGCAACAATTAAAGTGTATCTTTTTTTGCATCAGTTAGCTGCCTTAATTACGGCCGGCTACATGCAGCCACTCAGAATCGCTCGCAGCCAGTACGCGAAGCAGGATGCAACGAGTCGCAGCCGAGGGCACGCATGCAGCCACTTAAATCGTTGTAATTAATTAGGCTTAAACTTCTGCATGCTGTTAATTATTGCCATGCCTTGGTCTTGCTGCTTTGCTCACGGGACTAATAAACCCAGACGGAGGGAGTACCTTGGTTGGTGAGAGGTTTGAATTAAGCCTGCAAACCGGAAAGGAGGTACTAGTACGTGCGTGATCCGCTATTTATTCGTGTAGGATCGAGTAGGTCGTTTCTCGAATTGAGCCCTGCAAACCGGAAAGGAGGTAGTACGTGCGTGATCCGCTATTTATCCGTGTAGGATCGATAGTGTAGCTTGTCAGTTTCTTCAGAGGTAGGCATTTTTATCCATGTAGGATTGATAGTGTAGCTTGTCAGTTTCTTCAGAGGTAGGCATTTTTATTCAAAAAACCTGCCACTTCGCATCTTGCGTCGCAAATAAAACTGCCAGGAGCACATTTGTAGGCTAGCTAGTGATCGATCAGTAACTTGTAAACACTGAGCGAACAGAAATAAGTAACTGTTAATGCATCTCAATGATTCACAGATCATATACAAATATGTAGCTCCAAAAGCAAAGATCAGCCACTTCGGATCTTGCGCCGCAACTAAAATTAACTAGTACGATTCCCATACATAAGATCAACATGTTAATGCATCTCAATGATTCACAGATCATATACAAATATGTAGCTCCAAAAGCAAAGATTTAGAAAAAACAATTGTTCTTCCTACTAACATGGATGCTTTTCTTGGCCAACATTCAGTACAGACAGAAAGACAAATTGTTTGTGAAGTCTACAATTCCTCTTGCAAACGTAAGTGGTTTCACCAACAGCTGGAACCATGAGAATGAACCACACATGATGGAGGAACATCCACTGCAATATGATTTGGTCTTCTCTCGATCACACCATGAGACTATTTTCAGAATACAAACTTTAACTTAGGCAAAATGATGCCCATTGTATAATCAGATCAAAGCAATGAAGCACCTAGTGTTGGCGATAAATAGTACAAGATTACTTTTCTGCAGTCCATGAAGTGACTATCCAATCTTTGTGTCTATTTTCAAATGGCACTGCATGTAGTGACTATACTATTCTCTTGTGCAGTTCAACCAAAATAGCAACGGGCAGACATCTCTGTCTACACAAATATCAAGCAGCTAGTAAACATATACCACACCATTTTCGCAGTGATGGAAGAGGTGAAATCGATACAACCGAAATTGACCATCCAATCATTGAATCCTGTCCTACACCTCCAATGTAGGTCCACCCTGCCAATAAATTGACATGCAAACCACTAGTTTTACTATCTAATGACAGTACACAAAGAGTAGAAAGGTAGTAGCAAACCATGTACCTTCGTAATGAACAGATCATAGTGCCACCAATAGGATATAAAGGTTTGGAAAAAAACATGCTCCTAATGTTGAACCAGTTGGACTTTTTGTGCAGTTCCACTAAAATCGAGCAACCCTGTTTGCATAGATATTGAAAGTGTGATTACTATAAAAGTGGCACTAGTTGAAGCATAGACTCACAAATATAAGAATTCCAATTTCTTAATGGGAAAAGGTAGCAAGACTGTTTCTAGCCACCTATTTGAAGGAATATATAAAGCAACAGCGGCTGATGTCAGGAAGGCATACATAGTTTTTTCTGAAAAAATGAGCCATTCCTGACCTTTCCTCTTCTTTTAAGCAAATTTTGTGCAGTTCTACTAAAATAAAATGCCATCACCGCCATGACAATTCAAAGGACACTGCATAAAAGGAAATGACTTAACATTACATCATGATGTCAGGTATGTAGTCGACATGCATTAGAGACAAACATAAGACCTCCTCCGATAACATAATGAACATTAATTTTAACAAAGGTGTGACTAGCTTTACCGGGATAATTTGAGTGAACTCTACACCCTCTGTTCCTTAATATAAGACGTTTTCGCTGTTCAATTTAAAGTACCCAAACATCTAGTATTTAGAAAAACAAGTAGTAGTTTTCTTGAGCACATATCTGGGAAAGCTTGCCACACTTTATTTGTCCATACGCTAATGCAACACCATTCGAATACTACAAATCTACACTAATCCAGTGGCTAGTGCAACAGTAGAGTAGTTAGTTTATTATAGGATACAATACAATGGTTTTACTGAACAGATTTCAATAAACTGTAGCACTGGAAGGTTTCTATAAGAATTAACAATAAAAAATGTAAAGGTAACAAGTTTCAGCATTGGTATACTAGTTGTGCATGAGCATTGAACCAAATACAAAAGTCTGAAGGTAACTAGCATTATTAACTAATGACAGTATAAAAAAATTGTAAACCATGTACCTCCAAGGTAAATATCATTTCGAACTCGGGGGGACCTTAAAAATTGCTATCCCAATCTTGATAATCGATCAAACATAAAAACTTGATCGAACGAATCAAGAGAACAGCCGGAGAAGGAGGTGCCCAGTCTTGACCTTTCCTCGTCTTCATAATTGTCTGTGCAGTTTAACCAAAATAAAATGACATCAGCGCCTTGGCATTTGGGTGACACTGTACAAAAAAATTAACTTATGTCATGAAAGTGAGGTATGTAATCTATAAGCATTAACAGTACAAAAATCTGAAGGTAGTAACAAGTTTCATCGTTGGTATCTTGGTACGTAACAAGATTAGAATGCCTTAGCAGAAAAATCTTTAATACATCCACCATCAACAGCTAACCCTAAAATAATCCAGTGACATTAAATGGCATTGCTTAAATTTATCGGTGGCATTAGACTAAGAGCGGCATTAGTTAAATGTGGCATCACTTTAGCAGTAGCATTGCTTGACTTGACTGCTGGCGTTATACTAACAACAAAAAAGTGGCAATAAGAGCATGGGAGGCCCATTCGAACAGTGGGCGCACCAGTACAATGTACCTCCATGAACGCAGAGTGGTGAGGGAGGTATGGTTGCCCAGAGGAACAAATATCCAGGAAGCATGTGTGGATTACGTCCCATTTTTGTTCTCTTTAGACACCTTTTTCCTATGTGAGGACAACAAACCGATCGACCTGGTCATTCCCTATTGCGTTGTCATGCCTTTCTACCCTTCTTCAACCAAAAGACATGAGACTTGTTCCTAAGCTACTGATTTTCCCCTTTTCAACCTAGATGCGGGTTCGATTCCTACTCTCTTGGACAGTACAGTCTCCCTTCCTTTCCTTATTCAACCCAGACATGGATTAGTCTACATGAAGTAGGGTTTCCTTTAATAGTGCAAATTATGGTTTTTGTCTGCGTGCCCAGTGAGCAGAGGATAGCAAATTGGGAAGATGGTGGAGTGGAAAAAGATCCACATGCAACGACGTGGCAGATGGGGCAATAGAACAAGGGTATGGTTCAAAAAGAGGTAGCATACCTGAGGGTCGGCGGGAAGTGGCTTCGCTCGTGGTCATCGTCCTCCGCACACACTACGGCAACGAGCTTGGGGACGGAAGCCATCCCGCGCGGGCACTAGGTCTGAGAGGACGACCTTGTCGTCAGTGCGTGACCTTGCTCGCCGACGACGAGTGCGTCAACGCTGCAGGTCCTTTTCTTCCCCGGCGGATCTGTGACCACCGATGAGGAGGGAGAGAGGGGCCGTCTTTTTTAGATCTGGAGAGAGGGTGGTAGTGTGAGAAGCAAGTGGGCAGCCCTTGGCAAGAAAGCACTGAAGCTCCAGCCTATATATCTTTTTTATACTACTAGTACTGGAGGTGGACTAGTGGTAGAGTAGTTTATATTTTCTCTGCGTATAGTACCAGTTAGTCGTGCTTCAAAACTGAACGGCACGCCATTAAAAAATAAAGGTCGATAACTAATGCAGCACCTCGGGCCAATGCGGCCAGATCGCATTTTGCACGAGAAATTACACACCATGTTTCGTTGATATGTGGTCCCGTTTCAACATATCAGTGAGACGACGGCGAGTAGTAGGAGTATTTCCGAACGGACGTGTAGGCCGGGGCGCCTGTTCGTGAACTGTGGCGAACTGGAAACTGTCCACCGACTCTTCGCCTTTCCCTCTCGATTTGGAACTGCTGTCGCATGCTCTTCCTCTCCCTCCTCCATTTTCCTTCAGCCCTTCACCCTTTCTTCTGCCATTGTTCGATCATCATCTCCATGGAGGGAACAGGCCGGAAACGACCATGTTATTCTTGCCCCGGTCCGAAAGATGATGTGGTGTAGGAGCTCATTGATCGGTGCGACGTCATCACCTCGGCTAGCATGGCAGGTTCATTCAAGCCCATTCTCGACTCAACTAATAACATCATTACAAGGAACCCAAGAGTCAAAGAGTGGTTTGATCTCCCCTATCTTCTTCGCCATGACCCTGATGACTAGCGCCGTCACGACGGAGGCCTCGCCCTGTGCAAGTTGATGCCGCTTGATAATTATACGTATGATGCTAAGAAGCCATCGCTTGAGGGCAAGGCTTGGGCAGGCACAAATGGATTTTGGGTTGTTTACATTGGGTCCAACTGCGAGTGGGAATTTGTGAATGTGTACACTCGTGATCGGGTACCACTTCCAAAAATCTCAGCAGACTGCCCAGAGGTTGAGCACACCGGTATTGTACGCACGTTCAAGTACAATCATGGTGACTGTCTTCTACGGAAGATAGAAATTTGTCGAGTTCCCAACCGCTCTTGGAATTACAACAACTATGAAGTTGTTGCTATCTTTGACAAGCTTGTCGCCATCCTTGGTGGTTTGACTCGATGGATATTGCTCAAAAATCTGTTTATGTACACGGATGAGTACTATGATGCAATTCAATACAAGGGCCTTGTGTTTTCTGCCACCACTCGTGGCACTGTTTTTGCATGGCATCCTCGTAGTTTCGGTACATTTGTCTTCCACCGTAATTTTAATTGTTTCATCCACATGCATGTGGCTTAGCAAGTTTCCCTTTACTAATTAACCTTCTTCTTGTGTTTCCAAGGTCTTGTGAACATTCCACCACCTATACTTGAAAAATTTTATAACCAAGGGGGAGATGACGATGGTGATGATCACGAGCATGAGGATGAGCAGCGCCCATATACTCTTTGGCGCCTGGCAACTAATTCCGATGGATCACCTCTTCTTGTGTGTATACAGCCCATCGATGATGTTACTGCTAAGGAAGCAGGTGTAGTCTCCCATGGTTGCACTCTCCGGACCTATTCCAACACCCGTTGCATGGTATTCGGGATGGATACTAGTGTACTAGCGCCAACTCCTTCTCCCTGGTACAGAATTGATAGTCTTGGAGAAAACTCGCTCTTCCTTGGACAAAACTATCCAATGATGGTTAAAGGCGATCCAACTGTTGTTGACACAATGTTACTACCATTTATGAGAAGCAACTATGTCTATACCTCAGACATTTGGGTGGTTCCCTACCACAATCTTGATATAGTAGGCCGCTTGACTGGATGATCGATCTGCGTTGGTCTCCAGTCGACAATGGATGGCCTGTCCCAGAGAATCACTTGTTGTTCAAAGCAAGCATTTCCAACGCCGAGGAATGGTTGAGTTGAAGTTCATTTCATTGCTTGTTATTTGTTGTCTGGTGAAAATTTTAGTATTTATAATGTATCCTCGTTGTCGATGTGGGTTGATGACCTGTTGTATGTAATAAAATGATATTCCTGTGATAAACTTACTAAATTTATGAATGGCTTTCGAGTCGCTTCTCTGAGTGAGTGGTGCGACGAGGCAAAAAAATATTTTTTTGAATACATAATTGTACGTGCATTGCAACAGGTTATCGGATGAGGCCCATCAAAAATATTATTACACTATTTTTACAAGCTTCACATGCTTCGTAAGGCCGGGCGGGTGTTTTCTTTGTAGCCATATGTTAATGTGTTCATTGTGTGCGTAACCAGCACCTCGAATCCTCGATACTATATAGTAGGAGTAAGTAGTAGGAGTGGTAGGGTGGCATGGGCCAGAACAAGCATTCACGTCCAGGAGTACGGCACACGCAACCAACACGACTTCCATATGACACCATATTATTTCTTGGAGTCCGTGCTACAGCAATCTCTTCAACCTCATCGTTTCTCTAACTTCAGCCATCACGAGGCAGGCGAGGTGGGGGTTTGCCGATAGTCGGTTTCCTTAACTGCGGTCCCACTTGTAAGGCCAACTCCAACGCACGACCCCAAACGGACTTCCATTTTGCACGAACTCCAACGATAATTTTGACTAGAAAAGCAAGACCAAAGAAAACAAGAACCACAAGAATACATTTGACTACTCCTGTAAGTTGGATTAGTGCCTTCTCGATGCATTCATTGTTGATCTGCGGAGGCTCGATCTTGCGTGCTTCTTTCTTCTTCGAGGGTAAAGAAGTAGCCGTTGCTTCCACGCGTCTAGTCTCATGTCTAGCCTCTATTCTAGTAGGAGTATCAACAAGTGCACTAATCTCATCTCTAGCCTCTTTGATAGCTAAAAGTGATAGAACATCTACTAAATTGCGCTCTATCGATATATGGATGTACTCTTCTTCGCAATACAAAAACTTGCATCCATTCTACTCCCTCCGTTGCACAATACATGCCTTCAATTTATCAAAATATATATGTATCTAGACATGTTTTAGTATATAGGTATATCCATTTTTGGACAAATGGAAGTCAAGTATTTTGGAACGGAGAATACTAATAAAATTTTAAGTTAGCACAACTAGTCTAATCCGAGAGCACAACCGAAGATTTGGTTGGGTTCTTCCTCCTTTGCCGACACGTGGGACATCCAAAGCATCCGTGTCGTGTCATGAAAGAAAATAGAGTGGTAGTTGAAACCACGAGATGTGCATCTTGGGTTAAACTGTAAATAGAATCTTACTACTCTTGAGTAACTCCAAAAGCGGCCATTGAAGATCTTTATTGGATTTGTTTTTCATCACCAACACATCGAGGTGAAAGATGTGCAGGTTCAGTGGGTCCTCTTGCGTTTTCACTGACATGCGAGGCCGCATGTGAGCAAACAGACAATGGGTTCCGCGCGTCCGCCGGCTGGCTGAGAAGAGAGATAGAGGAGGGCTGAGCACGGACTGCAGGAAATTTGTTCTACGTACCTCTATATAGGCTCGACATAGTGGGGTGGCATGGGCCATAACTAGCATTCACGTCTAGCAGTACGGCACACGCTACCCACACGAGTCCCATCCAACACCAATTTTCTTGGAGTCCGTGCTATAGCCATCTCTTCTCCCTCCTGTTTTCTCAGCCATCGCGCGGTGGGTGGGGTGGGGGTTTGCCGATACTCGGTTTGCTCAACTGTGGTCCCACTTGTAAGTGAAAATGCAACACCGCACGCATTCCCGCTTGAGCGGCGTGCCAGACCAACCGTGTGGGGGTGCGACGCGAACGCGGCAGGCTTTTCATTTTGAACTCGTAACTTGTAAAATTTGGTTCTGCTCCATGGCGTGACCGATAGATAGAAAATAATGATTTTGCCTAGAGTAATGAGAAGTTTGGTTCTGGCGCCGTTCATGCATGGAGTACGTACGAAAATTATGAAGTTGATGCGAAAGGTAAGATAATTACTGTAGTATCATATACTACTACATGGATTTGACGGAAAGATAAAAATACATACGGATCCATCAATGACATCCTCACGCCCTAGTGCGCCGGGTCACCAACCGACGTGTGAGGAGAAGCGGCGTTGGTGGCGAGCTCAACGTGCTTCTGAACAGTGCCGTCCAAGGTTTCCCTGCGGTCCAAGAAGGCCAGCATCCTATCGTCCTCCTCTTGCATGTAGTAGTCCTTGTAGATGATTTGCGCGTAGACGTGGGTGATTATGTCGATGGTGTCTTGCTGCGCCAGGCGCTGCCCGGAGAGCGCGACCTCGAGGTGGACATTCTCTGGCGCGACGGCGGGCAGTCGCAGGGCCACCAGTGCGTTGAAGAGGTTGTCACCATAGTGGCCGTTGAGGGTGGCGGGCATCGCAGAGCCTAGGCGCGTCGGCTGGAGGCTTACGTCAAAGTCGTCCGCGAGCTTCTTGACGACAGTGAACTTGTCGAGGAAACCAACGAGGACCTCGTCGAACAAGGAGACGAAGCTGCCGTCCAAGCGGCCCCTCGCCCTGGCGGCCTCAAGCAGTACTACCTGGAGACGTTCCTCGGTGCAGGGCCACAAGCCGGTGTCGTGGACCATCTGCCACAGCCGGCTGATGCTCACGCTCATCGCCTCCATGGGTCTAGCTTAGCTTCTAGTCAACTGATCTTGCAATTCGAGTGATCACTCCTGCCCTTGGTTAGCGTGCGTAGGTGCGTAGGATTTCGTACTACTCCTCGGCCCTCTATTGCACCTGCCTTTGGCTGTATGATAGGTGGGCCAGCCACCCCCTGGGCCCATGTGTCATTCACCCAAAGGCAGTTGTCGTAAGTCAATGAAGCTGCGTCCCCCTCCGTGCCGATGCAGTATAATCATCTCACCGGACCTCTAGTTGGGGCCAAACGAGAGAAGTTTCATGTTCTTGGTTTATTGGTCCCCTTTGCATTTTGCGCCAAGTTTTGACCTTTGATCTAACTAATAAAATGTTAATGCATGTAAACAAAAATGTTATGTAAGTCACCTTACAAAAACCAAATAATCCCAAAATACTTAGGCACGGTGCATTAACTCTCCTTGTTTCTTATTTCGTGACGTATCAACCAATGAGAGATGTGGGCCGTGCATGCTTTCAATGACTTGAGACTACCAAACATGACATGCAGTGTTTAGTTCATTTCATGTAATCCTATTAGTACTCTAGTTAGCAAAAAAACATTAAGTTCTCTCGCCGATAGGAATAAAACACCATGTATTTATTTACAGAGGGAGTAGTACTAGATATTGCTAGTCAAATACTAAAATCCAGATGGACGTGGTAGTACTCCTAAATCCAGACGGTGGTGCTACTAGTACTAGTAGTAGTACTACCAATGTAGTAGTAGGAGTACTAGCGCTGTACTACCCGTTGGTCAAATTATTACGTGATGCTCCTCACAGTGAAGTGACAAGACCCTGCGCCGGCGATGACACCTGAGTATAGGCGCCATATTCGGCATACCATAGTCAGCCTCACCGTCTGCAGTCACTATATATCATAATGGCTAGAGCTAGCCTGCTTACAACTAGCCCTGTTCGACATAATTTCCCATGCGTAGATGCATGTGCATTGCACGGAACACCAAGATTGGGGGTGGACGGCTCTGGAAGCGGCCATCGCGCCAAATTTTTCCACGGCCTTGGAACAGGTGCTAATTGTGAGAGACAAGGAGTTGTTTGCAAATAGGGAACAAGTGCGGCCATATTTTTGCAAAAATGGAGAAGCTTGGTTTGTATGCGTCAGATCTAGATCCGACGGCTATTGGTGAAAGATGGGAGGCACAACATCATCACCAACTCAGGACCTATTTGATTCGCAGGATTTTGAAAACGCAGGAATAGGACACGGCAATATTACAAGTTTCAAACTAATATTACAAATGTTAGGAGTAATGCTGCACCTATGAAGAGGGAATTACTAGGAAGTTTACGTAAGAACTTTTGTTACTTTAGGTGGATGCAGCATTATCGCACAAACTAAAATCCACCGCCTTGACAAGTCACTAATGGGCAAATAAGTTTTCAAGTCTCTGGCCACTTGATGTTTCAAAAATAAATTGAGCTTCTGCGGAGACTGTGTCATTTAGGCTTAGACGCTTGCAGTGATCAGCACGCCATTCATTGTTGCGCCAGAGAACGCCAAACCTCATTACCTTGAGCACACTTGTCTCCAGAACAAAGAACCTGGCCTATTTAATCTCAGATGTGCTGCCTCGGTAGTCGATCAAATCAATTTCTGTAAGATGGAGATCAAGGCATTCGATGAGATTGTTATAGTGCAGCACATTTTTCACTTTCGGGTTTTTTTATCTCCAAAAGAAGAGAACATATTAGAGCAGCTGGCTCCATAAGATTGTCGTGTCATCAAGAGGTACCAATATCATTCGCTCATACGATAGGGTTGGCTGGCTAGTGATATTCTCTCTCTCTCTCTCTCTCTCTGTGTGTGTTTCCTGTCATTTAACTAGGAGCATGTGAAGAGCTTGGGCATTTGTTGCCTTCCACTATGTGGCCGATGCCATATTTTGCAAAAGTATGCCACATAATACGCATCGATGTCAAATCAAAAGATTTTGGCACCGCTCTCGCGATGTGAGAGAGTTGGCACCGCTGTGCACAGACCCACATGTATAAACAAATCAATCAAACCAACTACACCAGCCTCTCACTCTCCCAAACAAGTGTTTTTTATTGCCTCAGTCCTCTCTCTCTCCCACGCAGTGTTTTTCATTCGTGATTTAATTTGGCACCGAGCAAAGTAGGTGATCCAGATTGGGGCACCAGGTGAGCAATGGAGGGCATCGATGCCAAATGCATCACAAGTGAATTTGGCACATGTTTTGGCCTACATAGCCCACTTTTGTACTCCCTCCGTCCCAAAATTCTTGTCTTAAATTTGTCCAAGTACGGATGTATCTAGTTACATTTTAGTGTTAGATATATCTGTATCTAAACAAATGTAAGACAAGAATTTTGGGACGGAGGGAATACTACCCCGTATTTATTATAAAATTTTTACCATAGATTTACCTAAGAAAATGCCAATCCATGTCACTAAAAATTAAACCATTTGAAATTATGTTCAAATACGAATCCAACGATATAGTACTTAGTGGCATGCATTTACATTTTGTCAGTTAAATCTATGGTCAAATTTTGATACTACAAAATTGGAAGAGTAAACCAGGACGGAGGTAGTCTCTTAGGGTAACCATAGAGTTACTGGAGTAGTCTAAGTTACTTTCCACTATGACTAGCCTAGGCTACTATAGTAGTACTGACATAAAAAGCGATGCAGGTGATCACCGAGAAAAAATACTAAAAACATTTCTTTCGATTGCGGTCGTAGATGCAGTTTTGAACACTGCACTTGTCATCGTAATTTGGGAAAATTACGAAAAGAATGAGCTACGTTGTGATTAAAGTTTACTTATAGGAAAGAAGTTTCACCTCGATGAGTAGCTTCTCCGTGCACGGAAAGCATGTAAGGAATCCAACAACTTGATCCAGATTGGGGCCGATAGATTTTAGTGCTAAGATCTTCACTGTGTGCATGGACTGGGTCAAGCTTGTGGGAATCATTTTCTGGAAGACGGTCGTAATAACATCAAGAAGAAATTTAAAAAATGTGAATTTCAAGAAGACGGAGAAGAAGATGAGTGATGTACCTGAACGATTATGGATCCAATAAAGAGTACGGAGAATTTGGCAGACGAATACACCAACGCTGTCAATTTCGGTGCCTCAATGACCCTGATTTTTGTTTGACCTTCTAGATCCGATACAAGAAATCTCTCAAGGAAAGCCGCATTCTCAATGACCATAACGTGGAATAGCTGGAGTGATCTCTTCCCAATTGATGTCTTGTTGCGGTGCCAACAAGACACATAAATCCATCGGGGATTCGTCGAGGCGATGTGGAGGCTAATGAACCCGTGGATCTGCTCAAGACGAAGGTACTCGAGCGCAGTACAGCTACGGAGCAGGTGCTCCATAGCCTTCTTCGAGTTGACAACGTCGAAGAGGTCGAGCTGCTTGAGTTGAGGGAGAAGAAGGGCGGGTGCAGCATTAATCTGGGGAAGATAGCGAGGCTGAAGGCTGGCGCTGCTGGCGTTAGGCGTGAGCGCGGACGGCGACAGAGAGCGACATCGTCGAGCTTCAAAGCTAAGCTCCTCGAGCTGATCTAGGGCGGGGGATAAGAACCACTCATCGAACTTGGGTTGGACCTTGCAGTTGGTACTAAACATGCGGATGTCAAGGCGTCTGGCTGGCCCAGGGTGCGATGAAAGGAACTTGGAGACTATGGCCATGCGTTTGCAATCCCCGTCACAGAGGCAGCTGCCGACGGTGAGGTTGAGGGGGACGCAGCGCCAGAGGGGGCGCCACCGCCGGGAGAGCAGGGCGGTCCGCACAGCAGATTTGGTGGGGAGGAGGCCGATGATGAAGAGCAACATGTCATCGGGGAGGCTGGTGATGAAGTCCAGGCTCGCCGGATGCGGTTTTGGCTCGAGTTGCCTCCGCTTGTTGGCTGCCTCACCGTCCATATCAACCGGCGGCGACGCCGGTGTACACGTGTGCTGGTGTGTGTTGTCTGCTGGGTGTGCGCGAGTGCGTCCTTCTGTGCATGCCGCCGCGTAGTGGTGAATTGTGCGCGAGTGCATCCTTCGCGTGCAACAAGTTTGTCCTCAATGCGCCCTCAATTTACTAGCATGTGGGGTGCTACCCCGAGTGGTTTCAACTTTTTTTACTTCACCGCGTGTCAGATGGACCTCTAGTTTACTTATTTTCACCCACTGCCACATGGGCTAGCACACGAAGATACAGAACACAAGCTGACAAGGCAGCATGTGGATTGGTTGACCAGTCAACTAAACAATATACAGAGCTATATGCTGACACAGTGAGCGTATAATCTGTCGGTATAGAGAGTTCGAGTGAGATGGGAGGCCCGTGAGAGATAGCAGAGAGAGAGAGAGAGAGAAAGAGCTACTCCCTCCATTCGATAATGTAGTTCCAACATTATTTTAAGTCAAACTTTTGAAACTTTGACCAAGTTTATAAATAAATTACTTATATCTACAATACCAAAGATAAATGATAGTATGAAGTAAGTACATGTTGTGATGAATCTAATGATCGTTCCAGATGTAAATGTTTTTCTCCACATATACCTAGTCAAACTTTTCTGAGGTTTGACTTTTCAAAACATCCATATGCTTATGGACGTGATAGAGTCCCTAACTAGAGAGAGAGAGAGACAGAGAGAGAGAGTGAAAAAAGTGTGTGTGTGTGTGAAAGATACATGGACAACACACGATAAAAGTAGAGAAAAACCATGCGTGTCTTATGCAAACATATCACACATGCATCTTCGACAACGGAGGCAAGGTGAGGAGATAGTGTGTGGTTGTTTGGAACCGAGAGAGCAAGACCCCTAGCACGTGACCAAGAGGGGTCTAACAAACAACGGAGAGAGGTCGAGAGAGACGTACGGAGAAAATGCAGACATGGGGAGGAGAGAGTGTATGTTTGTCATAGAGAGATCCCCTGGAGATCATGACGGGATTATATGGGTGTGAGATCGAGTGACAAGGTGTGTGCGTGATAGAGGATGCCCCGAGAGATATCAAGATAGACGTATGGATGGAAGGAGACAATACGTGTGTTCCTGATGGAGTGAGGGATTATGGTACTTAGGGGGTGCGTGTCACATGGAGAGAGAACAAGGGCGGAGAGTGTTGGATGGGTCTATATGTATAGCGCGAGCGAGACATGTGTATGTGTGAACCAGGGAGATAAAAGGCAAGTTTGGCTTGTGTCCTGAGCATCTTTTGCCTGGCCTGGGGTTGTGGCTGGATTTCATGCACGCTTGTTTGGTTGCTACCCTGTGAAAAAGATAGCCCACTTGGCCTGGGTTCCCTTGCACTTTAATTAGCCTGGCTGAACTCCAGACACTGCAAGTAGCTTGGCCCAGGCGACCGATTTCATACGCCTGGCCGTGCCTGATCGTGCGTCCACGAGGCTAACAGCAACATGGATGGATATTAGCATTACATAATTGATGCATGGATTGAATGATGAGACGTTGATGCTTTGCCTGGCCCAGGCATGAACCAAACGCTTCAGCACCACACAAGCCTGGCCAGGCAGAAATATTTTACATTTCATGTCCACACCAGGCAGTACCGGCCATCAAGGCATGAGGGTCAGGTCACGAACCAAACTGACCAATAAAGTTTGAGAGAGATTGAGGAGCCCCGATAAGGCTGAGTGGTGCGTTAGATAGCTGAGAGGGGGAAAGAGATATTCCATCCGCTCGATATTGCAGTGCATGTAACTTTTTTAGAAGTCAAACTTTGGAAACTTTGATCAGGTTTAGGCAAATGTTATTTATATCTACAATAGCAAAGATACATCATACAAAACTACATCTCATGGTGAATCTAATGGTATATGTTTGCCGTACTAGATGTAATTTTTTTTCTCCACGTACATGGTCAAACTTTGTGATGTTTGACTTTTCAATAAATCTATATGCTATGGACCGAGGAGAGTGTCTCGGTCGAGACAGATCAAGTGTGTGTGAAGGAGAATGAGTAAGTGTGCAAAAAGAGTATGTGTGTGAAAGAGAAAGTGACAACAAACGATAAATTAAAGAGAGAGTGTGTTTTTTCGTTTCTTATGCGAACATATCACGCATGCATCTCCGAGATGGAAAAGCGAGGTGAGTAGATACACGAAGATAGCTAGTGTGTGATTGTTTGCAACGGAGAGAGACACCCATGTAGCAAATGTCCAATAGAGGTCTGGCCAACAAGGAAAAAAGGTCGAGAGGGACACATGGATGGCATGGATGCATGGGGAGGGAGAGAGGGTGTGTTTCTGATAGAGAGATTCCCTCGAGATCGTGAGGGGACTATATGGGTAGGAGATCGAGGGAGTGCGTGCGCGATAGAAAGATGCCCCGAGAGAAATCGAGATAGACCATGCACATGTTTGTGATGGAGACTAATATTAGCTAGTCATATACATATAGGGGGGACTGCGTGTGCCTACAATTGAGTGAGAGACCATCATACTTGGCTAGCTGGGCATGAAATTGTGTGTGTGTGCGTGTGAGATGGAGAGAGAACGAGGGAGAGAGATAGAGTTTTAGATGGGCCCTATCGAAAAGTGCGAGTGAGATATGCATGTGTATGTGTGACCCAGGTGGATGGAGAGTTTGAGAGAGGGGGGGAAGAGCTTCGAGAAGACATAGTGGTGCGTGAGAGAGTTACGGGCAAAGAGCCAAGGAATTTTTGTGCGTATGATGAGTGCACCCAAGATATCTAGCTTAGACTAGCTAGAGTATCATACATAGTGTGCGAGAGAGACCTATAGATGGTGTATATATGCATGTGAACTAGAAAGACCCCCCCCCCCAACACACACACACACAGAGAGAGAGAGAGTGAGAGAGAGAGAGAGAGATGGAGAGAAAGGGAGAGGGACCAACAAGGTTTTTGTGTCGGATGCGTGCGACATAATTGAAGATTGTCGGCAAGAGAGAGAGAGAGAGAGAGAGAGAGAGAGAGAGAGAAAGAGAGAGAGAGAGAGAGAGGGAGGGAGAGAGAGAGAGAACAGGAGTGCGGGAGTGGGGGAGGTCGCGTTTTATGCATCAAAGACTGATATAAACCATGTTTCGATATAAACTTGCATTCAAATATTTAAATTGGAGAACATGTTGTCTGCAATCCACACATGAACGGATATATGCGTATATCAAACAAGTTCATTAATTTGACTTTCAGCATGTTCATGGAGTACTATAATACTGTACAACATGCTACTCGATTGAGGTGTTCAATTTTTGATTTAGTTCACTATTTTGACCTACTGAACGAGCTATTTCACTGAATCGAGATATTTCATTTTGGGTTTCATTCGCGTTTTTGAGTGGGTCAACTATTTTTCATATAGTAAATCGCTAGCAACGAGCATGTAAAAACACATTACTCCCGACCATCATCTCTCCATCTAAAAAAGAAGTGGCAAGCTAATATTTCAAATTTTGATTCGAATCGACTTGGTAAGGTAGACGTGGATGCTCATTCTCCCATAATTTGAACGAACCATTAAACATCCTCTCTGCTCGGTAGAATTCGCCCGAGCAAATAAATGGGAGACGCGAAATTACTGTCCTATGTGGGACACACATCAATTGGCTCGTTGTACATCGAGGGTAGGTTCGTAACTTCATCCAAGCGCGCCTTCTCCTCGGCCGAAATGACATGTGCCGAATAATTCATAAACCATGGTTGGAAAAACACGTTCTCCTCGCCCGAAATAGCTCGCGCCCACTATTTGAAAACACGCTCTCCTCGCCCGAAATCGTTCGCGCCCACTATAGTTCAAAACACGCCCTCCTCGCCTGAAATCGCTCCCGCCCACTATTTGGGGAGAAGCAAAGTTACTCTATTATCCCTGACCCTCAGTACACCGAGAAGCCTATAGGAAAGGGTAGAACCGTAACTCCCCCTCACATTTCAGACAAATGCGTCCGTAAGACATGGTTCCACTCCCCTCCAAAGCCCCCCCCCCCCCGCCCGCCCCCATTCATAACTCGTGGGCGCCAAATCACCTTCTCCCCGGGAAGCTCCCTTCTCCCGAGCTACGAAACCTCAGCCCCACCTCCATGGCGCCCCCCACCGCACCAATTTCACAGCCGCCCTCCTCCCTAATGACGGACACACTGTCCATTTGCCGTCGTGCACTGGGTCGTGTGTCTCTTACTCCGTGCTGCTGGTGCTGCCTCGATGATGTCCGCATGAACCGTACCGGAGCCAATTCACCCCCGCCGTTGTTCACGGTGCCGGAGCGGCTCCAACTTCGGGTCCATCCAGAGTCCTGGCGCTGCTTCCGTGTAGCCGTCGACCGTCGCGACATCGCTCTTTCCCTTCCGCCAGTCGCCACCGCAACCGCGCCGGCCTCACCGACTCGGCAGCTGGACCTACCTACTTCACCATGCCGCCAGATAGGTCTCACCCTCATCTCAAATCACTTTATTTAGGCGTCAGTTCTCTGAATTTTTATTCTGGGCCAATCGATTCCCAATGGGAAGCAGCACCCCTCGAGGCGGCGGAGCTCCTAGGCTGCCGGTTGGCTGGTGTCTAACGTAAGGGTGCGGGGCCGCAAGTTCGCCGCGGAAGCAGCGCTTAGATGTCTATCTTTAGAGTTGCGTGGGTTGAAGGTACTACCGCCGCCGAATCTGGATGACGGGGAGTCTTTGTGGATTGGCCCGGGGGCGGCGCAACCACGACAGCGTGGTGGGGCGGGGAGCGGGGTTTTGGCCGGGGCCACAGATGGCGGAGGCAGGCTGCTCTGCCATTGGTCGCTGGCTCTTCGGGGAAGATTCTGAACAGTGTCAGCCGAGAGGCACAAGACGGACATCAAGCCATCCGGCGTAGATCGGACAGTACCAAAATAAAATAAAATCGTGTGACCCCAATTTAGTCTTGATCAACGGGCGTGTGGCCACTCTCGTACCTTCTTTGTTGATCTCTTAGTGTATTTCTTCAGATCAAAGAGATATGTCGTTCTTAACATTATGCGTTATCTGCATCTTCAGACACACCGTCTTCCGACTCACAGCAGCTGCTCCAATAAGGGAAGCATACACCAGAAGGGAGCTATAGTCCCCACTCAACAGTTCCCTGCATCGAATGCGCATGCCTGACATGGACAGCCACAACAACTGCGGGGCCATTGACAAGTCAGCACACGATGCTCACTCCTATGGATGCAGCCAGATAGGTTGTACCCTCATCTTACTTGTGTGCAACATTTATGGCTTTGTTATTCATCTAAGCATGGAAAATAGATCATCACATTTCACTGTATATTCATGCTGATCTCTTATGGGTCTTGTTCAGGAGTTCACGCTGTTCCATAGTTCAGGTAAGATACTTGTTCTTTAGGTTACGTTGTTCCATAGTTATCATCCATCAGCCAATGCTATCCCACAGACTGGTGATTATAGTATTATACCACTTCTAGTATTACCTATGTTGTTCTTTAATACTTTTGTGTGCCATCTAGTTAATCTCGAGTACAAATGATACATATTCGTAGCTTTCATCATGTTCTCCCTTTAGTTTATGAGACCATTGCTGCTAGTTAACCCCAGTCCTACTATTTATGTCATCTCCTCTGAGGCACTCATTACATAAATCTAACTACTAGTTGTCTTTCATGCATGTCAGATATAATTGCACACACTGATATATCCACAAGAACCTCACGGAGCAATGTAAAGGCCAATAAACTTGATGTCAATGGTACCCAATATGATGGAACATGTAAAGGCAGTTCTTCAGAAGACTTGCAGAAAGATGATGAATCCTCTTCACCCCACAAGGTCCTTGCTCTAACTTGGCCCGTGATATGGTTACAACATGCATATAATGTCCTGGAGTGTATCTACTCTGTTGCAATGCCATGTGCTTAGCATGCTGATCATGCATGTAAATATGTCATGCCTTCTTGTTTTTCAGTACCTATTCCATTCATGATAACATGTTTTCAAATTCAAGTACTGTCATTCTATTCTATCGCAATGCCATCTGCTTAATTTGGACAACATCCTTCTGAATATCTTATGCATTGTTATTCATCAGTATGTACTTCATCTGTCTGCCATACCATGTTTTTTTACATTGAAGTGTTGTTCTAGTGCTCTGTTGCAATGCCATCTTATTTTCCCAATCATGCACGTGTATGTTGCCTTACTTATTTCTTTACGTATTCCGCTAGCATATAGTTTTACATTCAACTACTATTTTTTTTGTTGTGTTGTCCTGTCGTATCCCTAGCTCTTACACCATACTCCCTCGTACGGATTACATGTTGCCGAAATGGATAAAAAAGGATGTATCTTGAACTGAAATACGCCTAGACCCATCCATTTTTTTCCGGATGGAGGGAATACATGTCAATATGTCATGCCTTTCTATTCTTCAGTACCTATTCCATCTCTCTGCTGTCGCGTGTTTTATAATTAAAGCACCATTCTTCTATACAAGGCATGCAATGGGAAGACGACTATGTTAGAATCTGCAGGGTTACAAACAAGGCCTTTGCAAAAGATGCAAACGCCAGGAGATAATAAACCAAGTCCAGTTTTTATAGATACTGCTCCAGTACAGAGAAACCCAACTCCTACTGATAATAAGAAGATTCCAGTGGCCAAAGAACTAGTCCGCTCCAGTCCAGCAAAATTATGTCAACTCAACTCTAAGAAGCGTGTGCGTATCCTTGCATCATGAAATTTTATAGCATGTTGATCATATTTTCTACATGTTTCTTACCCATCTCTCTTTTAGAAAATAAGCTTAACAGATAGAAGAATTTATGTAATGGTATCATTTACGAGGAAAGATTCTTGTAGGAATTCTCTGTGCTCCAATGTAGATGTAAGTACCTGTTGTATATCACTATATTTTTACATAAGCATGTATTTTGTTAATCGGCGTGAATCCAACCTTTATCTAATCTAAATTTAGTTGTAGCAAAATGTATGATTAAAGGCCACAATGTTGATTTTTGTAAGGAAAACTGCACAGTAGTTTTGCATCCCTGAGTTGCATGAGTGTACTATCTCATATCGGTGGGTTTGAATACTTTGGTTACTGCGGTGGTTTTTCGGTGTTTTTTCTTTGTGTTGTCCTGTCGTATCCCTAGCTCTTACATCATACTCCCTCCGTCCGGATTAAATGTTGCAGAAATGGATAAAACTGGATGTATCTAGAACTAAAATACGCCTAGACCCATCCATTTATTTCCGGATGGAGGGAATACATGTCAATATGTCATGCCTTTCTATTCTTCAGTACCTATTCCATCTCTGTTGTAGCATGTTTTATAACTGAATCACCATTCTTGTATATAAGGCATGCAAGGGGAAGACGACTATGTTAGAATCTGAAGGGTTACAAACCAGGTCTTTGCAAAAGATCCAAACGCCAGGAGATAATAAACCAACTCCATTTTTCTTAGATACTACTCCAAAGACAGAGAAACCCAACTCCCATCGATAATAAGCGGATTCCAGTGGCCAAAGAACTACTCCGCTCGATCCAAAGCAAAAGAATGTCAACTCCATTCTAAGAAGCGTGTGCGTATCCTCGCATCATGAAATTTTATAGCATTCTGATCATATTTTCTACATGTTTCTTACCCATCTCTCTTTTAGAAAATAAGGTTAAACGATAGAAGACTTCCTCCATTGGGATCGTATTCGAGGAAAATATCTTGCGGGAATTCTCGGTGCTCCAATGCTGATGCAAGTACCTGTTGTATATCACTATATTTTTACATCAAAATGTATTTTCTTAATCGGCATGAATCTAACCTTTATCTGATCTAAAATTAGTTGTAGCAAAATGTTAAAGGCGCCAATGTTGATTTTTGTATGGAAAACAGACTGGTAGTTTTGCATACTGAGCTGCATGAATGTACTATCTCATATCACGCACATTACTGAATTGTAGTGCTTCTCTGGTTGCCCATTCATTCATTGTGTCAATGTTGCTTTCGTAATACCTTACCTGGCTGATGATAGTTGTGCCATATTGTGTTAATTTGGTGTAGGCTAGTTGCCCAAATGTTTGTTGTGTCAATGTTGCTTTCCTATTAACTGACTTGGCCAATGATATCAATGCTAGTGTGCTAATTTTGTGCAGGCTGCTGAAGATAAGAAGACAAACTCTGAAAACAGCAAGGCAACCCCATTGTTTCTTTCCAGTAAATCTAGGCCAGGTAATATGGCAATAACTCATGATTAATCTGTTTGGTTCCCGTCCTAATTTATGTTATGATGCAGTGGTCGAGACACTCTCCACTATCAATAAATACAAGCTCGCCAAAATCGCCATCTGAATGCTCAAGATCCTCCGCCTCGAATGCAACGGAATAAATGTATGTTTGTGAACCAATTAATGGCTGAAGCAATGATGGAAATGGTGGATGAATCGGAGGTGCAGAGTCATGCGACACAACACCGATCAATGTTTTCAGAGACAAGTAGCAAAGCAGCAAGAACTTGCCCACATGCTTATGGGCGTCATCTGTGCTGAGGTTGCAGATTGTGACGTTGTAGATGGTTAGGTTCTGCTCATTTATTTGCACTGGCATCAATCTTTGATTGCCCAGTGGATGTAATTTCCTGCAATATATGCTAGATTTGCAACGTTATTCTCTGTATGCCGTATCTTTGCTTGATCAGTTTTGGTCCTGTGCATAATTGCTCGTCGTAATGGGCTCAAATTATCTAATTTGGCCTAAAGACATGTACGAACTTTCGTGGCCCATTAAGTTAATGGGCCGTTACTAGGCCGAAAGTTAATGGTCGGCCCTCTTACCTCCTGGGTCGTTAACAGGCCGACATCGAAGCAGGCAACAGGTGGCCCCAATTTATTTCACGGGCCGTTAACCGACCATTACTAAGTTTGGGCTACATATGGCCCAACTATACTGTAGGCCTTTAGCAGGCCGAAAGAAACAAAGAAGCTTATCTTGGACCATGAAGAGCATGGGCCGCTAAGAGGCCGAAGCCGTGTCAGATTGTAAATGGCCCAATCAGGTTATGGCCTTTAGAAGGCCGAAGGAGAAACCGGGCTGGTATTGGACCATGAAGGGCATGGGCCGTTAAAAGGCCAAAACTAAGGCCCAACTACAAATGGCCCAACTCATTTATGGTCCGTTAACAGGCCGAAAGGCACACAGGGCCGGGAATTGGCCCAACACCTAAATGGGTCACTAAAAGGCCAAAACTCAGGTCCGACTACAAATGGCCCAACTGATTTATGGGCCGTCAACAGGCTGAAAGTGACACCGAGCCAGAAATTGGCCCAACACTTAAATGGGCCGCTAAAGGCGAAACTCAGGTCCGACTACAAATGGCCCATCAGATTTATGGGCCGTCAGCAGTGAAAGACACACCGGGCGGAAATTAGCCCAACATTTAAATGGGTCGCTAAAAGGCCGAAATATGTACATCCTGAAAATTGGCCCATCCATTAAATGGGCCGTTAACAGGCCAAAATCTCATCGGGCCGATATTGAGTCCAATTATATAGCGGGCTGTTAACAGGCTCGTGCTGACGATGGGCTGCAAGGGTGTCAAATCTTTAACAGGCCGTTGACGGACCGAATTGGCACATCTCGTATGGGTCGTGGGCTTAAATGGACCTGACACAAGTAGGTCTTATATGGGCCATCCTGCTACTTTTTAATGGGCCGGTCTTTTTCACCGGAATGGGCCACTATTGGGCCGTGCCACATGTCAACCTATCATAGGCGCCTCCTGTCCAATGAGTGGATGACATCTGTCCCAGCGGTGAGGCAACACGTGTTTCCTGCGGCCAATGATGATTTTACACGTGGAAAATCCCCATTGGTCCCGGCTGTTAACGGGTTATCGGATCCAAAACCGGACCCGATAGCTTAACGGTGTTCCGTTACGGTGGATGCCACGTGTCGGTCACCCTTAACGAAAGCACTTCTGTGACGCGCGATTTATTGTCATGGAAGTGGACACTTCCGTGATGATAATTTTGGTAATGTCATGGAACACTTCTACGACAGCACAAGTATGACTATCTTGATTCTATCATAAAATCGTCATGGATGTACATGCATGAAAAAAAATGCGACCTACTGTGACAAACACGTATCATCACGGAAGTGTATTTTTTTGTAGTGCAAGCACGGCGGTGGTGTGAGGGATGGGAGGGCGGGGCGGCGGAGGCAGGGGTCTTGGCCGGTGGTCACTGGCGGTTCAAGAAAGATCGTCAACAGTGACTGGCGGGAGGTAGACGAAGGCCATCTGCACGTTCCTTATAGATCAGACGGTTCATTAAAAAAATCGACTGACCTATTTATTTTCAGTCGACTGTTATCTTAGATATGACCACATGTGGTGGTGTCTTTGGAGGAGTACTGCATTTCCTGTGCTCATATATTACAAAATCATACGGAGTAGAATCTAATTTTGTTTGCCATGCAATGTTGTAGAGCTATCATATGTCTCCTGTCATTTATTTTTCAGCCACACCTATCTGCTACTTTTACGAAGGCACTAGTTACGCACACACTTCACCCATACTCTCACTATTGTGTTTTTATGCAAGGGTATTTGAGTCTGCCTCGAGAGAAGCAAAAGAAAAGAGACAAGTCGTGCCAGCTTTCTCTGGCTGCTAGGCACAAGACGTTACATTGCTATAAAGGGTGCAGTGTCGGTAGATGGAGACGGTAAACGAGCTCGAAGTTGATGACCTCGCTACAATGAACCACCATCCCACGTGCTTGCTTTAACTTCGCGGTGTCATATGTGGTTGCATGTTCCATATGGTGTCTAGCTTGTATTCGAAAGGCCGAAGTCGGTCTTTATTAAGATAAGGAAAGATATATTTTACATGAACCACCATCCCGTGAGCACCAGAAGACAAATAGCTAGTCAGGGCACTGACCGAGCGAGTGACAAGCCCAGCAAAGACAGGAATCACCTGGAAGCCAACTAAAAATCCACGATGGTGGTGCAGCATCCCGCCTCCCACCAGGCTCTCAGGTCATAGATGATCATGTTCACCACTCCAGCCGGATGTCTAGCTTGTATTGCTTCCAATTTGGTTAAATTGCATCTGCTTAGCTTACACATTATACCTTTGAATATGACAAGCCTTTCTGTTTTTGGTACATAGTAGTACATCTGTGTATTAACCATGTTCTTACATCAAACTAATGTTCTTGTGTATCCCTCATCAATCACTTATGACGAGGCAGACAAGCAAGGGGACTACTCATTTAAAGAATGCAGCGTCAGCCCCCCGACATGATTCTCAAGAAACAGAAATGCTAGATGAAGATAGTGAACGTAGCTCTGTAGTTGATTACATCATTTCCCCTACACTAGCATCGCAGGTGCTTGCTCTAACTTGGCAGCGTGATATGTGGTGCATGTTGCATATGGTGTCTAGATTGTAATTCTTCCAATCTGGTTAAACTGCATGTGCTAGTCTGCTTAGCTTATAGTACATTATACCTGTTAATGTGACATGCCTTCCTTAATTTAGTACATAGTACATTTGTCTATTAAGCATGTCCTTACATAAAATTGTTTTTTTGTATCCCGCATCAATCAATATGACGAGACACCTTTAGTATATGTAGTGCGATATTAGTTGCATCTTTCATATGATTTATAGCATGCGCTGCTTCTAATTTGTTGAAATTTCATTTATGATGGGACGCTTTTAACTTGGCAGAGTCATATTGGTTGCATCCTTCATGTGGTGTCTAGCTTGCATTGCTTCTTATTTGCTGGAATGGTTTCTGCTTAGTTTACACAAACAGTTGTGAACATGCCATGTCCTCCTGTTTTTCGTACATATTCCATCCTGGTATCATGTGTTTGCCTTACATCAAAGTACTGATTGTCAGTATTATGCATGAATGAGTTCTGAAGAGAGAATTGTATTGCTTTTTCTTGTCAGTTTCACTTGAAAATTCAAAATCAATAAAGCGGAAGGAAGTTAGCAAGGCAGCGGATAAAGTGTCAGGGCCGGATTTTCGGGATACCAATTTCCAGAAAATGGTCCTTGTGCTCACCAGCCCCAGGATTACTGTTAGCTGATGAGACACTAACTTGATACAGAAGCTCCAAGCAAAATACATAATATGTAGTACAAGACCATTCTGGCCTATGAGTACAACAATTGGTTTCTAGTGGCTGATGGCGGCAGCGGTTTGTGGTCCTTCAGCGTCTACGAGACTCCATTTTCCACAGGAACAGCTGACCTGGATAACTCCTATCTACGCGAGACTGCTATCACCAGCGCGTAGGTTCCGGGGCTATCATCGCAACGCTCCTCTCCATGCAAGAAATCTGGCCAAGACAATAGCCAGGAACAAGCCAGTGAGTACTTTGAATGTACTCGCAAACATTTTGAACACGGGTATAACATAACAATTGATGATCATGCACTGAAATATTCTATGATCTCAACGTCAGTCATAAAATAAAATCCATGGTGCACGTAAACAAGTTATTCATGTAAAGCATGACTATGCAATCAGAGAGTAGAAATAGAATGCACCCGATCGAGATTATGCAGGCGACTCCTCGAAAGGGCAATAACGTAAAGCATGCCTCAGTCGGGCGTCTGAGCGACACCTCATAAAGGGCTTATAAAGTAAATAAATAACAGCATGCCACAGTCGGGAGTCTGAGTGACACCACATAAAGGGCTTATAAAGTAAATAAATAACAGCATGCCACAGTCGGGCGTCTGAGCGACACCACATAAAGGCCTTATAAAGTAAATAAATAACAAGCATGTTACGATAAGGCGTCTGAGCGACACCACATAAAGGGCTTATAAAGTAAATAAATAACAAGCATGCCATAGTCGGGCGTCTGAGCGACACCACATAAAGGGCTTATAAAGTAAATAAATAACAAGCATGCCACAGTCGGGCGTCTCAGCGACACCACATAATGGGCTTATAAGAAAATAATCATAGTGATTATCCAGGAGGTAGAACCATTCCGGGGATACTCAATAATTCAAATAATATAAAGGGTTAGTCCATCATAATAATGACCTTAATCATCACGAGTCACAAGCCATGATCCATGTTCTGTTTTTAGCAGTTTTTCCCTCCGAAGACCGACACTTGACCCAACCCAGACTGTAGTCCTTAACCATGGACATGGCTATTTGAATAGATATTTAATCTCTGCAGAGGGTGTACTCTTTACCCACGAGCAACGGATTTCTTTAATCCATCAGGACTAATTCCGTCTAGGGTCTTTTAGTTGAAAACACACCTGACCGCACACACCAGCGTAACTCACCAGTGTCTGGAATCACCCATGACACCCGTTTAAGCAAAACTCTAAGTGGGGAGGCTACAACCTCGATTAGCATGGGATCACAAAATTTATAACGCGCGCAAACTAGGGGAGCTACCCCCTCGGCTCCAACCGGAAAGACCCATGCCCCCGGACCAGGTGGCATGCCTACCGGATGCAGCCGATATCTTCCACCATGGCCTCTCTGTACGACGTGTGCTAGGAAAGGGGTTGACAACTTACTGAACCGTACCCTACCTAGGGCAGGGACAAGTGGTAGTACGAAACAAGTATGGGGGTTACTGGAACAAGACTCGATCTACGATCGACTCAGGAGGTTTAAGTATTTCCTGCAAGATTAGCATAACAAATATATTTCAACCAACAGACATAATCACCC
The DNA here is from genome assembly GCA_021605145.1 of Aegilops bicornis. Lineage (NCBI taxonomy): Eukaryota > Viridiplantae > Streptophyta > Magnoliopsida > Poales > Poaceae > Aegilops > Aegilops bicornis. The sequence goes on from CM038672.1 coordinate 543,550,376, forward strand.
CTCATCATACCTCGCTATGTCATACCGGACACAACCGTCTCGACGGAGACTGGAGACAAGCTCGTGTCTACCCAAGACAGAGGCTTTCCCGGATTCCCTCCGATAGGCATGAAAGGCATACGAGGGTGATTACCATTACAGCATAACAACTTCCAATAGCAAGGAACATTCATTATGCACTCCTGAGTATGATCATGTCATCACATAAAAATAACGGAAACTCCGAAATGAGGGGTGTTGTAACTGTATCAAACAACACACGACAATATTATGCCAGGGTTCAGAATGCTTGCCTTCAAGTTGTGGAGAGGCAGGGTGCATTCCAAAACTTTTGAAAGTTTTCTTCTTCTTCAAAATCCTATTTTTTAAAATATTCAAATTAACACATAGTTTCAAAACAGTGCTTAAAGTTGTCTGAAATTTTTCCAAATAAATCTGAAAATAAACTACACAAAATTTGAGAGAGGTAGGAAAAAGAATCAACTCATTTGGAGTTATATTTAAAAAGTTATAGACAGTCAAAGTTTCAGTCAAATTCTGTTTTTAATAAATAAATAAAAGGAACTGAAAAAGAAAAATGGTTCGGGGGAGGGGGGGAAGCGTACTCTGCGCTTTACGTTTCCACTTAGCCAGCGTGGACCGGCTCGGGGTCGCTGACAGTGGGTCCAGGGGGCCCACTGGTCAGGTTTGACCAGTCGCCTCTCCCTCCTCTTCCTCTGCCCGAGTGGAGGCGGGGCTCCGGCGATCAACGCCGGCGAATGGCGGCTCCCCGCGGGGTTCTGAGGGCGGGGATGGATCCGCCAGTCCAGGGCGGTTCTCCCGGTGGTCGTTAGGTAGGTGGGGGTAAAGGGAGTCACCGGCGGCGAGCTCCGCGACGGAGGTGGCCTCGGGAGGTTTTGGGGGTCTGGGCTATGGTGGCTCCCTGTCGAAGTTGAGTGGTTGGGCGGCTCCGCAAGATCAAGACGAGTCGAATGGTGGTGCTGGAAGGGCAGGGGAGGCTCAGCTCGCGACGCACGGAGCCGGAGAGTGGCGGCGGCCGAACTGGCCGGAGGTGAGGAAGAAGGCTTCCCGTCGTTGCTTGATGGCTGTGGAGGCCCTAGGGAGATGGCACGAGGTTTCCTGGGCGCTTGGTCGAGCTTGGGGTCCCTTTTATAGCGCGATTAGGTCAGTTCTGCGGCGGCCGGGAATAAGCTCGACGGCGGACCGCCATTCTGTAGCCAGGGGCGCGTGGCAATGGCTGGCGGGGTCTAGCAGGGCGAGGGGATGAGATCAAGCTGTTCAGGGCGAGCTGGCGCGCGCGAGTGGCTCGGGCGGCGCCGTCCATGGCAGAGACTGCTGCGGCCGCCCGCTCGCTGCCATGGCCGACCTGACGGCGGCGCTGTAGGGCGCCAGGGGGGGCTTGGATGGTTCTGGCGAGCGGATGAGGACGGGCGTGGCTCTGCGGGCGAGCAAAGGCCACGGGCGGCGAATCGCGGCGGCTCGGTTACGCGTCTGGCGTGCAAAGCGTCTTGCCTGGGCGCGCCCGCAGCGCCCGCGTGCATGTTCGGCAAAATGTCGCGGCATGCCAGAGGGCTCCAAATCACATGAGTTTAATCAGGTTGGGGCTATAGACTATGGTAGAGCCGTTAGACACGCTGGTTAGGCAAAGCAAGCAGGTCCAATGTACAAATCAGAAAATATGTCAAAACTGACCATGCACATATGGTGTTTGACAAAATGCCAAGGGCATCTAGGCATTTCTTGGGGTGGCCAAAATCTCCAGATCAGTGTCTCTTTAGGTGTAGGTGATGGTGGCAAGGTTAGTTGGTCAAGACTAGAAACTTGATAGTGCAAGTTTTTGGGAAAACCATTTCTGGACAGAAAGAAAAGGGCATAGTTTCATGGACCAAAAATACTCCAATGGGTCCATTCTCCTGGACTTATTGGTTTTTTAGGGAGGACTATAAGTAGGAAAAAGAATCAAGGGCAACACAGCAAAATAAAATGGGGTTGCGGTAGAAAGTGCCAAACTGGACCAGAGAGCAAAAGAGGATGATTTGCTCAAATTTTTCAAAGGACATTAGTGGGTTTTGCACAAAGATGAATAATATAATCCTACTGACCTCCCCTAATTTTGGTGGAAGTTTTAAAATAATATTTAAATATGTTGTAGTGCAAAAGTGCAATCTGGACCATATTTGAAAACTAGGTGTAGAGATCAAATTCTCCAAATGCTAGAAGATCTTTTTGCATAAAAGTGATTTAGGGACAGCATATGTGATCCCCAAAATTTGGTGGGATTTTTTAAAACAATCTATCAAAGGGTTGTAGTGCAATTGGAACCCAAAACTTATGAAAAACCTATTTCAAAAGAATAAAGCTCAGGGAAAATAATCATATAAATAATTTCCACTGATAAAATAAATGTTTTCTTGCGAGGGTATAAAAGTCCTATAATATTTTGAAAAATTTCCACTTGGGGTGAAAACTCCATAATATTGAAGAAAAGAGGGGTTCTGAAATCAAAATAAAATCCAGAAAGTGAAGTTTTTAATCTCCTGGCAAAATTTTAATGAACACAACATGAGTGTTACAACACTACCCCCCTTAAGAAAAATCTCGTCCTCGAGATTTGCTAAAAGTTGTTTTGAAAATGTTACTCTTGCCATCAAAGTAATATCACAAAAAAATAACCATCCTATTCATGCAATAAAATGTGGTACAGTGAGCGGGCAATAAGTGGTGTAAAACTACAGTGTGGCACCTTGTGCTGCGTGGAAAAATTCATGGTTTGGGGAAAATGAGAGATTTCTACGTTGGATACAGTAAATTTAGAATAAACTCTAAATTTCTAAAATACACTGGTCATACCCGAGAGCATAGTGCTCCCTCTGGCTGACAGGTGGACCCGGGGCCCACTGTCGGCCTCTTCTTCTACCTCTGGCTCTCTCTTCTTCCTCTCTCCCGCGTGCTTTCCCGCGCTTTCTCCACCGGCGACGTCTAGCGCGTAGGGCATCTAGGTCATACTGCGGTAGTGCGCGGCGTGCTAGCTGCCGGTGCAGCATGCACTCACCTCGCGGGCCAGTGTGCTGTCGGCACTGCTCGCGGATTCGTCTCCGAACCCCGGTGATCGAGCGACGAGCGGCGCTGGTGGACCTCGCCCACCGTACACCGATCTCGAGCTATAAAATGACCGCGGTGCTCCTTCTTCTTCCTCACACCTGGCCTCGCTTCTCCTTCTCCTTCCTTCTCCTTCATTTTTGTCTGCAGGAGCTCGAGACGAGGCTCTAATGGCGGAGGTGATGCCGGACTGGTACGTGGTCCTGATGTGCGGAGGATTGGCGGCGTTGTTGGGGTTCTCCGTGCTCCTGTGCGTGATGATCCTCGATGATCGTCGTGATGCTGCTGCTCGGGTGTTAGCTCTCCGCGGTGGCGGTGATCACGAGGATTAAGTGCGGTGTCGGGTGCTAACTGTTGTCATTGCGCTGGAGGCAGCTTGTACCCGAGTGATTACCCACTAACTTCTTCTTCAGAGGTGATCAGTTAGGTGTAGTGTATCGTGTGTATGTGCATTAGCAATTAGTGCACGAGGTCGAGTGGTTGCGGTTGTGAGTCTGCTGTGGTGCTGCGTGAATAAAAATCTATGTCGTGTAGAGATATATGCCGCGACAATCCAGGAAAAAATCTCACTTTAGAATTTACCGAGAGTGAAAACAGTTAAAAAAAATTACCACAGTAAAAACCAATCACATTAATTGCAATAAAAATTTAATTCTTCGCACAAATTTAGCATACCACGCATAACATGCATAAGTGCTGGAACAAAGGACATAGCAGTGACGTCTACAACGAGAACGGTAAATGGACAGGGTCCTGAGAGAACGTCTCTGGTACTGGGGCACACTCCTCTTCTATCGGGGAAAGCGGATTGACTAGTCAATGGATGCGCCTCTCCTGGTCGAGCCTTAGTGGTCTGCCGATGGCGATCTGAGGGTTTAAATCAGCGAGGCTCTGGAGATAACCCATTACCCGCTGGGTCAAACGCTCTTCTTGGCGATGACATCTTGGGCAAGGTTGGCGATCTTGGGTCTCTCTCAATTCGTCCACCAGGAAAAGAGGTTATTTCTCCGGGTGCTGCACGACCCGGGAAGTAATTATACCCCCCATTCACTAGCGTAGGGTACCGCGAATCGAAGGCGAGCAAGTGCTTCGTACGCAGCAGCTTCTATGGCCATGTGCGCAGTCGGCATAGATTTCCCCATGAAGGAAACTTCCGTTGGGTCTTGGTTTGGGTTTGCGGGAGGGATGTGCACTACTGCCCAATATTTTGAGGTGGATGGAGTGATCCTCGATTTGAGCAACTCGTAGTAGGGTGGGTGGATAGCACTCATGGTATTGTAGGTAAAGTCCCACAATATTTTAACAAAACTACCTGGGGTTGCGTCTGGAGTTCTCAGATAAATACTGGGGCTCGGCATGCCAAAGGAATGGTTGTGAGCGGTGCACAAGGTGAGGGGTACTGGGCAAGGTCACGAGGTGGCCTTTATATAGCATTGGGGCCGGGTTATTTACCGTGGTGAAGGGTAACTAGTTTTTCAGTTCTGCCCTTATGGGGTTGGGGTCAATGCTACAGATACACATATCTCGCATGGTGACGTATTACTGTGGGTGCCGTCGGGGTGGTTTTGGTAGTTGTGCCCGGAATTAAAATGCAACCGCATGCTGACATATTTATGCAAGGCTACTATCTAAAACAGGGAAACACAAGTAGGCTGCGATAATTATGGCGATACAGGATCACATAATTACAGGGTGTAGGAATACCAAGGCTTGGTACTACTCGTCTGACTCAGTCTACCTTGTTAGTATCTAAGCGGGCGTGCCTTGTGGATGTCGAGGCTTCTCCTCGGGTTTCACCATTGGGATTAGCTGGAGGGGGTTGAGGGGCTGCAGGGTCGGGGTAGCGATGATGACCATCCCGGAGATTGTTGGCCACAATCCCGTTGGAGCGTGTTCCCAAAAGGCGGCGAACCACTTCTGGGGACACCAAAGTATTTTGGTCGATGGCTAGGGCAGACCTCAAGGACTCGATCGGATGTTCGAATAGCACGACTGGGTTGTCGGCGTCGGGCTCATCTTCTCCTCTCGCCGGGACTCAGCGAACCAGTTCTCCACGAGCTGCGATCAGATCAAGGGCGATTTGATCGAACAATTCCTCCAGTGCACCTACATAGCGCACTAGATGCAACAATGCAGGGTCCGTCTCGTGATCTCCGTTGGCAACTTGGGGTGGCCTACCATACCCGTCACGGCTAGGGTAGTAGTAGAACGAGCGGCAGTTAACTCTGGGCGACAAGTGCCGGAGTTGAACTATAGCCTCTCGAGCTGCCAGTTGGATGGCTTGTGGCTCAAAGGAAGTTGTCCTTCCGGTGAACTCAGAGGCGTTGGCGATAGACCCCTACCATAGATGTGCACAGTGGCCCAGAATTGACGGCTCTCACCGCTCATGGGTCCTTGGTACACAACATATTCTAGGGGCTCTTCTAATGCATAGGCACGGCGGGTGAGGTTTGCGAGTACGGTCACAAAACCTCCAAGGTTGGTTGATGTGGTTTCATTGTGTACGACGGGGCCAGGCATTATAGCTCGGTTTGAGGAAGAGGCTGGGCTGTGCTGTGTTGAGGTTAGCGTGCCCTTTTTATAGAAAAAGGGGACGGAGTCTTCCTTCGCACGCTTGCGAATGGGACAATTTAGGTGTCTGTCACTAGCGTGTGATCGACAGGCTAGGTTGATAGGTTGGGCACCGACTGCCAAAAGGTGTCGGGGTCACTGTGTGGCTATCTTACGTGAGAAGCTTGGCCGAGGTTCGGTTAAGGTCTGGTGGGTTGGTTAACCTAGGTTTTTCGACCTGGCTAAGATAGGATTAGCCAATGGTCAGCCTGTCTATGATACCAAGTTTGTCAGGGCCGGATTTTCAGGATACTAATTTCCAGAAAATGGTCCTTGTGCTCACCAGCCCCAGGATTACTGTTAGCTGATGAGGCACTAACTTGATACAGAAGCTCCAAGCAAAATACATAATATGTAGTACAAGACCATTCTGGCCTATGAGTACAACAAATGGTTTCTAGTGGATGATGGCGGCAGCGGTTTGTGGTCCTTCAGCATCTATGAGACTCCATTTCCCACAGGAACAGCTGACCTGGATAACTCCTATCTTCGCGAGACTGCTATCACCAGCGCGTAGGTTCCGGGCTATCACCGCAACACTCCTCTCCATGCAACAAACCTGGCCAAGACAATAGCCAGGGACAAGCCAGTGAGTACTTTAAATGTACTCGCAAACATTTTGAACACGGGTATAACATAACAATTGATGATCATGCACTGAAATATTCTATGATCTCAACGTCAGTCATAAAATAAAATCCATGGTGCACGTAAACAAGTTATTCATATAAAGCATGACTATGCAATCAGAGAGTAGAAATAGAATGCACCGATCGGGTGTCTGAAGCGACTCCTCGAAAGGGCAATAACGTAAAGCATGCCTCAGTAGGGCGTCTGAGCGACACCTCATAAAGGGCTTATAAAGTAAATAAATAACAGCATGCCACAGTCGGGCGTCTGAGCGACACCACATAAAGGGCTTATAAAGTAAATAAATAATAGCATGCCACAGTCGGGCGTCTGAGCGACACCACATAAAGGGCTTATAAAGTAAATAAATAACAATCATGCCACAGTCGGGCGTCTGAGCGACACCACATAAAGGGCTTATAAAGTAAATAAATAACAAGCATGCCACAGTCGGGCGTCTGAGCGACACCACATAAAGGGCTTATAAGAAAATAATCACAGTGAATATCCAGGAGGTAGAACCGTCCCAGGGATACTCAATAATTCAAATAATATAAAGGGTTAGTCCAACATAATAATGACCTTAATCATCACGAGTCACAAGCCATGATCCATGTTCTGTTTTTAGCAGTTTTTTCCTCCGAAGACCGACACTTGACCCAACCCATACTTTAGTCCTTAACCATGGACACGGCTATTCGAATAGATATTTAATCTCTGCAGAGGGTGTACTGTTTACCCACGAGCAACGGATTTCTTTAGTCCATCGGGACTAATTCCGTCTAGGGTCTTTTAGTTGAAAACACACCTGACCGCACACACCAGCCTAACTCACCAGTGTCTGGAATCACCCATGACACCCGTTTAAGCAAAACTCTAAGTGGGGAGGCTACAACCTCGATTAGAATGGGATCACAAAATTTATAACGCGCGCAAACTAGGGGTGCTACCCCCTCGGCTCCAACCGGAAACACCCATGCCCCCGGACCAGGTGGCACGCCTACCGGATGCAGCCGGTATCTTCCACCATGGCCTCTCTGTACGGTGTGTGCTAGGAGGGTTGTCAACTTACTGAACCGTACACTACCTATGGCAGGGACAAGTGGTAGTACGAAACAAGTATGGGGGTTACTGGAACAAGACTCGATCTACGGTCCACTCAGGAGGTTTAAGTATTTCCTGCAAGATTAGCATAACAAATATATTTCAACCAATGACATAATCACCCCTCATCATACCTCGCTATGTCATACCGACACAACCGTCTCGACGGAGACTGGAGACAAGCTCGTGTCTACCCAAGACAGAGGCTTTCCCGGATTCCCTCCGATAGGCATGAAAGGCATACGAGGGTGATTACCATCACAGCATAACAACTTCCAATAGCAAGGAACATTCATGATGCACTCTTGAGTATGATCATGTCATCACATAAAAATAACGAAAACTCCGAAACGAGGGGTGTTGTAACTGTATCAAACAACACACGACAATATTATGCCAGGGTTCAGAATGCTTGCCTTCAAGTTGTGGAGAAGCAGGGTGCATTCCAAAACTTTTGAAAGTTTTCTTCTTCAAAATCCTATTTTTGAAAATATTCAAATTAACACATAGTTTCAGAACAGTGCAAAAAGTTGTCTGAATTTTTTTCAAATAAATCTAAAAATAAACTAGACAAAATTTGAGGAAAAAGAATCAACTCATTTGGAGTTATATTTAAAAAGTTATAGCCAGTCAAAGTTTCAGTCAAATTCCATTTTTAATAAATAAATAAAAGGAAATGAAAAAGAAAAACGGTTCGGGGGGGGGGGGGGAAGCATACTCTGCGCTTTACGTTTCCACTTAGCCAGCGTGGACCGGCTTGGGGTCGATGACAGTGGGTCCAGGGGCCCACTGGTCAGGTTTGACCAGTCGCCTCTCCCTTCTCTTCCTCTACCCGAGTGGAGGCGAGGCTCCGGCGATCAACACCGGCGAACGGCGGTTCCCCGCGGGGTTCTGAGGGCGGGGATGGATCCGCCAGTCTAGGGCAGTCCTCCTGGTGGTTGTTAGGTAGGTGAGGGTGAAGGGAGTCGCCGGTGGCGAGCTCCGTGGCGGAGGTGGCCTCGGGAGGTTTTGGGGGTCTGGGCTACGGTGACTCCCCGTCGAAGTTGAGTGGTTGGGCAGCCCGCAAGATCGAGACGAGTCGAATGGTGGTGCTGGAAGGGCAGGGGAGGCTCAGCTCGCGACGCACGGAGCCGGAGAGTGGCGGCGGCCGAACTGGCCGGAGGCGAGGAAGAAGGCTTCCTGCAGTTGCTTGCTGGCTGTGGGGGCCCTAGGGGGATGGCACAAGGTTGCCTGGGCGCTTGGTCGAGCTCAGGGTCCCTTTTATAGCGCGATTAGGTCGGTTCCGCGGCGGCCGGGGATAAGCTCGACGGCGGACCGTCGTTCTGTAGCCAGGGGCGCGTGGCGATGGCTGGCGGGGTCTGGCAGGGCGAGGGGATGAGATCAAGCTATTCAGGGAGAGCTGTCACGCACGAGTGGCTCTGGCGGCGCAGTCCATGGCAGAGACTGCTGCGGCCGCCCGCTCTCTGCCATGGCCGACCTGACGGCGGCGCTGTAGGGCCCCAGGGGGGCTTGGATGGTTCTGGCGAGCGGATGAGGACGGGCGTGGCTCTGCGGGCGAGCAAAGGCCAGGGGCACGGGGCAAGCGAACGCGGCGGCTCGGTTGCACGTGCGCGTGCAAAACGTGCGCTCTGGGCGTGCCCAGAGCACGCACGCTGCGTGTTCGGCAAAATGTCGCGGCATGCCAGAGGGCTCCAAATCACATGAGTTTAATCAGGTTGGGGCTATAGACTATGGTAGAGCCGTTAGACACGCTGGTTAGGAAAAGCAAGCAGGTCCAATGTACAAATCAGAAAATATGTCAAAACTGACCATGCACATATGGTGTTTAACAAAATGCCAAGGGCATCTAGGCATTTCTTGGGGTGGCCAAAATCTCCAGATCAGTGTCTCTTTAGGTGTAGGTGATGGTGGCAAGGTTAGTTGGTCAAGACTAGAAACTTGATAGTGAAAGTTTTTGGGAAAACCATTTCTGGACAGAAAGAAAAGGGCATAGTTTCATGGACCAAAAATACTCCAATGGGTCCATTCTCCTGGACTTATGGGTTTTGTAGGGAGGACTATAAGTAGGAAAAAGAATCATGGGCAACACAACAAAATAAAATGGGGTTGCGGTAGAAAGTGCCAAACTGGACCAAAGAGCAAAAGAGGATGATTTGCTCAAATTTTTCAAAGAACATTAGTGGGTTTTGCACAAAGATGAATAATATAATCCTACTGACCTCCCCTAATTTTGGTGGAAGTTTTAAAATAATATTTAAATATGTTGTAGTGCAAAAGTGCAATCTGGACCAGATTTGAAAACTAGGTGTAGAGCTCAAATTCTCCAAATGCTAAAAGATCTTTTTGCATAAAAGTGATTTAGGGACATCATATGTCATCCCCTAATTTTGGTGGGATTTTCTAAAACAATCTATCAAAGGGTTGTAGTGCAATTGGAACCCAAAACTTATGAAAAACCATTTTCAAAAGAATAAAGCTCAGGGAAAATAATCATATAAATAATTTCCACTGATAAAATAAATGTTTTCTTGAGAGGGTATAAAAGTCCTATAATATTTTGAAAAGTTTCCACCTGGGATGAAAACTCCACAATATTAAAGAAAAGAGGGGTTCTGAAATTAAAAGAAAATCCAGAAAGTAAAAATTTTAATCTCCTGGCAAAATTTTAATGAACACAACATGGTTAATTTTTTGGGGTGTTACATAAAGGTGCTCCTTCTGAACGGAGGGCCTCTACAGTTTCTACTCCTCCACACCCCCAAGATGATTTCCAAGACAACATATGCATAGACACTCAACAAAGCTATGTTAATGATGAGCACGTCTCCCCTAGTGGAGCATCACTGGTGCTCCCTCTAACTTGGCACTGTTATATGTGGTTGCATGTTATGTGTGATGTCTAGCTTGTATTGCTTCTAATTTTGTTGAATTCCATCTGCTTACTTTACACATTATACTTGAATAAGACACGTGTTCCTGTTTCTAGAACATACAATATCTGTCTATCACCATGTTCTTACATCAAATTACTACTGTTGTGTAACATGCAACAATCACTTATCATAAGACACGTTTGTCTTCAGAGTGTGATATAGGTTACATCTCACATTCTTTTCTAGCTTGTACTACTAATTTGTTGAAATGGCACTTATGACGAGACAGTTTTAACTTGGTAGAGTGATATTTGTTGCATCTTTCATATGGTGTCTAGCTTTCATTGCTTCTAATTTGTTGAAATGCCTTCTCCTTAGTTTACACATCATAAGCTGTGAATATGCAATGGCACTAATGACGAGAGACCCCTAACATGGTAGTGTGATGTTGTTTGCATCTTGCATATGATTTATTTCTTGTACTGATTCACATTTGTTTAAACACCATTTATGATGAGACAATGTTAACTTAGCAGAGCGATATTTGTAGCATCTTTCATATGGTGTCTACCTTCCATTGCATTGCTTCTAATTTGGTGAAATGTCTTCTTCTTAGTTTACACATCATAGTTCTGGTTATCTCTTCCGTCCTGTTTTTCATACATATTACAACCTCCTATCATGTGGTTGTCTAACATCAAAGTTCGGTTCGTCTGCATCAAAAATCGATTTGTTTTGAAGAACTAAATTGTTATTCGTTTTTTCTGGTCGGCTTGACTTAACATGGCACAGAGAAAGAGGAAGAAACACAGAATGGCAGGGAATGAGAAGCGGATGAATCCTGCAGATTCTCGCTGGTGATGGTGCAATAGAAGGTCAAAGTCCAATGGAAAATTCTACAAACACGGCATCCCATGCTACACGAGCTGCAAAAAAGTCAAACGGAAACAAATAGCTGCCACCAAACAAGCGAGACAGACCTAGTTCTTGCAACACCTACCACAAGATTACTACCGGTACGACTTACTCGTGCGTCGGAAACTAGCAGCATGTTCCCAAGCTCCCTTGCCACTTGACACTACTTCCCAAGCACTCTTGACACAAGACGAGTTGGCAATATCATATGAACCTTGTGAGCTTCAACAACAAGAAGGTAGTTGCTGGAGTCAAGTTACAGTTCCATGCTTCTTTATATGTAGTCTCACAGTTTGATGTACACTAACACTTCCTATGTTCGTTTGATGGACTAGCACGTAGGCGCAAAAGGAAACAAACATCAGGGATAATGCTCGATAGGTTAACTAAATCTAGAGGAGGAAGAATGGAGATCCGTTTTGAGGCAGGTTTAAAAAGGCCACGTGATGCTACAGAATCAGCCAAGTTAGTATCAGAGGCAGCGGTTGCCGTTAGGTGTCATGTACGTATCCTCCCAACATGGATTCAAGACAGAATGACAAACACGAAACCAGTTCAACACCTTCCTCGACCATTTATCTGTAAGTATGGTTATGTATGGAAACTAGTAATATCGTCTTGCTTTGTCCCATACTTTCTCGGTTCTTGATAATGAGACTCCCATAATTTTCAACGAGATGAGGTTCAAGTTGGATAGCCAAGATGATGCAACTAGACAAGCTTGCACCCATGTTTTCAAGTCCGCTTTCATGACAAAGATCGGTATAACTTGAGGAAAACTCACTTTGAAGGCAAGGCTAACAATGAACTTTCCCAAACATCTCTAGTGGAAAATATATCGGATGAAGACTGGAGGGGCCTTGTTAAACACTGGTCTGATCCGAAGTATCAGGTACATTATATATATGTGATCAGATCACATGTTGAAGTCCTATTTACACATGTGCCACACAAATCTATCTTCTTGTAGGTGAACTGTTGAAAGAATGTAACATCCCAAATTTTCAATTTGGAATGTTATACATAGGTAATTCATGCATATCATGTTTTATTGCATTTTTGTTCCGCAAATCCTCGAAATCCTAAGCAACTCAAGGACCCTCGGAAAGAGTTGGGGATTTCCCGGTTTTCATATTTGATTCTTATCAAATAATGAAACGAGGATTTGATTTTAATTATTTTTCTCTCCGAAAATATTTCATAATAAAAATAAATGAGAGGAGATAATATGACTTCTCCGAAACAATTGAAATATTGGAGGAAAATGTTAAAAATCATTTATTTGATTTTATTTGATTTTATTTGCATTATAAAAATTGCACGTTTTCAAAATTGCATTTTAGGGCCAAGAAAATGTTCATCTCGTTCTAAATATTTTATTTAGATGGTGAAAATTTGTTTTGTCATTTTTAGGTTTTTATTTTATTTTCTAGGATTTTATTTCTGTCAGCGAAATTATTTAAAAAAACCCACCCGCGCCCGACTGGGCCTAAGGCCCAGCCGAGCCAGGCCGGCCCAACCGCCGCCACCGCTTTCCCCGCGCGCACGCGCCGCCGCCGCCGACTCAGACGAGGAGTCCGAGCCGGACTCCACCGCCTCCGCCTTGGCCCCTCCTCCAAGCAGCCCCCCCTCCTTATATACGCCACGCCCAACCCCCACCACCACCAACCACCGCCACGCCGCCCGCAGCCAGCCGCGCGCCGCCTGCTGCCCGCGCCGCCGCCGAGCCCGCCGCTCCATGAGCTGCCGCCCAACCCCGCCCCGCCGGAGCCACCTCGCCGGAGGTACCGCGAAGATCCGTCGCCGCCGGGTTTTTTTAAAAAACCGTTCGGTTTTATTAGAAACCCTAGTTCGTTTTTTAGATCGGTTCGCCCGTTTTTCTTGGTTCTTCTATTTAGCGGACATTCGTATGTACGTTCGTTTTAACGAACGGTTTTCTCTAGTTTGTTACAGATAACGAACGCTCGTTCGTTATTCTATTCGTCAGTTTCTTTTATAGGATTTATCTGCGATCATTTTTTATCTTGATTTCTGGTTCGATCTTAGTTTCTGTTTATCTTTTTGCTCGTTAGTCGGAATCAGGCGATTCAAACGCCCAGAGTTTCGTCTCGAGACCCTCTTTCTGCTTAATCGACTTAAACAAGATTTTGATACTGTAAAATTTGACCTTAGTTCAGATTAGTAAACGGATCTTGTTTCTTTCTCCGTTTGAGTTTCGTTGCTCCGTTTGATTTGATTCTTTTTGTGAACTGGAGTTCTTAAGTTGAACTTTCTGGTCAACCTCTTTTATTTGAAGTTTTTCTTGTGCATCTTTGCTTGTTGATTATGTATGTTATTATTTGTTTGCGATAGAATTCCCGGAGTGCGAAGCGTGTTACTACGAGTCTCTAGGATTCGCGGATCGTCAGCAAGGCAAGTAACACATTGATCATACTCTTTTCATACCCAGTTTTTATGCATTAGTTCAATCCTCAAACATTGCATGATTAGGATGTCATTTACTTGTGGGTTGGGAAGTAGTTGTTGTGGTAGAACCTATTGCCCTGTTTCTATAAAACCCTTGGGAGTTATTTGTACGGGTTGCATATATTGCTATGCTATGCTCGTAGACGTGGTTTGGGTTTGAGTGAATCCATGACAGATGTGAGATTGTTAATTAATGGTTCAACTTAAGGTGGCAACTTAAATTAACATCCGGGTGGATTGAGGCACCGGGGAACCCAAGGTGTTGTGCTTTTTTGGAAATCCCGGGGTACCGTGTGATCTTCCTATGGACCGCCACCCAGCTTAAAGGGAACCGAGATGATTCATGCTAGAAACTTCCGTGTGCAGCCACAAGCTATTATGGGCTCTAGCATAGTTGACTAAGTTACGTGAAGCTCTTGAAGAGGTAGATCAGCAGGTAATGGGTTTTGTAGGTTTGGTATGGTCTACCCGGAGTAGAGAGTTAATGTTTTTGAAAGACTGTGTCTCGGTCATCCGTTTCTCAAACACCATGTAGTGCAAGAAATCCAACGGAAGCGATCGAGTCTTGTGGGGAAAAGTGCGCAAATCTCTGCAGAGTGTACAATCTAATCATGGTTAGCCGTGACCCCGGTTATGGAAAATCTTGAGTATCTAGTACTTGGGTTATCACACGTATCTCATCACTCTTAATTGATATTGTTGGGTTGTTAATTACTTTAATTGGGATTGAGTTGGGGTTATACCTTCTCAATGTTCCAACCACCATGATAGTTAAATTAAAATCTATTCCTTTGTTGTAGGGAAAAATTGGTTTTTCGCAAAACTATAACCTTAGAGCTTTCCACTAGCCAAATATTTATGTAGTGATAGTATTATCCTGCTCTTGCTCTACTGTGTTATATTGCCAGCATATTCCATGTGCTGACCCGTTTTCGGGCTGCACCGTATTATGTTGCAGACTTTTCACACAAGGAGTAAGGTTTGTTAGGTCATTGACATGCAGCTCAGCTATGTCGTTGGAGTTGATGGACTCACTTTATCTTCCAAGCCTTCCGATGTTATCGCATTAGATGGCCTTAAGCCATATTATTGTAATAAGTTCTCTTTTTGAGACATTCGATGTAATAAGTGTGTGATTGCTGCTCTATTATAAATCCTTCGAGTACTGTCTGTGTCAGCATTACTGATCCAGGGATGAAACTGAAGCACGGAGACTTGACCATCTGAGGGCGGGTCGCTACAAGATGGTATCAGAGCCCATGCTGAGTGTAGGACACGACCACTAAGATAAACCATATGTCACTCTTCTCTACTCATTTCTGACTTCTCTCCAATTTTCCACTCTTTAGGATGACGGAGATGAAGAACAAGTTTGCGCAACTGGATGAAGACACACCTTTCGGGCGCAACTTGAAGGAAGTCACTAGATACTTGAACATTGGAATACCAAGTTTCACCGGGACGTACAACGCCACCTTACCAGAAGAGGAACGTGGATGATTCAAGTACAAGTTCCAGGAAGGACGTTCTCGCCAACTTCTAAACCCATAGAATTTTCTTTCGAAGCACCCACCTAGAGTCTAGGCAAGAGCATGGCAGCCCACATTACCATGGGACGCATTGGAGAAGTCTACAACAGGGAAGTTAAGGACACTATCTATCAAATATGTGGGCGCCGAGACAAGCAATGGGAAGTAATCAGCACCAGGAAGGATAGATCCATTGCAGCTTTCATCCAGGAGCTAAACCAGCACATTCGACGTCGGGAGAACCAGATGTGCGCAAACATGATAGAGTTGAAGAAGGCGAATACTAGGATCATCGAGCTGGAGGAAGAACTCAAGTTTACACGCGATGGATATGAGGAGGAAATCAAGACATTAATGGAGAAGAATGACGATCTGGTTAAGAAGATCGGAGTATTCATGGGAGGACCAGCATTGGGAGAAGAAGACGACGACCCCACTTGCCTGGACAACTACATCATCATCGACGACACCGATTCCGATCCTAGTGATGATGACTATGAAGACGAAGCTGGGGCAGACATCATGGAGTCTTCCACTGATCAAAATTTCTAGATGACCACCATATATTAGAAGTATTCCCCCATGTATTTAGTAGTTGAGCACTTTTGCGATAGTTCTAGACCGTTTGTATGCCCTTGCTTGATTGATTGAGTGAAATGATTGTGTTTGTCTCATGTGCATATGGGTAGTGCTTTCTTGTTAGACCTTTTTTCTATTCTAATCTCTTCCATCTAAATCCATCAGATGCCTCCAGGACGTGACACGGTTTTGCTTTCCCACCGGAGCTCACCCAGTTGATCCAGCAGCAGAATGCTTTGATGCAGTTGCTAGTTCAGAACCAAGGCAACAACAACAACAACAACAACAACAACAACAACAACAACAACAACAACAACAACAATAACCGCCGCCAAAGGGACAACCTAGCCCGTTTTCTAAGGTTACAGCCGGTGTTTTCCAAAGAGCACCGAGCCCATAGTTGCTGATGATTGGCTACGTCGTATTGGAAGGGAGTTGACCACCGCAGGTTGCACAGATGCTGAGAAGGTGCGTTTTGCCGCACACCAATTCGATGGACCAGCAGCCTCATGGTGGGAGAATTACACGGCTACTTTTCCTATAGCCAATGTCACTTGAGACCAGTTTCAGCAAGCTTTCCGCACAGCCCAAGTCTCAACTGGAGCTATGTAGATGAAGAAGCGGGAGTTCCGCAACTTACGCCAGGGGAACCGTACTGTGGCTCAGTACATGGATGATTTTAGCAAGCTATCATGCTATGCCCCTGATGATGTGGCCACAGATGCCGCGAAGCAGGAGAAATTTATGGAAGGGCTGAATGATGAGATGAGCATGCAGTTGATGGTAGCAACCTTCAACAACTACCAGGAGTTGGTAGATAAGGCTCTTATGATTGAAGGGAAGCGAGCAGATTGAGAGCCGTAAGAGGAAGTATGGACAAGGGAAGTATAACTCAGAGCTCAGCAGAAGCCTCGCTTAACCCCAAATTCGGGAGGACTTGTTCATAACCATGGAGGTCACACCCACCTTTGGAGGAGGATCGCATAACCACAATGGTGCTAAGAATGGAAATGGGAACGGAGCTAATAACAATCGTAACCGCTCCAATCCAGCCACACCCGCCAAAAGAGACCTAAGTCAAGTTACTTGCTTTAAGTCACGGGAAGACAGGCACTATGCCAATGATTTCCACGAAGGAAGGAATGGAAACGCAAATGGGAGCACTGGGAAGAAGCCTAACCCATTCAACAAAGGACAAGTGAACCACGTTAACGTGGAGGAGGTTGAAGAGCAGTCGGACGTGGTAATAGGTAAGTTTTTGGTTAAGTCATTTACCGCTCTTGTTCTTTTCGATATTGGTGCATCGCATTCATACATATCAAGGGGATTCGTGGATAAGTTCAAACTACCAACCCAAACCCTTAGGACCCCTCTTTTAGTGAGCTCGCCTGGAGCAGAGTACATGGCTAGCCGTTGGTGCAACCAGATACCCCTAACCATTGGTACACATGTTTTTCCGTCTGACCTAATTATCTTGGAGTCACAAGGATTGGATGTGATATTAGGTATGGACTGGATGTCAAAGTATGGAGGAAGTATTGACTGTGGTAGTAAGTCGATTTATCTCACCACCCCGGAGGGGAAGAGGATTAAGTATGTATCTAGGCATGTGCCTAGGAGGAGCCAAGTGAATACCCTCACGGGAGTTGTGCAGGAGGAAGTGCCTGTAGTAAAGGATTACCCGGATGTTTTCCCAGAAGAGTTACCAGGCATGCCACCGGATCGAGACATCGTGTTTTTTATAGAGCTATTGCCAGGTACAGGGCCAATATCCAAGAGACCCTATCGGATGCCCGCAAATGACCTAGAGGAAATTAAGAAACAGATCAAGGAGTTACTGGAGAAAGGTTACATTCGAAGGAGTTCATCACCTTGGGGAGCTCTAGTGCTTTTGGTTGAAAAGAAGGATAAATCACTAAGAATTGTTGTTGATTATCGAGCCTTGAATGAGGTAACAATTAAGAACAAGTACCCACTACCGATGATCAATGATCTGTATGATCAACTGCAAGGAGCTAAGGTGTTTTCAGAGATCGATCTGCGATGAGGATACCATCAGTTGAAGATCCGAGAGAAGGATATACCGAAGACAGCGTTCACCACGCGGTATGGATTAAACGAGTATACGGTCATGTCGTTTGGACTGACTAACGCCCCTGCCTATTTCATGAGCATGATGAACAAGGTGTGCATGGAGTATTTGGACAAGTTTGTTGTGGTGTTTATCGAAGATATTATGGTATACTCGAAGAATTAGGAGGAGCACAAGGAGCATTTGCGTTTAGTTCTCGAGAAACTCAGGGAACACCAGTTATACGCCAAGTTCAGCAAGTGCGAGTTTTGGTTGAAGGAAGTTGGATTCCTTGGGCATGTTATATGAGGAGAAGGTATAGCAGTAGACCCCAGCAAGGTTCAGTCAGTCACTGAATGGTTGGCACCCACTTGAGTTAGCGAGATCCGCAGTTTCCTTGGACTCGCAGGATACCATCGGAGATTCATTGAGAATTTTTCCAAGATTGCAAAGCCAATGACTGAATTATTGAAGAAGGATACTAAGTTTAAACGGACAGAAGATTGCGAGGCAAGTTTTCAGGAGTTGAAGAAACGTTTGACTATAGCCCCAGTGCTAACACTGCCAGATATACATAAGGAGTTCCAAGTGTATTGTGACGCCTCTCGCTTAGGACTTGGATGTGTGCTTATGCAGGACGGAATATTTGTTTCGTATGCCTCACGACAACTAAAACCCCATGAGTTGAACTATGCCACGCATGATTTGGAGCTAGCAGCCGTAGTGCATGCATTGAAGACTTGGAGACATTATCTTTATTGGAAACCATTGTGATGTGTACACGGATCATAAGATTTTGAAGTACATTTTCACCCAAAAGAAGCTGAACCTTAGGCAGAGAAGATCTTAGGAGCTTATAAAGGATAACGAAATGAACCTACACTATATACCCGGAAAGGCCAATGTCGTGAAAGGCACGCTTTGAGCCGGAAGAGTTATGCCAATATCCTTGAAAGTAAGGGATTGCCGAAGGAGTTAGCTGAGGATATTATGGAACTTCGATTGGAGATTGTTCCAAGAGGTTTCGTTGCAACAATGGAAGTTCAGTCTACATTTTTGGGCAAGATTCGAGAAGCTCAGAAGGATGACAAAGAGATTGCCGAGATAAAGGAGAAGATGAGCAAAGGAAAGGCCAAAGGTTTTCGCGAGGATGAGCACGATACCTTATGGTTTGAGGACCGAGTTTATGTGCCCAATAACCCAGAGATCAGGAAGTTAGTACTTCAGGAGGCTCATGACTCACCATACTCGATACATCCCGGAAACACAAAGATGTATTTGGATTTGAAGGAACGTTTCTGGTGGACTGGTATGAAGAAGGATATTGCCGAGTATGTAGCCGTATGTGATGTATGTCAGAGAGTAAAGGCAGAGCATCGTGGTTAGCAGGACCGTTACAGCCTATGCCGATACCCGAATGGAAGTGGGAAAAACTTGGCATGGACTTTATCACCGGACTACCTAGGACCAAAGCAGGATATGATTCAATATGGGTAGTAGTTAATCGCTTGACCAAAGTGGCTCACTTTATCCCAAAGTGAAAACCACCTATACAAGTGCGAAGTTGGCCAAGATATATATGTCCAGGATCGTATGTCCGCATGGAGTTCCGAGGACCATCGTATCGAGATAGAGGAACACAGTTTACTTCAAAGTTTTGGCATCGATTACACGGACCTTGGGTACGAGATCGAGTTCAAGATAAAGCATTCCACCCGCAGACGGATGGGCAGACCGAGAGAGTCAACCAGATTCTGGAAGATATGTTGAGAGCCTATGCGCTAGATTATGGATCTAGCTGGGATGAAAATTTGCCTTATGCAGAGTTCTCGTACAACAATAGCTACCAAGCCAGTTTGAAAATGGCAACGTTCGAAGCTCTGTATGGACGCAGATGCAGAACGCCGTTGATGTGGGATGAGGTAGGAGACCGATAGCTGTTTGGACCAGATCTGATCAAGGAGTCTGAAGAGAAGGTTAAGCTGATTCGAGATAGACTGAAGATTGCTCAGTCTAGGTAGAAAAGTTATGCAGACTCGAAACGCAAGGAGGTAACCTATGAAATTGGAGACAGAGCATATCTGCGAGTATCACCCTTGCGAGGAGTGAAACATTTTGGAGTTAAGGGAAAGTTAGCCCCGAGATTTGTAGGACTGTATCGTGTTTTGGAACGGATGGGAGAAGTTGCCTACAAGCTGGAATTACCAGAGGGATTGTCAGGAGTTCACGATGTGTTCCATGTTTCACAGTTGAAGAAGTTCCATGCTTGTTGCTTATGTATGTTATTGTTTGTTTGCGATAGAATTCCCGGATTCGCGGATCGTCAGCAAGGCAAGTAACACATTGATCATACTCTTTTCATACCCAGTTTTTATGCATTAGTTCAATCCTCAAACATTGCAAGATTAGTATGTAAATAACTTGTGGGTTGGGAAGTAGTTGTTGAGGTAGAACCCATTGCCCTATTACTATCAAACCCTTGTGAGTCATTTCTACGCGTTGCTTATATTGCTATGCTATGCTCGTAGACGTGGTTTGGGTTTGAGTGAATCCATGACAGATGTGAGATTGTTAATTAATGGTTCAACTTAAGGTGGCAACTTAAATTAACATCTGGGTGGATTGAGGCACCTGGGGAACCCAGTGTTGTTCGTTTTTTTGGAAATCCCGGGGTACCCGTGTGATCTTCCTATGGAGCGCCACCCAGGCTTAAAGGGAACTGAGATGATTGATGCTACAAACTTCCGTGTGCAGCGACAAGCTATTATGGGCTCTAGCATAGTTGAGTAAGTTTCGTGAAGCTCTTGAAGAGGTAGGTCAGCAGGTAGTGGGTTTTGTAGGTTTGGTATGGTCTACCCAGAGTAGAGAGTTAATGTTTACGAAAGATCGTGTCTCGGTCATCCGCTTTCTCAAACACCATGTAGTGCGAGAAATCCAACGGAAGCGATCGAATCTTGTGGGGAAAAGTCATGCAAACCTCTGCAGAGTGTACAATCTAATCATGGTTAGCCGTGTCCCCGGTTATGGACAATCTTGAGTATCTAGTACTTGGGTTATCACATGTATCTCATCACTCTTAATTAATATTGTTGGGTTGTTAATTACTTTAATTGGGATTGAGTTGGGGTTATACCTTCTCAATGTTTCAACCACCATGATAGATAAATTAAAATTTATTCCTTTGTTGTAGGGAAAAATTGGCTTTTCGCAAAACTATAACCTTAGAGCTTTCCACTAGCCAAATATGTATGTAGTGATAGTATTATCCTCTTCTTGCTCTACTGTGTTATATTGCCAGCATATTCCATGTGTTGACCCGTTTTCGGGCTGCAGCGTATTATGTTGCAGACTTTTCAGATGAGGAGTAAGGTTCGTTAGGTCGTTGTCGTGCAGCTCAGCTATGCCGTTGGAGTTGATGGACTCACTTTATCTTCCAAGCCTTCCGCTGTTATCGCATTAGATGGCCTTAAGCCATATTATGTAATAAGTTCTCTTTTTGAGACATTCGATGTAATAAGTGTGTGATTGCTGCTCTGTTATAAATCCTTCGAGTATTGTGTGTGTCAGCATTACTGATCCAGGGAAGACACTGAAGCACAGAGACTTGACCATCTGAGGTCGGGTCGCTACAAAGAACAAGGCCAATCGTACGAAAGTGAAATTCCAACAGACGACAGGATCTCGTAGCTATATTGCACACTGCGAGGCTCTTGTAATTAGCTGTTGTTTCACTCTTTTTGTTGTACCATATTATCAGATCTATATTGACTTGTTCGAAATGCAGAGGAAAGACCGCAAGGACCAAAAAGTACCTACCAAATGATGTGGAAATCTTCAAGGACTGTTACACCAGCAAGAAGAAGGGCATGACTACACCAGTCAACGCCGCTGTTGTAAGTCCTTAATCCTCATTCCTTTTAACTACTACTTACTCTGACTTGTGCCTTTAACTGCATGGTTTGCAGCCAATGTCTATTACTCTTTTCAATTTTATACACAATTGTCTTAGCGTATCATTGCACCTTACAAGGTTTAAAAGAGAGGAGTGATGTTCCTTTGATCTTGACCCGTAATTTAGTTCCGTGCTAGACTTGCCCACACAACGTTACAATTGCATGTTTGTCTGTTCTCAGTTGTTTTGTGATATGAATGATGTCATACTATGCTTATCGAATTATAAACTTCGTCTCTTTATCCTTAGCCCTCAATACAATGTGAAGAAATAGACAATACATTAGCGATGGTACATGGTCATATGTATTGGAACCTGGTTTTATTATGTACTTTGCAATAAAATACAACTAATATTTTACATGGGTTCACCAGAATAAGTTCTGTATATAGACCAAATCTATTTTGTTTGGTTTTGCTGCCTCCTTAATATCTTCTGTTCTGGTAATACTAATGTAAAACCTCAACTTTTAACCCAAGCTATGGAAAAAAATTGTGGAACCGCCACCTTCTGAAGGTGGCGAGGCAACTATAACCGCAATGTCAGCTCTTGCTCCAGTGGGTCAAGACATCCACTAACAAAGGCTAAAAGCACGTTTCTGCGTAATACTGGGTTGGTTGTTAAGGCAATATCGTCCAAACTGCCTCATGGTCAAATATGCAAGCTCAAAGCAATGTTGTATCTGCGCTCCAGACACAAGTCCATTCCCTAACAAATGCCCTTTGTGAAACAAGGGGAAACATTACTCAATGTCGTCAAGATATGCATGGTTTTGAAACAAGACTATCAGACATTTGCTATGTTGTTCAGGAGCCTAGGGGAAATGAAGGCGAGGGTTATGGTACTCCATCGGACAATACAACATGAAAACGTAACAGTCAGGTCAAATGAACTGAGCTTCTGAACTTCTGGTGGTGCATTTATCTGCTAGACTGTTAAGTTTTATGCCAACCTTCCTTTTGTTATATAGTTGTAATTTGTTTTGGTGTGATACAAATTTATTCTTAACGTGCAGCCACCGGTTGAAGAAAACAACAAGCCATTTTTGTATAGTGTAGGGTGTTCCCTATATTTGCACTGGTGGCGATCTTTGATGCCGAGTGGATGTAATCTGTGCAATCGCCTTAATAGCCTAGTGTTATTTTCGGCCTTATTTATTTCCTAGTCTTCTTTTTCCCTGGTTTGCTAGTGGCCGCAACTACCATGGGCCATATACGGGCCGTAGGATCCATGCGTCTCCTACGGGGCGTCGATAAATGGGCCTGTAATCGGTGGGCCTCGGCCTGTTGATAAATGGGCCTGTAATCGGTGGGCCTCAGGCGTCGGATAAATGGGTCTACATTGGCCGTAATCGGGCGTAATTGGTATCGGCCCAGCACGGTAATGGGCCGTTAACAGGCCGTAGGACTGCAAAGGCTTAATTCTGTCACAAGCATAACGGGTCGTTAATGGGCCAGAATATAGGACGGGCTGGAAACGGCGCAACGGGTTAACAGGCCAGAAATGGGCTGACTTTTGCCATGGGCCGAATTTGGCCCATTAGGCTAACAGGCCAGTAATGGGCCGACTCTTGCCATGGGCCGAATTTGGCCCATTTGGGGAACATGCCAGTAACGAGCCGACTCTTGCCATGGGCCGAATTTGGCCCATTAGGGAACAGGCCAAGAACGGGCCGGAAGTAATCGAGGGTCAAAAGGAGCCCAAGAACGATGGGCCATCAATAGGCCGAAGCTAACACGGAGTGGAAACGGCCCATGTAAATCACGGGCCGTTAACGGGTACAAAGAAAATGATTGTTCATTATGGGCTAGAGTCACCGTGGGCCCGTAAAGGGCGAAAGATCTGAAAGGCCTCATTCGGGCCGAAAGACGTCGTGGGCCATACATGCGCCAAAAGTGAAATGGGCTGGTGTTATATTCGACGGCCCACATGACGTTGTAGGGCCGATTTCCTTTAGGTCCTAACGGGCTGTGAGTTAACGGGCCGTAAAATGGGCTATTTGCGAAGAGACCGTTAACAGGCTTTTCATGGGCCAGCCCGTTAACTTTTGACCAAGTCAAACGGGTCGGCTTTGTAAGCTAAATGGGCCAATGGTGGGCCGTGGCACGTGTCGACATATCATAGGCGCCTATCTGACCCACTGACGAAGCCGACATCGCAGCTTCTCCGCCAATAAGAATTTTACACGTGAAAATTTCTCATTGGTCGGGGCTGTTAACGGGTTATCGGATCCAAAACCCGACCCGATAGCTTAACGGCGTTCCGTTACGGTGGATGCCACGTGTCGGTCACCCTTGATGAAAGCACTTCTGTGATGCGCGATTTATCGTCATGGAAGTGGACACTTCCGTGATGATAATTTTGGTAATGTCACGGAACACTTCTACGACAACACAGGTATGACTATCTTGATTCTTTCATAAAATCGTCATGGACGTACATGCATGACAAAAAACGCGACCTACTGTGACAAACACGTATCATCACGGAAGTGTATTTTTTTGTAGTGCTTTGGAACTTATCTAAAGTGCTATGTGGAGAGCTCCTCCGATGACGAAGACTCTTCCTCAAGAGGGAGTGACAAGGAGGACAACGACGACGAGGGTAGCGGGCGGGAGGATGACGGGTTCGACTAGGCGTCAGGCACAACATTCCTGGGCGACGCTGGCGGCACCATCACCTGCATCAGCAGCTCCTTGAACTTCTTGGGGTCGTCGCCTTGGGCGGCTGGTGTTGGAGGGACGGGGAAGACGTTGAAGGCAGGTGGCTGATAACCCACAAGTGTAGGGGATCGCAACAGCTTTCGAGGGTAAAATATTCAACCCAAATTTATTGATTCGACACAATGGGAGCCAAAGAATATTCTCATGTATTAGCAACTGAGTTGTCAATTCAGCCACACCTGGATAACTTAATATCTGCAACAAAGTATTTAGTAGCAAAGTAGTATGATAGTGGTGGTAACGGTAACAAAAGTAACGGAAGAAAAAGTAATAATTTTGGTATTTTGTAGTGATTGTAAAAGTAACAACGGGAAAGTAAATAAGCGTAAACCATTATATGGAAAGCTCATAGGCATTGGATCGGTGATGGATAATTACGCCGGATGCGGTTCATAATGTAACAGTCATAACATAGGGTGACACAGAGCTAGCTCCAATTCATCAATGTAATGTAGGCATGTATTCCGAATATAGTCATACGTGCTTATGGAAAAGAACTTGCATGACATCTTTTGTCCTACCCTCCCGTGGCAGCGGGGTCCTAATGGAAACTAAGGGATATTAAGGCCTCCTTTTAATAGAGAACCGGAACAAAGCATTAGCACATAGTGAATACATGAACTCGTCAAACTATGGTCATCACCGAGAAGTATCCCGATTATTGTCACTTCGGGGTTGTCGGATCATAACACATAATAGGTTACCATAGACTTGCAAGATAGGATCAAGAACTCACATGTATTCATGAAAACATAATAGGTTCAGATCTGAAATCATGGCACTCGGGCCCTAGTGACAAGCATTAAGCATAGCAAAGTCATAGCAACATCAATCTCAGCACATAGTGGATACTAGGGACCAAACCCTAACAAAACTAACTCGATTACATGATAAATCTCATCCAACCCGTCACCGTCCAGCAAGCCTACGATGGAATTACTCACGCGCGGCGGTGAGCATCATGAAATTGGTGATGGAGGATGGTTGATGATGACGACGGCGACGAATCCCCCTCTCCGGAGCCCCGAACGGACTCCAGATCAGCCCTCCCGAGAGGTTTTAGGGCTTGGCGGCGGCTGATTTCTTCTCCCTTATTTTTTTCTCTCTAAAAACAAATATATAGTGTTGGAGTTGGCGTCGGAGGAGCTCCAGGGCGCCCCCCACCCTCGTGGACAGGGTGTGGCCCCCCTAGTCTTCATCTTTGGCGAGGATTTTTTATTATTTTTTCTAAGATGTTCCGTGGAGTTTCAGGTCATTCTGAGAACTTTTGTTTTCTGCACATAAAACAACATCATGGCAATTCTGCTGAAAACAACCTCAGTCTGGGTTAGTTCCATTCAAATCATACAAGTTAGAGTCCAAAACAAGGGCATAAGTGTTTGGAAAAGTAGATACGACGGAGACGTATCAGTGACGGGTCGTCAAGTCGGAGTATGCGAGCACCGACACCTTCATCGTGTATTGGCGGGCAGCTGCCTCGTCTTCTAGCTCTTCCTCTGGCATCGTCATCACCAGCCTCCTTCCGGACGATCGCCAATATGTTCTCTTGGCGTCTTCTGCTTCTCATACCTCGCCTAGGCGCTCCTTTTGCCCTTCTGCCATCTTGTTCCATTCCCTGAGGAGAGGGATTACAGGCATCTTATCTCTTTTTAGTTTGTATGCCTACGGGCCTTTGTAAGATTTAAATCTCGTAACCCCCTGCTCATGTATGCATTCCATACGAATTGTACTTGTTAGCAACGTATTAATGAGGAGAAGGGTGTTTGTCGGGTTTTGTTTGCGCGTGGGCGAGGGCCACGCCAAGGAGCAAGTCCTTGTTATCTTAAGATAAACACTATCCCCCGGCAACAGGTCTCGCCATCTTCTTGCTCTACAGCTCGGCTACACTCACGCCCTTGGCGGAGGTAGGGGCCGAGCAGGATTGGGCCCTTCGCTCGTCCTCTCCCCATCACACTACAACCGCGTTCCAGCCCAAAGTAATTTTCGGGCACGGGACAGAGGGAGCAAGACCGTATGAGAGCGAGCAAAGTCTTGTACGTTCAAGTTTCATACGGGAGCACAGAGTAGGGGAAAAAAGACTTATCTGATGTCGTAGCCCCCGGCAACCTTGGCTTGCCGTGGCCGAATCCTTTAGACCTGCAGCCCCCGGCAACCTTGGCTTGTCGGGGTCGAGGCGTCGGCCTGTTCTCTTTCTTCCCAAATAGCTTAGCAGAAAATGTCCACGCGCCCTGCGAACCAAAAAGGACAGGAAGGAACAGAGATATGCTCACTCAACCTCTATGCTAAGGGTTAGTTGCCGCCAAGCACTATCAACCCTAACACAGAGAGAGACTCAACCTAGCATGCATGCTAAATCTTAGGGCGCCAACGCTTCATTTATTTATGCTCAGGGTCTGCGCCTGGCTTTGTACAAAGGGTTACATGCTTTGCCGGCAGGGCTTGCACAAAAGGTGGTTTGCCGGGGAGCCCAGCAACCGCGCCTTATGGGTAAAACTTGCGAAGATGTTCGATGTTTCAGGAGTTGCTCACTGGAATACCATCTTCGGTTTCCAGGTGGACTGCGTCGGGCCTGGTGACTCATATTACCCGATAAGGGCCTTCCCACTTTGGCGTCAACTTGTTGGAATTCTTTGCCGACTGGACGTGCCGAAGAACAAGGTTGGCTTCCTCAAAGCTTCGGGCATGAACCTTGCGGCTATGGTAGCGGCGCAAGGCTTGCTGATAGTGTGCTGCTCGCACAACCGCCCAAAGACGATCTTTTTTCTCAAGGAGTGTTGCATCATCGTGCCGCAATTGCTCTTGCTCAAGCTCGTCATAAGCGAGCACTCGAGGTGACCCGTATGTGAGTTCCGTGAGGAGAACTGCTTCTGCCCCGTATACCAGGACAAAGGGTGTCTGGCTGGTGGCTCGATTTGGCGTAGTCCTAATAGACCAAAGAACCGTCGGCAACTCATCGATCTAGCGTCTTCCGCACTTGTGTAGCCTGTCAAAAGTTCTTGTCCGGAGGCCTCGCAATACTTCAGCGTTCACCCTCTTAGCTTGGTCGTTGCTTCGTGGGTGTGCAATAGAAGCGAAACAGACCTTGCTGCCGACATCTTGGATGTATTGCATGAAGGTGCGGCTTGTGAACTGCGTGCCGTTGTCAGTGATGACTCTATTCGGCACACCAAAAGGAAAACTAGCCCCTTGAAGAACTTGACGGCCGACTGCGCTGTCACCTTCCTCACTGCTTCCACCTCCGGCCACTTTGTGAACTTGTCGATTGCAACGCACAAGTACTCAAAGCCCCCAACAGCGCGGGGGAAAGGGCCCAGTATGTCGAGCCCCCAGACCGAAAATGGCCAGGAGAGAGAGATTGTTTGAAGGGCTTGAGCTGGTTGATGAGGCTTCTTCGAATGGAACTGACACGCTTCACACTTGGTTACTAGTGCCGTTGCGTCCTGGAGGGCAGTGGGCCAGAAGAAATCTTGCCGGAATGCTTTGCCGGCAAGCGCCCTCGGCCCTATGTGGGAGCCACATATGCCTCCATCTATCTCCGCCAACAACTCCAGTCCTTCCTCCCGGGGGATGCACTTCAATTTCACACTGTTCGGCTTTTTTCTGTATAGGACGTCGTCGACGAACTGATACATGGCAGACCGACGGGCTACTTCCTCTGCTTCTCCCCACTCCTCAGGGAGTTCCCCTGTTTGGAGGAATCAGACGGTATGATGTACCCATGCCGGAGCCTGGGGCTCGACGGCAAGGACTAAAGGCATTTCCTCTGCCATGGGAGCGGCTGTCTCGACGGCCAGGGGTTGACTCCCTGCCGGAGTCGGTTGCCCCATGGCAGGCTCAGTGTCCATGGCAACATCTTCGCCGGTGGCTCCTGGGAGCTCGGCGGGAAAGTACTTGTCAGGGCTTGATTTCCTTTGCTTGTTCTGCTCTATTGAGGGTTCAACCGATGGTTGAGTTAACTGAAGCACAAAGGTAACTCGTTCCACAGGTAGTTTGAGGGCAGCGCGCTTCGACAGGTAATCGGCGATGTCGTTCTCCACTCGGGGAACGTGCCCCGCCTGTATACCATCAAAATGCTCCTCCAGCTTCCTCACCTCATCTACGTAGGACTCCATCAACGGGCTTTGATAATCCTTGTTGACTTGCTTGACGACAAGCTGCGAATCACCCCTGACGATGAGCTTCTTGATCCCGAGGTTTGTCGTGATCCCGAGACCGGCAAGCAACCCCTCGTATTCGGCTGTGTTGTTCATTGACATCTCCCTGGGAAAGTGCATCTGGATTACATACTTGAGCTGCTCTCCGGTGGGTGCAATAAGCAGCACACAAGCACCGGGGCCTTGCAGCGAGAAAGCCCCGTCAAAGTACATAATCCAGTTGCCACTTGCTTCCTTGCCGGGGAGAGTGGTCTCCTGGATCTCTTCGTCGGGAGTTGGGGTACATTCAAATTTCAAAGGCTCTTCTCTGGATTGTCGAAGTACTTTCAAATTTCAAACCAAAGCTCGACAGTTCCAACGCCCATTCCACAATCCTCCCGGTTGTATCTGGGTTATGCAGTATCCGTTGCAATGGGAGGCGGGTGACGACGGTGATTTCGTGTGCTTGGAAGTAATGACGCAGCTTCCTCGAGGCCATAAGTAGGCCGATGAGCAATTTCTGCACACTGGAGTACCTTGACCTAGCCCCCTGCAGGAGGGAGCTTACAAAGTAAACCGGGTGTTGCATCATCTTCTTCTTCTGCACCACTTGATTCGGTTGCGCAGGCCCTGTCCCACCAGTGTCGGACTCTGTCGGGAGCCTTGCCTTGCCAGCACCAAGCTCTACCGGGGGTAGCCCTGGCTCTCCATCCACCCATCCTGCCGTTTCCGCTGCCTCTTCGTCGACCTCCCTCTCCGCCACTAGCGCGGTGCTGACCACTTGATTTGTTGCCGCTAGATACAACATCAACGGCTCTCGTGGTTTAGGCGCAACCAATATCGCCATAGAGAAGAGGTATTTCTTCAAATCTCGCAGTGCTGCTTCGGCCTCTAGGGTCCATTCAATTGGGCCCGTCTTTTTCAATATTTTGAAAAAGGGGAGGGCACGCTTAGCAGACTTGGAGATGAATCTGCTCATGGCAGCAACGCAGCCAGTGAGCCGACGCACATCCTTGATCCGCCTAGGTGCCTCAATCTGCTCAATGGCCTTAATCATGTCTGGATTTGCCTTGATCCCGCATTGTGACACAAAGAACCCGAGAAGTTTGTCTGACGGAATGCCGAAGACACACTTCTCAGGGTTCAGCTTGAGATTGATCTTGCGCAAATTCACAAACATCTCTTCTAAATCTTGTATGAGTGTTGCCCTGTCCTTGGTTTTGACCACTATGTCATCCATATAAGCTTCCATATTTCTATGTAGCTGGGGCTCAAAACCAATTTGGACTGCTCTTGCAAACGTTGAGCCAGCACTCTTCAACCCACAAGGCATTCGTAAAAAACAATACGTACCACATGGGGTGATGAATGCTATCTTCTCTTCATCTTCTTTCGTCATGAAGGTCTGGTGGTATCCCGAGTAGGAGTCGAGGAATGATAACAAGTCACACCCGGTCGTGGAGTCAACAATCTGGTCGATGCGCGGTAACGGGAAAGGGTCCTTTGGACAAGCTTTATTGATATCTGTGTAATCAATACACAGCCTCCACTTCCCATTTGCCTTGCGCACCACCACCAGATTGGCCAACCATGTCGAATGGAGTACCCCTCTCACCAAACCTTCCGCTTCCAACTTCCTGATTTTCTCTGTGATGAACTCTTGCCATTATAGAGGCTGCTTCCTGACCTTCTAGTTACGGGTCGCGCATGAGGACATACAACAAGATGGTGCTCAATCACCTCCCTAGGAATGCTGGGGATGTTGGATGCTTTCCATGCAAACACATCGACATTCGCCAGCAGGAAAGTCACGAGCGCGCCTTCCTATTTGCTGTCGAGGGTGGATCTTATGGTGAAAGCCCCTCCCGTGCCATCCTCCTTTACAGACACCTTCTTGGTCTCTGGTGGTGCAGCTCTGGATTTCTTGCTCTTGCCGGTGGAGCTCTCTGGCACGTCCTCGTCGGGAGCACTACACTCCGAAGAGGTGCGCTTGCCGGAGTGGGTGTGAGAGGTCTTACCAGTCTTCTTCCTCCCTGGGGCTTCAGCGGTAGGACCAAGTGCCTTGGCGGCGGTTGCTGCGACTGCCTCCCGGTAAAGTTGGTCAGCGCAGATCAGCGCATCCTTCTTGTTGGAGGGGACGGTGATGATGGTTGCTACGTCTTGAGCTTGCGTTGGTTTTCCTCGAAGAGGATAGGGTGATGCAGCAAGTGTAGCGTAAGTATTTCCCTCAGTTTTGAGAACCAAGGTATCGATCCAAAGAGGAGGCTTCTCAAAAGTCCCACGCACCTACACAAACAAACTCAGAACTCGCAACCAACGCAATAAAGGGGTTTTCAATCCCTTCACGGCCGCTTGCGAAAGTGAGATCTAATAAAGATAGTATGATAAGATAAATATATTTTTGGTATTTTATAATATAGATGCAAAAAGTAAAGATGCAAATAAAAGTAGTTTGAAAGCAAATATGATAAGAGATAGACCCGGGGGCCATAGGTTTCACTAGTGCCTTCTCTCAAGATAGCATAAGTATTACGGTGGGTGAACAAATTACTATCGAGCAATTGATAGAAAAGCGCATAGTTATGAGATTATCTAGGCATGATCATGTATATAGGCATCACGCCCATAACAAGTAGACCGACTCCTGCATACATCTACTACTATTACTCCACACATCGACCGCTATCCAGCATGCATCTAGAGTATTAAGTTCATAAGAACAGAGTAACGCATTAAGCAAGATGACATGATGTAGAGGGATAAACTCATGCAATATGATATAAACCCCATCTTGTTATCCTCGATGGCAATAATACAATACGTGCCTTGCAACCCTTTTACATCACTAGGTAAGGACACCGCAAGATTGAACCCAAAGCTAAGCACTTCTCCCATGGAAAGAATGATCAATCTAGTAGGCCAAACCAAACTGATGATTCAAAGAGACTTGCAAAGATAACTCAATCATCCATAAAAGAATTCAGAGAAGATTCAAATATTATTCATAGATAAACTTAATCATAAACCCACAATTCATCGGATCTCGACAAACACACCGCAAAAAGAGTTTACATCGAATAGATCTCCACAAGGGAGGGGGAGAACATTGTATTGAGATCCGAAAAGAGAGAAGAAGCCATCTAGCTAATAACTATGGACCCGTAGGTCTATGGTAAACTACTCACAACTCATCGGAGGGGCAAGGATGTTGATGTAGAGGCCCTCCGTGGTTGATTCCCCCTCCAGCAGAGTGCCGACGAAGGCTCCAAGATGGGATCTCGCGGATGCAGAAGGTTACGGCGGTGGAAATTGTGTTCCGTGGTGCCCCTGGATGTTTTCGTGGTACGTAGGTATATATAGGAGGAAGAAGTACGTCGGTGGCCGCCCGAGGGGCCCACGAGACAGGGGGGCGTTCCCTATAGGGGGGCGCCCTCCTATCTCGTGGAGGCCTCGGTTGCTTCTTGACTTGCACTCCAAGTCCTCTGGATCACGTTCGTTCCAAAAATCACGCTCCCGAAGGTTTCATTCCGTTTGGACTCCGTTTGATATTCCTTTTCTTCGAAATACTGAAATAGGCAAAAAAAAACAGCAATATGGGCTGGGCCTCCGGTTAGTAGGTTAGTCCCAAAAATGATATAAATGTGTAAAATAAAGCCCATAAACATCCAAAAAGGGGTAATATAATAGCATGGAACAATAAAAAATTATAGATACGTCGGAGACGTATCAAGCATCCCCAAGCTTAATTCCTGCTCGTCCTCGAGTAGGTAAACTATAAAAGAGAATTTTTGATGTGGAATGCTACCTAGCATAATTCATAATGTAATTTTCTTTATTGTAGCATGAATGTTCAGATCCAAATGAATACAAAATAAAAGTTCATATTGATAAAATAAATAGTAATACTTCAAGCATACTAATCAAATTAATCATGTCGTCTCAAAATAGCATGGCAAAAGAAAGTTCATCCCTACATAATCATATAGTTAGCCTATGCTTCATTTTCGTCACACAAAGATGTTCCCAACTTCTATACCCTTGATGACAAGCCAAGCAATTGTTTCATACTTAAATAATCTCAAACTTTTTCAACCTTCACGCAATACATGAGCGTGAGCCATGGATATAGCACTATGGGTGGAATAGAATATGATGATGGGGATTGTGTGGAGAAGACAAAAAAGGAGAAAGTCTCACATTGACGAGGATAATCAACGGGTTTTTGGAGATGCCCATCAAGTGATGTCAATATGAGGAGTCGGGATTTCCATGCAACGGATGCACCAGAGCTATAAATGAATGCTCAACAAAAGAAAACTAGTGGGTGTGCATCCAACTTGCTTGCTCACGAAGACCTAGGTCATTTGAGGAAGCCCATCGTAGGAATATACAAGCCAATTTCTATAATGAAAAATTCCCACTAGTATTAAAAAGACAACTTATGAGACTCACTATATGAAAAATATGGTGCTACTTTGAAGCACAATATATGAGACTCACTACATGAAGAACAAGGTGCTACTTTGAAGCACAAGTGTGGTACGAGGATAGTAGCGTTGTCCCTTCTCCCTTTTTCTCTCATTTTTTTTATTTGGGCCTTTTCTCTTCTTTTTTATGGCCTCTTTTTTTCTTTTTTTTTATTTTCGTCCGGAGTCTCATCCCGACTTGTGGGGGAATCATGGTCTCCATCATCCTTTCCTCACTTGGGATGATGCTCTAAAAATGATGATCATCACACTTTTATTTTCTTACAACTCAACAATTACAACTCGATACTTAGAACAAAATATGACTCTATAGGAATGCCTCCGGCGGTGTACCGGGATGGTGCAATGAATCAAGAGTGACATGTATGAAAAATAATGCATGGTGGCTTTTCCACAAATGCGATGTCAACTACATGATCATGCAATGGCAATTTGACAAAAGTAAAGTATGTCATGAGGATGATGAACGGATCGGTGGAAAGTTGCATGGCAATATATCTCGGAATGACTATGGAAATGCCATAATAGGTAGGTATGGTGGCTGTTTTGAGGAAGATATAGGGAGGTTTATGTGTGATAGAGCGTATCGTATCACGGGGTTTGGATGCACCGGCGAAATTTGCACCAACTCTTAAGGTGAGAAAGGGCAATGCACGGTACCGAAGAGGCTAGCAAAGGCGGAAAGGTAAAAGTGCGTATAATCGATGGACTCAACATTAGTCAAAAGAACTCATATACTTATTGCAAAAATTTAGAAGTCATCAAAAATCAAGTACTACGCGCATGCTCCTAGGGGGATAGATTCGTAGGAAAAGACCATCGCTCGTCCCCGACCGCCACTCATAAGGATGCACAAGCCAGGTATACTTCATGTTTCAAATTTGTTACACAACTTTAACCATACGTGCATGCTACGGGACTTGCTAACTTCAACACAAGGATTCTTTAAATTCATAATCACTACCTCCATATCTCAAAACAATTATCAAGTATCAAGTTGATCATAGCATCCAATTCACTTCCTATGATAGTTTTTATTATACCCAACTTCAATGTTCATCATTCTAGGACCAACTTTATATCCATAGAAAATACCATGCTGTTCTAAAAGACTCTCAAAATAATATAAGTGAAGCATGAGAGACTAGCAATTTCTTCAAAATTAAGACAACATCGTGCTCTAAAAAATATAAGTGAAGCACTAGAGCAAAAACTATCAAGCTCAAAAGATATAAATGAAGCACATAGAGTATTCTAGCAAATTCTAATCAAATAGGCTTCTCCCGAAAGGTGTGTACAGCAAGGATGATTGTGGCAAACTAAAAAGCAAAGACTAATATAATACACGACGCTCCAAGCAAAACACTTATCATGTGGTGAATAAAAATATAGCTCCAAGTAAAGTTACCGATGAACGAAGATTTAAAGAGGGGATGCCTTCCCGGGGCATCCCCAAGCTTAGGATTTTGGCTATTCTTGAATATCTTGGGGTGCCTTGGGAATCCCCAAGCTTAGGCTCTTGCCACCCTTTATTCCATAGTCATAAAAGCTTTACCCAAAACTTGAAAACTTCACAACACAAAACTCAACAGGAAATCTTATAAGCTCCGTTAGTGAAAGAAAACAAACCACCACATAAGATACTGCAATGAACTCATTCTTTATTTAATTTGGTGTTAAAACTACTGTATTCCAACTTCTCTATGGATTATAAACTATTTTATTGGCCATAGATTCATCAAAATAAGAAAACAACACACGAAAAACAGAATCTGTCAAAAACAGAACAGTCTGTAGTAATCTGTAACTAACGCAAACTTCTGGAACTCAAAAATTTCATAAAAAATAGGAAGACCTAGGAAATTTGTTTATTAATCAGCAGAAATTGGAATCACTATTTTATCACGTTCTGGTGATTTTTAACAATTGTCTTCGTGAACCAAAAGTTTCTGGAAATTACAGCAAGATCAAATAACTATCATCCAAGAAGATCCTATAGGTTTAACTTGGCACAAACACTAATTAAAAGATAAAACCACATCTAAACAGAAGGTAGATGGATTATTTATTCATAAACAGAAACAAAAATTAAAAACATAAAGAAAATTGGGTTGCCTGCCAACTAGCGCTATCGTTTAACGCCCCTAGCTAGGCATAAAAGCGAAGATAGATCTAACGAGTGCCATCTTTGGCACTCAACTCATAAGTAGCACGCATGATAGATTCATAAGGTAATTTTTCAACGAGGCATCTACCTTCCTTAGAAATGTCTTTCTTTCTAGTAATTATCAAATTTTTAGGCAAAAGATCGAAAAAATCATTCGTAGCAAATGGTTCCTTAATGATAGCAAAATGATTGGGATGAACACTTATAGATTTAAGATCCGCAGTTTCCTTACTAGAGGTTTCACCATTATTATTGGGAACATACATGAGCTTAGAAATTTTAGTAGGTGGACTTGGAGTATTTTTTTAGGGGAAGAAAAAGCGGTTCCCAAGTTGGTAATGATACCCTCAAGTTTATCAATTCTAGAGGAATCTTTATTTATTTTCTCATTAACTATGGGTTCCTTCTCCTTAATATTTTTCAAAGTTGCTCCTACCTTAGATCCATATTGGGTAATTTGATTGTGGATCTTTTTATCTAGACTTTCAATTAACTCAATGGTAGCAACTTTATTTTCAATAATTTCAAGTCTTTGCATTACATGCTCCAAAGTTAACATAGTCCCATTAACCAAAAGAGGTGGAGAGCCAAATAAATCTATCATAGCATTATAAGAATCAAGTATGGCTCCCAAGAAATTCCCTCCGGTAATGGTATCGAGGATATATCTATACCAAGGATTAGCACCTACATAAAAATTGCGGAGAAGAACTGAGGTAGATTGCTTCCTGGTGGATCTATTTTGAGCTTTACAAATTATATACCAAGCATCTTTTAGATTTTCGCCCTCCCTTTGTTTAAAATAACTTCATTCTCGGGAGACAACAGAGAATATATAAGACTAGCCATAACGACAAGCAAGAGAACTAACACACGAGTAAACAGAAAAATGACAAGCAAAAAGAGAGGAGGAGATTGGGAAAGAGAGGGCGAATAAAACAGCAAGGGTGAAGTGGGGGAGAGGAAAACGAGAGGAAAATGGAAAATAATGTAAATGCGAGGGAGATGGGTTTGTGATGGGTACTTGTTATGTCTTGACTTGAGCGAAGACCTCCCCGGCAACGGCATCAGAAATCCTTCTTGCTACGTCTTGAGCTAGCGTTGGTTTTCCTCGAAGAGGAGAGGGTGATGCAGCAAGTGTAGCGTAAGTATTTCCCTCAGTTTTGAGAACCAAGGTATCAATCCAGTAGGAGGCTTCTCAAAAGTCCCACACACCTACACAAACAAACTCAGAACTCGCAACCAACGCATAATAAAGGGGTTGTCAATCCCTTCACGGCCACTTCATGAAAGTGAGATCTAATAAAGATAGTATGATAAGATAAATATATTTTTGGTATTTTATAATATAGATGCAAAAAGTAAAGATGCAAATAAAAGTAGATTGAAAGCAAATATGATAAGAGATAGACCCGGGGGCCATAGGATTCACTAGTGGCTTCTCTCAAGATAGCATAAGTATTACGGTGGGTGAACAAATTACTGTCGAGCAATTGATAGAAAAGCGCATAGTTATGAGATTATCTAGGCATGATCATGTATATAGGCATCACGTCCATAACAAGTAGACCAACTCCTGCCTGCATCTACTACTATTACTCCACACATCGACCGCTATCCAAAGCATGTATCTAGAGTATTAAGTTCATAAGAACAGTAGTAACGCATTAAGCAAGATAACATGATATAGAGGATAAACTCATGCAATATGATATAAACCCCATCTTGTTATCCTCGATGGCAATAATACAATACGTGCCTTGCAACCCTTTCTGTCACTGGGTAAGGACACCGCAAGATTGAACCCAAAGCTAAGCACTTCTCCCATGGAAAGAATGATCAATCTAGTAGGCCAAACCAAACTGATGATTCAAAGAGACTTGCAAAGATAACTCAATCATCCATAAAAGAATTCAGAGAAGATTCAAATATTATTCATAGATAAACTTGATCATAAACCCACAATTCATCGGATCTCGACAAACACACCGCAAAAAGAGTTTACATCGAATAGATCTCCACAAGAGAGGGGGAGAACATTGTATTGAGATCCGAAGAGAGAAGAAGCCATCTAGCTAATAACTATGGACCCGTAGGTCTATGGTAAACTACTCACAACTCATCGGAGGGGCAAGGATGTTGATGTAGAGGCCCTCCGTGGTTGATTCCCCCTCCAGCAGAGTGCCGACGAAGGCTCCAAGATGGGATCTCGCGGATCACGAGAAGGTTCTGGCCGGTGGAAATTGTGTTCCGTGGTGCCCTGGATGTTTTCGTGGTACGTAGGTATATATAGGAGGAAGAAATGCGTCGGTGGTCGCTGAGGGGCCCACGAGACAGGCGTTCCTATGAGGCGCCCTCCTATCTCGTGGAGGCCTCGGTTGCTTCTTGACTTGCACTCCAAGTCCTCTGGATCACGTTCGTTCCAAAAATCACGCTCCCGAAGGTTTCATTCCGTTTGGACTCCGTTTGATATTCCTTTTCTTCGAAATACAGCAATATGGGCTGGGCCTCCGGTTAGTAGGTTAGTCCCAAAAATGATATAAATGTGTAAAATAAAGCCCATAAACATCCAAAAAGGGGTAATATAATAGCATGGAACAATAAAAAATTATAGATACGTTGGAGATCAATGGTCATAGGCCCAGGCATCTTCAGCGTGTTGTAGGCGTAATGTGAGGCCGCCATGAACTTGGCTAGCGCTGGGCGGCCGAGGATCCCGTTGTAGGGCAAGGGGATCTCGGCTACGTCAAAAACAATCATCTCCGTCCTGTAATTCAGCTCGCCTCCAAACATCACAAGCAGCGTGACCTTACCCTTCGGCTGACTTCTTCCTGGGTTGACCCCTTGAAACATGCCCGTCTCTTCGAGGTCTCCATCAGGAATCTGCAGCCTTTTGATTACAACAGGCGAGATCAAGTTCAGACCGACCCTGCCATCAACTAGCATCTTTGTCACCTTGAGGTTGCGTATTGTTGGCGAAACCAACAACGGCAAACACCCGACCACAGTTGTGCGATCAGGGTGGTCCTCGGTGTCAAAGATGATAGGCGTGCTAGACCACTTCAGTGGCTTTTGAGCATCAACCGATGGTTCTGCTGCTATGATCTCACATGCCCATTGCTTGAGCTGGCGGTGAGAGGTGTGCAGCGAGGCACCACCGTCGATGCACATGGCCTCTATAGCCTTCTGGAACTCGTGCTCGTGAGATTCGTCGTCCTTGTCATGACCATCGTCTTCTTGCTTCTTGTCGCGGCCTCAAGAAGGCCTCTCTTGCTGGTTATCCTTCCCACGGTGACCCCCTTGGCCGCCGCGCTTCTTGCTAGATCCCTCGGCACCATCCTGACCCTTCTCCTTATCCCGCCTCTCATACTCGGCTTTTTGCTTCTCAGCGAGCAGCTCGACTTGCCGGCAGTTCTTGAGGTCGTGGCCCTTGGTGCGGTGGATCTTGCAGTACTGCTTGTCGGAGCCCCCTGGCTTGTCGGGCGCCGCCAAGGCTCGGCAAGAGGTGCACCCGGCAATTTCCTTGCCGGGGTCATCTTCCTTGGCCTTTTTGGCAGCGCCGGTGTCCTGGGATCCCTCAGCGGCAAGCACGGTCTTGCCCTTGCGCTTCCTGTTGCGGCGCGGGCCCTTCTTCATCGGGGCGGCTGTATCTTCGTCTGTGGAGTCGGTTTTCGCACCGACGTCCTCGTCGGGGTACTTCATCCCCTCTTCAGCACGAGCGCATCTGTCGGCCAGAACATAAAGTTCGACCACATCTTTGACCTTGTTCATCGCCAGCTCTTCACGCATCTCGCGGTGGCGCACATTCTGATGGAATGCGCTGATCACGGCAGCGGGATGAACATCTGGAATGTTGTACTGCACTCGGCTGAACCTGTGTATGAACTTGCGCAGATTTTCACCTTCCTTCTGGGGGATGATATGTGATACGTCTCCAACGTATCTATAATTTTTTATTGTTCCATGCTATATTATATTCTGTTTTGGATGTTAATGGGCTTTATTATACACTTCTATATTATTTTTGGGACTAACCTATTAACCGGAGGCCCAACCCAGAATTGCTGTTTTTTTGCCTATTTTAGTGTTTTGCAGAAAAAGAATATCAAAACGGAGTCCAAACGGAATGAAACCTTCGGGAACGTGATTTTCGGAACAAACGTGATCCAGAGGACTTAGACCCTACATCAAGAAAGCAACCAGGAAGACACGAGGTAGGGGGCACGCCTACCCCCCTGGGCGCGCCCTCCACCCTCGTTGGGCCAACGTTGCTCCACGGACGTACTTTTTCTTCCTATATATACCTACGTACACCCAAACTATCAGACACGGAGCCAAAAACCTAATTCCACCGCCGCAACCTTCTGTACCCGTGAGATCCCATCTTGGGCCTTTTCCGGCGCTCCACCGGAGGGGGCATTGATCACCAAGGGCTTCTACATCAACACCATAGCCTCTCCGATGATGTGTGAGTAGTTTACCTTAGACCTTCGGGTCCATAATTATTAGCTAGATGGCTTCTTCTCTCTCTTTGGATCTCAATACAAAGTTCTCCACAATTCTCGTGGAGACCCATTCGATGTAATCTTCTTTTGCAGTGTGTTTGTTGAGACCGATGAATTGTGGGCTTATGATCAAGTTTATCTATGAACAATATTTGAATCTTCTCTGAATTCTTTTATGTATGATTGGTTAACTTTGCAAGTCTCTTCGAATTATCAGTTTGGTTTGGCCTACTAGATTGATCTTTCTTGCAATGGGAGAAGTGCTTAGCTTTAGGTTCAATCTTGCAGTGTCCTTTGCCAGTGATAGTAGGGGCAGCAAGGCACGAATTGTATTGTTGCCATCGAGTATAACAAGATGGGGTTTATTTCATATTGCATGAGTTTATCCCTCTACATCATGTCATCTTGCTTAAGGCGTTACTCTGTTCTTATGAACTTAATACTCTAGATGCATAATGGATAGCGGCCGATGTGTGGAATTATAGTAGTAGATGCAGGCAGGAGTCGGTCTACTTGTTGAGGACGTGATGCCTATATACATGATCATACCTAGATATTCTCATAACTCTGATCAATTCTATCAATTGCTCAACAGTAATATGTTCACCGACTGTAATACTTATGCTCTCGAGAGAAGCCACTAGTGAAACAT
The DNA here is from genome assembly GCA_021605145.1 of Aegilops bicornis. NCBI lineage: Eukaryota > Viridiplantae > Streptophyta > Magnoliopsida > Poales > Poaceae > Aegilops > Aegilops bicornis. The sequence goes on from CM038672.1 coordinate 543,590,871, forward strand.
ATGGCCCCCGGGTCTATTTTCCATCATATTAATCTTCCAACACTTAGTCATTGCTTTTTCCTTTTATTTAACTTTGCATCTTTATCATAAAAATACCAAAAATATTATATTATCATATCTATCAAATCTCACTCTCGTAAGTGACCGTTGAGGGATTGACAACCCCTTTATCGCCTTAGTTGCGAGGTTCTTATTTGTTTGTGTAGGTACGTGGGACTCGTGCGTGATCTCCTACTGGATTGATACCTTGGTTCTAAAAAACAGAGGGAAATACTTACGCTACTTTACTGCATCACCCTTTCCTCTTCAAGGGAAAACCAACATAGTGCTCAAGAGGTAGCAAGAAGGATTTCTGGCGCCGTTGCCGGGGAGGCTTACGCGAAGTCAAGTCAAGATTTGACTCCCGATAACAAGCCATTTTTGGCGCCGTTGCCGGGGAGATTCGCGCCAAGTCAAGTCAAGTAAAGACATACCAAGTACCCATCACAAACTCTGATCCCTCGCATTACATTATTTGCCACTTGCCTCTCATTTTCCTCTCCCCCACTTAACCCTTGCCGTTTTATTCGCCCTCTCTTTTCCGTTCGCCTCGTTTTCGCTTGCTTCTTGTTTGCTCGTGTGTTGGATTGATTTCTTGTCACTATGGCTCAAGACAATACTAAATTGTGTGACTTCACCAATACCAACAACAATGATTTTCTTAGCACTCTAATTGCTCCTCTTACCGATATTGAATCTTGTGAAATCAATGCTACTTTGTTGAATCTTGTTATGAAAGATCAATTCGCCGGCCTTTCTAGTGAAGATGCCGCTACCCATCTAAATAGCTTTGTTGATTTGTGTGACATGCAAAAGAAGAAAGATGTGGACAATGATATTGTTAAATTGAAGCTATTTCCTTTTTCGCTTAGAGATCGTGCTAAAGCTTTGTTTTCGTCTTTGCCTAAAAATAGTATTGATTCATGGAATAAGTGCAAAGATGTTTTTATCTCTAAGTATTTTCCTCCCGCTAAGATAATCTCTCTTAGAAACGATATTATGAATTTTAAGCAACTTGATCATGAACAGGTTGCACAAGCTTGGGAGAGGATGAAATTAATGATACGTAATTGCCCTACTCATGGTTTGAATTTATGGATGATTATACAAAAAAATTATGCCAGATTGAATTTTTCTTCTAGAAATATTTTAGATTCGGCCGCGGCATGCACTTTTATGGAAATCACTTTAGTAGAAGCTACTAAACTCCTAGATAATATTATGGTTAATTATTCTCAATGGCACACCGAAAGATCTACTAGTAAAAAAGTGCATGCGATAGAAGAAATTAATGTTTCGAGTGGAAAGATGGATGAACTTATGAAATTATTTCCTACTAATAGTGTTTCTTCTGATCCTAATGATATGCCTTTGTCTACTTTGATTGATAATAATAATGAATCTATGGATGTGAATTTTGTTGGTAGGAATAATTTTGGTAACAACACCTATAGAGGAAACTTTAATCCTAGGCCGTATCCTAGTAATTTCTCTAATAATTAGGGTAATTCCTACAACAATTCTTATGGAAATTTTAATAAGATGACCACTGAATTTGAGACTAGTGTTAAGGAGTTTATGAATTCGCAAAAGAATTTCAATGCTTTGCTTGAAGAAAAATTGCTTAAGGTTGATGAATTGGCTAGGAACGTTGATAGAATTTCTCTTGATGTTGGTTCTTTGAAACTTAGATCTATTCCACCTAAGCATGATATCAATGAGCCTCTCAAATCCATGAGAATTTTCATTGATGAGTGCAAAGAAAGAACCGCTAGGATGCGTGCTAAGAAAGATTGCTTTGTGAAAGCGTGTTCTTCTAGTTTCTATGAAATTAAGATGAAGATCTAAACGTTATTGATGTGTCTCCTATTAAATCCTTGTTTTGCAATATGAATCTTGATAATGATGGGACTGAATATGATCCACCTTTACCTAGAAGGCGTTCCAAAAATTCGGAGTTTTTAGATCTTGATGTTGAAATTGATAAAAGTGAGATTGAAGAAGTTAAAACTTTAGATATCAATAAACCCACTATTTTGGATTTGAAGGAATTTAATTATGATAATTTCTCTTTGATAGATTGTATTTCCTTGTTGCAATCCGTGCTAAATTCTCCTCATGCTTATAGTCAAAATAAAGCTTTTACTAAACACATCGTCGATGCTTTGATGCTATCTTTTGAAGAAAAACTTGAGTTGGAAGTTTCTATTCCTAGAAAACTTTATGATGAGTGGGAACCTACTATTAAAATTAAAATTAAGGATCATGAATTCTATGCTTTGTGTGATTTGGGTGCTAGTGTTTCCACGATTCCAAAAACTTTGTGTGATTTGTTAGGTTTCCGTGATTTTGATGATTGTTCTTTAAACTTACACCTTGCGGATTCCACTATTAAAAAACCTATGGGAAGAATTAATGATGTTATTATTTTTGCAAATAGGAATTATGTGCCCGTAGATTTTATTGTTCTTGATATAGATTGCAATCCTTCATATCCTATTATTCTGGGTAGACCTTTCCTTAGAACAATTGGTGCAATTATTGATATGAAGGAAGGGAATATTAGATTCAATTTCCGTTAAGGAAAGGCATGGAACACTTTCCTAGAAAGAAAATAAAATTACCTTATGAATCTATTATGAGAGCCACTTATGGATTGCCTACCAAAGATGGCAATACCTAGATCTATCCTTGCTTTTATGCCTAGCTAGGGGCGTTAAACGATAGTGCTTGTTGGGAGGCAACCCAATTTTGTTTTTAGTTTTTTGCTTTTTGCTTCTGTTTAGGAATAAATATTTGATCTAGCCTCTGGTTAGATTTGTTTTTATGTTTTAATTAGTGTTTGTGACAAGTTAAACCTATAAGATATTCTTGGATGATAATTATTTGATCTTGCTGAAAATTCCAGAAACTTTCTGTTCACGAAAAATATTGTTAAAAATCACCAGAACGTGATAAAACATTGATTCCAATTGCTTCTGATCAATAAACAAATTGTCTAGGTCTTCCTATTTTGGCTGAATGTTTGGAGTTCCAGACGTTTGCATTAGTTACAGATTACTACAGACTGTTCTGTTTGTGACAGATTCTTTTTTTGTGTGTTGTTTGCTTATTTTGATGAATCTATGGCTAGTAAAATAGTTTATAAACCATATAGAAGTTGGGAAACAGTAGGTTTAACACCAATATAAATAAATAATGAGTTCATTACAGTACCTTGAAGTGGTGTTTTGTTTTCTTTCGCTAACGGAGCTCACGAGATTTTCTGCCAAGTTTTGTGTTGTGAAGCTTTCAAGTTTTGGGTAAAAGATTTGATGGATTATGGAACAAGGAGTGGCAAGAGACTAATCTTGGGGATTCCCATGGCACCCCAAGATAATCTAAGGACACCAAAAATCCAAAGCTTGGGGATGCCCCGGAAGACATCCCCTCTTTCGTCTACTTCCATCGGTAACTTTACTTGGAGCTATATTTTTATTCACCACATGCTATGTGTTTTGCTTGGAGCGTCTTGTATTATTTGAGTGTCGGTGTACTAGAGTAGGGGTACCCTAGTATCCCGAACTTGTGCACGGGCAGTTGCAGCCCTCCGCGGCAAGGCTTACCGGGTGACCGCCAAGGTCCTCCGTGGTTCCTTTGGAGCCATTCAAGAACAAAGTATTCAAGCCAAGGAGACAAGGCCCGGCAAGAGGAGCTTGCCGGAAGGCCACCCAAGGCACCTAGGAGACAAGGCCCGGCAAGAGGAGCTTGCCGGAAGGCCACCAAAGGCACCCTAGGAGACAAGGCCCCGGCAAGAGGAGCTTGCGGGAAGGCCCGTGATGGCGACAAGCTTGCGGACGCGACAAGACAACAACATGACAAGGCACTTGCAGCGGCATTCCACTCTGTACTGCGCTCCAGCACATCCACTAACGTGTCGCCATGGGACCTTTCGGTAGCGCGTGGCAGAAACCGTCTTGACGGCCAGCGGTGGCAAGCGGCGTGACAAGATTGCCATCGTGGCAAGCGGTGGCGCCCACACGGTCCCTTTCGCCTTTGTTAGAGGCGGCGTGACGGGCATTTAATGCCCTTGTCCCTGCCGTCGGGGTTAGGTATGATACACTGTACAAGTAGCTGTACCAACCACTCCTTTTCCATTTTTACCCTTGTCTACGTTGCCACACTGCCGGAGACCCTTTAGCATATAAAGGAGGCCCATGTAGCGTAGGGAGGGGAGGGAGGTTCGAAGCCGAGAGAACACTCACGCTCGGTCTCGTTAGCAGCTTGTGTGTCTTGTAGCACTCAGCGCTCTGAGCAAGAACTCAATACACCCGGACATGCAGCGGTAGGAGTGTTATCTCTCGGAGAGCTCCGAAGCTGGGTAAACTGCTTTCGTGTGCTTCGCCTCGATCTGCTCTTCGTGCGACCTCCGCCCCTGCCCGAACGAAATGGGCTCGGTCCGCCCGGTCCCATAGGTGTTCGTGGGCGGATCAGCTACCCGACATCTTTGGCGCGCCCGGTAGGGCGGCGAGATTGTGTGAACCTGATCCGGCGTCCACGAGCTAGATCTTCATCATCTTCATCGACATGCCACCGAAGAAGAAGGCTTCAGCGGATGTTTCGTCGCGTCGAACCCACCACCACCGGAGCAAGCGGGTGGTGGGATAAACGCCAGCCGGAAGAATGGGCGTCGGCAGAGTCCACGGTGCTGCCAAGTCCAAGGACAAGGCTGCGCAGACCTCGGCGTCTGTACATGCACCGCGCCCGTCTCAGGAGGCGCGGGACCGACAGCGTCATGGTATTCACAACGCCATACGCTCGTTGGACCAAGATCGAGCTGGTGGATCTCGGGATGCTCAAGACCAGCATGCACGCCAACATCTTTGGCGCGGCGAAACACGATCACTGGATGGGATCTTGCTCCTTCTAACATAGTTAGAAGTCCGAGCATATCCGCTCCTCGCGCCGTTCGCCACTACCACCCACCACTCCAGCGAAGCTTTGGCGAGAGCTCAACTGCTCTGGATTACCCTCAAAAGCCGACAAAGGTCGATGAATGGAGGGCCACCATTCGAGTCTCATCGGCTTTGCCAGCGGCGACGCTCCGCGGCAGCCGAGTGCATCGCTGCCGCGGGACTGCCAAACACGAGCCGGTGGCGGCGAAACGGTGGGGTGCAACCACCCTGCACTCTCCGCCCGAAGGCCAAGATCGCCCGACTCACCGGATCCACCTCGGCAGCGACTCCACCGCATCGCCGGATCCACGAGCTCGTCGCGATCAGCGCCAAGTTCTTCACGAGCAGCGAAAAGAAGACGCTCGAACTTCGCGCCAGCGCGAAGAGAAGCGTTGTCAATCCGACCAGGCCGGGCCCTCTGTCGACATGCATGCGCCCGAAGGAACCAGGCGACTTACCCGTCTGTGATGAGGTTGCCCTGCGTTCACTCGTGAGCTGCGGCAAGTCGATGGCCCAGCAAGAAGAATTTCAAGCGGGCGTGCGAGAGAAATGCGACGGCAAGACGCATCCGTCGGAGTTCCTCGGCATCTACACCATCGTGGTGCAAGCTGCGGGGCGAGGCGACAAGATCCTGACCAACTACTTCCGCTGGTGCTCAAGCCCAATGACAGATCTGGCTCATGCACTTGCCGGACAACTCCATATCCTCTTGGGCAGATCTATGCCATCGGTTTGTCGGCGCCTTTACAGCGACCACAAGCCCCATGGCCAAGAAAGCGACCTTCATCTGCTGCGCCCGGAAGGAAGGAGAGCCCTCGCAAAGTACATTCGGAGATTCAGCCAGCGTCTGACACACCATCCCAGATGTCCACCCTGCCGTGGTAATCAGCGCGTTCCATCAGAACGTGCGAAACCGCAAGATGCGGGAGGAGATGGCGATGTGCAAGATCAGAGACGTCAATGAGCTATATGCCCTGGCCGACAAGTGTGCACGTGCTGAGGAAGGGAGCTGACTCAACCGTCTGTAACGCCATCAACCGGACAGAGCAAGAAGAGGAAGTTGATCTCTGGTGACTATTTTCCGGTAGAGCTTCCCGAAGTCGCCGTCAAGAAGGTCCTCAAGATCAACACCAAAGGGTCTTTGAGGAGCGATCTGCTCCGGCAAGCCCTAGGGTTTGTTACGGTGAAGCGGATGCTCCCGACAAGTTTTGCTCCGGCAAGCTTGCGAACGCGTCAAGCTCCGGTGAGCCGTGAGGTTCTCACCGTGGAAGCGGATGTTCCCACAGCAGCGAGATGTGCCTTTAGTCCTTGTTGTCGAGCCGCAAGCTCCGGCATGGGCACAGCAGATTGTCCTTTTCCTTGAGACAGGAGAACTTCCCGAAGAGCAAGAAGAAAGCGGAAAGAGTAGCCCGGCGGTCAAGTATGTACCAGTTTATCGACAACACCTTTGCATGTAAGAAGACTCAACGGTGTGAAATTGAAGTGTATTCACGGGAAGGCGGACAAAAGCTGTTGGCGAGAGATACATGGAGGCATATGTGGTCACCACATTGGCGCGAAAGCACTTGCCGCAAAGTGTTCGGCAAGGTTTCTTTTGGCCGACAGCCCTCCAGGATGCAACCGCACAAGTAACCAAGTGTGAAGCGTGCAGTTCCATTCCAAGCAGATACACCAGCCAGCTCAAGCTCTCCAGACGATCCCTTTATCCTCGCCATTTTCGGTGCAGGGCTCGACATCCTCAGCCCCTTTCCCGAAGTTGTGGGGGCTTTGAAGTACTTATGCGTTGCAATCGACAAGTTCACAAAGTGGCGGGAAGTGGAAGCGATGAGGAAGGTGACCACGGTCGTGATCAAGTTCTTTAGGTCGATTGTTTGTCGTTTGGAATCCCTAACAAGATCATCACCGACAACGGCACGCAATTCACGAGCCGCACCTTCATGCGATCGTCCAAGATCTTGGCGCCAAGGTGCCTTCGCTTCATTGCTCATCCGAGAAGTAGCGGTCAAGCGGAGAGGGCGAATCTTGAAGTCTTGCGCGGGCTCAAGACCGTAACTTTCGACGAGCTGCACAAGTGCGGAAAGAAGCTGGATTGAGGAGCTGCCAGTGGTCCTTTGGTCGATCGAGGACAACGCCAAATCGAGCCATCGCCGACACCTTCGCTCTAGTCTATGGAGCGAGGCAGTTCTCCCCACGGAACTTCAGACACGGATCACCTCGAGTGCTCGCTTATGATGAGCTTGAGCAAGAGCAGTTGCGACAAGATGATCTGCTGCTCCTTGAGGAGGATCGTCTTCAGCTCTTGTCTGAGCTGCTCGATACCCGGCAAGCTTTGCGCCGCTACCATAGCCGCAAAGTTAATGCCGAAGTCTCTAGGAAGGCGACCTTGTTCTTCGCGCGTTCAGTCCGCCAAGAATTCCAACAAGTTGGCCTTGAAGTGGGAAGGCCCTTACCGGGTGAAACGAGTCACTAGGCTTTGGCGCTGTCCGCTTTGAGACCGAAGATGGCATTCCGGTGAGCAACTCCACGGAACATTGAGCATCTTCGTAAGTTTTACTCAGAAGCGCGGTTGCCGGAACCTGTTCAAGCAACCACCTGTACAAAGTCTTGCCGATGTTGCATGTAATCCTTTGTACAAAGCCGGTATGAACCCCATGCATAAGTAAAGCTAATGTGCCGCACATCTTGTCAATTTCATGCTTTCTACTTCTATTTTTGCATGCGTTATCGACACTTTGTGCAGCACCTACCCCGTAAGCAATAACGAGCCATAAGGCTCCATATCTTTATTTTCTCTTCTTTCTCTTTCTCAAAGAAAGGAAGGTTCCCTCGCCCACAAGTTTGCCGGGGAAAGGAGAAGATAATGGTGTGGACCAAGCGTCGCTCAAGGAAGTCTAGCCTTCAAGGAAGCAAGCAACAGAAAAGCTAAGTTGCTAAAGTTTGAGCAATCAGTTTTAAAATTTTAAGTTATCTTCCTCGGCGACCGTGCATTTTGTATGGAAAACCTGTACGGAGGAACCAACTCGTAGCTAGTTGCGCCCTTACTTTGTTTGAGTCCGCTCAACAACTTAAGTGAGCTGCGACTAGTTGCGACAAGGTTTCTTGTCGGTAGCAGCACCGCCAAAGAGCTCTTGACGTCCCTCAGCGCTTCATGACGGGTGCCTCATACGACAAGTTCCCTAAAAGCGTAGGGCAAAAACATACAAAGGAAGGAACCAAGTAAAGGAAATAACATAGCAATTGCTACCCAATATAGAGTTATATTACAAGATAGCTTGTTGCAGCTCTAATAGATTGTTCTCATAACATGACCAGCAGCGGCAAGACAAGCGCTTCCCGGGATTCCAGCTTGTCTTGTCGGGCGCGGTAGAGCGGCAATGACTTCCATGACTGCTCCTCCTCGGACTCACCGCTGCTTTGCTGTTTGGTGCGACGACCAGCGTCGATCCAGCGAGACGAGCAGCTCTTCATCGAAGGTTTCTCCTTCGGCTGGCGCCCTTGAGCTCGACGCCCATGGGAGCTTGATGAAGACGCCATCGCCAGCCTTCAAATAGGCGCCGGGCTGGGGCTCTTCGGAGCCTGGCGTTGCAGCAGCGGCGGAGGGACCGGCGATCGGCGTAGCGCCTGGCGCTCCTGCGGCCTCAGGGTCGTCGGTCACGATCGCGGACCCCTCGCCCGGCTTCTGCGGCGGCAGCTTTGGCGGCCTCTCCGCCGGTGGGCTCGTCAGCGTCAGCTTCTTCTTCGATGGCAGCGGCGTCGTCAGTATTGCCGCGCGCGTCCTCCTCGCCGGCGACCTCGATCTCCATTGGCTCTGTGGCGGATGGATCTGACGACCGGAAAATGAAGAAAAGTCAAGCAAATATTCAAAAATAAAATCAGAAGAAGAAGAACACAAGGAATGTTTTCAAGAAAGAGGATTACCTGTGCTAGGGTCTGCAGTCATGGTCTCCGCCACTGTGGGATCACTGGTCGTCCCTTGCCGGAGAGCTGTCCCTTGCCGGAGAACTGCCCCTATTTCCCCTGCTTATAAAGAGGGAGGGGGCGGACGTTCCGTCTTTCCGAATAAAGAAACCACCCACGATCTCTCACACGACGCCGCATTCGACCCGTGCCGTTCGTGGAGGGCGTGGTGGGTCGAGGTGAGATTCTGGCGTAACCCGGGCCGCGTGCCGATGCCCTGTTTTGGGCCTGGCCCAACAGCGCTCGACACCGTGTGGCCCAGGCAGGGCTCTTGTCGGTGTACTAGAGTAGGGTACCCTAGTATGCGAACTTGTGCCGCAGGCAGTTGCAGCCCTCATTGCAAGGCTTACCGGTGACCGCCAAGGTCCTCCGTGGTTCCTTGAGCCATTCAAGAACAAAGTATTCAAGCCAAGGAGACAAGGCCCGGCAAGAGGAGCTTGCGGGAAGGCCACCCAAGGCACCTAGGAGACAAGGCCCCGGCAAGAGGAGCTTGCCGGGAAGGCCACCGAAGGCACCTAGGAGACAAGGCCCCGGCCAGAGGAGCTTGCCGGGAAGGCCCGGTGAGCGACAAGCTTCCGGACGCGACAAGACAACAACCGCGGCAAGGCGCTTGCCGCGGTAGACCACCACTCTGTACCTGCGCTCCAGCACATCCACTAACGTGTCGCCCTGGGACCTTTCCAGGCGCGCGTGGCAAGAGGCCGTGCGGCCAGCGGAGCGCGGTGGCAAGCGGCGCTGACAAGATTGCCATCGTGGCAAGCGGTGGCGCCCCTGACGGTCCCTTTCTGCACTGTTAGGGCGACGTAGACGGGCATTTAATGCCCTTGTCCCCTGCCGTCAGGGTTACGTATGATACACTGTACAAGTAGTTGTACCAACCACTCCTTTTCCATTTTTACCCTTGTCTACGTTGCCACTGCCGGAGACCCTTTAGCATATAAAAGGAGGCCCATGCACAACGTAGGGGGGTTCGAGAGGTTGAAGCCGAGAACACTCACGCCGGTCTCGTTAGCAGCTTGTGTGTCTTGTAGCACTCAACGCTCCTGAGCAAGAACTCAATACACTCAGACATGCAGCAGTAGGAGTGTTATCTCTCCGGAGAGCTCCGAAGCTGGGTAAACTGCTCGTGTGCTTTGCCTCGATCTGCTCTTCGTGGGACCTCCGCCCCCCGCCGAACCGAAAGGGGCTCGGTCCGCCGGTCCCATAGGTGTTCGTGGGCTAGATCAGCTTCCCCGACATTGAGTCTTTATTTTTTAGTTTGCCACAATCATCCTTGCTGTACACACGTTTTGAGGGAGACACACATGATTTAGAATTTATTAGAATACTCTATGTGCTTCACTTATATCTTTTGAGCTATATAGTTTTTGCTCTAGTGCTTCACTTATATCTTTTAGAGCACGGTGGTGGATTTGTTTTATAGAAAATATTGTTCTCTCATGCTTCACTTATATTATTTTGAGAGTCCTACAAAACAACATGGTAATTTGCTTAAATTGAGAAATTAGTCCTAAAGTAATAGGCATCCAAGATTAGTAAAAATTATCTTATGAGTGTGTTGAATACTATGAGAAGTTTGATGCTTGATAATTTTTTTGAGATATAAATATGGTGATATTAGAGTCATGCTAGTTGAGTAGTTGTGGATTTGAGGAGTACTTGTATTAAAGTTTGTGGTTCCCGTAGCATGCACGTATGGTGAACCGTTATGTGATGAAGTCGGAGCATGATTTATTTATTGATTGTCTTCCTTATGAGTGGCGGTCGGGGACGAGCGATGGTCTTTTCCTACCAATCTGTCCCCCTAGGAGAATGCGCGTAATATTTTGCTTTGATTACTTGTAGATTTTTGCAATAAACATATGAGTTCTTTATGACTAATGTCGAGTCCATGGATTATACGCACTCTCTTCCTTCCACCATTGCGAGCCTCTATAATACCGCGCACTTTTTGCCGGTATCATACACCCACCATATACCTTCCTCAACAGCCACCCTACCTACCTATCATGGAATTTCCATAGCCATTCCGAGATATATTGCCATGCAACTTACCACCGTTCCATTACTATGACACGCTCCATCATTGTCATATTGCTTCGCATGATCATGTAGTTGACATCGTATTTGTGCTAAAGCCACCGTTCATAAATCTTTCATACATGTCACTCTTGATTCATTGCATATCCTGGTACACTGCTGGAGGCATTCACATAGAGTCATATTTTGTTCTAAGTATTGGGTTGTAATTGTTGAGTTGTAAGTAAATAAAAGTGTGATGATCATCATTTTTAGAGCATTGTCCCAAGTGAGGAAAAGATGATGGACACAATGATTCCCCCACAAGTCGGATGAGACTCTGGACGAAAAAAAAGAAGCCATAAAAAAAAGAGAAAATGCCGAAATAGAAAAAAATGAGAGAAAAAGAGAGAAGGGACAATGTTACTATCCTTTTACCACACTTGTGCTTCAAACTAGCACCATGATCTTCATGATAGAGAGTCTCTTATGATATCACGTTCATATACTAGTGGGAATTTTTCATTATAGAACTTGGCCTGTATATTCCAATGATGGGCTTCCTCAAAATGCCCTAGGTCTTCGTGAGCAAGCGAGTTGGATGCACACCCAGGTAGTTTCTTTTGTTGAGCTTTCATACACTTATACCTCTAGTGCATCCGTTGCATGGCAATCCCTACTGACTAACATTTATATCTATTAATGGGCATCTCCATAGCCCATTGATAAGCCTAGTTGATGTGAGACTATCTTCTCCTTTTCTGTCTTCTCCACAACCACCATTCTATTCCACATATAGTGTTATATCCATGGCTCACGCTCATGTATTGCGTGAAGATTGAAAAAGTTTGAGAACACCAAAAGTATGAAACAATTGCTTGGCTTGTCATCGGGGTTGTGCATGATTTAAATACTTTGTGTGGTGAAGATAGAGCATAGCCAGACTATATGATTTTGTAGGGATAACTTTGTTTGGCCATGTTATTTTGAGAAGACATGATTGCTTAGTTAGTATGCTTGAAGTATTATTATTTTTATGTCAATATTAAAATTTTGTCTTGAATCTTTCGGATCCGAATATTCATACCACAATTAAGAGAATTACATTGAAAATTATGCTAAGTAGCATTCCACATCAAAAATTCTGTTTTTATCATTTACCTACTCGAGGACGAGCAGGAATTAAGCTTGGGGATGCTTGATACGTCTCCAGCGTATCTATAATTTTCTATTGTTCCATGCTATATTATATTCTGTTTTGGATGTTAATGGGCTTTATTATACACTTTTATATTATTTTTGGGACTAACCTATTAACTGGAGGCCCAGCCCAAAATTGCTGTTTTTGCCTATTTACGTGTTTAGAAAAAAGAATATCAAACGGAGTCCAAACGGAATGAAACCTTCGGGAACGTGATTTTCGGAACAAAAGTGACCCAGAGGACTTGGACCCTACGCCCAGAAAGCAACTAGGAAGGCACGAGGTAGGGGGGCGCGCCTACCCCCTAGGTGCGCCCTCCACCCTCGTGGGGCCCATGTTGCTCGACTGACGTACTTCTTCCTCCTATATATACCTATGAACCCCCAAACTACCAGACACGGAGCCAAAAACCTAATTCCACCTCCGCAACCTTTTGTACCCGTGAGATGCCATCTTGGGGCCTTTTCCGGCGCTCCGCCGGAGGGGGCATTGATCATGGAGGGCTTCTACATCAACACCATAGCCTCTCCGATGATGTGTGAGTAGTGTACCTCAGACCTTTGGGTCCATAGTTATTAGCTAGATGGCTTCTTCTCTCTCTTTGGATGTCAATACAAAGTTCTCCACGATTCTCGTGGAGATCCATTCGATGTAATCTTCTTTTGCGGTCTGTTTGTTGAGACCATTGAATTGTGGGTTTATGATCAAGTTTATCTATGAACAATATTTGAATCTTCTCTGAATTCTTTTATGTATGATTGGTTATCTTTGCAAGTCTCTTCGAATTATCAGTTTGGTTTGGCCTACTAGATTGATCTTTCTTGCAATGGGATAAGTGCTTAGCTTTGGGTTCAATCTTGCGGTGTCCTTTCCAAAGTGATGAGGGGCAGCAGGGCACGTATTGTATTGTTGCCATCGAGGATAACAAGATGGGGTTTATGTCATATTGCATGAGTTTATCCCTCTACATCATGTCATCTTGCTTAAAGCGTTACTCTGTTCTTATGAACTTAATACTCTAGATGCATGCTGGATAGCGGTCGACGTGTGGAGTAATAGTAGTAGATGCAGGAAGGAGTCGGTTTACTTGTCGCGGACGTGATGTCTATATACATGATCATACCGAGATATTCTCATAACTATGGTCAATTCTATCAATTGCTCAATAGTAATTTGTTCACCCACCGTAATACTTATGCTCTCGAGAGAAGCCACTAGTGAAACCTATGGCCCCCTGTTCTATTTTCCATCATATTAATCTTCCAACACTTAGTCATTGCTTTTGCCTTTTATTTTACTTTGCATCTTTATCATAAAAATACCAAAAATATTATCTTATCATATCTATCAGATCTCACTCTCGTAAGTGACCGTTGAGGGATTGACAACCCCTTTATCGTGTTGGTTTCGAGGTTCTTATTTGTTTGTGTAGGTACGAGGGACTCGTGCGTGATCTCCTACTGGATTTATACCTTCGTTCTCCAAAACTGAGGGAAATACTTACGCTACTTTACTGCATCACCCTTTCCTCTTCAAGGGAAAACCAACGCAGTGCTCAAGAGGTAGCAATATGCAGATCACTCGCCTGGCCATGAGCTTGGTGGCCTCCAGTGAAGGCGCCAATGAACTCATGACACAAATCCAACCAAGAAGAAATGGAATCCGTCGGCAAGTGCATCAACCATGACATGCCATTGGGTTTAAGTGCCAACGGGAAGTAATTGGCAAGAACCTTGTCATCGCGGGCTCCGGTAGCTTGCGTCGCAATGGTGTAGATGCTGAGGAACTCCGACGGGTGGGTCTTGTCGTTGTACTTCTCGCCGACGTCGGCCTTGAACGTGCGCTGGGAGGGCCACTGGAACTGCCACAACTCACGGGTAAAGGTTGGGCAACCCACCTCGTAGGGTAGGCCGCCGGAGCCCCCCGGTGCCGGGTGGTCCATAGTGGGCCCCGCCCGCCTATCTGACTGGTGGCGTGCTTCGCGCCGGCGTTCGATGGTGGTTCAAGCGTCTTCATGGGCTCGCTCCCGAAGATCTTGGCGCTTGTCGCGGTGGGTCCGTGGGTCGGATGACGCTATGGAAATGTTATCACATGCGTCGCTACGACGGACCGACGTCCGCGGTGGACAGTGCGGGGGAGGAGAGTGCACCATGGCTGCAGCACCTCTAGTCCTTCCACGACTGGCATGCGGTGGTTCGACGGACCGCCGGCCCGAGGGCCCTGCTGGCCACGGCTCATCTTTGTTGGCCACCCCGACAAGGCTCCGGATGGTGGCTCTCCACTCGTCAAGCTTTTCAACAGCAGGAGGAAAGTCGAGGAGCAACTGCGCGCGCGCCAAAGCTTCTGCTGGCGTAGGTGGCGGCGAAAGCTGCGTGGACCGTGACGCGCTCTGACTTCTAACTACGTTAGAAGCAGCTCTATCAGGGCCCTGCGGCTGCGCGCCGTTCTCGCCAGTGCCTCGGCGTGCTTGCTGGTCTTCTACGTCCCGCGAATAAGGCACATGACTCTTTCCACGGAGGCGCCCAGGGACACTAGCGTGGCGACGCTGCTCGTCGCGTACGACCTGGGAAGAGCGTGTCATGGGCACCGGCGTAGGCGTCTTGGAGGTCGCCGCGCCGCCCATGGGTGGCACGACGCCATCCTTGGAGGGCCCCGCGCCGCCTGCGGGGGGCGTGGCTCCGTCTTTGGATTTGGCGGTGTATGGCCCGTCGTCTCGTGCACGAACGACACCGCTCGCCTATCTTCGACTACCAAAGCGATGCGGGTGTTCGCAGGCCGCGCCTCGGCTTCAGTCCGCGACCGCCCCACCACTCGCCCGCACTAGTACGGGCCGTTCGGCTCCTGATGAACCGATCGCCGTGATCGTCTTCTTCTTGGGAGCCATGGTGATAGAACTGCTAGACTAACTACTAGACCGGATTTTCACAACTACGCACCCCCTACCTAGCGCGCCAAAGATGTCGGGGGAAACGACACCTATGGAATCACTGGGATCCCTTCTATGGTTGGCGGCGAGGTTGTGCAAAGAGCGGTCCAGTAGTCGACACAAGATTGTTTTACCCAGGTTCGGGCCGCGAGGATGCGTAATACCCTAGCCCTGCTTTGGTGTATATATTTGGGTGTTCTTGAGCTCTCGAACTAGCTAGGGTGCGTGTCTAGTTCAAAAGATCTGAATCCCTCTCCTGTACGCCTCGGGCCTCCTTTTATAGACAAAAGGGGCTGCTACAGTGGCACACAGGAGGTGGAAAAGTTATACAGTGGCTAAGTTTATCCTCTGGCACCGTCGGACAAATGCATTTAATGCGCTGCCGACGTGCCCTCCTTGCTTTATCAGGGACGGTGAGGAGGCTCGTCCCAGCTGTCGCCGCCTCGCCTGGCTCCGACGTGCGTCCGAGATGATGAGGTGTGGTAGCACCACATTGGCTGGCTGCCGGGCTGCAGTGGCGGAGTCTTCACGAAGATCTGCATGCCACCACGCAGGTGCTTGCTGAGTTGGCCTGGAGACGGTGCGCTGACACGCAGGTGCCTCCTCAGCTGTTTGGGATGGCAGCTGTATGGGAACGGCAGTGGAGCCTTGGCAGATGTGGGCCTGGCCGTGGCCTCGCGAGTGTCCTCGGCAAGGGTATTTCCGGGGCATCACGACCGTCCCTGGCAAGGGTCTTGCCGGGGGTCTCGTGGATTTCCTCGGCTAGGATCCCGCCGAGGATCGTCGTCTTCTGGTCCTCATCTGATCTTGTATGTTTATGATCTTCACAAAGATCTGCATGCCACCACGGAGGTGCTTCCCGAGCCTTGGTTCCAATGTGGTTGATGGTGTTGGAGCCCTTGGCTCAAGGGTGGTGCGCTCTACTGGCGTTGGGCAAGTTGCCCTGGCCGGGGAAGGCCGCCCCGGCAAGGGTCTTGCCAGGGGAGTCCACCTTGCCCTCTTTCTCTTTGTGTCTCTGTCCTGGCGTTGCTTTGGCCGTCTTGTGCCTTTGTTTCCATCATCTGCCCTTTTTAGTGTGGCCGCCGGCGTGGCTCTGACTGCCCGTGCATAAGTAAAGGGGTAAAAAAGGAGAGCCCCTACTTTTGTGCACCGACACTAGGCCCCTCTGGTGTCTATATAAACCGGAGGGTTTAGTCCGTAGAGGCAATCATAATCATACAGGCTAGACATCTAGGGTTTCGCCATTACGATCTTGAGGTAGATCTACTCTTGTAACCCCTATACTCATTAAAGTCAATCAACCAGGAAGTACGGTATTACCTCAATTAAGAGGGCCCGAACTTGGTTAAACATCATGGCCCCTGCCTCCTGTTACTTTCGATCCTCAGACGCACAGTTTGGGACCCCCTACCCGAGATCGGCCGGTTTTGACACCGATAGGAATCGCTCGGCCGGAGGGCAAAAGTGCTCCAGCCCAAGTTCCGGCTCGAGACGGTGGCTCTTCGTCCTGAAAGTCCTCCCCTTATTTTTTCTATGTCAAATGACTTATATACCAGAAGATGGGCACCAAAGGGGGGGGGGGGCGAGGAGGGCACAACCCACTAGCGCACGCCTAGGGGCCCTAGCATGGACAGGTGGGTTGTTCCCACCGGGTGGGCCCCTCTGGTAGTTATTTGCTCCAATAATTCTTAAATATTCCATAAAAAATCTCCGTGAAGTTTCAGCTCATTTGTAGATGTACAGAATAGGTAAATCTGACGTAGCTTTTTCAGGTCCAGAATTCCAGCTGCCGGCATTCTCCCCCTTTGTGTAAACCTTGCATATTATGAGAGAAAATGCATTAGAATTACTCCATAAAGCATTATTATGCATAAAAACATTATAAATAACAGTAGGAAAACATGATGCAAAATGGACATATCAGTGATTTTCTTTGTTATACTAACGGATCTCACGAAGGTTTTGTTAAGTTTTGAGTGATTGAAGTTTTCAAGTTTTGTGTGAGATCATGATGGATGAAGGAATGAGGAGTAAGGAGAGCCTAAGCTTGGGGATGCCCCATGGAACCCCAAGATAATATTCAAGGAGAAACAAGCAACTAAGCTTGGGGATGCCCCGAGTGGCATCCCCTCTTTTTTCTAACGACCATCGGTATTTTACATGGAACTATATTTTTATTCGTCACACATCATGAGTATTGCTTGGAGCTTCTTATATTATACGAGTCTTTGCTTGTTCTACTTTTTAGTTTGTCACAAGTATCCTTGTTTGACACACCTATTCAAGAGAGCTAAAATTATGCTATGATTTGTTAGAATTGCTCTTTATGCTTCACTTAAATTTTTTGACCTATGGAATTGTTCTAGTGCTTCACTCATATCTTTTTGAGCATGATGTTCTTTAATATTATTGAAGAAATTCTCTCATGCTTCACTTAGATTTATTTGAGAGTTAGTAAATTTTTTGAAGAAATTCTCTCATGCTTCATTATACTATTTTGAGAGACGAAAATTTTTATGATCATGTTCTTCACTTAAATTTGTTTGAGCTTATCAAAAGCAACATATGAAAGTAGTCCCAAAGTGATAGATACTCAAGAGGGATATAATAAAAACTTTCATGAAGATCATTGGACAAAATAAACTTTATTGTTTGTAATAGTTTTGAGATATGATGATAGTGATATGTGAGTCATCACTGGTACTGTAATGTGCTATACAAACGGTTTTTAACCCATTTCCGTGACGAAATTTGGAACCGTCGCCAAGTGAGTGTGTGTCAGGACCGGAATTTCGGGATATTAATTTCCAGAAAATGGTCCTTGTGCTCACCAGCCCCAGGATTACTGTTAGCTGATGAGACACTAACTTGATACAGAAGCTCCAAGAAAAATACATAATATGTAGTAGAAGAACATTCTGGCCTATGAGTACAACAAATGGTTTCTAGTGGCTCATGGCGGAAGCGGTTTGTGGTCTTTCAGCGTCTATGGGACTCCATTTCCCACAGGAACAGCTGACCAGGTTAACTCCTATCTTCGCGAGGCTGTTGTCACCATTGCTTAGGTTCCGGGGATGTCATCGCAACGCTCCTCTCCAAACAAGAAATCTGGCCAAGACAATAGCCAGGGACAAGCCAGTGAGTACTTTGAATGTACTCACAAACATTATGAACACGGGTATAACATGACAATTGATAATCATGCACTGAAATATTCTATGATCACAACATCAGTCATAAAATAAAATCCATGGTGCACGTAAACAAGTTATTCATATAAAGCATGACTATGCAATCAGAGAGTAGAAATAGAATGCACCGATCAGGTGTCTGAAGCGACTCCTCAAAAGGGCAATAACGTAAAGCATGCCTTAGTCGGGCGTCTGAGCGACACCTCATAAAGGGCTTATAAAGTAAATAAATAACAGCATGCCACAGTCGGGCGTTAGAGCGACACCACATAAAGGGCTTATAAAGTAAATTAATAACAGCATGCCACGATCCGGGCGTCTGGCGACACCACATCAAGGGCTTATAAAGTAAATAAATAACAGCATGCCACGATCGAGGCGTCTGAGCGACACCACATAAAGGGCTTATAAGGTAAATAAATAACAAGCATGCCACAGTCGGGCGTCTCAGCGACACCACATAAAGGGCTTATAAGAAAATAATCACAATGAATCTCCAGGAGGTAGAACCGTCCCAGGGATACTCAATAATTCAAATAATGTAAATAGTTAGTACACAATAATAATAATCATAATCATCATATGTCCCAGGTCATAATCAATGTTCTGGCTTAGCAGTTTTTCCTCTGAAGACCGACAATAAGACCGACACTTGACCAGTCCCAGAATGTAGTCCTTAACCATGGACACGGCTATTCGAATAGATGTTTAATCTCTGCAGAGGGTGTACTCTTTACCCACGAGTAACGGATTTCTTTAGTCCATCGGGGCTAATTCCGTCTAGGGTCTTTTAGTCGAAAACACACCTGACCGCACACACCAGCCTAACTCACCAGTGTCTGGAATCACCCATGACACTCGTTTAAGCAAAACTATAAGTGGGGAGGCTACAACCTCGATTAGCATGGGATCACAAAATTTATAACGCGTGCAAACTAGGGGAGCTACCCCCTCAAATCCAACCGGAAACACCCTCGCCCCCGGACCAGGTGGCATGCCTACCGGATGCAGCCGGTATCTTCCACCATGGCCTCTCTGTACGGTGTGTGCTAGGAAAGGGGTTGACAACTTACTGAACCGTACCCTACCTATGGCAGGGACAAGTGGTAATCTGAAACAAGTATGGGGGTTACTGGAACAAGACTCGATCTACGGTCGACTCAGGAGGTTTAAGTATTCCCTGCAAGATTAGCATAACAAATATATTTCAACCAACATACATAATCACCACTCATCATACCTCACTATGCCATACCGGACACAACCGTCTTGACGAAGACTGGAGACAAGCTCGTGTCTACCCAAGATAGATGCTTTCCTGTATTCCTTCTGATAGGCATGAAAGGCATACGAGGGTGATTACCATCACAACATATCGACTTCCAATAGCAAGGAACATTCATTATGCACTCCTGAGTATGATCATATCATCACATAAAATAACGGAAACTCAAAGCGAGGGGTCTGTAATCGTATCAAACAACACACGACAATATTATGCCAGGTTCGTAATGCTTGCCTTCAAGTTGTGGAGAGTCAGGGTGCATTCCAAAACTTTGAAAGTTTTCTTCTCTCTCCGACAATCCTATTTTGAAAAATATTCAAATCAACACAAATTTTAAAAACAGTACAAAAAGTTTTCCGACTTTTTTGATATAAATTGTAAAATAAACTAGGTGAAATTTGAGAGAGGTAGTAAAAAGAATCAACTCATTTGGAGTTATATTTAAAAAGTTATAACCAGTCAAAGTTTTTGTCAAATTCTGCTTTTAAAATAAAACAGAAAAAGAAAAACGTTTTGAAATATAAACACGTCGAAGACGTACTCTGGGTTTACGTCTTCACTTATTCCAGCGTGGGCCGGCTCGTGGTCACTGACAGTGGGTCCCATGGGCCCACTGGTCAGGTTTGACCAGTCGTCCCTCCCTCCTTTCTCCTCTGCTCGAGTGGAGGTGGGACTCCGGCGATCGCCGTCGATGAACGGCGGTTCCCCGCGGGGTTCTGAGGGCGGGGATGGATCTGCCAGTCCAAGGCGGTCCTCCCGATGGTTGCTAGGTAGGTGGAGACGAAGGGAGTCGCCGGCGGCGAGCTCCGCGGCAGAGGTGGTTTCCGGAGGGTTTGGGGGTTTGGGCTACGGTGGTTCCCGATCGACGTTGAGAGGTTGGGTGGCTCCGCACAATCAAGGGGAGTCGGGTGGTGGTGCTTTGGATGGGACGGGAGGGCACTGGTTTGCGAACGGCACCGGAGGGCGGCGGTGGCCGAACTGGCCGGAGACGGGGAAAACGGCCTTTCTTGGTCGATTGCAGGCTATGGGAGTGCTAGGTGGACGACTTGAGCTTGCCTGAGGGACTGGACGAGCTCGGGGGTCCTTTTATAGGCGTCCAAGGTCAGTTCCGCGGCGGCCGTGGATAAGACCAACGGCGAACCGCCGTTCTGTTGCTGCAGGGCGACGTGGCGGCGACGGGAGCTAGCGGACAGCTTGTGTATGAGCTCGAGCTGCTCCAGAGGGCACCTGGCGCACGCGTATGGCTTGGGCAGCGCCGTCCATGGCAGGAACCCACTGTGGCCGGCCGCTACCCGCCGTGGCCGACCTGACGGCGGCGCTGTGGGGCTCCAGGGGTGGCCTTGGGGGGTGCTGGTGAGTGGATGAGGACGGGCGTGGCTCTGCAGGTGAGCAAAGGCCAGTTGCCAGACGCGGCGACCCGTGTGCACACACATGCAAAAGCAGCGTGCTCTGGCGCGCCCAAGACGCCGCCAGTGCTTTCGACGAAATGCCGGTAGCGTAATAGAGAGCTCGGATGAAGATGGTAGTTAACAGGCCTGGGTTAGGGTTAGCTAGGAGCTTAGTGGACAAGTTAGTTAGGTCAGAGGATCAAGTTCACAATGCCAACTATAATTCATGCCAAATCTGTCTATGCACACAAAGTGTTGGACGGAATGCTAGAGGCATCTAGGCAGTTCTTGGGGTTGCCAAAATCTCCAAATCCTAGTCTCTTTAGATGAAAAAGAGGGTGGCAAGGGGGCAAAACCAGAAACTTGATAGTGCAAATATTTGAGAAAACCAATTTTGGGCAGAAACTAAAGGCTATTATTACATGAACCAAAAATACTCCAATGTGTCCATTCTCCTGGACTTAAGGGTTTGGTAGGGTGGACTATAAGCAGGAAAAAGAATCATGGGCAACAGAGCAACACAAAAAGGGGTTGTAGTAGAAAAGGCCAATCTGGTCCAGAGAGCAAAAGAGGATATTTTGCTCAAATTTTCCAAATAACACCAGAGGGTTTTTGCACAAAATTGAATTATATACTCCTACTGACCTCCTCTAATTTTGGTGGAAGTTTTAAAGAAATATATAAATAGGTTGTAGTGCAATTTTACCAACTATACCAGTTTTGAAAACTAGGGGTAGAGCTTAAAATCTCCAATGAATAAAAGATATTT
Source organism: Aegilops bicornis (assembly GCA_021605145.1). Lineage (NCBI taxonomy): Eukaryota > Viridiplantae > Streptophyta > Magnoliopsida > Poales > Poaceae > Aegilops > Aegilops bicornis. Next base: position 543,612,580 of record CM038672.1, read on the forward strand.
TTGCATAAGAAGTGATTTAGGGGCATCACAAGTCATCCCCAAATTTTTGTGAAAATTTTAAATGCATTTATCAAATGGATGCAGTGCAAAAGAGGCCCTAAAACTTATGAAAAATCATTTTCAAGAGAAATATAGCTCAGGGAAAAATACTTATGCAAATAAATCCACTGATAAAAGAATTGTTTTATTGAGAGAGTATACAAGTCCAATAATACTTTTGGAAAGTTTTCACTTGAGGTAAAAACTTCACAAATTAAAGAAAAGAGGGGTTCTGAAATCAAAAGAGAATTCAGAAAGTAAATTTTTTAATCTCCCGGCAAAATTTTAATAATCAAATCATGGTTAAATTTTTGGGGTGTTACAACACTACCCCCCTTAAGAAAAATCTCGTCCTCGAGATTTGCTAAGTGTTGTTTTGAAAAAAATCTTACTCCTACCATCAAAGTAATATCACAAAAATAAACATCCTATTCATGCAATAAAATGTGGCTACAGTGAGCGGGCAATAAGTGGTGTAAAACTACTGGGTGGCACACTGACGTTGCGTGGAAAAATTTTACGGGGAAATTTTTTTCTACTTTGGTTACAGTAAATTTAGAATAAATTTCTAAATGACTGAGATACGCTGGTCGTACCCGAGAGCACAGTGCTCTGTCTGGCTGACAGGTGGACCCGGGGCCCACTGTCGGTTTCTTCTTGTACCTCTGGCTCTCTCTTCTTCCTCTCTCCCGTGCACTTTCCCGCGCTTTCTCCACCGGCGACGTCTAGCGCGTAGGGCATCTAGGCCGTACTGCGGTAGTGCACGGCGTGCTAGCTGCCGGTGCAGCGTGCACTCACCTCGCGGGCAGTCTTGTTGTCGGCCTTTGCTTTCATGATTAAATCTCCGAACACCGGCGATCGAGCGACGAGCGGTGCTGGTGGACCTCGCCCACCGTACACCGATCTCGAGCTATAAAATGACCGCAGTGCTCCTTCTTCTTCCTCACTCCTGGGCTCGCTTCTCCTTCTCCTTCCTTCTCCTCCATTCCTGTTTGCAGGAGCTCGAAACAAGGCTCTAATGGCGGAGGTGATGCTGGACTGGTGCGTGATCCTGGTGTGCGGAGGATTGGCGGCATTGCTGGGGTTCTCCGTGGTCCTGAGCATGATGATCCTCGATGATCGTCGTGATGCTGCCGCTCGAGTGTTAGCTCTCCGTGGTGGCGGTGATCATGAGGATTAAGTGCGGTGTCGGGTGCTAACTGTTGTTAGTGTGCTGGAGGCAACTTGTACCCGAGTGATTACCCACTAACCTCTCCTTCAGAGGTGATAGTTAGGTGTAACATGTGTATGTGCATTAGCAATTAGTGCACGAGGTCGAGTGGTTGCGGTTGTGAGTCTGCTGTGGTGCTGCATGAATAAAAATCTATGTCGTGAAGAGATATATGCCGCGACAACTCAGGGGAAAAATCTCACTTCAAAATTTACCGAGAGTGAAAACAGTTAGTAAAAATTTACCGCATTAAAAACCACTCACATTAACTGAACTAAAATTTTAATTCATCGCACAAATTTAGGACACAACGCTTAAGTTGCAACACATACATAAATGCTGGAACAATGAACATAGCAGTGACGTCTACAACGAGAACGGTAAATGGACAGGGTCTTGAGAAAACGTCTCTGGGATTGGGGCACACTCTTCTTCTATCGGGGGAAGCGGATTGACGAGTCGATGAACGCGTGTCTCCTGGTCGGGCCTCAGTGGTCTGCCGATGGCGATCTGAGGGTTTAAATCAGCGAGGCTCTGGAGATAACCCATTACCCGGTGGGTCAAACGCTCTTGCGCGATGACATACTGGGCAAGGTTTGCCAGTACTGGGTCTCTCTCAATTCGTCCACCAGGAAAAGAGGTTATTTCTCCGGGTGCTGCACGACCCGGGAAATAATAATACCCTCGTTCGCTGGCATAGGGTACCGTGAATCAAAGGCGAGCAAGCGCTTCGTACGCAACAGCTTCTATGGCCATATGTGGAGTCGGCATAGATTTCCCCACGAAGGAAACTTATGTTGGGTCTTGGTTTGGGTTTGCGCGAGGGATGTGCACTACTGCCCAATATTTCGAGGTGGATGGAGTGATCCTCGATTTGAGCAACTCGTACTGGGGTGGGTGGATAGCACTCATGGTACTACAGGTAAAGTCCCACAATATTTTAATAAAACTACCTGGGGTTGCGTCTGGGGTCCTCAGATAAATACTAGGGCTTGGCATGGCAAAGGAATGGTTGTAAGTGTTGTGCACAAGGTGAGGGGTACTTGGCAAGGTCACGAGGTGGCCTTTTATATAGTATTGGGGCCAGGTTATTTAACATGGTGAAGGGTAACTAGTTTATCGGTTCTGCCCTTATGGGGTTGGGGTCAAAGCTACAGATACACATATCTCACAAGGTGACGTATTACTGTGGGTGTCGTCGGGGTGGTTTTGGTAGCTGTGCCCGGGATTAAAAATGCAACCGCATGCTGACATATTTATGCACGGCTACTATTCAAAACAGAGGCCCACAAGCAGGCTGCATTAATACAGGATCACACAATTACAGGGCGTGGACATACTAAGACTCGGTACTACTCGAGTGACTTAGTCTACCTCATTTATATCTAAGCGGGTGTGCCTTGTGGATGTCGAGAATTCTCCACGGGTCTCACCGTCGGGATTAGCTGGAGGGGGTTGAGGGGCTGCAGGGTCGGGGTAGCAATGATGACCATCCTGGGGATTGTTGGCCACAATCTCGTTGGAGCGTGTTCCCAAAAGGCGACGAAGCACTTCTGGGGACACCAAAGTATTTTGGTCGATGGCTGGGGCAGACCTCAAGGACTCGATCGGGTGTCCAAACAGCACGACTGGGTTGTCAGCGTCGGGCCCATCTTCTCCTCTCGCCGGGGCTCGGCGAACCAGTTCTCCACGAGCTGCGATCAGATCAAGGGTGATTTGATCGAATAGTTCCTCTAGTGCACTTACATAGTGCACGAGATGCAACAATGTAGGATCCGTCTCGTGATCTCCGTTGGCAACCTGGGGCGGCCTACCATACCCGTCACGGCTAGGGTAGTAGTAGAACGAGCGGAAGTTAACTCTGGGTGACAAGTGCCGGAGTTGAACTATAGCCTGTCGAGCTGCTAGTTGGATGGCTTGTGGCTCAAAGGAAGTTGTCCTTCCAGTGAACATGTAGGGGCGTTCTAGTGATAGACCCCTACCATAGATGTACATAGTGGCCCAGAATTGGTGGCTCTCACCGCTCATGGTCCTTGGTATACAACATATTCTGGGGGCTCTTCTAAAGCATATGCACGACGGGTGAGGTTTGCGAGCACGGTCACAAATCCTCCAAGGTTGGTTGCTGTGGTCTCATTGTGCACAATTGGGCTGGGCATCATAGCCCGGTTTGGGGAAGAGGCTGTGTTGTGCTGTGTTGAGGCTAGCGTGCCCTTTTATAGAAAAAGGGGACGGAGCCTTCCTTCGCACGCTTGCGAATGAGGCAATGTAGGTGTCGATCACTAGCGCGTGATCGACAGGCTAGGCTGATAGGTTGGGCACCGACTGCCAAAAAGTGTCGGGGTCACTGTGTGGCTATCTTGCACGAGAAGCTTGGTCAGGGTTAGGTTAAGGTCTGGTGGTTTGGTTAACCTAGTTTTTTTTTGACCTGGCTAAGATAGGATTAGCCAATGGTCAGCCTGGCTCTGATACCAAGTTTGTCAGGACCGGATTTTCGGGATATTAATTTCCAGAAAATGGTCCTTGTGCTCACCAGCCCCAGGATTACTGTTAGCTGATGAGACACTAACTTGATACAGAAGCTCCAAGCAAAATACATAATATGTAGTACAAGACCATTCTGGCCTATGAGTGCAACAAATGGTTTCTAGTGGTTGATGGCGGAAGCGGTTTGTGGTCTTTCAGCATCTACGGGACTCCATTTCCCACAGGAACTGCTGACCAGGTTAACTCTTATCTTTGCGAGGCTGTTGTCACCATTGCTTAGGTTCCGGGGCTGTCATCGCAACGCTCCTCTCCAAGCAAGAAATCTGGCCAAGAAAATAGCCAGGGACAAGCCAGTGAGTACTTTGAATGTACTCGCAAACATTATGAACACGGGTATAACATGACAATTGATAATCATGCACTAAAAAATTCTATGATCACAATGTCAGTCATAAAATAAAATCCATGGTGCACGTAAACAAGTTATTCATATAAAGCATGACTATGCAATCAAAGAGTAGAAATAGAATGCACCGATCAGGTGTCTGAAGTGACTCCTCAAAAGGGCAATAACGTAAAGCATGCCTCAGTCGGGCGTCTGAGCGACACCTCATAAAGGGCTTATAAAGTAAATAAATAACAGCATGCCACAGTCGGGCGTCTGAGCGACACCACATAAAGGGCTTATAAAGTAAATTAATAACAGCATGCCACAGTCGGGCGTCTGAGCGACACCACATAAAGGGCTTATAAAGTAAATAAATAACAGCATGCCACAGTCGGGCGTCTGAGCGACACCACATAAAGGGCTTATAAGGTAAATAAATAACAAGCATGCCACAGTCGGGCGTCTCAGCGACACCACATAAAGGGCTTATAAGAAAATAATCACAGTGAATATCAAGGAGGTAGAACCGTCCCAGGGATACTCAATAATTCAAATAATGTAAATAGTTAGTCCACAATAATAATAATCATAATCATCATATGTCCCAGGTCATAATCAATGTTCTGGCTTAGCAGTTTTTCCTCTGAAGACCGACAATAAGACCGACACTTGACCAATCCCAGAATGTAGTCCTTAACCATGGACACGGCTATTCGAATAGATGTTTAATCTCTGCAGAGGGTGTACTCTTTACCCACGAGTAACGGATTTCTTTAGTCCATCGGGGCTAATTCCGTCTAGGGTCTTTTAGTCGAAAACACACCTGACCGCACACACCAGCATAACTCACCAGTGTCTGGAATAACCCATGACACCCGTTTAAGCAAAACTCTAAGTGGGGAGGCTACAACCTCGATTAGCATGGGATCACAAAATTTATAACACGCGCAAACTAGGGGAGCTACCCCCTCGGCTCCAACCGGAAACACCCATGCCCCCTGACCAGGTGGCATGCCTACCGGATGCAGCCAGTATCTTCCACCATGGCCTCTCTGTACGGTGTGTTCTAGGAAAGGGGTTGACAACTTACTGAACCGTACCCTACCTATGGCAGGGACAAGTGGTAGTACGAAACAAGTATGGGGGTTACTGGAACAAGACTCGATCTACGGTCGACTCAGGAGGTTTAAGTATTCCCTGCAAGATTAGCATAACAAATATATTTCAACCAACAGACATAATCACCACTCATCATACCTCACTATGCCATACCGGACACAACCGTCTCGACGAAGACTGGAGACAAGTTCGTGTCTACCCAAGATAGATGCTTTCCCGGATTCCTTCCGATAGGCATGAAAGGCATACGAGGGTGATTACCATCACAACATATCAACTTCCAATAGCAAGGAACATTCATTATGCACTCATGAGTATGATCATATCATCGCATAAAATAACGGAAACTCCAAAACGAGGGGTGTTGTAACTGTATCAAACAACACACGACAATATTATGCCAGGGTTCAGAATGCTTGCCTTCAAGTTGTGGAGAGGCAGGGTGCATTCCAAATCTTTGAAAGTTTTCTTCTCTCTCCGACAATCCTATTTTGAAAAATATTCAAATCAACACAAACTTTAAAAAATTACAAAAAGTTTTCCTAATTATTTTTGAAATAAATCTTAAAATAAACTAGGTGAAATTTGAGAGAGGTAGTAAAAAGAATCAACTCATTTGGAGTTATATTTGAAAAGTTATAGCCAGTCAAAGTTTTGGTCAAATTCTGTTTTTAAAATAAAACAGAAAAAGAAAAACGTTTCGAAATATAAACACGTCGAAGACGTACTCTGGGTTTACGTCTTCACTTATTCCAGCGTGGACCGGCTCGTGGTCACTGACAGTGGGTCCCCTGGGCCCACTGATCATGTTTGACCAGTCGTCCCTCCCTCCTTTCTCCTCTGCCCGAGCGGAGGCGGGACTCCGGCGACCTCCATCGACGAAAGGCGGTTCTCCGCGGGGTTCTGAGGGCGGGGATGGATCCGCCAGTCTAAGGCGGTCCTCCCGGTGGTCGCTAGGTAGGTGGGGACGAAGGGAGTCGCCGGCGGTGAGCTCCGCAGCGGAGGTGGTTTCGTGAGGGTTTGGGGGTTTGGGCTACGATGGTTCCCTATTGACGTTGAGAGGTTGGGTGGCTCCGCACGATCAAGGGGAGTCGGGTGGTGGTGCTGGATGGACGGGGGAGGGCCTGGTTCCGACGAACGGCACCGGAGGGCGGCGGCGGCCGAACTGGCAGGAGACGGGGAAGACGGCCTTCCCTGGTCGATTGCAGGCTATGGGAGGTCTAGGTGGACGGCTTGAGCTTGCCTGAGGGACTGGACGAGCTCGAGGGTCCTTTTATAGGCGACCAAGGTCGGTTCCGCGGCGGCCGTGGATAAGACCGACGGCGAACCGCCGTTCTGTTGCTGCAGAGCGACGTGGCGGCGACGGGAGCTAGCGGACAGCTTGTGGATGAGCTCGAGCTGCTCCAGAGGGCAGCTGGCGCACGCGTATGGCTTGGGCAGCGCCGTCCATGGCAGGAACCCACTGTGGCCGGCCGCTAGCCGCCATGGCCGACCTGACGGCGGCGTTATGAGGCTCCAGGGGCGGCCAGGGGGGTGCTGGTGAGTGGATGAGGACGGGCGTAGCTCTGCAGGTGAGCAAAGGCCGAGGCGGACTTCGGTGACCCGTGCGCGCGCGTAAAAAGCAGCGCTCTGGCGCGCCCAGCCTGCACGCCAGGTGCTCGACAAATTGCCAGCGCGTGTTAGAGAGCTCGGATGAAGCTGGTACTTAACAAGCCTGGGTTAGGGTTAGCTAGGAGCTTAGTGGACAAGTTAGTTAGGTCAGAGGATCAAGCTCACAATGCCAACTAAAATTCATGCCAAATCTGTCTATGCACACAAAGTGTTCGACAGAATGCTAGAGGCATCTAGGCAGTTCTTGGGGTGGCCAAAATCTCCAGATCCTAGTCTCTTTAGATGAAAAAGAGGGTGGCAAGGTTAGTTGGGCAAAACCAGAAACTTGATAGTGCAAATATTTGAGAAAACCAATTTTGGGCAGAAACTAAAGGCTATTATTACATGAACCAAAAATACTCCAATGGGTCCATTTTCCTGGACTTAAGGGTTTGGTATGGAGGACTATAAGCAGGAAAAAGAATCATGGGCAACAGAGCAACACAAAAAGGGGTTGCAGTAGAAAAGGCCAATCTGGTCCAGAGAGCAAAAGAGGATGTTTTGCTCAAATTTTCCAAAGAACAACAGAGGGGTTTTGTACAAAATTGAATTATATACTCCTACTGACCTCCCCTAATTTTGGTGGAAGTTTTAAATAAATATTTAAATAAGTTGTAGTGCAATTTTACCAACTGGACTAGTTTTGTAAACTAGGGGTGGAGCTTAAAATCTCCAATGAATAAAAGATATTTTTGCATAAAAGTGATTTAGGGGCATCACAAGTCATCCCCAAATTTTGGTGAAAATTTTAAATGCATTTATCAAATGGTTGCAGTGCAAAAGAGGCCCTAAAACTTATGAAAAATTATTTTCAAGAGAAATATAGCTCAGGGAAAAATACTTATGCAAATAAATCCACTGATAAAAGAATTGTTTTATTGAGAGAGTATACAAGTCCAATAATACTTTTGGAATGTTTTCACTTGAGGTAAAAACTTCACAAATTAAAGAAAAGAGGGGTTCTGAAATCAAAAGAGAATTCAGAAAGTAGAAAATTTAATCTCCTGGCAAAATTTTAATAATCAAATCATGGTTAAATTTTTGGGGTGTTACAGTGTGGGCGATAGGGGGATACTTCCCACATGCCCCAGAAACCGTCGGGGATGGGCGAGCGGCTACTGACGATCGCCATAGAATAAACGTATGAGAAGCCACCCCAGTCCCACACATTACATCTCGATGTTACATTTCCGATCAGAAAGACATCCCAAACGATTACGCCGCTATAGTCGTGTGAAAAAGGTGGACATCAACATTTAATCTTCCTATATGTTTGTGATAGGTACGTTATCGCACACTGATGACCCACAAGTATATGTGATCAATTGTAGTCTTTTCAATAAGTAAGAGTGTCGAACCCAAAGAGGAGCAGAAGGAAATGACAAGTGGTTTTCAGCGAGGTAATGTCTGAAAGCGTTGAAATTGTAAGTAACAGAGTAGTTTGATAGCAAGATAATTTGTAATGAGCAAGTAACGATAATAGTAACAGAAGTGCAGAAAGGTAGCCCAATCCTTTTGAGGCAAAGGACAGGCCAAAACATTCACCTATAATAAGCAAAGCGTTCTTGAGGGTACACGGGAATTTCATATCGTCACTTTCATCAAGTTAGTTTGATTTGTGTTCACTACTTTGATAATTTGGTATGTCGGTGGAACGGTGCTTAGGTGCTATTCTTAATTGAACAAACCTCCTACTTATGATTAACCCCCTTGCAAGCATCCGCAACTACGAGAAAAGTATTAAGAATAAATTGTAACCATATCATTAAACTTTTGGATCCAATCGGTCCCTTACGGAATAGCGCATAAATTAGGGTTTAAGCTTCGGTCACTCTCGCAACCCATCATCTAATAACTACTCCACAATGCATTCCCTTAGGCCCAAATATGGTGAAGTATCATGCAGTCGATGTTCGCATGACACCACTAAGGGAATCACAACATACATACTATCAAAATATCGAATACATATCAAGTTCACATGATTACTTACAACATGATTCCTCCCGTGACCTCAAGAACAAAAGTAACTACACACAAGTGATAAACATGCTCAAGATCAGAGGGGTATTAAATAGCATAATGGATCTAAACATATAATATTTGTGGCAACCCGGCTCAGAGGAAACTAGAAAGCCCCATATTCCAGCCTAGAGACAAGTCTTCCGGAATACGACATTGCTAGAATAGAACAAATCAGCTCTTTATTACAAATACTCAGGGATACAAGGGTTCTGATATAACCAGGAATTACATCGGCACGGCGACGCTACGCCTGCCAAGGTTGCTCTATGCTAGCAGCAGAACAACTCATAACAGTGGAATAACTTCTAGCAGCGGAACAACGACGACAGTGATGGACTCCACTCCACAGGGACTCTGGCTAGAACGCTTATCCTAGCTCCCCAACAAAGGATCCACGACAAACATGTAAGCACACAAAGCATGACCTGCAAACTGGCATGACACGCTAGGTTAGTACGTTGAATGTACTTGCAAGCTCTCAACAACCAGAAGTAGTCAAGACAAACAATAGCATGGCATTTACAGGTTAAACAAGCATGAGCATGATACAACTAGAACAACATGGTATGTACAATATGAACAGGATACCGCTAGAACATTATCCATGGCATGAACATATTACTCGAGACATGAACAATGATGGTACTAGCATGCAACATGCTACAAATATCACTTACTCTGTTCGGGGTTACCGCGTAACCACCAAATATATGCCACTCTTACTTACCATCATGGTCATGTGATGACTTCAATCATTATCAAGAATACCACCGGAATCTTCACAAGATCACCTTATCAATATCAAGAATACCATGGTGATCCTCACAAGATCACCTCATCAATATCAAGAATACCATTGTGATCCTCCCATGACCACATAAAGATCAACCAACTTCTTTCCTCATTAAACCGGGGTTGTTATTAGTGAGGTTTTTATTACTGTTGACTCATAGTGTGACCTACAAACTGGGCCCCACTAGTAGAAAAAGGGCCATTTGTCCCGGTTCTTAAGGGCCTTTTGTCCCGGTTGTTGAACCGGGACTAAAGTGTCGTTACTAATGCCCTGGGCCTTTAGTCCCGGTTCTTACATGAACCGGGACAGATGGGCCTCCACGTGGCCCGTGCGGCGAGCCCAGGCAGGAGGCCCTTTGATCCCGGTTGGTGGCACAAACCAGGACCAATAGGCATCCACGCGTCAGCAGCTGGCAGGAGCTAAGGTTTTTGTTTTTTTAAAGGAGGTGGTTTAGGGGTTTTGGGGGGTTAATTTAGGTGTTTCATATATTGTGTTATCTAGCTAATTAATAGAGAGAAGTGTCCTCTCTTTTCTCCGTGCTAGGTCGACGTACGCTACGTATTATATATACGCATAGAGAGGACTCGACACGCTAGCTAGTAAGCAAATGAAGGAAACAGAAGATCGTCATGAACATATGCATACAGAGAGAAGTGATATCGACCACCTCTCCTTCTCCAAGAGATTGGTCGAACAACAAGTTCTCGTATATCTATCCGACGCCATCGCTACATATATACAATATAATTATCTCTTACAATATAATCTCCTAATTATATATGAACTCAGGGTCCACATGGTATTCTCCGTCTTTAGCGATCACGTGGTCAAGGAAGAATGCCGCCAATTCCTCTTGAATTGCTCACATATGATCTGGTGGTAGGAGTTTATCCCGCATCCGAAAGATCTAATTTGAAGAAGTGGGTCAATACATATATATATGAATAAATGAAACTCAACACAAATGATGGTAATAAAATAAAATTGTGAATATTATTGCTTATGCACTTCATATTGTTTGTCAGAGTAGCCCCGCTCATAGGTCGTGTGGCGGATGGAGTTGCAAACGTAGTATCCACAGTAATTATTCCCGGCTTCCTGCCACAACCACTTTACAAGAAATAGAGGTCAATAAAACTGATAAGCAAGCATGCTATAAATGGTATTGATGAAACTAGCACTTGAATCACTAGGAGATGCACGGAACATGCTAGTAGTACTTACTTTCGGGTGTCTAAATTGCAGCTTCTTCGGCACTCCCGGAGCTTTTTTGTTGAATTTTGTCCAAACCCTGCCAGACAAAGAAAACAATTACTTGATATCAGGAAATGAACAAAGTTGCTGATATGGCACGATAATGATCGATTTAACTTACTTCTCGAGCATTTCAGTCATGTCCGCATACTCCTTAGGATCTTTTCGTCTTGAGTCTAAGATGGTTAGTAGTCCCTACTCAAGCTTAATCTCTAGGAGAATATAGTGGAACTTGCGCACGCATGCATAAGTTATCAATTACATTACTATAACCTGGACTAATAAGGGAAACCGAATATGCACAAGACAGTAACACTCACTTGAAGTTGTAAGGAAAGAGTATTATATCTTTGTTTTCATTTATTACCAACGATCGTAGCAAGTTGTCCTCGGTATCTTTGGCATGAAATTTAACCTCATTTGCATCTACGAGATTTGTGTTAATGAACCCAATATCACCGATTTGTCTTTTCTTCAATTCGGCGATCTTCAATCTGCTTATATAATATAGTGAGGATAATTATAAATACAAGCAATGAAAGAGCTGACCTATATATAGAGACTTAATGACAGAAATAGTACTACTTACAGACAGTAGCAAGTGACCGTTAATTTATCGAGGGCCATTTGATTGAAAAACTGGTAGAACTCCTCAAATGGAACATGTAACAGATCAATTCCAACGAGGTCATGCTCCTCTTTAAAGAACAACGTCAAAGTATTCGTCCCACCAGACTCTCTGCAGGTTTTCATGTACCAATCATGGAATCTTCGCATCATCATTGTTAGAGATTTTTCATCTTTGACGAGAGGCTTCCCGTACTCGCACCTGTGTTCGTCCACCTCCAAGAAATCATAATGTACATCGTCGGGCAGATAATCTCCAAGATTGCTATAACCAGGCGCCATCCTCGGATCATTAGCGACGATGTTGCTAGACACCTTGAGCGGGGGGCACGATTGGTCCGCTTGTTCGCCGAGCTGGGCAATTTTTTCCCAGCTGCTCGTCGTTCTTTTAACCTTTCATCACTTCTAGTACTTCCCGACCGCTTCGCTTCGAGATATGACTTTTCAATAATGCGGTCATAGTTGGCTTTCGGCGGAGACTTTGGTGGTTTCTTTAGGGCATCTAGAGTGCGCTTCGCTTTCACCGGCTCTATCTTCTCCTCCGGAGGTGGATGTTTCTTTGCTTTCACCCCTTCAAAGAATTTCGTCACTTCGGTCCGCATGATATTCGTGTTTTCCACGACGGTCCTCTCATATGGTAACTTCTCTGGAGTCTTCAGAGAAGGACAGAATCTGTATTTCCTCCCGCCTCTGGCTGTACAGCTAGACGCCGGAGCAGACGGAGTGGCTGCGGCTGTCTTCTTTCGTGCTTTCTTACGAGGCGGAGGAGAAGGACTACGACGCTCCGGAGCAGCCGGAGCGGCGGCGGGTCTCTTCCGCCCTTGCTGGCGAGGCGGAGAAGGAGGAGGCTGGCTGCTCGGGTGCGCCGGTGCGGGCGGAGAAGCAGGCGGAGTGCCGCCACGCGCCGGAGAAAGAGGCTGAGTGCCCTGACCACTCGCCGGAGGAGGAGGCCGAGGCGGAGGCGGAGTGCCATGACTCGCCGGAGGAGGAGGAGGAGGAGGAGGACGCGGAGGCGTCCAGTTCGGCAAGTTGATCAGCTCCTTCCGCCATAGGCATGGAGTCTTCAAAGAAGAACCCAGCCGAGTCTCCCCTTCACCCGTAGGGTGGTCAAGCTGGAGGTCCTCAAATCCATCCGTTATTCGATCCACCATCACCCTAGCATATCCTTCTGCGCTAGGTTCAGTAGGTAGAACAGAGCCAACAGCCACCTTGACTTTGAATGTCATCCATTGTGTCATAAGGTGGCAATGTTGAGACTCTGTGATAGCATCCACGGGGTAGCTAGCAGGAGCCATGAAGACAGGCTCCTGCTGAAGCTGCTCGGTGGAAGCCACACTGCTTCTCCGCTGAGATGGCGGGGTAGCTTCGGGGGAAGCTTCAACAGGTCGCTTGCTGCGATTTGCTTCTCGTTCCTCTATCGCTAGTACCCTTGCGTGTCGCGCCTGCAGTTGGGTATGCTCCACTTTTTTCCTCCTCTCCTTGCATTTGTAACCGCCTGCGTCCAGAAACCCAACCTTCCACGGAACGGAGCCTGGCATGCCTCGTGTCCGTCTAGGGTGCTCAGGATTCCCGAGGGCCATTGTGAGCTCGTCGTTCTCTCTGTCTAGAACGAACGTCCCTTGTTGGGCTCCCTCGATATACTCCTGAATCCTCGTGACTGGTATTCTTACTTGCTCGTCCGTCCAAACGCAATTTCCTGATACAGGGTCCAAGGTTCCGCCAGCACCGAAGAACCAAGTCCGGCAACGGTCTGGCCACCTGAATGTCTTTGGTTCGACCCCTTTATCAAGCAGGTAATTCTCAGCCTTCGCCCACAACGGTTGGGCTTTGAGGTAGCCACCTGAACCCGTGCGATGGTGAAGCTTCTTCTTTACAGCATTCTTATTTTTTGTCACTGACATCTTCTTACTCTTGTCCGATGTCTTGTGGGCCACAAATGCGGGCCTGTGATATCTGATCTTCTCATACCGGCCGATGAATTCTGGTATCTCTTCTTTGTCGACAAATCTTTTCAGCTCATTCTTCCACCTCCTGAATAGTTCTGCCATCTTCTTAAGAGCATGAGACTTGATCAATTGCTCTTTAACTGGCTTCTCCGGATCCTTCTCTGGCGGTAGGGTGAAATTTAACTTCAGCGCGGTCCAAAGATCTTCTGTCTGCATATCGGAGACATAAGACACATCAGGGTCTTCTTCAACCGGCTTTAACCATTGGTGGATGCTGATCGGGATCTTGTCCGTAACAAGAACCCAGCACTGAGCAGCAAATGCTTCCTTTGTCCGGATGGGTTCAATTGGCATGCCATCGCGCGCGATTTCTATGATCTCAAACCTTTCATCCGAGCGCAACTTTTTCTTCGGGCCTTGTCTCTTTACCGAATTTGTGCTCGATCCGGAGGGCTAGAAAAAAGAAGAAAGAGGAGAGTTCAGTAATATATGTTTACATACCAAAAACAATTAATGCATCAATTAGCTAGCTACAGTCAGCACATGCTTAATTAATAAATATACCTGGCCGGACTCCGTTTGGTCACCGGAGCCGTCATCACGGTGTCCTTCTTGCACCGGCATTGGGTCACGGAAGCCATCATGATCATGTCCTTCCTCCTCCATTGTTCAATCACCGTAGTTTTCTTCTTCACCCTCTCCTTCCAGACCATCGGTGTCATTGAGAAACGACAAGACGGCCTCACTTCCGTGTGCGATTATGTCCCCCAACATCGCTTCTTTTGCTTCGTCTCGGGGGTCCATAGTTTCTGCAAATTTTTACAACAGGGCAATTATTATTCAAACATGACAGATGGATATATTAGTGGCAAACGTAGAACTAGCTAGCTAATCACAACAAGAAATCATATTAATTAGTGGCCTCGACGCTGCTTCTCTAGGGTTTGGGGTGGCCTCGATCGGCAACACTTCAAGGGTTTGGGGTGGCCTCGACAACACTTCAAGGGTTTGGGGTGGCCTTGACGACAACGCTCTTTTAACTTGGTAAATTTGGGTGGCCTCGAGAGAGTTTGTCGGGTAGGGGCGCCAAGGAGGGGTAGGAGACCGACATCGTTTTTTCTACGGTTTGGGTGTCCTCGAGAGTTTTGGTCGAGCAAGAGGGCCGGCGGGTGCTCCCGTGGTATAAATTATCACGGTCGAGAGGGGGTATATATATCGACCGCCCATCATATCAAAGTTATTTTGGAACGGAGTTCCCAATAAAACTTAAGAAGAGGAAGTAGAAGATAAAAAAAGAGGAGAAGAAGAAAAAAAAGGAGAAGAAGAAGGAATAGAGGAGAAGAAGAAAAAATAGACTCTATTTTTTCTTCTTCTCCTCTATTCCTTCTTCTTCTCCTCTTATTTTTCTTCTTCTTCCTCTTCTTAGTTCATTCCTTCTACCTTTCGTCCTAGCTAGATATATAAAACTTTTCTAAAAAATGTTATCGGGGAGGTGGTATATGACCTCCCCTCATAGTGAAATTATCGGGGAGGGGGTATATCGACCCCACCCCCCTCATCATGCATATATAGCTACCACATATATATATATACATTGGAAAAAAATACATATATGCAATAAAAACATTAATACACATATGAACAAAAAATACATATATGAACAAAAACATGTTGTGAACAAAAAAATTAATGTAATAAATCTAATAAGAAATTAATCTAATAAAAAACATGCTCTGAACTTACATATAGCCACATACATACAAATATACATTATATATATATGAACAAAAATTAATCTAATACAAAATAGAAACAGAGCTGCACCAGCCATGGCGGCTCACAATGGGACGTCTGGCGATGGCGAAGCGGGGAGGCGAGGCGCCCGGCTGGGCGGGCTGCGAATGGGCTCGGCGTGAGGAAGGGCCGACGGCGACGGCGTGGTCGGGGCAGGGCGGCGCGACTCTGAAGTCGGAGGCGGGGCGGCGGCGGGCGACGGCGCGAAGGCGGCGACAGCGTCGGTGGCAGGGGCCGCGCGACAACGGCGTCGAAGGCAGGGGCGATGACAGCGACGGCGACGAGGAGCAGCGTTGGGTATATATGCTGGACAAATGCTACCTTTAGTCCTGGTTGGTGCCACTAACCGTGACCAAAGGTCAATTTTCGGCAGCCCAAAGGGCGGGAAACGGCGGCCTTTGGTCCCGGTTGGTGGCACCAATCGGGACTAAAGGGGGGCATTGGTACCGGTTGGTGCCACGAACCGGTACCAATGCACCCCTTTAGTCCCGGTTGGTGCCATCAACCTGGACCAAAGGCCATGTGCTGCTGTGCCCGCGTCGAAAGTTTAGTCCCATCTCGCTATTTGAGAGGGGCGCGCAGTGGTTTATAAGCCCCACTGCTGCACCCCTCTCGAGCTCCTCTCCATTGCAGGCTTACGGGCCTAATTGTCACTGCTATGCCTGATGGGCCTACTGGGCCTTCTGCGGCCTGAATCCTGACCCATCGTTGGGTTTCTAGTCGTATTCAGGCCGTGGTGGCCCAGTAGGTGGCATATTTTTTGCCTGTTTTTTTGTTTTCTTTTTTGCTTTATTTATTTTGTTTTGTTTCTACTTACAACAAAAAACTTATTTATTTTTTATATTTTTTCTAATTACTTATTTATTTTACTTTATGATATTTTTTTTGCTATTAAAGTTTCTAACAAAAAAAGTCCTTTAAGAAAATTCTTTTTGCTTTTAATGATTTTGAACACAAAATACTTCGATAATTTTAGTTGCATCAATTTTATATAATTTTAGTTTCAATGATACTAGAGGTTGCTTATAATGTTTTGAACAGAAAATACTTTGATAATTTTAGTTTAATAAATTTTATTAAGTATATTAAAGTTTATTTTATTTTGTTTGTACTTATATATTTTATTAAAGTTTATATTATTTTGTTTCTAGTTACTTATTTATTTTATTTGTTATTTTTCATGCACCATTTTTCATGCATTTACTGATTATTTTGAGCTATATGGCCCTAAAAATGAAAAGCATTTCAAATGAACTCTGAAAAGGTTGAAAGTTGGCATGGTATCATCATTTGACCCACATAGCATGTAAAAGAAAGTAGAGAGGGTTACGACAAAAACTGGATGCACTTCGTGTACAAAACGGACAATCTCTTTCGAAGTATCAGGGTTTCTACGAAAACTTGTCTGTTACAAAGGGATTTCATTTTTTTAACTTATTTGAACTCCAGAGTTTTTCTGTGTTCAAAATGCACCCTTCAAAGCCACATCATTAATTTTCAACCCTTTCTGACTTCATTTGTTATTTTTCATGCATTTACTGATTATTTTGAGCTATAAGACCCTGATATTGAAAAGAATTTCAAATGAACTCTGAAAAGGTTGAACTTGGCATGGTATCATCATTTGACCCACATAGCATGTGCAAGAAAGTAGAGAGGGTTACGCCAAAAATTGGATGCACTTCGTGTACAAAACGGACAATCTCTTTCGAAGTACCAGGGTTTCATACGGAAACTAAATGCTCACAAAGGGATTTCATTTTTAACTTATTTGAACTCCAGAGTTTTTCCGTGTTCAAGATGCACCATTCAAAGCCACATCATCAATTTTCAACCCTTCGACTTCATTTGTTATTTTTCATGCATTTACTGATTATTTTGAGCTATAAGACCCTGAAATTGAAAAGCATTTCAAATGAACTCTGAAAAGGTTGAAAGTTGGCATGGTATCATCATTTGACCCACATAGCATGTGCAAAAAGTAGAGAGGGTTACAGCAAAAACTAGATGCACTTCGTTTACAAAACGGACAATCTCTTTCGAAGTATCAGGGTTTCATCCGGAAACCCGTCTGTTACAAAGGGATTTCATTTTTTAACATATTTGAACTCCAGAGTTTTTCTGGGTTCAAAATGCACCATTCAAAGCCACATCATCAATTTTCAACCCTTTCTGACTTCATTTGTTATTTTTCATGCATTTACTTATTATTTTGAGCTGTAAGACCCTGAAATTAATAAGTGACGAAATTAATAGAAGTTCATCATCACATTAAAACCAAAGTACATACACAGTTCTCATTGAACAACATATATAGCTCTCCGGAGCATCTAATTAAACCATACATTGAAATTATGTAAAACATTTCAATGCAACAAGAAATGCGATCATAATCGCAAACAAGGTAACCATTGATCCAACTGCATAATGATACCAAGCCTCGGTATGAATGGCATATTTTCTAATCTTTCTAATCTTCAACCGCATTGCATTCATCTTGATCTTGTGATCATCGACGACATCCGCAATATACAACTCCAATATCATCTTCTCCTCCTCAATTTTTTTTATTTTTTCCTTCAAGTAATTGTTTTCTTCTTCAACTAAATTTAACCTCTCGACAATAGGGTCGGTTGGAATTTCCGGTTCAACCACCTCCTAGATAAATAAAATATATGTCACGTTGGCCGGCATAATTGTCATAGACAATAAATGAACCAAATAGTTATAAAAAGATAATATATACCACATCCGAATCATAGACAGGATGAGGGCCGACGGGGGTGGATACCAAAACCATCACACCATATAATAAGAAGGAATAATAAAAGTAAGAAAAATAGACAAGTATCTATCTGAAGTAAGAATTTTTTTCTTTCAGAAAGAAGATAAGAACAAGTATCTATCTGTGGAGTGCTCTGCTGTGGCGATGGGGGTATATATAGGCAGCTCCTTTGTCCCGGTTCATGGCTGAAACCGGGACTAAAGCACATTCATCTGTCCCGGTTCAAGCCAAGAACCGCGACCAATGGTTGTGGGCCAGGAGCAAGGCACATTGGTCCCGGTTCGTGCCTAGAATCAGGACAAATGGGTCCCCGCGAACCGGGACCAATGCCCACGAGTCCCTGGCCGGCCCCCTGGGCTAACGAACCGGGACGAATGCCCCCATGGGTTCCGGTTCGTGACTGAACCGGGAATAATGGGCTTGCCCTGCCCAAAAAAAATCCCTGTTTACTACTAGTGCCCATATCCGCGGGCGCGGCTATCGATAGATTATACACACTCTGCTGAGGTTAGTACACTGTACCCACACCACGGAACCCATGGCCTCGTGCTCCCATTCGGGTGGACCAACGGTGTTCCTAAAAAACCGATCTACGGCCATGACACTCTTCCAGGCACTCCGACAAACTCCCCTTTGGGATAAGTCATGGTTGGCCCCGATGTCACCTCATGATATCCAGCGGCCACCGTCGTGGAAAAACAAAACCATCCCAAACGGGGACAAGAGCGCTCAAACCCACATGGGCACACAAGGCTTATGTCCGCCTAGTTGATCTGGGTAGTGCGCGCCCATAACCTTCCCTTGTTGGAGGCACCGGTGAGAGGCACGACAATAGACCAAGTTAGGAGCCCCCATAAAGCAAGTGTGGCTGCACTGGTCAGTTCGATTTCGATGGCACTTTGACTCAGCCAACAGGTGTTCAATTTCGATTAATGTCCGGTTTAACTTGAATGTAATAAGCTGTGTCATAATAACATGATGAAATATCAATGCATATGAGCATGATATCAACATGAGCATGGATGAACGACACCACTATTTAGCATATCAGCAACAACAAATCATTCACCTACTGAATGCACCTGAGCATGGCATAATAATGAATAACTCAAAACAACACTACATAAGAACATAGCATGACCACTAGCATCGAAAATATTTACCATAAAAGAACATGATAATAATACTAGCAAGTAACTATTTAAACAACTGAAGCAAAATGACCATATCATAAGGATAAGCATGGATTAACGAGCATATATGAAGCATTCACCAAATTTTAACCGGCACACAATATTTAAATATTCAAGTGGAAACCAAGGCTACTACAAATCCATCATGCAAGCGGCTGTCGTGACTTGCTTGGGAAAGAAGAGGTCACCGGGAAGAAGTGCAGAAGGATCGCGACAAGATTCGCCGAAAACAGTTCTCTCCCGGAGGGGATAGATAAGGGCAAGGGCAAATTGATCATTTTCACAGTGGGACCACCTAGTGAAAATGATACCAACAGATAGAGCTCGACAACACGAAGAAGTAGGCTTTGGAATCACCTCATTTGGAGTCTTGGTTGAAAAGGTACGGTCGTTTAAAGCTCAGGGACCAATGTGTAACAGAAGTATTCACAAACAGGCCCCTGGCTGATTAAACAGAACGTGCCTTTCTAGGGAATATGCTTTCTAACAGAGAAAGCGTATTTTAGGTTGAAGCAGGGCCAAAGTACGCTTTCGGTGGAGGAAAATGTATTCCAAAGAATACGTTTTTACTTATCCACGTTAGCGACTCGGGTCAACGCGCGCTGAGGCTGACACGGGGGGCCTGTGGGAGGTGGGGCCCGCCTGGCCCGTGGCCGTCTTCAACCTCGCTCCTGCCCGTGAGGCAGAGGCAGGGCGTGCAGCGCTGGAGCTGTCCCGGGCGACTCCGGCTGCCTTCGGCAGAGCTCCGGCCACTGGTGTGCTCGGGAGGGGGAGTCGCATCCATCCAGAGGGAAAACGAGCGTCGGGGAAGGGCTGGGACGACAGCGTCACGCGGCAACAGAAAGCAGGGGAGGTGGCGGCTGATCTTGGGAACAGCGGCCACAGCCACTCCAGCGACTAGTTGAGGGGAGGGGGAGGCTTGGTGGGTAGTGGGGAGGCCTCTGGTGATGGTGGACGGAAGGGAGGTGCTCGAGTTCGGGCTAATTTAGCTAGCGAGGAGCGGCAGCCATGGTGGCCAACCGAGGCGAGGAGGGGCTCTGGAGGCAAACAGATGGGTCGAGGAGGTTGGTGGGACGGTGTAGAAGAGCTTGGTGAGCTCGGGGCACCTCGGGGCTGGCTTAAATAGCCGGGGCGACGTGGGTGGGCGAGCACGGCCGCGGGACACGTCACCGGAGCCGCGGACGGATGGGCACGCGAGCTTGGTCGATGGTAGGCGACGAGAGGGTACATGGGGGAGCTCATGGTGCAGAAGGAGGCTAAGGGGCATGCGGAGGAAGACGCAGCGGCGTGAACAGAGGCTGCCGAGCACTGTATACCCGTGGGCGCGCGGTGACGAACTCCGACGAGCGATCTACAGGAGGGGGAGAGGGGTCCAGGGAGACAGAGGCGGCACGGGGGAGCTGTTGGACATCTCTGGGCTTGCGAGAACGAAAAGTAGGAGAGGGTCCCGAGGAAGAAACCAACTGCTGCGGCTTGAAGCTACGTCAGTATTTCCCCAAAGAGGAAGGGATAATGCAGCACAGCGGCGGTAGGTATTTCCCTCAGTTATGAGACCAAGGTTATCAACCAGTAGGAGAACTAAGCAACACTACGTAAACAACACCTGCACATAAATAACAAATACTCGCGACCTGAGGTGTAAAAGGGGTTGTCAATCCCTTTCGGGTAGCGGCGCCAGTAATTGGCAAACGAACGTGAATAAATTGTAGTAGATTGATAGATCAAACGCCAAATAAAATAAAATAGGAATAAATTGCAGCAAGGTATTTTTTGTATTTTTGGTTTAATGGATCTGAAAATAAAAGGGCAAATAAAATAGATCGCAAGGCAAATAGTATGAGAAAGAGACCCGGGGGCCGTAGGTTTCACTAGTGGCTTCTCTCGAGAAGAATAACAAACGGTGGGAAAACAAATTACTGTTGGGCAATCGATAGAACTTCAAATAATCGTGACGATATCCAGGAAATGATCATTATATAGGCATCACGTCCAACATTAGTGGACCGACTCCTGCCTGCATCTACTACTATTACTCCACACATCGACTGCTACCCATCATGCATCTAGTGTATTAAGTTCATGCAGAAACGGAGTAATGCAATAAGAACGATGACATGATGTAGACAAGATCTATTTATGTAGAAATAGACCACATCGTTTTATCCATAGTAGCAACGATACATACATGTCGGTTCCCCTTCTATCACTGGGATCAAGCACCATAAGATTGAACCCACTACAAAGCACCTCTTCCCATTGCAAGATAATTTCAGGACCCCGATCCGAAGCCACATCGATCTAGCATGTAACACATCATATCAATTTGTGGCCTCACGCACGGTATTCCCACGGGTGCCACCTTACCTGGCCCGGGACCGTTTGCGTCTTTTGGCTCACGTATATGATACTGTCGCTAGCATCCATACGACAAAGAACCCGGGCCGACATGACTAGTCGTGAAACCAAAGTGGCACTAACTTATAGGGACATGCATACATGACCCAGCAACGAACGTGTCGGTCATGAGCGAGTGAATTCGGGCTGTAGCAACTGGGCTAGCAGGCCTATGAAAGACACCGCGTGACATTTCCCCGAAGGGACAGACACAGGATCGAAGGAGGACACATGCCGGCCAGTCTAAGTGTTCCGGAGCAGTAGAAACTAGGCTAACAGGACTCCGGTAAAACGGGCTGTAGCTGACTACCATGGCTCAGTGGAAGAACTAGACTACATTTCCCCATAAGATAGGCAACCAAGGATAAACAAATAGGTTGTCGGATCCCACACATACCAAGCATTTCAATCATACACACAATATGCCCGATATGTGTAAATACAAAATGGCATCACAACAAAACACTACAACTCAAGTTTATTCATTAGGCACCGAAGAGCCAAATATTACAAACATGGGTCTGATGACCCAGCATTCAAGTCATACAAGCAACAAGCACATGCGGAAGCTTAACTTGTCTGAGTACAGACAACTACAAATGAAAAAGGGTAAGAAGCCTGACTATCTACATGATCCTACCGAGGGCACAAGATCATAGCTGAGGTAACAAGCTAAACGTCGAAGTCCACGCGGAACTACTAGCGAGACTGAAGTCTCTCTGCAAAAACGTAAATTAAGAAAACGTGAGTACAAATGTACCTAGCAAGACTTACATCAGAACTAGCTACATATGCATCAGTATCAACAAATGGGTGGTGGGGTTTAACTGCAGCAAGCCAGCTTCGACTCGGTGGCTATCCTGAACTAACACTACAAGTAACTCTTTTGAGGTGGCGCACACGAGTCCACATATTCACCATATCAAATACACCACTATGGATCTGCTCCCGTCTCCCTACGAGAACGCTATCCATAGCACTCACGCTTATCTTGCGTATTTTAGATTATCCACTTTCACTTGTCTATGAATTGTACAGGAAACCCAGAAGTCCTTTACTGCGGACACGGCTATTCGAATAGATGATGTTAACCCTGCAGGGGTGTACTTCTTTACACACGCTCTCGCCACTTACCACCATGTACACGTCTTGTATCTCGGCAACCTTCAAGCGGAAGCCTGGCGAGGGAGTCGGCCATGACCTGACTAACCACACAAGTCTCTAGTCCAGGTTTATCGCCTATTCGGGTTCCATCCGCAAGGAGATCTGGACGGGGTGTCGCTCACGGCCCGAAACGATGAGATCAGTGTTCCCGAGGCACCCAACAGGCATCCCGGTACACCGTGCCTCGAGTCTCTACCGCATCATAGCCCACCCCTAGGGTCAGCGCTACGCACGGCCCCCAACACATATCCTACAAACACCAGAAACTAGTTGCAACTCCTGGACAGAGATCAAGGCGATTAATAAGTCGAGAGGGGCACTTAAGCATTCCAATGCATGGTAGTAATTGTTCATGGATCACAAACACAGAACTCAGTTCCTGAGGACGGCTCCAATGAGACAACCCACCATGTACTCCTACATGGCCTCTCACTGCTACCTTTACCAAATCGTGTTCACACACTTAGTTCTCAACAGTAGGACATGTTCACCATATTCCAATTCACTCCCGATGACTCAGACCTGACTTAACTCTAAGCAGTAGCAGGCATGACAACAAGCATGAATGAGTAGGCACATCAGGGCTCAAACAATTCCTACTCATGCTAGTGGGTTTCATCTATTTACTGTGGCAGTGACAGGCCATGCAGAGGAAAGGGGTTCAACTACCGCAACATGTAACAGTTGAATTGTTGTTGTCCTAATGCAGTAAAAGAAAGCAGGAGCGAGAGAGTGGGATTGTATCGGAATGCACAAGGGGGTTTTGCTTGCCTGGCACTTCTGAAGATAATATAGTTCTTCATCGATGTCATCGAACTCATCGTCGAAACATGTCTATCGAGAGGGAACAACCACCGACAAACAAAGAAGAAACATAATCAATGCCGTGCAACAATATGATGCATGAACGTGACATGGCAATATGCTGTTGATTGGCCTAATGCAACTAGCAACAAGTTAAATGGAGTGGTTTGAACACTAGGTTCAAATTCAAACTCCATATGTGATTTCTTAAATGCCATTTAATTGAATTATCCTAAACAGAGGACATAAGTTGCTCTCTCATGCATGCAAATGACAAACATATTATTTTAGATTTTTCTGATCATTTTTCATATATAAATTATTCCATTGGAGTTATAGATTATTTTATATGGATTTTTGAAGTTTAAGCCATTTTCTGGAATTTCCTGGATTAATGAAAACGCCAGAAAGGCTTTATTGTGTCAGCATGACGTCAGCAGGTCAACCGGGGCTGCTCCAAGTCAAACCTATCATGTGGGGTCCATACGTCAGTGACACGGGGGCTAAACCCGGTCAAACCCAATGCTGGCTGGGTTTGACCCTGCAGTAGGGCCCGCTGTTAGTGGCTGTTAGGGTGATTAGCTGGCTAGGTTAGCGCCTAATGACGTCCATGTCATCCGTCGCCGGAGTTTCACCGGCGACGACCATTTCGCGCGGCGGAGATCGTCGGGATTTCGCTACAGCCCACGGTTTTAGGTGGGGTTTTCTCCTACGTGTTCCTGGGAGCGAGCTGCGTCGACCAGTGGTGGTGGACGGAGCTGCGGTGGCTAAGATCAACGACGGCGACCAGAACAGCGGCGGCCGGAGTTCGGACATGTTCCATTTGGCGCTAGGGGGCACAACAGGTCCAACGGGTGAACGCGCCCGGCTCCTTGGAGCGTGCTAAGCACGGGGCGATGCTCAGGCGCAAGCTTTAATGGCTGCAGTGGCAGTGGCCACATGGCCGGCGGCGTGCAAGCTTTCGGGCAAGGTGGCGCCAGAGCTAGGGGACGAGCGGGGTGACAGGGCTTGGGGCGAAACGACGAGGAGCTCACCTCGAGTGGAAGGGGATGCTCAGAGGGCTCGAGGACGGGCGGGGTCGGACGAATCGGGCGACGGCATCCGGCAGTCGTGGACGGGGGAAAAACGCCGCGGCGTCGTCTTGGGGGCATCCGGGTTCAATGGGTCGGCGTAGAGGGGCTTGGGGTCCGGGCGGAGCACGGGGTCACGGCCACGGTGCAAGGGAACGGCGGTGGGCGCAGCGGCAGTGAGCGGCGGCAACGACGTGCTCGGGCAGAGAGGGAGAGATCCAGGGAAGGGGGTGAGAGCGAGGGAGAGTGAGAGAGTGAGGCAGGGATGTGCGTGGCGCCATCTGGGCGCGTCGGGGAGAAGGCGGCAAGTAGGACATGTTCCGGCGTGTGCTAGCGCGCGGCGAGCACGCGCCTCTCGTCCGACTGGCTCAAGGTCACGGACGACTGGCACTTGGGCCAGATGGGCCACGCAGTGCCAGGCCACCAAGTTAGTTGGCCCAGGTAGGTTGGTCTGCCAGGTGAGCTCTCTTTCTCTACATTGTTTTCTTTTCTATTTCTGTAATTTGTTTCTGATCTAGTAAAAATACTAATTCAATTTATTTTCTTCTGATAAATTTGTAGGGACTAAATGAATTATTCCAAAGCCCCTCACAATTTTCCAGATTTATTGGAGCAATAGAAATATATTTATAGAATATATTTGCTCCAATTCCAATAAAGAATGAATTAATTCAAAGCCCAAATATGTCCTGCAAAAATGTTAACCATTTTTGGTAGATGCTTCCACCTTATTCCAGAAATGATGAACATTTTTAAAGGGCATTTTGAGTTCATTGAAAAAGATTCTACTTGAACCTGTTTGATTTAATTGGTGCTAGGGTTTGGATCACCCCCATTTCAAATTCAAGTTGAATTTAAACATGATGCATGGAGTCTCATAGATGCAACTAACTACAAGCAATTCTAGGGCTGTGACAACTCACCTCCACTAAACAAGAATCTCGTCCCGAGATTCAAGATGTGAAGTAAGAAGATAGAGGGGTCACAAAACTATCACAGTCTTCATGATCCATTTGCCCTTCTCGAAGATGTTGATTCATTGCTTCAAATTGATCTTGACGTCTTTGCTTTCGAGATCTTTATCCAACACGATGACGACAGAAGGAAACTCTAGAGAAAACGTTCTCCTCGAAGGTCGATCACTCAAGATCAACTCACGGAATGAGATGTAGAAACATCTCTTGAGCTGAGAGGCAAAACACACCTTAAAAAGGATGGAAGAAACTATTGACGAGGGTTTCTAAGTAGCGAGGAGGAACTGCCATGATCCCATAAGGGGCACCTTGGAGGAGGTGACTCGTAGAATCACCCTTATGTGGAAAAAAGAATTACTTTTGACACAGAGATCATTGAAACTCTTTATACCAGTCTAAGGCAAATCACAATCGATCATTGGAAGGGGTTCAAACGAATGGCATACTCCAACTTGAATGGATGATGTGGACTAACTTGTTGAAGACAACACAATGGATGATTTTTGCTTATCACCGGAAATGGATGGGACCCATGGTAAGTCCACTTTTGAAGATGATCCCGAACAAAAATTGCTGAGAAGGGCATCCCATGGGAGATTGGCACAATGGCGGTGCAAGACGGGAACAAAACGCAAATGTTGGGAATGTCCCAACCATCATATCTGCCTGAGATTCAGATCTGGTTAGAAACAGGATACTTCAGACTCACATGTCTGAAAGGAAGAGTTGCAACACAAATCGACGAGATAACATTGCGAGACTCTCGGGAGATGAACTACGATACCAAGCTCCAAAACATGAGCTGGTTCTACTACATACATGTGAACACGTTGTCCAAGACAAGCATGACCATATAGTAGTCTTACAATGAAACACTACCGAGTTCTGATTGGGAACCATCATTGTGGAGAGCGAAGTCCTATGCATTTACCTTTGGGTCCTTAAGGATTAGCACTTAAGAACTTCTTTTCCTTGAACAAATCAATCAGTGGCTTGGTGTGCTAGAGATTCATATAGAATGAAGGTTTCAAGTCTGCAGACCACATAATACTTCGCACGTATGCATGACTGACTTGGGATGATTCCAGAGGAAGCAACATTGACTTCCTCGAATTCACGGCGGCAACTTGCATCAAATGCACATGAATTAGAGGAAGTCACTTCTTTCATCCGAACATATACTTCATGAATGGGACATGAAGATAATGCTTATAAAAGTTTCCAACACTAACTTAGATGTTCAACATGAACCCTGGACAAGATGAAAATGTTGTCAATGGGCTTAACAACAATCCATCCAGGCTTCCATATAGGTGGAATTCCCCAATTAAGTGAACATGGTGATAGCATTGGTCAGAACCAAAAGATATAACAGTGTATGCCCAAGGAATCAACCACGAGCAAGACAACATTACGAACATCATTGGTTATGATTTGATTTGACGATAGCCCATACTCAAATCAAGGGTTGGATAAGACAATAGCGCCGTCAACTGACCACGGGGATCAGTCGATGAGGATATCATCTTTCTTCATCAAACACACAAACGCAAGGATATCTCTTTGAGAATGAACTAAGTGGGATAAGCTTTCATTTTCGAAATCTCCAAGTTGTTATTGAGCTCAACCAACTATCTCAAGGTATCCAGCACAAATCCTTAGAGAAAGGGTGATTTATGGAAAACCAACTTGATCACGAACTCAACATAGCGGTCAGGTGACAACCTGGTAATACTTCCAAGAATATATTCGGAAAATCACGAACCACCGATATGTTATTAAGCTCGAGAACAATTTTTCTTTTCAAGACAAGACGATATGATCAAAAGAGTGAGGGATTAGCACAATCCTAACCCATTGATCGAAGAGTGCAACTGAAATAAGGACTAGGTAGCACAATCAATCTTAGAATGGTGGTTTAGTAACCAACACGCTATGAATGAATTTATCGTCCATTAACTACCAAGCAACGAGGTTGCTAGTTGTATTAGTTTCACACATCATAGTTTACTTGTCGACATTCTGGTTACAATAACACAGAGACCGAGGAATGGATGATAATGGTGAGAAGTATCACAATATCAAGAGTTCATAAGAGGTTGTGCAATTCCTATGATATTCTTGACATAAAGAGGGTAATACTCCAAGGTAGAACAGAATCAAATGCTGGATTGGCATTTGATTTGCGGGTTACAACTGCTTTGACCCAATCCTGGATATGCATGAGGTACTGGAGTTTGTTTCTCCTAGTCATTCTGGAATAGAATGGCTTGACGAACCACAAGAGTAATAGGCATCGATAACACGAGTGCACGACTACTCTTGACTACAAATTGATAGACGGAGATCAGAAAACTACTAATGAGGGACAACTCAAAGAACATATGATTTTCTGAGTTATGGATGCATGGATTAGCATGTTATTTCTTCCGGATAACCCATGCAGAAAGGTTGAACTGGCAGAGTCACAATATAGAATGGAGAACTCATCGAGAGCACTGCTGTTGTGATCTTTTGGTTCAGGAGAACTCTTGCCATATTGGTTCATGGTATTGGAAGAACGATGTACCATGGACCTCGAGAACTATCGCAAAGGTTACTAATATCATAAAGGAACTAGCAAACACTATCGAAAGGAGGTAAGTAGAGTGAATCTCGGGTTCAAGAACCCAGGAATAGAATACCTACTAACTAATAACATCACGGGATGCTTTCGAGAATGATGGCCAGAATCATCACACTAGGAATATAAAGCATGGCTAGCTTACTAGGTGACTCTCTAGAACACCTAGGGTCATAATAATAGCTCCAACATATATGTCATGGAAATAGAGTACCCCAACTCATCGATTAGTGTGGTTGAACTGGCCCAAAGGGACATCGGGAACGGAAAGAAGGGATTTGCAAATGAATCAGACTATTCAGAAACCTGGGATGACTCGGACAGCATAACGGATGTAAATGCTCAAAATGATTTGAGACATGATGCAAAATGGTGGCATAACCACTCAACAACATCATATCAAGGTTCCAAGTCCAACTAACAACATACTGGAGTAGTAGAAACTGAACTGGGGCTTGAGACCAACAATCCTAGGAGTCTACAGATTAGTAACACGTGATCCTGATAGAAAGACGAGGATGCCTAGTTTCTTAACCCCGTAGAAGAGAAGAGGATGACTCAGATCAGAAGGGCATAAGGTAAAGGAGTAAAAGATCCTTATGTTCCCTTGCACAATCAATTCCCTTATATAACTAAAGCATTTCTAGACACGACTTCGACCGGTTTGTCTTGGTAATCCTACAGGCAGTCAGGCTCTGATACCAAAGCTGTCAGGACCCCGATCCTAAGCCACATCGATCTAGCATGTAACACATCATATCGCTTTGCGGCCACATGCACGGTATTCCCACGGGTGCCACCTTACCTGGCCCGGGACCGTTTGCGTCTTTTGGCTCACGTATATGATAGTGTCGCTAGCATCCATACGACAAAGAACTCGGGCCGACATGACTAGTCATGAACCCAAAGTGGCACTAACTTACAGGGACATGCATACATGACCCAGCAACGAATGTGCCGGTCATCAGCGAGTGAATTGGGCTCTATCAACTGGGCTAGCAGGACTCTGAAAGACACCGCGTGATATTTCCCCGAAGGGACAGACACAGGATCGAAGAAGGACACATGTCGGGCAGTCTAAGTGTTCTGAAGTAGTAGCAACTGGGCTAACAGCACTCCGGTAAACCGGGCTATAGCAGACTACCATGGCTCAGTGGAAGCACTAGACTACATTTCCCCATAAGAGAGGCTAAACAGGATAAACAACTAGGTTGTCGGATCCCACCCATACCAAGCATTTCAATCATACACACAATATGCCCGATATGTGTAAATACAACATGGCATCACAACAAAACTCTCCAACTCAAGTATTTATTCATTAGGCTCCGAAGAGCCAGATATTACAAAGATGGGTCTGATGACCCAGCATTCAAGTCATACAAGCAACAAGCACAAGCGGAAGCTTAACTTGTCTGAGTGCAGACAACTACAAATGAAAAAGGCTGAGAAGCCTGACTATCTACATGATCCTGCCGAGGGCACAAAATCGTAGCTGAGGTAACAAACTAAACGTCGAAGTACACACATAACTACTAGCAAGACTAAAGTCTCTCTGCAAAAACATAAATTAAGCAAACGTGAGTACAAATGTACCCATCAAGACTTACATGAGAACTAGCTACATATGCATCAATATCAACAAAGGGGTGGTGGGGTTTAACAGCAGCAAGCCAGCTTTGGCTCGGTGGCTATCCTGAACTAACATTGCAAGTAACTCTTTTGAGGTGGCGCACACGAGTCCACATATTCACCATATCAAATACACCACTATGGATCCGCTCCCGTCTCCCTACGAGAACGCCATCCATAGCACTCACACTTATCTTGCATATTTTAGAGTATCCACTTTCACTTGTCTATGAACTGTACAGGCAACCCAGAAGTCCTTTATCGTGGACACGGCTATTCGAATAGATGATGATAACCCTGTAGGGGTGTACTTCTTCACACAAGCTCTCGCCACTTACCACCATGTACACGTCTTGTATCTTGGCAACCTTCAAGCGGAAGCCTGGAGAGGGAGTCGGCCACGACCTGACTAACCACACAAATCTCTAGTCCAGGTTTATCTCCTATTCGGGTTCCATCCGCAAGGAGATCCGGCCGGGGTGTCGCTCACGGCCCCAAGCGATGAGAGCAGGGTTCCCGAGGCACCAAACGGGCATCACGGCACACCGTGCCTCATGTCTCTACCGCATCATAGCCCACCCCTAGGGTCAGCGCTACGCACGGCCCCCTACACATATCCTAAAAACACCAGAAACTAGTTGCAACTCCTGGACAGAGATCAAGGCGATTAATAAGTCGAGAGGGGCACTTAAGCATTCCAATGCGTGGTAGTAACTGTTCATGGATCACAAACAGAGAACTCAATTCCTGAGGATGGCTGCAATGAGACAACCCACCATGTACTCCTACATGGCCTCTCACCGCTACCTTTACCAAATCGTGTTCACACACTTAGCTCTCAACAGTAGGACATGTTCACCATATTCCAATTCATTCCCGATGAATCAGACCTGGCTCAACTCTAAGCAGTAGCAGGCATGACAACAAGCATGAATGAGTAGGCACATCATAGGTCAAACAATTCCTACTCCTGCTAGTGGGTTTGATCTATTTACTGTGGCAATGACAGGTCATGCAGAGGAAAGGGGTTAAATTACCGCAGCATGTAACAGTTGAATCATTGTTGTCCTAATGCAGTAAAAGAGAGCAGGAGCGAGAGAGTGGGATTGTATCGGAATGAACAAGGGGGTTTTGCTTGCCTGACACTTCTGAAGATAATATAGTTCTTCATCGGTGTCATCGAACTCATTGTCGAAACACGTCTATAGAGAGGGAACAACCACCGACAAACAAATAAGAAACACAATCAATGCCATGCAACAATATGATGCATGAATGTGACATGGCAATATGTTGTTGATTTTCCTAATGCAACTAGCAACAAGTTAAATGGAGTTGGTTTGAACACTAGGTTCAAATTCAAACTCCATATGTGCTTTCTTAAATGCCATTTAATTGAATTGTCCTAAACAGAATACATAAGTTGCTCTAAGATGCATGCAAATGACATAAACATATTATTTGGATTTTTCTGATCATTTTTCATATATAAATTATTTACATTGGAGTTATAGATTATTTTCTATGGATTTTTGAAGTTTAAGTCATTTTCTGGAATTTCCTGGATTAATAAAAACGCCGGAAAGGCTTTATTGCGTCAGCATGACGTCAGCAGGTCAACCGAGGCTGCTCCAAGTCAAACCTGTCGTGTGGGGTCCACACGTCAGTGACACGGGGGCTAAACCCGGTCAAACCCAATGTTGACTGGGTTTAACCCTGCAGTAGGGCCCGCTGTAAGTGGTTGTTAGGGTGATTAGCTGGCTGGGTTTGTGCCTAATGACGTCCACGTCATCCGTTGCCGAAGTTTCGCCGGTGACGACCATTTCGCGCGGCGGAGATCGTTGGGATTTCGCTATAGACCACGGTTTGAGGCGGGGTTTTCTCCTACGTGTTCCTCGGAGGCAGCTGCGTCGACCAGTGGTGGTGGACGGAGCTGCGGTGGCTAGGATCAACGGCGGCGACCAGAATGGCGGCCGCCGGAGTTCGGACAGGTTTGGTTTGGCACTAGGGGCACAGCGGGTCCAACGGGTGAACGCGGCCGGCTCCTGGGAGCGTGCTGAGCACGGGGCGATGCTCAGGCGCAAGCTTCAGTGGCTGCAGCGGCAGTGGCCACATGGCCGGCGGCGAGCAAGCTTTCGGCCAAGGTGGCGCTAGAGCTAGGGGATGAGCAGGGAGACAGGGCTTGGGGCGAAATGACAAGGAGCTCACCTCGAGGGGAAGGGGATGCTCAGAGGGCTCGAGGACGGGCGGGATCGGACAGATCGGGCGACGGCATCCGGCGGCCGCCGCGACGTCGTCTTGGGGGCATCCGGGCTTCAGTGGGTCGGCGTAGAGGGGCTTGGGGTCTGGGCGGAGCTCGGGGTCACGACCATGGTGCGAGCAAACGGCGGTGGGCGCAGCGGCAGTGAGCGGCGGCGACGGCGTGCTCGGGTAGAGAGGGAGAGATCCAGGGAAGGGAGTGACAGTGAGGGAGAGTGAGAGAGTGAGGCAGGGAGGTGCGTGGCGCCATCTAGGTGCGTCAGGGGGAAGGCGGCAAGCTGGACGTGGCCCTGCGTGTGCCAGCGCGCGGCGAGCTCGCGCCTCTCGTCCGACTGGCTCAAGGTCACGGACGACTGGCACTTGGGCCAGATGGGCCACGCAGTGCCAGGCCGCCAGGTTAGTTGGCCCAGGTAGGTTGGGCTGCCAGGTGAGCTCTCTTTCTCTACTTTGTTTTCTTTTCTATTTCTGTAATTTGTTTCTGATCTAGTAAAAATAGTAAATCAATTTATTTTATTCTGATAAATATGTAGGGACTAAATGAATTATTCCAAACCCCTCACGTTTTTCCAGATTTATTGGAGAAATAGAAATATATTTATAGAATATATTTGCTCCAATTCCAATAAAGAATGAATTAATTGAGAGCTCAAGTATGTCCTGCAAAAATGTGAACCATTTTTGGTAGATGCTTCCACCTTAATCTAGAAATGATGAACATTTTTAAAGGGCATTTTGAGTTCATTGAAAAAGATTTTACTTGAACCTGTTTGATTTAATTGGTGCTAGGGTTTGGATCACCCCCATTTCAAATTAAAGTTGAATTTAAACATGATGCATGGAGTCTCACAGATGCAACTAACTACAAGCAATTCTAGGGTTGTGACAACTAACCCTCACTAAACAAGAATCTTGTCCCGAGATTCAAGACGTGAAGTAAGCAGACAGAGGGGTCACAAAACTATCACAGTCTTCATGATCCATTTACCCTTCTTGAAG
This sequence comes from Aegilops bicornis, assembly GCA_021605145.1. Classification (NCBI taxonomy): domain Eukaryota; kingdom Viridiplantae; phylum Streptophyta; class Magnoliopsida; order Poales; family Poaceae; genus Aegilops; species Aegilops bicornis. The sequence continues at coordinate 543,645,806 of CM038672.1, forward strand.
ATGTTGATTCATTGCTTCAAATTGATCTTGACGTCTTTGCTTTCGAGATCATTATCCAACACGATGACGACAGAAGGAAACTCTACAGAAAACGTTATCCTCGAAGATCGATCACTCAAGATTAACTCACGGAATGAGATGTAGAAACATCTCTTGAGCTGAGAGGCAAAACACACCTTAAAAAGGATGGAAGAAACAATTGGCAAGGGTTTCAAAGTAGCGAGGAGGAACTGCCATGATCCCATAAGGGGCACCTTGGAGGAGGTGACTCGTAGAATCACCCTTATGTGGCAAAAAGAACTACTTTTGACACAGAGATCATTGAAACTCCTTATACCAGTCTAAGGCAAATCACAATCGATCATTGGAAGGGGTTCGAAAGAATGGCATACTCCAACTTGAATGGATGATGTGGACTACCTTGTTGAAGACAACGCAATGGATGATTTTTGCTTATCACCGGAAATGGATGGGACCCATGGTAAGTCCACTTTTGAAGATGATCCCGAACAACAATTGCTGAGAAGGGCAGCCCATGGGAAATTGGCACAATGGCGGTGCAAGCCGGGAACAAAACACAAATGTTGGGAATGTTCCAACCATCATATCTGCCTGAGATTCAGATCTGGTTAGAAACAGGATACTTCAGACTCACATGTCTAAAAGGAAGAGTTGCAACACAAATCAAAGAGATAACGTTGCGAGACTCTCGGGAGATGAACTATGATAGCAAGCTCCAAAAACTGAGCTGGTTTTGCTACATACATTTGAACACGTTGTCCAAGACAAGCATGACCACATAGTAGTCTTACAATGAAACACTACCGAGTTCTGATTGGGAACCATCATTGTGGTGAGCGAAGTCTTGCGGATGTAGCTTTGGGTCCTTAAGGATTAGCACTTAAGAACTTATTTTCCTTGAACAAATCAATCAGTGGCTTGGTGTGCTAGGGATTCATATAGGATGAAGGTTGCAAGTCTCCAGACCACGGAATACTTCGCACGTATGCATGACTGACTTGGGATGATTCCAGATGAAGCAACATTGACTTTCTCGAATTCACGGCGGCAACTTGCATCAAATGCACATGAATTAGAGGAAGTCACTTCTTTCATCCGAACATATACTTCATGAATGGGACATGAATATAATGCTTATAAAAGTTTCCAACACTAACTTAGATGTTCACCTTGAACCATGGACAAGATGAAAATGTTGTCAATGGGCTTAACAACAATCCATCCAAGCTTCCATATAGGTGGAATTCCACAATTAAGTGAACATGGTGATAGCATTGGTCAGACCCAAAAGATATAATGGTGTATGCCCAAGGAATCAACCATGAGCAAGACAACATTACGAACATCGTTAGTTCTGATTTGATATGATGATAGCCCATACTCAAATCAAACGTTGGATAAGAAAATAGCACCGTCAATTGACCACGGGGATCAGTCGATGAGGATATCATCTTTCTTCATCAAACACACAAACGCAAGGATATCTCTTTGACAATGAACTAAGTGGGATAATCTTTCACATTCCAACTCTGCAAGTTGTTATTTAGCTCAACTAACTAGCTCAAGGTATCCAACACAAATCCTTGGAGAAAGGGTGATTTATGGAAAACCAACTTGATCACGAACTCAACATAGCTGTCAGGTGACAACCTGGTAATACTTCCGAGAAGATATTCGGAAAATCACGAACCACTGATATGTTATTAAGCTCGAGAACAATCTTGCTTTTCAAGACAAGACGATATGATCAAAAGAGTGAGGGATTAGCACAATCCTAATCCATTGACCGAAGAGTGCAACTGAAATAAGGACTAGGTAGCACGATCAATCTTAGAATGATGGTTTAGTAACCAACACGCTATGAATCTTATAATATTGGGGTATTTATAGAGTAAAGAGGCGGTCCAGGAGGCCGCGTAGGTGGGCACAACCCTGGTGGGTTGTGCTCCCCTTGGAGCAGCCCCTAGGTGCTTCTTCGGCCCACTTGATGTCTTCTAGTCCAAAAAAATTCTCCAAAAAGTTTCGTTGTGATGACCCACAGTTATCGGGGAGGAATTTTAGCTCTTTTTGAAAAGTAATAGTGTCGAACCCAACGAGGAGCAGAAGGAAATGACAAGTAGTTTCTGCAAGTAATGAAATTGTAAGTAGCGGAGTAGTTTGATAGCAAGATAATTTATAACGAGCAAGCAACAATAGTATTAACAAAAGTGCAGCAAGGTAGCCCAATCCTTTTGAGGCAAAGGACATGCCAAAACGGTCTCTTATGATAAGAAAAAGTGTTCTTGAGGGTACACGGGAATTTCATCTAGTCACTTTCACCATGTTGGTTTGATTCGTGTTCGGTACTTTGATAATTTGATATGTGTGTGGACCGGTCCTTAGGTGCTGTTATTACTTGAACAAACGTCCTACTAATGATTAACTCTCCCGCAAGCATCCACAACTACGAGAAAAGTATTAAGAATAAATTCTAACCATAGCATTAAACTTTTGGATCCAATCGATCCCTTACAGAATAGCGCATAAACTGGGGTTTAAGCTTCTGTCAATCTCGCAACCCACCATCTAAATGCTACTCCACAATGCATTCCCTTAGGCCCAAATATGGTGAAGTGTCATGTAGTCGACGTTCAGATGACACGACTTAGGGAATCACAACATAGATACTATCAAAATATCAAACACATATCAAGTTCACATGATTACTTGCAACATGATTTCTACCGTGACCTCAAGAACAGGAGTAACTACTCACAAATGATAATCTTGCTCAAGGTCAGAGGGGTATTAAATAGAATAATGGATCTGAACATATAATCTTCCACCAAATAAACCATATAGTAATCAACTACAAGATGTAATCGACACTACTAATCACCCACAAGCACCAATCTATTGTTCCAGTAACACGTTTGAACACAAGAGATGAACTACGGTTTGAGATGAGATGGTGATGTTGAAGATCTTGATGGAGATTGCCCTCCCCAAGATGGGAGAGTTGTTGGTGATGATGATGATGATGATTTCCCCCTCAGGAGAAGTTCCCCAATGGAATCGCTCACGGATGGCAAAAGTGCTCCTGCCCAAGTTCCGCCTCGAGACGGCGGCGCTCCGTCCCGAGAGTTTTCTCCTTATTTTTTCTAGGTCAGAATGACCTATATACCAGAAGATGGGCACCGAAGGTGGGCCTGGGTAAGCACAACCCACCAGGGTGCGCCTGGACTGCTTGTCGCGCCCAGGTGGGTTGTGCCCACCTGGTGGACCCCCTCTGGTAGTTATTTGCTCCAATATTCCTCAAATATTCCATAGAAAATCTCCGTGAACCTGTTAACCATCATATCACGTAGCTTTCCCAGGCCCAGATTTCCAGCTGCCGGAATTCTCCCTCTTTGTGTATACCTTGCATATTATGAGAAAAAAGGCATTAGAATTACTCCAAAAAGCATTATTATGGATAAAAACATTATAAATAACAGTAAGAAAACATGATGCAAAATGGATGTATCAACTCCCCCAACTTAGACCTCTCTTGTTCTCAAGCGAAAACCGAAATTGAAAAACATGTCCACATGCTCTGAGAGAGAGGTGTCGATAAAAACAAAATACGGACATAGAAGCATCTTGTTGATTATTATAACAGCAACAAAATTAAACATAAGACTTTTATCATAGAACCTTTTATCATATACTTCTCATGAATAAGAAACAATTCATCACACAATCGAAGTATAAAGCAAAAACTCTATTAAAAACCAAGAAACTATGTTCTCAATCAACTTTGCAACTACAATTCATCATAGTTTTAGGAAGGGTCACGTATCGGAGCCTTTAGGCAAGTATACATACTCAACCATCATATAGTCTTCCATGATTCCTAACACTCACCGCATACACATGAGCAAAATGTTTCAACCGAACACATAGAAAGATAGGGGCTTATAGTTTCGCCTCCCAATGTATTCACCTCAAGAGTGATGTCAACAATAATAACTCATGCTATCTATATTCAAGTGGACATATGTGCCTAGATCTTTCCTCACCCCATGATGCTTGCCAAAGGAGAAAAATAAAAAGGAATAGAAGGAAAACTTTGACTGTTTGCATAAAAGTAAATACATAAAAGTAAAAGATATACCCTTCGCAGAGGTAAGCAGAGATTGCCATGCGCTTATTTATTTGTATGCTCAACCCCTTAGTGCAAAAGAACGTCACTTTGCATTGCCCCTTGTGATAGCGACCTTTATTATGCAGTCTGTTTATTTTATTCTTAACCATCACAAGTTCTTGCAACGCTCAATTTTCTCTTACACTAAATGATCTCACACATTGAGGAGCAATTTTTATTGCCTTTTTGCACCGATGACAACTTACTTGAGGGTCATGCTCAATGCCTAGATAGGTATGGTGGACACTTGAAAATAAGATTTGGGTTTAAGGGTTTTTGGATGCACAAGTAGTATCTCTAGTTAGTGCAAAAAAATTTGCTACCAAAGATAGGGGGCAAGCACCACATGTTGAAGGATCTATGACAATATGACTTCTATGTGAATATAAACAAACATAAACCATTAAGTTGTCTTCCTTGTCCAATGTCAACAATTTTGGCATATAATATTTTGATGAGGGCTCACAATCACAAAAGATTTCTAGGATAGTATATTTATATGTGAATTTTCTCTTCCCTTATTAATTCTTTCATGAGTTGCATCATTGATCAATGCTATGTTTGTCAATCTCTAATAAAATTTTCTACTTATACTTTTCCTTATGCGGTGTCATCACCTACCATAAGATTAGTATATGATCTTTTCTCCATTTATTTCCTTTCTTTTATTTATTTCCTTATTTCTTTTATTTATTTGCAACTTGAAAGTAAAGAAAGCAAAAACTCAAACTAAACTTTATTATATAACTTGCACACAATTACAAGGATAGATCACTAATCAAACTCTCAAAGAAGAAAGGATCGAACTAAACTTTTATTCATCTAAAGCAAAAGATTGAACAAAAATAAGTAAAGGTAAAAAGATAGTGGGATGATACGATACCGGGGCACCTCCCCCAAGCTTGGCGGAAGCCAAGGGGAGTTCCCATACCCGATACTCATTTATCTTTTGGTGGTGAATAAGATGATGTTGGTGATGAAGTAGTATTCTCCAATATAACCATGAGTAGATCCTTCAAACCTTGAATCTCGCGAAGGGCTTGATGAATTAATTCACTGTTTTTCTTCACCTCGGCCATTATGTTTTATTCCCCGGGCCCCACGGTTTTGCTCCTGCACCGTTTTCTCTTGGCCGAGATATGTCCCAATTGGACGGTATGTGCCTACGAGGAGTATTCTCGAACCCATAATTGTGAATCAAATTGCGAAAATCATTACTATGTAACCTGTGTAAAGGCCTCCTCAGAGGGAGTTCTTCTTGCACTTCTAGGCTTGCTGGATTGGTTGAAGATTCCATGGCTTCATGAGGATTGGGGTGAGTTGAGATGCCGGCTAGTGTGCCTCTCTTGGTGGCCGGAGAGTGAACCCCAAAAGGATTTCCCTCCTCTTACTGTAAGTGCATCTAGTGCCCCTTAGTGATTTTGGTGTATTGAAGACTTATAGGTTAAGTAACTAATGCGTTTGTGAGTGTACACAGGTCTATAAGTCTATGAGGAGTTTGATATTCTGAGAGAAAGTCGACCCTAAAAATGAAGTTCTTCATCTAAAGACTTTGATATTCTGAAGACTTTCTGAAGACTTTGAAAGTGAAGAAATTGGTGTGACCTTGAAGAATTGGTATTCATTTGAGGAACATGAAGCGTGAAGACTTTTGTTTTCGTAGTTTCATTTTCTCTTTCTTGAGTCATAGGAAACACCGTACTGTTAAAGGGGGTCGAGGAAAGGTATTCATTTGAGGAACATGAAGCGTGAAGACTTTTGTCTTCGTAGTTTCATTTTCTCTTTCTTGAGTCATAGGAAACACCGTACTGTTAAAGGGGGTCGAGGAAATACTAAGGAAAAATTTCCATTTGATGCTCAACTCAAAATCCTACACCTACCAATCGCTTCGAGTGAAGCTTTTGGAAATCTCATACTGATTCAGTCAATTTCTTGATGTGAGACGAAGCTCTTCTTGTCACCGAGGAATTTGTTCGGCCCGAGGAGTTAGGAATTCGCCAGTCTGAATTGCCTACACAAAGGAGGAACATGATAGCCCCGAGGAATTTGAGAGTCAAATTTCCGACCGTTCTTTGTCTTCTTGGCCACCTGTCCCAAAATATCTTATGCACCTAACGGTCATATCATTGAAGGGCATTTATGTCTTATCATGTCGGGCTGCTCCCTAGGCTATAAATAGCCGCCCCCTACAACCACTAGCTGGTTGGCTGCTCCGAGAGATCTTGACACTTGTCATTTGAGAGCAACCCATCCTCTGAGGACCTTGAGAGAAAATCATCAAGTGAGGAAAAACCCAAGTGAGGAAAAACCCAAAACCAAACCCCAACAAACCCAAAGTGATTGAGCATCATCAAGAAATTGATCCTGCGTGGATCCGACGCTTGTTACCTTTGAAGATCGTGCTTCTTCCAGACGGTTAGGCGTCATGGTCTAGAGCATCCAAGAGGAATTGTGGATCATTTGGTGACCAAGTCTGTGAAGGTTTGGAAGTCGCTCAAGACTTACCACGAGTGATTGGACGAGGTCTGTGTGACCTTAGTTCAAGGAGAATACGGTGAGGACTTGGTGTCCTGAGCTGCGTGCTCGATGATCGGGTGTCCGGACTGTGTGTCCTCGAGTTTAAATACTCAAATCTCAACCAGACGTACAACTGAGACAGCAGTTGGAACTGGTCTACCAAATCATTGTCTTCACCAACCTAACTGGTTCTATTTCCTCAACCCTTTCATTTCCTCATTACTGAGTTGAGTATTTGTTCATATTTGTGTTTCAAGACTTTGAATGAAGACTTTCTCAATTTCCTCAGCTCAATTTCTTCAGTCTGTTTGTCTTCATCTTGTGTTATCCTGTGATTACGCTTTCTGTACTCTGTGATTGTCTTCATTTCATCATGATGACTATGCTTGTAATCTGTTATGCTTACTTATGAGTACTTATTCCGCTGCAAGTAGTTCTTCGCTAAGGAATTTCCTCACCGCAAATTCCTCGTTGAAGAATTCATAAAAATCGCCTATTCACCCCCTCTAGTCGATATAACGCACTTTCAATTGGTATCAGAGCGAGGTACTCCCTTGTTCTGTGTGATTTTGGTTTAACCACCTGGAGTTTTAGTTATGTCGACCGCAGGTATGATCAAGGTCTCAGCAGGGTGTCCTACTTTCGATGGGATGGACTACCCCTACTGGAAGAACAAAATGCGAATGCATCTTGAAGCAATTGACAATGATCTCTGGTATGTTGTGACAAAAGGTGTTTCCTCAGTCACACCTTCTCTGAATGATGCTGATGTGAAGAGATTCAAGCAACTCGATTCTCAAGCGAAGAATATCATATGTGGCCATCGAGCAAAGGTCAATATGGAAGAGTGAGTGCTTTGGAATCTGCCAAACTCATCCGGGACAGGCTGTCCAAAGTAAATGAAGGTGTTTCAACTCAGCGTGACTCTCGAGTTGATGTTCTTGGAATCTCTTCAACCGCTTCAAAAGACTCGACAACGAAAATGTTCAACAAACCTTCGATCGCCTCATCGACATCTCAAATGAGCTTCAAGCACTTTGGGTGCCACCGACATCACCGACCATGAGGTGGTGAAGAAATTGCTAAGATCGCTTGATTCCTCATTTGATACTCAATCGATGATACAAGAACGAGCTGACTACAAGTCTCTTGATCCTGCTGATATCCTCGAAAGGCTAAATACTCACGAGTTCCAGCTTGCGAAAAGAGATCTCTATGGTTACGGCTATGGAAAAACACGTGCCACGAAGGCCAAGGCTGTGTCCGAATCTGAGAGTGAAGACTCTGGCAAGAGCCTAGGAGATCCTGAAGAATTTGGCCAGGAGCTAGCACTTGCCGTGAAGAAATTCCAGAAATTCTCAAGGCGTGGTCGCTTTGGAAAATCCTCAAGAAGCGGTGATTCCTCATCTAGTGACTATAAGAGAAGACTTTGTCACAAATGCAAGAAACCTGGTCACTATATCCAAGATTGTCCTCGATTGGGAAAAGGAATTAAGAAAGAAGAAACACAAGGATTACAGTTACGATGACGTGAAGAAGAAAAAGAAATCATCAAAATCTTCATCATCAAAATCCTCAAAACCTTCTTCTCACAAGAAGAGCAGCTCCAAAAAGGCTCGGGCATTCATTGGCAAGGAAATGGACTTTGAAGTTGAATCTGAGGAAAATGAGGAAGAGGAGGAGTCTGAAGAATCCGAATCTGGTGTGGCTAGTCTGGCTCTTGCTCTATCGCTTTTGTTAGCAAGTCCATCTTCAACATCAAGAAACCGACTCCGACAAGCCCGATGAGGATGATGATGACTACGCTCCCACCTATTGCTTCATGGCAAAAGGTGCTAAGGTACTAAATTTCACCTCCTCTGAATCTAGTGAAAATGAATCGATGAGGATCTCAAGCCCAGCTACTCTAAACTTGCTAAGATTGCTATAAAACAACAAAGGGCTTTTGAGAAGGTTCAAAACATGCTAGATAAGAGTGATGATATGTTAGGTGAAGAAATGGATCGCACTCAAGCCCGATCAAAATCTTCAGAGACTTCAGTCTAGGCTTGACAACCTTCAAGGTCATCATAACACTCTCTTATCGATCATGAGAAACTTTCTTATGAATTTCTTCAAAGAAAGCAAGATCTTGAGAAGCTAAGAGTGAGTTATGAAGATCTTGAAGGAAGCGCGATTCATTACTTGCTCAACAAATCAAGCGCTTCTCAAGAAGAATTTGTTCCTCCATGCTTAAAGTGCATTGAACATGAAACTGCTAATTCTTCACTGAATGTTCAAATGCTTCAACTGTTACAAATTCTTCACCTGCCTCTGCTATCACTAATTCCTCATCTCGAGGACATTGCTAGTATCCTTGACGATGCAGATCGAAGGAATTGTACATGACAGGCATGTACAAAAGCCTCAAAGGGCATCGAGACTCTTTGTGATGTGCTTAAAAGCAGATCCTCAATAGGAACCATAGGAAAGAGGGCATTGCCTTTGAGAGGAAACTCAATCTTGATGGAACGTATTGGAAGCCCGAGCGGTATCCCAAAACCTCGTGGGTTGCTGCAAAGGGACCTCCGATTGATCCATCTACCTTATCTGGTTTTACGTGTGAATTTCCTCATTCTGGCGATGAGTCATTTGACTCCAACTATAAACTGTTCAAAAATCAGAATGGTGAAGTATTTGCTAGATATGTTGGCACTAAGCTGCAGGAACGGTTCCCCTATGAAGAAAATCTGGGTTCCCAAGAAGTGCCTTGAAAGTCTTCAGTGAATGTCCTCATGACACCACCAAAGTGAAGAATAGGAACCCCAGATCAAATTCTTCATATGGACCAAATTCTTCATATGGATCCAAGTCCTCATACGGACCAAATTCCTCACGTGGATCAAATTCCTCAAAAGGATCAAAGTCCTCATATGATTATCATCGTGCTAACAACTCTGTTTACTTGAGGGTAGAGCTAAGGGCTATGAATATGTGCATTATTCTTCAAACCAATATGTTCATAAGTCCTCGAAGAATTTCTCTGCTTATTCATATGCTTACCCTAACCACTCTTATGTGAAAGCGAAATGGTTTGGCCTCTATGCCACCATTCTCGTATGGTGCTCGCAGAATGATAAACTCTTTGCCACCCCTTCAGATGTGGGTGGTGAAGAAAAAGAACTAATCTCTTCTGCAGGGTCAGGTCTCCAGACGTGTCTAAACGTCTGAAGAATTTGCTGGGGCCCAGACAAAATGCCTGAAAGGACGCAGGCTAACCATGATGAAATGAACTTTCATTTCACATGTCCTCATACTGCTTATCTGAATACTGACTGATGAAATTCATCTGATGAACTTGATATCATATTCTTCACTGATGAAGTATATGAGATCGTATGTTGTACTAATTCATCTGCAGGATGATCAACCCAAAGCCACTAAGTGGGTTCTCAATAGTGGATGTACAAATCACATGACTGGTGACAAGAATCTATTGATGGATGCTACCTTATCACCGTCACATCTGAAGCATATCATCTTTGCTGACAAAGGCAAAAGTCAGGTATTGGGACTTGGTAAGGTTGCTATCTCTAAGGACATGCACATGGACAAAGTCATGCTTGTTGAGTCTTTAGGATATAACCTCATGTCAGTCTCAATGCTTTGTGATCTTGATATGGTTGTTATTTTTGGCAAGTATCGGTGTGTTGTGATTATGGAAGCTGACAATTCCAAAGTCTTCGAAGGCTTTAGGAGAGGAGACTTGTATATTGTTGACTTATCTACAGGACCACAACCAGCCGTGTGCCAACTTGCAAAAGCTTCAGAAGGCTGGCTATGGCATCGAAGACTTGGTCACGCAGGCATGAGGAATTTGCACACGCTTGCGAAGAAGAAGCATGTCATTGGCATTGAGAATGTCAAATTCCTCAAGGATCACCTATGCGAACTGTGAAGCTGGAAAAATGACCAAGGCCAAGCATTCAGCGAAGACTATCATGACCACTACTCGTCCCTTGAATTGCTTCACATGGACCTCTTTGGTCCCAATCATTATTCAAATCGTTAATGAAGCATCACTGTATGGCTTTGTTATTGTTGATGATTACTCTCGTTACACATGGGTACACATTGTTACTTACAAAAATCAAGTGCAGGAAATCTTCAAACGATTTTCCTCGAGGGCTTCAACCAACTTTGGTGTGAAGATCAAGCACATCAGGAGTGACAATGGAACTGAGTTCAAGAATTCCGGTCTTGATGATTATCTTGATGAACTTGGTATTACTCATGAGTTATCTGCTCCCTATACTCCTCAGCAAAATGGCGTCATGGAGCGCAAGAACAGAACTCTTGTTGAGATGGCTCGCACTATGCTTGATGAATACAAAAGCGCCTAGTCGTTTTCGGATTGAAGCAATTGACACTGCGTGCCACATCATCAACAGTATATCTTCTCAAATTCTTCAAAAATTCTGCCTATGAACTCCTCACAGACAAGAAACCCAATGTAAGTTATTTCAAAGTCTTGATTGCTAAATGCCGGATTAGAGATCCTCACCACAACTCTAAATTTGCACCGAAAGCACATGAAGGTTTTATGCTTGGTTACGGAAAGGACTCGCACACCTCTGAGTCTTCAACATCACTCTTCACAAGATTGTTGACACTGTAGATGTGCGGTTCGATGAAACTAATGGCTCGCAAAGAGAGCACCTACCTTCTGTGTTAGACGAACCAGCACCTGAGGATTCTATCAGGTTCAAGGCAACTGAGGATGTCATTCCTACTGAAGAAACTGCTGAAGAATTCATTCCTGTACGCGAAGAACGTCGAGCTGATGCACCTGAAGATAATGCTGAAGAAAATGGTGCTGAGGAAAATGATCAAATTCCTCGACGACAACCAGCTCATCCTCGCGTTGCAAAAGAAGTGCAAGTTGACAAGATCATCGATGACATTGAAGCGCCAGTCCTCTCACACGCTCAAAAGCTTCACATTTATCTAACTTTTGTGGGCACTATGCTTTTGTCTCTATCACAGAGCCCTCTAAGGTAGATGAAGCATTTACGGAGCAGTGGATTCAGGCCATGCAAGAAGAATTACATCAGTTCGAGCTCAACAATGTCTGGGAACTGGTCAAACGTCCAGATCCTCGCAACCATAATATCATTGGCACAAAGTGGATCTATCGCAACAAGCAAGATGAAAATGGTCTTGTGGTGAGGAATAAGGCACGACTAGTAGCTCAAGGCTACACGCAGGTTGAAGGAATTGACTTCGATGAAACTTTTGCACCTGTCGCTAGACTTGAGTCTATTCGCATATTACACGCCTATGCTAACCATCACAATATCACTTTATATCAAATGGATGTGAAAAGTGCATTCCTCAATGGTAAGCTTGAGGAAGAAGTATATGTTGCTCAACCCCGTGTTTTGAAGATCCAAAGAATCCTGACAAAGTCTTCAGACTCAATAAGGCCCTCTATGGCCTCAAGCAAGCCCGTCGGGCGTGGTATGATACATTGAAGGAATTCTTCATGAAGAATGGCTTCACACCTGGTTCACTCGATCCTACTCTCTTTACTAAATCTTATGATGGTGAACTTTTTGTGTGCCAAATATATGTTGATGATATTATCTTTGGCTGTACTGACCAACGCTATAGTGATGAATTTGCCTACATGATGAGTGAATAATATCAAATGTCTATGATGGGAGAGTTGAAATTCTTCTTAGGTCTTCAAATTCGTCAACAACACAATGGCATATTCATATCTCAGGAGAAATACCTCAAAGATGTCCTGAAGAAATTCGGCATGCAAGACTGCAAAGGTGTCAAAATTCCTATGCCCACAAATGGCCATCTATGCACTGATGAAAATGGTATTGACTTTGATCACAAGGTATACCGCTCCATGATTGGTTCCTTATTGTACTTATGTGCATCTAGGCCAGATATAATGCTTAGTGTTTGCATGTGTGCTCGATTTCAAGCTACACCGAAGGAATCACACCATAAGGCTGTGAAGCATATTCTTCGATATCTAGCTCACACACCAACACTAGGATTATGGTACCCCAAGGGCTCTACTTTTGATCTCATTGGATATTCTGACTCTGACTATGCTGGTGATCGTGTGGACCGCAAGTCAACATCTGGTACTTGTCATTTCCTCGGACGATCTTTGGTCTGTTGGTCCTCGAAGAAACAGAACTACGTATCACTGTCTACTGCGGAAGCTGAATACATTGCTGCTGGCTCGTGTTGTGCTCAATTGCTGTGGATGAAGAAAACTCTCAAGGACTATGGCATCAACGTGAAAAATGTGCCTCTCTATTGTGACAATGAGAGTGCCATCAAGATTGCTCACAACCCAGTTCAGCACTCGAAGACAAAGCACATTCAAATTCGTCATCATTTTCTTCATGATCATGTGTTGAAGGGCGACATCTCCATCGAAAGCACGTGAAGACTCAAGAACAGCTAGCTGATATCTTCACTAAGCCCTTGGATGAGAAGAAATTTAGCAAGTTGCGGTGTGAGCTAAATATCTTAGAATCTTCGAATGTTCATTGAAAAGGACACACATCCTAACACTTATGCAAAATTGATGACTTAGATGTGCAACACATGAAGAAACGTTTTTCTTCATTCAATGTAGAATAACACTCTAAGTGTGAAGAAATTAATGAAGAAATTGATTCTCAGAACCCTACGACAATTGTACGCGGTGTCTGAAATCATCATTCTTATACAGTGGGTCACGCCACCACCAAAGTTGAAATCTTCAATTTGAGTTTTTCCTCGATTTTGAAATTCTTGATTTTTCAAATTCTTCAACTTTGCAAAATCTTCACTATTTCCGTCGTCTTTCTTCATTGGCTATATATATATGGGTTTATGTCCTCTACAGCATTCACTTATGGCTATTTCCTCAAGTCACTTTTTATGCTAAGTGAATGTGATCGGACCCTTCCCCCTCTATGCTATACTCAACCCAATCCATTCACAAATTCTTCATGTGCGTTCTACTTTGAAACTCGTTCAAAATCTTCACTGTGTCCTTGACAGCTGAAGAAATTGCGAACGGAACTTTAAAACGAATCTTATCCAAACCTTCGTTTTTGCCGCTCAAACCGTTCTGCATCCCACGATGCATTAATTTATTCACCCACGATCGTACACGATCTCCACTACACAGTACGTGGGTGACACATGTCGTGAGAAGGGAAATGGTCAGGGGCATGTTCGTCCTAAATCTTCGGACGACCCGTTTTTCACCGCGTCTATAAATATCCCTCTCCCTTCCTCACTCTTTTACTCGCTCGACCTCTCTCTCCCGCTCGAGTTCCTCAAACCCTAAGCGCCGCCGCTACTCCATAAATCGCCGGTGAGGAAAAGCTTCCTTTGCCTTGACCTCGTCGCCCGACGTACTCAACGCCGACATGAGGAATCTTCACTCCGCCGTCGCCGTAGCTGTCTTCCTCCGCCAAGTTAGGCGTGGAAGATCTGAACGGACGAACTTCCCAACTGTTCTTCTCAGTTCGTCGTGTTCTTCACTTCGGGTAATTAAAAGTTACTTTTATTACTCGCTTTGATTCTCAAATTTTCTTCAAATTCTTCAAAGGTGTTTATTCCTCAAATCTTCACACATATGAACACCTCAAATCTCTTGACTCGTTTCTCTAAGCTATGATTTTATTCAAGATTCCTCAATTGTGTGGATCCTCGATCTATACAACTCTGGAACCTAAGACAAAGAACGCTTAGTAAAATTCTTCAAGGCTCATCTGGTCAAATCCTCAAAACTTGTTTTTTTTAACCTTCTGAGAACGCATATGACCTCTCCAAATTCCTCGCACCTATACTCTGTTCACAGGTACAAATGTCCGCTGCTGAATCCCTAGGTTCTCATCAACTTAACTCATTTGCAGCGTTCCTCGAAGAAAAACCGCAGAAGAAAATGGCAGATGGTAAGAAGCCACAGAAGGGAGGAAAGAAACCTGCTGTTATGACTGCGTTTGAAATCCCTGAGGATATATATGCTGACTACTGCACACCGGATGAAGAAAGCAAAAATCAACGCAAGGTGCGTATTCAGAAGATTGAACGGAGATGGGCACGGGAATGGAGGGAATATAGATATGTAACTCCTAAGTACATGAAGAAATTCGCTCTTAATCCTCCATGCCCAAGAGCTCCTTTGGCACCTGGCCAAATAGCTGATCCCACAAGCATCAAAGCGAGGTGAGGACTTTCACGATGAATGGGCTAAACGCCAAGCAAAATTGGCAAAGCAAGCAAAGGAGGCGGTGAAGAAATTCAATGAGGATTCTCGCCACGCATCGCTATTGCAGGTCTCGGTCAAACCGAGGAAATCAATGCAAAAGAAGCCTGCTCATAAGCCAAGTGCTTCATCATCTGCGCCCTCACGGCCAAGTTCCTCAAAGAAGACCTTCCAAGCAAATTCCTCAAACTGCTGCTGCTCCACCAAAGTCCTCAACAGCTCCGTCAAAACCTTGGGTTCCTGTGCACCTAGCTACATGTCAAAGGACTGCTGGCTTTTCAATTGCCTCGAGCATCTCTGCAAGTTCCTCAAGAGCTCCCATTTCTTCAATTGGTCTCGACTCAAATTTGAAGACCAAAGCAACAGTGGGACGAGGTCCTCGGCCTAGCCCAACGAAGAAAATGGTTGCATTCCATGTGCCATCGATGATGAGGCATCGATGAAGAACTTCGCAGAAATCATCGAGACCGTCAAGTAAGGGCCGCTAGAGCCAAAGGTACATCTGTGCTGCTATTGGACCCAAGAAAGTCCTCGACTTTATTGATCTACGGCACAATGATCCCAATACCCCTCTGCACGACCTTCATTTGACACTGGACAAAGTCATATGTTGACTCACTTCATAAGCTGAAGAAAATGGAAGTATGAAAAGGCGAGGGAATTCAAAAGGCTCAATACAGGAAGGAGAAGTTCCTGAAGAAAAGCGTTGTCAAGATGACACCGAGGAGCTTCTCCAGGTCGGTGAAATTCAAAACCTCAGCAAAAACTTCGATTCATACAATGCTGATTGGCAAGGAGCCAAGGTCAGATTCGTCAACCTGACAAAGAATCTCACAAATGTTGTTGTCCCAATGCAACATGAAATTCCTCAGGCTGTAGCCTCAGCTCAGCCCTCTTGAAGAAAATGCCGGCACCGATGACGCGTTCAACCTGGCGATGAAAGCGTTGATTCCGTGGCTGATGATCCCATTCCAAATTACCGAAGAAATTGCCGTGGCACCCACTAGAGGTGCGCTGAAGAAATTGCTCAAGACAGGGAACTGCAATGATTACTCTGAAGAAATCGAACCAAATTCCTCGGCTCCTCCTGCGCCAACTCCAACTCCAATTCTTCCATCTGCTTTTGATGTGAAGAAAACCAAGGCCTGAACGAGCTGCGTGAAGAAAAGGAAAGCATCAACCGCGTCGAGATTCTTCTACTGTGAAGAAAATGAAGCCAATGACCAGCTCATTCGAAACTCCAATTGATGTTGTTCCAATTTCCTCCATACCATCAAAGGAAGTTGTTCCTTTTGGAGAAGACTATGAGATCCCAATCGGATCCGATGAAGAACATCAGTCTGCTGCTTCGTCAGAGCAGCTTGATGAAGAAATTGAAGTGGATGCCATCCCTTCAACCCCATTTATTCCCTCATCGGACTATGAAATTCCTCGGGTGGTCGAGGAAATTGAAGATGAAGATGGGGATATTGGATGCACCACACCAGTTATCAATGATGACTTTTGGGAAAGTCGACATCCCAATACTCCTCTCTTCACCCCGCTCCAACAGATTCCTCGGTCCCTGCACAAACAGTCGAATCGACTCAAGAAAATCAACCTTGATTACGTGCATGAAGAAATTCCAGGCACTAGTGTTGATGAAACTGCTGTCTTTGCTAATCCTCGGGACTGCACAAGTTGAGGAGCAAGAAATTCCTCGAGTGAAGAAACTGAACTTGTGATTCTGAGATGGTGATGCAACTCATCGACACCCCTCGCCCAAGCAAAAGAATCCGTTCTCAACCAAGCAAAAGTTCAAGGTGAAGATTTCTTTGCCGAGCACGTGTTCTTCACTGAATATAATCCTTATGATTACGCTCGCATTAGGAAGAGGCGCTTACGGACTGCCGGCCAAGCCAACTTCTATTCCTCGGTGCTCTTCAACAAGGATAAAATCTTCGATCATGCTCATATTCATCATGTGGATATGGAGTCGCTGCCGAGCTTTGAGCCGATCCTCGGTGTTCTTCACGACGCAGACTTCTAAACTTCTGACCGATATTTGTGACTGGAATGAAGAGCTAATTCTTCGATTCTATGCAACCCTGCATATCACGGAGACGCCGAAGACGTAAATTCATGGGTCTTAGATTGGATGACCGAAAATACTCACTACAAGGCACCTGCAATTGAATTGCTTCGTGCCCTACCACTCGATCCTCCGCTTGATGGTGCACGTCGTATCTATGAAGAAAAGAACTTTCAAATCACTATATGCAAGTCTTGATGAAGCCTTTGAAGCCAAGGCAGGAACCAAGAACCAAATTCCTCGTCAAGGAATTGTTATATGTGCCTCGGACAGTCTATCGCATTCTGGCGAAGACTATGAGTCCTATCAAAGGCCACGACTCGAATGATGAAGAAGTCGTTGGCATCATGAAGAATATGCTTTTCAACATCATCCATGGCGTTCCTGTCAACTTCCATGATTTCTTCATGAGGACTCTGGCAAACATTGCTATGTCACCATTTGAGCTGAAGCCTTACGCGCCTTGGATAATGAGATTCATCAGGAAAAGGTCTTCACTCAATTACAAAGGCTGATACTACGAACCACTTTGCAGCTACTTGCCCCGATTGAAGTCCTCAAGCGGACATTTACCTCGAGATGATGACAAGGGCAAGGCTACTGCTGTGATCGATGAAGGCATTCGTCCATTGGATGGACAGTTTAGCAAGCGACATCCTACTCCACCAATGATGACTCGCCATACATGACTCAGCCATAAATACCTCGGTCAAGCAAAATCCTCAAGCTCGCACCTGTGGTGATGATCGATCGTGAGTTACTCCTCGGTCTTCATCGGAAGGTTGATCGCAATCATAAATGGGTCAAGCGTCGGTTTGGTTCAATTCTTCACAACATGACCTCAACACACAATGCGGTGAAAGAAAACCACTACTACCTTCATGAAACCTTCAAGCGCACTGGGCTGTTCTTTCACATGTCTATAGTGAAGAAGAACTGACTTCAATGGGTCTCAAGGAAGAATTTGGTAGTCTGCACCTCCTCCGAAGAAATTCAAGAAGGTCAAAGTTCCTTCCTTGGTGGCCAGCTCCTATTCTTCATCTCGCGACCGATGAAAATGAAGACTTGGAAGACACCGCGGCTGGTCCTACTTCAACAAACAACCCGACAATCTTTGGCGCTCCGTCTTCAACTTGAAATTCTTCAAGAGCGTTAGTCCTCGGTTTCGATCCTTTTGGTCATTCGATGACAAAGGGGAGAAATTTGAGTTAGTCTTCAAGCGGGTCTAGTTTTTGTCTATATACAGTATTTTATTAAGTTACAACTCTCGTTCTTCTGAAACTTTTTATTGGATCGAGTTGTAATCTTAAACCCGATGGTGCTTTGATACTTTTGATGCATTATGCTTTTGCACTATGCTTTGATTCTCTTGAGCTCCGTGAAAATCTTCATAGCAAATCGATTTGAGCTCTAGTATTGTTGATGCGTTACTTTGCATAACATCAAGCACCATATTTCATCATGCATTTCAAATTCTTCATATTATATGTCAAATGCGTGTTTGAATTACAAGATATAGGGGGAGATCTCCATGAGTGAATTCTTCAAGTGTGCATTGCCTCAAAAGCAAATTCCTCACTATGCACATCTTCAGGGGGAGTTCTTCTATATCTTGCAATCAAATTCCTCATTATCAGTATTTACAATTCATATGTTTATCCCCGTTGAAAACTTAACCCATATTGTCATCAATCACCAAAAAGGGGGAGATTGTAAGTGCATCTAGTACCCCTTAGTGATTTTGGTGTATTGAAGACTTATAGGTTAAGTAACTAATGCGTTTGTGAGTGTACACAGGTCTATAAGTCTATGAGGAGTTTGATATTTACAGAGAAAGTCGACCCCTAAAATGAAGTTCTTCATCGAAGACTTTGATATTCTCAAGACTTTCAAGACTTTGAAAGTGAAGAAATTGGTGTGACCCTGAAGACTTGGTATTCATTTG
This sequence comes from Aegilops bicornis, assembly GCA_021605145.1. Classification (NCBI taxonomy): domain Eukaryota; kingdom Viridiplantae; phylum Streptophyta; class Magnoliopsida; order Poales; family Poaceae; genus Aegilops; species Aegilops bicornis. The sequence goes on from CM038672.1 coordinate 543,664,800, forward strand.
AGGAACATGAAGCGTGAAGACTTTTGTTTTCGTAGTTTCATTTTCTCTTTCTTGAGTCATAGGAAACACCGTCTTTGTTAAAGGGGGTCGAGGAAATACTAAGGAAAAATTTCCATTTGATGCTCAACTCAAAATCCTACACCTACCAATCCCTTCGAGTGAAGCTTTTGGAAATCTCATACAGTTCAGTCAATTTCTTCAGTGACAGAGACGAAGCTCTTCTTGTCACTGAGGAATTTGTTCTGACTGAGGAGTTAGGAATTCGCCAGTGCGAATTGCCTACACAAAGGAGGAACATGATAGCCCCGAGGAATTTGAGAGTCAAATTTCCGGACCGTTCTTTGTCTTCTTGGCGCCCCTGTCCCAAAATATCTTATCCACCTAACGGTCATATCATTGAAGGGCATTTATGTCTTATCATGTCGGGCTGCTCCCTAGGCTATAAATAGCCGCCCCTACAACCACTAGCTGGTTGGCTGCTCCGAGAGATCTTGACACTTGTCATTTGAGAGCAACCCATCCTCTGAGGACCTTGAGAGAAAATCATCAAGTGAGGAAAAACCCAAGTGAGGAAAAACCCAAAAACCAAACCCCAACCAACCCAAAGTGATTGAGCATCACTGAAGAAATTGATCCTGCGTGGATCCGACGCTTGTTACCTTTGAAGACTGTGCTTCTTCCAGATGGTTAGGCGTCATGGTCTAGAGCATCCAAGAGGAATTGTGGATCGCCGAGTGACCAAGTCTGTGAAGGTTTGGAAGTCGCCCGAAGACTTACCATGAGTGATTGGACGAGGTCTGTGTGACCTTAGTTCAAGGAGAATACGGTGAGGACTTGGTGTCCTGAGCTGCGGGCTTTCGATGATCGGGTGTCCGGGGCTGTGTGTCCTCGAGTTTAAATACTCGGCCGCTCCAACCAGGGCGTACAAGCTGAGACAGCGGTTGGAACTGGTCTACCAAATCATTGTCTTCACCAACCTAACTGGTTCTATTTCCTCAACCCTTTCATTTCCTCATTCTTGAGTTGAGTATTTGTTCATATCTGTGTTTGAAGACTTTGGTGAAGACTTTCTCAATTTCCTCAGCTCAATTTCTTGATCTGTTTGTCTTCATCTTGTGTTATCCTATGATTACGCTTTACGTACTCTGTGATTGTCTTCATTTCATCATGATGACTATGCTTGTAATCTGTTATGCTTACTTGAGTACTTATTCACGCAAGTAGTTCTTCGCTAAGGAATTTCCTCACCGGCAAATTCCTCAGTGAAGAATTCATAAAAATCGCCTATTCACCCCCCCTCTAGTCGATATAACGCACTTTTACTTACTCCATAGCAGCCTCTCCAGCTTCATCCCTCCTTAAATCCTCCTGAACCACCCTTGTATCTTCTTCTCCATTATTGAAAGGTGGGGAAGACATGATGTTGGTCTAGCTGAATCTGTCAGAAAATGGAAAAGAAAAGAAAACAGAGGATTTCTCCGTGATACGATGGTTAACAGGTTCGGGAAGTATATATAGAATTTTTATCTTGGGAGACAAGCAAATTATAGAAAAACGGAGTCCGGAAGGTGTCCCAGGTAGGCACAACCCACCTGGGCGTGCGAGGCAAGCCTGGCGCGCCTAGGTGTCTTGCGCCCACCAGGGTACGCTTCCTGGAAGTTTCTTTATTTCCTAATTTTCTAAATATTCCAAAACTAATAAAAAAATATTTTTTGCGGATTTTCGGAGTCTGTTTACTTACCATATCACGTACCTCCTTATTTTCACGATTCTAGAGTGTTTCGGAAGGAATCTTTTATGTGTTCTTCCGGTGTCAAAGTTTAGATAATATTACTTTCAACATTAGTGGGCGTACCTGAGATATAATGCTTTATTCGTTGTCCATGACAACCTTCGGGTTAGTACCTTCGGAATTATTTATTTTGATGGCTCCAGACCGATAAACCTCCTCGATAACATAGGGGCCTTCCCATTTTGAGAGGAGTTTTCCCGCAAAGAATCTAAAACGAGAGTTGTACAAAAGAACATATTCTCCAACTTTAAACTCACGCTTTTCTATTCTTTTGTCATGCCATCTTTTAACTTTTTCTTTGAATAGTTTTGCATTTTCATAAGCTTGGATTCTCCATTCATCTAGTGAGCTAATATCAAATAACCTCTTTTCACCAGCAAGCTTGAAATCATAATTGAGCTCTTTGATGGCCCAATATGTTTTATGTTCCAACTCAAGAGGCAAATGACAAGCTTTTCCATAAACCATTTTATAAGGAGACATACCCATAGGATTTTTATATGCTTTTCTATAAGCCCAAAGTGCATCATCTAATTTCTTAAAACAATTCTTCCTGGACCTATTGACAGTCTTTTGCAAAATCAATTTTATTTCTCTATTGCTAAGTTCAACTTGACCACTATACTGAGGATGATATGGTGATGAAATTCTATGGTTAACATCATACTTGGCAAGCATTTTACGGAAAGCGCCATGAATAAAGTGTGAACCACCATCAGTCATTAAGTATCTAGGGACTCCAAACCTTGGGAAAATAACTTCCTTAAGCATTTTAACAGTGGTGTTGTGATCAGCACTACTGGTTGGAATAGCTTCTACCCATTTAGTAACATAATTAATAGCAACCAAAATATGTGTATACCCATTAGAGGAAGGAAAAGGTCCCATGTAATCAAATCCCCAAACATACAATGGTTCAACAGCAAGTGAATAATTCATAGGCATTTCTTGACGCTTACCGGTATTACCTATTCTTTGGCATTCATCACAAGATAAGATGAACTTACGAGCATCCTTGAAGAGAGTAGGCCAATAAAATCCAAATTGCAATACTTTGTGAGCAGTTCTATATCCAGCATGATGCCCTCCATAAGCTTCGGGGTGACATTTTCGTAGGATTTGTCCCTGTTCATGCTCAGGTACACAACCTCTAATAATACCATGTACTCCTTCTTTATAAAGATGTGGGTCATCCCAAAAGTAATGTCTTAAATCATAGAAGAATTTTTTTTATTTTCTTGGTATGTAAAGCTAGGTGGTAAATATTTAGCAACAATGTAATTAGCATAATCAGCATACTAAGGAGTACTGTGAGCAACATTTATTGCAGCTAACTGCTCATCAGGAAAACTATCATCAGGCACATTTTCAAGCCTAGATAAATTATCAGCTACGGGGTTCTCACCTCCTTTTCTATCAATGATATGTAAATCAAATTATTGTAACAAGAGAACCCATCGAATAAGTCTAGGTTTAGCATCTTTCTTTTCCATAAGATGTTTAATAGCAGCATAGTGCAATGTGAACAGTTACTTTGGAATCAACAATATAAGGTCTAAATTTATCACAAGCAAACACCACTGCTAAGAATTCTTTTTCAGTAGTAGCATAATTTCTTTGAGAATTGTCTGGAGTTTTACTAGCATAATGGATTACATTAAGTTTCTTATAAACTCTTTGTCCTAGAACAACACCAACAGCATAATCACTAGCATCGCACATAATTTCAAAAGGCAAGTTCCAATCAGGTGGTTGAACAATAGGTTCAGAAATTAAGGCTTTCTTGAGTGTTTCAAAGGCTTCTAAACAATCTGTCGGGGAGGCTGATCTGACCCATGAACACCTATGGGACCGGCGGACCGAGCCCCTTTCGGTTCGGCGGGGGGCGGAGGTCGCACGAAGAGCAGATCGAGGCGAAGCACACGAGCCGTTTACCCAGCTTCGGAGCTCTCCGGAGAGATAACACTCCTACTGCTGCATGTCTGAGTGTATTGAGTTCTTACTCAGGAGCGTTGAGTGCTACAGTACACACAAGCTGCCAACGAGACTGAGCGTGGGGAACCGACCCTTTCTACGTTGCGCATGGGCCTCCTTTTATATGCTAAAGGGGTCTCCGACAGGTGGCAACGTAGACAAGGGTAAAAATGGAAAAGGAGTGGTTGGTACAGCTACTTGTACGATTATGCGATGTATCATACCTAACCACGACGGCAGGGACAAAGGCATTAAATGCCCGCTCACGCCGCCTCTAACAAGGCGAGAAAGGGACCGCTGTGGGCGCCACCGCTTGCCAGATGGCAATCTTGTCAGCGCCGCTTGCCACCGCGCTCCGCTGGCCGCACGGCCTCCTGCCACGCGCGCCTGGAAAGGTCCCAGGGCGACACGTTAGTGGACGTGCTGGAGCGCAGGGACAGAGTGGTGGTTCGCCGCGGCAAGCGCCTTGCCGCGGTTGTTGTCTTGTCGCGTCCGGAAGCTTGTCGCTCACCGGGCCTTCCCGGCAAGCTCCTCTTGTCGGGGCCTTGTCTCCTAGGTGCCTTGGGTGGCCTTCCCGGCAAGCTCCTATTGCCGGGGCCTTGTCTCTTTGGCTTGAATACTTTGTTCTTGAATGTCTCCAAAGGAACCACGGAGGACCCTGGCGGTCACCTGGTAAGCCTTGCCGCGGAGGGCTGCAACTGCCCGTGCACAAGTTCGGGATACTAGGGTACCCCTACTCTAGTACACCGACACAATCATCATAAAAAACAAAAGGAATATCTTTTTGCAAGAGACTCGTAAGAGGCCTAGAAATTTTAAAAAAGGCTTTGATAAATCTCCTATAGAAACCAACAAGACCTAGGAAACTATGAATACCTTTGATATCTTTAGGACATGCATTTTCTCAATTGGATCAACCTTAGCTTTGTCCACTTCAATACCTCTTTCAGAAAATTTATGACCCAAGACAATGCCTTCATTAACCATAAAGTGGCACTTTTTCCCATTCAAGACAAGATTTGTTTTTTCACATCTCTGCAAAACTCGATCAAGATTGCTTAAACAATCATCAAAAGACTTCCCATAAACAGAGAAGTCGTGCATGAAAACCTCAACAATCTTTTCACAAAAGTCAAAGAATATAGCAGTCATACATCTTTGAAAGGTAGCAGGTGCATTGCATAAACCAAAAGGCATACGTCTATGAGCATAAGTTCCAAAGGGACAAGTAAAAGTGGTATTTTCTTGATCAGGTTGAGAAACAGGTATTTGTGAAAAACTAGAATATCCAACAAGGAAGCAAAAATGTGTGTGCTTAGATAATCTTTCAAGCATTTGATCAATAAAAGGTAGAGGGTAATGATCTTTTCTAGTTGCTTTGTTTAATTTTCTAAAATCAATTACCATTCTATAACCTGTAACAATTCTTTTTGCAATGAGTTCATTCTTATCATTAGGAACAACAGTTATACCTCCTTTCTTAGGGACACAATGAAAAGGACTCACCCATCTACTATCATCTATATGATAGATTATACCTGCTTCCAAAAGTTTTAATATTTCCGTTCTTACCACTTCTTTCATCTTTGGGTTTAACCGACGTTGGTGATCAACAACGGGTTTAGCATCAGGTTCCTTATTAATTTTGTGTTGTCATAGAGTGGGACTAATGCCCTTTAAATCATCAAGAGTATATCCAATATCAGCTCGGTGCTTCCTTAGAACTTTCAATAATCTTTCTTCTTCATGTTCTGAAAGGTTAGCACTAATAGTAACAGGATATATCTTCTTTTCATCAAGATAAGCATATTTCAAAATGTCTAGCATTTGTTTAATTCAAACACAGGATCACCTTTAGGTGGAGGAGGACCTCCTAGAGTTTCAATAGGCAAATTGTGTTTAAGCAGAGGGCGTTGTTCAAAGAAAATCTTATATATTTCATTTTTTTCATGCATATGAAAATCATTTTAATGGTCTAGCATACTGTTTTAAAGGATCAGTAGGTGGTACAACAATAGAAGAAGGACCAATTAATTCATCTTTACTAAAAAAAATTCATGAAGCTTTCTACTAAACATGGAAAAATTAAACTCATGAGACTCATCACCAAAACTAACACCGACAGTTTGTTTCTCACAATCTATCTTAGCATTAACGGTGTTCAAGAAAGGTCTACCAAAGATACTGGGACAAAAGTCATCTTGTGGGGAACCAAGAACAAGAAAATCAGTAGGGTACTTTATTTTCCCACACAAGACTTCAACATCTCTAACAATCCCAATTGGTGATAGTGTGTCTCTATTAGAAGGTTTAATAGTAACATCTATGTCTTCTATCTCTGCGGGTGCTATGTCATAGATAATTTCATGATAAATGTTGTAAGGAATAGCAGTCACACTAGCACCTATGTCACATAAATCATGATAACAGTGATCTCCAATTTTAACTGAGATAACGGGAATGCCAACAATAGGTTGATACGTCTCCAACGTATCGATAATTTTTGATTGCTCCATGCTATATTATCTACTGTTTTGGACAATATTGGGCATTATTTTCCACTTTTATATTATTTTTGGGACTAACCTATTAACCTGAGGCCCAGCCCAGAATTGCTTTTATTTTGCCTATTTCAGAGTTTTGCAAAAACGGAATATCAAACGGAGTCCAAACGGAATGAAACCTTCGGGAACGTGATTTTCTCACCGAACGTGATCCAGGAGACTTGGACCCTAAGTCAAGGAAGCTTCGAGGTGGGCACGAGGTAGGCGCGCCTCCCCCCAGCGCGCCCTCCACCCTCGTGGGCCCCACCTTGCTCCACCGACGCATTTCTTCCTCCTATATATACCTACGTACCCCCAAACGATCAGATACGGAGACAAAAACCTAATTCCACCGCCGCAACTTTCTGTACCCACGAGATCCCATCTTGGGGCCTGCTCCGGAGCTCCATCGGAAGGGGAATCCACCATGGAGGGCTTGTACATCATCACCATAGCCTCTCCGATGAAGTGTGAGTAGTTTACTTTAGACCTTCGGGTCCATAGTTAGTAGCTAGACGGCTTCTTCTCTCTTTTTGGATCTCAATACAATGTTCTCCCCATCTGTCGTGGAGATCTATTCGATGTAATCTTCTTTTTGCGGTGTGTTTGTTGAGACCGATGAATTGTGGGTTTATGATCAACATTATCTATGAACAATATTTCAATCTTCTCTGAATTCTTTTATGTATGATTGGTTATCTTTGCAAGTCTCTTCGAATTATCAGTTTGGTTTGGCCTACTAGATTGGTTTTTCTTGCAATGGGAGAAGTGCTTAACTTTGGGTTCAATCTTACGGTATCCTTTCCCAAAGGATGAGGGGCAGCAAGGCACGTATTGTATTGTTGCCATCGAGGATAACAAGATGGGGTTTTTATCATATTGCATGAATCTATCCCTCTACATCATGTCATCTTGCTTAAGGCGTTACTTTGTTTTCTTGAACTTAAAACTCTTGATGCATGCTGGATAGCGGTCGATGGGTGGAGTAATAGTAGTAGATGCAGGCAGGAGTCAGTCTACTTGTTTCGGACGTGATACCAATATACATGATCATACCTAGATATTCTCATAACTATGCTCAATTCTGTCAATTGCTCAACAAGAATTGCTCACCCACCGTAAAATACTTATGCTCTTGAGAGAAGCCACTAGTGAAATCTATGGCCCCCGGGTCTATCTTCATCATATTAATCTTCCATCACTTTATTATTGCGTCTATTTTTTACTTTGCTTTTTATTTTACTTTGCATCTTTATACCAAAAATACCAAAAATATTATCTATCATCTCTATCAGATCTCACTCTCGTAAGTGACCGTGAAGGGATTGACAACCCCTATTCGCGTTGGTTGCGAGGAGTTATTTGCTTTGTGTAGGTACGAGGGACTCATGGCGTAGCCTCCTCTTTGGATTGATACCTTGGTTCTCAAAAGCTGAGGGAAATACTTACGCCATCTTGTCGCATCACGTTTCCTCTTCAAGGAAATCCAACGCAAGCTCAAGAGGTAGCAAGAAGAATTTCTGGCGCCGTTGCCGGGGAGTCTACACAAAAGTCAACATACCAAGTAGCCATCACAATCCCTTATCTCCCGCATTACATTATTTGCCATTTGCCTCTCGTTTTCCTCTCCCCCACTTCACCATTGCCGTTTTATTCGCCCTCTCTTTTCCGTTTTCCTTTTTCTCGCTTTCTCTTTGTTTGCTCACGATGGCTCAAGATAATACCAAATTGTGTGACTTTACCAATACCAACAATAATTATTTCCTTAGCACTCCGATTGCTCCTCTTACCAATACTGAATATAGTGAAATCAATATTGCTTTGTTGAATCTTGTTATGAAAGATCAATTCGTCGGCCTTCCTAGTGAAGATGCCGCTACTCATCTGAATAGCTTCGTTGATTTGTGTGATATGCAAAAGAAGAAAGATATTGATAATGATATTGTTAAATTGAAGCTATTTCCTTTTTCGCTTAGAGATCGTGCTAAAGCTTGGTTTTCGTCTTTGCCTAAAAATAGGATTGATTCTTGGAACAAGTGCAGAGATGCTTTTATCTCTAAGTATTTTCCTCCCGCTAAGATCATCTCTCTTAGAAACGATATTATGAATTTTAAGCAACTTGATCATGAACATGTTGCACAAGCTTGGAAGAGAATGAAATTAATGATACGTAATTGCCCTACTCATGGTTTGAACTTGTGGATGATTATACAAAAAATTTATGCCGGATTGTATTTTGCTTCTAGAAATCTTTTGGATTCGGCTGCGGGAGGCACTTTTATGGAAATCACTTTAGGAGAAGCCACTAAACTCCTAGATAATATTATGGTTAATTATTCTCAATGGCACACTGAAAGATCTACTAATAAAAAAGTGCATGCAATAGAAGAAATTAATGTTTTGAGTGGAAAGATGGATGAACTTATGAAATTATTTGCTACTAAGAGTGTTTCTTCTGATCCTAATGATATGCCTTTGTCTAGTTTGTCTACTTTGATTGATAATAATAATGAATCTATGGATGTGAATTTTGTTGGTAGGAATAATTTTGGTAACAATGCGTATAGAGGGAATTTTAATCCTAGGCCTTATCCTAGTAATCCTTCTAATAATTATGGAAATTCCTACAACAACTCTTATGGAAATTTTAATAAGATGCCCTCTGAATTTGAGACTAGTGTTAATGAGTTTATGAATTCGCAAAAGAATTTTAATGCTTTGCTTGAAGAAAAATTACTTAAAGTTGATGAATTGGCTAGGAACGTTGATAGAATTTCTCTTGATGTTGATTCTTTAAAGCTTAGATCTACTCCTCCTAAGCATGATATCAATGAGTCTCTCAAGTCCATGAGAATTTCCATTGATGAGTGCAAAGAAAGAACCGCTAGGATGCGTGCTAATAAAGATGCCTTTATTAAAGCGTGTTCTTCCAATTTCTATGAGAATAAAGATGAGGATCTAAAAGTTATTGATGTGTCCCCTATTAAATATTTGTTTTGCAATATGAATCTTGATAATGATGAGACTAAATATGATCCACCTTTACATAGAAGGCGATCCAAAAATTCGGAGTTTTAGATCTTGATGCTAAAATTGATAAAAGTGGGATTGAAGAGATTAAAACCCTAGATGTTGCTAAACCCACTATTTTGGATTTCAAGGTATTTAATTATGAAAGTTGCTCTTTGATTGATTGTATTTCCTTGTTACAATCCATGCTAAATTCTCCTCACGCTTATAGTCGAAATAAAGGCTTTACCAAACATATCATTGATGCCTTGATGCAATCTTATGAAGAAAAACTTGAGTTGTAAGTTTCAATCCCTAGAAAACTTTATGACGAGTGGGAGCCAACTATTAAAATTAAGATTAAGGATCATGAATTTTATGCTTTATGTGATTTGGGTGCTAGTGTTTCCACTATTCCTAAAACTTTGTGTGATTTGCTAGATTTCCGCGATTTTGATGATTGCTCTCTAAACTTGCACCTTGCGGCGTAACATCCCAAAACTCTAAATTTTGGAATGTTATATTAAATAGATAGATATGATTGTTTGTTTGATTATTGTGTGATTGATTGACTAAAAGTGAGTGAATTCGAAACTTTTTGAAAGTTAAATGAGAGGGAATAAAAGGACTTTCTCAAACTTTCATTTTGCATTCATGATCTCCATGAATTCAAATTCTTTTCACCACAAAACCCTGGAGAGAAGATGACATGATTTCTTCCATTTAATTAAATGACAAGGGGTGTTGAAAATATTTGAATTTCATTTGAGAATATTTCCAATTCTGAAACTTTATGCAACTCAATGATTTTCATGAGCGAAGATAAAATGACTTCTTCAAAACATATGAAATATGAGTTGTGGGTTTCAAAGGATCAAATTCAAAGTCCTTTGAATTTTTTTAATTTCGGTTATTTGGGTTTTATTCAAATTATTTTCCTCCAAAAACAAAATACATGGAAAATAGGGTAACATGATTCCCTACAATAGAAAATTGGAGAGAAATAAATTTGAATTCATTTTTGTATTTTTAAAATGATTTTTGTTGGATTTTATTAGAACAGAAGCACTCTTTGCTTTATTTGAATTTTTGTGTATTTTATTTGACTCTAGAAAAATATTCAGCTTGTAGGAAATCTTTTTCTGAAATTTTTGATATATAATATGACTATATAAAGTTTTATTTTTATTTTCATTTTTCAGTTTATCGCTTTTTGTTTAAAAAAACAAATAACAAAAACTGCACGCGCGCCTGAAACTAACTGTCGCCCACGTGCGCATCGTAGTACCAGCGGGCGCCCCATCATTTTTTTTCTTTTACTAAATGGGCCAGGCCCAGCCGACCCTATTCCTCCCCATATTATTTTCCATATTTTTTTCTTTTTTTTCTTTTCAGTTGCTAAAAAAAATTGCAGTGTGCGTGGCCGCCGTGAACCGCCTAAAGCCTTTTGGCCCATGGCGCACCTGCTCTCTCTGTTTCGTATATTTTCGTCTACGTTTAGTCCCACATTGCCTAGCCTTTAACCTCTAAACCTCTTTTCCACCTATAAATATAAACCCAGAGCCTCCGAAAAAATCATCTGATTCGGGTTAAATCAATATTTTGGTTTGACTAGCTAAAAATATTTTTCTCCTCTCCAGCGAGACTTCTGGAAATTGTCTCTCTCTCCGAAGTTGTCTGTTCTTTACCTTATAAAGGTATCTTTCTTCGTTTTTTTCTTTTTTATACCTCCGTAATTTATTATTTTCTAGACTAGTATGATACAATAATTAGATTATTAATTTGTCTCTGAATTTATACATTAGACGTAAAATTCTTTTAGCCGTATCTATTTTTTCTTTCGTAAAATAGCTTGGCCCTGATTTTTCAAATAGCCATAACTTTTTACTCGTTCATCCAAATTAGATAAAACCAGCGCCTATAGTTTCGTCTTGTTTTCACCTATCCAGTTAACCTGTCACGTCAACTTTTTGAAATGTTCAAATTTGGAATTTTGTTCAGATTTATATTCAAACTTCTTTTCATCACAACTTGAGTTTTATAACTCCGATTTAGTTGATTCTTTTTGCAAATTAAAGCTCTTGACCTAAACTTTCTGATAAGGCCAAATTCACATAATTTTGGTACTGTTAGAAATTGTTTTATGTTGCAAGAGTTATTTGCTTGGTTTTGATGTTTTTTCGAATTGTACTCTTCGTTCTTTCCGATCTTTTGAGTGATTGTTTATGTGTGGTTACTATTGCTTGTTTACGATAGATTGACCGGAGTGTGACGAGTAGAGCTATCGAGAGTTTTGAGTGCGAATCATCTTCATCAACTTTGCAGGCAAGTTCACACTTTGATCATATCCCTTTTCATACCCAGTTTTTATGCATTAGTTTCAACCCTCAAATATTGCATGAGTAGGTTTGATAACATGTGGGTATCGGGAAGTAGTTGATGAGGTAGGAACCTATTGCCCAGCATTCAAACCTTGGGAGTTACTATTACGTTGCTTATATTGCTATGCTATGCTCATAGACGTGGATTGGGTTTTGAGAGTATTCATGACAGTTGTGAGTTTGTTAATTAATGGTTTACTTAAGGTGGCAACTTAAAGACACATCTGGGTGGATTGAGGTACCTGGTTATTACAGGATTGCCTGTCTAGGCACCTGGGTAGACCAGGATTGCCTGTCTAGGCACCTGGGTAGACCAGGATTGCCTGTTTTTTTTATGGACCGCAACCCAGGCCCAAAGGGGTCATGAGATTATTCATACTAGAAACTTCCATGTGCAGCCACAAGTCATTATGGGCTCTGGCATAGTTGATTAAGTCGTGCGAACTCTTACAGGGTAGACTAGCAGATGTAGGGGAAAGTAGGTGTACCGGTCTATCCATAGTAAGGTGCTAGCGCTTCGAAGGCTATGTCTCGGTCATCCGTTTCTCAAACATCATGTAGTGCGAGAAATCCAACGGAGGCGATCGAGTCTTGTGGGGAAAAGTGCGCAAACCTCTGCAGAGTGTACAAACTAATCATGATTAGCCGTGTCCCCGGTTCTGGACATCTTGAGTATCTGGTTCTTGGATTATCCTGTTGATCTGATCACATTACTTAAATAATTTGTTGGGTTTTAATGATGATGCTTAATTGGGATTGAGAATGCTTTCAACCATTCTCAATGTTTAACGACCACCATGATAGTTAAATAAAATATATTCCTTTGAAGTAGGGAAAAATAGGCTTTTCGCAAAAAAACCTTATAACCATAGAACTTTTCCATCAGCCAAATATGCATGTAGTGATAGTTATTATTCATCATTATCCTATGGTGTGAATTTGCCAGTACATTCAATGTCTTGAACCTTTGTGGCTGCAACGTCTCATGTTGCAGGATATCTTATGACGACTAAGTGAAACGTTAGGGTTACGATTTCTACACTCAACTTTGCCGTTGGTGTTGATGGGAATCCACAACCTTATTACTTCCGCTATTTGGATTGAGGTAATAGTATTTACGTTACTTTATACATGTGATTTACCTCTGTTATAAATCCTCGAGTACCGTGTGTGTCAGCATACCGATCTAGGGATGACACTTAAGCACAGAGACTTGATCCATCCGGGTCAGGTCGCTACAAGATGGTATCAGAGCACATGTTGACTGTAGGACGTGACCCTAGAAACTAGCAAGCCCATAGGAAGGATTTTCTATAAAATTTTCTTTTTTAAAAGGATCTTTTACCTCTCTTCTCTTCTGAGCTTATTCAAATATTCCCTTTTAGTGAGACTATACCCCTTTCCCCTTTTGACCACTCGAAGATTCGACTGATGAGACCACTCCAAGAAGTACAAGATATCGGATAACTAAGACCATTTTGGAATGAAGAAGATTTTTACCGTGCATTACAATGACGAAAATTACAACGGTGAAGACTCCAAAGACTAGGAGAATTTGAAGGCTTTGAAGAATTTCCGGATTTGTATGACCTAGGAAGGCACCCCTTATGGAACCGGGCAAACTATGGAAGCTGTCAATACCCGAGATGAAGGTGTATCGGAGAAAGACCGGAATATGGAGCCTTAGAACTCAAAGTTTTTTTTCAAGAATGTCGGTGTACTAGAGTAGGGGTACCCTAGTATCCCGAACTCGTGCACGGACAGTTGCAGCACCCCGCGGCAGGGCTTGCCTGGTCACCGCCAAGATCCTCTGTGGTTCCTTTGGAGCCATTCAAGAACAAAGTATTTAACCAAGAAGACAAGGCCCCGGCAAGAGGAGCTTGCCGGGAAGGCCACTCAAGGCACGCAGAAGACAAGGCCCCGGCAAGATGAGCTTGCCGGGAAGGCTCTGAGCGCCGACAAGCCTCCGGACGCGACAAGGATTCAGCCGCGGCAAAGGCGCTTGCCAGCAGTAACCTCTCTCCATCTCCGCTCCGTGTCATCCACCAACGTGTCGCCATGGGACCATTCCATGCGCCAGCGTGTCAAGAGGGGTCAGGCAGCCAGCCGGAGAGCAGCGATAAGCGGCGGACAAGCTTGCCATCGTGGCGAAGCGGTGGCGCACTGACGGTCTTTGTTGCACCGTTTAGGCGACACGTATGGGCATTTAATGCTTTTGTCCCCTCGCCGAGTTAGGTATATTGCACCGCATACCTTTGTTCAAGTAGGTGTACCAACTACTGTTTTACATTTGTACCCTCATCCACGTTGCCACCGCCGGAAACCCCTTGAGCATATAAAAGGAGGCCCATGCATAGCGTAGAAAGGGTTCGCCAGTTCGACTCATTCGAGACCGTGAGACACTCACGCTAGGTTTTGTAGCTCTCATCGCTCCCTAGCAAGAACACAATACAATCGCATAAGCAGCGGTAGGAGTGTTATCTCTCCGGAGAGCTCGCTGGGTAAACTGCTCGTGTTTCGCCTCGATCCGCTCTTCGTGCGATCTCCGCCCCTCCGAACCACAAGGGGCCTGGTCCGCTGGCCCCATAGGTGTTCGTGGGTCCGATCAGCCTCCCGACATCTTTTGGCGCCGGTAGGCGTCGAGGCTGTGTGAACCTGATCCGGCGTTCACGAGCAACATCTTCATCATCTTCAACACCTTCATCAACATGCCACCGAAGAAGAAGGCTTCGTGGCAGAGCCGTCTGCGTCGTACCCACCATCACCGGAGCAAACGGGTGGTGGAGCAGACGCTGGCGGAAGAACGGGCGCCGGCGAAGGAGTTCGTGACGCTGCCAAGTCCAAGGACAAGGCCGCGCAAACCTCGGCATCCGCACATCCCCCGCGCCCATCTCAGGAGATGCGGGACCAACAGCGTCATGGTATTCACAATGCCATACGCTCGTTGGATCGAGACCCTCAAGACCAGCATGCACGCCAACGCGCTGGCACGAGTGAGATACTGTCGCCTGGACGGGATGCTGCTCCTTCTAACATAGTTAGAAGTCCGAGCATATCCCGCTCCTCGCACCGTTCACCATTGCCACCCACTACTCCAGCAGAAGCTCTAGCGAGAGCTCAGCTGCTTCTGGATTACCCTCCAATGGCCGACAAGGTCGACGAGTGGAGGGCTACCATCCAGAGCCTCATCGGCTTTGCCAACGGCGACGCTCCGCGGCAACCAACTACATCATTGCCGCGGCAAGACGACAAGGCACGAGCCGGAGGCGACGAGACTTATGGAGGCGCAACCACCATGCACTCTCCACCCCAAAGGCCAGGATCGACGACTCGCCGGATCCACCTCGACGACGACTCCACTGCGTCATCGGATCCGCGAGCTCGCCGCGATCAGCGCCAAGTTCTTCATGAATGACAACAAGAGGACGCTCGAACTTGCATCGAGCGTCGAAGAGAAGCGCGGCGGTCAGTCCGACAAGCGTGCTGGGCCCTCTGTTGACATGCACGCCGCGGAAGGACGAGCGACTTGCCGTGCAGCGGTAGGTTGCCCTGCGTTCACTCGCGAGCTGCGGCAAGTCCAAAGGCCCAGCAACAAGAACTTCAAGCCAGACGTGCCAGAGAAGTACGATGGCAGGACGCACCCGTCGGAGTTCCTCAGCATCTACACCATTGCGGTGCAAGCTGCGGGGGGACGAGACGACAAGATCCTCGCCAACTACTTCCCGTTGGTACTCAAGTCCAACGTCAGATCTTGGCTCATGCACTTGCCGGACAGCTCTATATCCTCTTGGGCAGATCTGTGCCATCAGTTTGTTGGCGCCTTCACGGGCGGCCACAAGCCTCATGGCCAAGAGAGTGACCTTCATCTGCTCGCCCAGAAGGAAGGAGAGTCCCTGCGCAAGTTCATTCAAAGATTCAGTCATGTGCACTACAACATCCCAGATGTCCACTCTGCCGCGGTGATCAGCGCGTTCCATCAGAACGTGCTGAACCGCAAGATGAGGGAGGAGATGGCGATGTGCAAAGTCAAGGACGTCAGTGAGCTGTATGCCTTGGCCGACAAGTGTGCATCGCGTCAAGAAGGGAGGAGACTCAGAGAGAATGCAGAAGCAGGATCTGACAGTGAGGAGACCGCCCGGGCAAAGAAGAGCCGGCGGCGAGGCAACAGGAAGAAGAAAGGCAGAGCAGTGCTAGCTGTCGAGCAGTCCGGCAATGGAGGTGGCGACAAGAACGCCAAGGCTGGTGGCTCCGGCAAGGAGGTTGCCGCTGACGCCAACCACCCGGCCTGTGGCGGCCGCCGACAAGCGTGACGGCTCCGGCAGCAAGATCTGCAAGATCCACCGCACCAAGGGCCACGACCTCCAGAGCTGCAAGAAGGTCGAGCAGCTTGTTGAACAGCAGAAGGCTGAGTACGAGCGGCGCGGCAAGGAGAAGGCCCAGGAAGGTGCTGGGGGAGCCAGCAAGAAGAGACCCGGCCGGGGAGGACGCCACGGCAAGGCCAAGCAGCGACAAGGAGACAGACCTCCCCGCGGCCGCGACAAAGATGAAGATGACGACGACGACGAAGATATGGAAGACGACGACGCCGATGAGCAGGAGTTTCAGAAAGCTACCGAGGTCCTCTGCGTTGACGGATGTGCTTCCCTGCATACTTCCCATCGCCAACTCAAGTTATGGATGCGGGAGGTCAATGCAGCGGAACCATCCGTGGAGTCACGCAAGCCTCTGAAGTGGTCCAGCACGCCTATCATCTTTGATATTGAGGACCACCCTGATCGCATAACTGCGGTCGGGTGCTTGCCGATGTTGGTCTCACCAACTATCTGCAACCTCAAGGTCACCAAGATGCTAGTTGACGGCGGGGCCGGCTTGAATCTGATCTCCTCCGTGGTGCTCCAGAAGCTTCAAATCCCTGACAGCGAGCTCGAAGAGACTGGCACTTTCCAAGGAGTCAATCCGGGAAGGAGCAAGCCGAAGGGGAAGATCATGTTGCCCGTGACATTTGGCAGCGAGCTCAACTTTAGGACTGAGAGGGTCACATTCGACGTTGCTGATTTCCCATTGCCTTACAATGGGATACTTGGCAAATCGGCACTCGCCAAGTTCATGGCAGCCTCTCACTATGCCTACAACTTACTCAAGATGCCAGGCCCGATAAGCATCATCTCATCCATGGCGACAAGAAGGATGCTCTTATCTGCGCCGACAAGATCTACCGGGATGCAGCAGCCGCGACAGATTACAACCACTTGTCACCGAAGCTCCGGGGAAGAAGACCAAGTCCAAGTCCGCAAGAGCTCGATGCCCACTCCGGCAAGCGCACCTCTTTGGAGTGCTGCGCTACCGTCGAGGACGCACCATCAAGCTCCACCGGCAAGTGCAAGAAGAAGATGGCAGCTCCGCCAAAGACCAAGAAGGTGTCCGCCAAGGAGGACGGCACTGGTGGTACCTTCACCATCGATTGCCTCTCTCGACCCTAAATAGGAAGGCGCGCTCGTTGCTTTCCTGCGGGCGAACGTCGACGTGTTTGCATGGCAACCGTCTGACATCCCCGGTGTTCCCAGGAAAGTAATTGAGCACCGTCTGGCCGTTTGTCCTCATGCGCAGCCCGTCAAGCAAAAAGTCAGAAAGCAGGCAGTGGAGCGCCAAGAATTCATAGCAGAAGAGATCAAGAAATTGGAAGCAGCAGGCCTTGTCAGAGGAGTGCTCCATCCTACGTGGTTGGCCAATCCTGTTGTTGTGCGCAAGGCAAATGGGAAATGGAGACTTTGTATTGACTTCACGGATGTTAATAAAGCTTGTCCCAAAGACCCGTTTCCCTTTGCCGCCGCATCAACCAGATTGTTGACTCCACGGCTGGATGTGATTTGCTTTCATTTCTTGATGCATACTCACGATATCATCAGATCTTCATGGCGTAAGAGGATGAGGAGAAACCGCATTCATTACTCCATGTGGCACATCTTTATTTCATACCGATGCCTTTCGGTTTGAAGAATGCTGGTTCAACGTTTGCAAGAGTAGTCCATTACGCTTTTGAGCCACAAATGCACAGAAATGTAGAAGCCTACATGGATGACATAGTGGTCAAGAGCAAGGACAAAGCAACTCTGGTTCAAGATTTGGATGAGACCTTTGCAAATCTGCGCAAGATCAACCTCAAGCTCAACCCCGAGAAGTGCGTGTTTGGAGTCCCTTCCGCAAGCTTCTCGGGTTCTTCGTGTCTCAGCGAGGAATTGAAGCCAATCCCGACAAGATCAAGTCCATTGAGCAGATTGAAGCACCAAAGCGCGTCAAGGATGTACGAAGACTTGCCGGTTGCGTGGCCGCTCTCAGCAGGTTTATTTCTAGGTCTGCTGAACGCGCCCTGCCATTTTTCAAGATTTTGAAAAAGGCAGGTCCAATGGAATGGACTCCCGAAGCGGAGGCTGCGCTGCAGGACTTGAAGAGATACCTGTCCTCCACTCCAACACTTGTCGCACCTAAGCCACAAGGGAAGTTGCTGCTATATATAGCGGCAACCAATCAAGTGGTTAGTGCTGCGTTAGTAGCGGAGAGGGAGGCGGATGACGAGCTAGTAACCACGGCAGACACATCCAATGACAAGCGAGGGGCTTTCACGACAAGCTCTGGTCCCGACAAGGACGGATCTGCGCAGACGCATGAACAGATGCGTAAAAGGATGGTGCGGCGCCCAGTTTACTTTGTCGATTCCCTCCGGCAGGGGCTAGGTCAAGGTACTCTGGTGTGCGTAAATTGCTTTTCGGCCTCCTCATGGCCTCGAGAAAGCTGCGCCATTACTTCCAAGCACATGAGATAATAGTCGCCACTCGCTTTCCGCTGAAGAGGATACCGCAGAATCCGTAAGCGGCAGGCGGGATTGTCGAGTGGGCATCGAACTGTCAAGCTTTGGCCTCAAGTTTGAAAGCACTTCAACTATCCAAAGCGAGCATTGGCAGAATTCATAGCGTAATAGACGCCAACACCGTATGAAGAAATTCCGAGACGCAGCATTCCCGTCAAGGAAGCAAGCAAAGAGTGGTTGATGTACTTTGATGGTGCCTTCTCGCTGCAAAGGCGCTTGCGGCGTCTTGCTTGTCGCACCCACCGGAGAGCACCTCAAGTACGTAGTCCAGATGCACTTTCCCAAGGAGCAAGCAACAAACAATACTGGAGAGTATGAAGGTTTGCTTGCCGGTCTCAGGATCGCAGTGGACCTTGGGATCAAGAAGCTTATTGTCAGGGGTGACACACAGTTGGTCGCCCGCCAAGTGAACAAAGATTATCAGAGTCCATTGATGGAAGCCTACGTTGATGGAGTGAGGAAGCTAGAAGAACACTTTGACGGCCTACAAATGGAACATGTTCCAAGAGCTCAGAATGATATTGCTAATGGCTCGTCAAGGCGCTGCACTTAAGTTGCCTGTGGAACCAGGGATTTTTGTGCTCAAGCTAACTCAACCAACCGTAACACCATCAAATGGACAGAGCAAGAAGAGGAAGTTGATCTCTGGTGACTACTTTCCGCAGAGCTTCCCAAGCCGCCGCCAAGAAGGTCCCCGTGATCAACACCAACAGTTGAGGAGCAGTCTGCTCCGACAAGCCCTGTGGTTTGTTTCGTTGAAGCGGGCGCTCCCGATAAGTTTTGCTCCGGCAAGCTTGCGAGGAACGCGTCAAGCTCGGCTGAGCCGCAGGTTCTTGCCGTGGAAGCTGATGTTCCCGCAGCTACAGAATGTGCCTTTAGTCCTCGTTGTCGAGCCGCAAGCTCCAAAGATGGGCGCAACAGATTGTCCATTTCCTTCAGACAGAGAACTTCCCGAAGAGCAAGAAGAAGCGGAAAGAGTAGCCCGGCAGTCAAGTATGTACCAGTTTGTCGACGGCATACTGCATGTAAGAAGACTTAACAGGTGAAATTGAAGTGTATTTGCGGGAAGATGGACAAAAGCTGTTGGCGAGAGATACATGGAGGCATATGTGGTCACCACATTGGTGCAAGAGCACTTGCCGCAAAGCTTTCCAAGAAGGTTTCTTCCGCCGACAGCCCTCCGTGATGCAACTGCACAAGTAACCAAGTGTGAAGCGTGCAGTTCCATTCCAAACAGATACACCAGCCACTCAAGCTCTCCGGGCGATCCCTTTATCCCCGCCATTTTCGGTCCGGGGCTCGACATCCTCGGCCCCTTTCCCCGAAGTTGTCGGGGCTTTGAGTACTTGTACGTCAGAATCGACAAGTTCACAAAGTGGCCGGAAGTGGAAGCGATGAGGAAGGTGGCCAGCACGGTCGATGAGTCAAGTTCTTCAGGTTGATTGTTTGCCGTTTCGGAATCCCTAACAGGATCATCACCGACAACGGCACATAATTTACGAGTCGCACCTTCATGCAGTACGTCCAAGATCTTGGCGCCAAGGTCTGCTTTGCTTCTGTTGCTCATCCGAGAAGCAACGGTCAAGCAGAGAGGGCAAATGCTGAAGTGCTGCGCGGGCTCAAGACCGTAACTTTCGACAGTGCTGCGCAAGTGCGGAAGAAACTGGATTGAGGAGCTGCGGTGGTTCTTTGGTCGATCGGGACGACGCCAAATCGAGCCACCGCCGGACACCTTTCACTCTAGTCTATGGAGCAGCGGCAGTTCTCCCCACGGAACTTCAGATACGGATCGCCTCGAGTGCTCGCTTATGATGAGCTTGAGCAAGAGCAGCTGCGACAAGATGACGCTGCTCCTTGAGGAGGATCGTCTTCGGTCATTTGTCTGAGCCGCTCGTTACCCGACAAGCTTTGCGTCGCTACCATAGCCGCAAAGTTAGTGCCGAAGCCTCGAGGAAGGCGACCTTGTTCTTCAGTAGCGTTCAGTCCGCCAAGAATTCAAACAAGTTGACGCCTTGAAGTGGGAAGGCCCTTATCGGGTGAAACGAGTCACTAGGCCCGGCGCTGTCCGCTTTGAGACCGAAGATGGCATTCCGTGAGCAACTCTTGGAACATTGAGCATCTTCGTAAGTTTTACCCGTGAGAAGCGCGGTTGCGGAACCTGTTCCAACCACCTTTTGTACAAGTCTTGCCGCTGTTGCATGTAATCCTTTGTACAAAGCCAAGCAGACCCGTGCATCGAAGAAGCTCATGTGTTGCGCACTACTTGTCAAATTCATGCTTTCATCATTTTATTGCATGTTTTGGCTAACACTTTGTGCAGCACCCACACCGGTAAGCAATATCGAGTCACTGGGCTCCATAACTTTATTTTCTCTTCTTTCTCTTTTCTCAAAAGAAAGGAAGGCTCCCTCGCGCACAAGTTAACCAGGGGGGAAGGAGAAGATAATACTCTGGACCAAGCGTTGCTCGAGGAAGTTTCGCCTTATCGGGAAGCAAACGACAGAAAAGCTAAGTTGCCAAAGTTTGAGCAATCAGTTTTTAAATTTTAAGTTATCTTCCTCGAACGATAGTACTTTGTATGGAAAACTGTGCGCAGAGGAACCAACTCGCAGGTTAGTCGCGCCCTTACTTTGTTTCGAGTCCGCTCAACAACGTAAGTGAGCTGCAGCTAGTCGCGACAAGGTTGTTTGTCGGAGGCGGCATCGCCAAAGGTCACGACGTTCCGTGACTCGGCCATGACAAAGGTGCCTGACCGACAATTTCCCTAAATGCGTAGGGGCGTAAACGCATAAAGGAAGGAGTCTAGTAGAGGAAATAACATTGCATTCATCGCCTAAGATAGAGTATGTTACAAAATAAGCTTGTCGCTGATCTAATAAATTGTTCTAAACATGATCAACAGCAACAAGGGGAAGATAAAATTGGCGGCCTAGTCTACGCGGTCGCCATCAATCCGCTTGATCTTGTTCACCTTGTCCACAATGGGTGCGATAAGGGCTTTGAGCGCCTCCACGTTAGCATCTGGCGGCAAGGATCTGAGGACGCCATTGAGGTTGAGGCCTGGATTGCGGAAGGCCACCTTCATCAACACCTTCTCGAGGGCTCCTGCACAGATCTGGCGCGACTCCTTGGCCAGCTGCTTTGGGACCTCTTCCCGAGTCAGCTGGAGGCCCGTCAACACGCCCTTGAAGAATAAGCTAAGCTTGGCGCTGGGTTGGAGATGCTCGTCGGAGGAGTATGCAAGATCCACCATCCCCAGCTCCATCATTTCGTTGTGGATGTCGGCAGCAGATATCCACAAGACCTTGGTCCAATGCTCCACACTCTCTCAAGGCGCCTGGTGGCAACAACATCCGCCAGGAGCTCCTCTTTGGCCTTGATCGTCTCCAACAGGCCCACCTCCCGCTCCTTGGCGCCGTCCAGCGTCTGCGTCAGAGTGGTCAGCTTCAGCTGAAGATCTGCCTTGGAATCTTTGGCAGCGTCGAGCTCCTTGCTCCTATCAGCGAGACGTCCCTGCAGCTCGCGAAGAGTGTAGGCATCCTTCTCGTGCTCGTGCTTGAGCGCGGCAAGCTCTTCGCCGCTCTTCTTGAGGCTGTCCTCCAATTGCGCCACCTTCGTCTTCAACTCCTCCTTGGCGGCCTCGGCGGCTGCGGCAGCATCCTTCGCTTCCTTAAGCGCCCCGCTAAGTGACTCCTCGCGCGCGACAAGCTCTTCCTCGTGGCTGTCCAGGTTGACCTTCCGCTGCGCCAGCTCGCTTTCCTGCGCGGATATCTTCTCGGCGGCAAGCCGCTCCTCCTCCTCAGCAGCGGCCTTCTCGAGGATGAAGGCCGTGCGCTCTTCAGCGAGTAGAGCACGCTCTTCCGCTACGTTCCGGAGAGCTTCTTGGTTGGTGCTCCGAAGCTCTTCTGCGCGCTTCTCCATATCTGCTCCCGCCCTCGCGACAAGTGCTTCCCGGGACTCCAACTTGGCTTGCCGGGCGCGGTAGAGCGACAGCAGCTTTTTCAGCAGCTGCTCCTCCTCAGACTCACCGCTGCTGCTGCTTGGCGCATCCACCAGCGTCAGCCCAGCGGAGGCGAGCAGCTCACCATCGAAGGTCTCTCCTTCGACCGGCGCCTGAGCTCGACTCTGTGGAGTTTGATGAAGACGCCATCGCCACCCTTCAAGTAGGTGCCGGGCTGGGGCTCCTCGAAGCCTGGCAAGCTGCGGGGAGTCGTGATCGGTGTAGTGCCTGGCGCTCCTGCGGCCCCAGGGCCGTCAGTGCGATCGCCAGACTCCTCGCCAGCTTCTGCGGCGGCAGCCTCGGTGGCCTCCTCGCCGGCAGGATCGTCAGCGACGACCTCTTCTTCCACGACGGTGGCTTCGTCAGTGTTACCGCGCGCGTCCTCCTCGTCGGCGACCTCGACCTCCATCGGCTCTGCATCAGACAAAGAAAGAACAGTCAAGCAAATGTTCAAAAAGAAAAACAGAAGAAAACAAGCCCAAGGGAAATTTTCGCGCAAGGGGATTACCTGCAATGGGATCTGCAGCCACGGTCTCGACCACTGGAGGGTCACTGGTGCTGTCCCTTGCCGGAGTGGCCTCCCTTGTCGTAGGACGCTCCCTTGTCGGAGAATCCTCCCTTGGCGGCGTGGTCGCAGCAGCATGTGATCTCGGGGCGGCTTCCGGCCCTCCTGATGAGACTGCTCTGCTCCTACACAAATAAACAGTCAGATATCAATGAAGAAGGAGCACCCATGCACGCCTAACAGTAAGGAGACAACTGCATACTTACCACAGGGCTGTCTGGGGCTGCTCTGAGGAAGGGTTGCTGTGTCCGCAAGGGGTCTCAGACACGCCTCCTTCCACGGTGGATCGTCCTCAACGACGCATCACGGAGTCTTGGCTCTCTTTGGCGCTCTGGGCCAGCTTCACAGAAAGGAAAGAGTTCAGAACGAAGCAAATCAGATTCAAGATGAAGCAACAAAATTGAAGAAATACAAGCACAATATTGAAGCTTACTCTTCATCTTCCTCCTCGGAGCTGAGCGCGGAGAAGTCAAACTCCGGCTCGCCTCCAGTGCGACGAGGCGGAGGAGTGGGCTCTCTTGGCCGCTTGGCGGAGGCGTCGGCGGTGGCCTGGGAGGACTCAGCCCCAGTTGTCGCAGCAGCGTGAGGTGCTCCCGCGGCAACATCGCTTGCCGCGGTAGAGCGCGTCGCGTGGCGCTGCAGTTGTGGTCCCATCTGCCGCCCCGTCTCGTCTCCGGCCTTGCGGAGACGCCTCTTTGGCGGAGCCGGGGGCTCCGTTTGCGGCAAGCTGCTGGGTGGTGGAGAAGAAGCGCCCTCGGCTGGTCCGCTCGACTCGGCCTCGGGCTCGGCAAGCTCTTCCTCACCGGCGAGCTCCCTTCGCTCGGCGAGGCTTGCCGCCTTTGCTGCGTCTGCCTCCTCCACGGTGTACCCGAAGACGCCAGCGGCGGCAGCTGCTGCCGCCTCCTCCAACCTTGTGGCGATGCGCGCCATCTCTTCGTCGGTGGTGTCGCGGGTGAGCCTCTTCTGCTCATCGGAGCGGATCGGCACCTCTTCCAGGCTGTCGAAGAACTGCTGCACGATGTCGTCGGAAGGCTCTTGCCAAGTTGGAACGATCCCATGGGAATCGCACAACGGCATCATGGCGCGGATGCAGTCGAGCGCCGAGTTGTTGCACAATGGGACGACCGCCCTCGGCAACCTAAACCACTCGGGGTGATCGGGTCGTTCTTGAACAGCTCTAGCAAGATCGCATCCAGCTCCAAGACGGTGAAATTCCAATTGAGACCCGGCGCAGCCTCATGATGTCTGCCGCGTTCTGGAACTCCCAGGCGGGTCTCCTCCTCTCCTGCAAGGGAGCGATGCGGCGGCGAAGGAAATCTGCGCCGACGGCGCCTACGGTTAGTCCGGCAAGCCTGAGGCGCAAAATCCGGGTCACAGCTATCTTCAACCTAGCAACCTCCGGCGCCAAGATGCTCCAATCGTTGCACAAGACTATTGGGGTTTGGCGACGGCGATCGAAGGGCTGCGGGTTCTCCTCTACGATCCAACACCAGTTGGCTCTCCACTCCTGCCACTTGCTGCGGAACTCTCCTTCCAGATAGGCCTCCTTCTTGCCGACCCTGGAGACCCAAGCAATCCCTGGCAAGCGGCTCCCCTCTCTCAACGCGGGGCATGAAGAAGTGGCGGAAGAGGTCTACGTCGGGGTGGATCCCGATAAAGTTTTCGCAAAGGTGTGCGAAAACTACCATGGTCAGAATGGCGTTGGGGGTGAAATCAAGGAGGCGGAACCCGTATGTGTTCATAATATCACAGAAGAATACGGAAAAGGGCGGGCAGAGCCCGCAATAGAAGAAAAGGGCAAAGAAAGGATACCCAGTTGGGGCTAAACCCAATGCGGTGGCGGGGAGTACCTTCGTGCGCGGATGCGCACGCGTCTCCGTCGACCAGAAGAGGTAGAAGAGCTCCCTCACCTTTTGCGCCGAGCTGAGGGGAGAAGATGGCCGCTCCTTGCGCAGCGC
Organism: Aegilops bicornis; assembly: GCA_021605145.1. Lineage (NCBI taxonomy): Eukaryota > Viridiplantae > Streptophyta > Magnoliopsida > Poales > Poaceae > Aegilops > Aegilops bicornis. The sequence goes on from CM038672.1 coordinate 543,689,887, forward strand.
CCCATGAGCCGCTGCGCCTCGGCCGACTTCACGCCTTTCCCCTTGTCGGCTTCCGGAGCCATGGCGGGGCGGTGGAGGAGGTCGGCGGCGTTAGTGTGCTTTGGTGGCGAAAGGGGGCGGAGCGCTGCTCTCTTCGCACTGGAGAAGAAGGGGGGAGCAGCGGTGGTTTTCAGGACAAGACAGCAATGGCGAGGTGGGCGACCTGCCCCTGTTTCCCCGTTTATAAGAAGGGAGAGGGGGCGGACGTTTCGCTTTTTCTAATAAAGAACCCCCCACGACCTCGCCCACGATCTCTCACACGACGCCACGTTCGGTGCGTGCCGTTAGTGGGAGACGTGGTGGGTCCGGGGCAAGTAACGGCGTGATCAAGGCCGCGCGTGTCCGTGCACCATTTTGGGCCTGGCCCAACAATGCTCGGCACCGTGTGTGGCCCAGGCCCGGGGGCTCCTGTCGGTGTACTAGAGTAGGGGTACCCTAGTATCCCGAACTCGTGCACGGACAGTTGCAGCACCCCGCGGCAGGGCTTGCCTGGTCACCGCCAAGATCCTCTGTGGTTCCTTTGGAGCCATTAAAGAACAAAGTATTTAACCAAGAAGACAAGGCCCCGACAAGAGGAGCTTGCCGGGAAGGCCACTCAAGGCACGCAGAAGACAAGGCCCCGGCAAGATGAGCTTGTCGGGAAGGCTCGGAGCGCAACAAGCCTCCGGACGCGACAAGGATTCAGCCGCGGCAAGGCAGTTGCCGCGGCAGGCAACCTCTCTCCATCTCCGCTCCAGGTCATCCACCAACGTGTCGCCATGGGACCATTCCATGCGCCACAGGTCAAGAGGTCAGTGCAGCCGGCGGAGAGCAGCGATAAGCGGTGCCGACAAGCTTGCCATTGTGGCGAAGCGGTGGCGCACTGACGGTCTCTGTAATCGCTTTGTTTAGGCGACACAGACGGAATTTAATGCTTTTGTCCCCCGCCGTCGAGTTAGGTATATTGCACTGCATAATCGCTCAAGTAGGTGTACCAACCATCGCTTTTACATTTGTACCCTCATCTACGCTGCCACCGTCGGAGACCCCTTGAGCATATAAAAGGAGGCCCATGCGCAATGTAGAAAGGGTTCGCCAGTTCGAATCATTCGAGACCGTAGACACTCACGCTAGGTTTTGTAGCTCTCATCGCTCCCTAGCAAGAACACAATACAATCAGACAAGCAGCAGTAGGAGTGTTATCTCTCCGGAGAGCTCCGAAGCTGGGTAAACTGCTCGTGTGCTTTGTCTCGATCCGCTCTTCGTGCGATCTCCGCCCCCCTCCGAACCACAAGGGGCCTGGTCCGCCGGCCCCATTGGTGTTCGTGGGTCCGATCAGCCTCCCCGACAAAGAAACCCTAAGGCAGGAGATATCAACCATGGAATGATAGCTCATGGAAAGGGCAAGAGCAGAAACACAGCTATCCATGATTTCATCGCCCGCTTATGCTATTGTCACCGTGCTGGGTTAAGCATGCATATGCATGGAAGGATTGGATAGTAGAAGTCTGATGGAGCACCTATCAGCAAGATGAAGTTTTAACCTTGGCCGGTGTATCACCAGGATTTGGAGTACTACATCAGGAGTTTTTAGATGGACCTTCAGGAAGCCGTATTTGAAAAGGAAGCATTTCGTGAAGAACTCATGACCTAGAAGCTGAAAGTAGCCAAGCTGGAGGAGCAAAACCTCGAGATACGTGTGATTAAATCAGAACGGAAGGACCATAATGCCATGGTTCATGTCAAGGATGTTGAAACCCACAAGTTTGGAACACGACCCCAACATATTAAAGGACGTCACGATAGACTTTGCGACAACAGAGATGATCTGGCAAAAGAACTTGAGAAGGTCAAGCACGATCAGAAGAAGCCGTTGGAGACATGAACAAGACTTGAAGAGTTTGATGACTTTGAAGATTTATTGACCTTTAGAAGACCAAACCCCTGTTATACCCTTACGTTAGATGTGACGCTTGTGAGCTGTCATTTGTTTGATGTTTTTCCGATGCCACAAATAAAATCTGTCTTTTCAAAACTTTTGTTTGTATTGTGTGCATCCCTCTCGATCTCTCTTATCCCACCCCAAACCCATGGACCCATTAGAGGATGGATGGAGATGAGCTTGTATTTTCTGGACCAATGAGTCAATTGGAGACAGACCGATGGATTCAGAACATGGAGGATCGCATGGAGAATAACCCTATAGTCGGAAAGGATATAGCCCAAAGATGCTCTTCCGTTCTTTGAAAGAGGTGTCGCTACTGGTGGAGGATGTACCAAACCATCAATGGATGGCAAGGAATAACCACTTGGAAAGAATTTAAGTGGACTTTGTTAAAGTCTTGGCTAGTGTCCCAGAAATTGAGGCCTTATGGAAAGGATATGAAGAAACCTTGTGCATACAAGCTTTGTGGAGAAATAGGACACAACCATAAATAAAATAAGGACGAATACCCTCATAAGCAGAGGATTACCAAAGGAGTTAGCCGAGGATCTCGTGGAACTTCGGTTGGAGATTGTTCCCAAAGGTTTTGTTGCAGCAATGGAAGTTCAGTCTACATTGTTGGGAAAGATCCGTGAAGCTCGGAAGGATGACAAAGAGATTGCTGAGGTAAAAGAGAGGATGAGCAAAGGAAAGGCGAAGGTTTTCATAAGGATGAGCACGACACCTTATGGTTCGAGGATCGTGTATATGTGCCTAATAATGCAAAAGATCGTGAAGTTAATACTTCAGGAGGCTCATGACTCACCATACTCGATTCGCCCTAGAAACACCAAGATGTATTTGGATTTGAAGGAGCGTTTCTGGTGGACTGGTATGAAGAAGGATATTGCGGAGTATGTATTCGTAGGTGATGTAAGCCAGAGAGAGTAAAAGCAGAGCATCAGAAGCCAGCATGATTTCTACAACCTATGCCGATACCCGAATGGAAGTGGGATAAGCTTGGCATGGATTTCATTACCGGATTTCCCAGAACCCGATCGGGATATGATTCTATCTGGGTAGTAGTTGATTCGCTTGACCAAAGTGGCTCACTTTATCCCAAAGAAAAACACCTATACAAGTGAGAAGTTGGCCAAGATATATTTGACCAGGATCGTATGTCCGCATGGGGTTCCGAGGACCATCAGTACAGATAGAGGAACATAGTTTACCTCAAAGTTTTGGAATCACCGCACTGCACTTTGGGTACTAGGCTAGAGTTCAGTACAACTTTTCATCTGCAGACAGATGGATAAATCAAGAGAGTCAATCAGATTCTGGAAGACATGTTGACACCGTGTGCGCTAGATTATGGATCTAGTAGTGATGATAATCTACCTTACGCGGAGTTCTCATACAACAACAGTTACCCAGCCAGTTTGAAGATGGCCCCTTTTGAAACTTTGTATGGGAGAAGGAGCCAGATACCGTTGATGTGGGAGAAGTTGGAGACCGTCAGTTGTTTGGACCAAATGTGATCAAGGATGTCAGAAGAGAATGTTAAGTTGATTCGAGATAAAGCTCAGTCCTGGCAGAAGAGTTATGCAGACTCAAAAACGCAAGGAGGTAGTCTATGAAATTGGAGATAGAGCATGTCTTCGTGTGTCCCCTCTGCGAGGAGTTAAACGATTTGGAGTTAAGGGAAAGATAGCCCCGATTTTTTTAGGACCATACCGAGTTTTGGAGCGTATGGGAGAAGTGGCCAACAAGTTGGAGTCACCCGAAGGACTGTCAGGAGTTCATTATGTGTTTCACGTTTCCCAGTTGAAGAAGTGCCATGCAGAGATGACCACTATTCTCCTGTAAGGACGCTTGACCTTGGAAAGGATAATGATGTTCCACGAAGTGGAGTATGGACTTCATAAGTATAAGTTTTTATCTCGGTAAGTGGGATATCCCACGAGGATGAAGAGATGAATTACTATTGGATATAAAGGAGGTGTGATGTTGGAAATATGGATCAATGGAAATTCCATGATGAGTCTGAGTAATCATGTCCTAGTTTGGTGCCAATAGAAGGAAGGGAGACAATACAATTGGATGGATTTTTAGTATGCTAGGATGCTAGGGAGTTGGATGTTGGAATAATGATCAGTTGCCCCGAGGATGTGTTCAAAGTTTGCAAGTGATAAGATGGCCCATAACCCACAGGCCCCAGGACCTGCCAAGAAGCAAGCACATTCTTGCTGAAGGAAAAACCCTGGAAGAAGTTATGATTTTATCAACCGACGATTCTATAGGAGTTTACGCAAAACCTGAGAGTTGTTGAGGAACGATAGATGTTTGTTTGGCTTGCAGAATCAATGGATTTATCCGAACTTGGTTCGTTGACAAGAGAAATTTTGCAATGCTTGTGAGGATGACCGAGTGTTAGAATGCGAGATGCGCTAAACCATGTACAAGGTAATGATTTGGGTGCAGGATGGATTGATCACCATACCTACTTACTCTTATTATTTGCTTTATTATATGGGATGGTAAATCTGAGTGACCTACCTATAGTAGAGTGACGACGATATTAAACCTTGTTGAACCTTAGAATGGTATAAGCATTTTTTTCCCTTGTACAAGGCAGTTGCTGCCAACCGTAGGATATACGGTGAGGATCAACCCAGACCCATTTCCTGCAGGAGAAACCATAAATCGTTGACCACCATGAGATATCGATAGTTGTTTAGTATTGGCGCCAGACCCGTCAACTAAGAAGACCCAATCTCAGAATAATCGTACAAAGATGAAAGGACAGAAGTATTAAGGAAAAGTTAAGCCACTACCGGAAGAGCCCAGAGAAGGAATTTTCCCGAGATCTGAGAAGACCGACACTGTCAGGAATAAGGATGGAGTATATGAGTTTTGATGGAACCGTAACAATGCTTCTAAGGGTGGTAGCACCCGAGACCCCGGAGACGATCGATGGATTTTGAGAAGACCCCCAAACCTAATCCATTTCTTTCTAGCCTCTCCAAATCTCGAGGACGAGATTCATTTTAAGGGTGGTAGGTTTGTAACATCACAAAACTCTAAATTTTGGAATGTCATATTAAATAGATAGATATGATTGTTTGTTTGATTGTTGTGTGATTGATTGACTGAAAGTGAGTGAATTCAAAACTTTTTGAAAGTTAAATGAGAGGGAATAAAAGGACTTTCCAAAACTTTCATTTTGCATTCGTGATCTCCGTGAATTCAAATTCTTTTCACCACAAAACCCTGGAGAGAAGATGACATGATTTCTTCCATTTAATTAAATGACAAGGGGTGTTGAAAATATTTGAATTTCATTTGATAATATTTCCAATTCAACTTTATGCAACTCAATGATTTTCACGAGCGAAGATAAAATGACTTCTTCAAAACATGGAAAATAGGATCAGAAATATGAGTTGGGAGTTTCAAAGGATCAAATTCAAAGTCCTTTGGTTTTTTTAATTTGGGTTATTTGGGTTTTATTCAAATTATTTTCCTCCAAAAATAAAATACATGGAAAATAGGGTAACATGATTCCCTACAATAGAAAATTGGGGAGAAATAAATTTGAATTCATTTTGGTATTTTTAAAATGATTTTTGTTGGATTTTATTAGAGCAGAAGCACTCTTTGCTTTATTTGAATTTTTGTGTATTTTATTTGACTCCAGAAAAATGTTCAGCATATAGGAAATCTTTTTCTGAAATTTTTGATATATAATATGACTATATAAAGTTTTAGTATTATTTTCGTTTTTCAGTTTATCGCTTTTTGTTTAAAAAAACAAATAACAAAAACTGCACGCGCGCCTGAAACTAACTGTCGCCCACGTGCGTATCATAGTACCAGCGGGCGCCCCATCATTTTTTTTCTTTTACTAAATGGGCCAGGCCCAGCCGACCCTATTCCTCCCCATATTATTTTCCATATTTTTTTTCTTTCTTTTCATTTCAGTTGCTCAAAAAAAAATTGCAGTGTGCGCGGCCGCCGCGAACCGCCTAAAGCCTTTTGGCCCATGACGCACCTCCTCTCTCTGTTTTGTATATTTTCGTCTACGTTTAGTCCCACATTGCCTAGCCTTTAACCTCTAAACCTCTTTTCCACCTATAAATATAGACCCAGAGCCTCCGAAAAAATCATCTGATTCGGATTAAATCAATATTTTGGTTTGACTAGCTAAAAATATTTTTCTCCTCTCCGGCGAGACTTCTGGAAATTGCCCCTCTCTCCGAAGTTGTCTGTTCTTTACCTTATAAAGGTATCTTTCTTTCTTTTTTTTTCTTTTTTATACCTCCATAGTTTATTATTTTCTAGACTAGTATGATACAATAATTAGATTACTAATTTGTCTCTGAATTTATACATTAGACCTAAAATTCTTTTAGCCGTATCTATTTTTTCTTCCGTAAAACAGCTTGGCCCTGATTTTTCAAATAGCCATAACTTTTTACTCGTTTATCCAAATTAGATAAAACCAGCGCCTATAGTATCGTCTTGTTTTCACCAATCCATTTAACCTGTCACGTCAACTTTTTGAAATTTTCAAATTTCGAATTTTGTTTAGATTTATATTCAAACTTGTTTTGATCACAACTTGAGTTTTATAACTCCGATTTAGTTGATTCTTTTTGCAAATTAAAGCTCTTGACCTAAACTTTCTGATAAGGCCAAATTCACATAATTTTGGTACTGTTAGAAATTGTTTTATGTTACAATAGTTATTTGCTTGGTTTTGATGTTTTCCGAATCGTCTTCTTCGTTCTTTCCGATCTTTTGAGTGATTGCTTATGTGTGGTTACTATTGCTTGTTTACGATAGATTGACCGGAGTGTGACAAGTAGAGCTATCGAGAGTTTTGAGTGCGAATCATCTTCATCAACTTTGCAGGCAAGTTCACACTTTGATCATATTCTTTTTCATACCCAGTTTTTATGCATTAGTTTCAACCCTCAAATATAGCATGAGTAGGTTTGATAACATGTGGGTATCGGGAAGTAGTTGATGAGGTAGGAACATATTGCCCTGCATTCAAACCTTGGGAGTTACTATTACGTTGCTTATATTGCTATGCTATGCTCAGGACGTGGATTGGGTTTTGAGAGTATTCATGACAGTTGTGAGATTGTTAATTAATGGTTTACTTAAGGTGGCAACTTAAACACACATCTGGGTGGATTAAGGTACCTGGTTATTCCAAGATTGCCTGTCTAGGCACCTGGGTAGACCAGGATTGCCTGTTTTTTTTGGACCGCCACCCAGGCTCAAAGGGATCATGAGATTATTCATACTAGAAACTTCCGTGTGCAGCCACAAGCCATTGTGGGCTCTGGCATAGTTGATTAAGTCGTGCGAACTCTTACAGGGTAGACTACCAGATGTAGGGGAAAGTAGGTGTACCGGTCTATCCATAGTAAGGTGCTAGCGCTTCTGAAAGGCTATGTCTCGGTCATCCGTTTCTCAAACATCATGAAGTGCGAGAAATCCAACGGAGGCGATCGAGTCTTGTGGGGAAAAGTGCGCAAACCTCTGCAGAGTCTACAAACTAATCATGATTAGCCGTGTCCCCGGTTATGGACATCTTGAGTATCTGGTTCTTGGATTATCCTGTTGATCTCATCACGTTACTTAAATAATTTGTTGGGTTTTAATGATGATGCTTAATTGGGATTGAGAATGCTGTCAACCATTCTCAATGTTTAACAACCACCATGATAGTTAAATAAAATATATTCCTTTGCAGTAGGGAAAAATTAGCTTTTCGCAAAAAAACCTTATAACCATAGAGCTTTTCCATCAGCCAAATATTCATGTAGTGATAGTTATTATTCATCATTATCCTATGATGTGAATTTGCCAGTACATTCAATGTACTGACCCTTTGTGGCTGCAACGTCTCATGTTGCAGGATATCTTACGACGAGTAAGTGATACGTTAGGGTTACGATTTCTACACTCAACTTTGTCGTTGGTGTTGATGGGAATCCACAACCTTGTTACTTCCGCTATTTGGATTGAGGTAATAGTATTTATGTTACTTTATACATGTGATTTACCTTTGTTATAAATCCCCGAGTACTTTGTGTGTCAGCATACCGATCCAGGGATGACACTTAAGCACAAAGACTTGATCCATCCGGGTCAGGTCGCTACATGCGGTTTCCACTATTAAGAAACCTATGGGAAGAATTAATGATGTTCTTATTGTTGCAAATAGGAATTATGTGACCGTAGATTTTATCGTTCTTGATATAGATTGCAATCCTTCATGTCCTATTATTCTTGGTAGACCTTTTCTTAGAACGATTGGTGCAATTATTGATATGAAGGAAGGGAATATTAGATTCCAATTTCCATTAAATAAAGGCATGGAACACTTCCCTAGGAAGAAAATAAAATTATTATATGAATCTATCATGAGATCCACTTATGGATTGCCTACCAAAGATGACAATACCTAGATCTATCCTTGCTTTTATGCCTAGCTAGGGGCGTTAAACGATAGCGCTTGTTGGGAGGCAACCCAATTTTATTTTTAGTTTTTTTGCTTTTGCTTCTGTTTAGGAATAAATCTTTGTTATAGCCTCTGGTTAGATGTGTTTTTATGTTTTAATTAGTGTTTGTGCCAAGTTAAACCTATAGGATCTTCTTGTATGATAGTTACTTGATCTTGCTGTAATTTCTAGAAAATTTCTGTTCACAAAAACAATTGTTGAAAATCACCAGAACGTGATAAAATAGTGATTCCAATTGATGCTGATCAATAAACAAATTTCCTAGGTCTTCCTATTTTTGCTGAATTTTTGGAGTTCCAGAAGTTTGCTTAGTTACAGATTACTACAGACTGTTCTGTTTTATACAGATTCTATTTTTCGTGTGTTGTTTGCTTATTTTGATGAATCTATGGCTAGTAAAATAGTTTATAAACCATAGAGAAGTTGTAATACAGTAGGTTTAACACCAATATAAATAAAGAATGAGTTCATTACAGTACCTTGAAGTGGTCTTTTGTTTTCTTTCGCTAACGGAGCTCACGAAGTTTTCGTTGAGTTTTTGTTGTGAAGTTTTCAAGTTTTGGGTGAAATCTTTTGATGGATTATGGAACAAGGAGTGGCAAGAGCCTAAGCTTGGGGATGCCCATGGAACCCCAAGATAATCTAAGGACACTGATATGTCCACGATCGATGTTAGCGTTGATGATCGCATAATATTACCGCTGTCAAAGACAATGTTAGAGGAATTATTTTCTGTTACAATAAAACAAGACATTGTTTTGTTTGAGCTTATGCCAACGAGAGGGGAGAGAAGTCCCTGGACGTGCATGTATTAAAGGATGATAATTACGTGCAAATTGAAGAGCTAAATCAAGGCGTGGCATTTGCATGCAACATTGGTCACGCAAGTTTTGGCAAGGAAAATTCAAAGTTCATTAATACTTGGAAAGAAGAGGAAACCTACGCTGATGGAAGGGAGCATGCAGGATGCCATGTATTTGGTTCGGTCAACAAGATAAATGAGAGGGATTTGTTTCTGTTTTTGCCACCTCCACGTAAAGAGGAAGTTTCACAACGTTGCAAGAGTCGAGACTAGTACGTGATTTATTGTCATTAAAAGACACGGGCTGGGGTCCACCTCTAATATTATTCGGTTGCAAGTTTAGGATCTACCAAGATGTAAAAGGTAGTTTAAATAAGCAGGAGTTTTTTTTTTACGTGAGTTAGTTTTTCCCTTGTCGATCAAGTTAGAAGGAGTTCGCTATACTACTATAAAGTCTAGCCCGTGAGTCATGTGAAGTTTAGGTTATATTTTGATAATAAACACGATGTTTTTTAGGGTAATACCGTGACGAGTTTTGGGGAAGCTGTCTAAAAATCCCTAAGTTTTGGAGGAAGCTTTAGAAAACCTTTGCGTTGCGATTTCTCTGTGAGGAAATTGTTTTGCGCGTGAGTACCGTCATCAAGATTGGTTTTCTCGTGCTGAGCCGCAAGGTTCAAACCCTCTATTTCGTGTACATCACGTGCGCGGGCGAGAGGTTACTGCTGCTGGTGGTGGTGTGTCGTGAAAGTTCGGGCCGCAACAACAGATCGGATCTCGCCATCGAGGTTCGGTCTACATCAGGTGGTATCAGAGCAAAGGTTGTTCACGACACAATATTTTTCTTCGAGTTACTATTGAAGTTTTTTATCGTGAGAAAAGGTTGTAGCTCGCAAATGATGATGGCGGTGGAGAAGGATCCATTGCGGTCCTTGCTTTGGTACCAATGTTTTACGCGTGTGCGCGTCGGGCCGGCAAGTTGTGCAACGTTGATGAATTGCTATTCTAGTATCAATATGGTGAGTCAGACTATGGTTGATGCTTTGAACCTGTCGTTGATTGAACATCCAGAACCGTACGAGCTTTGGTGGAAGGACAAGTTTGTCAAGATCATGCATCGCGTTGAGGTACGGTTTATTCTATGTGGATATGAGGATATGGTCATGTGTGATGTGCTTCCTACGCACATACATACATGTTCAATATTGCTAGGAAAACCATGGACAGATAAAAGACAGTTGACATATCATTCGGTTGGCGAATTTTCTTTTGTTCGTGGAGGACAATACGTACCACTTGATTCGTACACATCAGAGAACTATATGGCTGATCGCAAGAAGCGGGATATTGCTCAAGCTGCATCGAGTAAAGAACAAGAAGGTTGAAGCCGCTGAAAATTTTCCAAGCATCGTTCAAACTGCAAATAAAAATATTGTTGAAGAGATTAATTTGAAACTGAGGACGGTTTCGTTTCAAGGAGAAGAGGATGATATGTCCACGACTGATGTTAGCGTTGATGATCGCATAATATTACCGCGTGTCAGCATGTCAGAGGAATTATTTTCTGTTACAATAAAACAAGACATTGTTTTGTTTGAGCTTTGCGCCAACGAGAGGGGAGAGAAGTCCCTGGACGTGCATGTATTAAAGGATGATAATTACGTGCAAATTGAAGAGCTAAATCAAGATGTGGCATGTGCATGCAACATTGGTCACGCAAGTTTTGGCAAGGAAAATTCAAAGTGCATTAATACTTGGAAAGAAGAGGAAACCTACGCTGATGGAAGGGAGCATGCGGGATGCCATGTATTTGGTTCGGTCAACAAGATAAATGAGAGGGATTTGTTTCGCTTTTGCCACCTCCACGTAAAGAGGAAGTTTCACAACGTTGCAACAATCGGAGACTAGTACGTGATTTATTGTCATTAAAAGACACGGGCTGGGGTCCACCTCTAATATTATTCGTTGCAAGTTTAGGATCTACCGAGATGTAAAAGGTAGTTTAAATAAGCAGGAGTTTTTTTTACGTGAGTTAGTTTTTCCCTTGTCGATCAAGTTAGAAGGAGTTCGCTATACTACTATAAAGTCTAGCCCGTGAGTCATGTAAAGTTTAGGTTATATTTTGATAATAAACACGATGTGTTTTTAGGGTAATACCCGTATCGAGTTTTGGGGGAAGCTGTCTAAAAATCCCCAAGTTTTGGAGGAAGCTTTAGAAAACCTTTGCGTTGCGATTTCTCTGTGAGGAAATTGTTTTGCGCGTGAGTACCATCATCAAGATTGGTTTTCTCGTGCTGAGCCGCAAGGTTCAAACCCTCTATTTCGTGTACATCGCGTGCGCGGGCGAGAGGTTACTGCTGGTGGTGGTGGTGTGTCGTGAAAGGTCGGGCCGCAATAACAGATCGGATCTCGCCATCGAGGTTCGGTCTACATCAACACCAAAAAGTCAAAGCTTGGGGATGCCCCGGAAGGCATCCCCACTATTGTCTACTTCCATCGGTAACTTTACTTGGAGCTATATTTTTATTCACCACATGATACGTGTTTTGCTTGGAGCGTCTTGTATGATTTGATTCTTTGATTTTTAGTTTGCCACAATCATGCTTGCTGTACACACCTTTTGAGAGAGCCACACATGAATTGGAATTTGTGAGAATACTCTATGTGCTCCACTTATATCTTTTGAGCTATATAGTTTTACTCTAGTGCTTCACTTATATCTTTTAGAGCACGCTGGTGGATTTGTTTTAAAGAAACTATTGATCTCTCATGCTTCACTTACATTATTTTGAGAGACTTAAATAGCATGGTACTTTGCTTAATAATCTTAATATGCTTGGTATTCAAGATTTGTAAAACTTTCTTTTGAGTGTGTTGGATACTAAGAAAAGTTTGATGCTTGATGATTGTTTTGAGATATGGAGGTGATAATATCATAGTTGTGCTAGTTGAGTAGTTGTGAATTTGAGAAATGCTTTTGTTGAAGTTAGCGAGTCCCGTAGCATGCAAGTATGGTAGACATTATGTAACAAATTTGAAACATGAGGTGTTCTTTGATTGTCCTCCTTATGAGTGGCGGTCGGGGACGAGCGATGGTCTTTTCCTACCAATCTATCGCCCTAGGAGCATGCGCGTAGTGCTTGGTTTTTGATGGCTTGTCGATTTTTGCAATAAGTATGTAAGTTCTTTATGACTAATGTTGAGTCCATGGATTATACGCTCTCTTACCCTTCCATTATTGCTAGCCTCTGCTGTACTGTAACATCCCAAAATTCTAGATTTTGGAATGTTATAATAAATAGATAGGCTTGATTGATTGTTTGATTGATTGAGTGAAATTTGAAACTTTTCGAAAGTTAAATGAGAGGGAATAAAAGGACTTTCCCAAACTTTCATTTTTTTTCTTCTGATCTTCATGAATTCAAATTCTTTTCAAATACAAAACCCTTGAGCGAAGATGATATGACTTCTTCCATTTAATTAAATGAAAGGGTATTTGAAAATATTTGAATTTCATTTGGAAATATTTCGATTCATAAACTTCATGCAACTCAATGATTTTCATGAGAGAAGATAAAATGACTTCTTCAAATTATATGAAATATGAGTTCGGAGTTTTCAAAGAATTAAATTCAAAGTTCTTTTGAATTTATTTTCAATTTGGAGTTATTTGAGTTTTATTCAAATTATTTTTCTCCAAAAATAAAATACATGGAAAATAGGGTAACATGATTCCCTACAATAGAAAATTGGAGAAATAAATTTGAATTAATTCTGGTATTTTTAAAATGATTTTTATTGGATTTTATTAGAGCAGGAGGACTGTTTGAATTATTAGAATTTGTGTGTATTTTATTTATTTCTATAAAAATGTTCATGTTGTAGAAAATCTTTTTCTGAAAATTTAGATATATTATATGCCTATAGTATATTTTTATTTTGGTGGTTTATTCTATTTTGTTTTCTCGAAATGTTTTCTTTTAAAAAGTTTCTCCATGGTCGGCTCAAATTGAGGCCAAGGCCCGCTCATGCCCGCCTCCCTCCCAAGCCCACCACTGATCAAGGCCAGGCCACCTGCCCGGCCAGCCAGCCCGGCCCGGCCAATGCCAGCCCATGCGCCCGCGCCCGTCCCCGACTCCGACGGAGTCCGCCTCCTCCACGAGTCACCGCCGCCGCCCGTGTCCGTGCGGGACTCCCGCCGCCACCTCTGCCTGTCCCCTCCTCCAAGCCACGCGGTTCCTCTCCGCCTTTAAAAGGCCCCGGTCTCTCTCTCTCCCTCAGCCGATCACTTTTCATGGGAAGCCGCCGCCGCCGGCGAGATCCGCCGCCTCATCCCGCTCCGTCCCGTTGCCGTGGACCACCGTCGACGCCGCCATCTTCCTCGCCTTGCCATGCCGCCCCTTCCCCGCTACTCCGCCGTCGCCGGTGAGCCCCGGAGCAGCCGCCCCGGTCAAGCCCGACGCCCCGCCGCCGTTGCCCTTCGCCACCGACGCCGCCGCCGCTGCAGTAAGTCGCCGTCGCCGCCTCCTCCGTCCGATCTAGAATCGGCGGCCAAGATCAGATCTAGTTTTTTTCCTTCCGAACCGGTATGCGCTATGTAGCGGACGTTCGCTATTTAGTCTACGCAGCTAACAGTTTTCAGCCACTAACAATCTGACACGTGGCCAGGGACCTAGATGTAGTATTTTTTCCAGTTTAACCCCTGATTTTCAAACGCTCACATTTTTTTACACCGTTTGTGCAAATCCAAGGAAACCAACGCTCACGTCTTCGTTATGATCCCCTCTATACAGTAATCCAACTCAAACATGTTTTTGAAAGTTTAAAATTTGAATTAGATCAGATTTGAATTTGAACTTCGTTTGATCATAACTTGAGTTTCGTAACTCCGAATTAGTTGATTCTTTTTGCAAATCGAATCTCTTGACCTAAAATTTATGATAAGGCCAAATTCATATAATTTTTAGAAATTGTTTTATGTTGCAAGAGTTATTTTCTTGGTTTTGATGTTTTCTGAATCGTTTTATTCGTTCTTTCCGATCTTTTGAGTGATTGCTTATGTGTGGTTACTATTGCTTGATTACGATAGATTGAACGGAGTGTGACGAGTAGAGCTATCAAGATTTTGAGTGCGAATCACCTTCATCAACATTGCAGGCAAGTAACACTTTGATCATACCTCTTCTCATACCTAGTTTTTATGCATTAGATCTATCCTCAAACACTTGCATGATTAGGATCAAATTAAATTGTTGGTTTTGGGAAGTAGATTGAGGTAGTACCTACTACCTGTTTTATTATCAAACCCTTGGGAGTTACTTCTACGTTTGCTTATTATGCCATGCTATGCTAGTAGACGTGGATTGGGTGAGGGAATTCCATGACAGATGTGAGATTGTTATTTAATGGTTTATTTAAGGTGGCAACTTAAACATACATCTGGGTGGATTGAGGCACCTTGTTTCTATCAGGATTTGCATGTATTTCTTTAGACCGCCACCCAGGCTCAAAGGGATCATGAGATTATTCAAACTAGAAACTTCCGTGTGCAGTCACAAGCCATTATGGGCTCTAGCATAGTTGATTAAGTTGTGCGAACTCTTACGGGTAGACTAGCAGATGTAGGGGAAAGTAGGTGTACCGGTCTACCCACAAGTAAGGTGCTAGTGCTTCTGAAAGACTATGTCTCGGTCATCCGTTTCTCAAACATCATGTAGTGCGAGAAATCCAACGGAGGCGATCGAGTCTTGTGGGGAAAAGTGCGCAAACCTCTGCAGAGTGTATAAACTAATCATGGTTAGCCGTGTCCCGGTTATGGACATCTTGAGTATCTAGTACTTGGATATCATGTGAATCTCATCATGTTACTTCTAATTAATATTGTTGGGTTGTTAATGAGTACTTTTAATTGGGATTGAGGATGCTGTCAACCATTCTCAATGTTTAACAACCACCATGATAGTTAAATAAATTTTATTCCTTTGCAGTAGGGAAAAATTGGCTTTTCGCAAAACATTATAACCATAGAGCTTTCCACCAGCCATATATGCATGTAGTATAGCTTATTCTTTCATTACTCTCTATGTGTTACATTGCCAGCATATTCCATGTGCTGACTCGTTTGCGGGCTGCAACGTTTCATGTTGCAGACTTTTTCGCATTTACGACGAGTAAGTGATACGTTAGGGTTATGATTTCTACACTCAACTTTGCCATTGGTGTTGATGGGAATCCACAACCTTGTTGCTTCCGCTATATTTTTGGATTGAGGTAATAGTATTTACGTTATTTATACATGTGATTTACCTCTGTTATAAATCCTCGAGTACTGTGTGTGTCAGCATACCGATCCAGGGATGACACTTAAGCATAGAGACTTGATCCATTCGGGTCCGGTCACTACAAGATGGTATCAGAGCACATGTTGACTGTAGGACGTGACTCTAGAAACTGGCAAGCCCATAGGAAAGATTTTTCTCTACAACTTCATTTTCAAAAGATCTTACCTCTCTTCTCTTCTGAGCTTATTCAAATATTTCCTTTTAGTGAGACCATACCCCTTTTCCCTTTTGACCACTCGAAGATTCGACTGATGAGACCACTCCAAGGAGACAATATATCGGACAACTAAGACCATTTGGAATGAAGAGGATTTTACCGAGCATTATAATGATGGAAACTACGAAGGATAAAGACTTCGAAGACTAGGAGAATATGAAGAATTTCCAGTTTTATATGACCAAGGAAGGCTACACTTATGGAACTTGACAGACTATGGAAGCTGTCAATACCCGAGATCAAGATGTATTGGAGTAAGACCGGAACATGGAGAGTTAGGAACTCAAAGTTTTTGTCAAGAAAAGCCTAAGACAGGAGATATCAATTATGGAATGAAAGCTCATGGCAGTAACATGGGCATAAACATGGCTAACCATGGTGTTATTGACCGCCTATGCTATTGTCACCATGCGGAGTTAAGCGTGCAGATGCATGGAAGTATTGGATGGTAGAAGGCTGATGGAGCACCTATCACCAAGAGGTGAAGTTTTAACCTTAGCTGATGTAACACCGGGATCTGGAGCATTACATCAAGAAGTTTAAGATGGACCTACAAGAAGCAGTATTTGATAAGGAAGCAGTTCGTGAAGAACTCAGGACCCGAAAGCTGAAAGTAGCCAAGCTGGAGGAGCAAAACCTTGAGACATCAAAGATTCGTCAGCACTGAAGGACAGTAGGATCATGGTTCATGTCAAGGAAGTTGAAACCAGAAATTTGGAATGCAACTCTAGAAATATTAAAGGACGTCGCGAGAGACTTCGCGTCAACAGAGATGATTTGGCAACAGAACTTGAGAAGGACAAGCATGATCAGAAGAAGCCGTTGGAGACATGAACAAGACTTGAAGAGTTTGATGACTTTGAAGATTTATTGACCATTAGAAGCCCAAACCCCAATTATATACATGCGTTAGATGCGACAATTGTGAGCTGTCATTTGTTTGATGTTTTTCCGACAGCCACAATAAAATCTATCTTTTCAAAACTT
This sequence comes from Aegilops bicornis, assembly GCA_021605145.1. Taxonomy (NCBI): domain Eukaryota; kingdom Viridiplantae; phylum Streptophyta; class Magnoliopsida; order Poales; family Poaceae; genus Aegilops; species Aegilops bicornis. The sequence goes on from CM038672.1 coordinate 543,706,712, forward strand.
TTGTTTGTACTGTGTGTATCCCTCTCTATCTCTCTTATCCCACCCCAAACCCATGGACCCAATTGAGGACGAATGGAGATGAGTTTGTATTTTCTGGACCGATGAGTCAATTGGAGACAGACCGATGGATTCAGAACATGGAGGATCACATGGAGAATAACCCTATAAGTTGAAAAGGATGGCCCAACATGATCTTGAGTGCTTTGAAAGAGGTGTTGCTATTTGGTGGAGGATGTACCAAACCATCAATGGATTGCAAGGAGTAACCACCTAGAAGGAAATTTAAGTTGACTTTGTCAAAGTCTAGGTTTGTGTCACAGAAATTGGAGCCTTATGGAAAGGATATGAAGAAAACTTGTGCATACAAGCTTTATGGAGAAATAGGACACAACCATAAAGAACACCAGGACGAATACCCTCATAAGTGGGGGATTACCAAAGGAGTTAGCCGAGGATTTTTCAGGGAACTTTGGTTGGAGATTGTTTCCAAAAGGTTTTGTTGCAGCAATGGAAGTTCAGTCTACATTGTTGGGAAAGATCCGTGAAGCTTAGAAGGAGGACAAAGAGATTGCTGAGGTAAAAGAGAGGATGAGCAAAGGAAAGGCCGAAGGTTTTCGTAAGGATGAGCATGACACCTTATGGTTTGAGGACAGTGTACATATACCCAATAATGCAAAGATCAGGAAGTTAATACTTCAGGAGGCTCATGACTCACCATACTCGATTCGCGCGGGAAACACCAAGATGTATTTGGATTTGAAGGAGTGTTTCTGGTATGAAGAAGGATATTGTCGAGTATGTAGTCGTAGGTGATGTATGCCCGAGAGAGTAAAAGCAGAGCATCAGAAGCCAGCTGGATTACTACAGCCTATGCCGATACCCGAATGGAAGTGGGATAAGCTTGGCATGGATTTCATTACCGGATTTCCCGTAACCCGAACGGGACATGATTCTATCTCTGGGTAGTAGTTGATTAAGCTTGACCAAAGCGGCTCACTTTATCCCAAAGGAAACCACCTATACAAGTGAGAAGTTGGCCAAGATATATTTGACCAGGATCGTATGTCTGCATAGAGTTCCGAGGACCATCATATCAGATAGAGGAACACAGTTTACCTCAAAGTTTTGGAATCAGCCGCACCAGACTTTGGGAACTAGGCTAGAGTTCAGTACAACCTTTCATCCGCAGACAGATAAGATAGACGGAGAGAGTCAATCAGATTCTAGAGGACATGTTGATAGCATGTGCGCTAGATTATGGATCTAGTAGGGATGATATTCTACCTTACGCTGAGTTCTCATACAACAACAGTTACCAAGCCAGTTTGAAGATGGCCCCTTTGAAGCTTTGTATGGGAGAAGGAGCCAGACACCATTTGATGTGGGATGAAGTTGGAGACCGTTAGTTGTTTGGACCAAATGTGATCAAGGAGTTAGAAGAGAATGTTAAGTTGATTTGAGATAGACTGAAGGTAGCTCAGTCCAGGCAGAAGAGTTTTGCAGACTCAAAAACGCAAGGAGGTAGTCTATGAAATTGGAGACAGAACATGTCTTCGTGTGCCCCCTCTGCGAGGAGTTAAACGATTTGGAGTTAAGGGAAAGTTAGCCCCGAGATTTGTAGGATCATACCGAGTTTTGGAGCGTATGGGAGAAGTAGCCAACAAATTGGAGTCACCCGAAGGACTGTCAGGAGTTCATGATATGTTTCACGTTTCCCAGTTGAAGAAGTGCCATGTAGAGATGGCCAATATTCCCCTGTAAGGACGCTTGACCCTGGAAAGCATAATGATGTTCCACGAAGTGGAGTATGGACTGCATAAGTATAAGTTTTTATCACGGAAGGTGGGATATCCCACGAGAATGAAGAGATGAATTACTATTGGATATAAAGGAGGTGTGATGTTGGAAATATGGATTAATGGAAATTCCATGATGAGTCTGAGTAATCATGTCCTAGTTTGGTGCAAATAGAAGGAAGGAAGACACTACAATTGGATGGATTTTAAGTATACTATGAAGTTGGAAGTTGGAATAATGATAAGTTGCCCAGATGATGTGTTCAAGGATTTTAAGTGATGAGATGGGCCATAACCCACAGGCTCCAGGACCTGCCAAGAAGCAAGCACATTCTTGCTGAAGGAAAAACCCTGGAAGAGGATATGCCTTTATCAACCGACGATTCTATAGGAGTTTACGCAAAACTTGAGAGTTGTTAAGGAACGATAGATGTTTTGTTTGGCTTGCAGAATCAATGGATTTATCCGAACTTGGTTCGTCGACAAGAGAAATTCTGCAATGCTTGTGAGGATGACTGAGAGTTAGAATGCGAGATTCGCTAAACCATGTACAAGGTAATGATTTGGGTGCGGGATGGATTGATCACCATACCGACTTACTCTTATTATTCGCTTTGCTATATGGGATGGTAAATCTGAGTGACTTACCTATAGTAGAGAGACGATGATCAAAACCTTGTTTGAACCTTAGAATGGTATAAGTATTTTCCCCCTTGTATAAGGCAGCTTTTGCCAACCGTAGGTTATACGGTGAGGTTCAACCCAGACCCGTTTTCTGCAGGGCAAACCATGAATTGATGACCACCATGAGATATCGATAGTTGTTTAGAATTGGCGCCAGACCCGTCAGCTAAGAGGACCCAGTTTTGGAATAACCTTACCAAGATGAAAGGACAAAAGAATTGATGAAAAGGTTATGCCACTACCGGAAGAGCCCAGAAAAGGGATTATCCTTAAGATCTGAGAAGACCGACACTGTCAGTAATAAGGATGGAGTATATGAGTTTTGATGGAACCGTAACCATTCTTCTAAGGGTGGTAGCACCCGAGGCCCCAGAGATAATCGATGGATTTTCCGAAGACCCCCAAACCCTAACCTATTTCTTGCTAGCCTCTCCGAATCTCGAGGACGAGATTCATTTTAAGGGTGGTAGTTTTGTAACATCCCAAAATTCTAAATTTTGGAATGTTATAATAAATAGATAGGCTTGATTGATTGTTTTATGGATTGAGTGAAATTCGAAACTTTTCGAAAGTTAAATGAGAGGGAATAAAAGGACTTTCCCAAACTTTCATTTTCTTTTCTGATCTTCATGAATTCAAATTCTTTTCAAATACAAAACCCTTGTGCGAAGATGATATGACTTCTTCCATTTAATTAAATGAAAGGGTATTTGAAAATATTTGAATTTCATTTGGAAATATTTCGATTCATAAACTTCATGCAACTCAATGATTTTCATAAGAGAAGATAAAATGACTTCTTCAAATTATATGAAATATGAGTTTGGTTTTTCAAAGAATTAAATTCATGGTTATTTTTTTTTTATTTTCTATTTGGATTTTTTTTAGTTTTATTCAAATTATTTTTCTCCAAATATAAAATATATGGAAAATAGGGTAACATGATTCCCTACAATAGAATATTGGAGAGAAATAAATTTGAATTAATTCTAGTATTTTTAAAATGATTTTTATTGGATTTTATTAGAGCAGGAGCACTGTTTGAATTATTAGAATTTGTGTGTATTTTATTTAATGCTATAAAAATTTTCATGTTGTAGAAAATCTTTTTCTGAAAATTTAGATATATTATGTGCCTATAGTATATTTTTATTTTGGTGGTTTATTCTATTTTGTTTTCTGGAAATGTTTTCTTAAAAAAAAAAGTTTCTCCGCCGACTAGGCCGGCCAAAGCTGCCAAGCCCGCTCATGCCGCCTCCTCCCAAGCCCACTGACTGCCGAAGCTAGGCCACCCTGCCACCTGCCAGCCGCGCCCGCCAGCCAGCCCGGCCCAAGGCCACCCGTCCCGACTCCGGCGGAGTCCGCCTCCTCCACGAGTCGCCGCCGCCCGTGTCCGTGCGGGACTCCCGTCGCCGTCTCTGCCTGTCCCCTCCTCCAAGCCACGCGGTTCCTCTCCGCCTTTAAGAGGCGAGACCCCCGGTCTCTCTCTCTCCCTCAGCCAATGCGCCGCACTCGCCGGAAGCCGCCGCCGCCGGCGAGATCCGCCGCCTCGTCCCGCTCCGTTCCGTCGCCGTGGACCACCGCCGACGCCGCCATCTTCCTCGCCTCGCCGCGCTGCCCCTTTCCCACTACTCCGCCGTCGCCGGCGAGCCCCAGAGCAGCCGCCCCGGTCAAGCCCGACGCGCTACCGCCGTTGTCGCCATACCGCCACCGACGCCACCGCCGCTGCAGTAAGTCGTCGTCGCCGCCTCCTCCGTCCGATCTAGAATCGGCGGCCAAGATTAGATCTAGTAGTTTTTTTCCTTCCGAACCGGTATGCGCTAAGTAGCGGACGTTCGCTGTTTAGTCTATGCAGAGAACAGTTTTCAGCCACTAACAATCTGACACGTGGCCAGGGACCTAGATGTAGTATTTTTTTCCAGTTTAACCCCTAGTTTTCAAACGATCACATTTTTTACACCGTTTGTCCAAATCCAACGAAACCAACGCTCACGTCTTCGTTATGATCCCCTTTATCCAGTAATCCAACTCAAACATGTTTTTGAAAGTTTAAAATTTGAATTAGATCAGATTTGAATTTGAACTTTGTTTGATCATAACTTGAGTTTCGTAACTCCGAATTAGTTGATTCTTTTTGCAAATCGAAGCTCTTGACCTAAACTTTCTGATAAGGTCAAATTCATATAATTTTGGTACCGTTAGAAATTGTTTTATGTTGCAAGAGTTATTTGCTTGGTTTTGATGTTTTCTGAATCGTTTTCTTCGTTCTTTCCGATCTTTTGAGTGATTGCTTATGTGTGGTTACTATTGCTTGATTACGATAGATTGACCGGAGTGTGACGAGTAGAGCTATCAAGATTTTGAGTGCGAATCACCTTCATCAACATTGCAGGCAAGTAACACTTTGATCATACCTCTTCTCATACCCAGTTTTTATGCATTAGATCTATCCTCAAACACTTGCATGATTAGGATCAAATTAAATTGTGGGTTTTGGGAAGTAGATTGAGGTAGTACCTATTACATGTTTTATTATCAAACCCTTGGGAGTTACTTCTACGTTTGCTTATTATGCCATGCTATGCTAGTAGACGTGGATTGGGTGAGGGAATTCCATGACATATGTGAGATTGTTATTTAATGGTTTATTTAAGGTGGCAACTTAAACACACATCTGGGTGGATTGAGGCACCTTGTTTCTATCAGATTTGCCTCACATTTCTTCGGACCGCCACCTGTGCTCAAAGGGATCATAAGATTATTCAAACTAGAAACTTCGTAATGCAGCCACAAGCCATTATGGGCTCGCATAGTTGATTAAGTTGTGCGAACTCTTACGGGTAGACTAGCAGATGTAGGGGAAAGTAGGTGTACCGGTCTACCCACAAGTAAGGTGCTAGTGCTTCTGAAAGACTATGTCTTGGTCATCCATTTCTCAAACATCATGTAGTGCGAGAAATCCAACAGAGGCGATCGAGTCTTGTGGGGAAAAGTGCGCAAACCTCTGCAGAGTGTATAAACTAATCATGGTTAGCCGTGTCCCCGGTTATGGACATCTTGACTATCTAGTACTTGGATATTATGTGAATCTCATCATGTTACTTCTAATTAATACTGTTGGGTTGTTAATGAGTACTTTTAATTGGGATTGAGGATGCTGTCAACCATTCTCAATGTTTAACAACCACCATGATAGTTAAATAAATTTTATTCCTTTGCAGTAGGGAAAAATTGGCTTTTCGCAAAACATTATAACCATACAGCTTTCCACCAGCCATATATGCATGTAGTATAGCTTATTCTTTCATTACTCTCTATGTGTTACATTGCCAGCATATTCCATGTGCTGACCCGTTTTCGGGTTGCAACGTTTCATGTTGCAGACTTTTCAGACGACGAGTAAGTGATACGTTAGGGTTACGATTTCTACACTCAACTTTGCCGTTGGTGTTGATGGGAATCCACAACCTTGTTGCTTCCGCTATATTTTTGGATTGAGGTAATAGTATTTACGTTATTTATACATGTGATTTACCTCTATTATAAATCCTCGAGTACTGTGTTTGTCAGCATACCGATCCAGGGATGACACTTAAGCATAGAGACTTGATCCATTCGGGTCGGGTCGCTACAGGTACCATGCATTGCCCTTTCTCACATTGAGAGTTGGTGCGAACTTCGCCGATGCATCCAAACCCCGTGATATGATACGCTCTTTCACACATAAACCTCCTTATATCTTCCTCAAAATAGCCACCATACCTACCTATTATGGAATTTCCATAGCCATTCCGAGATATATTGCCATGCAACTTTCCACCATTCCGTTCATCATGACACATTCATCATTGTCATATTGCTTAGCATGATCATGTAGTTGACATAGTATTTCGCAAAGCCACCGTTCATAATTCTTTCATACATGTCACTCTTGATTCATTGCATATCCCAAAGACACCACGGAGGCATTCATATAGAGTCATACTTTGTTCTAGTATCGAGTTGTAATCATTGAGTTGTAAATAAATAGAAGTGTGATGATCATCATTTAATAGAGCATTGTCCCAAAAAAAGAGAAAGGCCAAAGAAAAAAAAGAAGGGCCAAAAAAAGGGGCAATGCTACTATCCTTTTTCCACACTTGTGCTTCAAAGTAGCACCATAATCTTCATGATAGAGAGTCTCTTGTTTTGTCAATTTTATATACTAGTGGGAATTTTTCATTATAGAACTTGGCTTGTATATTCATACAATGGGCCTCCTCAAGTTCACTAGGTCTTCGTGAGCAAGCAAGTTGGATGCACACCCACTTAGTTTCTTTTGTTGAGCTTTCATTCATTATAGCTCTGGTGCATCCGTTGCATGGCAATCCCTACTCCTTGCATTAACATCAATCGATGGGCGTCTCCATAGCCCATTGGTTAGCCTCGTTGTTGTAAGACTTTCTCCTTTTTTGTCTTCTCCACATAACCCCCATCATTATATTCTATTCCACCCATAGTGCTATATCCATGGCTCACGCTCATGTATTGCGTGAAAGTTTATAAAGTTTGAGATTACTAATGTATGAAACAATTGCTTGGCTTGTCATCGGGTTGTGCATGATGAGAGAATTCTTGTGTGTGAAAATGGAGCATGACTAAACTATATGATTTTGTAGGGATGAACTTTCTTTGGCCATGTTATTTTGAGAAGACATAATTGCTTAGTTAGTATGCTTGAAGTATTATTATTTTTATGTCAATATAAACTTTTGTCTTGAATCTATCGGATCTGAATATTCATACCACAATTAAGAAGAGTTACATTGAAATTATGCCAAGTAGCACCCCGCATCAAAAATTCTGTTTTTATCATTTACCTACTCGAGGACGAGCAGGAATTAAGCTTGAGGATGCCTGATACGTCTCCAACGTATCGACAATTTTTGATTGCTCCATGCTATATTATCTACTGTTTTGGACCATATTGGGCTTTATTTTCCACTTTTATATTATTTTTGGGAATAACCTATTAACCGGAGGCCCAACCCAGAATTGTTGTTTTTTTGCCTATTTCAGAGTTTTGCAAAAACGGAATATCAAACGGAGTCCGAACGGAATGAAACCTTCGGGAACGTGATTTTCTCACCGAACGGGATCCTGGAGACTTGGACCTTAAGTCAAGGAAGCTTCGAGGTGGGCACGAGGTAGGGGGGCATGCCCTCCCCCCCAGGCACGCCCTCCACCCTTGTGGGCCCCACCTTGCTCCACCGACGTACTTCTTCCTCCTATATATACCTCATTCCCAAACGATCGATACGGAGCCAAAGACCTAATTCCACCGCCGCAACTTTCTCAGTACTCCACGAGATCCCATCTTGGGGCCTGTTCGAGTTCACTTGGGAAGGATTCCACCAAGGAGGGCTTCTACATCATCATTATAGCCTCTCCAATGAAGTGTGAGTAGTTTACCTCAGACCTTCGGTTCCATAGTTAGTAGCTAGATGGCTTCTTCTCTATTTTTGGATCTCAATACAATGTTCTCCCCCTCTCGTGGAGATCTATTCGATGTAATCTTCTTTTTTGCGGTGTGTTTGTTGAGACCGATGAATTGTGGGTTTACGATCAAGATTATCTATGAACAATATTTGAATCTTCTCTGAATTCTTTTATGTATGATTGGTTATCTTTGCAAGTCTCTTCGAATTATGAGTTTGGTTTGGCCTACTAGATTGGTTTTTCTTGCAATGGGAGAAATGCTTAGATTTGGGTTCAATCTTGCGGTGTCCTTTCCCAAAGGATGAGGGGCAGCAAGGCACGTATTGTATTGTTGCCATCGAGGATAACAAGATGGGGTTTTTATCATATTGCATGAATCTATCCCTCTACATCATGTCATCTTGCTTAAGCCGTTACTCTGTTTTCTTGAACTTAATACTCTAGATGCATGCTGGATAGTGGTCGATGAGTGGAGTAATAGTAGTAGATGCAGGCAGGAGTCCGTCTACTTGTTTCGGACGTGATGCCTATATACATGATCATACCTAGATATTCTCATAACTATGCTCGATTCTGTCAATTGCTCAACAAAGAATTGCTCACCCACCGTAAAATACTTATGCTCTTGAGAGAAGCCACTAGTGAAATCTATGGCCCCCGGGTCTATCTTCATCATATTAATCTTCCATCACTTTATTATTGCCTTTGTTTTTTACTTTGATTTTTATTTTACTTTGCATCTTTATACCAAAAATACCAAAAATATTATCTATCATCTCTATCAGATTTCACTCTCGTAAGTGACCGTGAAGGGATTGACAACCCCTATTCGCGATGGTTGCGAGGAGTTATTTGCTTTTTGTAGGTACGAGGGACTCGCGCGTAGCCTCCTACTGGATTGATACCTTGGTTCTCAATAACTGAGGGAAATACTTACGCTACTGTGCTGCATCACCTTTCTTCTTCAAGTAAATCCAACGCAAGCTTAAGAGGTAGCACAAGTCTATGTTTATCCTTTTTATCAGGTTTGGCTATTCTAGCAGCTTCTTCACAGAAGTAAATAACATGCCCATCCATATCTTCTTCCAAGAGATCTTTAACCTTAGCAATACTAGGTTCTACTTTAATTTGTTCATCAGGTTTAGTTTTCTAATATAGATTTTGTTGACCGTAGTTGAAACTTTAGCATGTTCCTTTATCCTAACAGGAAAGGTGGTTTCTCAATATAAGCAGAAGGAACAACTGGATCGACATTGTAAAGTATAGTTTCTTCCTTAACTGGTACTAGTTCTTTAATTTCTTCTTTAATTGGTGGGTGATATTTAAACCACTTCTCTTTAGGGAGATCAACATGAGTAGCAAATGATTCACAAAAGGAGGCTACTATCTCAGAGTCAAGTCCATATTTAGTGCTAAACTTTTGAAAAGCATCGGTATTCATAAAAGATTTAACACAATCATACTTAAGCTTAATACCTGACTCTTTACCTTCGTCAAGTTCCCAATCATCAGAGTTGCGTTTAGTTCTTTCCAAAAGATCCCACCGGAATTCAATAATCTTCTTCATAAAAGAGCTAGCACAAGAAGTATCAAGAATGGTTTGATCATTAATTATGAGAAAGCCCAGCATAAAAGTTCTGGATAATAATTTCTCTTGAGAGCTCATGATTGGGGCATGAATATAACATTGACTTAAGCCTCCCCCAAGCTAGAGCGATACTTTCTCCTTCACGAGGCAAAAACTATATATATAATTCCGATCACGATGAACTAGATGCATAGGATAAATTTTTTGATGGAACTCCAATCTCAAAAGGTTCCAATTCCAAGATCCAATATCATTGCATAGCCTATACCATGCCAATGCTTTTCCCCTCAAAGATAAAGGGATAACCTTTTTCATAACTGAGGGAGTCCTAGATTAGGTGGTCCTCGGACAGGCGGACTATATCCTTCACTACAAAACAAAGACACATCCGTGACATTTTGGGCCGAACGATTTTTTTTTCTGTCATACATATGACACTTCTATGACGATAAATGGGACAAAACCCGGTATCATCATAGATGTGGTGGGATCCTACTTCTATGACAAAAAATCATGATAGAAAATGGGCTTTTCATCCTGGGCGGGCCGGAGACGCAGCTGCATGACATTCTTCATACCGTCCATGACGTAAAAAACCGTGGTAGAAGTGAGGGGAGGAAAATTTCGTGGAGTTGCGGTTATGGTGGGAGGTCGGGGCCGAGCGATGCGCTGCTTTCTCATACACATACGCTGCTGTGTAAAAGCGAGGAGTCGGCTCTAATCGAACCCCGGCGAGGCGTTGGGCTCTAATCGAACCCGGCGATTGCGCTGCAGTTATGCGTTATCGAACCCGAGCAATCGATCGATGGTCATTAATCGAACCCGATCGAGCGATTCCTTCGCTACTGCTGCTAACTGAAGCCGATCGATTGGATGAACAGTGAATGTTGCGGGCGGGGGGGTTGGATGAGCGATGGCGGTGGCGTTGCCTCTGGATGAACAGGACCCCGTGGTGTGGAAGGCTGGATGAACAGTAGACGGTGGAGGGGTGCCCATGGAGGGGTTGTTGAACAGGACCCCGTGGTGTGGAGGGCTGGATGAACTGTAGACGGTGGAGGGGTGCCCGTGGAGGGGTGGTTGAACAGGAGCTGGTGGAGTAGCGCGCGGTGGAGGCTGGATGAACAGCAGCCCGTGGAGGCTGGAGGAGGTCGACGGTGGAGATGAACAGTATCCCGTGGAGTCCCATTTTGCAGTACGCCACACCCCTCCTGATGAACAGGACCCCTGTTTCGACCGTAGGAGGTTTGTTTCGTCCGTTTGGTGGTACGCCACACCCCTCCCGATCAACAGGACCCCCGTTTCGACCGTAGGAGGTCCGTTTCGTCTGTTTTGCGGTACGCCACACCCCTCCCGATCAACAGGACCCCCGTTTCGACCGTAGAAGGCCCGTTTCCTCCGTTTTGCGGATGCCACACCCTCCCGATCAACAGGACCCGTTCCGAATGTAGGAGGTCCGCTTTCCTCCGTTATGCGGTACGCCAGCCTCGTTTCCATCGCCTGTTCGTGAAGCCCTCCCGATGAACACGACCACGCATTCCGTTCGACCCAGCGGTTGGCTCCCTTGAACACGACGACGGCGTTGTTTCTCCGTTCCGACCCAGCCATGTACGTGTCTGCGCGAGTAGGCGTTCGAGACCCGCCCGTATGTTCACATACGTGGCCGTATTTTTTTCTTGCACCACGGCCAGTAAATGCGTGTACATGCTACGTCGCGGCGCCTCTACATCGACCAAAGATATATGTATGCATACCGTTCACGACCAGAGTGACAACGCTACATACGCTTCGACCAGGTGGGTCCCGACTGTCAGGCACTTCCTTGCGTGCGAAGATGTAGCTGGTGGGTCCCAGCAGTCACGGGGGCGAATCGTTTGTTTTTTTTTGCCCGGATGCACTTCCTTGCATGCGAAGATGTAGCTGGTGGGTCCCAACATTCAGGGGGGAAACGTTTTTTTCGTGAAATACGGTGGCCCGTCCGGTGGGTCCCTGCTGTCAGGTGGAGGAATAATTATTTTGCGCGTAATAAGGAGGCACTTCCTTGTGGCCGCCGTGGACCCAGCTGTCAGCCTCTCATGGCATAGTACTCTTCCGATGGAAGTCGGTCGTTGACCACATTGACCACGCCGCGCCTAGAGCACCACGGCGATGGACGACGGCGAGGCCTAGGAAGGGGACGACGCGGAGCCGGGGATGTGGTGACTGATTCTCCGGGTGTTAATCCCAGAAAATGGCCCTCGTGCTTACCAGCCCAAGGATAACTGTTGGCTGATAAGGCACCAACTTGATACAGAAATTCCAAGCAAAATACAATATATGTAGTACAAGACCATTCTGGTCTGTGAGTACAACAAGGTTTCTAGTGGTTGATGGCGGAAGCGGTTTATGAAATATCCTCGTCTATGGGACTCCATTTCCCACGGGAACAGCTGACCAAGTTAACTCCTATCGTCGCGTGGCTGCTATCACCGTTGCTTAGATTCCGGGGCTGTCATCGCAAGCTCCTCTCCAAGCAAGAAATCTGGCCAAGACAATAGCCATGGACAAGCCAGTGAGTACTTTGAATGTACTCGCAAACACAATGAACACAGGCATGATTTAACAGTGATGTGCTGAAAATATATCATGCTCAAGACGTTAGTCACAAAAGATAAACAAACTCTGATGCGAGCAAGCATGTTATTTGAGAAGGTGCAATAATATGGTAGTATTAAAATCATGAAACAAATAACAAAAAGGGCTTCAAAATAAATGCCACAGTCGGGCGTCTGAGCGACACCACATAAAGGGCTTTAAAAGAAACAGTGAATATCCAGGAGGTAGAACCATCCTGTGGATATTCGATAATACCAATAATATCACGGGTTAGTCGATAATAATAATAATAATGATCATAATCATCACAATCCACAAGTTGTAACTTCGGTTAACAGTTTAACAGTTTTCACAGTTTCACCTCCGAAGACCGACACTAAGACCGGCACTTGACCCGTCCCAGACTGTAATCCTAAACCATGGACACGGCTATTCGAATAGGTTTAATCTCTGCAGAGGGTGTACTCTTTACCCACGAGTAACGGATTCCTTTAGTCCATCGGGACTAATTCCGTCTGATCTTTTTGTTGAAAACACACCTAACTTGCACACACCGGCTTAACTCACATGTGTCCGGAATCACCCACGACACCTGTTAAGCAAAACTCTAAGTGGGGAGGCCACAACCTCGACGTAACATGGGATCACAAAATTTATACAGCATAACTGGGAGCTACCCCTTTCGCTACAAATCAAACACCCATGCTCCCGGACCCGGTGGCATGACTACCGGATGCCTCCAAGATCTTCCACCACGGCCTCTCTCATGCGGTGTGTGCTAGGAAAGGGTTGACAACTTACTGAACCGTAACCTACTTGCTGTAGAGACGAGTGGAAGTACGAAGCAAGTAGGGGGGTTACAGGCACAAGACTCGATCTATGGTCGACTCAGGAGGTTGTAATATTTCCTGCATGATTAGCATAACAATGCATATATCTCAACAACAGATGGAAACATCACGCGGCATACCCCTCATGTCATACCGGACACGATCGTCTCGACGGAGGACCAGGGGCATTCCCGTGTCTACCCAAGACAGAGGCCTTCCCGTCTTTCCTCCCGGTATGCATGAAAGACGTATGACGGTGATTTCCATCACAGATCTTGTCAACTTCATTAGCATAAACTCATTAATATGCACCCATAAATAGGATCACAACCTCACATAAAATGACGCATGTATATGTCGGGGTGGTGTTGCCACCGTGCTATGCAACACACACAAAAATTCACCAGGGTTCAGTATGCTTGCCTTCATGTCATGGGAAAGAAGGGTGCATCCAAAACATCTTGAAATCTTCAAAAATCCTATTTAAAAGAATACATTTGAATTAACACACACAATAAAACAGCACAAAAAGTTGTTTTGAATTTTTTTCAAATAAATCTTAAAATAAACTAGACAATATTTGAGAGAGGTAGCAAAAAGAATCAATTCATTTGGAGTTGTATTTAAAAACTTATATACAGTCAAAGTTCTGGTCAAATCTGATTTAAAAATAAAACAGAAAAAACAGAAAAACGGTTCGATTAGTCACGTACACGTCGAAAGCGTAATCTGGAAATACGCTTCCACTTACTCTGCGTGGACCGTGCATGGTCACTGACAGTGGGTCCTAGATGGCCCACTAGTCAGGTTTGACTAGTCCGCCCTCCTTCTTCTCCCTCTATCCCGAGCGGAGGCGGAACTCCGGCGACCGTCGCGTGACAGCGGCTCTCGCGGGTTCCAGAAGGTCGGGATGGACCCGCAAGACCGGGGCGGTCATACCGGTGGTCGCTGGGTTGGCGGGGACGGCGGGAGCGGCCGGCGGCGAGCTTCGCGACGGAGGCAAGCTTCGGGGCGAAGTGGGTTTGGGGCCGCGGTGGTTCCCGATCGAAATGGAGTAGGGGGATGTGATCACGGGAGGAAGAGAATGCTTCTGGTGAAGAGAGTGGAGAGGGGGAGGCTGTGGAGGCGCCGTGAGGGCCTGGGCAGTGGCGGCGGCTGGAGTTGCCGGAGAGGTTGAAGATGACCAGCTCCCCTCCAATTGGCGGCTAAGGGGGCACGAGTGGGATGGTGTGAGGCTACCTACGTGCGGGATTGAGCTCGGGGTCTCCTTATATAGCGTGGCTAGGTTGGTCCGGGGCGGCCGACGATAAGGACGACGGCGAACCGACGTTCTGTAGCAGCAGGAGGGACGTGGCGACGACGGGAGCTAGGGGACACGCTTGCGGATGAGCACGCATTGCTCACAGGGGTAGGTGGCGAGCCGGGGTGGCTTTGGCGGCGCCGATACGGTCGGGGCCTGCTAGCGGCCGGCAGCTAGCCACCACGGCCATCCTGGCGGTGGCGCTGTGGGGTGCCAGGGGTGGTCGGGGTGGCGTGGCGGTGCAAGGGGACACGGCGTGCTGGCTGGGACCGGATTTTGAGTGCGGGGTGTGATGCGGCGGCTCGGGTGCATGTGGGTGCCAAACGCACGCTCTGGGCGCGCCCAGAGCACGCCCGGGGTGTGCTCGACGAAATGCAAGGGCAGCCTAGAGAGTTCCAAACCACACGGGAGTTAGCAGAAAGGGGTTATGGGCTAGGGCAAAACCTTAGGACATGGTGGGTAGGTCAGGAGCTCAAGCTCACAATGTAAACTTGAAATCATGCCAAAACTGGTCATGCACTCAATGCCAAAGGCACCTAGGTAGCTCTTGGAGTGGCCAAACTCTCCAGATCAGTGTCTCTATGGATGAAAGAGAGGGTGGTGAAGTCAGTTTGCAAAAACGAGAAACTTGCTAGTGCAAGTTTTGCAAAACTACACTTCTGGACAGGGAGTGAGTGGCTTCATTACAAGGACCAAAAGTGCACCAAATAAAGCATGCTCCTGGACTTAGGGGTTTTGCAGGGTTGACTACAAGCATGAGAAAACACAAGGTCATTAGAGCAAGAAATAACAGAGTTGTAGTAGCAAACACAAGTCTGGTCCAGAATGAAAAAGAGGCTGTTGCACTCAAATTTTCCAAAGAACATCACTATGTTTTTGCATAAAGTTGAATGGCATGCTACCACTGACATCCCATAATTTTGGTGGAGGCTCTTAGAAATATTTAATTGGGTTGCAGTGCAAAAATGTCCACTGGACCAGAGAAGAAAAACAGGAGTAACACTCAAAATAAGTACTGAAATAATTTTATTAATGCACAAAAGTGATTTAGAGACATCACATGGCATCTCAAAATTTTGGTTAGAATTTTAAGAGATTTTATCAACTGGTTGCAGTACAAACAGAGCTCCAAAACTTTAATACAGTTCATATTAATGATTATAGCTCAGGGTGAGATAATTTAATAAACAATTTTACTGATTTAGAAATTGTTTTTAATGAGATGGCAAAGAAGTCCAACATATTTTGGAAAGCTCCACTAGGGAAAAAGATGAAACTCCTTAACAATAAAAGAAGAGCTTTGAAAATCCACAGAAATAAAAAAATATTTTTTTTAAACTCCTGGCAAAAAATTTAATATTGAAAACTTGGCTAAATTTTTGGGGTGTTACAGCTACTAACCCCCTTAAGAAAAATCTCGTCCTCGAGATTCACTAAGAGTTAATTTGAAAGAATAAGAATTAAAACGAAAGTGGCTACAGTGAGAGCAATAAGTGATGCAAAAAAAAAACAGTGTGGGATACTGGCGCGGCGTGGAAAAAATCCACGGTTGTGGGGGAAAACTAGCGATTTCTACACTGGACAAAATTTAGAATAAATTCTAAATCTCAAAATACGCTGGTCGCACCCGAGAGCACAGTGCTCTCTCTGGCTGACTGATGGACCCGGGCCCACGGTCAGCCTCTTCTCCTTCCTCCGGCTCCTTCTTCTTTCTCTCTCCTTGCTTCTCCGTGCTTTCTCCACCGGCGACGCCTAGCGCGTAGGGCACCTAGGCCATACCCTTGTTAGTCTTGTGGCGCTTTGCCGGTGCAGCGTGCACTCACCTCATGGGCGATTGCTGTCGGCCTTTGCTCATGATTCGCCTCCGAACACCGGCGGTCGGGCGACGAGCGGCGCTGGTGGACCTCGCCCACCGTACACCGAGCTCGAGCTATAAAATGACCGCGGTGTTCTCCTCTTCTTCCTCACACCTGGCCTCGCTCCTCCTTCTCCTTCCTTCTCCTCTGTTTCCGTTTGCCGGAGCTCGAGACGAGGCGCTAATGGCGGAGGTGGTGCCGGACTGGTATGTGATCCTACTGTGCGGAGGGCTGGCAGTGGTGCTGGGGCTCTCGGTGCTCCTGTGCGCGATGATCCTCGACGATCGTCGTGATGCCACTGCTCGGTTGCTGGCTCTCCGTGGTGGCGGTGACCACGATGAGTAGGTGGGGTGTGCCGGGTGTTAACTGTTGTCCGTAGGTGCTTAGTTAGACACAACACAGTTGCAAAATTTTGCAAGGAGTGTATGTGTTCGTGTAATTGTGGTGGTGGGTCTGTTGCCATGGTGCCGCGTGAGATAAAGAATCTATGCCGTGAGAAAAATATACGATGCGGCAACTCAGGGAAAAGAAATCACGCTCCAGGATTTCTCGCGAGGGAAAACAGTAATACATTAAAATTCCAAAAGCGACAGAGCTGCTTACATTAATGATTTACTCGCTGCGAAACTCGGGGTACTAAGCATAAGTTATAACACATAAAAAGTTGCAGTAATAAAAAACAGCGGTGCATTTAAATTGAAAATGGTAACTGGACGGGGTCCCGAGAAAATGTCTCTGGTACGGGGATACACTCTTCTTCTATCGGAGGGAGGGGATTGACTAGTCGATGAATGTGCCTCTCCTGGTCGGGCCTCAGTGATCTGCCTATGGCGATCTGAGGGTTTAAATCCGCGAGGCTTTGCAGATAACCCATCACATGTTGGGTCAGACGTTCTTGAGCGATGACGTACTGGACAAGGTTGGCCAAGACTGGGTCTCTCTCAATACGTCCACCGGAAAGAAGTTACTCCCGGGTGCTGCAGCTCGGAAAATAATAATACCCTCGCTTTTGGCATAAGGTACCGCTGAATCGAAGGCGAGCAAGCGCTTCATACGCAGCAGCTTCTACGGCCATGTGCGGGTTGGCATAGACTTCCCACGAAGGAGACTTCGTGGGGTCTTGGTTTGGGTTCTGGGCGGAATGTGCACGGCTGCCCAATATCTCGAGGTGGAAGGGGTGATCCTCGATTTGAACAGCTCGTCTTGGGGTGGCTGGGTTGCGCCCATGGTACCTGGGTAAAATCCCACAATATATTGACAAAACTACCTGGGGTAGCATCTGGAGTCCTCAGATAAATACTAGGGCTCGGCATGGCAAGAAATGGTTGTTAGGATGGTGCGCAAGGTGAGGGGTGCTTGGCAAGGTCACCCGGTGACCCTTTTTATAGCACCGGGGTTGGGTCATTTACCGTGGTAAAAGTAAAGAATCGGCCGGCTCAGCTCGGGGTCAACCACAGATACACACATCTTACTAATGTGACGTATCACTGTGGGGGTTGTCGGGGTGGTTTTTGGTAGTTGCGCCAAGGATGGAGAAAACACACTGCATGCTAATACATCCATGCAAGCCTACTGTATAAAACAAATGCACGATGCCAGGCTGCGCTAAACTTAAGGAATCACAGAATTACAAGGCGAGGATACACTGGGACTCGTCACTGCTTGAGTGACTTAGTCTACTGCGTTTACATCCAAGCGGGCGTCCCTTGTGGATGTCGAGGCTTCTCCACGGTTCTCACCGGCTGTAGGCTTGGGGTAGTGATGATGACCATCGCAGGGATTATTGACCACAACCCCGTTGGAGTGTGCTCCCAGGAGGCGGCGAAGCACTTCTGGGGTCATCAAAGCACCTTGGCTGTCGGCTGGGGCTGACCTCAGGGTCTCGATCGGTTGTCCAAACAGCACGACTGGGTTGTCGGTGTTGGGCTCGATCTCCTCTCTCGCTGGGGCTCGATGAACCAGCTCTCCACGAGCTGCGATCAGATCAATTGTGATTTGATCGAATAGGTCCTCCAATTGCACTTACATAGCGCACTAGGTGCAGCAATGCGGATCCGTCTCGTGATCTCCGTTGGCAACTTGGGGTGGTCTACCATACCCTTCACGCCTGGGGTAGTAGTGGAACGAGCGACGATTAACTCAGGCGGCAGTGCCCGAGATGAACTATAGCCTCTCGCAGCCTAGTTGGATAGCTTGTGGCTCAAAGGAAGTGGTTCTTCCTGTGAACCTGTAGGCGCTGGGTGCAGACCCCTACCGTAGATATGTACAGTGGCCCAGAATTGACGGCTCTCACCACTTATGGGTCCTTGGTACACAACATATTCGAGTGGCTCTTCTAACACATAGGCACGACGGGTAAGGTTCGCGAGTATGGTCACAAAACCTCCAAGGTTGGTTGCTGTAGTCTCATGGTGCACTACGACCGAGCATTGTGGCTTGGTTTTGGGGTAGCGGCTGTCTTTGGGCTGGTTTGAGGCAGCGTCCCTTTTTATAGAAAAAGGGGACGGAGTCTTCCTTCGCACGCTTGCGAATGAGACACCTTTGGTGCTGGTCACTGGTGTGCGATAGACGGGCTAGGTTGATAGGTTGGGCACCGACTGCAGAAAGCGTCGGGTCACTGTGTGGCTATCTTGTGTGAGAAGCTTGGCTGAGGTCTTGGTTATGGCTCGGTGGGTTATTAGCCTAGCTTTATTGACCTGGCTAAGATAGGATTGGCCAATGGTCAGACTGGCTCTGATACCAAGTCTGTGGCGACCGATTCTCTGGGTGTTAATCCTAGAAAATGGCCCTCGTGCTTACCAGCCCTAGGATAACTGTTAGCTGATAAGGCACCAACTTGATACAGAAATTCCAAGCAAAATACAATATATGTAGTACAAGACTATTCTGGTCTGTGAGTACAACAAGGTTTCTAGTGGTTGATGGCGGAAGCGGTTTATGAAATATCCTCGTCTACGGGACTCCATTTCCCACGGGAACAGCTAACCAGGTTAACTTCTATCGTCGCGTGGCTGCTATCACCGTTGCTTAGATTCCGGGGCTGTCATCGCAAGCTCCTCTCCAAGCAAGAAATCTGGCCAAGACAATAGCCAGGGACAAGCCAGTGAGTACTTTGAATGTACTCGCAAACATAATGAACACAGGCATGATTTAACAGTGATGTGCTGAAAATATATCATGCTAAAGACGTTAGTCACAAAAGATAAATAAACTCTGATGCGATCAAGCATGTTATTTGAGAAGGTGCAATAATATGGTAGTATTAAAATCATGAAACAAATAACAAAAAGGGCTTCAAAATAAATGCCACAGTCGGGCGTCTGAGCGACACCGCATAAAGGGCTTTAAAAGAAACAGTGAATATCCAGGAGGTAGAACCATCCCAGGGATATTCGATAATACCAATAATATCACGGGTTAGTCGATAATAATAATAATAATGATCATAATCATCACAATCCACAAGTTGTAACTTCGGTTAACAGTTTAACAGTTTTCACAGTTTCACCTCCGAAGACCGACACTAAGACCGGCACTTGACCCGTCCCAGACTGTAATCCTAAACCATGGACACGGCTATTCGAATAGGTTTAATCTCTGCAGAGGGTGTACTCTTTACCCACGAGTAACCGATTCCTTTAGTCCATCGACTAATTCCGTCTCTGGTCTTTTGTTGAAAACACACCTAACTTGCACACACCAGCTTAACTCACATGTGTCTGGAATCACCCTCGATACCTATTAAGAAAAACTCTAAGTGGGGAGGCCACAACCTCGACGTAACATGGGATCACAAAATTTATACCGCGCGCAAACTGGGGAGCTACCCCCTTTCGGCTACAACCGAAACACCCATGCTCCCGGACCCGGTGACATGACTACCGGATGCCTCCAGTATCTTCCAGCACGGCCTCTCTGTACAGTGTGTGCTAGGAAAGGGTTGACAACTTACTGAACCGTAACCTACTTGCTGTAGAGACGAGTGGAAGTACGAAGCAAGTAGGGGGGTTACAGGCACAAGACTCGATCTATGGTCGACTCAGGAGGTTGTAATATTTCCTGCATGATTAGCATAACAATGCATATATCTCAACAACAGATGGAAACATCACGCGGCATACCCCTCATGTCATACCGGACACGATCGTCTCGACAGAGGACTAGGGGCATGCCCGTGTCTACCCAAGACAGAGGCCTTCCCGTCTTTCCTCCCGGTATGCATGAAAGATGTATGACGGTGATTTCCATCACAGATCTTGTCAACTTCATTAGCATAAACTCATTAATATGCACCCATAAATAGGATCACAACCTCACATAAAATGACGCATGTATATGTCAGGGTGGTGTTGCCACCGTGCTATGCAACACACACAAAAATTCACCAGGGTTCAGTATGCTTGCCTTCATGTCATGGGAAAGAAGGGTGCATCCAAAACATCTTGAAATCTTCAAAAATCCTATTTAAAAGAATACATTTGAATTAACACACAAAATAAAAACAGCACAAAAAGTTGTTTTGAATTTTTTTCAAATAAATCTTAAAATAAACTAGATAATATTTGAGAGAGGTAGCAAAAATAATCAATTCATTTGGAGTTGTATTTAAAAAGTTATATACAGTCAAAGTTCTGGTCAAATCTGATTTAAAAATAAAACAGAAAAAAACAGAAAAACGGTTCGATTAGTCACGTACACGTCGAAAGCGTAATCTGGAAATACGTTTCCACTTACTCCGCGTGGACCGTGCATGGTCACTGACAGTGGGTCCTAGATGGCCCACTAGTCAGGTTTGACTAGTCCGCCCTCCTTCTTCTCCCTCTGTCCCGAGCGGAGGCGGAACTCCGGCGACCCTCGCCGGCGAACGGCGGCTCCTCGCGGGTTCCAGAAGGTCGGGATGGACCCGCAAGACCGCGGTCATACCGGTGGTCGCTGGGTTGGCGGGGACGGCGGGAGCGGCCGGCGGCGAGCTTCGCGGCGGAGGGAAGCTTCGGGGCGAAGTGGTTTTGGGGCCGCGGTGGTTCCCGATCGAAATGGAGTAGGGGGATGTCATCACGGGAGGAAGACAAGGCTTCTGGTAAAAAGAGAGTGGAGAGGGGGAGGCTCTGGAGGCGCCGTCAGGGCCTGGGCAGTGGCGGTGGCTGGAGTTGCCGGAGAGGTTGAAGATGACCTGCTCCCCTCCAATTGGCGGCTAAGGGGGCACGAGTGGGATGGTGTGAGGCTACCTGCGTGCGGGATTGAGCTCGGGGTCTCCTTATATAGCGTGGCTAGGTTGGTCCGGGGCGGCCGGTGATAAGGACGACGGCGAACCGACGTTCTGTAGCAGCAGGGGGGACGTGGCGACGACGGGAGCTAGGGGACACGCTTGCGGATGAGCACGCACTGCTCACAGGGGTTGGTGGCGAGCCGGGGTGGCTTTGGCGGCGCCGATACGGTCGGGGCCTGCTAGCGGCCGGCAGCTAGCCGCCACGGCCCTCCTGGCGGTGGCGCTGTGGGGTGACAGGGGTGGTCGGGGAGGCGTGGCGGTGCAAGGGGACACGTTGTGCTGGCTGGGACCGGATTTTGTGTGCGGGGTGTGACGCGGCGGCTCGGGTGCATGTGGGTGCCAAACGCACGCTCTGGGCGCGCCTAGAGCACGCCCGGGGTGTGCTCAACGAAATGCAATGGCAGTCTAGAGAGTTCCAAACCACAAGGGAGTTAGCAGGAAGGGGTTATGGGCTAGGGCAAAACCTTAGGACATGCTGGGTAGGTCAGGAGCTCAAGCTCACAATGTAAACTTGAAATCATGCCAAAACTGGTCATGCACTCAATGCCAAAGGCACCTAGGTAGCTCTTGGAGTGGCCAAACTCTCCAGATCAGTGTCTCTATGGATGAAAGAGAGGGTGGTGAAGTCAGTTTGCAAAAAGGAGAAACTTGCTAGTGCAAGTTTTGCAAAACTACACTTCTGGACAGGGAGTGAGTGGCATCATTACAAGGACCAAAAGTGCACCAAATAGAGCATGCTCCTGGACTTAGGGGTTTTGCAGGGTTGACTACAAGCATGAGAAAACACAAGGTCATTAGAGCAAGAAATAACAGAGTTGTAGTAGAAAACACAAGTCTGGTCCAGAATGAAAAAGAGGCTGTTGCACTCAAATTTTCCAAAGAACATCACTATGTTTTTGCATAAAGTTGAATGGCATGCTACCACTGACATCCCATAATTTTGGTGGAGGCTCTAGGGAAATATTTAATTGGGTTGCAGTGGAAAAATGTCCACTGGACCAGAGAAGAAAAACAGGAGTAACACTCAAAATAAGTACTGAAATAATTTTATTAATGCACAAAAGTGATTTAGAGACATCACATGGCATCTCCAAATTTTGGTTAGAATTTTAAGAGATTTTATCAACTGGTTGCAGTACAAACAGAGCTCCAAAACTTTAATACAGTTCATATTAATGATTATAGCTCAGGGTGAAATAATTTAATAAACAATTTTACTGATTTAGAAATTGTTTTTAATGAGATGGCAAAGAAGTCCAACATATTTTGGAAAGCTCCACTAGGGAAAAAGATGAAACTCCTTAACAATAAAAGAAGAGCTCTGAAAATCCACAGAAATAAGAATTTTTTTTTAAACTCCTGGCAAAAATTTTAATATTGAAAACTTGGCTAAATTTTTGGGGTGTTACAGGGGAAGACGCAGTAGTGGATGCCCACGCGAAGAGGAGTACGAGGGTGAGGCTGCCGTCACCGCAAAATAACAGGGGGTGTGGGTGAGTAGAGGGATGGCCTGGGCAGCGGTGGGAGTAGTAGGGGGCGGTGAGGCCTCCGCGGCATCACAGCCGGCCACGGGAGGCAGGAGCATGCAACACGACCGGTGCTGCTTTGGGCGGCTGGAGCATGAAGACCAGAGGTTGAAGAAGCACTATGGTCGTTGGATGGACATCGTACGGTCACTAGAACTAGAATCGTTCATATTTACTAAGTTGACAAAGCCCTCCATCCCCGTAAACTTAGTAGGCCCACAAGTCAGCCTCCCACCAAGGTGAGTCCCATCTAACAGGGGGAGTATTCATTTTTTTTGTGCGTAATAAGGAGGCATTTCCAGTGGGTCCGAGCCGACAAATGGGGAACGTTTTTCATGAATACAGAGACCCTCCGGTTGGTCCCAGCTATGAGGTGGAGGAATCATTATTTTGCGCGTAATAAGGAGGCATTTTCCTATGTGGGCCCCTACTGTCAGCCTCTTCCGATGGCTGTTGTTTGTTGACCATGTTGACCTCGCCGCGCCGAGAGCACAAACGCGGTGGACGAGGGCGAGGCCCAGGAAGAGAACCACCCGGAGCCGGCGAAGCCACTGCAGCGGATGCCCACGCTGAGGGGAGAACGAGCGCTGACTGGTCGGCTGCGGGGTGAGGCTGACGTCGCCGGAAAATAACAGGATGTGTGGGTGGTTAGAGGGATGGCCTGGCGGCAGCACAGCCAGCCACGGGAGGAGGGAGCAGGCAGTCCCGCCGGCGCTGGTTTGGGCGGCTGGAGCAGGAAGATCAGAGATTGAGGAAGCACGGCGGCCGTTGGATGGACATCCAACAGCCACTGCTGTGTTTTGACTAAGTTGACAAAGCCTTGCGTACGTGTAAAAAAAATTAGGACAGCGTCATCGTCAACCTAGTAGGCCCAGAAGTCAGACTTAATATCTGTGGAAAACAGCATACAACCCATTAGCCATTATTTTCAATAATTTACAGCCCATTTGCTAATTCTTAAGGATATTTGAAGCCCATACTCTTTTTATTGGCATTACAGACCATATATTCTGGGCACTGCTAACAAATTCAACGAAATTTTGCATATTTCGATGGGGTCCGAACACTATTAATCACGAAATTTTGAGTCACGTTAAAAATAATTTTCAAAAAATTATATAAAAATAAAATTCAAAAAATAATTCTCCGCAAAAAAATGAATGAAATTTAGAATCTTAACTAGCAAGATGCCCGTTCGTTGCACGGAACTTGAAGATGCATTTGTATGAGTAGTTTATCTTCTGGGAGAAAATATGATATTTTAATGTAATTGCCAGTTGTCTTTGGTTTTTATAAGAGTAGAGAGTAGAGAAATCCTGAAAAAATGATATTTTAATGCAATTGCCGGTTGGCTTTGGTTTAAAAATTTACAGCCCATTTCTTACAACTTATAGCCCGTTTTCTGGGGAAGCCCATTTCTTACTACTTACATCCCTCCTCATCTTGAAAGATTTGCAGCTCAGCAGGGCTGAGAAAAGCAAGTAGGCCTCGGTTTTGTTATTCTCCAAAAAAAAGAACTGGGCTAGCCAATTTCAGAAAGAAAAAATATATCAACTAGGCTCGTCATGTGCTTAATAAAAGCGTAAGCGTGGGCCAGACGGGCCACAGCCCCAGCATAGCGCGCAGTTGAGCTTCGTCTCTAAAACTGAAAAACAACTGGGCGAGCTGCTGGGTCCCTGGTGTTATCCGCTCGTTGTGTAATTTTCTCGTTTATTGACTACATTGACAATGGCGTGGAACCTAGTTGTCAAACAATTAGGAGGAAGTGTTTTTTTGGCTCGTAATAACGAGGCACCTGCTTGTGAAATGCAATGACCCTGGTGGGTCCCTACTGTCAGCCTCCTCCACGTACAGTCATCTCCTCATTCCTCTTGCTTGTTGAGCATGTTGACAACGTCAGACGGCGGTGGGCACAGCAAGCTAACCAAGGTGGAGAACGACGGCAAGGCCTCAGACGAGAACGAACAGCAGCCATGGAAGATGCGGTAGTGTAGTGGCAGGTGGAGGGGAGTACGAGGGCAACAACATGCAAGTCAAGCATACAAATGGTACAAAAAGCCCGAGGATTAATTGTTCATCAAATTTTTAGACAAAACCCAGATTGAACATGACAGTAACATCTAACCCAACCACTCTTTTTTGCAGTCACAAACAAATGGATCAGTCTGATCCATAAAATCAACATCCTGTGCAAAAAAAATTATTTTAGGATGTCTACAACTTATTGTAAATATAAGCCGAGCACGTTTAGAAGCCCATTTGTCCACCTGAAACTTCTTTTTTTGCTGTTCAGCATGTTCGTCCGTGAGAAATCTCTTGCTGTAAAAATTAAGCCTCATGGACAGTAGTAACCTCGCGTTCAACAGGAATAATGTGACAAAGCTTCTGTTTGCCTGGTTGGATGCATATCGTCCCATCGTTAATTTCCTCAAAACGAATGTCATGAGAACTGAGAAAATCCTTGTGCTTATTACGCCAATGATTGGTTATATGTTTTTCTCCATGTGGTTCTCCCTAAGTAGACATGAAGATTGAAAACAGTTAAGGTCTGAAAAAAGTGTATGTCGAAGAACGACAATTTGAGCAGTTAATTCTAGTACAATATATACGGGCTTTCAATGTGCATGAAATCATCACCTCTATGTATAAATTCTCCGGAGATCAAAAGCATCGCAGCAAGCCAATAATTATGACCAGATCAAAACTATACATTCGATATATATGATCTTGACAGAATCCAAAGAAGCATTGATAGGCTATCAATGGACGAACTCTTCATTGAGCATATAACATAATATTAGTACCCAAAGTGTACTCCAAGATGATATAAAACTTATGCGCACAAATGAAAAATGCAACATATGATTACAAATGTGTAGATGATAATATACGGTACCTGAAAAAGTGAGGAGCCAAACACCAACTCCTTGTGATTATTAAACGGGTCACGAATTACACCCAAGGTCTCCAGTTTGGGTGCAGAGACGACCGTTATTTCTGAAGGTGTATAACAATTATGAAGGAGCAACCTTTCTAGTGAAGGGGCATCTTCGATGATGAGCTGATGTCCTTTAAAACAAATTCCAATGCTTTTATGGTGAGGCGACTTTATTTGGAGACAACTGATACAGATTTCTATTCCCAAAACAATCAGCAAGCGCTCTAGGGCAGGGCAATTAGAGTGGATGATGCTGTGCAGTGAGGCCTCCGACATGGCCCCACGCGTCGGAGTTGACCTTGCTGACGTGGCCGTTGACCGGTCCCACCTGTCATCCACCCAAACCAGCCTGAGACACTGACATATGGGTCCCATAGGTCAGGTTTGACCTGGCCGGCCCCGTTGACCGCTAACGTCACAGTGACGCAGTGCTGACGCAGTTAATTATTTTCTGGTTTATTCTTATTCAGGAAAACCAGAAAATTGCCTAAACTTCTAAAAATCATAGTAATTCAACCGTAGCTCCAAATCAAATAAGTTATATATGAAAAATATCAGAAAAATCCAATCTATCCATCTGTAATGGTTTCATTCATGTTTAAACAAGTTAACTTGATTTTTAGTGCAAAACATGATAAAGCACTATTTAAGATCACAAATGAGTTTGAACTTTGAATCTTTGGTTCAAATTAGCTCAAACCCATCTGATTGTAGTTGCATTAGCCCAACACACTCATTTTACCATGTCATGATCATGCATCATATTGCGCATTGCATTGATTGTGTTTATTTCTCTGTTGCCGGTATTTGTTCCCTCTCGATAGACGTGATTCGACGGTGAGTTCGATGACACCGATGAAGAACTATAATATCTTCAGAAGTGCCAGGCAAGCAAAACCCCCTTGTTCATTCTGATACAATCCCATTCTCTCGCTCCTGCTCTCTTTTACTGCATTAGGACAACAACGCTTCAACTGATACATGCTGCGGTAGTTGAACCCCTTTCCTCTGCATGACCTGTCATTGCCACAGTAACTAGATGAAACCCACTAGCATGAGTAGGAGTTGTTTGAGCCCTAATGTGCCTATTCATTCATGCTTGTTTATCATGCCTGCTATTGCCTAAAGTTGTGTCAGGTCTGATTCATCGGGGATGAATTGGGAAGTTGTGAACATGTCCTACTGTTGAGAGCTAAGTGTGTGAACACGATTTGGTAAAGGTAGCAGTGAGAGGCCATGTAGGAGTACATGGTGGGTTGCCTCATTGAAACCATCCTCGGGAACTGAGTTCTGTGTTTGTGATCCATGAACAGTTACTACCACACATTGGGTTCCGGTAGCTCGGCCCCTCTCGACTTATTAATCAACATGATCTCTGTCCAAGAGTTGCAACTAGTTTCTGGTGTTTGTAGGTAGTGTTAGTAGTCTACCAGGTGGCACCCGCTACAGGTGGGCTTGGGACAGACTAGGCACAGTGGCCCGGTGTACCAAGTGGCACCCGGATGGTGGACTTGGGAACCCTGCACACATCATTTAGGGCCGTGAGCGACACCCCGGCCGGATCTCCTTGCGGATGGAACCCGAATAGGCGATAAACCTGGACTAGAGACTTGTGTGGTTAGTCGGTCGTGGCCGACTCGCCAAAGCTTCCACTTGAAGGTTGCCGAGATACACGACGTGTACATGGTGGTAAGTGGCGAGAGCGTGTGTGAAGAAGTACACCCTTGCAGGGTTAACATCATCTATTCGAATAGCCGTGTCCGCAGAAAAGGACTTCTGGGTTGCCTGTACAGTTGATAGACAAGTGAAAGTGGATACTCTAAAATGCGCAAGATAAGCGTGAGTGCTATGGATGGTGTTCTCGTAGGGAAACGGGAGCGGATCCATAGTGGTGTATTGATATGGTGAATATGTGGACTCGTGTGCGCCACCTCAAAGAGTTACTTGCAGTCGTAGTTCAGGATAGCCACCGAGTCAAAGCTGGCTTGCTGCAGTCAAACTCCACCACCCTCTTTGTTGATACTGATGCATATGTAGCTAGTTCTGATGTAAGTCTTGCTGGGTACATTTGTACCCACGTTTGCCTATTTTATGTTTTTGCAGAGAGACGTCAGTCTCGCTAGTAGTTCCACGTGGACTTCGACGTTTAGCTTGTTACCTCAGCTACGATCTTGTGCCCTCGGCAGGATCTGGTAGATAGTCAGGCTTAGCAGCCTTTTCATTTCTAGATGTCAGACTCGGACATGTTAAGCTTCCGCTTTGTGTTTTGACTTGTATGCTCAATGCCGGGTCATGAGACCCATGTTTGTAATATCTCGCTCCTTGGAGCCTAATGAATAAATACTTGAGTCATAGAGTTATGTTGTGCTGCCATGTTGTATTTACACATATCGAGCATATTGTGTGTACGATTGAAATGCTTGGTATGTGTGGGATCCGACAACCTAGTTGTTTGTCCTTGTTAGCCTCTCTTATGGGGAAATGTAGTCTTGTGCTTCCATGAGCCGTAGTAGTCCGCTACAGCCCGGTTCACCGGAGTGCTGCTAGCCCAAGATTACCGCCTCCTAACACTTGATCGGGCCGGCATGTGATTCACTTTGTTCCTGTGGTTCTGTCCTTCGGGAAATGTCACGCGGTGACATCCGAGTCCTGCCTAGCTCTGCTACAGCCCGAGTTCCCGAGTCCTCATAGCCCAGGCTACATCCCGGATTCGCAGACGTCAGCCGGGCCGACATGCTCGATGTTGATTCATGTATGCCTGTCCCTATAAGTTAGTGCCACTTTGGGTTCACGACTAGTCATGTCGGCCCGGGTTCTCTGTCATATGGATGCTAGCAACACTATCATATACGTGAGACAAAAGGCGCAAACTGTCCCGGGCCATGGTAAGGCGACACCCATGGGAATACCGTGCGTGAGGCCGCAAAGTGATATGAGGTGTTACTGGCTAGGTCGATGTGACTTGGAATCGGGGTCCTGACAGCTTTGGTATCAGAGCATGACTGCCTGTAGGATTACCAAGCCAAACTAGTTGAAGTTGAGTCTAGAAATTCTTTAGTTATATAGGGGAATTGATTGTGGGAGGGAACGTAAGACTCTTTTTACTCCTTTACCCTATGGCCTTCTGATCTGAGTCATCCTCTCCTGTTCTACGGGGATTAAGAACTAGGCTTCTCATCTTTCTATCAGGATCATGTGTTACTAATCTGTAGACTTGCTAGATTGTTGGATTTAAGCCCTAGTTCAGTTTCTGTTACTTCCGTATGT
Organism: Aegilops bicornis; assembly: GCA_021605145.1. NCBI lineage: Eukaryota > Viridiplantae > Streptophyta > Magnoliopsida > Poales > Poaceae > Aegilops > Aegilops bicornis. Next base: position 543,735,833 of record CM038672.1, read on the forward strand.
TCATAGCTGGCCTCGGAACCTTGATATGATGTTGTTGAGTGGTTATGCCACCATTTTGCAGGATGTCTCAAATCATTTTGAGCATTTACAGCCGTTATGCTGTCCGAGTCATCCCAGATTTCTAAATAGTCTGATGCATTTGCAAGTCCCTTCTCTCCATTTCTAATGTTCATCTGGGCTAGATTAATCACACAAATTAGTGTGGTGAGGTACTCCGCTGCCTCGGCATATATGTTGGAGCTATTATTATGAACCTAGGTGTTTTAGGGAGTCACCTAGTAAACTAGCCATGGTTTGTGTTCCCCGTGTGATGATTCTGGCCATCATTCTCGAAAGCATCCCGTGATGTTATTAGTTAGTAGGTATTCTATTCCTGGGTTCTTGAACCCGAGATTCACCCTACTTACCTCTTGTTGATAGTGTTTGCTAGTTCCTTTAGGATATAAGTAACTTTGCGATAGTCCTCGAGGTCCGTGGTATTTCCTTCTTCCAAATACTATGAACTGCATATGGCAGAACTTCCTCGCTGAACCGAAGGGTCACAATCAGAGTACTCTGGAGGAGTTCTCCATTCATAATTGTGAATCTGCCAGTTCTACCTTTCCGCATGGGTTATCCGAAAGAAATGTTGAGCTTCGATCGACATACTAATCTATGCATCCACAACTCAGAAAATTATATGTTCCTTTGAGTTGTTCTCTTTAGTTGTATTCTGACCCTCGTCTATCAATTGATAGTCAGGAGTAGTCGTGCATTCGTGTTCATCAATGCCTTTTACTTCTGTGGTCCGTCAAGCCATTCTATTCGGAATGACTAGGAGAAACAAACTCCAGTACCTCATCCATATCTAGAATTTGGTCAAAGCAGTTGTATTCCACAGATCAAAATGCCAATCCAGCTTTTGATCTGTTCTATCTCGGAGTATTACCCCCTTTATGTCAGGATTGCCATGAGAATTGCACCATTTCTCATGAATTCTTGACGTAGTGATACTTCTCGCTATCATTATTCATTCCTCGGTCCCGTGTTGTTGTAACCGAATGCCGACAAGTGAACTGTGATGTGTGAAATCGATACTCCTAGCAACCTCGTTGCTTGGTAGTAAATGGACAATATTCTCATTCTTAGCATGTTGGTTATTGAATCATCATCCTAAGATTGATCGTGCTACCTAGTCCTTATTTCTGGTGCACTCTTTGATCAATGAGTTAGGATTGTGTCAATCCCTCACTCTTTGATCATATCATCTTGCCCTGAAAAGCAAGGTTGTTCTCGAGCTTAGTAACATATCGGTGGTTCGTGATTTTCCGAATATCTTCTCGGAAGTATTACCAGGTTGTCCCCTGAGTGATATGTTGAGCTCGTGATCAAGTTGGTTTCTTGTGAACCACCCTTTCTCCAAGAATCTGTGTTGGATACCCCTGAGCTTGTTGGTTGAGCTAAACAACAACTTGGAGAGTTGGAAGATAAAAGCTTGTCCGACTTAGTTCATCACTAAGGGATATCCTTGAGTGTGCGTGTGTGCCTTGTCAAAACTTGACTTGAGTATGGGCTATCGTCAAGTCAAATCAGAACCAATGCTGTTCGCAATGTTGTCTTACTCGTGGGTGATCCCTCGAGCATACACCATTACATCTTTTGGTCTGACCAATGCTATCACCGTGTCCACATGATGGTGGAAGTCAAGTGATATGGAAATTCCGATGAGTTGTTGTTGAGCCCATTAGCAGCATTTTGTCTCCCCCATGATTCATGTTGAACATCAAACTAGTGTTGGAAACTTTGTAAGAAATGCCTTCGTGTTCCGTTCATGAAGCCTATGCTTGGATGGAAGAAGTGACTTCCTCGAATTCATGTGCTTTAGGTGTAAGTTGCTGCCATGAATTTGAGAAAGGTTTGTTTTGTTTCCTCTGGAATCATCCCAAGTTAGTCATGCCTGTGCAAAGTATTCTATGGTCTGAGAGACTGATCATCTTCATTCCATATGCAATTCCTAGCACCCCAAGCCACTGATTGAATTTTTCAAAGGAAAGAAGTTCATGCGCTAATCTTGAAGGGCCCGGACGGATATGCACAAGACTTTGTTATCTCAATGATGGTTCCCAATCAGAACTCGGTAGTGTTTTATTGCAAGACTACCATGTGATCATGCTTGTCTGGGACAGCGTGTCCACATGTGTTTAGCAGAACCAGCTCATGTTTTGGAGCATACTATCGTAGTTCATTTCCCGAGAATCTCACAATGTCATCTCGTCTATTGTGTTGCAAACTTTCTTTTCAGACATGTTGAGTCTGAAGTACCCTATCACCAATCAGATCTGAATCTCAGACAGATATGATGGTTGGAACATTCCCAATAGTTGCAATTTGTTCCCATTTTGCACTGCCATTGTGCCAATTTCCCATGGGTTTCCCTTCTCAGCAGTTGCTGTCCAAGATCATCTTCAAAAGTGGACTTACCATGGGTCCCATCCATTTCCAATGATAAGAAAAAGTCATCCATTGAGTTTTCTTCAACAAGGTAGTCCACATCATCCATCCTAGTTTGAGTATGTCATTTCTTCGAGCTCTTTCAAACGATCAATCGTAAATTGCCTTAAGCTGGTATGAAGAGTTCCAATGATCTATGGATCAAAAGTAATTCTTTTTGCCACCTAAGGGAACAGTTCAACGAGTCACCTTTTCCAAGGTGCCCCATTACGGAATAATGGCAATTATTTCCTCGCCACCTTGACACCATCCACCATCTTTCTAATCGTTGAATTGTTGCCTACCAAATCAAACCCCGTCATTTGTTCTTCCATCCCTCTCGATATGTTTTGAGTCTCAACTCGAGATGTTTCAACATCTCATTTGGCGAGTTGAGATTGTGTAGTTCGATCTTTGAGAAGATCAATCCTAGTAGAGTTTCTTTCCGTCGTCATCGCGTGGATGAAGATCTCAAAAGCGAGGATGTCAAGATCAACGTATGCAACGAATCAACAATCTTATGAGGTGCAACTTGGATCGTGAAGATTGTGTTGGTCTTGTGCCCCCTCTGTCTTCTTACCTCATGTCTTGAATCTCGGGACGAGATTCTTGTTTAGTGGGGGTGAGTTGTCACAGCCCTAAAGTTTGCTTGTAACTAGTGGCATTGCATCCATGCATCATGTTTAAATTTCATGAAACTTGAAATGGGGATTGATCTAAGCCCTAACACCAAATGAATTCAACTAGGTTCCATAAAAAAATATTTTCAATGATTGCAAATGCCATTTAGAAAAGTTCATGATTTTTGTCAAAGGTGAAAACCTCTGCCAAAAGTCATGCACATATTTCTAGGCCATTCTGGTTTTCTGAATTAAATCATATGTTATTTGTATTTGGGCATTTAAATGCTAGTAAATATTTTAAAAGCCCAAATAATCCTAAACTGAAATGTTCCATGTTGGATATATTCTATACAGTGGGTATGTACAGTTTGGTGATTTTTGACAGGGTCTAGGTATTTTTAGAAAAGCCACAAAGATTATAGAAAAATAGAAAACAGAAACAAATAAACGGAGAGAGAGAGACCCACCTGACTTACCTGGCAGCCCACCTGGCCCATCCCCTCCAGCTGGCCCAGCCCACTGGCCAAAGCGGTCGTCCTCAACCTGTGCCAGTAGGCATAGGCGTGTCGCCACGCGCGCGCTCGCCCCTGGCCACCTCCTGCTTCCTCCCCGGGCCCTCTAGCGACGCGATGGAGACGCCCCGTGGGCCCTCGCTCCTATCCCACACTCTCTGCTCTCTCCCTCGCCCTCTATTCCTTCCCTGAGCGCGACCGAACGCAGTCGTCGCTGCCGACGAGCTCCACCACGGCCACCGGCCACCCCGCGCCTCACCGACGCGCCCAGAAGCTCCTCACTTCGTCCTCTACCTCCTCGACGAGCCACGAGGCCCCGGACGCGCCGCAACACCGCCATCAATGCCTTCTTCAACCTCGGGACCGCCGGCCATCTTCGTTAAATTCGTCGGCTCCGGGCCGTCCTCGACCTCGCCAAGCGTCCCCTCGTCATCCCCGTGAGCCACTGACCTTCTCCCCTAACTCAGCATGCTCGCCCCCATGCCGTAGCGCCGTTCCCCACGAGCACCGAAGCCGCCGTCTGCCATTGCTACTGCACGCATAGCCTCCGTGCTCCCCTGGCTTCACCGTGCTGCTCTTAGTGCTCCCCGTGTCAAGCAGGTGCTGCCCAGCCTCTCCATTTGCTCACTAATGCACTGTAGCAACGCGCCCATGCACCACCGAACACCACCGTTGCCAAAGCTCGTCACCGGCATGAGTTCTGGCGACCCCGCGACCTCCCACTTGGTCCTCTGGATGCGCGAGAGAAAGGGCTATCCCCTGGTGCCCTCAGCGCGCCAAGCTAACGCCTCTAGCGGAAGTCCGGCGTGCCCCCCCGCCGTGCCCTGTGGTCGCCGCCGGCTGGTCTCTGGTTGCTGATGTGGCACCATTAGTTTAGGTGCTAATCACGTTTAGTCAATGTCGTGTGTCGAGGACAAATGCGCCCCACGCCCTTAACTAACTACGGTTTAACCCCTGTTTAGTTTAAGTTAACCACAGTGGCCCCACGCGTCGGAGTTGACCTCGCTGACGTGGCGTTGACCGGTCCCACCTGTCATCCACCCAAACCAGCCTGAGACACTGATGTATGGGTCTCATAGGTCAGGTTTGACCTGGCCGGCCCTGTTGACCGCTGACGTCACAATGACGCAGTTAATTATTTTCTGGATTTATTCTTATTCAGGAAAATCCAGAAAATTGCCTAAGCTTCTAAAAATCACAGTAATTCAACCGTAGCTCCAAATCAAATAAGTTATATATGAAAAATTATCAGAAAAATCCAATGTATCCATCTGTACTGGTTTCATGAATGTTTAAACAAGTTAACTTGCTTTTTAGTGCAAAACATGATAAAGCACTATTGAAGATCACAAATGAGTTTGAACTTTGAATCTTTGGTTCAGATTAGCTCAAACCCATCTGATTGTAGTTGCATTAGCCCAACACACTCATTTTACCATGTCATGATCATGCATCATGTTGCACATTGAATTGATTGTGTTTGTTTCTCTGTTGCCGGTAGTTGTTCCCTCTCGATAGACGTGATTCGACGATGAGTTCGATAACACCAATGAAGAACTATAATATCTTCAGAAGTTCCAGGCAAGAAAAACCCCCTTATTTATTCTGATACAATCCCACTCTCTCGCTCCTGCTCTCTTTTACTACATTAGGACAACAATGCTTCAACTGATACATGCTGCGGTAGTTGAACCCCTTTCCTGTGCATGACCTGTCATTGCCACAGTAAATAGATGAAACCCACTAGCATGAGTAGGAGTTGTTTGAGCCCTGATGTGCCTACTCATTCATGCTTGTTTGTCATGCCTGCTATTGCTTAGAGTTGTGTCAGGTCTAATTCATCGGGGATGAATTGGGAAGTTGTGAACATGTCCTATTATTGAGAGCTAAGTGTGTGAACACGATTTGGTAAAGGTAGCGGTGAGAGGCCATGTAGGAGTACATGGTGGGTTGTCTCATTGAAACCGCCCTCAGGAACTGAGTTCTGTGTTTGTGATCCATGAACAGTTACTACCACACATTGGGTTCTGGTAACTCGACCCCTCTCGACTTATTAATCAACATGATCTCTGTCCAGGAGTTGCAACTAGTTTTTGGTGTTTGTAGGTAGTGTTAGTAGTCTACTGTGGCACCCGGTACAGGTGGGCTTGGGACAGACTAGGCACAGTGGCCCGGTGTACCAAGTGGCACCCGGATGGTGGACTTGGGAAACCTGCACAAATCGTTTGGGGCCGTGAGCAACACCCCGGCCGGATCTCCTTGTGGATGGACCCCGAATAGGCGATAAACCTGGCTAGAGACTTGTGTGGTTAGTCAGGTCGTGGCCAACTCCCTCGCCAGGCTTCCGCTTGAAGGTTGCCGAGATACACGACGTGTACATGGTGGTAAGTGGCGAGAGCGTGTGTGAAGAAGTACGCCCTGCAGGTTAACATCATCTATTCTAATAGCCGTGTCCATGAAAAGGACTTCTGGGTTGCTTTTACAGTTCATAGACAAGTGAAAGTGGATACTCTAAAATGCGCAAGATAAGCGTGAGTGCTATGGATGGTGTTCTCGTAGGGAGACGGGAGCGGATCCATAGTGGTGTATTGATATGGTGAATATGTGGACTCGTGTGCGCCACCTCAAAGAGTTACTTGCAGTCGTAGTTCAGGATAGCCACCGAGTCAAAGCTGGTTGCTGCAGTCAAACTCCACCACCCTCTTTGTTGATACTGATGCATATGTAGCTAGTTCTGATGTAAGTCTTGCTGGGTACATTTGTACTCACGTTTGCCTATTTTATGTTTTTGCAGAGAGACGCTGGTCTCGCTTAGTAGTTCAGCGTGGACTTGACGTTTAGCTTGTTACCTCAGCTACGATCTTGTGCCCTCGGCAGGATCTGGTAGATAGTCGGGCTTAGCAGCCTTTTCATTTGTAGATGTCTCAGATTGACATGTTAAGCTTCCGCTTGTGTTTTGACTTGTATGCTCTGAATGTTGGGTCATGAGACCCATGTTTGTAATATCTCGCTCCTCGGAGCCTAATGAATAAATACTTGAGTCATAGAGTTATGTTGTGATGCCACCCATATCGAGCATATTGTGTGTATGATTGAAATGCTTGGTATGTGTGGGATCCGACAACCTAGTTGTTTATCCTTGGTAGCCTCTCTTATGGGGAAATGTAGTCTTGTGCTTCCATGAGCCATAGTAGTCCGCTGACCAGTTCACCGGAGTCCTGCTAGCTCAAAGACTATTGCTCGGAACACTTGGTGGCGGCATGTGATTCACTTGCTCCTCGTGGTTCTGTCCCTTCGGGAAATGTCACGCGGTGACATCCGAGTCCTGCCTAGCCTGCTACAGCCGGGTTCTGAGTCCTGTTAGCCCAAGATTACAGCCCGGATTCGACGTCACGGGCCGACATGCTCGATGTTGATTCATGTATGCCTGTCCCTATAAGTCAGTGCCACTTTGGGTTCACGACTAGTCATGTCAGCCCGGGTTCTCTGTCATTTGGATGCTAGCAACACTATCATATACGTGAGCCGAAAGGCGCAAACGGTCCCGGGCCATGGTAAGGCGACACCCGTGGGAATACCGTGCATGAGGCCGCAAAGTGATATGAGGTGTTACTGGCTAGGTCGATGTGACTTGGAATCGGGGTCCTGACACCCCGACTGACTCTTGAGAAGACATCTTGCTCTAATCTGCAGCAGCAACAGCTCAAAAAAACAGAGGATAATCGCGTGATACGAGAGTCAAAACCTTCGGGAGAATATATAATGAATTTTTACCGACCAAAATATGTAACGTGCAAGAAAACGGAGTCCGGAAGGCACACGAGGTGCCCATGAGGTAGGGGGCGCGTCCAGGGGGGTAGGGCGCGCCCTCCACCCTCGTGGGGCCCTTGCGTCCTTCCCGGACTACTACTTATTTTTCTATTTTTCTAAATATTCCAAAGCGGAGAAATATTGCCTTAAAAATTGTTTTGGAGTCGGTTTACTTACCGTACCACATACCTATTCCTTTTCGGAGTCTGAAACGTTCCGGAAAGTGTCCCTTATGTATTCCTCCGGGGTTATGGTTTCAATAACATTGGTTTCAACATTTATGGGATTACCTGAGATATAATGTTTAATTCTTTGACCGTTTACCACCTTCGGATTTGTGCCTTCGAAGTTGTTAATTTTTATGGCACCGGAACGATAGACCTCCTCGATGACGTAGGGGCCTTTCCATTTAGAGAGAAGTTTTCCGGCAAAAGATCTTAAACGAGAGTTTTATAGCAATACATAATCACCTACATTAAACTCATGCTTTTGTATCCTTTTGTCATGCCATCTTTTAACTTTTTCTTTAAACAACTTGGCATTTTCATAAGCTTGGGTTCTCCATTCATCAAGTGAGCTAATATCAAATAACCTCTTCTCTCCGGCAAGTTTGAAATCATAATTGAGCTCTTTAATAGCCCAATAAGCCTTATGTTCTAGTTCGAGAGGTAAGTGACATGCTTTTCCATAAACCATTTTATACGGAGACATACCCATAGGATTTTTATATGCAGTTCTATAGGCCCATAACGCATCATCAAGTTTCTTGGACCAATTCTTTCTAGACCTATTGACAGTCTTTTGCAAAATTAATTTGAGCTCCGTATTACTCAGTTCTACTTGACCACTACATTGTGGATGATATGGAGATGCAATTCTATGATTAACATCATATTTAGCAAGCATTTTACGAAAAGCACCATGAATAAAGTGTGAACCACCATCAGTCATTAAATATCTAGGGACTCCAAACCTCGAAAAAATAACTTCTTTAAGCATTTTAATAGAAGTGTTATGATCAGCACTACTAGTTGGAATAGCTTCTACCCACTTAGTAACATAATCAACAACAACTAAAATATGTGTATATCCATTAGAGGCAGGAAAAGGTCCTATATAATCAAAGCCCCAAACGTCAAATGGTTCAATAACAAGTGAATAGTTCATAGGCATTTCTTGACGTCTACTAATATTACCGATTCTTTGACATTCATCACAAGATAAGACAAACTTACGGGCATCCTTGAAGAGAGTAGGCCAATAAAAACCAGATTGCAATACCTTATGTGCAGTTCTATCTCCAGCGTGGTGCCCTCCATAAGCTTCGGATTGACACTTCATGTAGGATCTGCTCCTGTTCATGCTCAGTACACAACGCCTAATAACACCATCTACTCCTTCTTTATAAAGATGTGGGTCATCCCAAAAGTAATGTCTCAAATCATAGAAAAACTTTTTCTTTTGCTGGTATGTGAAACTAGGTGGTATAAATTTAGCAACAATGTAATTGGCATAATCAGCATACCACGGAGTACTATTTATGACATTTAATTGCTCATGAGGAAAGCTATCATCAGTAGGTAGTGGGTCATCAAGAACATTTTCTAACCTACACAAGTTGTCTGCAACGGGGTTCTCAGCTCCCTTTCTATCAACAATATGCAAATCAAATTCTTGTAGCAGGAGAACCCATCTAATAAGTCTAGGTTTAGCATCTTTCTTTTCCATCAGGTATTTAATAGCAGCATGATCAGTGTGAATAGTTACTTTAGAATCAACAATATAAGGTCTAAACTTATCACAAGCAAATAAAACTGCTAAGAATTATTTTTCAGTGGTAGCATAGTTTCTTTGAGCATTGTCTAGATTTTTACTAGCGTAATGGATAACATTTAATTACTTATCAACTCTTTGCCCTAGAACAGCACCTACAGCATAATCACTAGCATCACACATAATTTCAAAGGGTAAATTCCAATCAGGTGGCTGAACAATAGGTGCAGAGATCAATGCTTTATTAAGTATTTCAAATGCTTCTACACAATCATCATCAAAGACAAATGGTATATATTTTTGTAGTAAAATAGTCAGAGGCCGAGAAATTTTTGAGAAGTCCTTAATGAACCTCCTATAAAATCCGGCGTGGCCAAGGAAACTTCGTATACCTTTAATGTCCTTGGGACATGGCATCTTTTCAATAGCATCAACCTTGGCTTTATCAACTTCAATACCTCTTTCAAAAATTTTATGCCCCAAGAAATACCTTCATTAACCATAAAGTGGCACTTTTCCCAATTCAAGACAAGATTAGTTTCTTCACATCTCTGCAAAACTCGATCAAGATTGCTCAAGTAATCATCAAAAGAGTATCCATAGACGGAAAAGTCGTCCATGAAAACCTCACAAATCTTTTCACAAAAGTCAGAGAATATAGCCATCATGCATCTTTGAAAGGTAGCAGATGCATTACATAAACCAAAAGGCATACGTCTATAAGCAGAAGTACCAAAAGGGCATGTAAAAGTAGTCTTTGATTGATCCTTAGCCGAAACAGGTATTTGAGAGAAAGCAGAATAACCATCTAGGAAGCAATAATGTGTATGTTTGCATAATCTTTCTAGCATTTTCAATAAAAGGTAAAGTGTAATGATCTTTCTTAGTAGCTTTATTTAATTTGCGTAAATCTATTACCATCCTTTAACCTGTAATAATTCTTTACGGAATCAATTCATCTTTATCATTAGGAACAATAGTAACACCTCCCTTGTTAGGGACACAATGGACATGACTTACCCACTGACTATCAGCAACGGGATAAATTATACCTTCCTCCAGAAGCGTTAGTATTTATTTTCTTACCACTTCTTTCATCTTAGGATTCAGCCGTCGTTGATGATCACGAACCGGTTTGGCATCTTCTTCCAAATTTATTTTATGTTGACATAGAGTGGGACTAATGCCCTTAAGATCATCAAGAGTATATCCAATAGCTGCATGGTTCTTCTTCAGAGTTTTCAATAATCTCTCTTCTTCATGCTCGAAAGGTTAGCACTAATAATAACAGGATATATTTTCTTTTCGTCTAGATAAGAATATTTAAGATTATCAGGCAACGGTTTAATCTCAAACACGGGGTCACCCTTGGGTGGAGGAGGATCCCCTAGAATTTCAACAGGAAAATTGTGTTTCAGAATAGGTTCCTCTTTAAATAATACTTCATCTATTTCCCTTCTTTCATTCATAAACATATCATTTTCATGGTCTAGCAAATATTGTTCTAAAGGGTCATTAGGAGGTATGGCAATTGAAGCAAGACCAATAATATCATCCTTACTAGGCAATTCCTCTTCATGATGGTGTTTACTAAATTTAGAGAAATTAAAGTCATGGGACATATCATCCAAACCAATAGTAACAACATTCTTTTCGCAATCTATCTTAGCATTGACAGTATTCAAGAAGGGTCTACCAAATATAATGGGACAAAAGCTATCTTGTGGGGAGATAAGAATAAGAAAATCAACAGGATATTTAGTTTTCCCACACAAGACTTCAACATCTCTAACAATTCCAATTGCAGATATAGTATCTCTATTGGCAAGTTTAATTGTAACATCAATATCTTCTAACTCAGCAGTGCAATTTCATGCTTAATTTCTTTATATAAGTCATAAGGTATAACACTAGCACTAGCACCCATATCACATAAGCCATGATAACAATGATCTCCTATTTTAACAGAAATAACAGGCACGCCTACCACAGGTCTATGTTTATCTTTAGCACTAGGTTTGGCAATTCTAGCAGTTTCACCGCAGAATTGAATAACATGCCCATCGATATTATCGACCAAGAGATCTTTAACAAAAGCAATATTAGGTTCAACTTTAATTTGCTCAGGAGGTGTATAAGTTCTAATATTACTTTTACGAACAATAGTTGAAGCTTTAGCATGATCCTTTATTCTAGCAGGGAAAGGTGGTTTCTCAACATAAGAAGTAGGAACAATAGGATCATTATAAGTGACAATCTTTTCTTCAACTTTAATAGGTGCAACTACTCTTACTTCTATGGGAGGATGATACTTAAACCACTTCTCCTTGGGGAGATCAACATAAGTAGCAAAAGATTCACAGAAAGAAGCTACTATCTCAGAGTCAAGTCCATATTTAGTGATAAACTTACGGAAAATATCGGTATCCATAAAAGATTTAACACAATCAAACTTAGGTGTCATACCTGACTCCTTTCCTTCGTCGAGGTCCCAATCTTCAGAGTTGCGTTTAATTCTATCCAATAAATTCCATCTGAATTCAATAGTCTTCATCATAAAAGAGCCAAAGACAAGAAGTATCGAGCATGGTGTGATTGTTTTCGTAAGCCGAGCATAAAGATTTTGAATAATTGTTTCTCTTGAGAGCTCATGATTGGGGCATGAATACAACATTGATTTAAGCCTCCCCCAAGCTTGAGCGATGCTTTCTCCTTCACGAGGCCAAAAATTATATATATAATTGCGATCACGATGAACAAGATGCATAGGATAATACTTTTGATGAAATTCCAATTTCAATCTTCTATAGTTCCATGATCTCGTATCATCACATAGCCTATAACATGTCAATGCATCTCCCTTCAAAGATAAAGAGAAGACCTTCTTCTTAACAACATCATCGGGTATACCTGCAAGCTTAAATAGTCCACAAACTTCATCCACATATATTAGGTGCTCATCAGGATGCTTTTTTCCATCTCCTACAAAAGGATTAGCTAGTAGTTTGTCCATCATACCCGAAGGGAATTCAAAGGGAACATTTTCATATTCATTTTCAGTAGGTTCATTAGGTTGAGGAGAAACTCTTTGCTCTCTTTGGTCGGGTGAAGATACCCGAACAAGTCCCTCGGAGGATTACTTTCCATAGTAACAAGTGACAAGAATTTCAGCACACTATATAAAGTTTTCCTTACCAAATTCCACCTACCAAAGGCGCTTCACTCCCGACAGCGGCGCGGAAAAAGATTCTTGATGACCCACAAGTATAGGGGATCTATCATAGTCCTTTCGATAAGTAAGAGTGTCGAACCACGAGGAGCAGAAGGAAATGATAAGCAGTTTTCAGCAAGGTATTCTCTGCAAGTACCGAAACAAGTGGTAACAGATAGTTTTGTGATAAGATAATTTGTAACGAGCAACAAGTAACAAAAGTAAATAAAGTGCAGCAAGGTGGCCCAATGCTTTTTGTAGAAAATGACAAACCTGGACAAACTCTTATATAAGGAAAAGCGCTCCCGAGGACACATGGGAATATTGTCAAGCTAGTTTTCATCACATTCATATGATTCGAGTTTTTTACTTTGATAATTTGATATGTGGGTGGACCGGTGCTTGCGTGTTGTTCTTACTTGAGCAAACATCCCACTTCTGATTAACCTCTATTGCAAGTATCCGCAACTACAACAAAAGTATTAAGGTAAACCTAACCATAGCATGAAACATATGGATCCAAATCAGCCCCTTACGAAGCAACACATACACTAGGGTTTAAGCTTCTGTCACTCTAGCAACCCATCATCTACTTATTACTTCCCAATGCCTTCCTTTAGGCCCAAATAATGGTGAAGTGTAAAAATAAAGAAAATCGGTCGATGCTTCTCTGAGCAAAGGGCCTCCCTGCGCACGCATCAATTTCCTGGGCATGCTTGTTTCTTCTCAATGTTGCGAGCACTTTGAGCATGTTGGCAACTCCACAGCTAGCTACCTGCCTCATCTTGCAATTGATGCTGACACATTTGCTGCAAACACATGAGGCAATAGAGATGAATCAACATGGGTCCATATTGTGCAGTTCCCCTGATATCATATTCATTGTCCTGAATCTGAAAGATAGGAAAAGCAGTAGCTATACTTAAACGGTGTTGCAAAACAGTAGCACATATCAATAGCTCGGCATGACAAAACACGATCATCCGGGACGAAGGGGCTCTTGACCTGCACGAGGAAGATTACATATAATTTCATAAGACCTTGGTTGATTTCCACCTTGGCTGCCTTTGCTTGTTTGCTCCTCCACACATGACAGGATCGTTCCGCACTACATTCAGCAAGTCAACGTACAATAAGCTAATTTCATCTTGCGGTGGTCATTGTACCTAGTTACGAATGTAGGAATACCAGGAGCATCATGAGGTTAGCTGACAGCAGGTAGATGCAGCCATATTAATTTTGTGCGATGCAACCAAAATTGAGGTTTGTATCCCTTCCCGTTATGAGAATTCTTCTTGAAGTTGGTAGAATGTGACGGCTTGTTCTTTGCAACAAACTTGCCTTTCCCCTGATATTTGTTCTTGTTGTTTCGTGGCTTGTTGGGCTAGAAGTTCTTCTCGTGTACCATGTGGGCACTAGAAGCTCCCTCAGCGACCCGAGCACGTGTGTCTTTTGCTCTTGCCTTCTCCTCAAAATCAAGAGTGCTAATGAGATCCAAAACAGAAAACTCATGTCTCTTGTTTTTCCAGAGAAGTAGCAAAATCGTTCCACGAAGGTGGAAGCTTGGCAATAATGGTCCCAGCAACAAATTTGTCCGGCAACACACACTTAAAGTACTCAAGTTCCTTAGAGAGTGACTGTATCTCATGAGTCTGCTGAACAACAGAGCGCTCATCAGTCATCTTGTAGTCACAGAATTGCTCCATGATGTCAGCACCCGAGGGCCCAAACGTGGCCTCGAGCGCAGCCCACATGTCTCTGCCGCTGTCAAACGACATATATGAATCCACAATGGAATCATGAGGGTATCCATGTTCTGAAAAGCTTCCTGTTGTGTAGGATTAAGATAGCCCTCAGGCTTACCCTTAGTGGCGTCATAGCAGTACATGATCTGAAACCAATATACTGCTCTTGTGCGCCACCTTTTATATTGCACCCCCTTAAAAGTAGGCGGCTTCAAAAGCGCAGCTAAACCACTCGGAGTAAATTGCCTGTGATCAGGGTTTTGGATTGGATTGTTGAATATATGAGCAATTTAGTATGAGATTTAATCTGAAACAGCAGTAAATAGATCATGACGATAATTGCAAACATCAAAGTAATGATGCGGACTAAACCAGGAGGACATAATCACATACTATACAGTAGGAGCAGAACCGATGTGGTTGATGTTGTCACTCATGTCGTTGATGAAGAGGTTACCGAGGTCGGGGAAGAAGGCTGTCATTGAGGAAGTCGTCATTTGGCAGCGATCACGGAGTGTGCTCACCAAAAACCAGATCGCCCCTCTCCGTCTGAGGATCACGAAAGGCGGGGTTCGGAGGATCGCTGTCCCTTCTCGCGGTGCACGCCGGAAGGAGGGCTGGAGAAGAATTGCGTGGCGGCGCTAAGATGCAGAGCAGTGCGAAACCATATGTTACAGCGGCGGCTAGGGCAGAGCATGTCAGGTCGGTCGTGCGAGTATAATAGTAGGCCTTTGGCCCCAAACCCCACGTCCAAGTCAATAATAGCTAAAAAAAGTCAATAATAGCCCCACCAAGGTTTGTCTCAAAAAAACGGAGCAAGTAAGGCATCCATTAGTCCCTTTAGTATAAATACAATATAATTAATAATGGCCCCACCTTTTGTCTCACAAAGTATGTTGGAGTACAACCGGCCTCACGTTTACAATCCGCTTCTCTTCTCTCTCCTCTTCTCTCTCCTTCAACTAAGCACAAATACTATATTTAAATCCTTATAGCCTGCTTATGTCATCTAATTGTAGTACTTGCTCTAAAGTTACTATCCACTGTGTAGTCTGAAATGTCGGGCATGCATGAGGCGGTGCCCTCGGCTTGCCAAGACCGCTTCAACGGCGGAAGCAGTGAGAGGTCGCGTCGCCCTGACTTGCCATCAATGTGGAGCGGTGGGCTCAGCTGGCGCCGGGCGGGAAGCGCGCGTGGGAGGGGGGGAAGGGTTTTTGTTGGGCCAAGAAGGTGAGAAGCCAACTTGGGATCGGTCCGGACGGGGAAATATCATGTGCTCCCATACTCTTCATATGACACTAGTCTAGTATATTACTACTCCCTCCTTTCCGGTTTATAGAGATGTTTAGAGTAACATAGTAATATGTTACAGTACAAGTTACTCCCCACTATGACTAGCCTTGGCCTTTCCCAGTGCTCCACCATGTATAGCTGCTAAGCCTGCCACGTAGGCATAAAATATGATGTGGCACCAATAAACTAAACACCTATGCATTGAAGTCTTGAGTTACTAAGCCATTTAATGCACTTAGCACCTCATCTAAAGAGCATTAATAGTATAGCCAGCTGCTGGCTATAAGCCAGTGCCATGTCATCTACAGCCCATCTTATAGTCAACATGTACAATAGTAGATCAAAAGAGTGTACTACTACTTTTTTGTTCTATGGCCCACCTTTCATTCTCACAAAGTGCCTAGGAGCACGTGCTAGAGCTGGCTCTTCACGAAGAGCCCGCTTACCTTCTCTCTCCTCTTCTCTTTCCTCCAACTAAGCAGAAATATACTATAGTTTATTCCTTATAGCCTGCCGACTCAGCTCTATTGTACTTGCTCTAAGCACATCTAAGCACTTACTAGCACCCCCTTAACCGTGGACCTTGACGGTGTACGTCACCTTGTGTCTCATAATTTTCCTCGTCATCATCTGAGTCCTCGAAGATCTCACCCACATCATCATTAGCATGCAGCCGCCTTGATAGACAACGTGCGCAGAAGGAGTAGAGGCGACTGGGGACGCACCACCACCATGTCGTGGGCACTCCGTATGTGCTCATGTGCGTGCAGTGTGCGTGTTTTTCCATCGGTGCTAGCTCTAAGGTCGAGGCTGCGGTCGTCTTCGTCTCAGACTAGTAGTTGAGCAACGATGGCAAAGAGGTGTTACAAGAGATGCGTGTGCGCTGTTGCGTGCGAGCTTCACCGTAGCACGACGAACCGGACGTCGCCGTGGATGGCGCACGCCTCCAAGCAGCCGAGTGTGTGCGCATGCATGTGTTATTCACGTGCATTCTGCGGCCGAGCGTGTGTGCATGCACGTCTTGTGTACGTGCGTTGTGTGCTCCATGTTGTGCGCGTATGTTCATGAGTTGGATCGGATGTAGTTAGTGCGTTGGCTTGTGTACATGCGTTGCTGCATGCGTCCTGTACATGTGTGGCTTGTTGCGTGGTTATCAATAATTCAATATAAACTACTCCCTCCGTTCCGAAATATAAGTCTTTCTAGCCATTTCAAATAGACTACAACATACGGATGTATGTAGACATATTTTAGAGTGTAGATTCACTCATTTTGTTTCGTATGTAGTCCCTTATTGAAATATCTAAAAAGACTTATATTTGGGAACGGAGGGAGTATAAAACATCTCCAACTTAGCATCCTGATGTACCGTTTCTAGTGGTTAGCAAAAAGTTCATGTTCTTTTAGTTGTTTATAGGTGCTGGTTACGTAGAACAAATTTCTTGCAGTCCGTGCTCAGCCCTCCTCTATCTCTATTCTCAGCCAGCCAGCGGACGCGCGGAGCTCATCATCTGTTTGCTCACATGCGGCCCCACATGTCAGTGAAAACGCAAGAGGACGCACTGAACCTGCACATCTTTCACCTTGGCGAGCTGGTGATGAAAAACAAATCCAATAAAAATCTTTGGTGGCCGCTTTTGGAGTTACTCAAGAGTAGTAAGATTCTATTTATAGTTTAACCCAAGATGCACATCTCGTGGCTTCAACTACCACTCTATTTTCTTTCATGACACGACTTGGATGCTGGATGTCCCACGTGTCGGCAAAAGGAGGAAGAACCAGACCTAATCTTCAGTTGTGCTCTTGGATTAGACAAGTTGTGCCAACTTAAATTTTTTATTGTGTACTCCCTCCGTTCCAAAATACTTGACTTCCATTTGTCCAAAAATGGATGTACCTATATACTAAAACATGTCTAGATACATATATAATTTGACAAATAGAAGGCATGTATTGTGCAACGGAGGGAGTAGAATGGATGCAAGTTTTTGTATTGGGAAAAAGAGTACATCCATATATTGATAGAGCATTGAAGTTGGCCTTACAAGTGGGACCGCAGTTGAGGAAACCGACTATCGGCAAACCCCCACCTCGCCCGCCGCGCGATGGCTGAGTTAGAGAAATGATGAGGTTGAAGAGATTGCTCTAGCACGGACTCCAAGAAATATGGTGTCAGATGGAAGTCGTGCTGGTTGCGTGTGCCGTACTCTTAGACGTGAATGCTTGTTCTGGCCCATGCCACCCTACTACTCCTACTACTTACTATATAGTACTAGTATCGAGGATTCGAGGTGCTGGTTATGTAGTACAATATGGCTACAGTAAAAACACCCGCAGGACGCGTGAAGCATGTGAAGCTAGTACAAATAGTGTACTACTTCCTCCGTTCCTAAATATAAGTCTTTGTAGAGATTTCACTAGGTGGACTACATGCAGAGCAAAATGAATGAATCTACACTTAATATGCATCTATATACATCTGTATATGGTTCATAGTGAAATCTCTACAAAGACTTACATTTAGGAACGGAGGGATTACTATTGTTGATTGGCCTCATCCGATAACCTGTTGCAATGCACGTACAATTATGGAGGAGGGAGAGGAAGAGCGTGCGACAGCAGTTCCAAATCGAGAGGGAAAGGCAAAGAATCGGTGGACGGTTTCCCGTTTGCCACGGTTCACGAAGGGGCACCCCGGCCTACACGTCGGTTCCGAAATACTCCTACTACTCGCCGTTGTCTCACTGATATGTTGGAACGGGACCACATGTCAACGAAACATGGTGTGTAATTTCTCGTTCAAAATGCGATCTGGCCTTGTTGGCCCGAGGTGCCTCATTAGTTTTTTTTGAAAGTTTGCCGCATTAGTTATCGACCTTTATTTTTCTTAACATGCAATCTGAATGGATAGCTCCTGTGGTCATCACACGTGAGAGGATATAGTGATGGTTGATTCGCGGGAATATGGGAGTACCAACGGATTCAAGTAACAGAGAAATGATGGTTGCTTAGTCCGAGCAACTTACTGTGGCGAAGGTGGGGCTCTGTGATTTGACTGCTCACTAGTCATTACTACTGCGGTGCAACGACCGGGGTGAATCTTTCCCTGAAGTTGTGTTGTGCACTCAATATTGCTGCATGGCAGGTGGAGCCGGATGAAGGATGTCCAACATGTCGGTAAGCGAAGTTGAATTGTTTACGGCATTGCTATCAATACTTCAGGATTTGTTTATATGTACGCATAATTTTGATGAAATTGTACTGTGAAGCTACGAAGGTTTCAACTTCGGTTCCCGTAGGAAAAAAAGGTTTCAACTTGGGATTCATGTGTCTTACCTCAAGATTATCTCGTTACAACATTCCATCAAATACAAATGAAACTACGATGGCTAATGCATCTCAATGGTTCGCAGATCAGTGCCAATATTCACATCACAACTGAAGACAAAGTTGTGAGAAGGTGTACAAATAAAGAAAAAAATATAATTGATCGATGTTGTTCGTAGGCATGGCTCCATTTCCTTGGCACAATGTTCATTGCTTGGCAGCTAGTTTCACCCAACTCTGTAGCCAAAAAGAGGTGTATGAAGGACACCACAATCCGATCATTTTGTGCAGCTCCACTAAAATCGGGCGGACCATCCCTGTTTGCAAAGATATCCGATCGGTGTGATTACAATAATAGTGGAACTAGATGATGAAACATAACACACATAAATAGAAGCCGATCACCTCTACGATCTCTCTTTAGGACTAACTTCTTGTTGGAGAAAGATTAGCTAGGCACGGAGTTGGATGAAGAGGATAGCAAAACCAATCTCCCTTTCCTAGTCCCACGGAAATGTAAAAACGTTGCCCGTGTGACATTTTAGCAGAACTGCACAAAACACTCTTCAGAAAACTGATTTGTGCAGTTCACCAAAAGGTCGCCATAGCAACGAGGTGAAAATGGATAGCCCTGTTTGCAGAAGGAGGTCGAAAGGAAACAATTACTGCCCAATAACACGAGTTGAAGACACATACGCCGACAAAAAAGAAGCATGTTCCATGTAAAAAGGGAAAGATAGCACATGGTAGTTTATAAAAAATGGTTTGAGGACGAGATTGCAAGATGGAAAGTACGCCGGCCGAGATACGATTTAAGCAAACAACTAAAGAAGATCCACATTTAGCAACGTGGGAAGATGGGCAGTGGAGCAAGGCCGGAGGAAGCTGTACCTAAGGGTCGTTGGGATGTTACTAGGAGGGCGCCGGCGGCCGGGATCTGCCCATACTGCGGCAGCAAGCAAGTGGCGAAGGCCCTACCGCACCGAAGCTTGGTAAGAGAGAACGGCGGGTACCGCAGATCGGGACGAGCTGCCTCAACACCGTCGAACGGAGAGACAATGCACATCCTCCCTTTCCGCCGGCGCACGGGATGCGGCCGGATCACTAACCAACGCTGAGAGAGAGAGGCCACGGCGGCCTTGTGTGAGATGGTGTGACGAGAGACAAACCCATTTTTCGATTTTCCCCGCGGCAATCGTTTTATATTCTAGGCGTGGTACCCGACCCTCCTTCAAGTAAACAACCGCTACACGTGTCAAATTATCATGTGGGCTACCTTTTCATACAGAAACGAACTCCACCGTGTACCCGCGTGGGTGTGGCCGGGAACAAGACGTGAGTACGTGCGTCCTGCGTGCACTTCTTCTTTAGGTGCAGGTACGTACGTGGGTGGGTGTGAGAGAGATGGTTTGTGCGAAACAGAGGCAATGTGTTGATGATATCTCAATAAGAAAATGTAACATATGCAATGTGTGTGAAACGAAGTCATGGACGTGAGATATCGATAGAATTGAAAACAGGGATGAAGTGTGTGGCTGCGCGATCGATAAAGAGTGCCATCGAATTTGTGTTTGCCCACGTCAAAGATATAGAGCGGCTGGCCTACTGGAATTTGAGAGGGCAGAGGTGGAGTTCTTCTCCGTGGCATGGATACCTACCTACAACGTTCAACTATCGGCGTGTGTGTGTGTGGGGGGGTAGAGACGGTCGACTAGTATATGTGGGTAAGGAGAGAGACCTAGCTATGTATTGAGGGAGATCGATCGACATCCATGGATATGTGTAGCAGAGGAATAAGGTTGGATAAAAGACAAAGGTAGAGCGTCGGAGGGTTGGTGGTGGAGTGGCGTCTCACAAATGGTGGGAGAGGCCTGCTAGACAAACAGAGGGTATGAGTGCAATATCAATAAGAAAGGGCGGGGATGTCTGCATCTGTATGCACGTGCGTGTGAGAGACGGGTCGGGAGGTATTCAAGGATGATGAGGGGAGAAGATATGGTTGTGGTAAGCATGCATAACTACATAGGAAGATCAACCGTCGTGTGTCCGAGAAAAGGAGAGACATAACTAGCGAGGTAAGTGTATCGGTACTTGGTGAAAACGAATTATAGTCGACACGGCTATATGTAGGGAGATCAGTTCATATACTGCAGCTTGCATGTGTTAGAAGCAAATAAGGTCGGAGGCGGGGCAGGGGAGAGGGTGTGGCTAGGAGGTGGTGCAAGAGGCCTACCATATCGAGGGAGGAGTGTGCAAGCATGTGATTAATGAAAAGAGGCGGGAGTGTGCACTGCGTGGAATTGTATTGGACATATGGGGCATGGACGGTGAGAAGAGAAGAGGGTAGTATATATGTGTTTATTGTAGGCACACTTGGCTAGAGAGGTATTTCGACCGGTGTGTGCGGAAAGAAGGAGCCGGGCCTACACACACACTGGTGGATGACCTAAAGAGAAATAATGAGCGTGCGTGATGGAGGGGCGCTAAGGGTGTGTGAGGGGGAGGGCGTGTGCATGCACGATAGAAAGTGAGCGCTAGCGAGCTACAAATAGAAGAGGATCGTGAAGGTGTAAAAGACGAACAAAGATCATAATTCATTATAAAAAAGTGGATATGGATACTTGAAGAAGATATCATAATGTAGAACATTGATTGTAATTTGGGCTAATGTGTGGCTTTTGCAACTCAGGTCTAAATACTTGTCATAATGGAGGGGGCGGGGCACTATACTTTGTGTGATAAACACGGTGTACGTATGGAACATGGTTTAGATTATGAATATATAGTTAGTACATCAAATGTACTATTATTTGGAATCAACATCAAGTGTATTCAAAAAATAGAATTCGAGTTCATGTAGTACACATAGTTCATATCTATCTCTATAGAAATCATGTGGTGTGTTATTAAGGTAATACACGAATGATGGTTGAAGTTGGCAACAATCATGATTGTATATTCTTATTGAAATAGAGAAACGAATTCAAATTTAGTTCGAATTGCAGCGGTAGTATAGACATTTGGAATGCACGAAAATGTTGGTATGAGTAGGTTACATGCATTATACAGCAAGAGAAAAAATTTAATCGGACATAACATGGATTCATACTCCCTCCTTCCATCTATATAGGGCGTAATGAGATTTTTAAGACCGCCTTTGACTATTGACAAGATTAATAGTACATGACATGCACAATGTGAAAATTATATCATTGAAAGAACCTTTCACCGACGAAGTTAACGATGTGCTTTATGTAAGTTGCATGTCATATATCATTGCTCTAATATTTGGTCAAAGTTAGCATCAAAAAACGCATTAGGCTCTATATAGATGGAAGGAGGGAGTAGCTTTGAATATCATTTGTATAGTAAAACGTGGCAAGACTCTCTCTTTTTGTGGTGTGAATAGTTTTATTTTTTTCATTTTGTTTTTGTTTGAGGGAAGTGCGAATTGATTTGGTACATACAAGTACAATATTACTACACGTTAGGTTTGTCCCTAAAATTAAACCCGTGTCTTGTTATATCCCGAAAATTCAGATATCGTGCTCCCAAAACTGGCGCCTTCACAACCCGCGCCTTGATATCCTGAAATTACAACGCGCGCGAAAACTCCCTCCAGCTGCAAAATCCCGACACGCGAAATCCCCCTTCTAACCCTGAGCCGAAAGGGCCGCTAGTTCAAATCGGTGGGGGGGGGTACTTTTGTAACATACCCTACATTTTGGAAAAGCGCGTCCCTAAGTCATGCTTCACCCCCTCCCATCGCCCCCTTTTCGCCATTCGAAATCCCAGGCCGCCATAACCTCTCCGCTCCAGCCGCAAAACCCCACCCTCCTCCGTCCGCCATGTCGCCGCTGCCCAGCAGGAGCCTCTTCCCCGGCAGCGTCGTCCACATAACAACTCGGCGTCCCTCGTCCACCTCCCGGATGAGGATCCGTCATCCATCTCGCCCGTCCACGGTTCAGCCGCCCCGTCCTCCACCTCCAAGGAGCTGCTCTGACGATCGCCTCGTCTATCGCGGCTACTCCATCCCCACAGCACCACCTTAACCTGCTCCACCGGAACCGCAGCATCCTCACTGACTCCTCGGACGAAGCCGAGGCCTACTTGGCGCCACCAAAGAGATTGTACACTCATCGCATCGCACCTTCTCCTTACCTCGACCTCCGGGCACCGACGGTGCTCCATCCCGCACCCCCATAGAGCGTCTACCTTGAAGCCGGCGCCGCGGGTGACATCTCCATGGCGGCTCTCCCCCAGTGTGAGGCCCCTTCGGCGGTGGCGTCCATACCAGCCGGATCTGCTACTGCTGCTCCAGGTCTCGCTCGCTCGCTCGCTTCAGCCTTCTTCTTTGCTCGGCTCTCACTTTCGATCGCTCGCTTCGCCCATTGCTTCTGCTGCTCTCCCCTCGCTTCGTCTTGCTTTCTGCTCGATTAAGCCACACTTGATCGAGTAAATCGACTTTTGGGTCAGTCAATTTTCAGGTGTTGGGGGGGGGGGGGGGGGGCTCGCCGGAGTTAAGGAAGAACCAACCACAGCGGGGGCGGGGGCGCGCCGGAGAGGTACCCCACTATCTATGGTAGGGTTAAGGGTGGGCGGGGGCCTAGAGGGCTGGCCGGGCGGCGGTGGCGAGTTGTTTCGGGCGGCGAGGGCGCAGGGCCACGGTTCGGCCGGTGGTGGCTGGCGGCTCAGGGGGGTGCAGGTTGGAGATGAACTGCAGGCCCTCCCTAAACTACATGTCAAGTGCCTCTCTGCTACCATTGTGTTCAAATTCGACAGTAGCATTCAGATTCCACAGTAAATTGACAGAAATCCTGTGTTTACAAATGCTCTGTTTACCATGTGCATTTTCCAATCCTATTCCGGTGTTTTTCCTATCCCTGCGTTTTAAGAACCATGCAAGCCAAATGAGCCCTTACAGAATTACTTCAGTTACAGGTACGTGTCGAAGGGAACTTTGTGTGGTTTGTCCTGCTCCTGCCGCGCGTCGTCCACCTCACCTGAGTTGCTCCATCGACAGAAGCATCCACTAAACCAGACATCACGACTCCCGACCGTCTTTCGCCGCCTCATATCTCCTTCCCTGCCGCCGGCACCAACCTCAACGGCATCACCATCATCGACTCAGCAGATGAACTTGAGGAGTACACGGGTCCACAAGAGAGGTCACACTCTTTTGTTTCTGCTTATGTTATGCATAGCTTAAACTTACCTGCTACTTTATCGTCCTGTTCAGCTCTTGGACTCCCAAGTCAGGTCCAAATTAATGTTCAAACTTGAGTTCTAAATTAGTTGTGGGGCACATACCGAGGCAGCAATGAATAGTATGTCTGTCTAATATCTGGTTCACCCAGGGTATGCCTATGTTGTTCATCTTGGATGGGAAACAAATAGTAAAGCAATCATCATCTATCTTTTTATTAATTTAAAGCAATCATCAGCCTGCTATCATTATTTTTGGATACATCCACTGGTTGTTACCATCACTCTAAATTTCCGCATGCTCTCCTTACATAATCTCACCATATTTTTTCGTATGCATGTCAGATATTGTACATAGTCATGCTGAACATGTAGAGAAAAAGAGAAGAGTTGCGCAGCAATACAATATCATGCAGACATCGCTCCATGGTGGGTTCAATGGCAAACCCTCCCTACCCCTCTCCAGATTGTAATCCAGAGGAAGATATATGTTCTGAGGCAGATTCAGGTGCCGCTGACCACTCCTATTTACCCCCAAGGTGTTTGCTCTACCTTGGGATGATGATGTTAGTCATATCATGCATATGTTGCCTTGAAGTGCCTACTTTTGACATCATATATGTCATCTGCTTAGTTTAGACATGTTCTGTAATGCCACCTGTTTAGTTTCTATATTATATATAGGAATTATGCAGTCTCATGTCTTTTAGCCAGCCATAATATATGTGAAATGTGCAATGCCATCCTGTTTAACCAGGCATCATATATTTGAATGATATCTTGCCCATCCTTTTCTTCATTACATTTCCATTTTGTCGACAATTTTGTATATTAAACTACTCTTCTGTGAATCAGCCATTTGGGTGGGAGATGGAAAAATCTAGAGTGAAAACAAGGCCTTGAGCGAGGCGGTGCTACACAGCCGAGATCTCTTGTTGGATCCCGATAGCTCATCAGAGATGGATTCAGAGACAGATGATCAGTCCTATTCCCCCACCGAGGTCTATGCTCTAACTTGGCACGGTTATACTACTCATATCATGCATACGGTGCCTTGCATTGCATAGTTTAGACATCATATCGAATGCCCTCTGTTTAGCATATAAATCACATATGTGAATTAAATGATGCGATCCTGATTACTTAGATAACATGTAGCTGAATTATGTCATGTGATCTTGTTTAGTTATTCATCATATCTTTGAATTATGTTATCCTATGCTATCCAGTTTAGATAGACATCATATATGTGAAATTATGTCATGCTATCTGTTTTAGTTAAACAATATACATGTCAACTATTTCATGCCCTCTTTTTTCCACACTATCTATTGCATCTGTCTCTCATACAATGTCTGTACATTCAACTATGTTTCCTGTTTATCAGCCATTGAATTGGAGCGGGTGATGCCAGTATCTAGTGGACTAAAAACACGGTCTTCAAAGAAAACACGTTCTTGGTGGAGATAGCACCCCGGTTGTACATGCACAAGAACCAGCCTTACCACACATAACCCAAACTCTCACAGATTGTACCCCTACTGCGATGGACAGAGTACCAGCTTCACCCAATCTAACCCAACCCCAGCCGATAGTAACCCAATTCCTGTTGACACAACACCATCTCCACCACAAAGCTCCCAAACAAGAGCAGTTAGTAAGGCAGTTCTAGTGCTCAAAGGGCCAGTACTATCAAGGCAAAACCCAACTCCACCAGTTAGTACGCCTATTCCTGTGGAGGAAGCACAACCAGCTAGTCGTGGTTTAGCATCTATCGCATTTGATGTTATTAAATAGTATGTGCGTATCTTCCCATCTTGGAAATATTATACTGAAGATGAAGGAAAATGCCAGTTGCAGGTGTTTGTCCAGGAGTTATGTCTAAGTAATGTTATTCATGGCAATTACTTTGCTTTGTCCTATACATCCTACCTCCATGATGGTTATAATACAACAAATTTTCCCATTTTTCTCTATAGAGAAGGACCGATTTGGAAACTTCGAGGATGAGGTAACCTGTGCTAATACCTCTGCTATCTTCAAGAATGCTTGGTGGCAGTATCGGAATTACTTGAAGAAAACGTACTTCACCGGCAAAGAAACTCATCAAGTTCCCTTACGTTCTCCTGAGACACATTTACTGGACGATGACTGGGAACGCCTTGTTCTGTACTGGTCCCGAACCAAGAATGTGTTAAGGTCTATGAGATCATTTTCTATTTTTAAGTATTATATTCTTGCGTCTTACTACTCTGTTCATGTAGAACAAGTGCCTAAACCTCAAGAACAACTGTTCTAATTTAAGATTCAATTGCTATCATAGTTCAAAAAAGCACTAGGCGTTAATTGTGCGTTTTGCCACCGCCTTCCGCTTTACTGACCAAAGCGCATGCTTATGCACAGTTATGGACAGATTAAACATAGTTATGCGCAATGCGTTTTGCCAACGCCTAGAGCCTAGGCTCGCTTAAACGCTCGCTTAGGTGCGCCTTTTTTAACTATGATTGCTTTGCTCTTGTATCACTGTATTTACTGATACAAACTTATTTTTAAATTTAAGGATCCAATCAAAACTCCAATGGCACATCAGGTATGTTCACGCATGTTTCTTTAACAGGTTTGCTCTTATCAATAGCTCTTTTGATTTCAATTTCAATTGTGTATATAGTTGACTTTCATATCATGCACATTACTAGCATCACAACAGAGCCAATAGTGTTGTTGTACATGTAGACCCGTGGTACCCATCTGAAATCTTGTTGTGCCGTGTAGTTTCCCACGCTTTTGTATTCTTTCACTGCTGCTTTGTCTTGAACTGATATGATTTGAACCGTGTCTCTATTTTGATTTGGCAAGACAATGCAGTGACAATAGGACATAGATATATGTTTGTTTGATGCTTTTATTATTTACTAGTACTTGGCAATAGAAGACTTGGTAGTTTAATCCTTTCCACCTTACTAATGAACTGGTTCACCGAAATGAGTTTCATATACTAGTACATGCTAAACTTGTTATGTGTCTGTTTGTTTCTTCTTTTAGAATCTTGTGAGAATATTGGGGAAGAGTGCCTTATTAAGCAATGGTAAAGGAAGTAATGCAGATAAGGTTCGGGATAGTGACACATCCTTGTTGGTCTCCAACAAAGCTGATAAAACAGCTAAGGAAGACTATCTTGAAGACAATGAGACAACCCCAAAGTCCTGTCTTGGTTTAGTGTTCGATTCTTGGCCACTACCGCTTGCACAAGCTATTCAAACTCACTTTATGCGAATCAGTTCGGTTTCTTGAGTCTCAACTACAAGCTGAAAGACATCGATCATTTGTCTTTGCGAAAAAAAGCGGAAGGACTGCGGAAGTCCTGGAGCATTCAGATGCATACTTTACGGTGCAACGACAAGCGTTGGAGGATTTTAGTGCCAAAGCAGGACAAAACTAATCAGCTTGCTAAGCTTATTGCCAGCATGGTGGATACCGGATAACGTTCTTGAGCTCTTAAAGTTGTTTTGATTATGCTCTTGTTTTGCTGCCGCGTTTATTTACCTTTGGTGGTCAATTTTGATGGCCAGTGTATGTAATATGCTGCTTTGTTCCCTATATTTGCACTGGTGGAAAACTTTGATGCCCAGTGGATGTAATATGTGTAATAGCTGTAATAGGCTAGCGTTAATTGCTTGCTTATTTATTTCCTTATTCTCTTGTTTAGTTGTTTGCTTGTAGTCACTGCGGTTCTTTTTCTGTGTTTTTCTAGTGGCCACAATAGCCTATTTTTGGTAACTAGGCCAAAATAATCATGGCAACACACGGACTGTTGTAACCATGGGCCTCCTGCAGGCTGTATGATCCATGGGCCTTCTTCCGGTCGTAGGATCCATTGGCCTTCTATACGGGCCGTAGGATCCATTGACCTTCTATACGAGCCTTAGGGTCCATGTGCCTTCTACGGCTATGGGGTCCATGGGCCTTCTACGGGCCGTACGACCCATGGGCCTTCTACGGGTTGTAGATCCATGGGCCTAATACGGGCCGTAGAACCATGGGCCTTCTATGGGGCGTATCATCATTTCGCCAATCATGGGTCGTACAATTCGTGGACCATAACGGGACGTTAATAGACCGTATTTGATAACTCTATGAAAACAGCCCAACGGTTTTTTTGACATGAAAAGCATTAGCGTATTTATGGTCCGCATAAGCGAATTAGAACGTAACGGCCGCTGAATTTAGCCCACAAGCGTAAAATAGCGATGTGAGCCGTATGTAACCGAATGCTGCAAATGAGCCCAAGAATCAATGGGCCCTGAGAAGGCCGAAAGATAACTTGGGCTGGAAACAGCCCAATAGAATAACGGGCGTTAATGGGTATAAAGTGATACACTGTTCATTACGGGCCAGATTCACCATGGGCCGTTAATGGGCCAAGAGTTACAAAGGGCCTCATATGGGCCGAAAGAAGTCATGGGCCACACATGGGCTGGAAGTTAAAACCGGCTGGAATCATATTGGACGGCCCAGATGACGCTACTGGGCCTAATTCGAATAGGGCATAACGGGCCCTGGGTTAGCGGGCTATAAATGGGCTATATGCGAACAAGCCGTTAACAGGCTTTCAGGTGGGCGACGCCACCTTTTGACCAAGTCAAACGGGCCGGCCTTTTCACAGGAATGGGCCTCTATTGGGCCGTGTCACGTGTCGCTGTATCATAGGCGCCTTCGGTCCAATGAGCAGATGACAACTGTCCCAACGGTGAGCCGACACGTGTTTCCTCCAGCCAATGATGATTTTACACGTGGAAAACCCCCATTGGTCGGGGCTGTTAACGGGTTATCGGATCCAAAACCCGACCTGATATCTTAACGGCGTTCTGTTATGGTGGATGCCACGTGTCGGTCACCCTTGACGAAAGCACTTCTGTGACGTGCGACTTATCGTCATGGAAGTGGACACTTCCGTGATGATAATTTTGGTAATGTCATGGAACACTTCTACGACAGCACAGGTATTACTATCTTGATTCTGTCATAAAATTGTCATGGATGTACATGCATGACAAAAACGTGACCTACTGTGACAAACACGTATCATCACGGAAGTGTATTTTTTTGTAGTGCTTTGGCCGGACTGTTGGACTATGAAGATACAAGATTGAAGACTTCGTCACGTGTCCGGGTGGGACTCTCCTTGGCGTGGAAGGCAATCTTGGCAATACAGATATGTAGATCTCCTCCCTTATAACCGACTCTGGGTAACCCTAGCCCCCTCCGGTGTCTATATAAACCGGAGGGTTTAGTCCGTAGGGCAAAAACAATCATACCATAGGCTAGCTTCTAGGGTTTAGCCTCTACGATCTCGTGGTAGATCAACTCTTGTAATACTCATATCATCATGATCAATCAAGCAGGAAGTAGGGTATTACCTCCATCGAGAGGGCCCGAACCTGGGTAAACGTCGTGTCCCCCGCCTCCTGTTACCGTCCGCCTTAGACACTCAGTTCGGGACCCCCTACCTGAGATCCGCCGGTAATGACACCGACATTGGTGCTTTCATTGAGAGTTCCACTGTGCCATCTCCACAAGGTTTGATGGCCCCTTAGATCATCGGCAATGATGCAATCCAGGGTGAGGTTTTCCTCCCCGGGAAGATCTTCATGTTCTGCGGCTTCGCACTGCGGGCCAGCTCGCTTGGCCATCTGGAGCAGATCGAGAGCTACGCCCCTGGCCATTAGGTCGGGTTTGGAAACCTGAACTATACTGCCGACATCCGCGGAGACTTGATCTTCGATGGATTCGAGCACATGTCAGGTGCGCCGCACTGTCACGACGAGCACGACTTAGCTCTGTCGTCGGATGGTGTTCGGGAGATCACACCTATGCCTACTCCGGCCCTAGATCCGGAGTCGATTACGCCGTTCGAGGATGGGTGGATGGACCCCGCCTCGGAGGACACACACTCAGTGGCGATAGAGCCGAATACTGACTTCACCCCCTACGAGAACTGTGTCGCCGGATCCTCGGATTCATTCCCGGCCACAGGCCCCGAACCGCCTGCGTCCATGCCTATCGAATCTGATTGGGTGCCGATCATGGAGTTTACCTCCGCGGATATCTTTCAGCACTCGCCTTTTGGCGATGTGCTAAATTCATTAATGTCTCTTTCCTTGTCAGGAGAACCTTGGCCGAACTATGTCCGGCTCGAATGGGATGCGGTTGACGAAGAAATTCGCTTTGCACCCACCACCCACTTAGTAGCCACTGTCGACGATTTAACCGATATGCTCGATTTCGGCTCCGAAGACATCGACGGTATGGACGACGATGCAGGAGACGAACAGAAACCACCTTCCACAGGGCGCCGGACTGCTACCTCATCATATGATATATACATGGTGGACAACCCCAAAGAAGGCGATGGCGGTAAGACAACGGATGATAATCCCTCCAAGCAGCAATCCAAGCACCGACGTCAGCGGCACCGCTCTAAGTACCGCCATAGCAAAAGTAGCGATACTGGCACAAGAGGCAATAACGCTCCGCATAGTGCCGAAGACGACGACAATCCCCTCCAGCCAGACCTCGAGCGGGAGGATGAACAAGCTAGCCCTCTAGAACAGGCAGCATACGGAGAATCATAGGATGACAATTACATGCCTCTATCCAAAGGCGAAGTGTGCCTCGGCGACGAAGAATTTATCGTGCCTGAGGTTCCTGTCGAGCAGGAGCGCTTCAAGCGCCGGCTTATCGCCACAACAAATAGCCTGAAGAAAAAGCAACAACAGCTTCGAGCTGATCAAGATCTGCTAGCGGATAGATGGACTGAAGTCCTGGCGGCCGAGGAATACGAACTCGAGCGCCCAACCAAGAATTACCCAAAGCGCAGGTTGCTACCCCAACTCGAGGGGGAAGCATTAAAACCTACATCACCAGCGTATGATGCGGCTGATCGGCCACCACGTGGCCGAGACAGAGGGGCATATCAGCCCAGAGTCCAGCCCCACCCCTCCTGTGACACCCCAAATATTTTAACTTTGTTTTGTTAATTAAAATCTTGCCAGGAAATTTAACTTTCCTTTTTCTTGTTTTTTCTAGATCTCAAAACCATTCTTTTCTTGGTTATCTTGGAGTTATCCCCTAAAATGAAAACCTTTCACTTATGATATTGGACTTGTTTACCCTCTCAAGAAAATCTTCTCTTTTATCAGGAGAATTAATTAAGTATATAATATTCTCCCTGATCTTTATTTTCTTGAAAAATGTTTTCCCATAGTTTTATGGCCCCATTTGTACTACAACCCTTTTATAAATTCATTCAAAAATACCACCAAAATTTGGAGATGTCATATGGGGTATTTGAACCACTTTTGTGCAAAGATATCTTCTGCCCATTGAATGTTTTGAGCTCTACACCATATTTTCAAATCTGGTCCAGAGAGCATTTTTACACTACAACCTATTCATTTATTTCTTTAAAACTTATACCAAATTTTTGGGATGTCAGTAGGAGCATAGTATTCAACTTTATGCAATAACCTAGTGATGTCCTTTGGAAATATTGAATGAATCATCCTATTTTCCATTCTAGTCCAACTTGAGGTTTTGTACAACAACCACCTTTTTAGTTGCCCCTTTATCCTTGATTATTTTCCCTACTTATATTCCTCCCTGTTAAACCTCTAAGTCCAGGAACATGCACCCATTGGATCATTTTTGGTTCATGAGGTAATGCCATTTACTTTCTATACATAATTGAAGTTTTGCAGGACTTGCACTAGCAGGTTTGTGCGTTAGGCAAACTAACTTTACCACCCTCTCTTTTATCTAAAGAGACCCCACTCTGGAGGTTTTGGCCACTCCAAGAACTGCCTAGGAGCCTTTGGCATTTTGTCAAACACCTTGAGAGCGTGGACCGTTTTGACATGAGTTTTTGTTTACACTGTGAACTTAATGTCTGGACCAGACCAGCATGTCCCATGGTTTTGCCCTAACCTATAACCCCACCCTGCTAGCCCTCTTGTGGTTTGGAGCTCCCTACCATGCCATAGCATTTCGTCGAGCACGTCCCGTGCGTGCTCTGGGCGCGAGCAGAGCACGCGTATTGCACGTGCCGCGCCCGAGCCGACGCGTCGCGCCCCGATTTCTGCACGCCCTGCGGAGCCACGCCACTCACTAAGCTCCTCACCGCAACGCGCCAAGCAGCCCTCGCCACGTCTCCGGCAGGCCAGCAGCTAACCGCCAATGCCGCTGACAGCCCTGCAATGGCGGCGCCGCCCGAGCAGCGCCCGCTTCGCCCGGCTTCGCCCACAGGCGATGCCACTCGTCCGCTAGTTCCTGCAGCCATCCCCAGCCTCGCCACGTTGCCTGCAAGCTAGAGAAGTCGGTCGCCGACGAGCTCATCCACTGCCGCCGCGAACCGACGTAGGAGCACTATAAAAGGAAGCCCCTCGAGCCCTACGAGCACACGAGCAGCCTCACACCGTACTCCTAGTGCCCCCATTGCCGTCAATTGAAGAGAAAGAGGCCGTCTTCCCCAACTCCGGCCGGTCCGGCCGCCGCCACGTCCCAGCTCCGTTCACCGCAACCAGGGCCTCCCCCTCTCCACTCTCTCCACCAGAAGTTCTCTCTTCCTCCGTGAACTTTTCCCCACCTTTCGATTTTGGTGGGAGCCACCGTAGCCCCAAACCACTCTGCTCCCGAATGCCTCCTCCGCCCTTGGCTTCGCCACTGGCAGCTCACTCCGTCCCCACCAGACCAACGACCACCGGGAGGACCGCCCGATCTTGCGGATCCATCCCGACCCTCACGAGCCCGTGGAGAGCAGCCCTTCGCGGCCGATCGTAAATCGCCTCGCCGCCGTTCGGGCAGAGGAAGAGGAGGGAGATGGACAGGTCAAACCTGACCAGTGGGCCCCCTGGACCCACTGTCAGTGACCCCTCCCCAGTCCACGTGGGTTAAGTGGAGACGTAAATCTCAAAGTACGTCTTCGACGTGCACCGGTTCGAAGCGTTTTCTCTTCTTTTTCTGTTTTATTTAAAAACCAGGAATTTGACTAAACTTTGACTGGCTATAACTTTTAAAATATAACTCCTAATGAATTGATTCTTTTTCCTACCTCTCTCAAATTTGACCTAGTTTATTTTAAGATTTATTTGAAAAAATTCAAAACAACTTTTTGTGCTGTTTTGAGTTTGTGTGTTAATTCAAATTTATTCAAAATAGGACTTTTGGAGAAGAAGAAAGCTTGCAAAAGTTTTTAGGATGCACCCTGCCTCTACACAAACTGAAGGCAAGCATTCTGAACCCGGCATAATATTTTGGTGTGTTCGTTGACACGTTTATAGCACCACCTCATTTCGGAATACTCGTTATTTCATGTGATATGATCTTTTGCATGGATGCATTTTAGTGATCTCCTTGTTGTTGGAAATGATTATACTTGTGATGGTAACCATTCTCATGTGCCTTGCATGCATGCCGGAAAGGAATTCGGGAAAGCCTCTGCCTTGGGTAGGCGTGAGCTTGTCGCCGGTCCCCGTCGGGATGGTTATGCCCGGTATGGCATGGTAAGGTATAGTGAGTGGTGACTTTGTTGGTTGAAATATATTTTTGTTATATATGTCATGCAGGGAATTTATAAACCTCCTGAGTCGACCGTATATCGAGTCTTGTTCCAGTGAACCCCATACTTGCTTTGTACTACCACTTGTCCCTACAACAAATAGGGTACGGTTCAGTCAGTAGTCAACCCCTTTCAAGCACACACCGTACAGAGAGGCCATGGTGGAAGATATCGGTTGAAGCCCGTAGGCATGCCACCTGGTCCGAGGGCATGGGTATTTCCGGTTGAGACCGAGAGGGGAGGCCACCCCTTAGAGCGCGTGTTATAAATTTGATCCCATGCTACGCGAGGTTGTAGCCTCCCCACTAAGAGTTTTGCTTAACAAATGTCATGGGTGATTCCAGACACGAGTAAGTTAAGATGGTGTGTGCAAGTCAGGTGTGTTTTCAATTAAAAGACCGTAGACGGAATTAGTCCCGAAGGACTAAAGAAATCCGTTACTCGTGGGTAAAGAGTACACCCTCTGCAGAGATTAAACCTATTCGAATAGCCGTATCCTCGGTTAAGGATTCCAGTCTAGGATGGGTCAAGTATCGGTCTTAGTGTCAGTCTTCGGAGGAAGACTACTAAACCAGAACTTGGTTTATGATTCGTGACTTGTGATGATTGTGATGATTATTATTATGGACTAACCCCTTTTTTTATTGTTTGAATTATTGAGTATCCCTGGGACGGTTCTACCTCCTGGATATTCACTGTATTCATTTTATAAGCCCTTTATGTGGTGTTGCTCGGGCCTTGACCGTGGCATTGCTTCATTTATTTATAAGCCCTTTACATGGTGTCGCTTTACGCCCAACTGTAACTTTGTTTCTGTTTATTTATAAGCCCTTTATGTGGTGTCGCTCGAGACACCGGTATCAACATTGTTTACATTTATTTATAAGCCCTTTATGTGGTGTCGCTCGACGCCTCGATCGTGGCATGCTTATTATTTTATTTATAAGCCCTTTATGTGGTGTCGCTCAGACGCCCGGCTGTGGCATGCTTGTTATTTATTTTATAAGCCCTTTATGTGGTGTCCCATAGAGGCCCGACTGCGGCATTTTATTTCCACTTCATTATTTCATGCTTATATAAATAACCTGCTTGAATGCATAAAATACTTTTATTTATGACCGAAGACGTAATCTTGGGATATTTCAGTGCATGACTATCACTTATGTTATACCTGTATTCAAAATGTTTGCGAGTACATTCAAAGTACTCACTGGCTTGTCCCTGGCTATTGTCTTGGCCAGATTTCTTGCGTGGAGAGGAGCATTGTGATGACAACCCCGGAACCTACGAAACGGTGATAGCAGCCTCGCGAAGATAGGAGTTAACCTGGTCAGCTGTTCCCGTTGGAAATGGAGTCCCATAGACGCTGATGATCCACAAACCGCTTCCACCATCAACCACTAGAAACCATTTGTTGTACTCACAGACCAGATGGTCTTGTACCACATATCCTGTATTTTGCTTGGATTTTTTTGTACCAAGTTGATGCCTCATCAGCTAACAGTAATCCTGGGGCCGGTGAGCATGACGGCCATTTTTCTGGAATTTATTACCCGGAAAAACCGGTCGCGACACACTTGGTATCAGAGCCAGGCTGACCATTGGCTCATCCTATCTTAGTCAGGTCAATGAGCTTAGGCAAACCAACCCACCAAGCCATAAGCAAACCCCAGCCAAGCTTCTCGTGCAAGATAGCCACACAGTGACCCGACGCTTTTTGGCAGTCGGTGCCCAACCTATCAACCTAGCATGTCGATCACACCAGTGACCAGCACCCAAGGTGTCTTATTCGCAAGCGTGCGAAGGAGACTCCGTCCCCTTTTACTATAAAAGGGCACGCTAGCCCCAACACAGCACAGCCGCTACCCCAAACCGAGCCACAATGCCTGGCCCCGCCGTGCACAACGAGACCACAGCAACCAACCTTGGAGGCTTTGTGACCATACTCACAAACCTCACCCGTCGTGCCTATGCGTTAGAAGAGCCACCCGAATATGTTGTGTACCAAGGACCCATGAGTGGTGAGAGCCGTCAATTCTGGTCTACTGTACACATTTACATTAGGGGTCTAGCGCCCGAGCGCCCCTACAGGTTCACCGGAAGAACAACTTCCTTTGAACCACAAGTGTAACGCCCCAAGACCGACGCTTCAGATGCCTTCCTTGTTTTCCGAGATTCGTTGTGCGATTTGTTTTGTTCATTGCATTCATCCTTGCATCATGTGCATTGCATCATGTCATTAATCTTTGCATCTCAACTCAACTAATAAATTGCATAGATCGTTGATCTATTTAAATCGAGGGAATTCACATGGTGATTCTCTTTAAAACATATGCTCTCGATATTTAGAGAGCTATAGTAAATATTCAATTATTTGGATTTACCATAAACACACTTACAAAATATCCCAATGCCTTTGTTATCTTAATTCTTGGTCTCCAACCTTGCCCATAATTTCTTTCATCATATTCGGAGCTCCACCAAAAATCCGAACATTTTTGGAAACCTCTAATTCCTAGTCCTTGCTCAAACCTTTTGAATTAAATTCAAATGACTTTGAATTTAATTCCTGCAATCTTGCCACTCCTATTTTTCATGGACCGTGCACATTTTAATGAGTCCGTGGAAATAATCCCCATGCCCAAACTCTTTCTCTAACCTTTTCTTTTCTTCCCTTTCCTTTCTTTTTCTCTGTTTTAAGAGAAGAGAGGAGAGAGGAGCCAGCCAGCCCGGCTTCTTGGGCACGACCAACCAGACCGCCCGTTCCACCAGCCAGTCGGCCGCCCTCCTAAACCCTAGCCCGACCTCCTCCCCTCTCCATCGATCTCCCCTCGTTCCCTCTGCCGCCGCCACACACATACGCGCATCGAGCCAAGGGAGAGGAGCTCCTCACGCCTTGATCCATGGCCTCTCTTTTCCTCCTGCATCGCCCTTTGCCCGGCGACCGGCCGCGCCACGGCCACTCATTCCTCTGCCGTCGTGCCGTCGTTACGGCCGTGAGCCCATCTCCTCCGTCCATTCCCATCGCCCGCTACTGCGCCGTCTTCTTCACCTCCTGCCCGCGTCCCTCTGCTGCCTTGTCGCCCGTCGAGCTGCGCCCTTGGCGCCGACCTCGCCCGCCCTTGCTGCTGCCGTCGCTGGAATCACCAAAGGCCACCGCAAGCCTTCCGCCTGCCCTACTTCTCCTCGCGTGACCGCGACCGTCCCTGCGGCCAAGTTCACGGATTGCCACCAGGCCGCTGTTTCCCTGCCTGCGCCCTCGGCGCCCTCGTCCCCGAGCTCCGAGTTTGACGCCTTGCTCCTCCTCACCCGTCTATCGAGAACGCCATGACCGCCGCCCCATGGAGTCCCACCGGCTGGACCCGGTCGGGAATCGATGATCCCCATGCACGCTTCCTGCCGCCGACCTCCACCATCGCTTCCTTGCTGCTGCCCAC
Source organism: Aegilops bicornis (assembly GCA_021605145.1). Taxonomy (NCBI): domain Eukaryota; kingdom Viridiplantae; phylum Streptophyta; class Magnoliopsida; order Poales; family Poaceae; genus Aegilops; species Aegilops bicornis. The sequence continues at coordinate 543,772,851 of CM038672.1, forward strand.
CCGAGGTCCTGTGTTGCCCGTCTTTGGACCGACAAGATCGACTACACAAACTGCCGGTACCCCTACGGATCGCCAAGACCGTCTCGGACATCGCCAAGTACCTCTACGCACGGATCGCCAAGACCCTCTCGGATCCGACGAGTACCTCTCCGAGACGAACGTGTACAACTACCGTCGCCTAAGACCGTCAAGTGTACAACTACCGCCGCCGTTGATTCGACAAGACAACATGTACAACTACTTCCACTACCGTCGACACGTGAACAACTACTTCCCATGACGACCCGTGAACGTCTACTTCTACTACCGTCGCGAGAACAACTACTTCCCCTACGACTCGAGTACCACTACTTCCTTCGACGAACGCGTTCCGCCCCGAATGCACGCTTCGAAGGTATAATCCCGAGATGACGATCGCCCGTGAATGAATGCATGCTTGGTTGTATGTGATGTACGATATGTTTGCACCGTGCCCGTTTGTTTCGTGCACGTTCCTCGTTTGCCATGCCGCCGTCCCGTGAGAATCCGGTAGTCGGGAGCACCCCACCATCTCTAGCATGTTGCGCACATCCGCACGCCTCCTTTTGCACCGGTATCTCCATGAGCTACCGGAACCGATATGTTGCCGTGACATCATTTTCGGATATGTTGCCGTGGCATCATTTTCGGATATGTTGCCGTGGCACCATTTTTTTTTCACCGCCGTGGCACCCTTTTCGTTTCGCCATGGTGACCAAATGCTTCATAATATGCTCATGTCAACATTTTCATAAAATTGCTTAAAACTTGCACATGTCATCCGCATCATGATAACAACATTTAAAATGTTTAAAATTGTGTTTGTTTTAAACTACTAAATGACATGGGGATTTTCCAGAATTGTTGTTTGTTGTTTCCGGCCTTATTTAAACTTGCCTAAATAGTTAGTTTACTTATGCTTCACCCCTTGCCATGTTAATTAACATTTAATATTTGTTGAGTATCATAACCGAGAGAGAACTAAATATTTGAATGTGGTGTTTCGTCAATATGCAACTCGTTGCATATTGAGCTCCACTTAACTTGTAGTATTGTTTGTTGCACTTTGCCATGCCATGCCTCATTAAACCGGACATGCATCATACTTGTTTGTGCATCATGCCATGCTTATGTGCTGGTTGTTTACTGCGTTGTCTGCTTCTTTCCGGTTTGCTTCTCGCGTTAGCTTCGGTTTCCTTCCGGAGTTGTGAGGATTCGTTCGACTACGTCCGTTTGTCTTCTTCATGGACTCGTTCTTCTTCCTTGCGTGATTTCAGGCAAGATGACCATACCCTCGAAATCACTTCTATCTTTGCTTGCTAGATGCTCGCTCTTTTGCTATGCCTATGCTACGATGCCTATCACTTGCTTATCTTGCATCCCATATTGCCATGTCAAGCCCCTAACCATCCTTTCCTAGCAAACCGTTGTTTGGCTATGTTACCGCTTTGCTCAGCCCCTCTTATAGCGTTGTTAGTTGCAGATGAACATGAAGTTTGTTCCTTGTTGGAACATGGAGATGTTGTTCCTTGTTGGAACATGTTTACTTGTTGGGATATCACAATATATCTTATTTAATTAATGCATCTATATACTTGGTAAAGGGTGGAAGGCTCGGCCGTATGCCTGGTGTTTTGTTCCACTCTTGCCGCCCTAGTTTCCGTCATACCGGTGTTATGTTCCTTGATTTTGTGTTCCTTACACGGTTGGGTGATTTATGGGACCCCCTTGACAGTTCGCTTTGAATAAGACTCCTCCAGTAAGGCCCAACCTTGGTTTTACCATTTGCCACCTAAGCCTTTTTCCCTTGGGTTCTGCAGACTCAAGGGTCATCTTTATTTTACCCCCCCGGGCCAGTGCTCCTCGAGTGTTGGTCCAAACTAGAGCACCGTCTTGGGACCATTCCTTGGCAACTTGGATTACGTCGGTACTGTGACGCTTAGCTTATCCGGTGTGCCACGAGAGCGAGATATGTGCAGCTCCTATCGGGATTTGTCGGCCTGGCGGGTGGTCTTGCTGGTCTTGTTTTACCATTGTCGAGATGTCTTGTAGTCCGGGATTCCGAGACTGATCGGGTCTTCCGGTGAAGGAATATCCTTCGTTGACCGTGAGAGCTTATAATGGGCTAAGTTGGGACACCCTGCAGGTATTATCTTTTCGAAAGCCGTGCCATGGTTATGAGGCGGATGGGAATTTGTTAATGTTCGGTTGTAGAAAACCCGAAGTTGATCTTAATTAAAATACATCAACGGCGTGTGTAACCGTGATGGTCTCTTCTCGTGAGTCCGGAAGTGAACACGATGTTGGAGTTATGCTTGGCGTGGGTTGTTCTAGGACCACTTCTTGATCATAGTTGTTCGACCGTGCTTTTGCTTTCTCTTCTCGCTCTCATTTGCGTATGTTAGACACCGGATATGCTGAGTAAACTTGCTGCAGCCCCACCTCACTACCTTCTCCTACCCATAAGCTTAAATAGTCTTGATCTCGCGGGTGTGAGATTGCTGAGTCCCGTGACTCACAGATACTTCAAAACCAGTTTGCGGTGTCGATGAAACCGTGCAGGTGGCGCATCCGAGCTCAAGGAGGAGCTCGATGAAGATCTTGTTCATTGTGTTGTTTCATTTCAGTTGATCATGAGTGGAGCCCAGTTGGGACGATCGGGGATCTGTAGCATTTGGGGTAGTCTTCTTTTATTTTGGTTCCGTAGTCGGACCTTGATTGTATCTGTATGATGTAATGCTTTACTCATGTATTGTGTGAAGTGGCGATTGTAAGCCAACTATGTATCTCTTTCCCTTATGTATTACATGGATTGTGTGAAGATTACCTCACTTGTGACATTGCTTTCAATGCGGTTATGCCTCTAAGTCGTGCTTCGACACGTGGGAGATATAGCCGCATCGAGGGCGTTACAAGTTGGTAATCAGAGCCATCCCTGACTTAGGAGCTCCCTGCTTGATTATTTGCTGGTGTTGTTGAGTCTAGAACAAAAATGTTTTGAGTCTTAGGATTATATATCGGAGAGTAGGATTATTTTTACTCCTCGGTCCTTAAATGCGCTCTGGTGAGGTCTCCTGACGTAGAAGTTTTGACTCTTCTCTCCTCAAGTTTCACTAAATTTTTTTTAGGATCACGCGGGTATCTTGGAATCGTTCCGATGGTTTTGTGACGAGAACATTGTTCTTGGTGCCTCCTGACATTTAGGGGTTGTGGCAGTGTCTCGAGGAGTTGAGCTCCGAGGTGTTGTCGTCACAATTTTATCATTGCAGTTCTGGAATACCTGAGTTTTGCCGACATCAAAAATCTCTTTTATGCAATTGTTGGTGAGATAACCTCGATAACCCAGTACTGGGGCGAGCTCGAGAGTATTGCCATAACTCGTAAAACGGATGCTTTTCCAAGGTTGAGGTAAACGATTTCCGAAGGTTTCTTGGTTATGTGTTGAAGGATGGATACAGCTGGATCTAGGTATTGTTAGTTTGGGTGATATATTTTGTGTCCCCTGTATCCCCAACACCTGATTGCATAACCAGAAAGTTTCGGGAGTTTATAAGTGGGAATTCAAGTATCTCGTAGGATATCTTTCCAACAGACACATGATACGATATGTGGTCTATCATATGTTTGTTCCAGCTTATTCTGCAAGCCAAATCCTTTGTTTTTGTTTTGTTTTGTGGTATTCGAGTTGCTTCAATGCCAAGTGTTGATTCCATACCTTATTCTAAACGGTGTTCTCATATTTCTATGTGGATGCTAATCCTTCTTGTTCATCAAGGTCGTCTTTTCAATCCTTTCCAACCGTGTGCTTCTCTCCAAGTAAATCCGATCATTCCAACATTCGTAAGATCAATTCTAAGCTTTTTCTCAACGGTGTTCGTTTCATCCGACCCAAGTTGCCTTTGTTTTCCGCCCTCCCACCCTTTTTCTTCAAGGACTCAGATTTCTTAATCAAGTAGCCATTTTATTGAGTGAAGTTTCTTCATTCTTTTCCTTTAATGTTTTATCCGGTGATTTCTCATGAAGACGCTAAGGAAGTTTAACCTTATCATTGTTCCATTCTAATTTTCTTCTCCGGTGGATTTAATTCAAGATTTTGGTGTTGATCTTATCCCTTTTCCTCTTGTCACAATGATTTCTCATGCCGGTGTATCTCCTAATCATTCACTTCTCGCTATTCATTTGGTTGGGAGTGATGAAGATATCTCAGAAGATTCGTGTTTCCATTCTTAATCCGTTCAAGTTATTTCGAGATTGTTATCTCATTCAAGCCATTTAAATCAACCGGTGCAACCTCCCTTTCAAGCACTCGTTCAGCGGTGGTTCTTTTGAGTGGGCCCTAACCCACGTGTCTTTTCGAGGATCTTACCTGACTCTTCTAATTTTCCGGAGTTATTCTCAAATTCTTTGCAAAGTTTGATGTAAGGATGAATTATCATCAGTCAAATGTCTTTCTCCAAGATCTTTCAAATTCTTTTCATTGGTCGTTCAATCTTTCTAATTGTCATTCCGGAGTGCCTCGACAATTCATGCTGGTATTTCTCATCGTCATTCTCAACATTTGAAGACTGAAAAAGTGTTTCTCTTAAATCTTGCTCCATTCTCTTCAAGATTCATGGTTCTAGTTTGATGCCGCCCTCTCATAGTTGTTTTCGATTGTGAGAATTCTTTTCACCCATCCGGAGCAATTCAGGAGTCTTTTCAGTTTGATTCTTCTAAGCCCATCATGTCATAATTATTCATTCCAGCTTTCAGCTCTCGTTCTCCAAATCTTACCGGTGCATCATTCAAGTATTATCTAATCAGCTCGGGATCTATGCGTTCATTTGTATCTAAATTCCCTCAAGTATCAACGTTGTTTTCTAATTCCTCCCAGTGATTCGTTCTCTTTTCTTCATTCATTTTCAATTTTTACGGTGGTTCGTTCAAGATTCCTCTTCCTTTATTACCGTATCAGTTCATTCGTCCTTTCCAATCCTCTCGGTGATTCGTCGAAGACTTCTTCAAGTTGGCGCTATATCTCTCTTCAATCCTTGCAAAAGAATAAGTAGTGTGCAAAATCCGTTGCTTGCCATCTATTTAATTGGTGAAGGATGAGCATAATGTGGTTATTATTCTTGTTTCATTGAGTAAATTCAATTCCTTATTCCGGAGGATCATCAAAATTCTCGATTTCATTTGTTCATCTTTCTTTCCGGAGTTCCAAGTTTTCTCGGTTATATCATTTCAAAGCTTCATCTTATCACTGCAAGGCTTCACCTTGTGTTTTCAACTTCTCTTTCTTTTATCATCCTTTTCTTACCGGAGTTCTTCATGGAGGCTCTACATGGTGCTTCGTCAAGGATTCTTTTCATTCTTCAATTGTTCATCAAGATTTCTCTCGGAGTTAAGATCCGTCAAGCCATACTTCAAAATAAACATGGTGCTCAACACATGTTTTGTTTTGAGGAGTTCAAGTATTCTTTATCTTGCATTCCAAATTGCAATTCTTTCTACAATATCTTTTGAGGTGGTGTTATGTCCTTCTTGACAATTTCCATTCATGTTCCATGATTCACAAATTGTCAAGAATGAGGTATTTTAAATCCGTCAATCTTTTCGTTGGAGTTATCTTGTGTCATATTTCACCTAAAGCCTTCCCTAAGGATTGTTCCTATTTATGGTGCTTATAAATGACACAAGTTCTTCATTTATCCTCCTGGTGAAATAAGTTTCTCGTCTCCTTGTTCATACCGATCCAATCTATTGTTTCCATTAGTGGCAGAATTTCACCTCATAATTTTGAGAAGTTTTCCATAAGCCCACTACAAATTTATTAGTTTAGTTGTTGGTTTTCCAACAACTCCGTTATGTTTCTTCTTGGGAGGATGCTTTCCAAATTCAATTGGGGTAGAAGTAATCAATTCCTTCTCCCTTCTCTTATTCCGACGATCTAGCTTCTATTCTTTCGTTCCGGAGGCATTGTGTTGTTACTCTCTTTGACCCATCATCTCATTTTGTAAATTTCATGTTCTTTTCCTTGCTTATCCGTTTAACAGGAGTGTTATGTTCTCTGCTCAAGTTCTTTCATATATCAAGTTTTGCCTCTCTTTTCAACCTAAGTGTTGTCTGAAATCTTTCTTACCCCTTGTGCCATTCTTTCAATAGTCCCGGAGGTAGTGTGTTGTTGATCTCATCAAGTATCCTCTCATCTTGTCAAGTTCATGTTCTATTCCTTCCATGTTCAACCGGAGTGCTGCCCGTATTCTTCCTCGCTCATCTTGTTTTAACCGGAGTGGTTTCGAATTCTATCTTGTCCTTTAAACTCTTGATTCATGTCTTTGCAACCTTCAAGTTCCCGTAATGTTCCGTGTTCCTCTTTTCTAACGGATTGTTCACAATCTCGTTCATTCCATTGTATTCTTTCTTTCAATTTGCTCAACCTCTCAAGGTTCATGGTTTCACTGGTTCGTCAAAGAAGCAACTTAGTTTTACCTCCTCTCTTCCTCTTTCGTTTCTCTCCGGTGCCATCTTAGATCTCGGGACGAGATCCTCTCGTAGTGGTGGAGTGTTGTAACGCCCCAAGACCGACGCTTCAGATGCCTTCCTTGTTTTCCGAGATTAGGTAAATGCGATTTGTTTTGTTCATTGCATTCATCCTTGCATCATGTGCATTGCATCATGTCATTAATCTTTGCATCTCAACTCAACTAATAAATTGCATAGATCGTTGATCTATTTAAATCGAGGGAATTCACATGGTGATTCTCTTTAAAACATATCCTCTCGATATTTAGAGAGCTATAGTAAATATTCCAATTATTTGGATTTACCGCAAACACACTTACAAAATATCCCAATGCCTTTGTTATCTTAATTCTTGGTCTCCAACCTTGCCCATAATTTCTTTCATCATATTCCGGAGCTCCACCAAAAATCCGAACATTTTTGGAAACCTCTAATTCCTAGTCCTTGCTCAAACCTTTTGAATTAAATTCAAATGACTTTGAATTTAATTCCTGCAATCTTGCCACTCCTATTTTTCATGGACCGTGCACATTTTTACGAGTCCGTGGAAATAATCCCCATGCCCAAACTCTTTCTCTAACCTTTTCTTTTTTTCCCTTTCCTTTCTTTTATTCTGTTTTAAGAGAAGAGAGGAGAGAGGAGCCAGCCCAGCCGGCCTCTTGGGCCTGACCAACCAGACCGGCCCGTTCCACCAGCCCAGTCAGCCGCCCCTCCTAAACCCTAGCCCGACCTCCTCCCCTCTCCATCGATCTCCCCTCGTTCCCTCTGCCCGCCGCCACACACATACGCACACATCGAGCCAAGGAAGAGGAGCTCCTCACGCCCGATCCATGGCCTCTCTTTTCCTCCTGCGCGCCCTTTGCCCGGCGGCCAAGCCGCGCTGCCCCGACCACCCATTCCTCTGCCGCCCGTCTTTGTCGTTACGGCGGAGAGCCCATCTCCTCCGTCCATTCCCATCGCCCCTTCTGCGCCGTCTTCTTCACCTCCTGCCAGCGTCCCTCTGCTGCCTTGTCGCCGTCGAGCTGCGCCCATGGCCTCAACCTCGCCCGCCCTTGCTGCTGCCGTCATTTGGAATCACCAAAGGCCACCGCAAGCCTTCCCTGCCCTACTTCTCCTCGCGTGACGCGACCGTCCCTGACCAAGTTCGCCGGAGTGCCACCAGCCACTGTTTCCCTGCCTCGCCCTCGGCGCCTCGTCCCCTCGAGCTCCGAGTTTGCCGCCGCCTTGCTCCTCCCTCACCCGTCTATCAGAACGCCATGGCCGCCGCCCCATGGAGTCCCACCGGCCTGGACCGGCCGGGAATCGATGAGCCCCATGCACGCTTCCTGCCGCTGACCTCCACCATCGCTTCCTTGCTGCTGCCCACCCGAGGTCCCTGTGTTGCTTCGTCTTTGGACCGACAAGATCGACTACACAAACTGCGGTACCCCTACGGATACGCAAGACCGTCTCGGACATCGCCAAGTACCTCTACGCACGGATACGCAAGACCCTCTCGGATCCGACGAGTACCTCTCCGAGACGAACGTGTACAACTACCGTCGCCGAAGACCGTCAAGTGTACAACTACCGCCGCCGTTGATTCGACAAGACAACATGTACAACTACTTCCACTACCGTCGACACGTGAACAATTACTTCCCACGACGACCCGTGAACGTCTACTTCCACTACCGTCGCGAGAACAATTACTTCCCCTACGACTCGAGTACCACTACTACCTTCGATGAACGCGTTCCGCCCCGAATGCACGCTTCGAAGGTATAATCCCGAGATGACGATCACCTGTGAATGAATGCATGCTTGGTTGTATGTGATGTACAATATGTTTGCACCGTGCCCGTTTGTTTCGTGCACGTTCCTCATTTGCCATGCTGCCGTCCCGTGGGAACCCGGTAGTCGGGAGCACCCCACCATCTCTAGCATGTTGCGCACATCCGCATGCCTCCTTTTGCACCGGTATCTCCATGAGCTACCGGAACCGATATGTTGCCGTGACATCATTTTCGGATATGTTGCCGTGGCATCATTTTCGGATATGTTGCCGTGGCACCATTTTTGTTTCACCGCCGTGGCACCCTTTTCGTTCCGCCATGGTGACCAAATGCTTCATAATATGCTCATGTCAACATTTTCATAAAATTGCTTAAAACTTGCACATGTCATCCGCATCATGATAACAACATTTAAAATGTTTAAAATTGTGTTTGTTTTAAACTACTAAATGACATGGGGATTTTCCGGAATTGTTGTTTGTTTTTTCCGGACTCATTTAAACTTGCCTAAATAGTTAGTTTACTTATGCTTCACCCCTTGCCATGTTAATTAACATTTAATATTTGTTGAGTATCATAACCGAGAGAGAACTAAATATTTGAATATGGTGTTTCGTCAATATGCAACTCGTTGCATATTGAGCTCCACTTAACTTGTAGTATTGTTTGTTGCACTTTTCCATGCCATGCCTCATTAAACCGGACATGCATCATACTTGTTTGTGCATCATGCCATGCTTATGTGCTGGTTGTTTACCGCATTGTTTTCTTCTTACCAGTTTGCTGCTCGCGTTAGCTTCGGTTTCGTTCCGGAGTTGTGAGGATTCGTTCGACTACGTCCGTTTGTCTTCTTCATGGACTCGTTCTTCTTCCTTGCGGGATTTCAGGCAAGATGACCATACCCTCGAAATCACTTCTATCTTTGCTTGCTAGATGCTCGCTCTTTTGCTATGCCTATGCTACGATGCCTATCACTTGCTTATCATGCCTCCCATATTGCCATGTCAAGCCCCTAACCATCCTTTCCTAGCAAACCGTTGTTTGGCTATGTTACCGCTTTGCTCAGCCCCTCTTATAGCGTTGTTAGTTGCAGATGAACATGAAGTTTGTTCCTTGTTGGAACTTGGAGATGTTGTTCCTTGTTGGAACATGTTTACTTGTTGGGATATCACAATATATCTTATTTAATTAATGTTTCTATATACTTGGTAAAGGGTGGAAGGCTCGGCCTTATGCCTGGTGTTTTGCTCCACTCTTGCCGCCCTAGTTTCCGTCATACCGGTGTTATGTTCCTTGATTTTGCGTTCCTTACACGGTTGGGTGATTTATGGGACCCCCTTGACAGTTCGCTTTGAATAAGACTCCTCGGTAAAGGCCCAACCTTGGTTTTAACATTTGCCACCTAAGCCTTTTCCCTTGGGTTCTGCAGACTCAAGGGTCATCTTTATTTACCCCCGGGCGGTGCTCCTCTGAGTGTTGGTCCAATATAGTGCACCGTGCGGCACCATTCCTTGGCAACTTGGATTCCGTCGGTACACATGCGCTTAGCTTATCCAAAGTGTGCCCACGAGAACGAGATATGTGCAGCTCCTATCGGGATTTGTCGGCACGGGGTGGTCTTGCTGGTCTTGTTTTACCATTGTCGAGATGTCTTGTAGTCCGGGATTCCGAGACTGATCGGGTCTTCGGTAGAAGGAATATCCTTCGTTGACCGTGAGAGCTTATAATGGGCTAAGTTGGGACACCCTGCAGGTATTATCTTTCAAAGCCGTGCCCGCGGTTATGAGGCAGATGGGAATTTGTTAATGTCCGGTTGTAGAAAACCCGAAGTTGATCTTAATTAAAATACATCAACCGCATGTGTAACCGTGATGGTCTCTTCTCGGTGAGTCCGGGAAGTGAACACGGTGTTGGAGTTATGCTTGGCGTGGGTTGTTCTAGGACCACTTCTTGATCATAGTTGTTCGACCGTGCTTTTGCTTTCTCTTCTCGCTCTCATTTGCGTATGTTAGACACCAGATATGCTAGTCGCTTGCTGCAGCTCCACCTCACTACCTTCTCCTACCCATAAGCTTAAATAGTCTTGATCTCGCGGGTGTGAGATTGCCGAGTCCCCGTGACTCACAGATACTTCCAAAACCAGTTTGCAGGTGCCGATGAAACCGTGCAGGTGGCGCATCCGAGCTCAAGGAGGAGCTCGATGAAGATCTTGTTCATTGTGTTGTTTCGTTTGATTGATCAAGAGTGGAGCCTAGTTGGGACGATCGGGGATCTGTGTAGCATTTGGGGTAGTCTTCTTTTATTATGGTTCCGTAGTCGGACCTTGATTGTATCTGTATGATGTAATGCTTTACTCATGTATTGTGTGAAGTGGCGATTGTAAGCCAACTATGTATCTCTTTCCCTTATGTATTACATGGGTTGTGTGAAGATTACCTCACTTGCGACATTGCTTTGAATGCGGTTATGCCTCTAAGTCGTGCTTCGACACGTGGGAGATATAGCCGCATCGAGGGCGTTACAACAAGCCATCCAACTAGCTGCTCGAGACGCTATAGTTCATCTCAGGCACGTGTCGCCCAGAGTTAACTGTCGCTCGTTCCACTACTACCCCAGGCGTGAAGGGTATGATAGACCACCCCAAGTTACCAACGGAGATCATGAGACGGACCCTTCATTGCTGCACCTAGTGCGCTATGTAGGTGCGCTGGAGGAACTGTTCGATCAAATCACCATTGATTTGATCACAGCTCGTGGAGAGCTGGTGCGTCGAGTCCCGGTGAGAGAAGAGAACGAGCCCAACATTGACAACCCAGTCGTGTTGTTCGGACACCCGATCGATACCCTGAGGTCAGCTCCAACCATAAGCCAAGGTGCTTTGATGACCCCCGAAGTGCTTCGTCGCCTTTTGGGAGCACAGTCCAATGGGGTTGAGGTCAGCAATCCCCGCGACGGTCATCATCACTACCCCAAGCCTGCAGCCCCTCAACCCTCTCCAGCTAATTCCAACGGTGAGAACCGTGGAGAAGCCTCGACATCCACAAGGAACGCCCGCTTGGATGTAAACGAAGTAGACTAAGTCACTCGAGTAGTGTCGAGTCCCAGTGTATCCTCGCTTTGTAACGCAGCCTGTCATCGTGCCTCTGTATAGTAGTCTTGCATGGATATATTAGCTTGCAGTGTGATTCTTCTATCCCAGGCTAAACTACCAAAACCGCCCCGGAAACCCCCACAGTGATACGTCACTTTAGTGAGATGTGTGTATCTGTGGCTTGACCCCAAGCTGAGCCGGCTAATTCTTTACCTTTTACCACGGTAAAATGACCCATCTCCGGTACTATAAAAGGACCACAGCGTGACCCTGCCAAGCACCCCTCACCTTGTGCACCATACTCACAACCATTTCTTGCCATGCCGAGCCCCAGTATCTATCTGAGAACTCCCGATGCAACCCCGGGTAGTTTTGTCAAGAAATTGTGGGATTTTACCTGCAGTACCATGGGCGCTACCCAGCCACCCCAGTACGAGCTGTTCAAATCAAGAATCACCCCTTCCACCTCGAGATATTGGGCAGCAGTACACATCCCTCCCGTAAACCCAAACCAAGATCCAACGGAGGTCTCCTTCGTAGGGAAATCTATGCTAACCCTGCATATGGCCGTAGAAGCTGCTGCGTGAAGCGCTTGCTGCGCTTCGATTCGCGGTACCCTATGCCCGGTGACGAGGGTATTATTACTTTCCGAGCCGTGCAGCACCCGGAGGAGTAACATCTATTCCCGATGGACGAATTGAGAGAGACCCAGTCCTGTCCAACCTCGCCCAGTACGTCATCGCTCAAGAGCATTTAAGCCAACGCGTGATGGGGTATCTACATAGCCTCGCGGATTTAAATCCTCAGATCGCCATCGGCAGATCATTGAGGCCAGACCAGGAGAGGCACATTCATCGTCTGGTCAATCCACTTTCCCCGATAGAAGAAGAGTGTATTCAAGTACCAGAGACGTTTTCTCAGGACCCCGTCCAGTTACCGTTTTCATTATAGACGTCACTGTTGTGTTTACTCCTACAACTGTGTTTATGTGTTGTAACTTTTGCATGGTACCCCCGAGTTTTTCGCGGCGAGTAAATCATTTAGTATCTGTTAACGAGAGTAGCTCTGTTGCGGTTTGACTTTAATGTATTACTGTTTTCTCTCGCGAAAAATCCTGGAGTGAGATTTCTTTTCCCTGATTACTGCATGATACATCCCCTCACGACTTGGATTATTTTATTTCCCACAGCACCACGGCAGCAGACTCACAACCACAACTACTCGAGCACACACTCACACTGCTTGCAATTTTTTTGCAACAGTGTTACATCTAACTAAGCACCTCCCGACAACAGTCAACGCCCGACACACCCCACCTACTCCTCGTGATCACCACCACCGCAGAGAGCCAACACCGAGCGGCGGCTTCAAGGCGATCATCAAGGATCATCGCGCATAGGAGCACGGAGAGCCCCAGCACCGCTGCCAGCCCTCCGCACAACAAGATCACGTACCAGTCCGGCACCACCTCCGCCATTAGAGCCCCGTCACGAGCTCCGGCCAACGGAAACATAGGAGAAGGAGGGAGAAGGAGGAGCGAGGCTAGGCGCGAGGAAAAAGAGAAGAACACCTCGGCCGTTTTATAGCTCGAGCTTGGTGTACGGTGGGCGAGGTCCACCAACGCTGCTCGTCGCCCGATCGCCGGTGTTCGGAGGCGAATCCTTGAGCAATGCCGACAACGCACTGGCCCGCGAGGTGAGTGCACGTTGCACCGGCAGCTAGCATGCCGCACACTACCGCAGTACGGCCTAGATGCCCTACGCGCTAGGCGTCGCCGGTGGAGAAAGCGCGGGAAAGCACGCGGGAGAGAGGAAGAAGAACGAGCCCGAGGAAGAAGAAGAGAGGCCGGTGGGTCCGGGTCCACTGTCGGCCAGAGAAACCTTGTGCTCTCGGGTGCGACTAGCGTATTTTGAGATTTATAATTTATTCTAAATCTATATCCGGCGTAGAAATCTCTTGTTTTGCTCCTAACCGTAGATTTTTCCACGCAGCGCCAGTGTTCCACACTGTATTTTTGCACCACTCATTGCCCTCTCACTATAGCCGTTTTTGTTTTGATGCAATTTTGCTATAGAGATAACTCTTAGCAAATCTCGAGGACGAGATTTTTTCTTAAGGGGGGTAGTGTTGTGACACCCCAAATATTTTAACTTTGTTTTGTCAATTAAAATCTTGCCAGGAAATTTAACTTTCCTTTTTCTTGATTTTTCTTGATCTCAAAACCATTCTTTTCTTGGTTATCTTGGAGTTATCCCCTAAAATGAAAACCTTTCACTTATGATATTGGACTTGTTTACCCTCTCAAGAAAATCTTCTCTTTATCAGGAGAATTAATTAAGTATATAATATTCTCCCTGATCTTTATTTTCTTGAAAAATGTTTTCCCATAGTTTTATGGCCCCATTTGTACTACAACCCTTTTATAAATTCATTCAAAAATCCCACCAAAATATGGAGATGTCATATGGGGTATTTGAACCACTTTTGTGCAAAGATATCTTATGACCATTGAATTTTTTGAGCTCTACAGCATATTTTCAAACCTGGTCCAGAGAGCATTTTTACACTACAACCTATTCATTTATTTCTTTAAAACTTCTACCAAAATTTTGGGATGTTAGTAGGAGCATAGTATTCAACTTTATGCAATAACCTAGTGATGTCCTTTGGAAATATTGAATGAATCATCCTCCTTTCCATTCTGGTCCAACTTGAGGTTTTGTACAGCAACCACCTTTTTAGTTGCCCCTTTATCCTTGATTATTTTCCTTACTTATAGTCCTCCCTGTTAAACCTCTAAGTCCAGGAACATGCACCCATTGGATCATTTTTGGTTCATGAGGTAATGCCATTTACTTTCTGTACAGAATTGAAGTTTTGCAGGACTTGCACTAGCAAGTTTGTGCTTTGGGCAAACTAACCTTACCACCCTCTCTTTTATCTAAAGAGACCCCCACTGGAGGTTTTGGCCACTCCAAGAACTGCCTAGGAGCCTTTGGCATTTTGTCAAACACCTTGAGAGCGTGGACAGTTTTGACATGAGTTTTTGTTTACACTGTAAACTTTATGCCCTGACCAGACCAGCATGTCCCATGGTTTTGCCCTAACCTATAACCCCACCCTACTAGCCCTCTTGTGGTTTGGAGCCCCTTGCCATGCCATAGCATTTCGTCGAGCACGTCCCGTGTGTGCTCTGGGCGCGAGCAGAGCATGCGTATTGCACGTTCCGCGCCCGAGCTGACGCGTCGCGCCCCTGATTTGCCACCGCCCTACGGAGCCACGCCACTCACTAACCTTCTCCCCGCATCGCCACGCAGCCCTCGCCACGTCTCGGCAGGCCAGCAGCTAGCCGCCACTGCCGCCCGACAGCCCCTGCACTGGTCGGCGCCGCCCGAGCAGCGCCCGCTTCGCCCGGCTTCGCCCCTGGGCGGTACCCACTCGTCTGCTAGTTCCTGCCGCCATCCCCAGCCTCGCCACGTTGCACGCAAGCTACGGTCGGTCGCCGACGAGCTCATCCACTGCCGCCACGAACCGGCGTAGGAGCACTATAAAGGAAGCCCTCGAGCCCCTACGAGCACACGAGCAGCCTCACACCGTACTCCTAGTGCCCCCATTGCCGTCAATTGAAGAGAAAGAGGTCGTCTTCCCCAACTCCGGCGGTCCGGCCGCCGCCACGTCCCAGCTCCGTTCACCGCAACCAGGGCCTCCCCCTCTCCACTCTCTCCACCAGAAGTTCTCTCTTCCTCCCGTGAACTTTTCCCCCTGCTCGATTTTGATCGGGAGCCACCGTAGCCCCAAAACCACTCTGCTCCCGAATGCCTCCTCCGCCGCGAAGCTCGCCGCTGGCAGCTCACTCCGTCCCCACCGACCCAACGACCACCGGGAGGACCGCCCCGGTCTTGCGGATCCATCCCGACCCTCTGGAGCCCGTGGAGAGCAACCCTTCGCCGGCGCTGATCGCCGTCGCCTCGCCGCCGTTCGGGCAGAGGAAGAGGAGGGAGATGGACTGGCCAAACCTGACCAGTGGGCCCCTGGACCTTGTCGGTGACCCGCCAGTCCACGTGAGTTAAGTGGAGACGTAAATCTCAAAGTACGTCTTCGACGTGTACCGGTTCGAAGCGTTTTCTCTTCTTTTTCTATTTTATTTAAAAACCAGGAATTTGACTAAACTTTGACTGCCTATAACTTATAAAATATAACTCCTAATGAATTGATTCTTTTTTCCTACCTCTCTCAAATTTGACCTAGTTTATTTTAAGATTTATTTGAAAAATTTTCAAAACAACTTTTTGTGCTGTTTTGAGTTTGTGTGTTAATTCAAATTTATTCAAAATAGGACTTTTGGAGAAGAAGAAAGCTTGCAAAAGTTTTTAGGATGCACCCTGCCTCTACACAAACTGAAGGCAAGCATTCTGAACCCGACATAATATTTTGGTGTGTTCGTTGACACGTTTATAGCACCACCTCATTTCGGAATGCTCGTTATTTCATGTGATATGATCTTTTGCATGGATGCATTTTAGTGATCTCCTTGTTGTTGGAAATGATTATACTTGTGATGGTAACCATTCTCATGTGCCTTGCATGCATACCGGAAAGGAATTCGGGAAAGCCTCTTCCTTGGGTAGGCGTGAGCTTGTCGCCGGTCCCCGTCGGGATGGTTATGCCCGGTATGGCATGGTAAGGTATAGTGAGTGGTGACTTTGTTGGTTGAAATATATTTTTGTTATATATGTCATGCAGGGAATTTATAAACCTCCTGAGTCGACCGTATATCGAGTCTTGTTCCAGTGAACCCCATACTTGCTTCGTACTACCACTTGTCCCTACAACTAGTAGGGTGCAGTTCGATCGATAGTCAACCCCTTTCAAGCACACACCGTCTGTAGAGGCCATGGTGGAAGATATCGGTTGAAGCCGGTAGGCATGCCACCTGGTCCAGGGGCATGGGTATTTCCGGTTGAGACCGAGAGGGGAGGCCACCCCTTAGAGAGCGCGTTATAAATTTGATCCCATGCTACGCGAGGTTGCAGCCTCCCCACTTAGAGTTTTGCTTAACAAGTGTCATGGGTGATTCTAGACACGGGTAAGTTAAGCTGGTGTGTGCAAGTCAGGTGTGTTTTCAATTAAAAGACCGTAGACGGAATTAGTCCTGAAGGACTAAAGAAATCCGTTACTCGTGGGTAAAGAGTACACCCTCTGCAGAGATTAAACCTATTCGAATAGCCGTATCCTCGGTTAAGGATTCCAGTCTAGGATGGGTCAAGTATCGGTCTTAGTGTCAGTCTTTGGAGGAAGACTACTAAACCAGAACTTGGTTTATGATTCGTGACTTGTGATGATTCTGATGATTATTATTATGGACTAACCCCTTTTTTTATTGTTTGAATTATTCAAGATCCACAGGGCGGTTCTACCTCCTGGATATTCACCGTATTCATTTTATAAGCCCTTTATGTGGTGTCGCTCGACGCCCGGCGTAACATTTCTTACATTTATTTATAAGCCCTTTATGTGGTGTCGCTCAGATGCCCGACTGTGGCTTTGTTTCTGTTTATTTATAAGCCCTTTATGCGGTGTCGCTCAGACGACCGACTGTGGCATTGTTTCTGTTTATTTATAAGCCCTTTATGTGGTGTCGCTGAGACGCCTGACTGTGGCATGCTTATTATTTTATTTATAAGCCCTTTATGTGGTGTCGCTCAGACGCCCGACTGTGGCATGCTTGTTATTTATTTTATAAGCCCTTTATGTGGTGTCGCATAGATGCCCGACTGCGGCATTTTATTTCCACTTCATTATTTCATGCTCATATAAATAACCTGCTTGAATGCATAAAATACTTTTATTTATGACCGAAGACGTAATCTTGGGATATTTTAGTGCATGACTATCACTTATGTTATACCTGTATTCAAAATGTTTGCGAGTACATTCAAAGTAGTCACTGGCTTGTCCCTGGCTATTGTCTTGGCCAGATTTCTTGCGTGGAGAGGAGCGTGGCGATGAAAACCCCGGAACCTACGAAATGGTGATAGCAGCCTCGCGAAGATAGGAGTTAACCTGGTCAGCTGTTCCCTTGGGAAATGGAGTCCCATAGACGCTGATGAACCACAAACCACTTCCGCCATCAACCACTAGAAACCATTTGTTGTACTCATAGACCAGATGGTCTTGTACCACGTATCCTGTATTTTGCTTGGATTTTTTGTACCAAGTTGATGCCTCATCAGCTAACAGTAATCCTGGGGCTGGTGAGCATGGCGGCCATTTTTCTGGAATTTATTACCCGGAAGAACCGGTCGTGACACCGCCGGCATTCAAACAAAAATACCAAGGCCCGGGGCAACACGCAGGACCTGCGAGACGTATCGGAAAACACAGCAGGACATACAGGATCGATCTACGGATCACGGGGTCGCGTTTCAACGCTGCGATTTATGATCGCCACGCCGGATACACTAAAACAAATCCGGCGGGCGAATACAGCAGACAAGACTCGTATGAACTGCGTCGTGACATAGCCCGACAGAGGCGCTGTCGGTGTCAAAACCGGCGGATCTCGGGTAGGGGGTCCCGAATCGTGTGTCTAGGCGGATGGTAACAGGAGACAAGGGACACGATGTTTTTACCCGGTTCGGGCCCTCTCGATGGAGGTAATACCCTACTCCTGCTTGATTAATATTGATGATATGGGTAGTACAAGAGTAGATCTACCACGAGATCAGAGAGGTTAAACCCGAGAAGCTAGCCTATGGTATGATTGTTGTTCGTCCTGCGGACTAAAACCCTTCGGTTTATATAGACACCGAATATGGTTAGGGTTACACAGAGTCGGTTACAATGGTAGGAGATCTACATATCCGTATCGCCAAGCTTGCCTTCCACGCCAAGGAAAGTGCCATCCGGACACGGGACGAAGTCTTCAATCTTGTATCTTCATAGTCCAGAGTCCAGCCAACGGTGATAGTTGACTATCCGGACACCCCTAATCCAGGACTCCTCGGTAGCCCCTGAACCAGGCTTCAATGACGGCGAGTCCGGGCGCATATTGTCTTCGGCATTGCAAGGCGGGTTCCTCCTCCGAATACTTCATAGAAGATTTTGAACACAAGGATAGTGTCCGGCTCTGCAAAACAAGTTCCACATACTACCGTAGAGAGAATAACTTTTGCACAGATCTGCTGACGTATTCCGCGCGTGACATCACACCACGGCCAGGCCTTTATACGAATCGTTTTTGCTGTTCCACCTTAGTGCGTTTAGCGAGGCAGTTTCCTAGGCACGTCTTATCAAAGCGTAGATCATGCCCCCTTATTCCGGGATTCTCATCAATACGGACGTGGGTAACCCGACCGTGCCCGTTGGCACGCCTCCTCTATCGAAGGCGAGTCCCAATCGACCACGGGGAGGGCTCTTGGTATTCAACCTCTTTATAATGAGACCAAGGCCCTCTTCTTTTTTCCACCCTCCATCAAATTCGCCTCGCGCTTCGAGTTGTAACACCCAAAGCTTCAGATTTAGGCGCTTCGGACCTTCGACGATGTACGGCTCCGACCAGCTTGGCCGATGGATGTCTTCTTCCGTCACAGAAGAAGATCTGCTAAAGCTGCGAGACACCAGGTATCTAACCGGCGAGATTTCGCATTGGCTGCCTGCTCCAGGGCAGGTCATTCCCACTCCCGAGCCCGGCGAGAGCATGGTGTTCGTGTCTCACTTCCTTCGGGGTTTAGGCTTCCCGATGGATCCCTTTCTGCGGAGGCTCATGTTTTATTATGGGCTGGATTTCCATGACTTGAATCCGGAGTCCATCCTCCATATCTCGTCATTCATTACGTATGTGAAGCCTTCCGCCATATTACCCCTCACTTTGGATTGTGGCTCAAGACCTTCAAGGTGGAGTCGAAGATGATCGAGGGGCAACAAGCAGAGTGCGGAGGGGCGGTCATAAGCAAGTGTGCTGATGCTCCGTGGCCCGAGGGCTCTTTTCAAGAGGAGCTTGGTTTGTGGCAACGGGAGTGGTTTTATATCACCGCTCGGGGGCACCAAATGGGTGGCGCCACCCGCCTTCCGCTTAGGTTCACCACAGCGGCTGGCATCATGGGTCAACCGGGGGCTCGACTGGGGGCCGTCCAAGGACGTTCCTCTGTTGCAGGGCCGTATTCGAGACCTCCAAGAAAGAGAGATCAATCTGGTCGTGGCAATGCAGGTTATGCTGATTCGGCGCCTTCTGCCCTGCAAACGTCGCCCCCTCTATCTGTGGGAGTTTAATCTGGAGGGACCACGAGCTCTCCAACATTTTATGGGCGCGACGCCCAAGGAGATGTACAAACTGTTCTTCGGATCACAAGAGAAGTGTCCGGACTTGACCGAGGACGTAGGTCTAAGCTGCAATCACCCAGATACTCCAGTAAGTAACCCTGTAACCGGACAGGCTGTTCATTCATTTATCATATACTAGCACAAATGCACGTGCATTGCAACGGGTAAAAACTTTGACGTGGATTCAAATTTAATGAGAATTATGAAATGTTGCTCATTTTCAAATCGGCTCAGTGTGCCACTTCTTCTATCCAACTCTAACAAAGTTTGTATGAATATAGACAGAAGAAGGGAACATAATTCTAGAAACATATAGTTTACTTCATATTTTTCCTATTCCTCTTTTCTCGAGTAGCGGATATTACTCGCATTTGTAGTGATATAGTATAAAAATAATGTTATTGCCGTGATGTCTACCAGAGTTTCAGTAGAACAACAAAAAGAAAAAAAAGCCAGAATGAAGAATGGAGGGAAAAACTTGTGGAACTCACAAATTGTGGTTAATTCCCTCACTTCAGAACTGTTCAATTAAGTTTTCAAAAAATAGAGTTGTTCAATTAACACACTTGATTTTCTGTTTAAAATTAGATTAGTAACACAAAATCTTGAGCTTGAAATTAAAATAAAACAACACAGCGGAATGATTAATTTTCCCACAATCCCGTTTAAGTACACGAGTCATTTTTGTTTTGCGCCCATTAGTTTTCTAGATGGCATGCAGCGTGCAATGATGAGCCATGAAACAATCCCACTTTAGTTGTAGGAGTTTTTCTGTGCGACCGTTAAATATAATTTTCCACATTCCTGCTTTTCAATCAGGTCATGAAGTCAATTGTCCCACACAATCCCGCTTTAATCATAATAGTCCTGAAATTCATCCTTCATTTATGCCCAAGATATCCCTCAATTCCTTCATTTAAATAATACTCAAGCATCATGAAGCGTGCACATGTGCATCCTTCCTTTTATGTTCATGCCCAACACACATATCCCCAGCCTCTTTCTTATAATCTTCTCTGCTGTCACGGACAACTTTCTTGGTTTCTATTAATGCCCAAGACAGCCCGACCTTTATAAGGTTGTCCGCTCTGACGTTAATCTTGCTTAGGCAACTTGCTGGTCATACCGGAGAATTTCTACGTATATAAAGGGCTACAGATTGATCTAAACAAAAGATGTGGAACTAATCTAACATAAAATATGGATGCTCACCTAATCACCCCCAGTGCTATCTATTTTTTCCCACGCGGCTTGCGGCCCAGCAAAGCCCTAGCACTCTATTTTTCAAGCCCGGCGAAGCACTGCAGGTCATCGGTAGTACTATTCATTAGTATTGACGGCCCGCTCCAAACAGCATCATGCGCTGGTTCAATTGGCCGCACCCTTGGTAACGAAGTGGAGGTGTTGCGTTCGACTCCTGAGAGTACCAGGTATACGTGGCCTGGCTCTTTTTATTTTATTTTTAGTACCACCTCGCTTATACGTTTTAAATTCAAACTAAAAGCATAAATCCACAGGAAAAAAGCGCATTGTGACGGTGAACCCACGGAGTCAATCCGTGCTTTATTATTAGGGAAAGATATGCCCTTTAAGGGAGCCGCTTCTTGAACAGGAGTGGATAGCCAAGGCAAAGTTGATAAGGTGTCCGGCTCCACTCCCAGAGACCACGCCGGATCCCATGCTGACCAAGATGTTGAAGGCAGCCTTTTAAAGAAGGCGAAGGGGAGCGAGGAAGCAAGCGCCTCCATGAAGGAGGCTTTCAAGGAAGAAGGATCGAGGATCCTCCCTTCAAGGGGAGAAGAGGACCGCTTCAAGACCCAGCCAAGGCCTCAAAGCAGGGAAAGAAGTCTTCGTCCTGAAAGTCCGTGGCGGGAAGTATCCCAGCCGCACTATTTCCCCAAGGGATCAGCCCTCCAATGAGCCGTAAGTAAAAAGAAGGGGTCCTGTGAATAAAGAAAATCCCTGTATTTATTTCTGAAGATAACCGAAATTGTACCTTGTACTTCGGATCTCAGCCCTTTTCAGCAGAGCTCGTCTTCGGGGGATCTTCATCCGGAGATGGTAGGGAGCGAAACGCCTCCACCTATCGCGCCTTCGTGCGAGGCGGGCGACCCTGAAGTGTCGTCACGGAGAGTTTCCCCGAGTCCGGCGGGGCCGGACGGTCCGGCGCCAACTGGCGTGCGGTCGGAGGAGCTGAAGGACCTGCTTGGGCGAGCGTACATCTCCGAAGATCACCGTGCGCTAATGGCTACGGTAATTGAAAGAATTGCATCCGCTGAGAGCGGATTGCATGAAGCCGCCAGAAGTTTACTGACGGGGTTTGAGGTCTGAAAAAAATGATGTACCTTCGGCGATTATGCATATAGAATGCGCCTGTATAGATAGTAGCCCACGAGACTCGGTATGCCGTCTGGCCCAGCGGCGTGGCGAGGATCATAATCTCGATACTAACATGTCGTCGTTCCAATGTAGGTGGCGAGGCGTCCGGTGGCTAAGCGGATCGATGAATTTGCCGAACTAAAGCGGCAACTTGACAAAGGCGAATCACGAACATCGCTATTTGGTCAATAAACGGTTTGACGAGTCCCAAGGTATACGACTTCTCCGCGGACACCTGGTAAGGGAGCTTGACGCCCATGCCTTACTACTTGTATGCTTTGATGCAGACGGTGCCGCTGCTGTAGAGAGGCTGCGGGCGGAACTTGCCCGAGCTAAAGAGCAAGCCCGAAAGAGTAATGCGGCCGCTTTAAAGGATGCCGAAGAGCTGAAAGCTGAACGGGCTGCTCACTGCCGAAGCAAAGAGGAAATGGATGATTTGGCCCTAAAACTGAAGAATACTACCGACCGCTGCGAGGTTCTTGAAAAAGAACGTCAAGCGGAACAAGAGGACCTAAAAAAGGCCACCGCCGAATCCAAGGATGCCTGTTCCGCTATGAGAGCTGCCAAGGAGGAGCTGAGTCGGGCCGGGATATTGTGGCTGGAAAACCGTTTACTGAGGAGGAAATATCACGGATCCGAAGTATGCTCGATTGGACAAGCTGTGGAGTTCGGAGGATGCTTATCTGGACTTAGCGGCGAAGCGCCATGGACGCGATTGAGGACTTCCGAGGCGGAAGGGGCACGAAGGAAGAGCTATTTTGGTCGCAATTCCATAGTCCGGGCGTCCTCTTCCATTGACCGATCGGTTGGCGAATGGGCCGAGCTGAATCGATTATCCGGACTTTCCATGAAGCATGTCATGACTCATTTGTGGCCGCGGACCCAGCCGAAGAGTTATTTTGGCTTAGTGCAGCGGTTCCTTGGTGCGGTAGCGCGTATCGACGCAATGAAGCGGTCGGCGTGTATTGAGGGGGCGCGGATGGCTCTTGCCCGTGTCAAGGCATACTGGGCCACCGATATTGCGTCCCCAGATTTGGACGACAGCTGAGTACCAGTCGAGCGCTATTTTGAGGAAGTTCTTCCAGGTGCTCGTTTAATAGAGACGCAGTGCTCAAAGGATGTTATGTTTGAATGACATGTATAATTTTATGAAACAACGTTTCAATTTAATGTAAGAGATTTTTATACTTGTGCCTTCATGTAGAAAACTACCTCTTGTGCGGCCGTTGATGTATATATGTATATAACCTGAAAGATGGCAGTCTTCGGCTTCAGCCC
This sequence comes from Aegilops bicornis, assembly GCA_021605145.1. Classification (NCBI taxonomy): domain Eukaryota; kingdom Viridiplantae; phylum Streptophyta; class Magnoliopsida; order Poales; family Poaceae; genus Aegilops; species Aegilops bicornis. The sequence continues at coordinate 543,796,218 of CM038672.1, forward strand.
CCATGCACATAGTGCGGGGGTGTTTGCAAAGAAGTCGCGCTTTCACACTTAATCCAACGTCTTGGTCCTATAAAGGAGGTGGTAGCGTAGCAAACTAGGCAACCGGACTATAATGCTTTATCACTTTCACTTAGCCATAGGAGTTCGATGGTGGGGCTACTATATAGCCCATAGGGGCACCGCACTCTCCCGAATTCGGGGTGCGTATGTGCCTGACCGAAAAAAAGGTCCTTCGCTAATGCGGAGGAATTCTAAACATTCCGGTGAGTCATCGAGTGGTTGACCAGTCTCTCGATATATAATGATAGTCAGTTTTAGCTTTCTCTCTTGAGGTGCTTTCGCCCGGCGAACCGGGGCACAATCGCAGATAGTTCTCCACAGTGCCGCGTTAGCCGATAGAACGGAACATAAGGCAGCAAAACACAGGAGCCAGGCAAACCCAACATTTGACCAAAGCCATGATTCGGGGCTGATGCATATAAGGCCAAACTCGAGACGTCGAACACTCCCTAAGGTATTCGGTCTTTTATAAAGCGGGCCGAACAATGCCCTTGGTAACAAGCCCCTGGTGTCCAGGTACGTGCAAACTTCTGACGTGGCTGATGCCAAGACGCCAGCATCCTCCTCGGTTATAATAAGAGACCGGGGGATGAGTAACAACAAGAGACAGTGAAAAAGGTTTACGCAGGGTCTTAATCTAAAAAGAATCCTTGCAACGGGTCCTTCTTTGCTGCGTCTGCGCTTTGTGTCTCCGTTGTGCCATATCCTCGACGGGTATAGCACGACGTTCATCACAGTAAAAGAGAGGAACTTAGTTTGAAAAGATCGCGCTAAAATGTAATTTTAAATAAAATAGAGTATGATTCAAAAATGAGTAAAATTGAGCTTTATTGTCTCTTATTGTACATGCGTGGAGCCCCTTGTAAGAAGTGCAGCGGCTAGTAAGCATCATGTTTATTTATGCGGACTCGCCTAACCGTGTCCATGATGCGAACGACCTGCTTTAGACGCTTTTGGCCAGCAAGGCCGTATTAGTGTGAGGCTATTAAGGCAGTCTCACATTCTTTCCTTGAGGGACACGCGCGGCTTCCCTTTAATGAAATGATGCCTCATGGGTCGGGCATTTTAAGTTTAAGAGATGCATAATGCGGTATTGCATTAAAGCGGTAGCTTCAGCGTCCCAAAGAGTGTTTGATGGCTACTTTTAAATGGGGCGATGTGGAAGACCAACTTTTCCCGGCGGAAGTTGTCGGGTGAGCCAACATAACTTCCAATAGTAGGGAGCCCGTACAATGGGCATATGTGCACAGCATTCTTCCTTGGAAGGAAGTGTTGCTATGGCTAATCCTGTTTGGGTTTATCCCCATGTTGCGGATTGTGTCCCGACATAGCAGGTTTAAATCACTGTCATTTGTCCATTAGGACTTGCGTAAATTGAAGACCGTCGATTATAGGTTCTAGTATCAAGGCAGTCCATCCTGCGTTCCGGATACTTTCAGAGTAGTCCTGATGGTCGAAGGTAATTGGTTTTGACAACCAGTGTTGGGACTCCACCGGGGTAGATTGTGCGGCGTGTAATTCAGTGGGTGCCGCTCTGTTTTCCCCTTTTGTTACTTGAAGTAAGTTGACCTCTTGTGGGAAATTCTTTTGTTTTCCGGGGCTCTGCTTGTGGTGCTCGTCATCATCCTCACTTGGTGTGTCGAGCCCCTTGTGTTCGGCGTTGAGTCTGCCAGACTGCTTGAAGACCCAACAATCTCTGTGGGTATGGTTTGCAGGCTTCCCGGGAGTACTGTGGATTTGGCATATCTTGTCCAAGATTTTGTTTAAGTTGGATAGCTCATCGCTATTGTCCTTAAGGGGCAGTTTTTTATTGTTCTGCCGTGAGCTTTTGAATCCGGCGTTGACTACCGCTCTTTGGACCGTTCCCTTAATCCGCGCTGGTCCTTGCTGCGTCATGGTTTCCCATTCCCATCCACGACTTCGGATGTACTTGGGTCATTTGGTACTGCATCTTGCTAGCCGACTATCCTCTCCAGCATAAGCGGGTCATGAGGCTTGTTAGTGCGGCCATTGTTTTCGGCTTTTCCTGGCCAAGGTGTCTGGCGAGCCATTCGTCTCGGACGTTGTGTTTAAAAGCTGCTAAGGCTTCGGCGTCCGGACAATCGACTATTTGGTTCTTTTTGGTGAGGAACCTGTTCTAGAATTTTTGAGCTGACTCCCCGGGCTGTTGGGTTATGTGACTTAGATCGTCTGCGTCCGGAGGTCGGACATAGGTTCCCTGGAAATTGGCCCGAAAAGCATCCTCAAGCTCTTCCCAACTACCAATGGTGTTTTCAGGGAGGCTTTTAAGCCAATGCAGGGCTGGCGCTTTGAGCTTGAGGGGTAGGTATTTTATGGCGTGGAGATCATCTCCTCTAGCCATGTGTATGTGGAGGATATAATCCTCAATCCAGACTCCAGGGTATGTCGTTCCGTCGTATGCCTCTATGTTTACGGGCTTGAATCCGCCGAAATTCATGATCCAGAACCTCATCGGTGAAACATAGAGGGTGCGCGGCGCCCCTGTATTTGGGTGTGCCGTGATGTTCGGATATTTGACGTGTTGTATTGCTCGCGAGAACTTGTTTCCTTGGCCCGTAGATAGATCTAACTGGGCCATCCTTTTGGTCTTGAATCCTTATGCGGATCGCGTGCGGCTTATGTGCGGCGCCGCTTGCGCTCTCGTTTGCCATGTGGTCGTCTATCCGACCCGTTGGCCTCTTTGTTTTTGATCGTGGGGGCTCTCGGCCTCCTCATCGAATTCAGGCGATGGTTGCGCTTTGGGTAGCTCTTTGCTTGGCGGTACATCGCCATATTTGTCTGTAGTGTTGAGTAATTTACTCCATCTCATTCGGGTCGTCTTCCGCTGTTACGAGCCTCTGTTTACCTTTTTCAAGCTAAGCGCGATGTGAGGAGCTCTTTGTGGAGGTTCTTCTGATCCAATGACGCGTCCGGCGTGAGATCGACCGGACTGTTGTCCTTGCCGGGGACGGGTTGTTTGTCCAAGTTGGCTAGTTCGGATGGTTGCTCAATGGCATGTTTGTCGTCGGCCAGCTCACCCTGCTCTATGGCTGGGTCTGTGTGGGTGCTATCTTTGTCGTGGTGGGGTTTTGAGCGGCGCTTACGCCGCCTCTTTGACTGCTTCCCGAGGGAATTTTCTTTCGCCGTCTAAATGGTTCCTCGTTATTGCTTCCCTTAGGTGGGTCCACCATATATATATAAATGAAGTTGAGGTGGCCATCCGATTGCCACTGTAGCTGGTTCTTCTTGATCATCTCCGGCGTCGTCGTCCATGTCGTCGATGTCCTCGGAGTCGAAGTCGAGCATGTCTGTTAAGTCATCGACAATGGCTACAAAGTGGGTGGTGGGTGGGCGTTGAATTTCTTCATCGTCCGAATCCCAACCTTCCTGACCGTATTTTGGCCAGGGCTCCCCTGAAAAAGAGAGAGACTTTAATGAGTTCAAGATATCGCCAAAGGGAGAGTGATGAAAGATGTCCGCGGCGATGAACTCCATAACCGGCGCCCAATCGGATTCGACTGGTAGGGGTGCGGGAGGTTCGGAGTCCGGAAAGGAGTCCGGCACCTGGGAGTCACGAGCATTGCAAAGGACAGGGATGGTGTTCGGCTCAATCGCCGTAGAGATTTCAGCCCCCGAGGCGGTGTCCAACCAACCGTCCTCGATCGTGAAACCGCTCGAATTAAGGGTCGAAGCGGGCCGGTGCGGCCTCCGAGGCACCGTTCGTGGCAGAGCTAGATCGTACCCATTGAGACAGTGCGGCACGCTCGGTTGTGGCTCGAATCCGTCGAAGATCAAGTCTCCACGGACATCGGCCGTTTAGTTCAAGCTCCCAAATCTTACCTGATGGCCAGGGGCGTAGCTTTCGATCTGCTCCAGATGGCCTAGCGAATTGGCCGGGGAGAAAAGTCTCACCCTGGACTGCATCGTTGCTGATGATTGAAGGAGCCATCGGGCCTATAGGTGACGACACAGAGGAACTCTCAATGAAAGCACCAATGTCGGTGTCAAAACCGACGGATCTCGGGTAGGGGTCCCGAACTGTGCGTCTAGGCGGATGGTAACAGGAGACAAGGGACACGATGTTTTTACCCAGGTTCAGGCCCTCTCGATGGAGGTAATACCCTACTCCTTCTTGATTAATATTGATGATATGGGTAGTACAAGAGTAGATCTACCACGAGATCAGAGAGGCCAAACCCTAGAAGCTAGCCTATGGTATGTTGTTGTTCGTCCTACGGACTAAAACCCTTCGGTTTATATAGACACCGAATAGGGTTAGGGTTACACAGAGTCGGTTACAATGGTAGGAGATCTACATATCCGTATCGCCAAGCTTGCCTTCCACGCCAAGGAAAGTCCCATCCGGACACGGGACGAAGTCTTCAATCTTGTATCTTCATAGTCCAGGAGTCCGGCCAACGGTGATAGTTCGGCTATCCGGACACCCCCTAATCCAGGACTCCCTCAGCGCCGCACACCCCCTATGCTTCACCGATGAAGTAATGGATCACGAATTCCTAGAAGGGTTTAAACCCGTAAACATTGAATCATATGATGGTACCACAGACCCTGCGGTCTGGATAGAAGACTTCTTCCTCCACATACACATGGCCCGTAGGGATGATTTACATGCCATCAAGTATCTCCCGCTAAAACTCAAAGGGCCGGCTCGGCATTGGCTCAATAGCTTGCCGGTAAACTCCATCGGAAGTTGGGAGAGCCTGGCAGACGCATTCCTGGACAATTTCCAGGGCACTTATGTGCGACCGCCAGATGCTCACGATTTATGTCATATAACTCTGCAGCCAGGGGAATTGGCCAGGAAATTCTGGACCCGGTTCCTAACTAAGAAGAACCAAATTGTCGACTGTCCGGATGCAGAGGCCTTAGCGGCATTTAAGCATAACATCCGTGATTAATGGCTCGCCCGGCACCTCTGCCAAGAGAAGCCAAAATCCATGGCAGCCCTCACGACGCTTATGACCCGCTTTTGCGCGGGCGAAGATAGCTGGTTGGCTCGTAGTAATAATACAACAAGCAAACCTGGAACATCAGAGGCCAGGGATAGCAACGACAAACCACGACGCAACAAACACAAGCGCCCCAAATATGGTGAGAACACCGAAGAAAAGACAGTTAATGCCGGATTAGGGGCTCAAAGTCCGGTCAGTGGAAAGGGCCACTCAAAAATAAAAATTCGGGTCCATCCAGTCTGGACCGCATACTCGATCGCCAATGCCAAATTCATGGCACCCCAGGAACGCCAGCCACCCATACAAACAGAGAAAGCTAGGTCTTCAAACAAGCCGGCAGGGCAGGCACCGAAAACAGAGAAGGGGGGTCTCAAAGCGATAATGGCAACGAAGAGCCCAGATCACCGAACACAGGAGGACAAAAGAAATTTCCCCCGCATATTCAATCGGTGACTGTGGTAAACACCACCCAAATTCCCAACTCGGACTGGATATGCAACCTTAGGGATGCCGACTTAACGGAACTAGTCGTCCCACCATATAAACTAGGGCCGGTCACCTTCAACCGCACGGATCGTCCAGTTATGGCCAATCAAGGCAATCCAGCCGCACTAGTCCTCGACCCAATAATTGACGGGTTCCACCTCACACGAGTCCTTATGGGCCGGAGGCGTGATCTAAATCTGCTTTACCAGGAAACAGTGCGCAAGATGGGCATCGATCATTCGATGATCAATCCCAATAAAGCCAGTTTCAGAGGCATTATACCAGGTGTGGAAGCCAGCTGTACAGGCTCCATTGCCCTTGAGGTAGCCTTCGGATCACCAGAAAATTACTGCACCGAAGAGTTAATCTTCAAAATCGTCCCTTTCCGCAGTGATTATCAGGCACTGCTCGGACGAACCGTGTTCTCTCGATTCAACGTGGTGCCACAATATGCCTACTGTAAGCTCAAGACGCCCGGTCCATGCGGCGTCATCACGGTTAATGGAAAGGCCGAACCTTCCCTCGGCACCAACAAGTACACCACTGCCTTAACAGCAGAAGCAACGAGCAGCACCTTGCAACCGAACCTCGAGTCGACGTCCAGGCTCCCGGACACCATCAAGGGACTCTGAACTACTTCACAGAAGGATAGCCCGACTCGTCCAGAGCTTGATTCAACGCTCCGGTGAAGGCTAGGACAGGCCATACTCGGCGGCTCAACCACTCTCTGGCACGCAAACATGTTTTACATTTCCTTCGCAGGTTCACCTCTGCGCCGACCAGGACGGGCAATACGGAGCCAGCTAGAACGCGCAAGGGAATCCTTATACATTCCCCGCAATGACCATCCGGCTATACTCCGGATCCGCACTCAGCTTCTTCCCCCCTGGTCTCAGCGGGTTCTGCAGTCATATTCCTTTTTTTATCACATTACCTGTACTCATACGCATAGACGTACGATTCAAATACAACATGTGGATTTATATGACGCTTACTTGCTGTTATTTATTATTGAAATTCTTATGTCAAGTGGCATCCGTACACAGTGATAGTTAAAACATGCCAGGGGCTTCGTTTTACCCAGAACACGGCAATAAAGTCCGAAGACCTTCACGGAAGATCGGCACCCCGAACCAATAGCATTATATGCATCAGCTCCGAATCATGTCTTGGGTCAATAGTTGGGTTTGCCCGGCTCCCATGTTTTGGTAATATCAAATCGAATCTCAATTAAGAACCAATTCAAAAAATATCTAAAAAAGACCTAAAGTTAATGATTTATGCTCTCCTCTTATAGATAGGACGAACAAAGAACAAAGTTTTTCGATCACTTACTTCGCTCGCCCTTTTTTGAAGCTTCGGACTCATATTGTTCATGGGTTGAGAGCGGGAGTTGAACTCTAATCCACCTCCTCTTTAGAAAAATGAGAGCTGCTCTACGAAAGCTGCCCTTGTGTGGTAGAACCAGGTCTTCCACCGGGCGGTCAGCCAAGTACTGAAGCCCCTATCTTTTCTCCTCCCGGGGTTTCCACAATTGAAGAAAAAAGTACAGGTCAAAGAAAGTCCCTCGCGTAAATTGCTTTGAATAGGTAAATCAATCATTTGTCAATTCAAGGTTAGGGCTCGGTTTCCGGTTGACTTTTCGAATCCTATCCTAAATTATGTCTCCTATTTCTATGAAGGGATTATTCTACTATTGATCAATAATCATAGTGGAATCAAGGGTACAGAGTCAAAAAGGGATTGATGGATCGGTTTTTCTTCCAATCAGGTGCTTATAGAGCCCCCCGTGATGTCTTCCGAACACCAGGGGTTGCGCCTACCTTCCTATAGCTCCTATGGCTAAGTGAGAGTGATAAAGCCTTATAGTCTGATTGCCTGGTTCATTGTGTTGAACACCTCCTTCGAAGGACCCAAAACTGGGATAAAGAGTGATCAGGTTTATCCCGAACACCCCCGTACTTCTTACGTGGGGGCAGAAGCCGACTACTGGCCAACTCTCAGGATTAATATATAAAACGGCCGCGCAGGAGGTTAAACTTTTACATAACAAGCAATAAATAATATAAATGACCTTGTTCAAACATTACAAAGGATAACATGATTTGCATTCATGGAAATATAATGTCCTTGGTACATAGCTCCGCTGCAAGGTAGGATCCTTTCCGGACACTCCAATAATATAATTCGGGCTTGCGGTGCTCCTTCCCCTCTGGCGGTCCTTCGGTCATCAGCTTTTCAGCATCCATCTTCCCCCAGTGCATCTTTGCACGGGCGAAGGCCATTCGCGCACCTTCTATACAGACTGACCGCTTGATGACATCAACTCGAGGGCAGGCACTCACAAGCCGCTTCACGACCCCGAAGTAGCTGCTTGGAATCGGCTCGGTGGGCCATAGCCAGATAATCATATCCTTCATGGCCAGTTCCGCCGCCTTATGCAGTTCGATCAGCTGTTTCAGTTGATCGACAAAGGGCACCGGATAATTGATTGCCAAATCTGCGACCGTAAGAGCTTATCCGCGATGTTCCTTTTTATTTCGGTAGAATTGGGCGGCATCTGATATGTTGCGGGGCAGCTCGGCAAATACCCCTGAGAAATCCGAATTCAAAATTAGAAACATAATTTTCCCCTCAAATACTTGCTTTACATGGAAAAAGCCTTACCCGCTGCGATCTTTCTCGCCTCTTGGATCCCCTGCAGGGCGCTTTGGGTTTCACCCCGGGCATTGCTCGTGGCCTGATGCACCTTGGTGAGTTCGGATTCTTTCTCCGTTAAACTCTGCTCCAAGGTCTCGCATTTCCTCACGGCCTCTTGCAGCTCCTGCTCAGCTTTAATAACCCTGGCCTCGTGCTTCTCGCGAAGAGCATGCTCTGTGGCTGCCTTTTTCTCGGCCTCGGCCACAGCCTTCTTAAGAGCCTCGATTTTGGTCACCATCCCTAGCGCAAATCATGAAGCTTATTTCATCACACTAAAAATTCATTCGCAATAAACGCGAACAAGACTTGTGCATACCTTGTTTATCTCCCAACTGCATTTTCAACTAGCCAAGTTCTTCTTTGGCCTGCTCCAGACTTTGATTCAGTCCGGAGATCTCTGCAGTATGAGAGGCAGCAGCCGCTACAGACGCCTGCTTATAACAGAAGAGGAAAAGATGTCATTCAATGATTCTTCCTGCGAACATTAATTTAATCCCCTGTCCGGTTCTTTTTTTACCGAACAGTGTATCAGGGGCTACTATCCATACCATGACACTCTTCGAAACCTCATAAACACTACAAAAAAATACAGTTCCGTGATGATACGTGTTTGTCACAGTAGGTCGCATTTTTTGTCATGCATGTACATCCATGACGATTTTATGACAGAATCAAGATAGTCATACATGTGTTGTCGTAGAAGTGTTCCATGACATTACCAGAATTATCATCACGGAAGTGTCCACTTCCATGACGATAAGTCGCGCGTCACATAAGTGCTTTCGTCAAGGGTGACCGACACGTGGCATCCACCATAACGGAACGCCGTTAAGACATCTGGTCGGGTTTTGGATCCGATAACCCGTTAATAGCCCCGACAAATGTGGATTTTCCACGTGTAAAATCATCATTGGCTGGAGGAAACACGTGTCAGCTCACCGTTGGGACAGATGTCATCCGCTCATTGGACCGAAGGCGCCTATGATAGGGCGACACGTGGCACGGCCCAACAGAGGCCCATTCTGTGAAAAGGCGGCCCGTTTGACTTGGTCAAAGGTGGCGGGCCGCCCACTGAAGCCTGTTAACGGCATGTTCGCATATAGCCCATTTACAGCCCACTAACCCAGGGCCCATTACGCCCTATCCGAATTAGGCCCAGTAGCGTCATCTGGGCCGTCCAATATGATTCCAGCCCATTTTAACTTCCGGCCCATGTGTGGCACATGACTTCTTTCGGCCTATATGAGGCCCTCTGTAATTCTTGGCCCATTAACGACCCGTGGTGAAACTGGCCCGTAATGAACAGTTCATCACCTTATGCCCATTAACGCCCGTTATTCTATTGGGCCGTTTCCAGCCCAAGTTATCTTTCGGCCTTCTCAGGGCCCATTGATTCTTGGGCTCATTTGCAGCATTCGGTTACATACGGCCTGTTACTGTCATTTTCTGCTTGTGGGCCAAATTCAGCCCGTCGTTACAGTCGGCTCGTTTGCGAACCGTTAATACGTTGGGCTGTTTTTCATGTAAAAAAACCCGTTGGGCTGTTTTCATAGAGTTATCAAATACGGTGTATTAGCGGCCCGTTATGGTCCACGAATTATACGGCCCATGATTGGCGAAATGATGATTTGCCCCGTGGAAGGCCCATGGATCTACGACCCGTATGAGGCCCATGGATCTATGGCCCGTAGAAGGCCCATGGGTCGTACGACCCGTAGAAGGCCCATGGACCCCACAGCCCGTAGAAGGCCCATGGACCCTAAGGCCCGTATAGAAGGCCAATGGACCCTACGGCCCGTATAGAAGGCCAATGGATCCTATGGCCGGAAGAAGGCCCATGGATCATACGGCCTGGAGGAGGCCCATGGTAACAACAGTCCGTGTGTTGCCATGATTATTTTGGCCTAGTTACCAAAAATAGGCTAGTGTGGCCACTAAAAAAGCACACACAAAAAAGAACTGCAGTGACTACAAGCAAACAACTAAACAAGACAATAAGGAAATAAATAAGCAAGCAATTAACGCTAGCCTATTACTGCTATTACACATATTACATCCACTGGGCATCAAAGTTCGCCACCAGAGCAAATATAGGGAACAAAGTAGCATATTACATACACTGGCCGTCAAAATTAGCCACCAGTGCAAATAAACATGGCAGCAATACAAGAGCATAACTGAAACAACTTCAGAAGAGCTCAAGAAACGTTATCTTGGGTATCCACCATGCTGGCAATAAGCTTAGCAAGCCGATTAGCTTTGTCCTGTTTGGCGCTAAAATCCTCCAACGCTTGCTGTTGCACCAGAAAGTATGCATCTGAATGCTCCAGGGACTTCCGCAGTCCTTCCACTTCTTGTGGCAGCACAGATGATCGATGTCTTTCAGCTGATAGTTGAGACTCAAGAAATCGAACTTATTCAGACAGTGAGTTTGAATAGCTTGTGCAAGCGGTAGTGGCCAGTAACTCGAACACTAAACCAAGACAAGACTTTGGGGTTGTCTCGCTGTCTCCAAGATAGTCTTCCTTAGCTATTTTATCAGCTTTGTTGGAGACCAACAAGGATGTGTCACTATCCTGAACCTTATCTGCATTACTTCCTTTAACATTGCTTAATAAGGCATTCTTCCCCAATATTCTGTCAGCATTCTAAAAGAAGAAACAAGCAGGCACATAACAAGTTTATGATGTACTAGTATATGAAACTCATTTCGGTGAACCAGTTATTAGTAAGGTGGACAGGATTAAACTAGCAATTCTTCTATTGCCAAGTACTAGTACATAATAAAAGCATCAAACAAACATATATCTGTGTCCTATGGTCACTGCATTGTCTTGCCAAATCAAAATAGAGACACCGTTCAAATCATATCAGTTCAAGACAAAGCAGCAGTGAAAGAATACAAAGCGTGGGAAACTACACGGCACAACAAGATTTCAGATGGGTACCACGGGTCTACATGTACAACAACACTATTGGCTCTGTTGTGATGCTAGTAATGTGCATATTATGAAAGTCAACTGTATACACAATTGAAATTGAAATCAAAAGAGCTATTGATAAGAGCAAACCTGTTAAAGAAACATGCGTGAACATACCTGCTGTGCCATTGGAGTTTCGATTGGATCCTTCAGTTTAAAAATAAGTTTGTATCAGTAAATATAGTGATACAAGAGCAAAGCAATCATAGTTAAAAAGGCGCGCCTAGGCTCTAGGCGTTGGCAAAACGCATTATGCATAACTACGCTCAATATGTGCATAACTACGCATAAGCATGCGCTTTGGTCAGTAAAGTGCAAGGTGGTGGCAAAACGCACAATTAACGCCTAGCACTTTTTTGAACTATGATAGCAATGGAATCTTAAATTAGAACAGTTGTTCTTCAGGTTCAGGCACTTGTTCTACATGAACAAAGTACAATAAGACGCAATAATATAATACTTAAAAAATTGAAAATGAGCTCATAGACCTTACCACATTCTTTGTTCGGGACCAGTACAGAACAAGGCGTTCCCAGTCATCGTCCAGTAAATGTGTCTCAGGAAAATGTAAGGGAATTTGATGAGTTTCTTTGCCGGTGAAGTACGTTTTCTTCAGGTAATTCCGATGCTGCCACCAAGCATTCTTGAATATAGCAGAGGTATTAGCATAGGTTACTTCATTCTGAGTTTCCAAATTGGTCCTTCTCTATAGAGAAAATTGGGAAAATTTGATGTATTATACCCATCATGGAGGTAGGATGTATGGGACGAAGCAAAGTAATTGCCATGAATAACATTACTTACACATAACTCCTGGACAAACAGTTGCAACTGGCATTTTCCTTCATCTTCAGTATAATATTTACAAGATGGGAAGATACGCACATACGATTTAAGCACATCAAATGGGATATATGCTAAACTACGACTAGCTGGTTGTGCTTCCTCCACAGGAATAGGCGTACCAACTGGTGGAGTTGGGGTTCGCCGTGATAGTACTGGCCCTTTGGGCACTGGAGCTGCCTTACTAACTGCTCTTGTTTGGGAGCTCTGTGGTGGAGATGGTCCTGTGTCAACAGGAACTCGGTTACTATCGGCTGGGGTTGGGGTTAGATTGGGTGAAGCTGGTTCTCTGTCCATCGCAGTAGGGGTACAATCTGCGAGAGTTTGGGTTATGTGTGGTAGGGCTGGTTCTTGTGCATGTACAAGCAGAGTGCTATGTCCACCAAGAGGTAGCACTATTTTATTTGAAGACCGTGTTTTTAGTCCGCTAGATACTGGCATCACCCCCTCCAATTCAAATGGCTGATAAACAGGAAATATAGTTGAATGTACAGACATTGTATGATAGACAGATGCAATAGATATTGTGGAAAAAGAGGGCATGAAATAGTTGACATGTATATTGTTTAACTAAAACGGATAGCATGACATAATTTCACAAATATGATGTCTATCTAAACTGGATAGCATAGCATAACATAATTCAAAGATATGATGAATAACTAAATAGGATCGCATGACATAATTCACCTACATGTTATCTAAGTAATCAGGATCGCATCATTTAATTAACATATGTGATTTATATGCTAAATAGAGGGCATTCGATATGATGTCTGAACTAAGAACATGGTGTTGAATATTGTGTATATGATGTCTAAACTATGCAATGCAAGACACCGTATGCATGATATGAGCAGTATAACCATGCCAAGTTAGAGCATATACCTCAGTGGAGGAATAGGACTGGTCATCTATCTCTGAATCCATCTCTGAGGAGCTATCGGGACCCAACAAGAGATCTGCTTCGACAGGTAGCGCTGTCTGCTCTGAAGGCCTTGTTTTCACTCCAGATTTTTCCATGTCCCACCCAAATGGCTGATTCACAGGAAGATTAGTTTAATGTACAAACATTATCGACAAATGGAAATGTAATGAAGAAAAGGATGGGCAAAATATCATTCAAATATATGATGCTTGGTTAAACACGATGGCATTGCACATTTGACATATATTATGGCTGGCTAAAAGACATGAGACTGCATAATTCCCATATATGATATAGAAACTAAACAGGTGGCATTACAGAACATGTCTAAACTAAGCAGATGACATATATTATGTCAAAAGTAGGCACTGCAAGGCAACATATGCATGATATGACTAAAATCATCATGCCAATGTAGAGAAAACACCTTGGGGGGTAAAATAGGAGTGGTCAGCGGCGTCTGAATCCGCCTCAGAACAGATATCTTCCTCTGGATTACAATCTGGAGCGGGGTGGGAGGGTTTTCCATTGAACCCACCATGGAGCGATGTCTGCATGACATTGTATTGCCGCGCAAAACTGTTCTCTTTTTCTCTACATGTTCAGCATGACTGTGTACAATATCTGACATACATATGAAAAAATATGGTGAGATTGTGTAAGGAGAGCATGCAGAAATTTAGAGTGATGGTAACAACCAGTGGATGGATCCAAAAATAATGATAGTAGGCTGATGATTCCTTTAAATTAATAAAAAGACAGATGATGATTGCTTCACTATTTGTTTCCCACCCAAGATGAACAACATAGGCATACCCTAGGTGAACCAGATATTAGACAAACATAATATTCATTGCTTCCTCGACATGTGCTCCACAACTAATTTAGAACTCAAATTTGACCATTAATTTGGACCTGACTTGGGAGTCCAAGAGCTAAACAGGACGATAAAGTAGTAGGTAAGCTTAAGCAATGCATAACATAAGCAGAAACAAAAGAGTGCAACCTCTCTTGGTGACCCGTGTACTCCTCAGGTTCATCTGCTGAGTCGATGATGGTGATGCCGTTGCGGTGGGTGCCGACGGAAGGGAAGGAGATATGAGGCGGCGAAAGACGGTCAGGAGTCATGATGTCTGGTTTGTTGGATGCTTCTGTTGATGGAGAAGCTCAGGTGAGGTGGACGATGTCACGGCAGGAGCAGGACAAACCACACAAAGTTCCCTTCGACACGTACCTGTAATTGAAGTAATTCTGTAAGGGCTCATTTGGCTTGCATGATTCTTAAAACGCAGGGATAGGAAAAGCACCGGAATAGGATAGGAAAATGCACATGGTAAACAGAGCATTTGCAAACACAGGATTTCATCAACTTGGGTGTTTGGTTTACGAGGAATTGGAAGAAGCGGAGGAATGCAAAGAAACATGGCCAAAATGAAGTGAAACCATATGAAAGCGTGTATAGTTAGAATGTTATTACGGCACTAATGCACTTGGTCTTGTTTTCATGCATTGGATTTTGAAAAGTAGGTCCGGTGGATGTTTTGCTTCATTCCTTTCAACAAAATGCATGAATAATTGAATAGTAGAGTGCCATTGGAAAATTCCCTATTGCTATGTTTTTTTTCTGTTGAACCAAAATAGCCCTAATGGATCGGCGTGAATGTATAGTAATAAGTGATGCAACAAGTGTACAACCTCTTTGCCGTAGTCGTGTCGACCTCGGCATCATTGGGTTGGTCATTGAAGCGGTTGAGGCGAAGGTGGTTGTCTCGAGGTGTGGAGGAAGATCTGAGGAATTTGTAGGACGGCGTCCGAGCCTTTTCATTGTGATGGATCGTTCTGTCGTTGGAGCAGCTCCGGTGAGCCGTAAGACGTCAAGGCTGAAGCAGCACAAGACAGACATCATCAATCTCAAGTGGGATTCAAATAGCATCTCCAATAGATGATGTAAAATCAACATCACCAAAAACCACCTGACTACAACAGATGAGGTAAAAACTGTTGACTCCGAACTTAACTGTCGAAACTGAAATTTACTGTGGAATCTGAATGCTACATTCGAAACTGAATGCAATGGTAGCAGAGAGGCACTTGACATGTAGTTTAGGGAGGGCATGAAGTTCATCTTCAACCTGCACCCCCCTGAGCCGCCACCACCGGCCGCCCGCCCAGCCGCCTCGCCACGCCCAAAAAACTTCGCCACCGCCGCCCCGGCCAGCCCTCTAGGCCCCCGCCCCCACCCTGAACCCTAAGATAGATAGTGGGGTACCTCTCTGGCGAGCCCCCGTCCCCGGTGCGGGTGGTTCTTCCTTCACTCCGGCTAGCCCCCCCCCCCCAACCCCTGAAAATCGACTGACCCAAAAGTCGATTCAGTCGTATGAAGTGTGGCTTAATCGGAGCAGAGCAGCAGCACGAGCGAGGGGGAGAGCAGCAGCAGTAGCTGGGTGAGTGAGCGACCGAGCGAGAGCCGGAGCAGCAGCAGCAGAGCAAGTGAGCAAGCGAGAGCTGGAGCAGCAGCAGTAGATCTGGCTGGTATGGACGCCGCCGCCAAAGGGGCCTCGCACTGGGGGAGAGCCGCCGTGGAGATGTCTCCCGCGGAGCCGGCTTCAAGGTAGCCACTCCATGGGGGTGCGGGATGGAGCACCGTCGGCGCCGGGAGGTCGAGTTTAGGAGAAGGTGTGATGCGATGAGTGTACAACCTCTTTGGCGGTGCCGAGTAGGCCTCGGCTTCGTCCGAGGAGTCGGTGAGGATGCTACGGTTCCGGTGGAGCAGGTTAAGGCGGCGCTGTGGGGATGGAGCAGCCGAGATAGACGAGGCGATCGTCGGAGCAGCTCCTTGGAGGTTGAGGACGGGGCGGCTGAACCGGCGGGACGGCGAGATGGACGACGGATCCTCATCCGGGGAGGTGGACAAGGGACGTTGAGCTGTTTCGGTGGACGACGTCGTCGGGGAAGAGGCTCTGGCTGGGCAGCGGTGACGTGGCGGACGGAGGAGGGTGAGGTTTCGCGGCTGGAGCAGAGAGGTTATGGCGGCCTGGAATTTCGTATGCCGAAAAGGGGGCGATGGGAGGGGGTGAAGCATGACTTAGGGACGCGCTTGTCCAAAATGTAGGGTGTGTTACAAAAGTACCCCCCACCAATTTGAGCTAGCGGCCCTTTCGGCATGTCGGGATTTGGCAGCTGGAGGGATTTTTCGCGCGCGTTGTAATTTCGGGATAGCAAGGCGCGGGTTGCGAAGGCCCCAGTTTTGGGAGCACGATATCTGAATTTTCGGGATATAACAAGACGCGGGTTGAATTTAGGGACAAGCCTAACGTGTAGTTATATTGTACTTGTATGTACCAAATCAATTCGCACTTCCCTGAACCAAAAATAATTCGAAAAAAATAAAACTATTCACACCACACAAAGAGAGAATCTTGCCCCGTTTACCTATACAAATGCTATTCAAAGCTACTCCCTCCTTCCATCTATATAGGGCCTAATGCGTTTTTCGATGCTAACTTTGACCAAATATTAGAGCAATGATATATGACATGCAACTTACACAAAGCACACCGTTAACTTTGTCTCTGAAAGGTTCTTACAATGAGATAATTTTCACATTGTGCATGACATGAACTATTAATCTTGTCAATAGTCAAAGGCGGTCTTAAAATCTCATTACACCCTATATAGATGGAAGGAGGGAGTATGAATCCATGTTATATTCGATTAAATTTTTTAAACTTGTTGTATAATGCATGTAACCTACTCATACCAACATTTTAGTGCATTCCAAATGTCTATACTAACGCTGCAATTCGAACTAAATTTGAATTCGTTTCTCTATTTCAATAAGAATCTACAATCATGATAGTTGCCAACTTCAACCATCATTCGTGTATTACCTTAATAACACACCACATGATTGCTATAGAGATAGATATGAACTATGTGTACTACATGAACTCGAATTCTATTTTTGAATACACTTGATGTTGATTCCAAATAATAGTACATTTGATGTACTAACTATATATTCATAATCTAAACCATGTTCCATCATTACACCGTGTTTATCACACAAAGTATACTTGCCCGCCCCTACATTATGACAAGTATTTAGACCTGAGTTGCAAAAGCCACACATTAGCCCAAATTATAATCAATGTTCTACATTATGATATCTTCTTCAAGTATCTGTATCAACTTTTTTATAATGAATTATGATCTTTGTTCGTCTTTTACACCTTCACGGTCCTCTTTTATTTGCAGCTAGCTAGCGCTAACTTACTATCGTGCATGCACACGCCCGCCCCCTCACACACCCTTAGCGTCCCCTCCATCACACACATTCATTATTTCTCTTTAGGTCGTCCACCATTGGTGTGTGTAGGCCCCCGGGTCCTTCTTTCTGGCACACACCGGTCGATATACCTCTCTAGCCAAGTGTGCCTACAACAAACACATATATACTTCCCCTGCTCTCTTCTCACCATCCATGCCCCCATATGTCCAATACGATTCCACGCAGGTGCACACTCCCGCCCCTCTTTTCATTAATCACATGCTCGCACACTCCTCCCCCTCGATATGGTAGGCCTCTTGCACCACCTCCTAGCCACACCCTCTCCCCCTGTCTGCCTCTCCGGACCTTATTTGCTTCTAACACATGCAGGCGTGTATATGAACTGATCTCCCTACATATAGCCATGTCGACTATAATTCGTTTTCACCAAGCACCGATACATTTACCTCGCTAGTTATGTCTCTCCTTTTCTCGGACACACGACGGTTGATCTTCCGTGTAGTTACGCATGCTTACCATAACCATATCTTCTCCCTCATCATCCTTGAATACCTCTGACCCGTCTCTCACACGCGTGCATAGACAGACAGACATCCCCCGCCCTCTCTTATTGATATTGCACTCATAGCCTCCATTTGTCTAGCAGGCCTCTCCCACCATTTGTGAGACGCCACTCCACCACCAACCCTCCGACGCTCTACCTTTGTCTTTTCCCTAACCTTATTCCTCTGCTACACATATTCATGGATGTCGATCGATCTCCCTCAATACATAGCTAGGTCTCTCTCCTTCCTCACACATATACTAGTCGACCGGTCTCTACCCCCCACCCCCCACACACACCGATAGTCGAACGTTGTAGGTAGGTATCCATGCCACAGAGAAGAACTGCACCTCTGCCCTCTCAAATTCCAGTAGGCCAGCCGCCCTGTATCTTTGACGTGGGCAAACACAAAATCGATGCCACTCTTTATCGATCGCAGCCACACACTTCATCCCTGTTTTCAATTCTATCGGTATCTCATGTCCATGACTCCGTTTCACACACATTGCATATGTTACATTTTTTTTGATTGAGATATCATCAACACATTGCCTCTGTTTCGCACAAAACATCTCTCTCACACCCACCCACGTATGTACCTGCACCTAAAGAAGAAGTGCACGCCGGACGCACGTACTCATGTCTCGTTCCCGGCCACACCAGCGCTGGTACACGGTGGAGTTCGTTTCTGTACGAAAAGCCAGCCCACGTGATAATTTGACGCGTGTAGCGGTTGGTTACTCGAAGGAGGGTCGGGTACCGCGCCTAGAATATAAAACGATTGCCGTGGGGAAAATGGAAAAAATGGGTTTATCTCTCGTCACACCATCTCACACAAGGCCGCTGTGGCATCTCTCTCTCAGCGTTGGTCAGTGATCCGGCCGCATCCGGTCCGCCGGCGGAAAGGGAGGATGTGCATCATCTCTCCGTTCGACGGCGTTGAGGCAGCTCGTCCCGATCTGCGGTACCCGCCGTTCTCTCTGACCAAGCTCCGGCGCGGTAGGGCCTTCGCCACTTGCTCGCTGCTGCAGTATGGGCAGATCCCGGCCGCCGCCGCCCTCCTAGTAACATCCCGACGACCCTTAGGTACAGCTTCCTCCGGCCTTGCTCCACTGCCCATCTTCCCATGTTGCTGCATGTGGATCTTCTTTAGTTGTTTGCTTAAATCGTATCTCGACCGGTGTACTTTCCATCTTGCAATCTCGTCCTTAAACCATTTTTGATAAACCACCATGTGCTATCTTTCCCTTTTTACATGGAACATTCTTCTTTTTTGTCGGCGTATGTGTCTTCAACTCGTGTTATTGGGCAGTAATTGTTTCCTTTCAACCTCCTTTTGCAAACAGGGCTATCCATTTTCACCTTGTTGCTATTGCGACCTTTTGGTGAACTGCAAAAATCACTTTTCTGAAGAGTGTTTTGTGCAGTTCCGCCAAAATGTCACACGGGCAACATTTTTACATTTCTGTGGGACTGGGAAAGGGAGATTGATTTTGCTGTCCTCCTCATCCAACTCCGTGCCTAATCTTTCTCCAACAAGTAGTTAGTCCTATAGAGAGATCGTAGATGTGATTGGCTTCTATTTATGAGTGTTATGTTTCATCATCTAGTTCCACTATTATTGTAATCACACTGACTAGATATCTTTGCAAATAGGGATGGTCCGCTCGATTTTAGTGGAGCTGCACAAAATGATCGGATTGTGGTGTCCTTCATACACCTCCTTTTTGGCAACAGAGCTGGGTGAAACTAGCTGCCAAGCAATGAACATTGTGCCAAGGAAATGGAGCCATGCCTACGAACAACATCGATCAATTATATATTTTTTCTTTATTTGTACACCTTCTCACAACTTTGTGTTCAGTTGTGATGTGAATATTGGCGCTGATCTGCGAACGATTGAGATGCATTAGCCATGGTAGTTTCATTTGTATTTGATGGAATGTTGTAACGAGATAATCTCGAGGCAAGACACATGAATCCCAAGTTGAAACTTTTTTTTCCTATGGGAACCGAAGTTGAAACCCTCATAGCATCATAGTACAATTTCATCAAAATTATGCGTACACATAATCAAATCCCGAAGGATTGATAGCAATGCCAGAAACAATTCAACTTCGTTTCGCCGACATGTTCGACATCCTTCATCCGGCTCCACCTGCCATGCAGCAATATTGAGTGCACAACACAACTTCAGGGAAAGATTCACCGCGGTCGTTGCGCGCGATAGTAATGACTAGTGAGCGGTCAAATCACAGAGCCCCACCTTCGCCACAGTAAGTTGCTCGGACGAAGCAACCAT
This sequence comes from Aegilops bicornis, assembly GCA_021605145.1. Taxonomy (NCBI): domain Eukaryota; kingdom Viridiplantae; phylum Streptophyta; class Magnoliopsida; order Poales; family Poaceae; genus Aegilops; species Aegilops bicornis. Next base: position 543,816,326 of record CM038672.1, read on the forward strand.
CATTTCTCTGTTCCTTGAATCCGCTGGTACTCCCATATTCCCACAGTAATAAGTTGCTTGGGAGAATCAACCATCACTATATCCGCTCACATGTGATGACCACAGGGGCTATCCATTCAGATTGCATGTTAAAAAAAATAAAGGTTGATAACTAATGCGGCAAACTTTCAAAAAAAAAACTAATGCGGCACCTCGGGCCAACGCGGCCAGATTGCATTTTGCACGAGAAATTATACACCATGTTTCGTTGACATGTGGTCCCGTTCCAACATATCAGTGAGACGACGGCGAGTAGTAGGAGTATTTTGGAACCGACGTGTAGGTCGGGGTGCCCATTCGTGAACCGTGGCAAACTGGCAACCGTCCATCGACTCTTCGCCTTTCCCTCTCGATTTGGAACTGCTGTCGCATGCTCTTCCTCTCCCTCCTCCATAATTGTACGTGCATTGCAACAGGTTATCGGATGAGGCCAATCAAGAATAGTACTCCCTTCGTTCCTAAATGTAAGTCTTTGTAGATATTTCACTATGAACCATATACGAATGTATATAGATGCATATTAAGTGTAGATTCATTCATTTTGCTCTGTATGTAGTCCACCTAGTGAAATCTCTACAAAGACTTATATTTAGGAACGGAGGAAGTAGTACACTATTTGTACTAGCTTGACATGCTTCGCGCGTCGTGCGGGTGTTTTTACTGTAGCCATATTGTACTACATAACCAGCACCTCGAATCCTCGATACTAGTACTACATAGTAAGTAGTAGGAGTAGTAGGGTGGCATGGGCCAGAACAAGCATTCACGTCCAGGAGTACGGCACACGCCACCAGCATGACTTCCATCTGACACCATATTTCTTGGAGTCCGTGCTAGAGCAATCTCTTCAACCTCATCGTTTCTCTAACTCAGCCATCGCGTGGCGGGCGAGGTGGGGGTTTGCCGATAGTCAGTTTCCTCAACTGCGATCCCACTTGTAAGGCCAACTCCAACGCTCTATCAATATATGGATGTACTCTTTTCCCAATAAAAAACTTGCATCCATTCTACTCCCTCTGTTGCACAATACATGCCTTCTATTTGTCAAAATATATAGATATCGAGACATGTTTTAGTATATAGGTACATCCATTTTTGGACAAATGGAAGTCAAGTATTTTGGAACGGAGGGAGTACACAATAAAGATTTTAAGTTAGCACAACTAGTCTAATCCGAGAGCACAACCGAAGATTTGGTCGGGTTCTTCCTCCTTTTGCCGACACGTGGGACATCCGGCATCCAGGTCGTGTCATGAAAGAAAATAGAGTGGTAGTTGAAGCCACGAGATGTGCATCTTGGGTTAAACTGTAAATATAATCTTGCTACTCTTGAGTAACTCCAAAAGCGGCCACCGAAGATCTTTATTGGATTTGTTTTTCATCACCCGGCCGTCGAGGTGAAAGATGTGCAGGTTCGATGGGTCCTCTTGCATTTTCAACGACATGTGGGGCGCATGTGAGCAAGCAGACGATGGGCTCCAGCGTCCATTTGGCTGGTGAGAAGAGAGATAGAGGAGGGCTGAGCACGGACTGCAGGAAATTTGTTCTACCTAACCAGCACCTTGATATTCACGTGTGGTTGTTTCTAGAATAAAAAGGAGGTACCCCTACTTATGTTACTCCCACTCGCCTAGCTTTGAGGTTAGTAGGTGACCTTGCGCTTGGCTCTTCGCCTCTTCTGGAAGTCGATGGTTCTACAGTAGTGATTCTGGCAATCTGACACCAAATGAACTGCTGCACGTCCACCACTTGTAAGCAAAAGTTTATCCTCGTGCTTCTCGTCGTTCTGCGAGTTGACGGGACACATCAAAGTTATTTACTATTAGTACGTACTCTCTCCAAAAAAGGGCCGACTATGTCATTGCTACCATCCCAGGCTCCGTCGTTGAGTACATGCACTATTCACGTGCCATCGGGGAGAAAAAAATATTGCGTAGGTGCCATACAAAAATAATTTGGCCAAAAAGTATTTAAAAAAAATAGTTTTCCAAAACCCCTGAATTGAGGTTTGCACTACAAGTACTTAATTAAGGGCACTAAAAATCTTTCCAAAAATAGATTTGACTCCTATTAGATATAGGATACCCAGAAACCACAAAAATATAATTTTAAAAGTTATTTTCCTATTTTATTTAAAGGCTTCTTCTTAAGGCCAAAAATGGTCTTAAATAGGTTTAAATTATTTTAAAGCTTTAAAAATATTTGACAAAAATTAGGGAGACTCAATGGACATATATTTTCCATATATATGAGTTTCAACACATGGTCATGATCAAAATATTGGACAAAACCTCCCAAAACCATTTCTGCTCATTTCAAGGATTTGAAATACTTCTACAGGAAATATTTTCATACAATTCCAAGAAAATTCTAGCATGTCACATATGACATGTTTGATGATCTTGACAAGTATCATGTCATGGAGAATAGTATAACCCATGAAATCCCCTCAAAACCATTTCTGTCCATTTTGAAATTTGAACAACTCTACATTGCCAAGTGTGACCTTTTGATCTCAACTTTTGTGAACATGTTCAGAACCTCAAATGATGAGACCAAACTAAGTGGTGCATCAAGGAGAATAGATTTGCATGACTAAATCTTGAAAAGTCCATTTCTGCTAATTTCTAGGGTTTACAAAAGTTGCATTGGCAACTTTGCCCAAATAAGCTCAAAATTGGTGGAAGGCCCTAATTATATGTGTCATTTCACCCTGGGGAGTCTCATGGTAGTTGGAAATCATCTGCTGGCCCAAACCATCATCAAACACCTTCTGCCATTTTTCCAAAAACACCATTTTTACCCCTTCCACTAATCTCCCTGGACAGCCCCTCTCTCCCTCTTCTTCTACCTCTCTCCTCTCCTACTGGGTCACCAGGGCATCCAAGGCCACCACCCCTTTGTTTACTCCTCCCTAAACAACCTAGACACAAGTGGCCACGCCCTACAAGCCAAAGGCATGCCACAGCATGCAATTGGCGTGCTCGAGCCTTCTGAGTTCACACCCGCCTGTAGCCACCCCTTCCAACCGCCTCTCGGCCACCTAGGGCCTCCCCTCGTGTCCCCGAGGTCACCTCAACGTCATGTGCCTTCTGTTGTCGTCCCCTGCTCTCTCTCCTCTCCGACTCTCCTCGCGTGCGGACAGCGTGTCGCCCGGCTTCGGCCACTCCACAGCCTTGGTGGCCCGCCTCTCGACCTCGCCCGCTCCCCTTTCCTTCTCCCCGACTTGGACCCACGCCCACAGCGCCCAGACAACCCCGAGCCTCCTCCAGTAGCCCACCGCGGCCATTTCCGCGGGTGCCCGTAGGCCGCGTCTACGGTGAGCCGTGGCCTCGCCATATAAGGCCGTTCCAGACCCTCCTCGCTGCTCCATTTGCACCCTCTCCCTCCCGAGCATCCTCTGGACCAAGCCATTCCTCTCCCCGAGCCCTCCATCGCTCCCCATGGCCGGAGCCGAGCCGCCGGACTCCGCCAAAATTCGCGCCCATCTCTCCTCCTCCTTCCCTCTGGACCGCACTAGAGCGCCACCACCGTCACCGCGAGACCCTCCCGTGCTTCTCCCCCTCCTCCCCATGGTTGTTACAGCCGAATCGCATCACCACCGTCAGCCTCGTCACGCATGATCGACGCCTTGCTCGACCAGTGCCCCTGGCGGCCGCGCCTGCAGTTGGATGCGGCCGGGTCCCCAAACACACGGTGGGTAGAACATCGCCGGAGACACCACATGCGCCCGGCGACCGGCGTCGAGAGCCTCCTCATCTCTGTCGCACCCGTGCGGGAGGTGGAGGGACGAACCCGACAGGAGGGTCTGCCTCGTTAAGTGGACCACAGGCTCTGCCCGGCGCCTTCGCTCGGGGAAGGCGTATGTCCCCGAGTACGCCTCCTGCGTCGAAAGCCCGCGCGCGGCCGAGCAGCTGGGCCGGCCCGCTGCCTATCTCTCGCCTTGTGCACATGATAAGGGTAAAGCCCCCTTTTCCTTTTTCTTTTTCCCAGTAGACTTCAAAAGCACTTAAATAAATCAAATCAACTCCAAATTTGATGATTCAAATTTCTAGGGGATCCAAAAATCATGATCTATCACATGGTGCTATTTGCACATTTTCCGAAACTTTCTCTTGAAATATTTATTAAAACCCCATTTTCCATTTCTGTGATGAACTTTAGAAAATCACATAGAGCCCATTTTTATCCAAATTCCATGATTCAAAATCCTAGATGTCTATAAGTTCAAAACTTAGTTTTTGAACATTTTACTAATACTTTCTGTATCACCTCAAATAATAGTCTATTTCTTCATATATAGCCAACTTTGCAAATTCATAGAAATCATTTGAACTCCAAATCTAGTGAAACCAACTCCTAGGTGCCTCAAGAATCATTCTTTGTTAAATGGGTGCCTTTTCTCATTTTTCAAAATAATTCTTCTGTACACTTCTTGCAATTCCATAAACCCCTTGATTCCATCATATCGAAATGTTTAGAAATATCCATTGATCCACTTCCAATCAAATCACTTTGGTCATTCCTCATATGACCAGAGGTATCCAATAAAAGTCAACTTCATATTTTTAGAGCACATTTATTCTTGCCTTGTTGTGTTGCTTATTGTGATTGTTTTCGGCGTTAGTTGCGAAGTAGGCGGAGTACTTGGAGAAGGACCGGAAGATTTGAAGACTACGAAGGACAAGGCAAGCAGCCCTTTGACCATGTCTATGAAACCCTTTTTATGCATCTCATATAGCACTTTATTCTTGTTACATCGGAAACATGATGAGATGGTAGCCACTTTGGTGGGTTGCCTTCATTCTTCCTCATTGATACTTGCATTGTGCATGACCCTACCTTCTTATGAGGGTTATGCGGTGGGAATGAATAGGATGCTAAGTAGTGCTACATAAAAGGGGCGGGAATATGCATAGAGATGGAGACAAAAGTATTTTAAAAGGACTTTTCGAAAACCCGTCGGGTGCCACTTATCCCGAGGAGATGATGAGTTGGGTAGCCACTTGATGACGAAGTGGCGTACCGAGGCAAGTGTGTGTGTTGTTTCCGAAAACGTATTTGATTTAAGATTTGTCGACTGTCCCAACCTTACATGCGCAACCACTCTACCCTTATATGGGAAAGGGCATTATAGACTACTTAGGCCGATACTAGCTTGGAGCCCGCATTACTAGTAATGGGGGAGAGTTGGTGCTCTCTCTCGGGACGAGGTCGTGCCAGGTAGGGCGGCCATGACTGTTTTCACAGGGCACCGGATACACCGTTGTGTCCCCTCTCGGATGTTACGATCTCGAGTGAGTATCGTATGATGTACATCGTGAGGATACGGAACAACGAGTGGACTCCTTGTTAGTGTCGTCTAGGGAAAGATAGTGATCGGGTGCTTACCCCGGGTACTTGAAGTACCGCGGGTCGTGGATGACACGGAAGTTCCCGGATCTTACGGGTAAAGTGTGCAACCTCTGCAGTGTAAAACTATTGAATAGCCGTGTCCACGGTCAAGGACAGTTGGGCGGTGCTGCTTAAACTACGTCCAGAGTTTACAACCGTGTGTGTGAGTTGATAAAACTACTTGGGTCAAGTCAAAGGACTTGACATGATTGAGTTGGGTTGGTGCCCACTCTATTTATGTTGATATTTGTAACCTGTCCTCATGGTTACTTGAATTCTCATGATGCATGTCTTACAAGTTGTTGAACATGTCATTGCACTCAAAACTAGCTTTCCGCAAAAATTTACCTATATCATGCATTGTTGTATCTCGAACCAAAACATGGGTTGCTTGCGAGTACATTCAAAGTACTCATTGGCTTGCCACTGGTTATTTTATTGGCCATGCATGAAAGAACAGGATATGATGAAGAATACTTGATGGCGAACATGCGAGCTAGGGCGCTTCCCGGTCAGAATGCACTGTAGGGTTAAGGCGGATGGCATGGGTCCAAGTTATCGACGAAGATTTCATTGCGATGTTATACTCAAGACTCGACCATAATGGTCCTACTTGTGTAATACGGTATGTATGGATGTAAGACTCTTGTTATTCAGCTTACGTATATTCGGTGAGCATTGATCTCTGGGATCCTTTGTACACGTGCATTCGGTGATCACGACTTATGAGTCGGGGTCCCCCGTAGCTGGTATCGAGCCATTCATTGTAGGAAGCCTTAGTTAGCATGGTCGTTAGTTAGGGTAAAACTATTTCCAAAACTACTACTAGTTTTCAAAACTATCTATACTTCTCTTCCCTTCTCAGTTTTTCGAAAACTAAGGTATACTTTCCATATTGATCTCTTCCCTTTCAAAACCTTTGGTCCCTAGAACCCTTATGCCCCTGACACGGGATTCCTTGTAATCCTCGTGGATAGCCTAGAAGGAGTACACCTTGCCAAATACTCACCCACCTCTTCTGAACCCAAGATTCGCGACACCACAACAAAGGCGATGCCAGCGGAAGATCGCCTTTGAAGAATGAGGACATGGAGACCCGGGAGGGCGGTGACACCTTTGAATTTGCCAGGATGATGCAACCTTAGCCTCTGATGATGGCATAGGATATGCAAGATCATGATATACATCGCTAATAGAGTAACCCTGTCACTACCGTTGTTGTATCGGCAACCACCGTGGATGAGAACCTCGCCATTTGGTCCGCCTCACTATAGTGAGCAGGAAAGCAGTTCTCTTCATCCCCGCTCTTGGTGTCGATGTTGTCATCAACGTAACCGACATGTTGGACCTCTACTATGCCTTCTTAATGTCATTGCATAAAGGATTACCTACACGGTACCATCGGCGCCTTAGAAGACAAAAGCGGGTTCGTCAGAATTAAGAAGACAACAGAAGACCGAGTCAATACCAGCTACGAGGAGCCACCTTCACCCCATCACTTCAACAGACAAGAAGTTGTTGAAGAATCTTCAGGCTCAACCTGGATCGTTTCATCGAACAACTACAGGAGACGTAGCAACACCTGAGGAAAACTCAGAAGACTGCACGAGGCTCAAGGCACGCGATTCTTGGATCCGAGAACCCCTAGGGTAGGATGAGTCGTGTACCCCCTATGCGCAGTCGAGTCCATATGATGGTTCGAATAGAACCATGATTGTGTGTTGCTTGCCTTTATTTGTTTGTGTTTTGATATCAGTCACCCTTTTTTCCCTAGGCAACAAGTACGCAACTATATCACCTGCCTTATTTTGTTGTTTGTGTTTGACCCTTTTTGGCACTTGTTTGTTTGCACCTGCAGTATAGAACCCCCTTTAGGCATCCCCCTTTATGCTACTTATCCCTCTCATCTCTCTCCTCAACTGAAGACCAGCAAGACAAGATGCACCAAGGAGTCTACTTCTGCGACCAACTAGCACTGAAGACTTTTTGTTGCAGCCTCCTCGACCAAGTGAAACCCCGTAGAGTTATGTTTAACCCTCCAGACTAGAAACCCATTCCTAGACCCTTCGAGACTTCATGAGATACCCCGGCTCGAATCCTTAACCATGTGCTTAACCCACAGTATTGCAAGAGAACCAGTTAAGCCTCTGTAAACCTTGCACATCACAGGCTTCATTATGGAACTAGTGGACATAGTGAACAAGCACATTATCATCCTAATATAGAACCAGGACTAACGATGCCATAAGGAAGACCAGTTTGAGCATATAGGAATAGAGGACAAATGACTTGATGAGTTTATATCAATGACTTTGAGAAATTATATGAGACTATTTGGTGGATTATGAGGCTTTCATGTTGGTAGATGAACTTGGTGGGATCATTAATATAGAGTAGCATAGCTTTCATTGCCCTGGATAAATTGGATTTAGTGGGACAATTAAGATCATGAGCTGAATTCTTGGAAGTATGAGGATTTGACTTAGCCAGGGGATATTGATAGGAGATAGTTGACATTATGATAATGACTTTGGGGGAGCATGTAGGAATTCTTGTTGGACATGAGATTTGGATTTAAATAGGTGATCCTAGTTGAGTATAGGTGGTGAGTAAGTCTACATGGTTCGGAGTAAATTGGATTTAGACTGATGATCTCGATCATGATACCATGTTTCTTGGAGGACAATAAACTAGGAGATTGGATTAATTGTCGGAGTTTATATAATCTTGACCTTGGATTTTACTTGACCATGATAATGGAAATTGGTGGACTTACTATAGTAGAGACAGCCCTTTCAAGTATTTGGGGACTATAGGACATTAGAAGATTCGTGTGAGACACCATAGACATTGGATTTGTAGAATTAATGGATTATGTAGCGATTAATGGTAGTTAATGGGCTATTGGAGTTGATTCATAGGAATGAAACAAGATCTTGGAGTGGCTTACGACGTGTTTCCTTAGGATAGAGATGCTTTATCATGGACCTTGGATCAATAGACTGAGCACTTGGATCGTGGTGATTAAATTCAAGCTTAGCAGCTTATATGCTCTACCCATGGATTTTTAGGGGTAGCCATACATATGAGTTTGGGGATAGTTGACATGTATAGATTTATTAGACCACCCCTTGGGAGTCATGAGGATATGAATAACATGAGTGATGATTGGAGTTGACCTATACGGGATGATTCTTTCGGTAACATGATGTGATTCTTTGGAAGACTAGATAGAACAATTGGCATCTCAGAAACTGTGCTCAAGGATAAGATGATAAATGTTCACTCGCACACTGGATCCTTGAAACCCTTAAGCCCTACCAAGCCACAACATGGTCGGATCCTGACCTTGGGCTTTGGCTCTAGATCGATAAGACCTTGGCCAATGCTCAACCGTGATCATCACCAATGCCTCAGCCCACTTTACGTACCCCATAGGCTTCATGGAATGCTGGGACAAGTTAGTTGTCATCTTTATTTGATGACATACTTGTCTACCCGAAGACGGAAGAAGAATCGTTGAGCTGGTCAAGGGACATCTGAAGATCATCATGTCTAGGAGGAAGAACTACACCAACCACCATCTTCAAGAAGTATACCTCCGCATCAAAGACCAGGCATATCTGCAAACCACTTCTCTCGAAGGAACCAAGCATTTCCATGACAATGGGAAGCTCACACCAAGATTTATCGGCCCTCTCCAAGATCACCGCAAGACGAAGAATAGATGGCTACCAGATAGAGTTATCACCTGAGTCACCCACTGTGCACAACGTTTTTCCACATGACACCACTCCGGAAACGTTTCCAACTTCCTAACTAGCCCGACCTCTACAAGGACATCGATCACCGAGCCATCGACCTCCAGCCCAATATGACCATCGCAAGAAACCCCTTAGCAACCTGGATCAAGCGGGGCGTCATACCTGCAAGCCACACCATCAAGTACTTCAAGCTCAATGGAGCACTACACGGAAGCGAAGCAACATGAGGACTTGAAGACTACCCCAGATCCAAGTTTACGTATTCCTTTCGCGCCTAGTCAGGAATCTCGGGGCCGAGATTCTTGTAAGAGGTAGGTCTGTCACACCCTGATTTTCATGCCACAACACTTAAGCTAATAAATCATGATAAAATGTGGTTTGACAAAAACTTTTGAGTGTTTTGGACCTTGCCTTGATTGGATTCCGCGTGTTGTTTGCAAGTGCTCTAAAAATCAAATAAATCCCCCAACTCCTATACTTCATCTCCTTGATCCAAAACCTTTTCCCAATGATCATGCCATGTGTATAGAGCAATATAGTATTTTCTCACAAAAATAATTTTGCCAAAAAGTATTTAAAAAAAATTAGTTTTCCAAAAACCCCTGAATTGAGGTTTGCACTGCAAGTACTTAATTAAGGGCAGTAAAAATCTTTCCAAAAATGTATTTGACTCCTATTAGATATAGGATACCCAGAAACCACAAAAATATAATTTTAAAAGTTATTTTCCTATTTTATTTAAAGGCTTTTTCTTAAGGCCAAAAATGGTCTTAAATAGGTTAAAATTATTTTAAAGCTTTAAAAATATTTGAGAAAAATTAGGGAGACTCAATGGACATATATTTTCCATATATATGAGTTTCAACACATGGTCATGATCAAAATATTGGACAAAACCTCCCAAAACCATTTCTGCTCATTTCAAGGATTTGAAATATTCATACAATTCCAAGAAAATTCTAGCATGTCACACATGACATGTTTGATTATCTTGACAAGTATCATGCCATGGAGAATAGTATAACCCATGAAATCCCCTCAAAACAATTTCTGTCCATTTTGAAATTTGAACAACTCTACATTGCCAAGTGTGTCCTTTTGATCTCAACTTTTGTGAACATGTTCAGAACCTCAAATGATGAGACCAAACTAAGTGGTGCATCAAGGAGAATATATTTGCATGACTAAATCTTGAAAAGTCCATTTCTGCTAATTTCTAGGGTTTACAAAAGTTGCATTGGCAACTTTGCCCAAATAAGCTCAAAATTGGTGGAAGGCCCTAATTATATGTGTCATTTCACCCTGGGGAGTCTCATGGCAGTTGGAAATTATCTGCTGGCCCAAACCATCATCAAACACCTTCTGCCATTTTTCCAAAAACACCATTTTTACCCCTTCAACTAATCTCCTTGAGCTAAACTTTTTACCACAGCTCCTCCTAGTCTTCTCCTACCTCTAGTAACTCTTCCCTGGCCATTTCTCAATGATTGAGGGGTAAAATACCCCAATTTACCTCCCTGGACAGCCCCTCTCTCCCTCTTCTTCTACCTCTCTCCTCTCCTACTGGCTCACCAGGGCATCCAAGGCCACCACCCCTTTGTTTACTCCTCCCTAAACAACCTAGACACAAGTGGCCACGCCCTGCAAGCCAAAGGCATGCCCTGGCATGCAATTGGCGTGCTCTAGAGCGTGCTACAGTGCACACCCGCACTGTAGCCGCCCCCTTCCAACCGCCTCCAGCCACCTAGGGCCTCCCCCCTCATGTCCCCCGAGGTCACCTCGACGTACGTAGCACGCTACGCTGTCGTCCCCCTCCTCTCTCTCCCACTCCAGCTCTCCTCGCGTGCGGACAGAGCGCCGCCCGACCTGGCCACTCCCTGGCCACGCGGCTGGCCCGCCTCTGACCTCACCCCGCTCCCCCTTTCCTTCTCCCCCGACTTGGACCACGCCCACGAGCACCACAGACAACCCCGAGCCTCCTCCCGTGGCCACCGCGGCCATTTCCATGGTGCCCGTGGGCCGCGTCTACGGTGAGCCGTGGCCTCGCCATATAAGGTCGTTCCAGACCCTCCTCGCTGCTCCATTTGCTCCCTCTCCCTCCCGAGCATCCTCTGGACCAAACCATTCCTCTCCCCGAGCCCTCCATCACTCCCCATGGCCGGACCCGAGCCGCCGGACTACGCCAAAATTCGCGCCCGTCTGTCCTCCTCCTTCCCTCTGGACCGCACTAGAGCGCCACCACCGTCACCGCGAGACCCTCACGTGCTTCTCCCCCTCCTCCCCATGGCTGTTCCGTCAAACTGCATCACCACCGTCAGCCTCGTCACTTGTGATCGGCGCCTTGCTCGACCAGTGCCTGGGCGGCCGCGCCACCCACGGTTGGACGCGGCCGGGTCCCCTGAGCACGCCGGTGGGCAGAACATCGCCGGAGACGCCCTGTAGCGCCGGCGACCGGCGTCGAGAGCCTCCTCTGTCTCCTGTCGCACCCGTGCGGGAGGTGGAGGACGAACCTGACAGGAGGGCCCCGCCTCGTTAAGTGGACACGGGCTCTGCCCGCTGACGCCTTCGCTCGGGGAAGGCGTATTTCCCCGAGTACGCCTCCTGCGGCGACAGCCAGCAGCCTTGTAGCTGGGCGACCCGCTGCCTATCTCTCGCCTTCTTGCGCGCATGATAAGGGTAAAGCCCCCTTTTCCTTTTTCTTCTTCCCAGTAGACTTCAAAAGCACTTAAATAAATCAAATCAACTCCAAATTTGATGATTCAAATTTCTAGGGGATCCACAAATCATGATCTATCACATGGTGCTATTGGCACATTTTTCCAGAAACTTTATCTTCAGAAATATTAATTAAAACCCCATTTTCCATTTCTGTGATGAACTTTAGAAAATCACATAGAGCCCATTTTTTATCCAAATTCCATGATTCAAAATCCTATATGTCTATAAGTTCAAAACTTAGTTTTTGAACATTTTTACTAATACTTTCTGTATCACCTCAAATAATAGTCTATTTCTTCATATATAGCCAACTTTGCAAATTCATAGAGAAATCATTTGAACTCCAAATCTAGTGAAACCAACTCCTAGGTGCCTCAAGAATCATTCTTTGTTAAATGGGTGCCTTTTCTCATTTTTCAAAATAATTCTTCTATAAACTTCTTGCAATTCCGTAAACCCCTTGATTCCATCATATCGAAATGTTTAGAAATATCCATTGATCCACTTCCAATGAAATCACTTTGGTCATTTCTCATATGACCAGAGGTATCCAATAAAAGTCAACTTCATATTTTTAGAGCACATTTATTCTTGCCTTGTTGTGTTGCTTATTGTGATTGTTTCCGGCGTTAGTTGCGAAGTAGACGGAGTACTTGGAGAAGGACGGAAGATTTGAAGACTACGAAGGACAAGGCAAGCAGCCCTTTGACCATGTCTATGAAACCCTTTTTATGCATCTCATATAGCACTTTATTATTGTTGCATCGGAAACATGATGAGATGGTAGCCACTTTGGTGGGTTGCCTTCATTCTTCCTCATTGTTACTTGCATTGTGCATGATCCTCCCTTCTTATGAGGGTTATGCCGGTGGGAGTAGATAGGATGCTAAGTAGTGCTACACAAAAGGGGACGGAATATGCATAGAGATGGAGACAAAAGTATTTTAAAAGGACTTTTCGAAAACCCGTCGGGTGCCACTTATGCCCGAGGAGATGATGAGTTGGGTAGCCACTTGATGACGAAGTGGCGTGCGAGGCAAGTGTGTGTGTTGTTTCCAGCGGATTAGATTTAAGATTTGTCGACTTTCCCAACCTTACATGCGCAACCACTCTACCCTTATATGGGAAAGGGCATTATTGACTACTTAGGCCGATACTAGCTTGGAGCCCGCATTACTAGTAGCAGGGGAGAGTTGGTGCTCTCTCTCGGGGCGAAGTGTCGTGCCGGGTAGAGGCGGCCATGACTGTTTCACGAGGGCACCGGATACACCGTTGTGTCTCCTCTCGGATATTCACGATCTCGAGTGAGTCTCGTATGATGTACATCGTGAGGATCTGAGAATAACGAGTGGACTCCTTGTTAGTGTCGTCTAGGGAAAGATAGTGATCGGTGCTTACCCGGGTACTTGAAGTACCATGGTCGTGGATGACATGAAGTTCCCGGATCTTGTGGGTAAAGTGTGCAACCTCTGCAGAGTGTAAAACTATTTGAATAGCCGTGTCCACGGTCAAGGACAGTTAGGCGGTGCTTTGCTTAAACTACGTCCGAGCTTACAACCGTGTGTGTGAGTTGATAAAACTACTTGGGTCAAGTCAAAGGACTTGACATGATTGAGTTGGGTTGGTGCCCACTCTATTTATGTTGATATCTGTAACCTGTCCTCATGGTTACTTGAATTCTCATGATGCATGTCTTACAAGTTGTTGAACATGTCATTGCACTCAAAACTACCTTTCTTCAAAAATTTACCTATATCATGCATTGTTGTATCTCGAACCAAAAAATGGGTTGCTTGCGAGTACATTCAAAGTACTCATTGGCTTGCCACTGGTTCTTTTATTGGCCAGGCATGAAAGAACGGGATATGATGAAGAATACTTCGGTGACGAACATGCGAGCTAGGACGCTTCCGGTCGAGAATGCATGTAGGGTTAAGGCGGATGGCATGGGTCCAAGTTATCGGCGAAGATTTCGCTGCGATGTTATACTCAAGACTCGACCATAATGGTCCTACTTGTGTAATATGGTATGTATGGATGTAAGACTCTTGTTATTCAGCTTCTGTGTGTTCAGTGAGCATTGATCTCTGGAATCACTGTACACGTGCATTCGGTGATCACGACTTATGAGTCGGGGTCCCCACACTCTAAAATATGTCTACATACATCCGTATGTTGTAGTCTATTTGAAATGGCTAGAAAGACTTATATTTAGGAACGGAGGGAGTAGTTTATATTGAATTATTGATAACCACGCAACAAGCCACGCGTATGCGGGGCGCATGAAGCCACGCATGTACACAAGCCAACGCACTAACTCCATCCGATCCAACTCATGCACATACGCTCACAGCATGGAGCACACAACGCACATACACAAGACGTGCATGCACACACGCTCGGCCGCATAATGCACGTGAATAACACATGCATGCGCACACACTCGGCTGCATGGACGCGTGCGCCATCCGCGACGACGTCCGGTTCGTCGTGCTACGGCGAAGATCGCACGCAACGGCGCATACGCATCTCTTGCAGCACCTCTTTGCCGTCGGTTCCCAACTACTAGTCGGAGAGAAGACGACCGCAGCCTCGGCCTTAGAGCTAGCACCGATGGAAAAACACGCATGCTGCATGCACACGAGCACATACAGAGTGCCCACGACGTGGTGGTGGTGCGTCCCCGTTCGCCTCTACTCCTTCTGCGTACGTTGTCTATCAACGCGGCTCCATGCTAATGATGATGTGGGTGAGATCTTCTAAGACTCAGATGATGACGAGGAAAATTATGAGACACAAGGTGGCGTACACCGTCAAGGTCCCACGGTCGAGGGTGCTAGTAAGTGCTTAGACGTGCTTAGAGCAAGTACAATAGAGCTGAGTCGGCGGGCTATAAGGAATAAACTATAGTATATTTCTGCTTATTTGGAGGAAAGAGAAGAGGAGAGAGAAGGTAAGCGGGCTCTTCGTGAAGAGCCAGCTCTAGCACGTGCTGCTAGGCACTTTGTGAGAATGAATGGTGGGCCACAAAACAAAAAAGTAGTAGTACACTCTTTTGATCTATTATTGTACATGTTGACTATAAGATGGGCTGTAGATGACATGGCACTGGCTTATAGCCAGTAGCTGGCTATACTATTAATGCTCTTTATATGAGGTGCTAAGTGCATTAAATGGCTTAGTGACTCAAGTCTTCAATGCATAGGTGCTTAGTTTATTGGTGCCACATCATATTTTATGCCTACATGGCAGGCTTAGCAGCTATACATGGTGGAGAACTGGGTGAGGCCAAGGCTGTCATAGTGGGGAGTAACTTGTACTGTAACATATTACTATGTTACTCTAAACATCTCTATAAACCGGAAAGGAGGGAGTAGTAACATACTAGACTAGTGTCATATGCATTATATAGGAGCACATGATATTTCCCCGTCCGGACCGATCCCAAGCTGGCTTCTCACCTTCTTGGCCCAACAAAAACCCCTCCCCCCCCTCCAGCCTTCCGCCCGGCGCCCGGTGAGCCCGCCGCTCCACATTGATGGAAGTCGAGGCGGCCGCGACCTCTCACTGGTTCCGCCGTTGAGCGGCCGCCAGCAACACCGCCCATTGCTGCCTTTGGCATTTCATGCTACACAGTGGATAGTATATTTAGAGCAAGTACTACAATTAGATGACATAAGCAGGCTATAAGGATTTAAATATAGTACTTGTGCTTAGTTGAAGGAGAGAGAAGAGGAGAGAGAAGAGAAGCGGATTGTAAACGTGTCGCCGGTTGTAATCCAACATACTTGGTGAGACAAAAGGTGGGGCCATTATTAATGATATTGTATTTATACTAAAGGGACTAACAGACGCCTTAATTACTCTGGTTTTTTAGACAAACCTTGGTGGCGCTATTATTGACTTTTTTTTGAGCTATTATTGACTTGGACGTGGGATTTGGGGGCCAAAGGCCTACTATTATACTCGCACGACCGACCTGACATGCTCTACCCTAGCCGCTTGTTGTATCATATGGTTTGGCAATGTTCGAGATCTTAAGCGCCATCGCAATTCTTCTCCAGCCCTCCTTCCGGCATGCACCGCGAGAAGGGAGATCAGTCCTCCGAACCCCGCCTTTCGTGATCCTGTACGAGAGAGGGGGGATCAGGTTTTTGGGGAGCACACTCCTATGACTGATGCCAGCGACAACTTCCTCAATGACATCCTTCTTCCCCGACCTCGGTAACCTCTTCATCAACAATATGAGTGACAACATCAACGACATTGGTTCTGCTCCTGCTATACAGTATGTGATTCTGTCGTCCTGGTTTAGTCTGCATCATTACTTTGATGTTTGCAATTGTCGTCCTGATCTATTTACTGCTATTTCGGATTAAATCTCATACTAAATTGCTCATATATTCAACAATCCAATCCAAAAACCTGATCACAGGCAATTTACTCCGAGTGGTTTTGCTGCGCTTTTGAAGCCGCCTACTGTGAAGGGGGTGCAATATAAAAGGTGGCGCGCAAGAGCAGTATATTGGTTTCGAGATCATGTCTTGCTATGGCGCCACTAAGGGTAAGCTTGAGGCGATCTTAATCCTACACAGCGAGGAAGCTTTTGAACATGGATACCCTCTTCAAAGCCGCCTGCTTGAGTGATCTTGACGATTCCATTGTGGATTCATATATGTTGTTTGACAGTGGCAAAGACATGTGGGCTGCGCTCAAGGCCATGTTTGGGCCCTCGGGCGCTGGCAACGAGTTGTACGTCATGGAGCAATTCTATGACTACAAGATGACTGATGAGCACTCCGTTGTTCAGCAGACTCATGAGATACAGTCACTCTCTAAGGAACTTGAGTACTTTAAGTGTGTGTTGCCGGACAAATTTGTTGTTGGGACCATCATTGCCAAGCTTCCACCTTCGTGGGACGATTTTGCTACTTCTCTGAAAAACAAGAGACATGAGTTTTGTGTTTTGGATCTCATTAGCACTCTTGATTTTGAGGAGAAGGCGAAAGCAAAAGACACACGTGCTCGGGTCGCTGAGGGAGCTTCTAGTGACCACATGGTACACGAGAAGAACTTCCAGCCCAACCAGCCCCAAAACAACAAGAACAAATCTCAAGGGAAAGGCAAGTTTGATGCAAAGAACAAGATGTCACATTCTACCAACTTCAAGAAGAATTCTCATAGCAGGGAAGGGATACAAACCTCAATTTTGGTAGCACCGCACCAAAATTTATATGGCTGCATCTACCTGCTGTCATTAACCTCATGGTGCTCCGGTATTCCTACATTAAATAACTAGGTACAATGACCACCGCAAGATGAAATTAGCTTATTAAATGCGTTGACTTGCTGAATGCGGTCTTGAGCGATCCTATCATGTGTGGAGGACCAAACAAGCAGTGCAGCCGAAGGTGGAAATCAACCAAGGACTTATGAAATTATATGTAATCTTCCTCAGGAAGGTCAGTATCCCCTTCGTCCAGATGATCGTGTTTTGTCATGCCGAGCTATTGATATGTGCTACTGTTTTGCAACACTGTTTAAGTATAACTACTGTTTTCCTATCTTTTCAGATTCAGGACAATGAATATGATATCGGGGGAACTGCACAATATGGACCCATGTTGAGTCATCTCTATTGCCTCATGTGTTTGCACCAAATGTGTCAGTATCAATTGCAAGATGAGGTAGGTAGCTAGCTGTGGAGTTGCCAACATGCTCAAAGTGCTTGCAACATTGAGAAGAAACAAGCATGCCCAGGAAATTAATGTGTGCGCAGGGAGGCCCTTTGCTCAGAGAAGCATTGACCGATTTTCTTTATTTCCACACCTTCTCAGAACATTGTATATTGGTTATAGTATGGTGAATCATTGAGATGCATAGACATGCTGAACTTTTGTTCTTCTGAATGTTAGTTTAATGTGAGTGTCTGCATCCAGTACCGCATCCTCTAATTTGGTGGATGCACAAAGAGAAAATAAATCTCCTTAATTTACTACATAACCACACTATTAAATAGGCCTAGTAACAAACCAGGCGCATGCAGTGGCCGACGGGCACATGCATCCTGCATGCATGGCCAGTCAGCCAAGCCCATGCGCTAGCTCCAATGCAGCAACACAAAAGAAGAGAGCGGTTCTTGGGAAAAAGCGAGTAGTTAGTGCAGCTGGCCTTATAAACACGAACAACTCGCTCTCCCGCCTTCGTCTCCCCACCGAATTCCCCGCTCCCAATCTTCCTCACTCGTCCGAGAAAACCCTGCTCACCTTCTTCCTCACTTTCGTCTGAGCTTTGCTCCTCTTCTTCCACTCCTACAGAAATCCTCAGCCCTCCTTCTTCCCCACTCGCACTGCCACTAGGATCGTCTCTGGCTACTCTGCTCAAACCCGTGAGCTCGGCGCGACGCCCATAAGGAAAATGGAGTCGGCTGTCCCCAGCGCCAAGAAGATGAGGCTCCCGCCCGATGGTGGCCTTGATGGCGTGGGGAGAAGCGAGCCCCCCACCGGATCTGAGGAACTGGTAGAATCTCCAGTGGATCGCATCAGCGATCTCCTGGGCGTCATCCTTGAAGAGATCATCTTGCTTCTCCCCACCAAGGATTGTTGCCCCACACAAGTGCTCTCAACTCGGTGGCGCCCTCTATGGCGCACCGCGCCCCTCAATCTCGATTGTCGTCAGATATCTGTCCTTCCTGAATTTGATCTCATCAGAGCCAACGTCTCTTCTCACTAGCAAGGCCCGTTCAATGCCTCTGCATCCCGACAAGCTACCTGCTGTCCATACACAGCAAGGTGGGCGGCTTGGCGACATCCCCTGAATTCGGAAAACTCCAGCAGTTTGAGTTCTACCATTACCACGAAAGTTTCATACCACGAACATACCAAGAATTCGTGCCCACACCACCGTTGTCCATCCCATGGTTTTCCTCCTCTCTCCACACCGCCACCTTCGCCCGGTGCCATCTACCAGACGATCTGGTACAAATGCTTTGACTCCCGCTGCTAAAAAACTTTCGCTTGTGGTGGTTTATCTGTCGGAGGCCTCCTTTGCACTGACATCATCCACTCCAGTTGCCATGCCATGGAGCGCTTGCTGATTGTTTTGGGAATAGAAATCGGTATCAGTTGTCTCCAAATAAAGTCGCCTCAACTTAAAAGCATTGGATTTGTTTTAAAGGACATCAGCTCATCATCGAAGATGCCCCTTCACTTGAAAGGTTGCTCCTTCATAGTTGTTATACACCTTCAGAAATAACTGTCGTCTCTGCGCCCAAACTGGAGACCTTGGGTGTAATTCGTGACCCGTTTAATAATCACAAGGAGTTGGTGTTTGGCTCCTCACTTTTTCAGTTACCGTATATTATCATCTACACATTTGTAATCATATGCTGCATTTTTCATTTGTGCGCATAAGTTTTATATCATCTTGGAGTACACTTTGGGTACCAATATTATGTTACATGCTCAATGAAGAGTTCGTCCATTGATAGCCTACCAATCTTTCTTTGGATTACTGTCAAGATCGTATATATCAGAATGTATAGTTTTGATCTGGACATAATTATTGGCTTGCTGCGATGCTTTCGATCTCTAGAGAATTTATACAGAGAGGTGATGATTTCAGGCACATTGGAAGCCCATATATATTGTACTAGAATTAACTGTTCAGCTGTCGTTCTTTCGACATACTCTTTTTTCAGACCTTAACTATTTTCAATCTTCATGTCTACTTAGGGAGAACCACATGGAGAAAAACATATAACCAATCGTTGGTGTAATAAGCACAAGGATTTTCTCAGTTCTCATGACATTCGTTTGAGGACGATAACGATGGGACGATATGCATCCAACCAGGCAAGCGAAGCTTTGTCACATTCTTCTGTTGAGCAGCGAGGTTACTATTGTCCATGAGGCTTAATTTTTACAGCAAGAGATTTCTCATGGACGAACATGTTGAACAGCAAAAAAAGAAGTTTCAGGTGGACAAATGGGCTTCTAAACATGGTCGGCTTATATTTACAATAAGTTGTAGACATCCTGAAATAATTTTTTTTGCACAGGATGTTGATTTTATGGATCAGACCGATCCATTTGTTTGTGACTGCAAAAAAGAGTGGTTGGGTTAGATATTCTTGTCATGTTCAATCTGGGTTTTGTCTAAAAATTTGATGAACAATTAATCCTTGGTCTTTTTGTACCATTTGTATGCTTGACTTGCATGTTGTTGCCCTCGTACTCCCCTCCACCTGCCACTACACTGCCGCATCTTCTATGGATGATGTTCATTCCCGTCCGAGGCCTTGCCGTCGTTCTCCATGTAGTTAGCTCATTTGTGCCCGCCGCTTGCCGTCGGCGTTGTCAACATGGTCAACAACCAAGAGGAATCAGGAGATGGACTATACGTGGAGGAGGCTGACAGTAGGGACCCACCAGGGTCATTGCATTTCGCAAGCAGGTGCCTCGTTATTACAAGACAAAAAAATACTTCCTCCTAAATTGTTTGAAAACTAGGTTCCACGCCATTGTCAATGTAGTCAATAAACGAGAAAATTACATAACGAGCGGATAACACTAGGGACCCACCAACTCGCCCAGTTCTTTTTCAGTTTCAGAGACGGAGCTCAAGCTGCCTTGTATTTGTCTTGAGGGCTGTGGCCCGTCTAGCCCACGCTTACGCTTTTATTAAGCACATGACAAGCCCAGTTGATATATTTTTTCTTTCTGAAATTGGCTAGTGCAATTCTTTTTTTTGGAGAATACCAAAATCGAGGCCTACTTGCTTTTCTTAGCCCTGCTGGGCTGCAAATCTTTCAAGACGAGGAGGGATGTAAGTAGTAAGAAATGTGCTTCCCTAGAAAACGGGCTATAAGTTGTAAGAAATGGGCTGTAAATTTTTAAACCAAAGCCAACCGGCAGTTGCATTAAAATATCATTTTTTCAGGATTTCTCTACTCTCTACTCTTATAAAAACCAAAGCCAACTGGCAATTACATTAAAATATCATCTTTTCTCCCACAAGATAAACTACTCATACAAATGCATGTTCATGTTCCGTTACATGAGCGGGCATCTTGCTAGTTAAGATTCTAAATTTCATTCATTTTTTTGCGGAGAATTGTTTTTTGAATTTTATTTTGATATAATTTTTTGAATTTTTTTAACGTGACTCGAAATTTCGTGATTAAAAGAGTTCGGACCCCACCGAAATATTCAAAATTTCGTTGAATTTTTTAGTAGTGCCCAGAATATATGGTTTGTAATGCCAATAAAAAGAATATGGGCTTCAAATATCCTTAAGAATTAGCAAATGGGCTGTAAATTATTGAAAATAATGGCTAATGGGCTGTATGATGTTTTCCACAGATTTGGAGTCTGACTTCTGGGCCTACTAGGTTGACGATGACGCTGCCCTAAATTTTTTTTGACGCGTACGCAAGGCTTTGTCAACTTAGTCAACACAAAGCAGTGACTGTTGGATGCCCATCCGACGGCCGCCGTGCTTCTTCAACCTCTGATCTTCCTGCTCTAGCCGCCCAAACCAGCGCCGGCGAGACTGCATGCTCCCTCCTCCCGTGGCTGGCTGTGGTGCCGCCAGGCCATCCCTCTAACCACCCACACATCCTATTATTTTCCGGCGACGTCAGCCTTATCCCGCAGTCGATCAGTCAGCGCTCATTCTCCCCTCAGTGTGGGCATCCGCTGCGGTGGCTTCGCCAGCTCCGGGTGGTTCTCTTCCTAGGCCTCGCCCTCGTCCACCACGTTTGTGCTCTCGGCGCGGCGAGGTCAACATGGTCAACAAACAATAGACATCGGAAGAGGTTGATAGTAGGGGCCCACACAAAATAATGATTCCTCCACCTGATAGCTGGGACCCACCGGAAGGGTCTCTGCATTTCGTGAAAAAAACGTTCCCCCAGCTGTCAGCTCGGACCCACCGGAAATGCCTCCTTATTACGCACATAAAAATGAATACTCCCCCTGCTAGCTGGGACTCACCTTGGTGGGAGGCTGACTTGTGGGCCTACTAAGTTTACGGGCACGGAGGGCTTTGTCAACTGAGTAAATATGAACGATTCTAGCTCCAGTGACCGAATGATGTCCATCCAACAGCCGTAGTGCTTCTTCAACCTCTGGTCTTCATGCTCCAGCCGCCCAAAGCAGCGCCGGTCGTGCGGCATGCTCCTGCCTCCCGTGGCCGGCTGTGATGCCGCGGAGGCCTCACCGCCCCCTACTACTCCCACAGCTGGCCAGGCCATCCCTCTACTCACCCACACCCCCTGTTATTCTGCGGCGACGGCAGCCTCACCCTCGTACTCCTCTTCGCGTGGGCATCCACTGCTGCATATTCCCCGGCTCCGCGTCGTCCCCTTCCTAGGCCTCGCCATCGTCCACCGCCGTGGTGCTCTTGGCGCAGCATGGTCAATGTGGTCAACGACCGACTTCGATCGAAAGAGTACTGTGCGTGGAGAGGCTGACAGCTGGGTCCACAGCGGCTGCAAGGAAGTGCCTCCTTATTACGCGCAAAATAATTATTCCTCTACCAGAGAGCAGGGACCCACCGGACGGGCCACTGTATTTCACGAAAAAAACATTTCCTCCTGACAGCTGGGACCCACCAGCTACATCTTCGCACGCAAGGAAGTGCGTCCGGGCAAAAAAAAACGATTCGCCCCCCTGACTGCTGGGACCCACCAGCTACATCTTCGTAGGCAAGGAAGTGCCTGACAGTCGGGACCCACCTGGTCGAAGCGTACGTAGCATTGTCATTACGGTGTGACGATATGCGTACATATATCTTTGGTCGATGTAGAAGCGGCGCCGTCGTAGTAGAGGCATGCACGTAGCATGTACATGTAGGTACATCGGCCAGGGTGCAAGAAAGAAAATACGGCCAAGTATGTGTACATATGGGTGGGGTCTCGAACGCCTACTCGCGCATACGTACATGGCTGGGTCGGAACGGAGAAACAGCGTCATCGTCGTGTTCATGGGGAGCCAACCGGCTGGGTCGACGGAATGCGTGGTCGTGTTCATCGGGAGGGCTTGGATGGAACAGGCGATGGAAACGAGGCCTGGCGTGCCGCTGGCGGAGAAGCGGACCTCCTATGTTGAGCAGGGTCCTGTTGATCGGGGAGGGTGGGCGCACCGCAAAAAGAGAAGCGGACCTCCTACGGTCGAAGCAGGGGTCTGTTGATCGGGAGGGTGTGGCGTCTGCCAAAGCAGGCAAGCGGACCTCCTACGGTCGAAACGGGGGTCCTGTTCATCGGGAGGGGTGTTGCGTACCACAAAACGGGAATCCACGGGATACTGTTCATCTCTACCGTCGACCTCCTCCAGCCTCCACGGGTACCGTCGACCTCCTCCAGCCTCCATGGGCTCATGTTCATCCAGCCTCCACCGCGCGCTACTCCACCGGCCACTGTTCAACCACCCCTCCACAGGCACCCCTCCACCGTCTACTGTTCATCCAGCCCTCTACACCACGGGGTCCTGTTCATCCGAGGCAGCGGCACCGCTCCTTTGTTCATCCAACCCCCCCTGCGGCGCTAACTGTTTATCTAATCGGACGACTTGATTAGCGGCGATGGCGAAGAATCGCTCGATCGGGTTCGATTAACAGCCATCGATCGCTCGGAGTTCGATAGCGTAACTGCGGTCTGTCGCTCGGGTTGATTAGAGCCCAACGTCTTGCTCGGGTTGATTAGAGCCAACGTCTACGCACACTGCGTCGTCACGTGTACAAGAGAAAGCAGCGCATCGCTCGGCCCCGACCTCCCACCGTAACCGGCAACTCCCGAAATTTTCCTCCCCTACGCTTCTACCATGGTTTTTACATCATGGACAGCCCAAAGAATGTCATGCAGCTGCGTCTCCGGCCCGCCCAGGACGAAAAGCCCATCTTCTGTCATGATTTTTTGTCATAGAAGTAGGAGCCCACCACATCTATGATGATACCGGGTTTTGTCACAATTATCTTCATAGAAGTGTCATATGTATGACAGAAAAAAAATCGTTCGGCCCGAAATGTCACGGATGTGGCTTTTTTTGTAGTTAAAACATACCTCAAAACCTTTTATAAAGGCGATCTGAGCTCCATTCAGTCCACTCTCGGTGAATTTGAATCTTCTCAATCACCGCACCCATAAGGGCACGGTGTTCATTGTGATGGGCGCTCTTCAGCGCCACCAACAAAGCATCCGACACCTCTGGTTGGACAGAGGTTGCCGATGGAACAGGCACGTCCCCTCCAGCTGAGAGAGGCTGCCTGCCTAATTCTGGAGCCGTATTGGTCTCTGGAACTGTATCCGGCTGGCAGCCGAATTCCAGATGGCCCCCGCCGTCAGCTCCCATGGGAATTTTCTCCCCCATGTGTCCGGCCCCTGAAGTTTGACCTCCTGGCACCGCCTTAACAGTCTTTTCCTCTCCTCCTTGGCCGGTGTCCTTCTGGGCCGAAGCCTCAATGTTATTCACCTGCTTGGAGGAAGGGGTCCTTGGGGGCGTCCCGCTCTCCATAGCATCCGAGCTCACCGAATCCTCTCATGAGGATTGTTTGGTACGGGACCTCGCCGGACTACAAAAAATATGGCTCAGGTTGAAATACTATGCCATGATGAGTCTGGACGCATAGACATACTAAGATTTTATACTCACGAGTTCACTAGGGGCTGGGCCTTGGGATCCCGCGCCGGGCCGCTGTCGGCGGCGGCAGTGGACTCCTCGAGAAGAGGGACCCTTCCCCTTTTGGGCGGCTCGGCCTCCAAGTGTACGGAGGCCTTCCTCTTCTTTCTTCCTCCCGTAGGGGAATCATCTTCCTCCTCCTCCTCGTCCTCTTCGAAGGAGGAATGGGCATCAGAGCCTTCGGATATTGTGTCCGAAGTGCCGCAGCGACGAAGACCGCCCCGAGTCTTTTTGGCCTCTTTCTCGGCCGTCTTCTTCGGCACATTGTAGGGGGCCAGGACCAGCATCTTCGTCAGAAGTGGGACGGCCGGTTCTTTGGGCAGCGGGGCCGGACAATGGATCCACTCCACCTTCTTTGTCCAGCCCTGGGAGAGTTGTAGAAAACACGTTAAGCGCTTCCTTTGGGTTACGTGGATAAAAAGTATGATGACTTACCGAACTTGCAGGGCGGGACAGTTGGTACCCGCGGTCCTCGGTGGAGTCCGGCCATGATTTGCTGGACTGGAAAAGCACCTTCCAGATATCCTTGTGCGAGGAGCCAAAAAGCCCTCGTAAAGTTTGGTGCCTGGCCGGATCGAATTCCCATAGATTGCAAGTCCGGTGTTGACAAGGCAGGATCCGGCGAACTAACATCACCTGGACTACATTGACAAGTTCAATGTTCTTGTCTCCCATATCTTTAACGTGCGTCTGGAGCACTGACAGATCGTCGGACGAGGTCCAGTTCAGGCCCTTCTAGACCCAGGATGTAAGCCGCAGGGGGGCACCGCATCAAAACTCGGGAGTAGCGGCCCATTCCGTGCCACGCGGCTCAGTGATGTAAAACCACTGCTGTTGCCACTCCTTGACAGGATCGTTAATGTTGGCAATATGACATTGGGCATCTTGCTCACCATAGCGCCCCCGCACTCGGCATGCTCGCCGCCCACTACCTTGGGCTTCACATTAAAAATCTCAGCCATAAGCCGAAGAGTGGCGAGATGCGGAGAAAAGCCTAGCACACGACAATGAATGTCGAGATGTTGAGGAAGGAATTAGGGGATAAATCATGAAGATCGATCCCATAGTAATACATGATGCCGCGAACGAACGGGTGGAGGGGAAACCCTAGCCTACAGACAATGTGAGGGAGGAATACAACCCTCTCGTGGGGTTCTGGTGTAGGGACGATCTGTCCCGCCGTTGGGAGACGGTGGATGATTTTCTTGGCCAGATACCCGGCCTCCCGAAGCTTTTTGATATCCTTCTCCCTGTCGGTGTTCTGGGAACGGGGTTCCCTAGACTTGCCTGCCTGCGGCCTGCGGCGTGGCTCAAAAGGGGGCCCATCACGGCCCATCTTCATCAACACGAGCTCAAGACCCTCGCGAGGGGCCAAGCCTCATGAGGCGGGCGACGAGGGAGCTTCCTCGACACGGCCTCATCAAGCTGGCTCGCGAGGCGGAGAGATCAAGGCGGGGTACCTCACGAGGTGCCCATGGCGCAAGCCATGACGACCAAGAGGCGCCCGGTAGGCGCCATCCCATGCATGTCCTCCTTTCCCCTTTGGTGCAAAGGAGCAAGCGTGACGAGAGCATCAAGCAAAAGGCGTCCATTTCGATTACTGCAACGAGACCAAGACCAGTCCAACGGCAGGAAGGAAGTCATTGTGGAGCCCAAGCCGGCGTCACCACGAGCCTTTGTGAGGCGAGGACCAACTTTAGTCAGGATAAGTGTACCATATGTTCCCCTTCAAAATGGCCAATTGTTGGCGCCCTTCCCGCTCAATATTTGGGAAGAGGCCCAGGGCCTCTGCATATAAATAGGACTAGCCACCCACAGGGTAGGGGCATTCAGGAAGATAGCGAGAGAACAAACGGGAGAAAGATAGAGAGAGGCGACTGAACTCCCTCTAGCAGTTCATCGCACCAGCCAAGAACAGACCCTCGCAAGGCTGTTCTTCCTTGTATTGTTCATCACCATCAGCCCAAGAGGCAATCCACCACACCAGAAACTAGAGTAGGGTATTACACCACAATGGTGGCCCGAACTAGTATAAACCCTGTGTCTCTTGTGTTGTTCCTTTCGTAGTTTAGATCCTAGCGAGGCGGCGGGGTGCAGGTAGGTAGAGGGCAAAATTCTGCGCGCACCCTAGTGTTCGAACCTCAAGGGTAAGCCGGAACCCGAAATCCGACATTTGGCGCGCCAGGTAGGGGTGCGCCGGGATCCACCTCCTGCCACTTCGTGTCCCGTCGCATCGTCCTCATCATGACTAGCGAACAGGCGGGCAACCCCGGTCCCTGGGCGGCTTGGCCCGCCCACGCAGAGCCGCTCGCCTCGGGCAACCCCAGGCCCCAGGCAGCTCGCGGTCCCGCAGAACGCTGTGGGCAGAGCGTCGGACGAGCTTCGACAACTCTCACGCCGCGGTAGGCGCGGTCGGCAGCGAGGGACTCCAACCACACCGCAGCCGCGACACCGTACACCCGCCGGGAGCAGGCGAACTCGAGGGCCGCGCTCACGGTGGCCCGGGAGCTACTGCAGTGCAGGCTACTAGAAGGCGGCCGCGGCGTACTGCTAGAGCGGGTGGCAGAGCTCCTGGGCTTTGCCGCCTCGGGGGCTCATCCCTTCTGCACCCAGCTCCCACCTCAGGTCCAGGGCGGCCCGTGCGGGGGCGCCACATGCGGCCGCGAGCCCCAAGGCTACTCCAACGCCAGCGAAGCTATCAGCACCGGGCCAGCGGCAGCGCTGCCTCCGCTCCCGGCCAGCAAAGAAGGACTCGTCGCGACACACGGCCCCAGTGGGCCGCCGCGCTACCACCCCCAGGTGGGCGCTCCAAGCAGAACCGCATGGCACGCGGAGCACTATGGCGCGGCCTTCGGGATGACGGCCCCAGAAGAATACGTGCCCCACTTGATGCACCAAGGGCACCAGCATGAAGGAGAACAAGGCTCGCTCCTCAGCCCAGGCTGGGGGGACGAGGCGATAGAAGCTGAGCTCTTCCAAGAACCCCGTGAAGGCCCCACCGGCCACGCTGGAGGCGACGATTATCGGGTACCACTAATTCCTCAGGAGCAGGCATACATTAATCATGAATCGCAGGAGGTGCAGGTCACCACAGCAAGCGACTGCCACGTTCCCGCAGTCTCCTACCCCTCGGGAGGAGGGCACCGGGGGCTGCAGGAGAGGGGCCGAGAACCAGCATCACCACTGCGACGTTCGGAGCAAGGCGTTCTCAGGAGGTAGGCCCTCCGCTGGGGAGGTGCCTCAGGGCCTGCCCCTGGCGGAGGAACCGTGGTTGTCGGGGGAACCGCTGGCAACCGCTCTACCCCATCGGCGGCGTCCTGGTTTCCGGTCGTCGTTGATGGCACTAGAGTGTGGCGCAAGGCGGGGCCCTCGTCTGGCGATATGAAGCAAGGCCGGTACCTGTGAAGAAGGCCCAGTGCCTGTGAAGCTCGCCGCCCCGTGACACTCTCACGTAATAATGAGTGGGGCTGTACACGCCCCGAGGTCTCAGGAGCGCCGGCCTCAGGCCCTGGGGTTCCCTCCCACGCCCAGTGGCAGCACTTAGCTCCGTGCTGGTGAGAAGACGTCCAAGACTAGACTAGGTGCCGGACGCGGCCTTTTTTGGTTTGCTTTCATTGCTTTTCTCTTTGGTTGTCACTTTCCCCCGCTGGATTTAAGTTGGATTCGATTTCGAGATTTGCGTGTGTTTGGGGAAGGGGGTGTTTAGTCTCGTTCGAGCAATCTCTAGCGTTCCAGTTACCGCTTTGCCTCAGCTGCCTCCCCTCGTGAGCCCCTCGCGAGCCGGGTTGGGCCTGGCTTGCGTGCAGCCCAGACTGCCACCGCCGAATCCTCTCAGGAGGCATTACTGCAGATCCTATGGGTTCAATCGGGAGACGCTCGGAACGCCACAGCCCTCCGCTAGCTATCTCTGGGCCCACGGGGGACAAAGGTAAACTAGCTAGCCACTGGGCATAGGCGTACGGGTGGTATAGCATCTACTAATACGCAGAACACAAGTTTTACATGAGGGCCTCCCCCTCCCAAAATGCTCTCACGACCGTCAGGACAAAACCTGAGTTCTATTCATGCAAGAAACAGGAACGGTGTGCAGTCACTCGGATAAATCCCCCAATGCATCCTCAGGGGCAACTCCTGAATTGTCGCTGGCGTCGCTGGCCTCGCCGTCGCTCTCTGCGTCGTCGCCCGGTAGCGTCGGGAGCAAATCCACCACGCCGCCGCCGTCGGCAACGATCACGCTTATCGTTATGCGAAGAAAAGGCCACGACAAGGGCGTCCACGTTGTCCTCCACCAGTCGCCTGTAGTCCCGGACGGCACAGGTACCGGGGCGATGGCCGCGTCGAAGTCAAAGTGAGGGTCCATATTCCAGAGATGGCTGAAGACGCGAGAAAAGGCGCGCCCGAGCAGGGCGCGGCTTCTCTCCTCCACCAACCTGTCGGCTCTGACCGACCGCTCCTCCAGCCGAGTCACCACATCGGTGAAGAACTAAAGGTTGCCGGCGTAGTTAATTGCGTGCGGCTCGCCAACAGCCGCCTCGCAGATGTTACCCAAGGCTGTGTTGGCTCTCTCCCGGAGCGTGGTGAGCATGGGGCCGTGCTCATGCTCCAGGACCCGCCCGGGCGCATCTCATCCGCGATTCGGTCGCCAAGAACGGCCTCAGCCTCATCCACCGCGGCTGGCGAAGAAGAAGCACCTCGGCACGGGAGGTAGTTAACTCCTCTGCGCCACCTCAAGAAGCGGCCCGAAAAGCATCGGCCCGCCTCGCCGCTCCTCCTCTGCTTGGCCCCTCAAGGCAGCGGTCCTACCTTCGACCTCAGCCGGATCAACCCCAGCCTTTCCTCGAACTTCGCTCGAGTTCCAAGCGCCGTCGCCACCCGACGCGCGACCTACTCCAGGACGCAGGCCTCCCGCGCAGCAACATCATCCTCCGCCCTCGTCACCAAGCGCTCCCTTCTTTCCAGGCGTTCGTACTCGCATGCGCGCTCGGCGGCTTCCAGCGTCAGCGCCTCCTCCCGCTTCTGGAGTTCTGCTGGGTCGCCTGATGCCACCCTCATCGACGCAAGGGCCGTCTCGCGCTGCTCCACTTGCTCCTCCAATGAGCGGCAACGGGCCATGAGTTCCCGCGCCGACTCCTCCGCCACCTCTTGCCGCCGGTCAGCTTCGCGAGGCTCTTCAACGGCCCTAGAACGGACCTCCCGAGAGGCCACCAGCGACGCCTTGGCCTCCTCATCGTCAAGATCACGCTGGTGGCGTGCATGGGCGACAGCCGCCTTCAGCTCGTGCCTCTCCGCGGCCAGGCGCAGGCCCTCGGCCTCGAGGCGCGCGTCTTCATCGGCGAGCTCTTCACCGAGCAGGCTCACCGCATCAGCCGCCCTCCGAAGAAACCCTTGGCGAAGAGCGTGACGCTCCCGGGCACGCTCAAGTACGTCTTCCACACCATCATCCACCCCGGGCGAGCGCCGAGGGCCACGAATCAGCACTCCCCCTCCGGGCAAGGGGCTGGGGGCTGGCGCCCTCGCCACGGCCGGGCACGCCTCTCGCCGGGGAGCCGGCCGAGCCAGCCCATCCCCCAAAGAAGAGCGCAGGGAATGCCTCAGCCAATCACGGTCGACGACTAGACGAGAAGCCCACGGCAGGCCAGCTATGCCTCGAGAGGGCTCACGAAGGAGGGTCGCGAGGCGCGTGGGGACGCGATTCGCCTCAGGATGGATCGTCTCTCCGGCCGACCTCACCACCAGGGCCCTGCAGCTCGGAGTGCTCGAAGACGGTGGAGAGGGCGGAGCCAAGGGGGATGGCTCCTCAGACATCTCCGTGAGCTCGGCAGGAAGGGCCCTGCGGAGCAAGGATCAGTAAAAACAACAGAAGAATCAGGAGCCAGAAAAGGGGAAAGCTTACTCATCGGTGGCGAAGTACTTCCTGCGCTTCAGCAGGCGACAAGGGTAATCATCACCCAGGGCTTCCCTTCTCTTCCGAAGAGCCTCAAAATCCACGCGGAATCGGCCCAAGAGTTGAGCGCAGGGGTCAACTCTGACGAGGAAGGAGCGTCGAGGCGACCATCGTCGGGCGTCGTCTGGAGCTCGCCGCGATCGTCTCACCAAGGAGGTGGCTGGGGCCCAGGGGCCTCAGCCGCTGGCACCACGGGCAGCTGCTCGCCTCCCCCAACCGCGACAGCCTGGGCCTCAGGAGCTGCTCCCTCAAGAGCGCCGGCTGGGACCGTCACCCTTGCGGAGGCCCCCTCGGCCTCCAGCGGCCCGTGCCTCCCAGCACCTCCACTCGAGGAAGAGCCGCCACGGCCGACTAGAAGGGCAGTCACCACCACCGGGTTCTCGCGAGACCCCATGAGGCCTGCGGGGCGCAGCCCCCACTCGTCAAAGTTGGGCATCTTCTTCACAAAGTCACCCCTGCTTGAGCAAAAGTACAGCAAAGCACCCCCTTGCGGGACGCTGCCAGGGTTGGGATCCCCAGTCAAGACCAAGAGCACCTTCCTCAGCGCTTCAGACGTCAAGTCCTCCTCCTCTGACCTCATGCGGTCTTCCACGCCCGTGAAGACCCACATCCGTGGGAATGGCGCTGGAGAGGGGCTATCTTGGCACAACAGAACTCCTTCACCACCTTGGGCGCCGTCACCTCGGCGCCCTCGGGAACGCCTGACGCGCCCAGACAGGCGAGCCGGGGATCGTGAGCATCTCCCTGGCCCCGGCTGAATTGGGGACAGCGGGTGATGTTGGCTCCGGCAAGGGGCTGGGCACCCCCACGTCCACGTCTGACCACCACTCGCGGAACCCGGCGAGGCGGAGGAAGGTGAAGTCAATCCACGAAACCGATGTTTGAGATGCAGCAATGAAGCTCACGCACCCGAACATTGGGTGGGGTCAACAAGGCGCAGAGAGAAGAAGTGGCGCAGCAAGGCAACCGAGGGAAGGATGCCCATCATCGCCTCGCAAACAAAGGCGAAGACCGCAAGAAGAGCGATGGATTCTGGACCCAATTGCATCATATGGATTTGATAGTGGGGGAGTACAGCATTGAAGAAGTCGGAGAAGGGGGGAACCAGCCCCGCCCACAGGGCGTCGGCAAAATACTGGACCTCGGTGATTATCCTGTCAACGGCGAAGTGGGACGCGGGCCAGGCCATCGTCCGCCCGCATTCGTTGAAGATGGTGGCCAAGGCCGAGCTGACCTTGCACAGGCCCTCTCGATTGAGTATAATTGACCGATCGACGGCAGGGGCCACCGACGACGGCGGGCGAGGCGGAGGCATGGGTTTCTTCCTTTTTCCTTTCTTCGTCGGAGCCATGGCAACGGAAAGGGGGGGAGGAAGGTTCTAGATTGGATTGGGAGCAGAAGCTGGAGTTCGAGAGGAGGAAGAGTGGGGGACGATCGAGCAGCGAAAAGGTGAGAGGCTGTGTGCGGCTACGAGTCCGCCTAGCACGGCACAAAATAAGGAGGCGTGGGGGTACAGTGCCACCCACGTCT
Source organism: Aegilops bicornis (assembly GCA_021605145.1). Lineage (NCBI taxonomy): Eukaryota > Viridiplantae > Streptophyta > Magnoliopsida > Poales > Poaceae > Aegilops > Aegilops bicornis. Next base: position 543,848,392 of record CM038672.1, read on the forward strand.
AATCAACCGCCACAAGGCGCCCAAGGCCGCAAGCTGTTAGGGCCCGTGGCGCTTCGCACTTGCCCCTTCGCCTCTCTGCTCAGCCAAGTCCGGGCGCGCCTTGGGCCCGGGGGCTACTGTCGGCGTTCTGGGAACGGGGGTCCCCAGACTTGCCTGCGTGCGGCCTGCGGCGTGGCTCAAAAGGGGGCCCATCACGGCCCATCTTCATCAACACGAGCTCAAGACCCTTGCGAGGGGACAAGCCTCGCGGGGCGGACGACAGGTAGCTTCCTCAGGCACGGCCTCATCAGGCTGGCTCGCGAGGAGGCGGAGAGATCAAGGCGGAGTACCTCACGAGGTGCCCATGACGCAAGCCATGACGACCAAGGGTGCAGTGAGCGCCAGCCAGCAGCTTCTCCTTTCCCCTTTGGTGCAAAGGGAGCAAGCGCGGCGAGAGCATCAAGCAAAGGCGTCCATTTGATTGCAACGAGACCAAGACCAGTCCAACGGCAGGAAGGAAGACATTGTGAAGCCCAAGCGGCGTCACCAGAGCCTTTGACAGGCGAGGACCAACTTTAGTCAGGATAAGTGTACCATATGTTCCCCTTCAAAATGGCCAATTGTTGGCGCCCTTCCCGCTCAATATTTGTGAAGAGGCCTAGGGCCTCTGCCTATAAATAGGACTAGCCACCCACAGGGTAGGGGCATTCAGGAAGATAGCAAGAGAACAAATGAGAGAAAGATAGAGAGAGGCGACTGAACTCCCTCTAGCAGTTCATCACACCAGCCAAGAACAGACCCTCGCGAGGCTGTTCTTCCTTGTATTGTTCATCACCATCAGCCCAAGAGGCAATCCACCACACCACAAACTAGAGTAGGGTATTACACCATAATGGTGGCCCGAACTAGTATAAACCCTGTGTCTCTTGTGCTGTTCCTTTCGTAGTTTAGATCCTAGCGAGGCGGCGGGGTGCAGGTAGGTAGAGGGCGAGATTCCGCGTGCACCCCAGTGTTCGAACCTCAAGGGTCTGCCGGAACCCGAAATCCGACACTCCCGGATGGTAAAGGCCATCCATTTGCCTCCTGCTCCTGATCCGGACATTTTCGAAAGGCCTTTGTGGGCAGAAAAGATGAACGCTTGGGCGCTGGAGCTCGGGCGGAGGGGAGTGGATCGGGAAGAACAAAGTGTGGGTGCGACTGGGCGTTCTTATCCCCTTATAAAGGCAGCAGGTATTCTGCGCCTCCCCACTTGCCCGGTAAGACCGCTTATTCCCCAAGCGCCGTAATTGATGGCGCGGTTGGGTTACCCACGCCCGTATTGATGAGAATCCCGTGATAAGGGGACACGATCTCTGCTTCAATATTCCTCAAAAATTCCATAAAAAATCTCCGTGAAGTTTCAGCTTGTTCGGAGTTGTGCATAATAGGTAGCCTGACGTAGCTTTTCCTGGCCCAGATTTCCAACAGCTGGAATTCTCCCTCTTTGTGTATACCTTGCATATTATGAGATAAAAGGCATTAGAATTACTCCAAAAAGCATTATTATGGATAAAACATTATAAATAACAGTAAGAAAACATGATGCGAAATTGACGTATCATGCTGCGTTTGGACTCCGTTTGGTATTCGTCAGTGTACAAAAGAAGGGGCACACATTTGTACCCCTTTACCTGTGCAGGAGAGTCGGAGCCGCGCCCACGGCCGCTCCAAGCAGAACAAGGGAGGTGAACCGAGGTAAAACCAAAGCCCAAGACAATCAAGACAACGCCAAGGCCAAGAACGCAAATAAGCAAAGGGACGGAGCAGTTTCTCCCGGCAAGACCCTTGCCGGGGACAGCCTCAGCAGCCCCGGCACGACCCTTGCCAGGGTAGCACGCCCAAACACCAACAGAGCGAGCCGCCCTTGAGCCCGCGGTCTCCGACACCATCAACCACGTCGGGCCAGGGCTCGGGAGGCACCTCTGTGGTGGCATACAGATCTTTGTGAAGACAAGGAATACTCAAGATCAGATGAGGATTAGACGACAGCGATCCTCGGCAAGATCCTTGCCGAGGGGAACCACAAGATCCCCGGCAAGATCCTTGCCGGGGACAACAGCGCACCACAACAAGATCCCTGCCGGGCCACCCGGCAAGGCCCCCGCCAAGGGCGCCAGCGGGGCCACCTCCGGGTCCACACCAGCCAAGTCTCCTCCACCGTTCGCATGCAGCTGCCAGCCCAACCAGCTGGGCAGACACCTGCGTGGCGACATGCAGCTCCCAGGCCAACTCAGCAGGTGCCTGCGTGGCGGCATGCAGATCTTCATGAAGCCTCCCCCACCGCGCCACCTAAGCTGCCTGCCTGCCTACATGGCACCGCATGCACCGCTGGCCTGGGTGCGTGTCGAAGCGGGGAGGAGTGGCGACAGACAGGACGGGCTTCGTTCCCGTCCCCAATAAAGCAAGGGGACACCTCAGCGGCGCATTAAATGCGCCTTGTCCTATGTCTGACGATAAGATCGTAGCCTTTGCATCGCCTTTCCACCTCCTGTATGCCACTTTGGCAGCCCCTTTCGACTATAAAAGGAGGCCCATGACATACTGGAGAAGGATTCGGCTCTTTCGAACCATTCAGCTACAGTAGCTAGTTCAAGAGCTCAAGAACACTCAATACATCCACCAAAGCAGGACTTGGGTTTTACGCATCCTCACGGCCCGAACCTGGGTAAACGATCCTTGTGCTGACTACTGGTCCTGCTCTTCTTGCAACCCTGTGCCCCGGCAACCGTACTAGGGATTCTTGTGATCCCATAGGTGTCATTCCACACCGACATCTTTGGCGCGCCAGGTAGGGGGCGCAATTGTGAGAATCTGGTCTAGTATTTAGCCTAGCGCTTCTTCATTGCCATGGTTCCCAAGAAGAAGACGGCCATGGCGAAAGGCTCGTCGGGGGCCGAACGGCCCGTGCCAGCATGGGCGAGCAGCGGCCCGGACGCGGACAGGACCCGAGCCACGGTCCGGGAGCACCAACATCGCCCTGGCAGTCAGAGCCTGGGAGCGGCGCCGTTCGCGCGCCAGGCGACGGGCCGCACACCACCAAGTCTAAAGATGGGGCCGGACCCCCCGCAGGCGGCGCGGGGCCCTCCAGGAGTGTCATTGTGCCACCCACGGGCGGCGCATCAACCTCCAAGACGCCCACGCAGGTGACTACTGCGCGGTCTTCCCATGGTGTGCGCGACGAGCAACGTCACCACGCCGGTGACCCTGGACACCGCCGTGGGAAGTGCCCTATGCGTCGTTCGTGGGATGAAGGAGTTCAGCATGCCCGCCGAAGTGCTGGCGAAAATGGCACGCAGCCGCTGGGTCATGACGGAGCTCCTTCTAACATGGTTAGAAGTCGAAGCGCGCGACAGTCCACGCAGATGTCGCCGCCACCCACGCCAGCAGAAGCTTTGGCGCGCGCATAGCTTCTGCTCGACTTCCCTCCTGCTGCGGGGAAGCTCGATGAATGGAGGGCCACCATCCGTGACCCGCGGGACCCTCGGGTCGGCGCTCCACCGAGCCACCACGTGCTGACGCTGGGAGGACCAGGGGAGCTGCGGCTACGGTGCACTCTCTTCCTCCTTGCCAGCCGCCGGGGGCGTCTGCTCATCATGGCGATGCTTGTGATAACATCTCTATAGCATCGTCCGACCCGCGGACTCACCGTGACCAGCGCCAAGTTCTTCGGGAACGAGCCCACGAAGATGCTCGAACCACTATTGAGCGCCGGAATGATACACGCCACCAATCGGTCAAGCGGGCGGGACCCTCTATGGACCACCCAACACCGGGGGGCTCCGGCGGCCTACCTTACGAGGTGGGCTGCCCAGCTTTTCCCGTGAGCTTCGGAAGTTCAAGTGGCCGTCCCACCGCATGTTCAAGCCTGACGTTGGCGAGAAGTACACTGGCAAGACCCATCCGTCCGAGTTCCTCAGCATCTACATCATCGCGATGCAGGCTGCCGGAGCTCGCGACGACAAGGTGCTTGCCAATTATTTCCCGCTGGCACTGAAGCCCAACGTTATGTCTTAGTTGATGCACTTGCCGGCGGATTCCATTTATTCTTGGTCGGATATGTGCCATGAGTTCGTTGGCGCCTTCACCGGAGGCCACCAAGCTCATGGTAAAGCCAGTGATCTGCATATCATTCCCCAGAAGGAAGGGGAAACCCTGCGCAAGTACATCCAGAGATTCAGCCGGGTGCAGTACAACATCCCCGACGTTCATCCCGCCGCTGTGATCAGCGCGTTCCATCAGAACGTGCGCAACCGCAAGATGCACGAAGAGCTGGCGATGACCAAGGTTAAGGATGTGGCCGAACTCTACGTTCTGGCCGACAGATGCGCCCGGGCTGAAGAGGGAAGGAAGTACCCTGGCGAAGACGCCGGCGCAGAAACCGACTCTACCGACAAAGACGCCGCCACCCCAACGAAGAAGGGTCGTGGACGCAACAGGAAATGCACGGGCAGGGCCGTGCTTGCCGTTGAGGGATCTGACGACACCAGAGCTGCCAAGAAGGTCAAGGCAGACGGCCCCGGCAAGGAGATTGCCGGGTGCGCCGCCTGTTGGGCCTTAGCAGCTGCCGACAAGCCAGGGGCTCCAGCAAGCAGTACTGCAAGATCCACCGCACCAATGGCCACGACCTCCAGAACTGCCGGCAAGTCGAGTTGCTTGCTGAAAAGCAAAAGGCCGAGTATGAAAGGCGGGACAAGGAGAAAGGTCAGGACGGTGCCGAGGGATCCGGCAAGAAGCATGGCGGCCAAGGAAGCCGCCCCGGCAAGGACAACAAGAAAGAGAGGCCCTCCCGTGGCCGTGATAAGAAACAAGAAGACGATGATAATGACGAGGACGACGAGTCCGGTGAGCAAGAGTTACAGAAGGCTACGGAGGTCATGTGCATCGATGGTGGCGCCTCGCTGCATACTTCTCACCGCCAGCTCAAGCAGTGGGCGCGTGAGATTACAACAGCGGAGCCGTCGTTCGACGCTCAGAAGTCGCTGAAGTGGTCCAACATGCCCCTCATCTTTGACGCCGAGGACCACCATGACCGCACAACTGCGATCGGGTGTTTTCCATTGTTGGTCTCACCAACAATACGCAACCTCAAGGTGAACAAGATGTTGGTTGATGGCAGGGCCGGCCTGAACTTGATCTCGCCCGTCGTGATCAAGAGGCTGCAAATTCCTGATGGAGACCTCGAGGAAATAGGCACATTTCAAGGGGTCAATCCAGGGAGGAGCCAGACGAAAGGGAAGGTCACACTGCCCGTGACGTTTGGAGGAGAGTTGAACTATAGGAGGGAGAGGATTGTTTTCAACGTGGCCGAGATCCCCTTGCCCTACAACGGGATCCTCTGCCGCCTGGCACTAGCCAAGTTCATGGCGGCGTCACACTACGCCTACAACATGCTAAAGATGCCCGGGCCGTTGACCATCATCTCCGTCCCCTCCGACAAGAAGGACGCGCTGATTTGCGCCGACCAACTCTACCGGGAAGCAGTTGCAGCAGCTGCCATCAAGGCACTTGCTCCTGCCGCTGAAGGCCCGGGAGAGAAGAAGAAGTCCGGCAACACCTCTCGCACCCACTCCGGCAAGCAAACCTCCAATGAGTGTTGCGCTGCCATCGAGGACGTGCCAGAGAGCTCTACCGGCAAGAGCAAGAAATCCAGAGCCGAGCCGCCGCAGACCAAGAAGGTGTCCGTCAGGGAGGATGGCACGGGAGGGGCCTTCACTATAGGCTCCACCCTCGACAACAAATAGGAAGGCGCGCTCGTCACCTTCCTGCGGGCCAATGTCGACGTGTTTGCGTGGCAAGCATCCGACATCCTCGGTGTTCCCAAGGAGGTGATTGAGCACCACCTAGCTGTCTGCCCTCATGCACGGCCCGTCAAGCAGAAGGTCAGAAAGCAGGCTCTGGAGAGGCAGGAGTTCATCACAGAGGAGATCAGGAAATTCGAAGCGACGGGTTTGGTGAGAGGAGTTCTCCACCCAACGTGGTTGGCCAATCCGGTAGTGGTGCGCAAGGCAAATGGGAAGTGGAGGCTGTGTATTGACGACACAGATATCAATAAGGCTTGTCCTAAGGACCACTTCCCGTTGCCGTGCATCAACCAGATTGTTGACTCCACGGCCGGGTGTGATCTGTTGTCATTCCTCGACGCCTACTCGGGCTACCATCAAATCTTCCTGACAAGAGAAGACGAAGAGAAGACAACATTCATCACCCTATGTGGTACGTATTTCTTTTTACGGATGCCTTTCGGGTTGAAGAGTGCTGGCTCGACGTTTGCAAGAGCGGTCCAAATTGGTTTTGAACCCCAGCTCCATAGAAATATGGAGGCATACATTGATGACATAGTGGTCAAAACCAAGGACGGGCCAAATCTTGTGCAAGATCTGGAAGAGACATTTGCCAACCTACGCAAGATCAACCTTAAGCTGAACCCTGAGAAGTGTGTCCTTGCCGTTCTGCCCGGCAAGCTACTCGGATTCTTTGTTGCGCAGCGCATGATCGAAGCAAATCCAGAAAAAATCAAGGCTATTGAGCAGATTGAGGCGCCCAAGCGGATCAAAGATGTGCGTCGGCTCACCTGCTGCGTCGCCGCCATGAGCCGATTCATCTCCAAGTCCGCCGAGCGTGACCTTCCCTTCTTCAAAATCTTGAAGAAGGCAGGCCCAGTTGAGTGGACCCCATAAGCTGAAGCGGCGTTGCAGGATCAGAAGAAATACCTTTCTTCCCCGCCAATACTGGTTGAGCCTAAGCCATAGGAGTCGTTGCTGCTGTATCTAGCAGCGACGAATCAAGTGGTCAGCGCCGCACTGGTAGCACAGAGGGAGGTCGATGAGGAGGCAGTGGGGGGCGGCAGGCCCAGCGGATGGTGGGCCAAAGATCCCCCCGGTAGGGCCTGGTGCCGCCAAGGCAAGGCCCCCGGCAGGTCCTGATGCCACCAAGGCGGTGCCCGCGCAGTCGAGTGAGGTCGTGCAAAAGAAGAAGATGATGCAGCACCCGGTTTACTTTGTCAGCTCCCTCTTGCAGAGGGCTAGGTCGAGGTACTCCAGTGTGCAGAAATTGCTCTTCGGCCTCCTTATGGCCTTGAGGAAGCTGCGTCATTACTTCCAAGCCCACGAGATCACTGTCGTCACCCTCCTCCCATTACAACGGATACTGCATAACCCAGATGCGACCAGAAGGATTGTGGAATGGGCCCTGTAGTTGTCATGTTTTGGGTTGAAGTTTGAAAGTACCTCGACAATCCAGAGCAGAGTCTTGGCGGAGTTCATTGCAGAATGGACCTCAACACCCGACGAGGAAATCCAGGAGACCGCTCTCCCCGGTAAGGAAGCGGACCTTGTTGGATCATGTACTTTGATGGGGCTTTCTCGGCTGCAAAGGCGCCCGGTGCAGTGTCTTGCTTGTCGCACCCACCGGAGAGCACCTCAAGTATGTGATCCAAATGCACTTCCCCAGGGAGATGTCCACAAATAACACTGCTGAGTATGAGGGGCTGCTTGCCGGTCTTAGGATCGCGGTAGACCTCGGGGTGAAGAAGCTCATCGTCAGAGGTGACTCACATCTTGTCGTCAAGCAAGTCAACGAGGATTACCAGAGCCCATTAATGGAGGCCTATGTAGATGAGGTAAGGAAGCTGGAGGAGCGCTTTGATGGTATCCAAGCAGAGCACGTTCCCCGAGTGGAGAACGACATCGCCGATTACACAGCCGAGCGTGCGCATTCAAGCTACACAATGGAACTAGGTACCTTTTTGCTCCGGTTAACTCAGCCATCCCTCGAACTATCAATGGGCAGAACAAGCGGAGGAAATCAGGTCCCGGCAAGTACTTTCCCGCCGAGCCCCCTGGGACGGCCGGCAAGGATGTTGCCGTGCACACTGAGCCTGCCCAAGAGCAACTGGCTCCGGCAGGGCGTCAAGCCCTGGCCGTAGAGACAGCCGCTCCCATGGCGGAAGAGATGCCTTTGGTCCTTGACATCGAGCCCCAGGCTCCAGCATGGGCACAACATACCATCTAATTCCTCCAAACAAGGCAGCTTCCTGAGGAGCAGGAAGAAGCAGAAAAAGTAGCTCGTCGGTCCGCCTGTACCCAGTTAAATGCGATGGCGTCTGTCTGAGGAGGAGGCCGAACTGTGTGAAATTGAAGTGCATCCCCCGGGAGGAAGGACTCCAGCTGTTGGCGGAGATACATGGAGGCATATGTGGCTCCCACATAGGGTCGAGGGCCCTTGCCGGCAAGGCGTTCCGGCAGGGTTTCTTCTGGCCCACTGCCCTCCAGGATGTGATGACACTAGTAACCAAATGTGAAGCATGTCAGTTCCATTCAAAGAAGCTTCATCAACCAGCTCAAGCCCTTCAAACAATCCCTCTCTCCTGGCCATTCTTGGTCTGGGGGCTCGATATACTGGGCCCCTTCCCTAGTGCTGTCAGGGGCTTTGAGTACTTGTACGTTGCAATCGACAAGTTCACAAAGTGGCCGGAAGTGGACGCATTGAGAAAGGTGACAACACAGTCAGCCATCTAATTCTTCAAGGGACTGGTCTGCCGCTTTGGTGTGCCAAGCAGAATTATCACCGACAATGGCATGCAGTTCACAAGCCACACCTTCATGCAGTACATTCAAGACCTCGGCGGCAGAAGGTCTGCATTTTGCTTCCGTGGCACACCGGAGCAACGGCCAAGCGGAGAGGGCAAATGCTGAAGTGTTGCGAGGCCTGAGAACGAAGACCTTTGACAGGCTGCACAAGAGCGGAAGGAGCTGGATTGATGAATTGCCGACGGTTCTTTGGTCGATCAGAACGACGCCAAATCAAGCCACCGGTCATACACCCTTTGCCCTAGTATATGGGGCAGAGGCAGTTCTCCCTACGGAACTCATATACGGGTCACCTCGAGTGCTCTCTTATGATGAGCTTGAGCAAGAGCAGTTGCGGCAAGATGATGCAATGCTCCTTCAGGAAGATCGTCTTCAGGGCATCTGTGAGAGCAGCACGCTACCAGCAAGCCTTGCGCCACTACCATAGCCGCAAGGTTCATGCATGAAGCTTTGAGGAAGGCGAACCTGTTCTTCGGCGCGCTCAGTCGGCCAATAATACCAACAAGTTGACGCCGAAGTGGGAAGGCCCTTATCGGGTATCTGAGTCACCGGGCTCTGCGCTTGATCCGCTGGAGACCGAAGATGCCGTCCCAGTGAGTAATTCCTGGAACATTGAGCATCTTCGCAAGTTTTACCCATAAGGCGCGGCTTGCTGGGCCCCCCAGCAAGCCACCTTTTGTACAAGCTTTGCCGGCAAGGCATGTAACCCTCTGTACAAAGCCAAGCATAGACCCTGAGCATAAATAAACGAAGCGCGGGTGCCCTTAGTTATAGCATGCATGCTAGGTTGAGTCCCTTCCTCAGTTAGGGTTGATAGTGCTTAGCGGCGACTAACCCCTAGCCTAGAGGTCGGGTGTGCGTCTTTTCTGTTTTCTTTGGTCCGCAGGTCACTTCTGCCGAGCCACTTGGGAAAAGGAGAATGAACTGATGCCCTTACCCCGGCAAGGCAAGCCTACCCGGGGCTGAAGATGTGAGGATCCAACCACGGCGAGCCAAGGTTGCCGGGGGCTGAGGATTTAGATAAGTTTTTCATCCCCCTGGTGTACATTTCCGTATGGAACTGGGACATGTGGAGCCTCGTTTATGTCTTCAAACCACCGTACTCCCTTTTTCCTTGTGCCAGAGAGTTACTTCCTGGGCCTAAATTTGGTAGTAGTTGCGGTGGCGAAGAAATGAACGAGGAGCCTAACTCTACTTCGCCCCTGCCTCCGCCAAAAGCGCGAGAACGGTCGGCCGAAGGAGAGAAACGACAAGGCCTGTTGCCGGGCGATAACGTTTATTATGAAAATAACAAGGAATCATCCTTGTCATGGGCCTCGCTCACGCACGAAGAACCCGGCAAACACCCCTTTTCATTAAAAACATCCCATACAGGTACAGTTCGTACGGAAAGAAAAACATGAACGAGGGGGATTACAAGCTTTAAATTTAACAAGGCCTGAAGGCTTACAGACTAAAAAAATAGGTAAGATGCATGTGATCCCTATCTTGTCCCTCTCCTCAGGAGGCAGGTCAAGGAGGAAAAAAGAGCAAAAGGGGCACCTAGGTGAAGTACGAGCTGCAGAAAGCACCAAGAGAACACCTCGGTGGCCGCCCATGAATGGGCCGGTGTTGACGGTGCCGGGAAAGGAGCTGGAAGACGAGGCGGCAGGTTGCCGAACACACGACGAAGGCGTCGGTGTCCGCGTACTTTGAGTTGACAGCCTTGTCGCCCACCCTCTTCTGCAGCCCCCTGACGCCAGCCGCCCAAGGAGACGGCCCCGAGAAGTTCAAGGAGCTGGCCTCTCCCCCGGCAAAGCTCCACCGGAGGAGCGGCCAGGTGCAGATGCTGGTGCTGCCGCACCCGCCCAGGCGCAGGGTGCCCGACGCCTAGTCGGACTCGTCCCCATCATCTGCCCTGATGTCCTCCTTGTCACTTTTGCTCGAGGAAGAGCTTCCATCGTCGGAATCTCCATCGGAGGAGCTCTCCATGCAGCACTTCAGGCGAGTTCCATGGTCTCCGAAGACCTTGACGGAGAGCAGGCCGTCCTCCATTAATTTGAAGTAGAGGACGAGCCCCGCCGTCAGGCTGTGGATGCGGGCGAACGTCTTCCATCCGCGGCAGATGTACATGACCCGAGGAGTCGGGAAGTCAACGTCGACGCGCGTGCCCCCATTCCCACATCCCCTCATGTGCAATCTGAGGGTTTGGGGCGGGTCACGCTCCATCTCCCTAGCAAACGCAGCGGGAAGGCGAAGACGGCGACGCGGAGGCCGGCGTTGCCTGATGAAGAAATCGCAAGGCTAGTCTCCAACATGGCCCTCCATCAGGAGAGGCATCATGGACGGGGGCGAGGCCGGCACGCTGCCCGGTCCTCCTCCTCCCCGGGCACCACGACCTCTGCCACGACCTCTACCACGGCCTCACCCCCTCCCTATTCGGCTCGCGTTCGGCTCCGCCACCACGGGCTCAGGAGGAGGAGGGACGTGCTGACGAGCAGCGACCCTCGCTGCCATCGTCGAATGCCTAGAACCTCCTCTCGCCAAGGCAGATGGAAGAAAGAAGCAAAGATGAAGAAGGATGGATACTCAAGAATGTGGGGTGGAGCTCCTCCTCTCCGCCTCTTCAAGAAGGGGCGGGGTCAAGACCCAACCTCCCCGCTCAGCCAATCCAGCCATCGGGGCCGCAGGGAATCAGGACCGACCCGCCGCTCCTACCAACGACGGTCCGGTTTCCTGCCCCCACGGCTCGCCACCTGCATGAAGGATGCATGGCGAGCGTGCAGGGTCGAAATGACGGGTGAGGCGACCGTTCCCCGCCCCGTGATTAGGGGCGTGGGCACCTTGAAGACCGCGACCCGAGTCCATCCAGTAAATGAGCCGCGCCTCCACGCCCCTCTTTACGGGGCAGGCGCGAGCCGCCTCTTTACTGTGATATGACGCATGCATGCGGGAACCGCCCCACGCATGCCACCCACGTCACGCGCACCCCACCACGTCGCGTGCTGGTCGTGGGAAGCATTTACAGCAGTAAAAACCGCCCCGCCTGCCCGCGCACCATTTTGGGCCTGGCCCAACAATGTGTCGCGCTTATGTGTGACCCAGGCCCGGGGGCTCCTGTAGGTGTACAAAAGAAGGGACGCACCTTTGTACCCCTTAACCTGTGCACGGACAGTCGGAGCCGCGCCCACGGCCGCACCAAGCAGAACAAGGGAGGTGAACCGAGGTAAAACCGAAGCCCAAGACGATCAAGACAATGCCAAGGCCAAGAACGAAAAGAAGCAGAGGGGCGGAGCAGTTTCCCCTAGGAAGATCCTTGCCAGGGACGGCCTCAGCAGCCCCGGCAAGACCCTTGCCAGGGCAGCACGCCCAAACACCAACAGAGGGAGCCGCCCTTGAGCCCGCAGTCTCCAACACCATCAACCACGTTGGGCCAGGGCTTGGGAGGCACCTCTGTGGTGGCATGCAGATCTTTGTGAAGACAAGGAATACTCAAGATCAGATGAGGATTAGACGGCAGCGATCCTTGGCAAGATCCTTGCCGAGGGGAACAACAAGACCCCCGGCAAGGTCCTTGCCAGGGACAAAAGCGCACAAGGAAAGATCCCTGCCGGGCCACCCGGCAAGGCCCCTGCCAAGGGAGCCAACGGGGCCACCTCCGGGTCCGCAATTTCCACCGCGGTTCGCATGCAGCTGCCAGCCCAGCCAGCTGGGTAGACACCTGCATGGCGACATGCAGCTCCCTGGCCAACTCAGCAGGCGCCTGCGTGGCGGCATGCAGATCTTCATGAAGACCCCACCACCGCGCCACCTCAGCTGCCTTCCTACCTACATGGCACCGCATGCACCGCTGGCATGGGCGCGTGTCGAAGCGAGGAGGAGCGGCGACGGATAGGACGGGCTTCATTCCCGTCCCAAAGAAAGCAAGGGGACACCTCAGCGGCGCATTAAATGCGCCTTGTCCTGTAATACAAGCGATAAGCTCGTAGCACTGTACGCCTTTCCTCCTCATGTATGCCACTGTGGTAGCCCCTTTCGACTATAAAAGGAGGCCCATGGTGTACTGGAGACGGATTCAGCTCTTTCGAACCATTCAGCTATGGTAGCTAGTTCAAGAGCTCAAGAACACTCAGTACATCCACCAAAGCAGGACTAGGGTTTTTCGCATCCTCACGGCCCAAACCTGGGTAAACGATCCTTGTGCTGACTACTGATCTTGCTCTTCTTGCAACCCTGTGCCCCGGCAACCGTAGTAGGGGTTCTTGTGATCCCATAGGTGTCGTTCCACACCGACAGTATTCATTTCCTGCGATGTAAAAAACATGCAGAAAACAGCAACTAGCACTTGGCACTATGTCAGTAGGTTAGTACCAAAAAATGATATAAAATGACTATAAAATGATTATAAACATCCAAGAATGATAATATAAAAGCATGGAACAAGAAAAAATTATAGATACATTGGAGACGTATCAGCATCCCAAGCTTATTCCTGCTCGTCCTCGAGTAGGTAAATGGGAAAAATAGAATTTTTGATGTTGGAATGCTGCCTATCATGTCATCTCATATTCTTTTCTTTATAGCATGGACATTTGGACTTTTATATTGTTCGAAGCAATAGTATAGTTTTGACATGATAACTTAAATACTCAAGCATATCAACAAGCAACCAAGTCTTTCAAAATATCAACGCTAAAATAAGTTATCCCTAGCCCATCATGCTCAATCATTTATCCATTCATGAAACACACTCGCATGTTAGCTACAACAATTCTCAAGTACGATCATAGTGCCCCCTAGTTGGTGCTTTATAAGAGAAGATAGAGACTCAAATTCATGGAGGGAAGTAGGGATTTGTAGAGGTGCCAGAGCTCAAAGCGAAAATTGAGAGATAAAAACATTTTGGGAGGTGTGCCTTTCCCACCAACGAAAACAACTTAAAGTTCCCAACACTTTCCATGCTAGAAATATCATAGGCAGTTCCCAAACAAAAATTAAAGTTTATTCTTTTTTCCACTATACTTTCACTTTCCATGGCTAACCGTATCCATGGGTGCCTTCCATACCAACACTTTCCAAGGAATATATTATTTGACAACATAAAGTAAATTCAATTTTCATTTCGGGACTAGGCATCCCTAATACCTTTTCCTTACCCTCGTGCAATGACAAGTGAATGAACACTCATCCTGAGAATAACACATCTAGCATGGTAAATATTAGCCACCCCTCACCGCCTCGCGAGCGATACGAGCACACAAAAGAGAAATTTATTTTGAATATTCGAGATGGCACATACTAATTTGCTTAGAACGGCAAAAGAATACCGCATATAGGTAGATATAGTGGACTCATGTGGAAAAACTGGTTTAATGGTTTTTGGATACACAAGTAGTGATCATACTTAGTGCAAAATGAAGGCTAGCAAAAGATTGAGAAGCGACCAACCAAGAAACGAATAATCTCATAAGCGAGCAATAAGCATAATTCACACCGAATAATGCACCATAAGTAGGATATAATTTCATTGCATAACTATTGACTTTCGTGCTTGCATAGGGAATCACAAACCTTAACACCAATATTCTTACAAAAGCATAATTACCCATCAAGATGAATCACATATCACATCATCATATCTCAAAACTATTACTAAGAATCAAGTTTATTTTGTCCAATGATCTTCATGAAAGTTTTATTATATCCTTCTTGGATATCTATCACTTTGGAACTAATTTTCATGTGTTGCTTTTGAAAAGCTCAAACAAATATAAGTGAAGATCATGAGCATAATATTTCTTTCTCTCAAATTAATTTAAGTGAAGCAGGAGAGAATTTCTTGAAAATTTTACTAACTCTCAAATAAATCTAAGTGAATCAAGAGAGCATTTCTTCAAAAATACTAAAGCACACCATTCTCAAAAAGATATAAGTGAAGCACTAGAGCAAATCCATAGCTCATAAAAATTTAAGTGAAGCATAGAGAGCAATTCTAACAAGTCATGGCATAATTTTGGCTCTCTCAAATAGGAGTGTCCAGCAAGGAATAGGGACTTAAAACACAAAATAAAACAAGCAAAAGACTCATATCATACAAGACGCTCCAAGCTAAACACGTAGTATGTGACGAATAAAAATATAGCTTCGAGTAAAGTACCGATGGTCGTTAGAAGAAAGAGGGGATGCCAATCTGGGCCTCCCCAAGCTAAGTTTCTTGCTCTATTTGGATAATAGCTTGGGATGCCGGGGCAGCCCCAAGCTTAGGCTCTTCTTACTCCCCATTCCTTCATCCATCGTAAGATAACCCAAAACTTGAAAACTTCAATCACACAAAACTCCAACAAAACCTTCATGAGATCCGTTAGTATAAGAATGCAAATCACTGCTATAAGTATTGTAGCAAACCAATTCATATTTTATTCTTGCATTATATCTAATGTATTCCAGCTTTTCTATGGCCAAAACTCATCAAAGAAAACCATAGAATCATCAAAACAAGCACACAACACAAAGAAAACAGAATCTGTTAAAAACAGAACAGTCTGTAGTAATCTAAATATTTTGAATACTTCTGTAACTCCAACAATTCTGAAAAAATTAGGAACACATGAGAAATTTGTATATTAATCTTCTGCAAAAAGAATTGGTATTTTATCTCGATCTGGTTAAAAATAAGAATTGTTTTCGTGAGCACAAAATTTTCTGTTTTTCAGCAAGATCAAACAACTATCACCCAAGAAGATCCTAAAGGCTTTACTTGGCACACACACTAATTAAAACACAAAAAACACAATCATAACAGTACCATAATTGTGCTAACACTCAAGAACAGAAAGAAAAAGGAAAAAATAAATTTTATTCATTGGGTTGCCTCCCAACGAGCGCTATTGTTTCATGCCCCTAGCTAGGCATAAAGCAAAGATCTACGTTTTGGTTGTCCTTCTCCTTAATTTTCTTAGAGGTATTCTTGTCATGAGGTTTTCTAGACAACATAAATCATAACCCCTTTGATTTATGGAAAAAATCCAAGAGTAATGTTGATTAACATTGTTGAAAACTTGTTGGATTACATCTAAAATGGGAACTTCCTTTTTAAGATTCTCATCAAAAAAATTATTATCCCCAAGCAAATGTCTTAACGCATAGTCACTATTGTAAAGAATTTCATCTATCACAGGCTTTTCATGATTCATACCATAAAAATCAAAGATTTCCCTAGCTTCCCGTATTATGTAGTCAAATTCATTCATAAGAACGAGAGTGGCCAACTTTTTAGCCTTATGATTCTTTATAGAGAGAATTCCTTATTTGACACTATCTTAAAATGTGGTTCCTTATTTGACCCAGAAGAATTTTTTTCCTTATTTGACATGTAGTCTAAATTTGTTTCCTTACATGACATCCCCGTCAGGTTCGTTACAGCCTTCCGTAAAAAAAATCGATGGACCAAAATACCCCTGTGCAAAGTCGCTGCCCACATCGAACAAAAGAAAAAAATCTCGATCCCGATCTAACCCTCCCTCTCGTCTCTGTTTCTCTCGATTCCCCACCCCAACCCTAGCGGCGGCGGTGGCGGGTTGCCGGCGGCGGTGGCGGCATGAGCTGAGGAGCCATGGCTCAAGGGATTGCTGCTGCGGGTGGAGGATCAAGCACGGTTGCGGGCGGAGGAGCAAGCACCGCGGCGGACGGCGACCCAGGCACGGCGGAGGGCGGCCAAGGCGGGGCTGGGGATGGCTCATCGCCGAGGTCAGCTGCTGGAGCCTGCCATGGCACGGCTACGCAACACTCGCAGGTGAGCTCAGCTGTGGGCGTAGGCCATGGCGATGCTGCGGGCGGTGCAGGCCATGGCTCGGGTGCCGGCTCGGTTGCAAGGTTGGGCGTGGATGCGTGCTTGGGCCATGGTGCGGCTGCAGACCTAGAAGGGTGAGTTTCTTCCACAATTTCTATCTAGATACATGATTAGAAGTAGGAGCAGATTGACCCATATCCAGTAGCAATGCTCATGCATAAGTTTCTCTTCTATGTACAGGATGGATCCAAATTCTAGTTATGTGCTGAAAATTAGATTGCTTGGCAACCCAAAAAAAGCTAGAGAAGAGCCCAAGTGTTTTTATTTCGAGAAGGTTGTTGATTCCGACTTGACAAATTATGAAGATTTGGTTGAATCAATTATAGTGCAGTACCAGCCACGTTTGGAAGTAGCGCATGTTCACTACTATGATGAAGTTCTGAAAACATTTCTAGAAATAAAATCAGACCAAGAGTTGATGTATATGTTTGAGAAACATGATAAGTCAAAGATGGTGCAGATGTTCATTGTATATTGGGAACCCTCTGAACCATATGAGCCTATCATTGAGTATTATATGATGTGCATATCCAACCTAACAACAACGCAGACCAACGGGCCCTTTCTCAGCATGCAATCAAACATGAATTTGAGTATAACATGGAGAAGAGTGCACCATGTAGGTTCAGGGGCTATTGTAAAAGAAGGGATGAAGATAATTGTCCATGGAGGATACATGCTTCTACAACGGATGATTTGTGTACCGTAGTGGTAACTGTCTAACTTTCCTCGTTTGTAAACATTTCTTGCATGATTGTTTGAGAGTTTTTAGCTAACTAATTATATTCTTCTTTTGTAGGTGAAAAAACCCTTTTGGTCATGATTGCTCTAGTGCAAGAAGGAAAAAGAAGGTGAAGAATGCAACTAAGTACTGGATATGTGAGCAGGTGAAGGACTGGCTCATTGAAGATGCAACTCTAGGAGCAATGGAATTGCGAAAGAAGCTTAAAGAACACCGCAATGTCAAAATCAACTACAAGAGAGTATATGTGGGTAAGTTGCTAGCCTTAAAGCAACTATATGGTGATTGGGATATCAGCTTTGACAATCTGTATAGGTTTAAGGCACAAGTTGAAAGTTGTTGCACCGATATCATAGTGCAGATTGATCATCACACAATAAATGGTAAAATCAAGTTTAGAAGAATTTTTGTTGCTCTCAAACCTTGCATAGAGGGGTTCCTTAGTGGTTGCAGGCCGTATTTGGCAAGAGATAGCACATTCTTGATGGGCAGGTTCAAGGGGCAGCTGGCTAGTGCTACAGCCGTTGATCGCCATAATTGGATGTATCCAGTTAGTTTTGGAGTCTTTGATTCTGAAACTAACGAGAACTGGATCCGGTTCATGCAATTGCTAAGACAGGCCATAGGATCACCAAATGGGTTGGCCATATGCACCGATGCTTTGGTCAAGCAAGAATGACAGGTGAAAGAAGTGTTTCCAGAGGCGGAACATAGGGAATGCATGTTTCACTTGGTGACCACCTTCAAGAAGAAGTTCCATGGGATGATGTTTGATGACCACCTTTGGGCTGCTGCTTACTCATGGAACCCATATTTATTTGACAAACATTGGGTTGCTATGGAGATAACAAAGCCAACTGCAACTGCATATATAAGGAAGTGGCATAATAAGTTATGTAACCAACAACCTGGCTGAGAGCTTTAACAATTGGATTAAGCACCAGAAGTCCTTGAACTTGGACGACCTCTTTGATAAGGCGAGACAATTGATTATGATATTGTGGAGCCAAAGGAGAAAAGTATGAAAGGAGTTAGATTGTTTGATTCTGCCACACATAATTAAGAAGCTGAATGCAATGACCGGGGAATTAAACTTAGATGTGGTAGAAAGCTCAGAAGAAGTGGCTGAAGTAACTGCATTAGGTGGTAGTGGCTTTAGGTTTGTGGTCAACTTGCAAGAGGGGACAAGTTCTTGTCGACAATGGCAAGTTTCCGGCCTTCCTAGCGAACATGCCCTTGCATTCATCACTTCACTTAGCAATGCACACATACGGCACTATGAGGACTTGTATTTCTCCGTTGAAAAATATACAGCAGCTTATGCCCAACTAATTCCTGCTATGCCGGACAAGACCCAATGGCCAAAATCTGACCATGGATTCTTCATGCATCCACCACTATTGAAGGCCACGGCTGGTAGGCGTAAAACTGAGAGGTACAAAGGTTACGTGTAGCATCCCGGCTCAGAGCGACCGGTTTACCATGCATTGCCAGCACAGAGACCATGTCTTCTGGCAACACACAACATCTTGGTACAGAAAAACCACTGCTTTATTGATGCTAGCGGAACAGATTTTGCATTACAACAGTTGTCGAGGCCAAGCGGCACAGTCGGTGTGGCTGAAAAATATGTACATTATTTAGTGAACATAACGGGGCCTCGATCTGAACAACTACGTGGCAGCGGAATAACATCGTGGCGGAAGCTCCATATCACAGGGACACCGATGTGGACACGATCTAGACTCGAACATCGCTCCTCTCCAACGACACATTCCTGAAATCTGGCATGACACGCCAGGTCAGTACATTGAATGTACTTGCAAGCTCACAACAAGCATAATCATAATGGCAAACAATATCATGATATTTAACCAATTATTAATAATGCGACACTATATGTCAACATGCTGTGATCATGCTCGAACGTCCCTCAGGACAGCTTACCAACTGTGATCACCTTTGGATAAAAAACACACCACCAAAGTGGTCTTTCTCAAGGACAACTCGTGATCCTTACGTCGATCACAATCACGACCATCATTCGGTCCCAAATGCCTCGATGGCCTTTCTTCCATCCATCAACAATGCAAAGTTCATAGCTTAGTATGCAATTTTTATTAGACGTTCACTCATGGGGGGACCTACTACGAGGTGTCCGTGACCGTGGACTCGGCTATCGATAGATTACACGCTCTGCAGAGGTAGCACACTGTACCCACACCACGGAACCCATGGCCTCGTACTCCCATTCGGGTGGACAACGGCATTCCGAAAAAATCCTTCCATTGCCACAGCACTCTCCTGGCCACTCCGACCCAAATCCCCAACGGGCTGGTCCTCGGTGGCCCTGTGTCTACCAAAGACACCCCAACCACCGCCGTGGTCAAAACACTCCCACTCGGGGAGTCGGTACCATAATCTCATCAACGAGCACACAAGATTATGCCTGCTTACCGGGCCAGGGAAAGCACGACATAACCTTCCCTAGTTGGAGGCATCGACCAGAGGCCGTGTCAATGGACCGAATCAAGGCCTTCCCACAAAGGCAAATGTGGTTGCACTGGAAGGAAACTTGATTCAGCGGCACCATGACCCAATCAACGGTATATTCAAGTTGAGTTATATTCAGGTTCAACTTTAAACTAAAAATGACCGGTGTCATAGTATGCCATGAAATGCAAAACAACACATGCATCATATAATGATAAAAAAAAGACCGATGGCATCCATATACACACCAAGCATAAACGTCAACAACTCAATTACTATACTTGCTCAAAATGACTCACAACTTAACCAAAATATTTTGCAACAAGTTTTATTAATTTCTTACACTAGAAAGTAACTCCGATAGATTTCTCAAATGCTTGACAAAAAGATTTCACTATCAACAACTCTTAATTTCTTTATCACTAAGTTGGGTTCAAACATTTTTTAAGTCAAGTAAAATGATCTAAAGTATTTAACAGAATATTTTCTAGCAATTTTCTATCAATTTACTTATGCAAGATCAAAAATTTAAATAATATGCATAACAAAATTATTTCTAACATCACCACAAATAAATCTTAACTTGTTTTATCCACTAAGCTACTTTTAATCATTCTGTAAATCAAGCATAATAACTTAACAAATATTGAAGAGATTACAAATAACACAACAATTATTTAAATGCATGGATTAATCATTTTGTTCAAGTAAGAAAATCCAAAATATTGAAATGACACCATGAAAATGTTGATGTGGCTTGCGTTAGTGCAGATGAGATTCACAAGCCTCCTGGTGATCCTCAAGACAAGCCTCACCTTCTGAAAATAATTTTAAACACAAAAAGAAAATATCAAGAACAGTTCTGAAAATCACCAGAAATTCTAAATAGCTCAGAAAAACCTCATCTTTGGTGAGCTTCTAGATTTCTTTTCAAAGAACACAATGCAAAAATAATCAATTCATTTGGACTTATGGTTAAAAAGATAAATTGTTTGAAGCTCTCTGGAATATAAATGAATTTGAATTTAAATAAATAGCTGAGGGCGTAAAGCCCAGGGGCGCCACCACTCGTACCACTTCGCGCGCGTACTGAGTGGCTTACTAGCGGGCCCCGCTAGTTAGGTGGGGGAATGGGGAGAAAGAAACAGAGACGGTCGCAGCTTCGCCGGAGCTCTCGCCGGCGAAGAGGGCTTCTTGGCCAAAACGAGAGGGAGGGATTGAGAGAGGGGGTTGAGGCGCACCTTCCCGTACCCGGGGCGTGGCTAGGGGTGGTCGGACGGCGTCGGAAACTAGCTCGCAAGAGGAGGCAGAACGTGGAGGTCGCCGGAGTTGAGGAAGACGGCGAGCAGAGGCCACTCCAGAGGCTCCAAGCGGATAAGACGGCCTCACCGGAGGGAGGCAGAGGCCCTGTATGGGTCGCCCAGGCCTGGGCGGGGCTGGAGCTACCGCGGCGACCAGAGGGGATCGCCGGCGAGCTCGAGCTCGGGGACGGTGGCCCGAGGCCTGCCCGGCCGGGCTACGGCTTCCAACTCGATCGTGGGGTGTGTCTGAGTGCTGGATGGTGCTCGAGGAGGCTGGGGGTGGCTCTATTTATAGGCGAGCGACGAGGGTGCTTTGGGCTCCGCCGGTGGACACCTGTCCATGGCGCCCGGCGACGAGCAGCGTCAGTGAGAGTGGGAGAAGGCGACGGAGGTCATGCGGCCACTGTGGGCGGACGGGGACGAGCACAGGATCAAGAGGATGGTGGCAAGCACAGTGCGCTCCGCACTGTTGGGCTGGCCGGACCTTGCCCGTGCTCGCTGTGGCGAGCTCCGGCATCGGCGAGTGCCAAGGAGGAGTTAAGGACGTCGAGACAATGATGGTGGCGAGGTTTGGCATGGTTGGGCAGGCGGGGGAAGCGAGCACGCTCGAACAAAGCGTTCGGCGTCACCCAGAGCGCGTCGACACGCATGCCTGGCATCGTGGACACGCGTGGTCACCGCGCGAACTCTCTCCTCAGGCCAGCCTTCGTCCAAAAATCATGTCTGGCATGTTGTTCATGGTGGTTTTGAAGTTTACCACAGTTTGGTTTGGATCCAGGTGCAGGAGAGAAGATTTTACAAGCCAGGTAAGTTTTTGGTCAGTAACTTTGTGATGTTACTGTGGTCAAATGGTTGGGAGTCTGAAGCTGTGCTTTGGAGGCTACTTATAAGTTACTAAGCTAAAGATGCACAAGAAAGTTCAGGTCAAATGGAGCAAGTAAAATGGTAGTTGCTGTAGAAACTGCCATTTCTGTCCAGAACAGAAAAGATTTTCTGTAGCAAAAATATTCCAAAAAGTGATGAAATATTTTCGCTCAAGAAGGTGCACTAGGGTTCACAGAATATTTGTGAATCATCTCAGATTTTCTTGAGCCATAAAAATTGGGGTTGCTTTGAAGCAAACAGATCTAGCTTAGGGTTTTTGAGAGAAAATGAATATTTTTCATTTAAGAAAAATATTCCAAAGATTATTTTAGGGTGGGTTAGAAGTGAAATGATGATTTAGGAGGGAAGTGAAGCACTTGGGTGAATGCCAAGGATGCCCAAGTGTTTATGTCCATACGAAAAGATTCAAGAACTCCAAGTTTTCAAAAAAATTCAAATGAAAATCAAGCAAATAAGAGAGGGCAAAAACCAGGCTGTCACAAACCTACCCCACTTAGAATGAATCTCGTCCTCGAGATTCGGTTGCTTGGGAAAACCACTCTGGATACTGATCGCTAAGGAATTCTTGCTGCTCCCAAGTTGCTTCCGACTTTGTGTGATGCTCCCACTGAACCATTGTAAAATTTTCTGACTTTACTGCGAGTGACCCTTTCCATCTGATCCAAAATTTTGAACGGTCTCTCCTTATAAGTTAAATCTTTTGCCAATTCGTTCTCAGCCATTGCAGTCCTTTTCTCAGGCGGGGATATGCATCGTCTCAATTGCGAAACATGGAACACGTTGTGTATGTCTGCCAATTCGGGGGGTAGTTCCTGTTGATATGCAACCGTACCCACTCGAGACATAATCGGGAATGGACCAATAAATCTGGGTGCCAGCTTTCCACGAGTCTGAAATCTCTTGACTCCTTTCATTGGAGTGACTCAGAGGTATACGTGTTCTCCGGGTTCAAAACTGACCTGTCGATGCTTTGCATCATAATAACTCTTCTATCGAGATTTGGCCAATTGCGGTCTATCTCTGATTTCCCTAACTTGTTTCTCAGCTTCCATCATGAGATCCGTTCCAAAGATACGGCTATCTCCAGTTTGAGACCAATTTAGTGGAGTGCGGCACTTACGGCCATACAGAGCTTCATATGTGACATCTTTAGACTGGTCTGAAAACTGTTGTTATAAGAGAACTCGGCATATGGCAAGCAATCTTCCCATATAGCTCCGTTGGCTAGCACACAGGCTCGCAACATATCTTCGAGTATTTGATTTACCCGCTCTGTTTGTCCATCTGTCTGAGGGTGATAAGTAGTACTATATTTCAGTGCTGTCCCCAAGGCTTGATGGAGATGGGACCAAAAACCGGAGGTAAACAAAGAACCTCGGTCGGAAGTGACAGTTCGGGGTACTCCATGCAGACAGACGATCCTGGACACATACTGTTGTGCAAGTTCATCTGCTCTGTATCTAGTGCTGATCGGAATGAAATGAGCAACCTTGGTTAGGGTGTCTATTATAACCCAGATTGCATCCTTGCCTCGCTGAGTCTTAGGCAATCCTATGATGAAATCCATGCAAATGTCATCCCATTTCCACTGTGAAACTGGAAGCGGTTGGAGGAGTCCGGCTGGCTTCTGATGTTCTGCTTTCACCTTGTTGCATATGTCGCAACAGGCTACAAAATAGGCAATGTCTTTCTTCATTCCATTCCACCAGAATATTTGTCTGAGATCCTCGTACATTTTCGTACCTCCCGGGTGAATGGAATATGCGGATTCGTGGGCTTCTGACAGGATTTTCCTCTTCAAGTCCGGTTGATTTGGCACACAATTGCGTCCACGGAATCGGAGGGTACCGAATTTATCCTTGGAGAAGTCAGAGGCCTGCTTTGCCATCTGGCCCTTGGCACGTCTTTGTAGATTTGTGTCAGATGGCTGGGCCTTGCGGATCTCCATCTCAGGTGTGGGGGTAACTTCCAAGATATTAGCGAGAATAGCATCTACGATGACCAAGTTGAGCTGAGCGATCTCCTCTTGGAGTTTGGTGGGCAATGATTCCAATATGGCATTTAAGCTGACAGGCTTTCGACTGAGGGCATCGGCAACGACGTTGGCCTTGCCTGGATGGTAATTTATTCCAAGGTCATAATCCTTGACCAACTCTAGCCATCTTCGCTAACGTAGATTTAAATCTGGCTGAGTGAAAATATACATGAGACTTTTGTGGTCGGTAAAAATTTGGCACCTTTTTCCTATGAGGTAGTGTCTCCAAATTTTTAATGCATGAACCACCGCGGCCAATTCCAAATCATGAGTAGGATAATTTCCTTCATGGGGCCGTATCTGTCACGAGGCATATGCTACTACCTTGCCGTCTTGCATCAGTACACAACCAATACCTTGTCTGGAGGCATCGCAGTACACATCAAAGCTGCGATAAATGTCTGGAAGAGTCAATACAGGTGCGGTTGTCATACGTATCTTTGGCTCATTAAAACTCTTCTCACAATCGTCTGTCCACTTAAACTTCGTATCCTTTTTGAGCAGCTCCGTCATGGGTTTAGCAATTTTGGAAAACCCTTCAATAAAATGATGATAGTATCCAGCTAATCCGAGGAAACTCCGGATCTGTGTCACGGTCGTGGGCGGTACCCAATCAAGCACATCCTTTACTTTGCTCGGGTCCACGGCTATACCTTCGACGGATAGTACATGTCCGAGAAACCCAACTTGGTTGAGCCAAAATTCGCACTTACAGAACTTGGTGTATAATTGATGGCCGCGGAGCCGTTGTTGCACTGCTCGGAGGTGATCCTTGTGTTCTTCTTCACCCTTGGAGTAAATGAGGATGTTCTCGATGAAGACTACCACTAATTTGCCGAGGAACTCCATGAATACTTTGTTCATCATATGCATGAAGAATGCAGGGGCATTGGTGAGGCCAAAGGACATCACAGTATATTCGTAAAGGCTGTACCGAGTAGTGAATGCGGTCTTAGGAATATCTTCCTTTTTAATCTTGAGCTGATGATATCCGGTCCGTAAATCGATTTTAGAGAATACCTTAGCCCCACTGAGCGGATGAAACAGATCATCAATCCTTGGCAGTGGGTATTTATTTTTTATGGTGACCTCATTCAGCTAGCTGTAATCTATGCACATATGGAGACTACCATCCTTTTTGCCCACGAAAATAGCAGGTGATCCCAATGGTGAGGAGCTGGGACGAATATAACCTTTCTTGAGTAATTCGGCAAGCTGTTTCTTCTCCACTAATTCTGATGAGGGCATCCAGTAATACTTCTTGTATAACGGTGCAGTCCCGGGCACAAGATCTATTGCAAATGTCAGGACCCCGATTCCAAATCACATCGACCTAGCCGGTAACACCTCATATCACTTTGCGGCCTCACGCACGGTATTCCCACGGGTGTCGCCTTACCATGGCCGGGACCGTTTGCGTCTTTTGGCTCACGTATATGACAAGTGTCGCTAGCATCCACATGATAAAGAACCGGGCCGACATGGCTAGTCGCGAACCCAAAGCGGCGCTAACCTATGGGGACAGGCATACATGAATCACATCGAGCATGTCGGTCATCAACGTATAAATTCGGGCTGTAGCACTTTGGGCTAACAGGACTCCGGTATCCCGGCTGTAGCAGGCTAAGCAGGACTCGAATAACACCGCGTGACATTTCCCGAAGGAACAGACATAAGGAACGAAGTGAAACACATGCCCGGCCAGTCAAGCGTCCAAGCGGTAGTCTTTGGGCTAGCAGGACTCCGGTGAACCGGGCTATAGTGGACTACTATCGCTCAGAAACACGAGACTACATTTCCCCATATGAGAGGCTGCCAAGGATAAACAACTAGTTTGTCGGATCCCACACATACCAAGCATTTCAAAGATACACATAATATGCTCAATATGTGTAAGTACAACATGGCATCACAACATAACTCTACGACTCAAATATTTATTCATTAGGCTCCGAGGAGCGAGATATTGCAAACATGGGTCTCATGACCCAACACTCAAACATACAAGTCAAAACACAAGCGGAAGCTAAACATGTCTCGAGTACGCAGACAACTATAAATGAAATAAAATTTGAGAAGCCTGACTATCTACCAGATCCTGCCGAGGGCACAAGATCGTAGCTGAGGTAACAAGCTAAACGTCGAAGTCCAAGCGGAACTACTATCAAGACTAACATCTCTCTGCAAAACATAAAATAAGCAAACATGAGTACAAACGTACTCAACAAGACTTACATCAGAACTAACTACATATGCATCATTATCAAAAAGGGGTGGTGGAGTTTGACTGCAGCAAGCCAGCTTTGACTCGGTGGCTATCCTGAACTACGACTGCAAGTAACTCTTTTGAGGTGGCGCTTTACGAGTCCACATATTCACCATATCAAATACACCACTATGGACCCGCTCCGTCTCCCCTCACGAACGCTATCCATAGCACTCACGCTCATCTTGCGCATTTTAGAGTATCCACTTTCACTTGTCTATGAACTGATATATGCAACCCAGAAGTCCTTCTCCGTGGACACGGCTATTCGAATAGATCATATTAACCCTGCAGGGGTGTACTTCTTCACACACGCTCTCACCACTTAACGCCGTTTACACGACATGTACTCGGCAACCTTCAAGCGGAAGCCCAACGTGGGTGTCGGCCACGGCCTACCTAAACACTCAAGTCCCTAGTCCAGGTTTATCGCCTATTCGGGTTCCATCCGCAGGAGTCCGCCGAGGTTTCCCATACAGCCCGAATGATGTGTGCAGGGTTCCCGAGACACCAAGCAGGCAAATCGGTACACGACCCACGGTGCCTACCATAACACAACCCACCCCTATGGTCAGCGTTGCATGCATTTGACATACTACAAACACCGAAACTACTTGCAACTCCCGGACCGAGGACAAGGGTGGTTAAGAAGCCGAGAGAGTCAATTAAGGATCCCAATGTGTGGTAGTAACTGTTTCATGGATCACAAACACAGAACTTCAGTTCACGAGGGCCGGCTGCAATGAGACAACCCACCATGTACTCCTACATGGCCTCTCACCGCTACCTTTACCAAATCGTGTTCACACACTTAGCTCACACACGATGGGACATGTTCACACACCTCAGATGAATCGGACTGACTCAACTCTAAGCGATGGCAGCACGACAACAAGCATGAATGAGTAGGCACAACATGGCTCAAACAACTCCTACTCATGCTAGTGGGTTTCATCTAATTCTTGTGGAATGACAGGTCATGCAGAGGATAAAGGGGTTCAGCTACCGCAGCAAGTAACACATGAGTCGTTGTTGTCCTAATGCGATAAAATAGAGCGGGAAGCGGCGAGTGGGATTATATCGGAATGGACAAGGGGGTTTTGCTTGCCTGGCACTTCTGAAGATAATATAGTTCTTCATCGGTGTCATCGAACAATCGTCGGTACGTCGTCTACTGAGAGGGGACAATCACCGGCAACTGAGAAGGAACACAATCAATGCAATGCACAATCACATGAATGACGTGTCATGTTAAGGTACTGGATTCACATAATGCAAAATCTAGCCAAGTTAATTGAAGTGGAATTCAAACAAGGTTAAACTCCAACTCCAAATGCTAGTTCATAATTTACCCTAATCATGATTCATCCTATTCAGTGAGGTTAACTTGTTCAAACATGCATGGTCATGGCATAAACAGATTCTTCATATTTTTCTGATCATTTTTCATATATAACTTGTTTAATTTGGAGTTACAGATTAAAAGTTATGAATATTTGAAGTTTGGGGTATTTTCTGAAATTTCCTGAATTAAATTAAATCCAGAAAATCAATTACTGCGTCAGCCTGATGTCAGTGTGACGTCAGTGGTCAACGAGACATGGTCCGGGTCAACCCTGACAGTGGGTAATGCGTGTCAGAGTAATTAGCTTAACTAAATTAGTTAACAGGGCTGGGCCCCACTTGTCATTGACTCAGGAGAGTCAACCAGGGCCCACCCCTGGTCAAAGTCAAAGTCGGCTGTCGGCGTCTAGCCGCCCGAGCCAACCAGCGGCGAGTGGTTTTAGCCACTCCGCGACCAAATAGGCATGGAGGGCATCTAGGTGGAGCTAGGGACGGCGAAGCTCTTGGTGGAGTTAGCCGGGGTCGGGGTGGCCAGGATCGGCGGCGAGCTCAAGCGGCGGCCGGAGTTGAGGCGGGAGTCAGATGCGATGATCACGGTGCAGGAGGAGGAGGCGGGTGGTGGCTATGAGCTTGGTCTTTGCTGGCCGAAACCTGAGAGGTGGGGTTGGCGTCGAGCCATTGTGGCTCTAGCCACGACGGCGCCATGGCCGGGCGGGAAGTTTTGGGTGAGGTGGAAGCAGGCGTTAGCGAGAGGAAAAGAGCCGGGGAGAGAGGGATCGACGCAGCAGCTCACTGGCCCGTCCGATGGCGTCGTCAGCGAGGTCGAGGCGGTCCGGAGCCGACAAATCGGGCGACGGTGACCCGGCGGTTCAGCGGAGGAAAAACGACGGGCGGCGCCTCGGGGCTTCTCCGATCGCGTGTGGCGGGGAGGCGAGATGGAGTGGCGGAGCTTGTGGGCTAGTCGGGAAGCGAGGAGGGCCTGTGGCGCGGTGGTGGCGGCGGCGATGAGCTCCGCTCGGTGGGAGAGGAGGGAGCGAGAGGAGGGACGAGGCCAAGGTGAGGAGAGAGAGGTCGAGGTGCGTGGCGCTCGGGAGGCGTCAGGCGTTGGGGGAGGAGAGCGGCAAGCAGGAGGTGGCTCGGCCGCGTCTTGGCGTCACAGTGGCCACACGCCTCGCGTCCTTCTGGCGCGAGGTGGGAGACGGTGGCGGTTCGGTGGGCTGGGCCGCTGGAGTTGGGCCAGGTGGGCTGAGAGGTGAGCGCCAGGTAGGGTTTCTCTCCTCTCTTTTTTATTTGTTTTAGTTTTCTAATTTTCTGTAACTTTGTGGAGTTATTAAAAATACTAGAACAGCTCCAAAAATCACCAAAGCTGCTCTGGTCCATTGTTGGAATATTTCCAACATGAAACATTTTAGTTTGGGAATATTTGGGCATTTGAAATATTTTATATAATTTTAAATGCCCAAACTCAAATACTTATGATTTAATTCAAAGACCTTAGGATGACCTAGAAAATTGTGCACCACTTTTGGCGGAGGCTCACGAACCAAAGCAAAAATGATGAGCATTTTAGAAGGCATTTCAGGTTCATTGAAATAATTTTTAGCAAACCCTAGTTGGATTCAAAATGGGTTACGGGGTTTCTGTCTTCCCCATTTCAAATTCAAATGAAATTTAAACATGATGCACACACTAATGCATGGTCTAAGCTGGATGTGACAACTCACCCCACTAAACAAGAATCTCGCCCGAGATTCAAGGCGTGAGGTAAGAGGACGGAGGGGTACAAGCTAACACGATCTTCACGATCCAGGTTGCACTTCATAGGAGCGTTGACACGATCACCATTTTGTCTCGGCGTCTTGTCTTGAGAACTACATCCAACATGACTACGAGAAGGAAAGGGAAATTTAGAAGAATCGATCTTCTTGAGGTTCAAACAGTTTAGGATCATCTTAATGATCCAAGATCAACTCATGGAATGAGACATAAAACATTTACGGGGTGGAGAGGTAGGACATGCATCGATGGGGACGGAGGAAACAATTTTACGAGTGTTTCAAAATAGCGAGGGAAGTTGCCATGATTCCAAAACGGGGCACCTTAGGGGAGGTGATGCAAAGAGTTATTCCCTTAGGTGACGAAAAGAATTACTTTTGATATAGAGATCACTGAGACTCTTTATACCAGCCTAAGGCAATCACAAACAATCATTTGAAAGAGTTCGAAAGAATGACATACACGGACTAGAATGGATGATGTGGACTACCTTGTTGAAGACAACGCAATGGATGATTTGCATATCATTGGAGGTGGAGGGGACCCTTGGTAGGACCACTTTGAAGATGATCCTGGACAACAACTGTTGAGAAGGCAGCCCATGGAAAATTGGCACGATGGGATGCAAGCTGGGAACAAAATGCAAATGTTGGAATGTTCCAACCATCATATCTGCCTGAGATTCAGATCTGGTTGGTGTTAGGATATTCCAGACTCATCGAGTCTAGAAGAAAAATGAAATTTTACAACACAAATCGACGAGAAGATGTTGCGAGATTCTCGGGAATGAACTACGATAGCAAGCTCCAAAACATGAGTTGGTTCTGCTACTAACATGTGAACATGTTGTCCAAGACAAGAATGACCACATAGTAGTCTTATCATAAAACACTACCGAGTTCAGGTGGAAACCATCAACGAGGATGATGAAGTCTTGTGCATTACCATGGATTAGCACTTAACTCCTTTTCCTAGAACAAGTCAATCAGTGGCTTAGTGTGCTATGGAATACATATAGAGTGAAGGTTGCAAGTCTCCAGACTACAGAATACTTCGCACATATGCATGGTGACTTGGGATGATTCCAAGGAAACAAAACAAACCTTTCTCAAATTCATGGCGGCAACTTGCACCTAATGTATGCGTGAATTAGAGGAAGTCACTACTTCCGTCCAAACATATGCTTCATGAGCGAAACATGAAGAAATGCTTACACAAGTTTCCAATACTAGGTTGATGTTCAACATGACTCATGGGGAGACAAAATGCTGGCGATGGGCTCAAGCAACAACTCATCGAAATTTCCATATCACTGGACTTCCACCATCATGTGAACACGGTGATAGCATTGGTCAGACCAAAGGATGTAATGGTATATGCTCGAGGGATCAACCACGAGTAAGAAAACATTACGAGCATCGTTGGTACTGATTTGATGTGACAATAGCCCACACTCAAATCAAAGGATTGATAGGACAATAGGTCCAGCAACTGATCACAGGGACCAATCGATGAAGATATCATCTTTCTTCAACACACACTACTCAAGAATATCCCTTTGGAACGAACTAAGTCAGGCAAGCTTTTATCTTCCAACTCTCCAAGTTGTTGTCTAGCCTAACCAACTAGCTCAGGAATATCCAACACAGATTCTTGGAGAAAGGGTGGTTCATAAGAAACCAACTTGATCACGAGCTCAACATAGCAGTCAGAAAACAACCCGGTGACACTCCCAAGAAGATATTTGGAAAGTCACGAACCACTGGTATGTTACTAAGCTCGAGAACAATCTTGCTTTTGAGGCAAGACGATATGATCAAATGAGTGAGGACTTGACAAAAACCTAACTCATATATCGAAGAGTGCACCAGAACTAAGGACTAGGTAGCACGATTAACCTTAGGATGATGATTTAATAAACAACACGCTAAAAATGAGGATATTGTCCATTAACTACCGAGCAACGAGGTTGCTAGGAGTATCGATTTCACACATCACAATTCACTTGGCGGCATTCCGGTTGCATCAACATGGAACCGGGGAATGAATGATGATAGCGAGAAGTATCACTACGTCAAGAATCCATAAGAGAAGGTGCAATTCTCATGACGTTCTTGACATAAAGATGGTAACACTCCAAGGTAGAACGGAGGAAAAGCTAGGTTGGCATTTTGATCTGCGAAGTACAATTACTTTGACCCAATCCTAGTTATGGATGAGGCTCTGGAATTTGTTTCTCCTAGTCATTCCGGAATAGAATGGCTTGACGGACCACAAGAAAAATGGGCATCGATCAGGACGAAAGCGCGACTACTCCGGACTATCAACTGATAGACGGGGATCGGAATACAACTAAGGAGGAACAACATCGAGGAGCATATAACTTTCCGAGTTGTGGAGGCATGGACTAGTATATCGAGCAAAGCTCAACATTTCTCCCGGATAACCCATGCAGAAAAGTAGAATTGGCAGATTCACAATTATGAATGGAGAACTCCTCAAGAGCACTCTGATTGTGATCTTTTGGTTCAAAAGAACTTCTGCCATAAATAGTTCATGGCATTTGGAAGAAGGAAATACCACGGACCTCGAGGGCTGTCGCAAGGTTACTAATATCCTAAAGGGACTAGAAAATACTAACAACATGAAGTAGGGTGAATCTTGGGCTCAAGAACCCATGAATAGAATACCTACTAACTAATAACATCACGGGATGCTTTCAAGAATAATGGCCAGAATCATCACACTGGGGATACAAAAGCATTGCTAAATTGCTAGGCGACTTCCTAACAACTAGGTCATAGAAATAGCTCCAACATCTATGCCGAGGCAACAAAGTACCTCAACTTACCGATTAGAGTGCTTATTCTGACCAAAAAGGACATCGGAAACGGAAGCAAAGGATTGCAAATGCATCAGACTATTTAGGGACCTGGAATGACTCGGACAGCATAACGGCTGTAAATGCTCAAAATGATTTGAGACATCCTGCAAAATGGTGGCATAGCCACTTAACAACATCATATCAAGGTTCCGAGATCAACATTTATCATATAGAAATAGTAGGAACTGAACTGGGCTTAAATCAACAATCTTAAAGGTCTATGGTTTAGTAACACGTCATCCTGATAGATAGATGAGAAGGCCTAGTTCTTAACCCCGTAGAAGAGAAGAGGATGACTCAGATCAGAAGGCCATGAGGTATAAGGAGTAAAAAGAGCCTTACGTTCCCTTCCACAATCAATTCCCTTACATATAACTAAAGCATTTCTAGACTCCACATCGACCAGTTTGGCTTGGTAATCCTACAGGCAGTCAGGCTCTAATACCAACGCTGTCAGGACCCCGATTCCAAATCACATCGACCTAGCCGGTAACACCTCATATCACTTTGCGGCCTCACGCACGGTATTCCCACGGGTGTCGCCTTACCATGGCCGGGACCGTTTGCGTCTTTTGGCTCACGTATATGACAGTGTCGCTAGCATCCACATGATAAAGAACGCAGGCCGACATGGCTAGTCGCGAAGCCAAAGCGGCGCTAACCTATGGGGACAGGCATACATGAATCACATCGAGCATGTCGGTCAACAACGTATAAATTCGGGCTGTAGCACTGGGCTAACAGGACTCCGGTATCCCGGGCTGCAGCAGGCTAGGCAGGACTCCGAATAACACCGCGTGACATTTCCCCGAAGGGACAGACATAGGAACAAAGTGAAACACATGCCGGCCAGTCAAGTGTCCAAGCAGTAGTGCTGGGCTAGCAGGACTCCGGTGAACCGGGCTGTAGCGGACTACTATCGCTCAGAAACACGAGACTACATTTCCCCATATGAGAGGCTGCCAAGGATAAACAACTAGTTTGTCAGATCCCACACATACCAAGCATTTCAAACATACACACAATATGCTCAATATGTCTAAGTACAACATGGCATCACAACATAACTTTACGACTCAAATATTTATTCATTAGGCTCCGAGGAGCGAGATATTACAAACATGGATCTCATGACCCAACACTCAGAGCATACAAGTCAAAACGCAAGCGGAAGCTAAACATGTCTGAGTACAGACAACTATAAATGAAATAAGGCTGAGAAGCCTGACTATCTACCAGATCTTGCCGAGGGCACAAGATCGTAGCTAAGGTAACAAGCTAAACGTCGAAGTCCAAGCGGAACTACTATCGAGAGTGACATCTCTCTGCAAAACATAAAATAAGCAAACGTGAGTACAAACGTACTCAGCAAGACTTACATCAGAACTAACTACATATGCATCATTATCAAAAAGGGGTGGTGGAGTTTGACTGCAGCAAGCTAGCTTTGACTCGGTGGCTATCCTGAACTACATTTGCAAGTAACTCTTTTGAGGTGGCGCTACGAGTCCACATATTCACCATATCAAATACACCACTATGGACCCGCTCCCGTCTCCCTACGAGAACGCCATCCATAGCACTCACGCTCATCTTGCGCATTTTAGAGGATCCACTTTCACTTGTCTATGAACTGATATATGCAACCCAGAAGTCCTTCTCCGTGGACACGGCTATTCGAATAGATCATATTAACCCTGCAGGCTTCTTCACACACGCTCTCACCACTTACCGCCGTTTACACGACATGTACTCGGCAACCTTCAAGCGGAAGCCCAACGTGGGTGTCGGCCACGGCCTACCTAAACACTCAAGTCCCTAGTCCAGGTTTATCGCCTATTCGGGTTCCATCTGCAGGGAGACCGGCCGAGGTTTCCCATACAGCCCCGATCGATGTGTGCAGGGTTCCCGAGACACCAAGCAGGCGAATCGGTACAAGACCCACAGTGCCTACCGCAACACAACCCACCCCTATGGTTAGCGTTGCATGCGGCCCCCAGCATACTACAAACACCAGAAACTACTTGCAACTCCCGGACTGAGGACAAGGGTGGTTAAGAAGCCGAGAGAGTCAATTAAGGATCCCAATGTGTGGTAGTAACTGTTTCATGGATCACAAACACAGAACTCAGTTCTGAGGGCGGCTGCAATGAGACAACCCACCATGTACTCCTACATGGCCTCTCACCGCTACCTTTACCAAATCGTGTTCACACACTTAGCTCACACACAGTGGGACATGTTCACACACCTCAGATGAATCAGACTGACTCAACTCTAAGCGATGGCAGGCACGACAACAAGCATGAATGAGTAGGCACAACATGGCTCTAACAACTCCTACTCATGCTAGTGGGTTTCATCTAATTACTGTGGAATGACAGGTCATGCAAAGGATAAAGGGGTTCAGCTACCGCAACAAGTAACACATGAGTCGTTGTTGTCCTAATGCAGTAAAATAGAGCAGGAGCGAGCGAGTGGGATTATATCGGAATGAACAAGGAGGTTTTGCTTGCACAGCACTTCGAAGATAATATAGTTCTTCATCGGTGTCATCGAACAATCGTCGGAACGTCGTCTCTTGAGAGGGGAAAACACCGCAAACAGCGAGAAAGAACACAATCAATGCAATGCACATTCACATGAATGACATGTCATGTTAAGGTACTGAATTCACCTAATGCAAAATCTAGCCAAGTTAATTGAAGTGGAATTCAAACAAGGTTAAACTCCAACTCCAAATGCTAGTTCATAATTTACCCTAATCATGATTCATCCTATTCAGTGAGGTTAACTTGTTCAAACATGCATGGTCATGGCATAAACAGATTCTTCATATTTTTCTGATCATTTTTCATATATAACTTGTTTAATTTGGAGTTCTGATTAAAAGTTATGAATATTTGAAGTTTGGGGTATTTTCTGAAATTTCCTGAATTAAATTAAATCCAGAAAATCAATTCTTTGCGTCGACTGACGTCGGTGTGACGTCGATGGTCAACGAGACATGGTCCGGTCAACCTGACAGTGGGTCCAGCGTGTCGAGTAATTAAGCTTAACTAAATTTTAACTAAAACTAAACCTATTTAGTTAAGAGGGTCGGGCCCCACATCATTGACTCGGGAGAGTCAACCAGGCCCACCCTGGTCAAAGTCAAAGTCGGCTGCCGGCGTCTATCCGCCGGCGAGCCCGACGCGGCGGCGAGAGTGGTTTTGGCCACTCCGGCGACCAAATGGGACGCGGAGGGCATCTAGGTGGAGCTGGGGACGAGCCGAAGCTCTTGGTGGAGTTAGCCGGGGTCGGGGTGGCCAGGATCGACGGCGGCGAGCTCCAAGGCGGCGGCCGGAGTTCGGGCGGGGTCGGGTTTGATGATGCGGTGCACGGGAGGAGGAGCGGGTGGTGGCTATGAGCTTCGGGTGCTCTGGCCGAAACCTGAAGGTGGGGTTAGCGTCGAGCCATTGTGGCTCTAGCCACGACGGCGCCATGGCCAGCGGCGGGAAGTTTTCGGGTGAGGTGGAAACAGTGTTAGCGAGAGGAAAAGAGCCAGGGGAGAGAGGGGATCAACGCAGCAGCTCACAGCGCGTCCGATGGCGTCGTCGGCGAGGTCGGGGGCGGTCCGGAGCCGACGAATCGGGCGACGGCGACCGGTGGGTCCGCGGAGGGGAAAAATGATGGGGCGGCGCCTCGGGGCTTCTCCGGTCGCGTGTGACGGCGGGGAAGGCGAGGATGGAGTGGCGGAGCTTGTGGGCTAGTCGGGGAAGCGAGGGAGGGCTGTGGCACGGTGGTGGCGAAGCGGCGACGAGCTCCGCTCGGTGGGAGCGGGAGGGAGCCAGCGGCGGGGACGAGGCCGCGGTGAGGGAGAGAGAGGCCAGGGGGGTGCGTGGCGCTCGGGGAGGCGTCCAGAGCGTCGGGGGGAGGAGAGCGGCAAGCAGGAGGTGGCTCGGCGCGTGCCGGCATGCGGTGGCCACACGCCTCGCATCCTTCTGGCGCGAGGTGGGAGACGGTGGCGGTTCGGTGGGCTGGGCCGCTGGAGTTGGGCCAGGTGGGCTGAGAGGTGAGCGCCAGGTAGGGTTTCTCTCCTCTCTTTTTTTATTTGTTTTAGTTTTCTAATTTTCTGTAACTTTGTGGAGTTATTAAAAATACTAGAACAGCTCCAAAAATCACCAAACTGCTCCTGGTCCATTGTTGGAATATTTCCAACATCAAACATTTTAGTTTGGGAATATTTGGGCATTTGAAATATTTTATATAATTTTAAATGCCCAAACTCAAATACTTATGATTTAATTCAAAGACCTTAGGATGACCTAGAAAATTGTGCACCACTTTTGGCAGAGGCTCAACCAAAGCAAAATGATGAGCATTTTAGAAGGCATTTCAGGTTCATTGAAATAATTTTTAGCAAACCCTAGTTGGATTCAAAAGGGGTTCTGGGGGTTTCTGTGTTCCCCATTTCAAATTCAAATGAAATTTAAACATGATGCACACACTAATGCATGGTCTAACTGGGATGTGACAGCAAACTCCAGTTCTCGATCTGGTGGCATGCCTGGTAGTTCTTCCAGAAACACATCAGGGTACTCACTGACCACAGGAATAAATTCCAATTCAACCACAGCAGTGCACACTAATTCTGGCTTGGGTATATTCTTGCGAGCATAGAATTTGGTGAGCTGCCCATTCAGACTGGTCAGATTGACTTCTCGGGTTGCGCAGTTTATGCAAACTTGATATTTGGTCAACCAATTCATACCAATATAGTATCCAACTGTTCAGACTCAATGATTATCAGAGATGTTGGAAAGTAGATTCCGTTGATATTGATCTCCAGATCACGGCAGACCAGATTGCTCTTGATTATAGATCCCGGGGTTTGTACCAGCATATTTTTGCCCAAAATTGCGGAAGGAAAATTGTTTTGGGCAGCAAAACTCCAAGAAATAAAAGAATGGGAAGCCCCAGAGTCAAATAAAATTATGGCAGGTATGTCATTAACAGAAAACATACCAATGACGACTTCTGGCTTCTCTTGGGCTTCATCGGCGGATATATGATGCACGTGCCCGATGAAGTTTTGTTGGTTTTGCCGTGACTCCATAAAGTTGACTTTTGGCCTGCTAAGGGCATTCATCTTGTTGTTCTTGGGGCACTGATTGGCATAATGCCCGTACTGCCCTCAAATGAAACAAGAATTATTGCGCTGACGCTCCTCATGCATTGGACTGGCCACAATATTCTTGACTTGAGCGGTGGTCTTGTTAACATTCTGCTGCCAATTTGGCCTGTATTCCACCTGAGTCTGCTGCCAGGTATGAGCCTTTTGCACAGGTTGCACATCCTTCTTTGGCTCAAACTTGCGCTTGTTGTCGTTAGCAGGCCTATTATCTGATATAAGCTTGTGCTCCCGTTCAGCAA
This sequence comes from Aegilops bicornis, assembly GCA_021605145.1. Lineage (NCBI taxonomy): Eukaryota > Viridiplantae > Streptophyta > Magnoliopsida > Poales > Poaceae > Aegilops > Aegilops bicornis. The sequence goes on from CM038672.1 coordinate 543,885,967, forward strand.
TGAACGCCTTGTCCACCAGAGTTTGGAAATCCGTGAAATCAAACATACTGAGAGCACACCGAAGTTGCGGATTTAAACCTCCAAGAAATCTATCAATCTTGCTTTCTTTGGTGGCCACGTCATACATAGAGTGACGAGCCAAATGATTAAATTTTTGCAGATATTCAGCCACAGACTGATTTCCTTGGACGAGCGCGACAAATTCACGCTGCTTGGCCTTCATAACTCTAGTAGGGATGTGATATTTTCAGAACTTATCCTAGGTGATGTCCTCATCAATCGGCCACATGGCCTTTGTATTTTCCCACCATATGGCAGCTGCGCCTTCAAGGTAATGAGTTGCAAATGGAACTTTATCATTTCCTTTAGTACGGGCAATCTCAAGATTTTTTTTCGATGGTGCGCAACCAATCGTCTGCATCCAATGGGTCAACAATCTGACTGAAACTGGGTGGATTGGTCCTTCTAAAAATCTGACAGCTTTGAGTGATGACCATTCTGATTTCCATTCTGTCCAACCATAGCTTGAACACTTCTCAATATTTCAATCAGATCATTGTTCCTTTTCTCTTCAAACATACGCAGAATTTGCTCGATGGAGGGAGGATCAGGCGGTGGAGGTGGTGGTTGAACGTACGGCTCGGGAGAATGTCCACGCCTGTCATGCGTAATCAATGAGCAGGAGTTCCCTCACGAACGTTGCTACTGCTGCCTCCCCGCGTCATCCTATTGTGATTTTTCCCAAGACAACGCAATCGAGATGAGAGACATCCAAGAATAAAATTCGGGAAAGGCCAGCAACAAATCTTAAAAAAAAAGACAAAATAGCGAAGAAAATACAGCGATTAAAGTCCCAACATAATTATACATGGACTCTTACATGAAAGATAAGCAACATGACTGGTTCCACTACTCTCCTAAATGCAATGAAGCATCATGACTCGTACGACTACAGATGATACATCATCCAGACGATTGCGAATACTCAAAGACACTACTGCTCTGCTGGTGCTGCGGTGTCCTCCCCTGAAGCGGTCTCGGATCCCGAACTGACGTGGTTAACGGAAACCTCCGGGTTAAAGGTAACACGATGGCGCTGCCTCGAGGGCTCTCCCTCAGGGGCAGGGGTAGGATGAAGCATCGGGGCTACAGGGGTAGCGAGAAGTGAGAACCACTCGGTAGAAGCACTAGAGGGTTCACGGCCGAGACGCCCGTGCTACTCGGGGGAGTAACCGGTGAAATAGGGGAGCTAGAGCTAACTGGGACATATGGGGTAAATCCCAGTGAAGACTGAGTAGTGGCGGATCTAGAAGTTACCAAAGTAGCGGCTAAAGCAGTACGGGCATGAGTCAGCTCTCGAGCCAGCTCGTGGGTCATCAGATAGCTAGCAGTGATATAGCGAGCAAGGTGGCTAGCAACACTATCAGTCTCCGGATCAATGAGAGGGAAACGGACACGACCGTTGTCATGCAGAGATGGGTAGTAATAGAAACCTGGGTGGTGCTGCATTTGGACCTCGGTATAGCGAAGCTCGACAAGGACCTCAAATGCGGCAAACTGGACAGCCTGAGATGTGGTGGAGGCAAAACCGCTCCGAGAAGTACGAGTGTAAGAGCCGGAATTGGAACTGGTGCGCAGAGTAACCACTGCGTGATACTCATACACTGAGTCTGCTAGATGCTCCTGGTACACACGGTAGACTGGGTCGTCCCCGTGAGGGTACAGCCGATGCCACACGTTGTGAAGAAGGTTCGATGATGTGTACGGCATCAGCTGCAACTGGCACGGATACGGCACCGGAGCCATCTACACTCACAACCATTAGCAGGTTAGCATAAAAATAGTAATCGAATGACTATAATGCAACAACTAGCTATAACTGCTGCCGGCACTCAAATTTACTTGGGTCTAGCGTCCAGTTAACACGTCGTAGTCTAGCGTGGCCTACAGTCAGCGCGGCTCTGATACCAAGCGTTGTGGCACCCCGGCTCAGAGCGGCCGATTTACCATGCATTGCCAGCCCAGAGACCATGTCTTCTGGCAACACACAACATCTTGGTACAGAAAAACAACCGCTTTATTGATGCTAGCGGAATAGAGTTTGCATTACAACAGCTGTCGAGGCCAAGAGGCACACTCGGTGCGGCTGAACAATATGTACATTATTTAGTGAACATAATGGGGCCTCGATCTGAACAACTACATGGCAGCGGAATAACATCGTGGCGGAAGCTCCATATCACAGGGACACCGATGTGGACACGATCTAGACTCGAACAGCGCTCCTCTCCAACGATACTTTCCTGAAATGTGGCATGACACGCCAGGTCAGTACATTGAATGTACTTGCAATCTCACAACAGGCATAATCATAATGGAAAACAATATCATGATATTTAACCAATTATTAATAATGCAACACTATATGTCAACATGTTGTGATCATCTCGAACGTCCCTCAGGACAACTTACCAACTCTAATCACCTCTGGATCACAAACACACCACCAAAGTGGTCTTTCTCAAGAACAACTCGTGATCCTTACGGCGATCACAACCACGACCATCAGTTGGTCCCAAATGCCTCGATGGCCTTTCTGCCATCCATCAACAATGCAAAGTTCATAGCTTAGTGTGCAATTTTTATTAGACGTTGACTCATGGTGGGACCTACTACGAGGTGTTCGTGACCGTGGACTCGGCTATCGATAGATTACACACTCTGCAGAGGTAGCACACTGTACCCACACCACGGAACCCATGGCCTCGTACTCAAATTCGGGTGGACCAACGGCATTCCGACAAAACCGTTCCATTGCCACAGCACTCTCCCGGCCACTCTGACCCAAATCACCAACGGGCTGGTCCTGGGTGGCCCCGTGTCTACCAAAGACACCCCGACCACCGTTGTGGTCAAAACACTCCCACTCGGGGACTCGGTACCATAATCTCATCAATGAGCACACAAGATTATGCCTGCTTACTAGGCCAGGGCAAGCACGACATAACCTTCCCTTGTTGGAGGCACCGACCAGAGGCCGTGTTAATGGACCGAATCAAGGCCTTCCCACAAAGGCAAATGTGGTTGCACTGGAAAGAAACTCGATTCAGTGGCACCATGACCCAGTCAACGGTATGTTCAAGTTGAGTTATATTCAGGTTCAACTTTAAACTAAAAATGACCGGTGTCATAGTATGCCATGAAATGCAAAACAACACATGCATCATATAATGATAAAAAAATGACCGATGTCATCCATATACACACCAAGCATAAACGTCAACAACTCATATTACTATACTTGCTCAAAATGACTCACAACTTAACCAAAATATTTTGCAACAAGTTTTATTAATTTCTTACGCAAGAAAGTAACTCCAATAAATTTCTCATATGCTTGACAAAAAGATTTCACTATCAACAACTCTTAATTTCTATATCACTAAGTTGGGTTCAAACATTTTGTAAGTCAAGTAAAATGATCTAACAAGTACTTAACATAATATTTTCTAGCAAATTTTTATCAATTTACTTATGCAAGAACAAAAATTTAAATAATATGCATAACAAAATTATTTCTAACATCACCACAAATAAATCTTGACTTGTTTTATCCACTAAGCTAGTTTTAATCATTCTGTAAATCAAGCATAATAACTTAACAAACATTTAACAGAATACAAATAACACAACAATTATTTAAATGCATGTATTAATCATTTTGTTCAAGTAAGAAAATCACAAATATCGAAATGTTACCATGAAAATGTTGTTGCGGCTTGCCTTAGTGCAGATGAGGTTCACAAGCCTCCTGGTGATCCTCAAGACAAGCCTCACCTTCTGAAAATAATTTTAAACACAAAAAGAAAATATCAAGAACACTTCTGAAAATCACCAGAAATTCTAAACAGCTCAGAAAAATCTCATCTTTGGTGAGCTGCTAGATTTCTTTTCAAAAAGCACAATGCAAAAAGAATCAATTCATTTGGACTTATGGTTAAAAAGTTAAAATTGTTTGGAGCTCTCTGGAATATAAATGAATTTGAATTTAAATAAACAATGAGGGGGGTGACGTCAGGCGTAAAGCCAGGCGCCACCACTCGTGCAGCTTGCGTCTGAGTGGCTGACTAGCGGGCCCCGCTAGTCAGGTGGGGGAAGGGGGAGAAGGAAACAGAGAGGGTCGCGGCTTTGCCGGAGCTCTTCTGGCGACGAGGGCTTCTTGGCCCAAACGAGAGGGAGGGATTGAGAGAGGGGGTTGAGGCGCACCTGCCCGTACCCGTAGCGTGGCTAGGGGTGGTCGGACGGTGTCGGAAACTAGCTCACAAGCGGAGGCAGAACCTGGAGGTCGCCGGAGTTGAGGAAGACGGCGAGCAGAGGCCACTCCAGAGGCTCCAAGCGGACGAGACAGCCTCACCGGAGGGAGGCGGAGGCCCTGGAGGGGTCGCCCAGGCCTGGGAGGGGCTAGAGCTACCACGGCGACCAGAGGGGATCCCCGGCGAGCTCGAGCTCGGGGACGGCGGCCCGAGGCCTGCCCGGCCGAGCTACGGCTTCCTACTCGATCGTGGGGTGTGTGTGAGAGTTGGATGGTGCTCGAGGAGGCTGGGGGTGGCTCTATTTATAGGCGAGCGGCGAGGGTGCTTAGGGCTCCGCCGGTGGACACTGTCCACGGCGCCCGGCAACGAGCAGCGTCAGTGAGAGGGGGAGAAGGCGACGGAGGTCACGCGGCCACTGTGGGCGGACGGGGACGAGCATGGGATCAAGTGGATGGAGACGAGCACAGTGCGCTCCGCACTGTTGGGCTGGCTGGACCTTGCCCGTGCTCGCTGCGGCGAGCTCCGGCATCGGCGAGTGCCAGGGAGGAGTTAAGGTCATCGAGACAATGATGGTGGCAAGGTTTGGCATGGTTTGGCAGGCGGGGAAAGCGAGCACACTCAAACAGAGCGTTCGGCGTCACCCAGAGCACGTCGACACGCATGCCTGGCATCATGGACACGCGTGGTCACCGCGCGAACTCTCTCCTCAGGCCAACCTTCGTCCAAAAATCATGTCTGGCATGTTGTTCGTGGTGGTTTTGAAGTTTACCACGGTTTGGTTTGGATCCAGGTGCAGTAGAGAAGATTTTACAAGCTAGGTAAGTTTCTGGTCAGTAACTTTGTGATGTTACTGGGCTCAAATGGCTGGGAGTTTGAAGTTGTGCTTTGGAGGCTAGTTATAAGTTACTAAGGTAAAGATGCACAAGAAAGTTCAGGTCAATTGGAGCAAGTAAAATGGTAGTTGCTGTAGAAACCACCATTTCTGTCTAGAACAGAAAAGATTTTTTGTAGCAAAAATATTCCAAAAAGTGATGAAATATTTTTGCTGAGGAAGGTGCAATAGGGTTCACAGAATATTTGTGAATTATCTCAGATTTGTCTGAGCCATAAAAATTGGGGTTGCTTTGAAGCAAACAGATCTGGCTTAGGGTTTTTGAGAGAAAATGAATATTTTTCATTTAAGAAAAATATTCCAAAGATTATTTTAGGGTGGGTCAGAAGTGAAATGATGATTTAGGAGGGAAGTGAAGCATTTGGGTGAAAGCCAAGGATGCCCAAGTGTTTAAGTCCATATCAAAAGATTCAAGAACTCCAAGTTTTCAAAAAAATTCAAATGAAAATCAGGCAAATAAGAGTGGGCAAAAACCAAGCTGTCACATTACGGTGAGAAGAAAAGGAAAAGTGGTCAACACTTATGCCCTATTTGTAAGGAATATGGGCATCATTGGTACAAATGTAAGAAGGGAAACCCAGAGGACATTGCTGAGTTATCTATTGTGCCTTGCGAAGATGGAGTAACAACAAGAATGTGTTTTCCCCCAAGGTTCATAATTTTACAGTTATGCTCATAAATACATGAAAACTACAACAAGAATGTGTTTGAATTCTAAGTACCTTTCTGCTCACCATAGCAAAAGCTTGGAAACTACAAAAAAGGGGAAACGTGTTAACTCTAGTTCCGGAGCATCAAAAAGGTGATTACAACTAGTTCAGATTTTTAGATTTTATTAAACTAAAACTTGTTCTGTACTCTATTCTGATTGCTTCTTCTCACCATAGCAAAAGGTTGGAGAATACCAACAAAAAGGGAAAAGGGGGCAAATCTGAATCTGTTCGATCCAAGAGGTATTGCTTCTCTTTTTAGTTGACATGTATGAATATTTTTTGTTTTCAATTGCTAAAAACTGATGCTGCCTTACATGCATAAGTGCAGATCAAGAACCGGCTCAAAACAGCCGGAGCCAATTTCCATTGAGTTTCCTATGCCCGGCGATGAAACAAGTGTTCCTGTGAAGGTTTGGGGCAAGAGCAAGGAGAGAACTGAAAAGATTCCTATGGTGCCACAAGACAGCCTAGTAATGTGCACAAGAAGCAAAAATATTAACCCTGCAAGGCCTTCAATGAGCACAACAAGCAAAAGGCGACTTTGTTTGTGATTCTCATGTTTTCCTTTAATGTCATGGTTACTTTTGTAAGTTCTTTTGTGCTGCTCATGTGATGTACTTGTGGACCTGACCTCATGTGTGAAACAGTATGTGATGGAGATTTCTATGTGATGCATGCGAAATAGTACTGATGTATGTGGTGAATGTGAACCTAAATTTGAATCAAATTACAGGGGAGGTTCTACAAAATTTTCATTTTTTTAATTAAAATGAGAGGTCAATTTTTTGGATCGAAATCAGTTCATTGACCAAATTATGGGGTCTCAATTGGTCATTTAACATGACCAAATATGTAACATAACCATAGATATTGTCACGTGCAGATTTTTGGTCACTTTATGCACTAGGGGTAAAAAGGTATTTTTTCACGTCTGTCTTTAACACTGTTAGTGAACAAAATGCACTAGAGTGTCATATTGGGAAAGAAATTTAGAATAGATGTCAAATAGGGAAGAAAAAAATTCAGGGCCAAATAGGGAAGCACATTCTAAGGTAGTGTCAAATAAGGAATTCTCTCTTCTTTATAATGGGAAGCTAAAAAAATCTTTGCAAAGTAGGATGGGTACGGATAAATTTGCTTTCAAGTTTCAGAACTAGTGTTGAACTAGCATCCGCATAAGATCTAGTAGTCCTAAGTATAGGAGCATCATCAAGACTTAGGTTTCCAACACAATTGAAAAATTCTTGGATACGTTTGTTTCCCATAACATTCCCTTGCACCAAGATAAAAGTTTTAGCATCCAGATTGCCCGTACGTCCAATCTTAGGAGTTAGGCCATCATCTGTTGGTGCCATACTAAAATCACTCATGATTGCAAGCAAAGGATAGATCTGACGAGAAAACGGCGAACGAAAGAAAAGGCGAATAATACAACAATTTTTTGTGAAGTGGGGGAGAGGAAAACGAGAGGCAAATGGCAAATAAAGTAAAATGCGAGGAGATGAGATTGTGATTAGGAACCTCGTATATGTTGAAGATCCTCCCAGGCAACGGCGCCAGAAATTCCTTTTGATGCGGCTTGAAGCTATGTCAGTATTTCCTCAAAGAGGAAGGGATGATGCAGCACAATGGCGGTAGGTATTTCCCTCAGTTATGAGATCAAGGTTATTGAACCAGTAGGAGAACCAATCAACACTACGTAAACGTCACCTGCACACAAATAACAAATACTTGCAACCCGACGTGTAAAAGGGGTTGTCAATCCCTTTCGGGTAGCGGCGCCAGAAATTGGCAAACGGACATGAATAAATTATAGTAGATTGACAGATCGAACGCCAAATAAAATAAAATAGGCATAAATTATAGCAAGGTGTTTTTGTATTTTTGGTTTAATAGATCTGAAAATAGAAGGGAAATAAAATAGATCGCAAGGCAAATAATATGAGAAAGAGACCCGGGGGACCGTAGGTTTCACTAGTGGCTTTTCTCGAGAAAAATAGCAAATGATGGGTAAACAAATTACTATTGGGTAATTGATAGAACTTCAAATAATCATGACGATATCTAGGCAATGATCATTATATAGGCATCACGTCTAAGATTAGTAGACCGATTCCTGTGTGCATCTACTACTATTACTCCACACATCGACCGCTATCCAGCATGCATCTAGTGTATTAAGTTCATGGAGAAACAGAGTAATGCAATAAGAATGATGACATGATGTAGACAAGATCTATTTGTGTAGAAATAGACCCCATCGTTTTATCCTCGAGCAAAGATACATACGTGTCGGTTCCCCTTACATCCTTTGGGATCAAGCACCGTAAGATCGAACCCACTACAAAGCACCTCTTCCCATTGCAAGATAAATATATCAAGTTGGACAAACAAAACCCAAATATCGGAGAAGAAATACGAGGCTATAAGTAATCATGCATATAAGAGATCAAAGAAGATTCAAATAACTTTCATGGATAAAAAGATAGATCTGATCATAAACTAAAAGTTGATCTGAGACCAACAAACACACCGCAAAAAGAGTTACATCATATGGATCTCCAAGAGACCATTGTATTGAGAACCAAACGAGAGAGAGGAAGCCATATAGCTACTAACTATGGACCCGTAGGTCTACAAAGAACTACTCAGGCATCATCGGAGAGGCACCAATTGAAGTGGTCAACCCCTCCATGATTGTGTCTAGATTGGATCTGGTGGTTCTGGACTCTACGGCGGCTGGAATGGATTTGCGTCGACTCCCCTAGGGTTTCTAGAATATTGGTGTATTTATAGAGTAAAGAGGCGGTCCAGGGGGCACCCGAGGTGGGCACAACCCACCAGGGTGTGCCTGGGACTCCAGGCACGCCCTGGTGGGTTATGCTCCCCTCGGAGCAGCCCCAGGTGCTTCTTCGGCCCACCGGATGTCTTCTGGTCCAAAACAATTCTCCGAAAAGTTTTGCTGTGTTTGGACTCCGTTTGGTATTGATTTCCTGCGATGTAAAAAACATGCAGAAAACAGCAAGTGGTACTTGGCACTATGTCAATAGGTTAGTACCAAAAAATGATATAAAATGACTATAAAATGATTATAAAACATCCAAGAATGATACTATAAAGCATGGAACAATCAAAAATTATAGATACGTTGGAGACGTATCACCAACCAGCTCGCGTCCACTACATGCCACATCGGTGGTCACCACATGAACTGGTAAGTAGAGGACGCAACGAGCTGGCAAATGTTGTCTACGACGAAGTTCCTCCAAGATAGAGTACACCTGAGGTGGTGAAATGATCAAAGACACAGAGGGCCGAGAGAAACAAGCTTCACAAGTTTGCTGTAGCAAACTTGGATGCTCACTAGTGATCAACAGGGAAGAGGATAGTGCCAAACTTGTTTTCTGGGGTGTTTAGCTTAGGAAGGACTATCATCCTGTTAATTATGAGATCATCTGGAAAAGTGGTTAGCATAGTTGCTTTGCAAGTGCTAAATCTGGTCCCGAATCAAGATCATGAAGGTGCACTCACATAGTGTATTCTACTGAGCTGAAATTTGGAAAGGGTAGATGATTTGTACATATAATGATGCTGTAAAAATTTCATACCAAATGGACTTGCCAAAATGGTACTTCCTTCACAGCTATCCTCCCTGTCCAGAAACTTGAGAAAATTCTAGAGAAATATTGGCTTGATGAATTTATCCCAAATTTGGTGGAGAGAGGTCTTATGTCCATAAGAATGCTCTGGTAAATTTTCAGAAATAATTAAGGAATATTAAATATACTTGCTTCACATCCTGAAAATATTGATAGAATTAAAGATTTGGTTCTGTGCTCATATGGATGCCTGGATGGAGCTGAAAATTGGAGGAGTGTGATGATATGAGCACATGAAGGAGTGTGCGAAATTTCAACTCATTTTCATAACCCTAGCTAGTACTTCCTTCGCAATGGCTTCTGTCCGACAGAAACTTTGAAAAATTGCTGAGGAAGATTAGCTAGGAAAATGAAGCTGAAATTTGGCATGGAGCAATGATTTGGATGATATAACATTCCCAAAAAGTTTGGGAGTAATCAAGAAAGGATAGGTGGCACTTTCTTCACAGAAACCCACACTAGACAGAAATGAAGATTAATTATTGGGGAATTATTTTTGGGCTAGGGCAGGAAGGTTTGGGCATATTTGAGCAATATATGACCGAGAGAAATTATGAGAATTATTTGGGAATTTTGTGGAATTTAGAAATATAGGTTGCTTCACAACCTAGGGCAAATAGGGTTATTCCTTTGATAGAAAAGGAATATTCCCAATAAAAATAATATTGGGATTGGGCTAAGATGAAAATGACCAATACTTGGGATGGATTTTAGAATGACAAGCCACTTGGTAGAGGAATCAAAGGTGATCTCTCCAGGTTTCAAGACCACTAAGCCACAGAAAATCAAATAGAAACCCAAATCCAAATAAATCAAAAGAAAAAGAAATGGGCAAAATCCAGGGTGTTACAAACCTCCCCCCTTAAAGAAATCTTGTCCTCGAGATTTGGTTGCTCGGGGAACAAATATGAATTTACCTGACTTCAGGAAACTGTTTCCAACACGGGTATCCTTTTCCTTATATGATTGTTCCTACAGAAATTTATATGACTTGACTGCCTGTCTGTGAGGTGGTTTGCTTTACCGTATCCGATATTCTCACAAACCTTTCCTCATATGTTCATGCGTATACCAGCTCCAATTTCTTTCATATCTGCTGACTTAACTGGGGTGCGGTGGATTATCGTGACTGAGATATATGCCCTTTTCACAAGTCCGTGAGTGGTTTTCGATGGATGTATTATCTAGTACTCACAACATTCCATGGAGTCGTTAACCAATTTTCGCGGTGGGCACAAATTCGTTTTATCCTAGCATCGGGTTGCCTACTTAGATGCATGTCCTCCGTGTTCAACACAGTGGCGTGAATCATAACAGTTTTTCTGGCAAAATCCGACTTCTCGCAGGAGTTTCTGAATCATTCTGACTGGATCCACTATCTTGACAATCAAATCCGTACCAAATATTTTGACTGTCTCCTGTCGTGACTAGCATAAAAAAGGTACGAACTTATAACGATAGTATCCACCGACTTGGCTGACGGTGGAGGGCTTGGCCATATATCTTAATGCTTCGTATGACCATGGGTTCTGTCAGAGGAAATATTTCGACAGGCGTACCTTCATCCTCATCTCCTGACATGGTAACATCATTTAAATGCCAGGTTCATCGTCTCTCAAGTATTAACCGTAGGGAAGTGACCATCCAAACCCTTGTAAGAAATCGGCAAATAAATCAGTAGCCACCAGAATGGTCTTTACAACTCAGATCTGGTACATTGCTGAATTAACTCAACCAAGGCTCAAGACGGCTGAAAAGTAGCTCAGAGCAAGAGACTGTGTTGATAAGAAGAAAGTGGCAGTTCCCTAAGACGGCCGAAAAGCAGCTCAGAGCATAGGGCCACTGTCACAAAAAGAAACTCAATAGTTGTAGGAGATGGCTGTAAAGCAGTTCAGAACTTTTGATAGTTGTTTAATAGAGAAATATAAAGCCGGCATCCACCCCGGATGGCCAAAAATAGCTCAGAAGACAGGCGTGGTTCCATCACCGGAGAAAAGTAGACAAGGGCTCATCGAGATCATACACCAGGTTTAGAGCTCAGTTTTGTCGTCAATCTTCATAGTCCTTTGTCACACTGAGCTGTATAACTGGCTTCCTTCTTTTAGCAATACTCATGTTGTTGTCAGATGCTATTTACATCATCATTCGAGTGACTTACAAGACGTTGGTTGTATGCTCACAATGAAAGCATGTGTAGCTGAGCATTTGGTTTCTGAGGGAGACACTTGTGTCCAGACTGGCTCGTGTTCCTGACCAAACTGTTGTGGATCTGATTTTTTAGGTGCACTACCATATGCTGTCAACTTGCTATGTAATACCTTGTACCAGTGTCGTACCGTGGAAGATTAGACAGCTTGTGTTGAAAACCATCGAAATTATCGCACTAAGGAAGACTGGGTACCGTACTTCAGAAGCTTCCCCCCTTAAAGACTTGCCGGGGAAGACTCGGTACCTTGTGCCAGAAGCTATTGCGGTGGCAGTCATCCACCTGTCGTGCTCGAGAAGATAGAGGAATCTTGCATTGGAAGCTTCTCGGGTAGCTTGCGAGGGAAGACTGTGTTGCTTACACCAGAAGCTTTTTTTACTATGGTATACTGACTGAATGCCATATATATCCTTTAATATTTCAGCTGCCGATTATTCATATGAAAAAGGTTGTTCGACTATCCTTCTTGCAGAAGACTGAATTCATAGTACATTCTGACTTGCTTTGGGGGGTATAGCACATTTCAAATCTTACTCATAATAGAATAACCTTGTATATAAACCATACCTTTGACTGATAATATATTGTTGGTCTTGCACCCAAAGTTGTCTTCTGGATGATTCCGTCGTTACTTCTGAGAAAATTGCATACTGATGTATACTTGATTATCGGTACTGTTGTGTGGAGGGCACACTAATGCAAACTTGATTATCAGCATCAAGATCAGATATTCCCCATTTCACTGCAGTCGGCTGAGAATTACATTCTGTTTAGCTGAGTTTCGAAATACTTGAATTCATTGCTGATTCTTCGGGTTCGGTGTCGGTTGATGAGCAACTTTAATAAGGGGAAAATATGGCAACACCAAGGGCCCAAAGAGATAAGCAAAAGAAACGACTAAAACAAAAGCACACAAAGCATGCTAATAAAATCGTATACAAGAAACACCACATATTACTGCTACTCCCAACAATAATATGCATGCATACCTAAGCACACAAATCTCGAGGAAACTCCGGTATTGCGATCTATTATGTTGTGGCGGTGTTTACGAAAGTGAATTCTTGTGTGGAAGGAGTTGGTGTAAACAAGGTTACACCATGCACTGGCTTAACACCGGTCACATCTGGGCAGACACGGAGGTCACGATCACACCATTATCAAGCGTACGGAAGGGAACCTTACATGTCCAAAGAATGGGGTGACAAGGAAGGGTAAAGGTGAAAAACAAGGCCTGCGGACATTGCCCTTTTTCTGATAGTAGAGACCAGTAAGGATTGCCAACACGGCGAGATGAATGGCATGATTCGGGATAGAAACATGGCTATCACCAGAAAGGTAGGGGTGACTGGTGGAAGGATAAGGATGCGATGCCCGCAAATGGTGTCTAGAACACTTGGTATCTCAGCATCACTCCGCTGGGACAGAGTGTTGGGGAACGTAGTATTTCAAAAAAAATCCCACGATCACGAAAGATCTATCTAGGAGAAGCATATCAACGAGGGGGGAGAGTGTGTCTATGTACACTCGTAGACCGAAACCGAAAGCGTTTAGTAACGCGGTTGATGTAGTCGAACTTCTTCGCGATCCAACCGATCCAAGTACCGAAAGTACAGCACCTCCGCGTTCAGCACACGTTCAGATCGATGACGTCCCTCGTACTCTTGATCCGGTTGAGGTTGAGGGAGAGTTCCGTCAGCACGACGGCGTGGTGACGGTGATGATGATGTTACCGGCGCAGGGCTTCGCTTAATCACTACGGCACTATGATCGAGGTGTGTAACTGTGGAGGGGGGCACCGCACACGGCTAAAAGATCAACTTGTGTGTTCTAGGGTGCCCCCTTCCCCCGTATATAAAGGAGGGAGGGGGAGAGGCAGCCGGCCCTAGGGGGCACGCCAAGGTGTGGAGTCCTACTAGGACTCCCTAGTCCTATTAGGATTCCCCCTCCCATATGGAGTACGAAAGGGGGAAGGGAGAAGGAGAAGGAAAGGAGGGGCCAGCCCCCTTCTCCTAGTCCTAATCGGCCTCCTGCCCAAGGGGGGGCACCAGCCCCTTGTGGGCTGGTGTGCTTCCCTCTTATGGCCCATAAGGCCCATAACTTCTCCCGGGGGGTTCCGGTACCTCCGGTACTGAAAATGCCGAACCACTCGGAACCATTCCGATGTCCAAATGCAACCTTCCAATATATGAATGTTTACCTCTCAACCATTTCGAGACTCCTCTTCATGTCCGTGATCTCAACCGGGACTCAGAACAAGCTTCGGTAATCAAATCACATAACTCATAATACAAATCGTCATCGAATGTTATACTACAAAAAAGACACATCCGTGACATTTTGCGCCGAACAAAAAAATTTCTGTCATACTTATGACACTTCTATGACGATAATTGTGACAAAACCTGGTATCATCATAGATGTGGTGGGGTCCTACTTCTATGACAAAAAATCATGATCGAAAATGGGCTTTTCATCCTGGGCAGGCCGGAGACGCAGCTGCATGACATTCTTTGGGCCGTCCATGACGGAAAAAACCATGGTAAAAGCGAGGGCGAGGAAAATATCGGGGTGTTCCCGGTTATGGTGGGTGGTCGGGGCCGAGCGATGTGCGTTTCTCTCATACACGCATGCGCGTGGGTGTGAGGCGTTGGGCTACTGAACCCGAGCGAGGCGTTGGGCTCTAATTGAACCCGAGCGATTGCACTGCAGGCTACGCTTTACTGAACCCGAGTGATCGATCGATGGCTGTTAACTGAACCCGATCGAGCGATTCCTTTGCTACTGCTGCTAACTGAAGCCGATCGATGCTGCCTCTGGATGAACAGTGAGCGTTGCTGCGGGGGTTTGGATGAATAGTTCCCAGTGGGGGTGGATGAACAGGACCCCGTGGTGTTGCCTCTGGATGAACATGACCCTGATCGATCGAGCCGATTGGGGCTGGATGAAAGGACCCCGTGGAGGGCTGGATGAACAGGACCACCCTATGGAGGGAAGGACGAACAGTAGACGGTGGAGGGCTGGATGAACAGCAGCCCATGGAGGGGTGGTTGAACAGTAGCCCGTGGAGAGGGCTTGTTGAACTGTAGGCGGTGGATTAGCGCACGGTGGAGGCTGGATGAACAGGAGCCCATGGATGAACAGACGCATGTGGAGGCTAGAGGAGGTCGACGGTGGATGAACAGTAGCCCATGGAGGCTAGAGGGGTCGATGGTGGATGAACCGTATCCCGTGGAGTCCCGTTTTGCGGCACGCCACACCCCTCCCGATGAACAGGACCCTCGTTTCGACCGTAGTGCTTCAGCACAAGTCCGTTTCCTCCGTTTTCCGGTACGCCACACCCCTCCCAATCAATAGCACCCCCATTTCGACCGTAGGAGTCCATTTCCTCCGTTTTGCGGTACGCCAGACCCCTCCCGATGAACAGGATCCCGTTTCGAACGTGGCCCGTCGAACACAAGGCCGTTTCCTCCGTTCTGCGGTACACCAGGCCACGTTTCCATCGGTTGTTCCGTCCAAGCCCTCCCGATGAACACGACGACACATTCCGTTCTGACCGAGCCGGTTGGCTCCCCATGAACACGACGACGACGTTGTTTCTCCGTTCGACCCAGCCATGTAGACGAGCCCCTGGCTCAGACGCTGCGAAAGTAGGCGTTCGAGACCCCGCCAAGATGTACGTCACGTGATCATATTTACTTTCTTGCACCACGACCGTTGTAATGCGTGCGTGTACATGCTACGTCGGCGCCTGCCATTTCGACACGTGTGCGCCTCTACATCGACCAGTATGTACGTACACGTTCGTGACCAGAATGACAACGCTACGTACGCTTCGACTAGGTGAGTCCCGACTGTCAGGCACTTCCTTGTGTGCAAAGATGTAGTTGGTGGGTCCCAGCAGTCAGGGGGGCGAATCATTTTTTCTTTGCCCGGACGCACTTCCTTGCATGCGAAGATGTAGTTGGTGGGTCCCAGCAGTCAGGGGGAAACTTTTTTTTGCAAAATACGGTGGCCCGTTCGGTGGGTCCCCGCTGTCAGGTGGAGGAATAATTATTTTGCGTGTAATAAGGAGGCACTTCCTTGCTATGGCCGTGGACCCAGCTATCAGCCTCTCCACGTACACTCCATGTCCGATGGAAGCCGTTCCTTGACCACGTTGACCACGCCGCGCCGAGAGCACCAGGGCGGTGGACGACGGCGAGGCCTAGGAAGGGGACGACGCGGAGCTGGGGAAGACGCGGCAGTGGAAGCCCGCGCGGAGAGGAGTACGAGGGTTCACTGGTTCGGCTGCGGTGTGAGGCTGCCGTCACCGCAGGGCCTGGCCAGCGGTGGGAAGAGTAAGTGGCGGTGAGGCCTCCGTGGCAGCACAGCCGGCCACGGGAGGCAGGAGCATGCGGCACGACCGACGCTGCTTTGGTCGGCTGGAGCAAGAAGACCAGAGGTTGAAGAAGCACTACGGCCGTTGGATGGACATCATACGGTCACTGGAGCTAGAATCGTTCATATTGACTAAGCTGACAAAGCACTCCGTCCCCGTCAACTTAGTTGGCTCACAAGTCAGCCACCCACCAAGGTGAGTCCCAGCTAGCAGGGGGAGTATTCATTTTTTGTGCGTAATAAGGAGGCACTTCCGGTGGGTCCGAGCTGACACCGGGGGGAACGTTTTCTTCACGAAATACGGTGACCCATCTGGTGGGTCCCAGTAGTCAGGGGGAAAACATTTTTTTGCAAAATACGGTGGCCCATCCAGTGGATCTCTGCTGTTAGGTGGAGGAATCATTATTTTCCGCGTAATAAGGAGGCACTTCCTTGCTGCAGTTGTGGACCCAGCTGTTAGCCTCTCCACGTAAAGTACTCTTCCAATGGAAGTCGTTCCTTGACCACGTTGACCACGCCGCGTTCCGTTGCATGCATGCGTCCATCGGCGTGGTGTGTCCCCACTGTCATCCTCTGACATACAGTCATCTTCCGATGACCCTCAGTTGTTGACCACGTTCACCACACCGTGCCGAGCGCACCAAAGGCCGGTGGACGACGGCGAGGCCCCAGACTGGAACGACCCGGAGATGGGGAAGATGGGGCAGTGGAGTCGCAGATGGAGAGGAGTGGGAAACTTCACTGCTTCGGGTTCGCGGCAGCACAGCCGCGGTGCCGGCCACGGGAGATAGGAGCAAGAACAGAGGTTGAAGAAGGAGCACGGCTGTTGGATTAACATCCAATGGTCCAGCTGCTAGAATCATTTGTTGATTAAGTTGACAAATCCCTGTGTACACGTCCGCTTAGTAGGCCCACAAGTCAGCCACCAAATCTGACGGGTCCCAGCTGTCAACAGGAGGAATAATTTTTTCGCATAACAAGGAGGCACTTCCTTCCGTGCAAAGATATAGCCGGTGGGTCCCAGCTGTCAGGTGGAGGAAACATTTTTTTCAGCTTAATAAGGAGGAACTTTCCTTGCGTGTGACCATGGACCTCGTGGGTACTATGTTTGTTTTGAGGCCGGCACTCGATTTTTCATCAAGCCCCAAAAACAACGCAGTACTATGTTTGTTTTGAGGCCGAAAACATTACGGCAAGGGTTGAGCGGGGGAGGGGGCAAGACAGAGCAAAAAGATTAAAAAGGGTTGATGCATCGTTGCTACCCTAACAAAGCAGGTCCAATTCTTCTCGGGAAGAAGGTGTGCCGTTGACACCCGCACGTCACATACCC
This sequence comes from Aegilops bicornis, assembly GCA_021605145.1. Lineage (NCBI taxonomy): Eukaryota > Viridiplantae > Streptophyta > Magnoliopsida > Poales > Poaceae > Aegilops > Aegilops bicornis. The sequence continues at coordinate 543,903,460 of CM038672.1, forward strand.
CACAGTAGGCATACTAACAAGTTCACACACAAGCACAACAGAAAAGTTAAAAATTTGTATCAAACTCAGGTTCATAGGACAGTTCTAGCCAACATTCAGTATCAACAACTCAAAAGATTCATATATACATAAGTTCAGCATGTAATGGATCCAAATAATTGATAGATCACACAACAATATTCATAGATAATTCACAAAAAGATTAAGATATACACATGTTCAGTATGTTTATGCATCCAAATGATTGAGATCACAGCCAATATGATTTATGGACGAACTTTAATTACCTAGGGTACAGACTGGTAAATGGTGTTCAGTCGGAGGCACTTCTTGCTAAAATTAATGCTTGTACGAGTAAAATTTCGAGTACATAAGATGCAGCACAGACAATTTGAACTTTGCTTGTAGGTTTATCCTCAAATAGTGGCCTTGTGCCGAGGGAGGTTTGAGCAACTTGGCCACTACTTTCATCCAACTAGTTTACTGGCTCATCTTGGTCCTGTAGCTCGCCAAAATTCTACATTGCAGACTGGTAAATGGTGTTCAGTCGGAGGTGCTTCTTGCTAAAATTAATGCTTGTATGCAGTAAACTTTCGAGTACATAAGAGGCAAATGCAGACAATCTGAACTTTGCTTGTAGGTTTATCCTCAAATAGTGGCCTTGTGCCGAGTGAGGTTTGAGCAACTTGGCCACTACTTTCATCCAACTAGTTTACTGGCTCATCTTGGTCATGTATCTCGCCAAAATTCTGAATTGCAGAGGAGAAAGCAGGCGGTGGAGAAAATGAACCACCCAAATTTTTTGTGTAGTTCAACTGAAATGGAGCATCCCTAGCGTGCAGACTGATTAAGTGCCAGATGAATATACGCGTCAGTAAACTTGTCTGGAATCTTTAGACTCCATGCCATACAGTTCGCTACCATATGTGCCGATAACCAAAAGGCACAAGTTGGGACCAAAGACTGGACTGCGTTTTTTTGGGCTATGCGCCAAGCAATATTTTTTGCGTTCACTCTCATAATACTTGGAGTTTGACAATTGGTTGACGCCGGTTGATACTTGAATGAATATAGGCACTTCTTCTTGTCAACATCGATGCTTGTCTGAGTGAACTTTGGAGTACATAGCAGCAGCATAAGTACCTGTCCATCTGATCTTTTTGTGCAGTTCTACTGAAATCACCCGATGTAATGATTTGCCTGCGAGTTCAGGCTCCAAGTTACTCCTTTATGAAATCGGCAAACAGTAGCACAATACCAAATTACCAATACATATGACAAGCACAATAATCAGGATAAAGACCAGTACCAACATGTGTGAGGTAGCATATCAATTACTATTTCCTTTGACTGGAAGCCGAGATAAGCCAAGCGACTAACAGAAAAGGAAGAATGCAAGCCGAGATTAGCGACTAACAGGAAAGAAAGGAAGTTGTCGAGGCAATGAAGCACCCAAAGTTTTTGTGCAGTTCCACCAACATCGAGCATCCCTGTTGGCACATATACTGAGAGAGTGAGATTACTGTAATAGTGGGACTAGTTGATGAAACATACACTAACAAATAGAAGCACCCTCATTATCTTAATGGGTAAAGTTAGCATTCCCTCCCTGTTCCACCACATGATTCACCTCCATAGACAAAGATACACACGTACATGATTTAGCATAGGGTGCTACTAAAGATTTATTTAACTCCGACAGGAAAATTAGGCAGCAATAAATTAGTGGTACTTAAGTACTCCTAATGAATTAAGCGAGACAACAGAAGTGGAAGGGCTCCCTGGAGGATCATCGACATGTAAGGTAGTCATTGCGGAGCCCTTGAATGGCACATCTTTGAGGCCTCCGGCTTCAACAAGATCGCCTTGGCAATCGCTTAATCTTCTTCTTCTTCCTCTTCATGCTCTGTTTCTCATTCTCCTCACCAGTTGGTGAAACCAAGTACATGATTGGCCTTATATTTCAGAATTGCTTTTGTCAGTGAGGGAGTACAAGTATACTAGTAAAAAATAGCATTATTTTCTCATGGCAGTCACAAAATAGAGATGAACACATGCATTAAATATCATTCTTACCTAAAGGAAGGTTGTGGTGCCAATATGGATGATGAGGATTGGAACACAGATCTCCCTTTGTGTAGTTCCACCGAAATAAACCAACTGTTCCATTTTGACATTCAAGTTAAACAGCACAAAAGTCACTTCTTTTAAGAAGAGTTTTGTGCAAAGGCACCAAAAGGTCTAACAAAGAACTGTGTGAAATGGATATCCTGTTTGCACAAAAAGCTACAGAGGAAACAAATGAGTCTCAAACAATTACAGGCAAAAACATTTGGCTAAACTTGTCCTGGCTTATAACAGTAGCATGGCTTCATTTTTACCAGGGGCATTAGATTAAGAACAACTAAATATTTGGTATAAGGGCATGGGACAGTGGGTGCACCACCAGTCCAGCACCATGTACCTAAACAGGGGCATAAAGTGGTGATTCATAGTTTGTTGCCCCGACAAACAAACATCCAAGAAACATATCTGGGTTGGTCCCATTTTTGTTCACTCTAGCCACCTACTCCTATGTGTGGATAGCAAATCTAGTCCTGGTCATACCATTGTGTACCGCATTACCCCTATATTTCCCTTTTCGACCAAGAGACCGGTTGGATGACCAGTCTGTACTACTTTCACCCCCTTTCCTTCCTGTTTGTACCAAGTCCGATGTACTACATGCTAAATTCCCCCACCCCCACTTTATTTCTTGTATGAACCAAGTACAAGATTCGACTCCATGAAGTAGCTTTACCTCTAACAATAGAAGAAGAAAAATAGGTGACATTGGACCATCCGATTGAGAGGGGCTGAGAGGTAGAAAATGATGCACATGAAGTGATGTAGCAAGCTGGGGAAGTAGAGCTAAGGCAATTTCGAAGGAAGATATACCCGCAGGTCGTCGGGATGTGGATAGGTGGGCGGCGGGAGGCCGGATCCGCCCATACTAGGGCAACGAAGGGTTCGGAGGACCTCACGCGCCGGCGCTCGGCCAGAGATAACGTTGCGTCCAGCAGTGGTTCTCCTCCTAAATGCTGCCCCTCCTCCCCTTCACCGGTGGAGGGGGATACGTCCGGATCTGTAACCAGCGGTGAGGATAGAAAGACAGTGCTTTTTGAAGGGAGAAAGACAATGTTACCACCCCTATCTTGTTTAGATCTGGAGAGGATGAGAGTGTGCGAATAGATCAACCCTAGCAAGCAAGCGAGGAGGCTCCGGCCTATATATTTGTAGTGGGGTAGTTTTACTTTTTCACTCCATCAAAACAATCGTTTAACATTGTGTACTACGTGCCAGGTCGCCGTTTGTTTAGTTGTTAATTGTTTTTTGAGATAGCTACCCGCTTGTTCCAAGTGGTGTTACGGTATGCCAGGTCGCACTTTGTAAAGTCTGGTACAAGTCCCTGCATTAAATGAACAACCACCCCCTCGTAAAAATTGTGAACAAGACCACGGCTAAAATTATCGGAAACGTGGGTTGCCGCAACATGCATTATTATTTATATTTTCTACTCCCTCCATTCCTAAATATAAGTCTTTTTTATTAGCCACACCTAAGACAAGATTTTTTTTATTAGCAGTGAACCCCACATGTCATAGACACAAAAAGTGTGGCAAGATTCCGTTAGGCAAGCCAAAGTGTGTCTAACAATTTGAGCAACTCAAGTTAGGCAAGTGTGGCAAGTGTGGGAAAATAATGTGGCAACATAAGACAAACATAGTCACAATCCAAACAGCCCCGTAATTTTTTGTGACATGCATGAAAATTTGGTTAGTTAAATTTATAGTCAAAATTTGGCAAGGTGCATCAAATCAACACATGCAAGTATCAAAAGGGAAGTCACGGCATGCATGCATGCGTTGTACTCCTTCGTTTCCAAATATAAGTCTTTTTAGAGATTGCAACAAGTGACTACATACGAAGCGAGAATATGTCTACGTGCGTGCGTATGTAGTAGTCCATTTGAAATGTGTAAAAAGACTTATATCGAAATCTTGATCTTTGATGTGTCGCGTCAACTCGTACAAGACTGAGAAGTTTGATTGATTACTACAACGCCCTCTCCCTCGCGGACTGAGCTCCGGTGCCTTAACTGCACCTGCCTTTGGCTGCATGACAGGTGGGCCAACCACCTGTTGGGCCCACCTGTCATAGATGCAAAGGCAGGAGCAGTAAGTCAATGAAGTTGCGTCCCTCCCTCGCGCATGAGCGTGGTGGCTGGCAGGACTAGTAGGAGCTTTCGCTACACGCTTCTTGACGGCGACAAACATGCGGATGGAGTTGACCATCATGTCGTCCATGCGAGAGGTGAAGCCGGCGTCGACGAGGGCTACGACACCGGCAGTCGCCAGCACCGTCTGGAAACGTTGCGCGGTGCGGGGCCGCAGGCCGGTGCCTTGGATGATTTGGCACAGCCGACTGCCGCTCGCGACCATCGCCTCCATAGGTGCTTTTGGCTTCTGGTCATTGGTCTTGGATTGGAGTGAGTAGTGTTGCGCAGAGACTAAGGAGTAGATCGATTGGAGTGGTGGGCGCCTTTATATGAGAATCCAAACTCTGTTACATTCACATCGTGCTAGCTCTATTCTGCTTCTCCAATTAATTCCCTCTGCATGTAGAGTAATTTGAGGATGCATCATTGACCATTCAACATCTCGGGAACAGCTACCCTCTCCATCCTTGGCATTCAAGCACCTATGGATGCGACTGCCACTCGCGTCTATCGCGTGTCAGGAGACGTTCCCGTCGACGACGAGGTGCCTATGGTTACTTCGTAAATTTCAAGATGATAGTACTAGTATACTCAATATTGTGCACCGCGACCAAGGTCGAGAGGAAAATGATAGAACTACATATTTATTTTGCGGTGTAGATTCACTCATTTTGCTCCATATGTACGCCGTCTCGGTGTAGTCTAGTCACTTGTTGAAATCTCTAGAAAGGCAAATACTCCTTTCTGGTTTACAGGTCTATACTAGCAAGTACTACAATAGTGGGCTCACATAGCAATTTTGGCTCATGCAAGAGCCTAGCTATATGCGTGCTCCAAGGTTCGCAACTGCCACGTTCGGGTTGCACTTGGCTCTTCGCCTCTTCGAGAAGACAAACAATGATGTTACTACTACTGCTTCTATAGTATCGAATCCACTATCGTGCATGTCCGCCGATCATGGCGGAGGGATAGCTTGTTGTAGTACTATAAGCAAAAGTCTGTCCTCGTCTGCGAGCCACACAAGCATGGGCGAGGGAGAAGGCGTGTAGTAGTAAAATCAAGCTTCTCCTCGTTGTATGAGTTGACGCGACACATCATAGCACTGGCCCCACATGGTTGCCTCGAAACTTGGCTGAAAGACCCGCAGTGTACAATACTCCATTTGCTGCAACCTCTAACATTTACCTCACCACAAATTAAAATATATATTCCTGTCTTAACCAGATGAGCATGCAAACTAGAATCACCAGGATGACAGGTAGGGCCAGACAATTATTTTAATCAAAAAATATAGCATGGAGCCGACCCCAATGATTTTAAGCTTACAGGCATGGTACATGCTATCCTAGACTACTCCACACATGAAACTGCCACACGAGCGTCCGGGCTGCGCTTGGCTCTTCGCCTCTTCGGGAAGTCGAACAAGAATCCACGGGTTAGAGTTAGTTTGGGTTAGTTTGGACTCAACTAACCCAAAAATATCCAAACAGGAGGGTTAGTTTGGGTTAGATGCATCTAACTCATCCAAAAAATCTAACCCACCCAAGAGGTGCTTATTTGGGTTAGTTCTTCTCACGACCACTAAAAAGCACCTTTTTCTCTTGCTCTTCCCGAGGCAGATCCCTCCTCACTTCCTCGAAGCTTCTTGTCCTCTCCCTCCCTCCCTCTCGCACCGCCCGTGAAGGTGCCTCGCCGTATTCGCAGTCCATCTAACCCTGCTATCCAAACACCTATTTTGTTAGAGTTAGTTTAGGGTTAGTTCAGGGTTAGAATCTAACTCTAACCTCTAACTTAGTTAGAGTATCCAAACAGGGAGTACTACTACAGTGGAGGAGTACTATAGAATGCTTCTGGCCATCTGACACCGATTGAACTGCCGCATGTCCACCGCATACGGGAGGAAGAGCTTGTAGCGAACGAAAGCTTCTCCTAGTCCTGCCAGCCACCACGCTCATGGGCGAGGGAGGGGCCTTAGCTTCATTGACTTCGCTCCTGCCTTTGCGTCCATGACAGGTGGGCCCAATAGGTCGGTGGCCCACCTGTCATGCAGCCAAAGGCAGGTGCAGTTAAGGCGAGAGGGCGTTGTAGTAATCAAACTTCTCGGTCTTGTACGAGTTGACGCAACACATCAAAGCACTGCACTCAATATATTTCAATAATTTGCGTTTACGGATGCGTTAATTACAACGCATGCATGCATGCCGTGAATCTCCTTTTGATACTTGCATGTGTTGATTTAATGCACCTTGAAGTAGTATGAATATGTGACGGTAAAGCTTTGTAATGCCCCAGCCCTAATAAAGCGAGACATGGTTGTGCACGAGGAGGGCGAGATCATAGACACAGAACAGGACCCGACGATGGAGCTCTCTATGGTCTCGATGGACCTCACCTTGCTCCACTACCCCTTGTGCCTCCGCCCCTGGAAGCCTCCTGTGTATGAGGTTCAAATACACTCGTCCGTTCAGCTAATCGAGCAAGGTGCAGGTTTCTTGATTGATGTGTTGTTCGATTGATTTATGCAGTGCAAGGAGGGCACCTGGCTTGCGCGGACTGCCGCGTCGAGCGCCCCGGGAGCGGCGGTGGCTTCGACGTGCGGAACACGGCGGTGGACGCCGTCCTCTCCTCGGTGAGGCCAGAGTGCCCGCACGAAGGCTGTTGGCTCGACGTCACTTACCACAAGCTCGCCGATCACCAGAGCGTGTGTCCGCTCGCGCCCTACAAATGCCTCGTGCCCGTCTGCGGCTACGAAGGCCCGCCACCGGTGCTCTCCCACCACATCAGCACCATGCATCCCATGCCCGTGCACAGGATCCAGTACGGCAAGGCGCTCCAGCTGCAAGTGCCACTGTCGGAGCCACGGCTCTTGCTGTTCGCGGAGGAGGACGGCCGCACGTTTTTCTTGGTCGGTGGCATGCTCGACATCGGCGCGCCTATCGTCGTCTCCGTCGTCTGCATCAGAGCGGGGGCATCCCCAATGCCGCACTACGTGGCCAAGCTGTGGGCGAATGGCCCGCCGGGGGAGACCAAAGGCAGGACCAACGCCGTCAAGGTGGAAATGGAGGTGACAAGCAGCAGGGATCCCGGCGACGTCGCCGTGTAGGAGCTGACCTTCTTCACAGTTCTGCCCAAGCTGCTGGCCGGGGCAAAGCTGGTGTCCCTCAACATTCAGATTGACAAGCTCACGTCCTAAATGATTCCACAGTGCCTTATGTTTATCTTAGTAATATTCTAATATAGGGGTTAGCTCGGTCTACTTTAGCTTAAGAGATGGTGGGTTTTGGTGGCGATGCAGCAATTACCTCGACATCAGATCAACAGTGAAAGTAATTTCGAACAATCCAATGGATATTTTGTGTCTGTTGGATATAAAGATCCTTTGGGTAAGAAGTAACAGCTTATATGCTTTTTTTGAAATGGAACAACGATACTAGTATAATTTTTGTTGACATGCACTAATATTTTCGAAACAGACGTCGGGCTGTAGCTAGAAGGGCGGTTGGGACGCGGCAACGACCCATACTGCGGTGACCCCCGATTGGGACGCACCGACTGTTGATTTTCTGCCTCACCGATGTCGACCGCGTCTACGCAGAACATTGTTCCCTTCCCCCAGCTGTGGGATCAGGCAAGATATGTGACCAGCGGTGTGGCCACCGTTGTTCTATGCTTGTGAAGAGAGCAACCCAAGCAAGAAGGCTTGTAGCTTTGGCTCCTGCTAGTGTATATATAGTGGTTTTCTTTTTCTCTCCATATCAACCATTTTATATTGCGTACGTGTCATTGAAGAGTGAAATGATGGTTGCTTCTTCCGACTAACTTACTGTGTGATTTGACTGCTCCTTTAGTGGCCCCTACATGTACTCCCCCTACGTGTATGCAACAGTCACACGTACACATGGATGCAAAAACGCGCGCGACGCCCTAATGCAAGCATGTCCGAGCACACGACGAAACACACACGGTCACGCTCAAGTGTTCAACCTACACGTGCATGCACACACATACTCAGCCAGGGTGAGCTAGTGACCGTATAAACACCGGAAAATGTATATATTGAGTGCAATGAGCGTATTATGAAGTCCACTTACCGTATTTTTACAAATACACAGTGGCAGACAATGTATTTATCTCGTTTCAAATTAATCCATATTAACCGGAGAGGAGGTAGTATGGACTAGCACTACTTTGTTGTGTCCCGTCAACTTGCCGAACGAGGAGAAGCTTGCAGGATGGGAGAAGCTTGCGCGCGGTGGCTCGCAGGACAAGGAGAAACTTTTGACTAATGCAAGATGTCCTTCGCTCAGGTGGTGGACGTGCAACAGTTAATTCGTTGTCAGATTGCCAGAAGCATACACTATACTAGTAATACTATTATGGTTGCACTTCCCGAAGAGACAAACAACGAAGCGCAAAGTTTACTAGTACTAGTACTACTACTATAGTCTATAGAGGTATGTACTACTATACTAGTACTAGGAACCGGATGGAGGATCGTCTGCACTCTTATTATATTTTTAAAATGTGATAAAGCAATCTTCAACACATTTGGTTCTCTTCGAGGGTTCTCGCATGTGATAATGGAAGTTGATTGCATGGAACACTTGCCACAATTCTCGCTTAATTCTGGCTCATATCCTGTTACAAATGGGAGCACTCGGTAATATTTCCTGTTTTTTGTTATTCAACATGTAAACAGGTCAGCAAACCTTGCGTTCATCTTTGTGCGAACCGTGCTAGCTGCACGTTGAATGTGGCCGAGAGCTGGCTTGATGAAACACCTCGCTTCCTACTTCTTTTTTTGCAGGGTACCTCGCTTCCTAGTGACCAGTGTCTTGGCTGATCCTCCTAAGAATGCTTATATATGAATAAAGCTCTCTCATTTACCCGCAAAAATATTAAGCCATATTAACCGGAAAGGAGGGAGTATGGACTAGCACTACTTGTTCGTGTGTCCCGTCAACTCGCACAATGAGGAGAAGCTTGCAGGACAAGGTGAAGCTCGCTTACGCCTTTTGACTAATGCAACGTACACTCGCCCAGGCGGTGGACATGCATCAGTTCATTCGGTGTCAGATTGCTAGAGGAATACACTGTAGTACCGAACATGTGGAGTACCATCATTGTTCGACTTCACGAAGAGGCGAAGATCCAAGCGTAAGGTTTAGTAGTACGAGTAGTACTACTACTAGAACCGCATGGTGGAGCCTCTTTACTCTTATTTTTCTTAATCTCTGATAAAGTACACATTTATTCCGGAGAAGGGCGGAAAACGGCAGCCCAACATGTAATGATGATATCGATCAACCATGCCCGAATATATCTTGGCCTCCATGCGAGCCCGTGAATGTGTTCTCGCTCCTCGTCTCTCTCAAGGAACGGCGGGTTGGCCATTTTGCCATCAATTGAGATCGTTTTGCTCACACTCTGGTCCCACATGTCAGTGATATGCCAAGAGGAGGTGCGTTGACCGACTGGCCGTCAGACGTGCATTTCTGGTTTTGCACCTTCATACTACTCCTCCCTCCATCACAGTTCTGTATGGCGCTTCATTATGATGCATTTCTCTCAATGCATTTCCACCACCAGAGAGACTTTAGACGCGTTTGGTTTAATGCTCAATTAATTAGGGCATGGTAACCGCAATTTTCTCTCGATGTAGTACTATGGAGTGGAGTAAGTGCATGCATGTGTGTACCCGGGGTGGAAGCACTGCATACATGTGTGTACGCATTATTTCCTCTAGTAATAGACGCCGTGCTATAACTACCAATGCTATTTTTCAGGCCGATCGCTAGTCGCTTTGGTCCCAGAGATTTTCTCTTTTTCTCAAGCGCGCCCTATAAACAGTGACGGATGGAGTAGTATGAGCGGATTCAAAGAAGAGTGTATTGATGGTTGCTTATTCCGAGCAACTTACAGTGGGAAAGGCGGGGCTTATGATTTGACTGCTCATTGCTCACTATTAATTCAGCACAACGACCGGTCTGAGTCTCCCATGTGGCTGTGCACTACCCCCTCGGTTCTTAAATATACTCCGGAGTATTTGTCTTTCTAGAGATTTCAACAAGTGACTACTCAAATATTTGTCTTTTTAGAGATTCAAATGGACTACTACATACGGATGTATATAGACATATTTTAGAGTGTAGATTCACTCATTTTGCTCCGTATGCAGTCACTTGTTGAAATCTCTAGAAAGACAAATATTTAGGAACGGAGGGAGTACACATACAAAGCAAAATGAGTGAATCTACACTCTAAAATATGCCCATTTGAAATTTGTAAAAAGACAAATATTGTTGATGACAGTTGCGACAACGAAAAAGAAGCATATTCCTTGTCCTAAGGGAAGATAACCACACGGTTGTGTTTGTCTAAAACGATGTGAGGAGGAGATTGCAATATGGAAAGTACGCCGGACAAACTACGTTTTGTGCAAAGAACTATGGAAGATCCACATGCAGCGACGTGGGAAGACGGGCAGCGGAGTAAGGCCGGAGGGGATAACTCGGGGTTGTCGGGATGTAACTAGGTGAGCGGCGGCGGGCGGAATCTGCCCATACTGCGGCAGCGAGCAGGTGGCATAGGCCCTACCGCGTCAGAGCTTGGTCAGAGAGAACGACATGTACCGCAGATTGGGACGTGCTGCCTCGGCACTGTTGAATGGAGAAACGATGCACGTCCTCCCTTTTCGCCGGCGGAAGGGATGCGAATGGATCAGTTACCAACGGTGAGAGAGAGAGAGAGGCCACCGCAGCCTTGTGTGAGATACTCTAAAGAGAGACAAACCAGGCAGGGTGGCTCCATTGTATATAGTGGAGCGGACTACCTTTTTCTCCATAAAAATCATTTTATATTATGTGTACGTGCCATTGAGTGATATAACTTTATTTAAAAATAACGCGCCAACGCATCAAGTCGAACTTTGTTTCGTGCACGCGCGGTACACGACCTCCGTAGGTAAACAACCGCTACACGCATTCAAATTAGCACGTGGGCTGCCATTTCGTACAAAAATGAGCTCCATCATGTACCCGCACGGGTGTGTCTGGGCAAGAAACGTGAGTATGTGCACGGTGCACCTATTCTCTACTTGTATATGTACACCACCTACGTGGGGTTGTGTGAGAGAGATACAAACGTATAGAGATATAGTATGTGGGTTCGTGAGAGTTTTTTTTGGGGGGGGGGGGGGGGTTAATAAAAAAATGTAACATATGCAATGTGTGTGAAATAGAGTCCTGGAATATGTCATATATATATAGAGGGGGCGATCCACGAGAAGAGAGTGGAGGTATCATCAACTTGAAGTGTCCATGGAATCGAAGAGAGGGATGATGTGTGTATGTGCGCGCGCGGTCGATAAAGAGTGCCATAGAATTTGTGTGTGCCCACGTCAAAGATATAGAGTGGCTGGCCTACTAGAACGAGAGAGGGGACAGGTGCAATTTGTCTCTGTGGCATGGACACCTACCTACAGCGCTCGACTTTCGGTGTGTGATGGGGGGAGGAGGCCTAATTAACTATAGAGGTATAATGGCTGGTATATGTGTGGAGGAGGAGAGAGGCCTACCTCGTGTATTAAGGGAGGTCGATCTACCTCGTGTATTAAGGGAGATCGATCGGCATCCATGCATATGTGTAGGAGAGGAATAAGGTTGGGAGAGAGACAAAGCTAGAGTGTTGGAGGGGGTGGTAGTGGAGTTGCTTCTAACAAATGGTGGGATAGGCTTGCTAGACAACCGGAGGGCACGCCTGCAATATCAATAAGAGAGGGGATGGCTGCCTGTCTGTGCACGTGCATGTGAGAGACAGGTCAAGAGGCATGCACGAATGATGAGGGGGGATGATATGGCTGTGGTAAGTAGACATAACTACATAGGAAGATCAATCGTCCTTTGTCAGAGAAAGGAGAGACCTAACTTGTGAGGTACATCAATCGATGGGGGGGGGGGGAATAGTTAAAGTCAACCTAGGTACATGTTGGGAGATCGATCGATATACATGCATGTGTGTGTTAGAAGCAAATGAGGCACGGGGAGAAGGATAGAGAGAGAGGGATGCATCTAGGAGGTGGTGCGAGAGTCATACTATATCGAGGGGGAAGGAGTGTGCGAGTACGAGATCAATGAAAAGAGTGGTGGGAGTGAGGCATGGACGGTGATAAGAGAAGAGGGGAAGCTTATGTTTGTGCTAGGCTCACCTGGCTAGAGAGGCATATCGATTGATGTGTGCCGTAAAGAAGGAGCTGGGGGGCCTACACACACCATGGGTGAACGGCCTAAAGTGAAAAGACGAATTTGCGCGATGGAGCTAGTGAATGCCGAGGGAGGGTGAGAGGGATGTGGGTGTGTGCATGCATGAGAGAAAGTTCGCGCTAGCTAGCTACAAAGATAAGAGGATTGTGTGGGTGTAAACTATGAACAGAGATCATACTTCATTATAAAAAGCGAATTCGGATATTTGAAGAATTTATCATAGTGTTTTAAACCGACGCATGTGTGAATATATATAACGATGATACACATGGTATGGTTATGAACATGTTATACTACATATAATATATTTTATCTCTACTCTTATAAAAAAACGGAGTTGTTGACTATGGTGTGCCTGCCATCCTGCAATATAGGCCGTCCGATTTATATTTGACAGATAGGAAGGAAACTATGACAATTTTGAAAAAACATACCCACACCCCTCTCCATATTTGCAAATTAGGCCTCCCCTTGATCATGTTGATGTTTTGTGGAACGCATGGGCATCTTGCTAGTACTACATATAATATATAGAACATTGATCATCATTTGGGCTAATGTGTGCCTTTTGCAGCTCAGGTCTAAATACTTGTCATAATGTAGGGGCGGGGCACTATACTATGTGTGATAAACATGGTGTACACGTATGGAACATGGTTTAGATTATGAATATATAGTTAGTACATCAAATGTACTATTATTTGGAATCAACATCAATTGTATTCAAAAAATAGAATTCGAGTTCATGTAGTACACATAGTTCATATCTATCTCTATAGTAATCATGTGGTGTGTTATTAAGGTGATACACGAATGATGGTTGAAGTTGGCAACAATTATGGTTGTTGATTGTTATTGAAATAGAGAAACGAATTCAAATTCAGTTCAAATTGCAGCGGTAGTACAGACATTTGGAATGCACTAAAATGTTGGTATGAGTAGGTTACATGCATTATACAGCAAGCAAAAAAATTAAATTGGACTTAACATGGATTCATACTACCGAATAGCATTTAATTGCACTAAATTGTTGGTATGAGTAGCTTTAAATAGCATTTTTATAGTAAAACGGGGCAAGACCCTCTCTTTGTGTGGTGTGAATAGTTTTATTTTTTCGTTTTCTTTTTGGTTGAGGGAAGTACCAATTGATTTGGTACGTACAAGTACAATATTACACGTTAGGCTTGTCCCTAAAATTCAACCCGCGCCTTGTTATATCCCGAAAGTTCAGATATCGTGCTCCCAAAACTGGCGCCTTCACAACCCGCACCTTGCTATCCCGTATTTACAACGCGTGCAAAAACTCCCTCCAGCTGCCAAATCCCGACACGCGAAATCCCACTTCTAACCCTGAGCCGAAAGAGCCGCTAGGTCAAATCGGTGGGGGGGGGTACTTTTGTAACACACCCTACATTTTGGACAAGCGCGTCCCTAAGTGATGGTTCACCCCTCCCATTGCCTCCTTTTTGCCATTCAAAATCCCAGGCCGCCATAACCTCTCTGCTCCAGCCACGAAATCTCACCCTCCTCCATCCGCCACCTCACCGCTGCCCAGCCGGAGCCTCTTCCCCGATGACGTCGTCCACCGCTACAGCTCGACGTCCCTCGTCCACCTCCCCGGATGAGGATCTGTCGTCCATCTCGTCGTCCTGTCGGTTCAGCCGCCCCGTTCTCCACCTCCAAGGAGCTGCTCCGATGATCACCTCGTCTATCGCGGCTGCTCCATCCCCACAGCGCCGCCTTAACCTGCTCCACCAGAACTGCAGCATCCTCACCGACTCCTAAAACGAAGCCGAGGCCTACTCGGCGCCACCAAAGAGGTAGTACACTCATCGCATCTCACCGTCTCCTTAGCTCGACCTCCCGGCACCGACGGCACTCCATCCCGCACCCCCCTGGAGCGGCTAACTTGAAGCCGGCGCCGCGGGCGACATCTTCACGGCGGCTCTCCCCCAGTGCAAGGCCCCTTCGGCGGCGACGTCCATACAAGCCGGATCTGCTGCTGTTGCTCCGGCTCTCGCTCGCTCGCTCATTCGCCCAGTTGTTGCTGCTCCGGCTCTCGCTCGCTCGCTCGCAATGCTGCTGCTGCTCTCCCCCTCGCTCGTGCTACTGCTCTGCTCCGATTCAGCTACACTTCAGTCGACTGAATCGACTTTTGGGTCAGTTGATTTTCAGGGGGTGGGGGGCTCGCCGGAGTTAAGGAAGAACCACCCGCAGCGGGACGGGGCTCACGAGAGGTACCCACTATCTATCTTAGGGTTCGTGGTGGGGGCGGGGGCCTAGAGGGCTCGCCGGGCGGCGGTGGCGAAGTTGTTTCGGGCGGCGAGGCGGTCTTTGGGGCGGTTCGGTCGGTGGTGGCTCTCTGCTACCATTATGCGTTCAGTTTGAAGAGCAATCAGATTCCACAAGAAATTTCAGTTTCGACGCTTAAGTTCGTGAGTCAACAGTTTTTACCTCATCTGTTGTAGTCAGGTGGTTTTTGGTGATCTTAATTTTACATCCATTTTACATCATCTATTGGAGATGCTATTAGAATCCCACTTGAGATTGACGATGTCTGTCTTGTGCTGCTTCATCCTTGACGTCTTACGGCTCACCGGAGCTGCTCCAACGATAGAACGATCCATCACAACAGAGCAGTGCCCTGGACGCCATCTACAAATTCCTCATATCTTCCTCCACACCTCCGACAGCCACCTCTACCTCAACTGCTTCAGCAACCAACCCAATTATGCTGAGGTCGACACGGCTACCACAAAGAGGTTGTACACTTGTTGCATCACTTATTACTACACATTCATGTCGATCCATTAGGGCTATTTTGGCTCGACGTAAAAACATAGCAATAGGGAATTTTCCAATGGCACTCTACTATTCAATTATTCGTGCATTTTGTTGAAGGGAATGAAGCAAAACATCTAGCTGCACCTACTTTTCAAAATCCTATGTATGAAAACAAGACCAAGTGCATTAGTGGCAGAATAACATTCTAACTGTACACGCTTTAATATGGTTTCACTTTATTTTGGCCATGTTTCCTTGCATTCCTCTGCTCTTCCAATTCTTGTAAACAAACAATCAAGTTGACAGAAATCATGTGTTTACAAATGCTCTGTTTACCATGTGCATTCCTATCCTATTCCGGTGTTTTTCCTATCCCTGCGTTTTTAGAATCATGCAAGCCAAACGAGCCCTTACAGAATTACTTGATTCTGTGTAGGTGTCGAAGGAACTTTGTGTGGTTTGTCCTGCTCCTGCCGCGATGTCGCCCACCTCAACCGAAAGCTGCTCCATCAGCGTAAACATCCACCAAACTAGACATCACGACTCGACCGTCTTTCGCCGCCTCAGATCTCCTTCCCCGCCGCCAAAGACCCACCAAGAACGGCATCACCATCATCGACTCAAAGAGATGAACCCGAGGAGTACACGGGTCCACAAGAGAGGTCGCACTCTTTTGTTTCTGCTTGTGTTATGCATTGCTTAAAATTACCTGCTACTTTATCATCCTATTCACCTCTTGGATTCCAAGTCAGGTCCAAATTAATGTTCAAACTTGAGTTCTAAATTAGTTGTGGGGCACATATCGAGGAAGCAATGAATAGTATCTCCGCTTAATATCCGTTCACCTAGGGTATGCCTATGTTGTTCATCTTGGGTGGGAAACAAATAGTAAAGCAATCATCATCTGTCTTTTTATTAAATTAAAGCAATCATCGACCGCTATCATTATTTTTGGATCCATCCACTAGTTGTTACCATCACTCTAAATTTCTGCATGCTCTCCTTACATAATCTCACCATATTTTTTCGTAAGCATGTCGATATTCTACATACCATGTTGAACATGTAGAGAAAAGAGAAGAGTTTTTCAAGGGCAATACAATGTCATGCAGACATCGCTCCATGGTGGGTTCAATGGCAAACCCTCCCCACCCCTCTCCGCATTGTAATCCAGAGGAAGATATCTGCTCGAGGCGGATTCGCACGCTGACCACTCCTATTTACCCCCCCCCCCAACGTGTTTGCTCTACCTTGGCATGATGATGTTAGTCATATCATGCATATGTTGCCTTGTGGTGCCTACTTTTGACATCATATATGTCATCTGCTTAGTTTATACATGTTTTGTAATGTCATATATGGGAATTATGCAGTCTCATGTCTTTTAGCTAGCCATAATATACGTGAAATGTGCAATGCCATGACGTTTAACCAGGCATCATATATCTGAATGATATCTTGCCCAACCTTTTCTTCATTACATTTCCATTCGTCGACAATGTTTGTACATTAAACTACTCTTCCTGTGAATCAGCCATTTGGGTGGGAGATTGAAAAATCTAGAGCGAAAACAAGGCCTTCAAAGCAGACAGTGCTACATGTCGAAGCATATCTTTTGTTGGGTCCCGATAGCTCCTCAGAGATGGATTCAGAGACCGATGACCAGTCCTATTCCCCCACCGAGGTGTATGCTCTAACTTGGCATGGTTATACACTACAAGAAATATGTCAAATAGTGACCTTCTGTCAGTGACCCTGGAAGAATTGGCCATAGATCTATGACCATTTGAGACCAATTGGTCAAAAGCTGTTCAGGGGGATCCAAACCCTAAACCATTGCGACCATTTTGGTCAGAAAGGTCGTAATTTCCTTACATGAAATGGTCATAAAGCAAACAACATTGGTCCACTGCCTTATTTCTAGTTGTTAACGACCAATGTAGATGGTCATAGCCTTGTAAATTGTGGTGGGTTGTGATGACTAGGAGCCATCTCATTAGTTTTGCCTATGTGTCATGTTCATGTGTCAATTTTTGCCCTAGGTTGTGAAGCAACCTATATTTCTGTTGTTCCAAAAATTCCCAAAAAAATCTCACAAATTGTTTGGATCATATCTTCATCAAATATGTCAAAAACCTTCCTTGCCTAGTTCAAAAATAACTCAACAATATTCATTTTCCTATTTTGTTCAGAGCAGCACTTTGTGAAGGAAGTGTTATTTATATATTCTTGATTTCCCTAAAAAATTGAAGACAATCTTCTTAGTATATGATCATCCTCAGCCAAAACTCACGCCCATTGGCCATGTACATTTCCCGTACCGCTAATAAAACACTTGGCTGCTAATTCATCTTTGAGCATAGTTCGGTCTCCTCATGAGAATCTTATGTTGTAATTTTCTTCCTAGCACCTACCTGGGGAGTGCCCAACCCACTAGACATGCCTAGGCTGCCCAGAACGCATGGTAACGCCACGGTCACGCGGTGACCACGCGGCGGGCATGCGAGCTTATGCGCTCTAGAGTTGGGGCCCTCGGCCACCGTCCAAACCTCGATGTCTCGCCATCAAACCAAGTATTTCATATTAAATAGATACTTATTTCACTAGAAAGATTTTTGGAAAAAAAAGACCAAACAATGAGGCAGCTGCAGTTCAAATTTGACCCGCTTCCAGCTAAATCGGCGGGAATTTGTCCTTTTCACCAGAGGTGGATCAAATCTTTTGACACCCAACCATTTTGTCAATTGTGCATTAAATATGGCCTAGTATTTTATAAAATTGATTAGGTCCAATTTTGCAACAAATATATGGTAGGTCCTTCACAAAAAAAACTCATTTCGGGCACTCGAAAAATGGTAAATGTATTTTCCGTGAAAAGAAAATGGAACTCCCTTAGGCAACATTGTTTGGAATTCCAAGATGCACCCTTGTGCACAATATGAGATCATTTGAACAAACTATGCCATGAATGTGGCCATAAGATTGATCATTTGGCTTTAAAGCCATGAATCTTCACGCATGATAGCTCATCTCTGAGAACACTTTTTTTAAATAATTTCCGTATTACAAGTATATTATTTTCCTGGAAACTTGGTCACATATAATGACACAATGTGAAGGTTTTCCAATTTTTTGATTTTTTTTGAATTTTTATGCCCGTTTCAAAATGCGGTCAAAACGGCGGGCTTGACCGTTCCTAGCTAGTGGTTGAATCTTGGATTTTTTTTGTGTTTCTCTGATTAAATAGATACTTTTGTACCTATAAATGATTTTTGAAAAAAAATTAAGAGCAAACAATGAGGCAGCCACAGTTCAAATTTGACCCGCTTCCAGCTGAATCAGCAGAAATTTGTCTTTTTCATGAGAGGTGGATAAAAGCTTTTGAAACCCAACCATTTGGTCAATTGTGCATTAAATATGTCCTAGTATTTTAGAAAATTTATTTGGTACAATTTTGCAACAAATATTTGGTAGGTCCTTCACAAAAAAACTCACTTTGGGCACTCGAAAAATGGAAAATGAATTTTTCGTCCAAAGAAAATAAAAAGTTCCCTAGGCAACATTGTTTTTCATTCCAATATGCACCCTTGTGCACAATCTGAGATCATTTGAACAAACTATGTCATGAATGTGGCCATAAGATTGATCATTTTGGCTTGAAAGCCATGAATCTTCACACTTGATAACTCGTTTCTGAGAACACTTTTTAAAAACAATTTCCGTATTACAAGTTTATAATTTTTCCTGGTAACTTGGTCACATATAATGACGCAATGCGAAGGTTTTCCAGTTTTTTGATTTTTTTTGAATTTTTTATGCCCGTTTCAAAATGCGGTCAAAACGGCGGGAATGACCGTTCCTAGCTAGTGGTTGAATCTTGGAATTTTTTGGTGTTTCTCTGATTAAATAGATACTTATGTACCTAGAAATGATTTTTGGAAAAAATAAAGAGCAAACTACGAGGTAGCTACAGTTCAAATTTGACTTCCAGCTGAATCGACAGAAATTTGTCTTTTTGACGAGAGGTGGATCAAAACTTTTTACACCCAACCATTTGGTCAATTGTGAACTAAATATGGCCTATTATTTTATAAAAATGATTTGGTCCAATATCGCAACAAAATATATGGTAGGTCCTTCACAAAAAAACTCATTTTGGGCACTCGAAAAATGGAAAATGAATTTTTCGTCCAAAGAAAATGAAAACTTCCTTAGGCAACATTATTTGCCATCCCAAGATGCACCCTTGTGCACAATATTAGATCATTTGAACAAACTATGCCAAGAATGTGGCCATAAGATTGATCATTTGACTTGAAAGCCATGCATCTTCACACATGATAGCTCATTTCTGAGAACACTTTTTAAAAATAATTACCGTATTACAAGTTTATTATTTTTCCTGGTAACTTGGTCACATATAATGACACAATGCGAAGATTTTCCAATTTTTTGATTTTTCATTGAATTTTTTTATGCTTATTTCAAAATGCGGTCAAAACGGCGGGCATGACCATTCCAAGCTAGTGGTTGGATCTTGGAAAACTTTTTGTGTCTATCTGATTAAATAGATACTTATGTACCTAGAAATGATTTTTGGAAAAATAAAGAGCAAATTATGAGGCAGCTGCAGTTCAAATTTTAACCGCTTCCTGCTGAATCGGCGGAAATTTGTCTTTTTCATGAGAGGTGGATCAAATCTTTTGACACCCAACCGTTTGGTCAATTGTGCATTAAATATGTCCTATTATTTTGTAAAATTGATTTGGTCCAATATTGCAACAATTATATGGTAGGTCCTTCATAAAAAAACTCATTTTGGGCACTCGAAAAATAGAAAATGAATTTTTCGTCCAAAGAAAATGAAAACTTCCTTAGGCAACATTGTTTGCCAACCTAAGATGTAAACTTCCTTAGGCCGCCGTCCATGGCCTCCCCCACATCCTTCTGCTCTCGCCCCTCCCCTGCCCTCCCCCACACCCACAGCCGCCGCCCTCTCCCTCCCTCAGATCTCGATCCGCAGCCACCCCCAAGCCCACCCCCATCTACGCCCCAACCCCACCCCCACCATCGACGACCCTCGCCATAGATGAGGTTGAGCTCCTCCTCCCCTCTCCCTCCCACGGGTCTCTCTCGCCCCTCTCGATCCCTCTCGGAGCTCCCGCATCCCACCCTGCACCCTCCCCCTTCTACTCCCAAACCCCGCGGCCCGGATCAGATTCCTTGAATTTTGATGTACCAGATCAAAGCAGAGTGGGGGCGGGAGGGAGCTCGTTGGTGCTGGGCGGCCGCTCCTCCTGCCTTCATCGACGACCACCTGCTCCCGCCTAATGGTTGTTACTAGTAGTATCCGATCCAATCCAGCAGCGGCCTTGCCGCCGAGGGGAGGATCCACTCCAGCATCTCCCATGTTGCCCTAGGCTAGCGCGGCCTTGGCCATGGCAGGAGGGAAGGAGCCCGAAACCCTACCTACCCCATGGGTGGCTGGCTAGGGTTTCAGTCGCCTCCAACTCTGACGGCCGGCTCCCGCGCTGCTCCGACTCCTTCCTCAACCTCCAAGCGCGGCCTTGGCCCATATCCATCTCCGGCGAGGACGACCGACGCCCGCCATGGAAGCTCCCTTCCAGATCCACCACGGGAGAGCAAGGATGCGGGAGCTCCCTCTGCTTCCCCTCCTGTGTTGTCAAGCTTCAGTTTCATCTCTGTTTTCCAATTTCATTTTGTACGTCTCTGTTTCCTCTCTCTCTCTCTCTCTCTCACTATGGAATGGATTTCAATTTCAGCTCAACAACCTTACTGTCTTCTTCCTTGTGCAGCAGCAGCAGCAACAGCCATGTGTACGGTACAACAGCCAACAGAGGAAGATGGACGGCTGAATCACCATTCTTCTTGACACAACAGCAAGACTTCTTGGTTCAGTTTCTACCATTGTGCTATTTCATTGTCACACTGCTTGCTTGCTGCTTCACGAGAGGAAGACCGTGGATGGATGGATGGGTGGATACATGCATACGACAGGGAAACAAATCAGCTTCCTTTCAAGTTAATATACTACTAGTAACAACCATTAGTCGTCTCATCATCGATTGAATCTCCTATTTGTCCAGATCGACACGGCCGCGTGCGACCGCGCGGCGTCTGCGGCGCTGCTGAAGGAGCTCCTGGCGCATCTGAAGTTTACGGAGGCCTGGGGGTGGCCAATTGGCTTGACCTCGTCGGGCCCATCGTCTAGCTGCCTGAGTACAACCTCTTCTCCCGCCACAAGGTACTGCCGCTGCTGCCTAGGTTATTACTTCAGTTAATCCTACATTCTGCTGCTGCTACTGTTAATCTCGATTTGATCCTTAATTGATCCATTGTTGAGTGGTACTGTGGTACTACTGGAGTATCAGCAATGATGCATTGGGTGTGTTGCTAATCTCGATTTGATGTATAATTCGTGAATCGGTGGTACTTTACTAATATACTGTATTAGCAATGATATCTTGGATGTGTGGATCGATGTGTAGAACTGTTGCTATTGTAGATCATTTATTGTAGGAGTACAACTGTTGTTGCTGTCATCTCATTTGGGTTGCCTCAAAGTATTCAAAACTACAATTTTTCAAAAACTATGGTATTCTAGTAATACTTTGAAAATACTTTGCATCCAAACGGGGCCTGCAATTAGCACATAGCTGCGTTGTATAGTTGCTTATATAATCAGACGTTGTATGTAGTCACGTACGCTTTCCAATTTTGATCCAATGCTTGCTTCCTAGCTCACGTGTGTCAGTTTTTCAGATAGTTGTGACTCCTTGTGCATCTCACCTCAACTAATAAGTAAAAGTAAAAGTAAATAAAATGCCATCTCCCTAGCAAAGGTGATGTTTGATTTCCAAAGACAACAGGTTGCTTTATAGTGTATCTTGTCTTGCCGTTCTCAAGGTAGGATCGTGATTGGAAGCCTGCAATTCCAAGCTCGAACTCCTATGGCAACTGGGTCACTACCAATAGATTACTACTAATTCTGTACGTGTTGTGTGGCTTGCCCCTTTTTGGAGCGGTTAATTTCTTAGTCAGTCTAGTCTGCCTGTATTGGATTTGGTTGCCTGGTTGTGTAAATAAATGTTAGTGTGGGTCATTCAAGGAGTGATGATCTCAGTTTTGGTTGTGTCAAAATTTTACTATGTATCATGCTTATGTTTACTGCATTGAGGCATGTGGGCACCAGAATTTGGGCATGTATGTATAATTTTAGCTAGAGAGATTAAAATTTACACAGTGCCTAGTGATAGCCAAGTGAACTTCTGCCCCTGTTTTGGGTCATCGATGTGGGGAATGGTTGTGTGCTTGCTTGCAGTGACTGTCAGATTGTGGTTCCAGGCTGATGTTTTGATTGCACATGTGTTACTGAATTTCCCTAGGCCCCGGCGGATCCCCGATGTGCCGGTGCGCGGAGGCGCTCGTGAGGGCGGCGGTGGCCTTCTTCGACGCCGTCCTCATTGATTGTGCTGTGGCTGACCTCTCTGCCGCTGGTTGGACGTCTGTGTGGCACTGTTTCAAGTTTCGTAGAGACCACAGGCTCGAATGAACAGTGTGTGTGGAACAGATTCTTGTCTGATTCTCTTCTTGTGGGAGTATGAACTTGCTGTTGGGTAACGTAGCAGAAATTCAAAATTTTCCTACGTGTCACCAAGATCTATCTATGGAGAAACTAGCAACGAGGGAAGGAGAGTGCATCTACATACCCTTGTAGATCGCTAAGCGGAAGCGTTCAAGAGAACGGGGTTGAAGGACTCGTACTCATCGTGATCCAAATCACCGGAGATCCTAGTGCCGAACGGACGGCACCTCCGCGTTCAACACACGTACAGCCCGGTGACGTCTCCCACGCCTTGATCCAGCAAGGAGAGAGGGAGAGGTTGAGGAAGACTCCATCCAGCAGCAGCACAACGGCATGGTGGTGATGGAGGAGCGTGGCAATCCCGCAGGGCTTCGCCAAGCACCTACGGGAGAGGAGGAGGTGTCACGGGAGGGAGGGAGGAGCCAGGGGCTCAGGTGTGGATGCCCTCCCTCCCCTCCACTATATATAGGGGCAAGGGAGAGGGGGGAGGCGCAGCCTTGCCCCTTCCTCCAAGGAAGGGGTGCGGCCAAGAGGGGAGGAGTCCATCCTCCCCAAGGCACCCTGAGGTGCCTTCCCCTTTGAGGACTCTTCCCTCCCAAGTTTCCTTGGCGCATGGGCCTCTTGGGGCTGGTGCCCTTGGCCCATATAGGCCAAGGCGCACCCCCTACAGCCCATGTGGCCCCCGGGCAGGTGGACCCCGGTGGACCCCGGACCCCTTTCGCACTCCCGTACAATACCGATAAAGTGCTAAACTTTTCCGCGACCAAAATAGGACTTCCCATATATAAATCTTTACCTACGGACCATTCCGGAACTCCTCGTGACGTCCGGATCTCATCCGGACTCGAACAACATTCGGTAACCACATACAAACTTCCTTTATAACCCTAGCGCCATCGAACCTTATGTGTAGACCCTACGGGTTCGGGAGACATGCGCATATGACCGAGACGTTCTCCGGTCAATAACCAACAGCGGGATCTGGATACCCATGTTGGCTCCCACATGTTCCACGATGATCTCATCGGATGAACCACGATGTCAAGGACTCAATCGATCCCGTACAATTCCCTTTGTCTAGCGGTATTGTACTTGCCCGAGATTCGATCGTCGGTATCCCGATACCTTGTTCAATCTCGCTTCCGCAAGTCTCTTTACTCGCTCCGTAACACATCATCCCGTGATCAACTCCTTGATCACATTGTGCACATTATGATGATGTCCTACCGAGTGGGCCCAGAGATACCTCTCCGCTAACCGGAGTGACAAATCCCAGCCTCGATTCGTGCCAACCCAATAGACACTTTCGAGATACCTGTAGTGCACCTTTATAGTCACCCGATTACGTTGTGACGTTTGGTACACCCAAAGCATTCCTACGGTATCCGGGAATTGCACAATCTCATGGTCTAAGGAAATGATACTTGACATTAGAAAAGCTTTAGCATACGAACTACGATCTTTGTGCTAGGCTTAGGATTGGGTCTTGTCCATCACATCATTCTACTAATGATGTGATCCCGTTATCAATGACATCCAATGTCCATGGTTAGGAAACCGTAACCATCTATTGATCAACGAGCTAGCCAATAGAGGCTTGCTAGGGACATGGTGTTGTCTATGTATCCACACATGTATTTGAGTTTCCTATCAATACAATTATAGCATGGATAATAAACGATTATCATGAACAAGGAAATATAATAATAATAACTAATTTATTATTGCCTCTAGGGCATATTTCCAACAGTCTCCCACTTGCACTAGAGTCAATAATCTAGTTCACATCGTCATGTGATTAACACTGATAGGTCACATCGCCATATGACCAACACCCAAAGAGTTTACTAGTGTCTGTAAACTAGTTCACATCATTATGTGATTTAGACTCAATGATTCTGAGGTTTGATCATGTTTTGCTTGTGAGAGAGGTTTTAGTCCACGGGTTTTAGTCAACGGGTCTGAACCTTTCAGATCCGTGTGTGCTTTGAAAATTTCCTGGTCATATTATAAATGTTGCTTCCACGCTCTACTTGAAGCTATTCCAAATGGTTGCTCCACTATACGTATCCGGTTTGCTACTCAAAGTCACTCGGATAGGTGTTAAAGCTTGCATCAACGTAACGCTTTACGCCGAACTCTTTATCACCTCCATAATCGAGAAACATGTCCTTATTTACTCCAAGGACAATTTTGATCATGTCCAATGATCCATTCCTGGATCATTCTTGTACCCCTTTGACCGACTCATGGCATGGCACACTTCCGTGCGGTACACCATAGCATACCGTAGAGCCTATGTTCAAGGCATAGGGCACGATCTTCGCCCTTTCTCTCTCGTTTCTGCCGTGGTCGAGCTTTAAGTCTTAACTTCATACCTTACATCTCAGGCAAGAACTCCTTCTTTGACTGATCCATCTTGAACACCTTCAAGATCATGTCAAGGTATGTGCTCATTTGAAAGTACCATTAAGCATTTTGATCTATCCTCATAGATCTTGATGCTCAATGTTCAAGTAGCTTAATCCAGGTTTTCTATTGAAAAACATCTTTCAAATAACCCTATATGCTTTCCAGAAATTCTACATCATTTCTGATCATCAGTATGTCAACAACATATACTCATCAGAAATTCTATAGTGCTCCCACTCACTTCTTTGGAAATACAAGTTTCTCATAAACTTTGTATAAACCTAAAATCTTTGATCATCTCATCAAAGTGCACATTCCAACTCCGAGATGCTTACTCCGGTCCTTAGAAGGATCATGGTGCTAGCATACCTTTTAGCATCCTTAGGATCGACAAAACCTTCTGATTGTATCACATACAATCTTTCCTTACGAAAAGGTAAGGAAACTTGTTTTGACATCCATCCGCCAGATTTCATAAATGCAGCTTATGCTAACATGATTCCGACAGACTTAAGCATTGCTACGGATGAGAAAATCTCATCGTAGTCAACTCCTTGAACTTGTGAAAACTCTTCGCCACAAGTCGAGCTTCATAGACGGTGACATTACCGCCCACGTCCGCCTTCTTCTTAAAGATCCATTTATTTCAATGGCTTGCCGATCATCGGGCAAGTCCACCAAAGTCCATGCTTTGTTATGATACATGGATCCTATCTCGGATTTCATGGCTTCTAACCATTTATCGGAATTTGGTCCCACTATTGCTTCTCCATAGCTCGTAGGTTCATTGTTGTCTAGCAACATGACCTTCAAGACAGGATTGCGTACCACTCTGAAGTAGTACGCATCCTTGTCACCCTACGAGGTACGCCGCTGACTTGATCCAAACTTCATGATCACTATCATAAGCTTCTACTTCAATTGGTGTAGGTGCCATGGGAACAACTTCCTGTGCTCGCTACACACTAGTTGAAGTGATGGTTCAATAACCTCATCAAGTCTCCACCATCCTCCCACTCAACTTTTCGAGACGAACTTTTCCTCGAGAAAGGACCCGATTCAAGAAACAATCCCTATTGCTTCCGGATCTGAATTAGGAGGTATACCCAAGCGTTTTGGGTGTCCTATGAAGATGCATTTTGTCCGCTTTGGGTTCGAGCTTATCAACCTGAAACTTTTCCACATAAGCGTCGCAGCCCCAAACTTTTAAGAAATGACAGCTTAGGTTTCTGTAAAACCATAGTTCATACGGTGTCATCTCAACGGAATAACGTGGTGCCCTATTAAAGTGAGTGCGGTTGTCTCTAATGCCTAACCCATGAACGATAGTGGTAATTCGATAAGAGACATCATGGTACGCACCATATCCAATAGGGTGCAACTATGATGTTCGGACACATCATCACACTATGGTGTTCCAGGCGGTATTAATTGTGAAACAATTTCCACAATGTCTTAATTGTGTGCCAAAACTCGTAACTCAGATATTCATCTCTATGATCATATCATATACATTCTATCCTCTTGTCACGATGATCTTCAACTTCACTCTGAAATTACTTGAACCATTCAATAATTCAAACTTGTGCTTCATCAAGTAAATATACTCAACATCTACTCGAATCATCTGTGAAGTCATAACATAACGATATTCATCGCATGCCTCAAAGACTCATTGGACTGCACACATCAAAATGTGTTACTTCCAACAAGTTGCTATCTTGTTCCATCTTACCAAACCGAGGCTTTTTAGTCATCTTGCCCATGTGGTATGTTTTGCATATCTCAAGTGATTCAAAATCAAGTGAGTCCAAACGATCCATCTGCATGGAGTTTCGTCATGCGTATACACCAATAGACATGGTTTGCATGTCTCAAACTTTTCAAAAAAGAGTGAGTCCAAAGATCCATCAACATGGAGCTTCTTCATGCGTTTTACACCAATATGACTTATATGGCAGTGCCACAAGTAAGTGGTACTATCATTACTATCTTATACTTTTGGCATGAAAATGTGTATTACTACGATCGAGATTCAATAAACCATTTATTTAGGTGCAAGACCATTGAAGGTATTATTCAAATAAACAGAGTAACCATTATTCTCCTTAGATGAATAACCGTATTGCGATAGACATAATCCAATCATGTCTATGCTCAACGCAAACACCAAATGACAATAATTCAGGTTTAATACTAATCTTGATGGTAGAGGGAGCGTACGATGTTTGATCATATCAAACTTGGAAACACTTCCAACACATATCGTCACTTCACCTTTTAGCTAGTCTCCGCTTATTCAGTAGCTCTTTTATTTCGAGTTACTAACACTTAGCAACCGAACCGGTATCTTAGTACCCTGGTACTACTAGGAGTACTAGTAAAGTACACATTAACATAATGTATTTCCAATATACTTCTTTCGACCTTGCCAGCCTTCTTATCTACCAAGTATCTAGGGTAATGCTGCTCTAGTGGTTGTTCCCCTTATTACAGAAGCACTCAGTCTCGGGTTTGGGTTCAACCTTGGGTTTCTTCACTAGAGCAGCAGCTGATTTGCCGTTTCATGAAGTATCCCTTCTTGCCCTTGCCCTTCTTGAAACTAGTGGTTTCACCAACCATCAACAATTGATGCTCCTTCTTGACTTCTACTTTCGTGATGTCAAACAACGCGAATACCTCAAGGATCATCTCTATCCTTGATATGTTATAGTTCATCACGAAGCTCTAGCAGCTTGGTGGCAATGACTTTGGAGAAACATCACTATCTCATCCGGAAGATCAACTCCCACTCGATTCAAGTGATTGTTGTACTCTGACAATCTGAGCACAAGCTCAACGATTGAGCTTTTCTCCCTTAGTTTGTAGGCTAAGAAAATCGTCGGAGGTCTCATACCTCTTGACGTGGGCACAAGCCTGAAATCCAATTTCATCCCTCAAAACATCTCATGTTCCGTGACGTTTCGAAAAACGTCTTTGGTGCCTCAACTCTAAACCGTTTAACTGAACTATCATGTAGTTATCAAAAACGTGTATGTCCGATGTTCGCAACATCCATCCATTTACGTTTGGGGTTCAAAGACACCGAGCGGTGCATTAAGGACATAAGCTATTTATCGTCCGCATAATCGCCATCGTCAACTTTCAACTATATTTTCTCTAGGAACATATCTAAACAAGGAACAAAAGCGCGAGCCATTTACATAATTTGCAAAAGGTCTTTTGACTATGTTCAAGATAATTAAGTTCATCTTATGAACTCCCACTCAGATAGACATCCCTCCGGTCATCTAAGTGATTACATGATCCGAGTCAACTAGGCCGTGTCCGATCATCACGTGAGACGGACTAGTCAACATCGGTGAACATCTTCATGTTGATCGTATCTACTATACGACTCATGCTCGACCTTTCGGTCTCTGTGTTCCCGAGGCCATGTCCGCATACATGCTAGGCTCGTCAAGTTAACCCTAAGTGTTTTTTGCTGTGTAAATCTGTCTTACACCCGTTGTATGTGAACGTAAGAATCCATCACACCCGATCATCACGTGGTGCTTAGAAGCGTTTAACCGTAGCAACGGTGCACGCCGTGGGAGAACACTTCTTGAAATTTGTAAGGGATCATCTTATTTACTACCGTCGTTCTAAGTAAACAAGATGCATAAACATAATAAACATCACATGCAATTATATAGTAGTGACATGATATGGCCAATATCATATTGCTCCTTTTGATCTCCATCGTTGGGGCTCCATGATCATTATTGTCACCGCATGACACCATGATCTCCATCATCATGATCTCCATCATCGTGTCTCCATGAAGTTGTCTCGCCAACTTATTACTTCTACTACTATGGCTACCGCTTAGCAATAAAGTAAAGTAATTACATGGCGTTGTTCAATGACACGCAGGTCATACAATAAATAAAGACAACTCCTATGGCTCCTGCCGGTTGTCATACTCATCGACATGAAAGTCGTGAATCCTATTACAAGAACATGATCAATCTCATACATCACATATCATTCATCACATTCTTCTTGGCCATATCACATCACATAGCATACCCTGCAAAAACAAGTTAGACGTCCTCTAATTGTTGTTTGCATGTTTTACGTGGCTGCTATGGGTTTCTAGCAAGAACGTTTCTTACCTATGCAAAACCACAACGTGATATGCCAATTGCTATTTACCCTTCATAAGGACCCTTTTCATCGAATCCGTTCCGACTAAAGTGGGAGAGACTGGCACCGGTAGCCACCTTATGCACCAAGTGCATGTCACCGGTGGAACCTGTCTCACGTAAGAGTACGTAAGGTCGGTCCGGCCGCTTCATCCCACAATACCGTCGAAACAAGATTGGACTAGTAACGGTAAGCATATTGAACAACATCAACGCCCACAACTACTTTGTGTTCTACTCGTGCAAAGAATCTACGCAATAGACCTAGCTCATGATGCCACTGTTGGGTAACGTGGCGTAAATTCAAAATTTTCCTACGTGTCACCAAGATCTATCTATGGAGAAACTAGCAACGAGGGAAGGAGAGTGCATCTACATACCCTTGTAGATCGCTAAGCGGAAGCGTTCAAGAGAACGGGGTTGAAGGACTCGTACTCATCGTGATCCAAATCACCGGAGATCCTAGTGCCGAACGGACGGCACCTCCGCGTTCAACACACGTACAGCCCGGTGACGTCTCCCACGCCTTGATCCAGCAAGGAGAGAGGGAGAGGTTGAGGAAGACTCCATCCAGCAGCAGCACAACGGCATGGTGGTGATGGAGGAGCGTGGCAATCCTGCAGGGCTTCGCCAAGCACCTACGGGAGAGGAGGAGGTGTCACGGAGGGAGGGAGGAGCCAGGGCTGTGTGTGGATGCCCTCCCTCCCTCCACTATATATAGGGGCAAGGGAGAGGGGAGGCGCAGCCTTGCCCCTTCCTCCAAGGAAGGGGTGCGGCCAGAGGGGAGGAGTCCATCCTCCCCAAGGCACCCTGAGGTGCCTTCCCTTTGAGGACTCTTCCCTCCCCAAGTTTCCTTGGCGCATGGGCCTCTTGGGGCTGGTGCCCTTGGCCCATATAGGCCAAGGCGCACCCCTACAGCCCATGTGGCCCCCCGGGCAGGTGGACCCCCGGTGGACCCCTCGGACCCCTTTCGCACTCCCTGCATAATACCGATAAAGTGCTAAACTTTTCCGGCGACCAAAATAGGACTTCCCATATATAAATCTTTACCTACGGACCATTCCTAACTCCTCGTGACGTCCGGGATCTCATCCGGGACTCGAACAACATTCGGTAACCACATACAAACTTCCTTTATAACCCTAGCGCCATCGAACCTTAAGTGTGTAGACCCTACGGGTTCGGGAGACATCTGCGACATGACCGAGACGTTCTCCGGTCAATAACCAACAGCGGGATCTGGATACCCATGTTGGCTCCCACATGTTCCACGATGATCTCATCGGATGAACCACGATGTCAAGGACTCAATCGATCCCGTACAATTCCCTTTGTCTAGCGGTATTGTACTTGCCCGAGATTCGATCGTCGGTATCCCGATACCTTGTTCAATCTCGCTTCCGCAAGTCTCTTTACTCGTTCCGTAACACATCATCCCGTGATCAACTCCTTGATCACATTGTGCACATTATGATGATGTCCCTACCGAAAGTGGGCCCAGAGATACCTCTCCGTTAACCGGAGTGACAAATCCCGCCTCGATTCGTGCCAACCCAATAGACACTTTCGGAGATACCAGAGTGCACCTTTATAGTCACCCGATTCGTTGTGACGTTTGGTACACCCAAAGCATTCCTACGGTATCCGGAATTGCACAATCTCATGGTCTAAGGAAATGATACTTGACATTAGAAAAGCTTTAGCATACGAACTACGATCTTTGTGCTAGGCTTAGGATTGGGTCTTGTCCATCACATCATTCTACTAATGATGTGATCCCGTTATCAATGACATCCAATGTCCATGGTTAGGAAACCGTAACCATCTATTGATCAACGAGCTAGCCAATAGAGGCTTGCTAGGGACATGGTGTTGTCTATGTATCCACACATGTATTTGAGTTTCCTATCAATACAATTATAGCATGGATAATAAACGATTATCATGAACAAGGAAATATAATAATAATAACTAATTTATTATTGCCTCTAGGGCATATTTCCAACACTTGCTTGCAGTATCTTGGAGTATCAACTTGGAGCATCTGGTTAGAGTAGCATCTTACAACACATTCGATTACTCCAGTACTGATAGTTACAGTAGCATCTTGAAAAATGGAGTAGTTAGAGTAGCATCTTCGATTAACTAAATTGATGATTACTGTTGTTAAGTTGGGACTTGCAAGCAGCAGTTCCCTCTTCTTATCTCTTCTCTCTTGCAGTAGTTGTTGTAGTAGTTGTTTCTTGCAGTAGTTTAATGTACGATTTTTCTTTGATGGAGTATTTCTTGAACTGTGTTGTATTTCCTGAGACTAAATAGAGAATCCAGTTACAACAAAGCATGCCAGTACTTGTCTTTGGTGGAGTAGTTTGACAGTGAGGATCAGTGATTTTCCCAATTAATTTGGTGTAGTTTGATAGTTAGAGTAGCATCTTGGAGTAGGGTAGTCCACATTTGTCTACATGAGACCAGATTATTCTGATTAGTCCACATTTCATATTATTCTTGGAGCACTATACTATAGCAGCAGTAATGTCTTTATGAAAGAACATGAGTAAACCGAATACTCCTTCATATGCTTGGTTCCTTCTTATTCTTCCTCGATTGTGAAAATGGAATCATTCCTTCTTACGCCTTTGCCTTTGTCTTTGTAGTATAGGTCATCTTCGAATTAATACTCCCAAATTTATCAGTATTGGAGGATTGGTTGTTTCCAAATCAATACTCCTGGGCATCATTCATGGCTGTCTAGTAGTCGACATACTTGTGGTTCCATTTAGTGTATGCAGGTAGCAGCAGCTTAAGTGTAATGGACTTGTTTTGTTACTCTATGCCTACTTCGTTAGAGTTAGCATCATCTCCTTGTTGTTTATAGCATAAACGCCTTCACTATTCTTGCTCTGAACCTCTGATCCTGATACTGATTGTATTTGTCTTGATGGAATTGCAGGCAAAATGGTGACTCTAATGCAGGCAGCGTTGGCCATTCTCTTCGAGGCTGTGTTTAGGTGATTCCTGGGGTAGCCATGACACTACTCTGGATGATTAGTACCCAGTGGCATGTTTGTAATATTTATAGGCATTTTACTTGTAGAAATAATGCTCATGGTATTTATATGTCCTGCAGCGCATGCTCTTTTCTGGTCTGTACGAAATCTTGATATGGTGTTTTGGCAGCTGTGATATTAGATTGCACTTCCTTATGTGATTTACTCATGTTGGTACTGCTTGTTAAGTGATTATCTTTATGCCCTTGCTACCAGTAGAATGGTCTATACATGATTGCTTTGTAACTTTTCTTTTCCGGAACATTTTGCTTGGTCTTTCATATCTGACTATGTAATGTAGAAGCTCTACTTTATCCTAACAGTTGCATGTAGCATTGTGCTACTATCTGTGTGATGCTAAACATGAAGGAAATATGCCCTAGAGGCAATAATAAAGTTATTATTTATTTCCTTATATCATGATAAATGTTTATTATTCATGCTAGAATTGTATTAACCGGAAACATAATACATGTGTGAATACATAGACAAACAGAGTGTCACTAGTATGCCTCTATTTGACTAGCTCGTTAATCAAAGATGGTTATGTTTCCTAACCATAGACATGAGTTGTCATTTGATTAACGGGATCACATCATTAGGAGAATGATCTGATTGACATGACCCATTCCGTTAGCCTAGCACTTGATCGGATAGTAGGTTGCTATTGCTTTCTTCATTACTTATAAATGTTCCTGTAAATATGAGATTATGCAACTCCCGTTTACGGAGGAACACTTTGGTACTACCAAACGTCACAACGAATCGGGTGATTATAAAGGAGTACTACAGGTGTCTCCAAAGGTACATGTTGGGTTGGCGTATTTCGAGATTAGGTTTTGTCACTCCGATTGTCGGAGAGGTATCTCTGGGCCCTCTCGGTAATGCACATCACTATAAGCCTTGCAAGCAATGTAGCTAATGAGTTAGTTACGGAATGATGCATTACGGAACGAGTAAAGAGACTTTACGGTAACGAGATTGAACTAGGTATTGGATACCGACGATCGAATCTCGGGCAAGTAACATACCGATGACAAAGGGAACAACGTATGTTGTTATGCGGTCTGACCGATAAAGATCT
Source organism: Aegilops bicornis (assembly GCA_021605145.1). Classification (NCBI taxonomy): domain Eukaryota; kingdom Viridiplantae; phylum Streptophyta; class Magnoliopsida; order Poales; family Poaceae; genus Aegilops; species Aegilops bicornis. Next base: position 543,937,099 of record CM038672.1, read on the forward strand.
TCGTAGAATATGTAGGAACCAATATGGGCATCCAGGTCCCGCTATTGGTTATTGACCGAAGATGTGTCTCGGTCATGTCTACATTGTTCTCGAACCGTAGGGTCCGCACGCTTAAGGTTTCGATGGCGATGCTTATATTATGAGTTTATGTATTTTGATGTACCAAGGTTGTTCGAGTCCCGGATATGATCACGGACATGACGAGGAGTCTCGAAATGGTCTAGACATAAAGATTTATATATTGGACGGATATATTTGGACACCGGAAAGGTTCCGGAGAAGTTTGGAGCTCGGGAGGTTACCGAACCCCTGGAGGTATATGGGCCTTATTGGGCCCATGTAGGAGGAAGGGAGAAGGAACAAGGGAGGCGCGCCCCAAGCCCAATCCGAATTGGGGAGGGCGGCCCCTTTCCTTTCTCCTTCCCCTCTTCCTATTTCTACTACTAGTACTACTTCCTAAATACTAGTACTCTTTCCTTCCCTCCAAATAAGATAAGGAAAGAGAGGGAAACCTACTTGGAGTAGGTTTCCCCCTCCTGGTCGCGCCCCTTGGGCCGGCCACCTCCTCCTCCCCTCCTTTATATATACGGGGAGGGGCACCCTAGAACACACAAGTTGATCCTTGAGATCGTTCCTTAGCCGTGTGCGGTGCCCCTCCACCATATTCCACCTCGGTCATATCGTGGCGGTGCTTAGGCGAAGCCTGCGTCGGTGAAACATCAAGATCGTCACCACGCCCGTCGTCTTTGACGGAACTCCCTCTCTCGGAGCTTTGCTGGATCGGAGCCCGTGGAGCGTCATCAAGCTGAACGTGTGCCAAGAACTTCGGAGGTGCCGGAGTAACGGCGCTGGGATCGGCTGGATCGTGAGGAGAACGTCTGACTACTTCCTCTACGTCATCATCGACTCGGAGGTGCCGGAGTAACGACGCCGGATCGGCAGATCGCGAGGAGAACGTCGACTACTTCCTCTACGTTGTGATCGCTTCCGCCACGGTCTCTGAGTGCGTAGACAACACTCTCCCCTCTCGTTGCTATGCCATCACCATGGTCCTGTGTGTGCGTAGGAAATTTTTGAAATTACTGCGTTCCCAACAAAGGGCATCCGAGCCAGGTTTTATGCGTTGATGTCATATGCACGAGTAGAACACAAGTGAGTTGTGGGCGATACAAGTCATACCGCCTACCAGCATGTCATACTTTGGTTCAGCGGTATTGTGAGATGAAGCGGCCCGGACCGACATTACGCCAGACGCTTACGCGAGACTGGTTTCACTGCTACGAGCACTCGTGCTTAAAGGTGGCTGGCGGGTGTCTGTCTCTCTCACTTTAGTTGAACTGAGTGTGGCTACGCCCGGTCCTTGAGAAGGTTAAAGCGGAGTCTATTTGTGAAGTATCGTTGTGGTCTTGATGCGTAGGTGAGATTGGTTCTTGCTTAAGCCCGTAGCAGCCACGTAAAATTTGCAACAACAAAGTAGAGGACGTCTAACTTGTTTTTGCAGGGCATGTTGTGATGTGATATGGTCAAGACGTGATGCTATATTTTATTGTATGAGATGATCATGTTTTGTAACCGAAGTTATCGGCAATCGGCTGGAGCCATATGGTTGTCGCTTTATTGTATGAAATGCAAACGCATACGTAATTGCTTTACTTTATCTCTAAGCGGTAGCGATAGTCATAGAAGCAATAGATGGCGTGGCGACAACTATTCTACGATGGATATCAAGGTGTCGCGCCGGTGACGATGGTGATCACGACGGTGCTTCGGAGATGGAGATCACAAGCACGAGATGATGATGGCCATATCATATCACTTATATTGATTGCATGTGATGTTTATCCTTTATGCATCTTATCTTGCTTTGATTGACGGTAGCATTTTAAGATGATCTCTCACTAAAATTATCAAGTAGTGTTCTCCCTGAGTATGCACCATTGCCAAAGTTCGTCGTGCCGAGACACCACATGATGATCGGGTGTGATAAGCTCTACGTCCATCTACAACGGGTGCAAGTCAGTTTTGCACACGCAGAATACTCAGGTTATACTTGACGAGCCTAGCATATGCAGATATGGCCTCGGAACACGGAGACCGAAAGGTCGAGCATGAATCATATAGTAGATATGATCAACATAAGATGTTCACCATTGAAAACTACTCCATCTCACGTGATGATCGGTTATGGTTTAGTTGATTTGGATCACGTAATCACTTAGATGACTAGAGAGATGTCTATCTAAGTGGGAGTTCTTAAGTAATATGATTAATTGAACTTTAATTTATCATGAACTTAGTCCTGGTAGTATTTTGCAAATTATGTTGTAGATCAATAGCTCGCGTTGTTGCTTCCCTATGTTTTTATATGTGTTCCTAGAGAAAATTGTATTGAAAAATGTTAGTAGCAATAATGCGGATTGGATCCGTGATCTGAGGTTTATCCTCATTGCTGCACGTAAGAATTATGTCCTTAATGCACCGCTAGGTGATGTACCTATTGCAGGAGCAAATGCAGACGTTATGAACGTTTGGCTGGCTCAATATGATGACTACTTAATAGTTTAGTGCACCATACTTAAACAGCTTAGAATCGGGACTTCAAAGACGTTTTTGAACGTCACGGACCATATGAGATGTTGCAGGAGTTGAAGTTAATATTTCAAGCAAATACCCGAGTTGAGAGATATGAAATCTCCAACAAGTTCTATAGCTAAAAGATGGAGGAGAATCGCTCAACTAGTGAGCATGTTCTCAGATTGTCCGGTACTTCAATCGCTTGAATCAAGTGGGAGTTAATCTTCTAGATAAGACAGTGATTGACAGAATTCTCTAGTCACCATCACTAAGTTACTAGAACTTCGTGATGAACTATAGTATGCAAGGGATGACGAAAACGATTCCCGAGCTCTTCGTGATGTTGAAATCGACGAAGGTAGAAATCAAGAAAGAGCATCAAGTGTTGATGATTGACAAGACCACTAGTCTCAAGGAAAAGGGCAAAGGGAAGAAGGGAACTTCAAGAAGAACGGCAAGCAAGTTGCTGCTCGAGTGAAGAAGCCCAAGTCTGGACCTAAGCCCGAGACTAAGTGCTTTTGCTGCAATGGAACTGGTCACTAGAAGCGGAACTACCCCAAGTATTTGGCGGATAAGAAGGATGGCAAAGTGAACAAAGGTATATTTGATATACAGATTATTGATGTGTATTTTACTAGTGTTCGTAGCAACCCCTCGGTATTTGATACTGGTTCAGTTGCTAAGAGTAGTAACTTGAAACGGAGTTGCGAATGAACAGAAACTAGTTGAAGGGGAAGTGACGATGAGTGTTGGAAGTAGTTCCAAGATTGATATGATCATCATCGCACACTCCCTATACTTTCGGGATTAGTGTGGAACCTAAATAAGTGTTATTTGGTGTTGAGCATAAATATGATTTGATCATGTTTATTGCAATACGTTATTCATTTAAGTAAGAGAATAAATTGTTGTTACATTTACATGAATAAAACCTTATATGGTTACACACCCAATGAAAACGGTTCATTGGATCTCGATCATAGTGATACACATATTCATAATATTGAAACCAAAAGATGCAAAGTTAATAATGATAGTGCAACTTATTTGTGGCACTTGCCGTTTAGGTCATATTGATGTAAAGCGCATGAAGAAACTCCATGCCGATGGATTTTTGGAATCACTTGATTATGAATCATTTGATGCTTGCGAACCGTGCCTTTTGGGCAAGATGACTAAAACTCCGTTCTCCGGAACAATGGAACAAGCTACCGACTTATTGGAAATAATACATACCGATGTATGCGATCCAATGAGTGTTGATGCTCGTGGCAAGTATCGTTATTTGCTGACCTTCACAAGATGATTTGAGCAGATATGGGTATATCTACTTGATGAAACACAAGTCTGAAACATTTGAAAAGTTCAAAGAATTTCAGAGTGAAGTGAAGAATCATCGTAACAAGAAAATAAAAGTTTCTACGATATGATCGCAGAGGAAAAATATTTGAGTTACGAGTTTGGCCTTGATTAAAACAATGTGAAATAATTTCACTACTCACGCCACACCGAACACCACAAGATAATGGTGTGTCCGAACGTCGTAACCACACTTTATTGGATATGGTGCGATCTATGATGTATCTTACCCATTTACCACTATCGTTTTGGGGTTATGCATTAGAGACAGCTGCATTCACGTTTAATAGGGCACCATCGAAATCCGTTGAGATGACACCGTATGAACTATGGTTTAACAGTAAACCTAAGCTGTCATTTCTTAAAAGTTTGGAGTTGTGATGCTTATGTGAAAAAGTTTTCACTTGATAAGCTCGAACCCAAATCGGAGAAGTGCGTCTTCATAGAATACCCAAAAGGTAACTATTGGGTGCACCTTCTATCACAGATCCGAAGGCAAGTTTTTCGTTGCTAAGATGGATCCTTTCTAGAGAAGAAGTTTCTCTCGAAAGAAGTGAGTGGGAGGAAAATAGAACTTGATGAGGTAATTGTACCTTCTCCCTTATTGGAAAGTAGTTCATCACAGAAATCAGTTCGATGATTCCTACACCAATTAGTGAGGAAGTTAGTGATGATGATCATAAAACTTCAGATCAAGTTGCTACCAAACCTCGTAGGTCTTCCGGAGTAAGATCCGCACCGAGTAGTATGGTAATCATATTACGGAAGTCATGTTACTAGATCATGATGAACCTACGAACTATGAGGAAGCGATCATGAGCCCAGATTCATGAAATGGCTTGAGGCCATGAAATCTGAGATAGGATCCATGTATGAGAACAAAGTATGGACTTTGATTGACTTGCTCGATGATCAGCAAGCCATGTTAAATAAATGGATCTTCAAGAGGAAGACGGACACTGATAGTAGTGTTACTATCTACAAAGCTCGACTTGTCACAAAAAGGTTGTCGACAAGTTCAAGGTGTTGACTACAATGAGATTTTCTCAACTGTAGCGATGCTTAAAGTCTGTCCGAATCATGTTAGCAATTGCCACATTTTATGAAATCTGGCAAATGGATGTCAAAACTACATTCTTTAATGGATTTATTAAAGAAGAGTTGTATATGATGCAACCAGAAGGTTTTTCAATCCTAAGGAGCTAACAAAATGTGCAAGCTCCAGTGATCCAACTATGGACTGGTGCAAGCATCTCGAGTTGGAATAAACGCTTTGATAGTGTGATCAAAGCATATGGTTTTATACATACTTACGGAGAAGCCTGTATTTACAAGCAAGTGAGTGGGAGCACTACAAAGATTTCTGATAAGTATATGTGAATGACATATTGTTGATCGGAAATAATGTAGAATTATTCTGCAAAGCATAAAGGAGTATTTGAAAGGAGTTTTTCAAAGAAGGACCTCGGTGAAGCTGCGTACAAATTGAGCATCAAGATCTATTGAGATAGATGAAAATCGCTTGATAAAGTTTTCAATAAGTACATACCTTGTCAAGATTTTAAAGAAGTTCAAAATGGAACAGTCAAAGAAAAGTTCTTGCCTGTGTTGCAAAGGTGTGAAATTGAGTAAGACTCAAATCCCGACCACAGCAGAAAATAGAAAAGAGAATGAAAGTCATTCCCTAGGCCTCAGTCATAGGTTCTATAAAGTATGCTATGCTATGTACCAGACCTATTGTATACATTTCGCTGAATTTGGCAAGGAGTACAATAGTGATCTAAGAGTAGATCCTTTGGACATTGGTCAAGAACATCCTTAGTGAGGACTAAGGAAATATTTCTCGATTATGGAGGTGATAAAAGAGCCCATCGTAAGGAGTTACATCGATGCAAGCTTTTTACACAGATCCAGATGACTCTAAGTCTCAATCTGGATACATATTGTAAGTGGGAGCAATTAGCTAGAGTAGCCTTGCAGAGCATTGTAGACATAGAATATTTGCAAAATACATACGGCTCTGAATGTGAGCAGACCCGTTGACTAAAATTATCTCACAAGCAAAACATGATCACACCTTAGTACTCTTTGGGTGTTAATCACATAGCGATGTGAACTAGATTACTGACTCTAGTAAACCCTTTGGGTGTTGGTCACATGTCGATGTGAACTATGGGTGTTAACCACATATAGATGTGAACTATTGATGTTAAATCACATGGCGATGTGAACTAGATTACTGACTCTAGTGCACGTGGTAGATCAAGGAAATATGCCCTAGAGGCAATAATAAAGTTATTATTTATTTCCTTATATCATGATAAATGTTTATTATTCATGCTAGAATTGTATTAACTGAAACATAATACATGTGTGAATACATAGACAAAGCAGTGTCACTAGTATGCCTCTATTTGACTAGCTCGTTAATCAAAGATGGTTATGTTTCCTAACCATAGACATGAGTTGTCATTTGATTAACGGGATCACATCATTAGGAGAATGATCTGATTGACATGACCCATTCCGTTAGCCTAGCACTTGATCGTTTAGTATGTTGCTATTGCTTTCTTCATGACTTATACATGTTCCTGTAACTATGAGATTATGCAACTCCGCCATCGGAGGAACACTTTGGGTACTACCAAACGTCACAACGTGAATCGGGTGATTATAAAGGAGTACTACAGGTGTCTCCAAAGGTACATGTTGGGTTGGCGATTTCGAGATGAGGTTTTGTCACTCCGATTGTCGGAGAGGTATCTCTGGGCCCTCTCGGTAATGCACATCACTATAAGCCTTGCAAGCAATGTAGCTAATGAGTTAGTTACGGAATGATGCATTACGGAACGAGTAAAGAGACTTACCGGTAACGAGATTGAACTAGGTATTGGATATCGACGATCGAATCTCGGGCAAGTAACATACCGATGACAAAGGGAACAACATATGTTGTTATGCGGTCTGACCGATAAAGATCTTCGTAGAATATGTAGGAACCAATATGTGCATCCAGGTCCCGCTATTGGTTATTGACCGAAGATGTGTCTCGGTCATGTCTACATTGTTCTCGAACCGTAGGGTCCGCACGCTTAAGGTTTCGATGGCGATGCTTATATTATGAGTTTATGTATTTTGATGTACCAAGGTTGTTGAGTCCCGGATATGATCACGGACATGACGAGGAGTCTCGAAATGGTCGAGACATAAAGATTTATATATTGGACGGATATATTTGGACACCGGAAAGGTTCCGGAGAAGTTTGGAGCTCCGGAGGTTACCGAACCCCCGGGAGGTATATGGGCCTTATTGGGCCCATGTAGGAGGAAGGAGAAGGAACAGGGAGGGGGCGCGCCCCAAGCCCAATCCGACTGGGGAGGGGGCCGCCCCCTTTCCTTTCTCCTTCCCCTCTTCCTATTTCTACTACTAGTACTACTTCCTAAATACTAGTACTCTTTCCTTCCCTCCAAATAAGATAAGGAAGAGAGGGAAACCTACTTGGAGTAGGTTTCCCCCTCCTGGTGCGCCCCCTTGGGCGGCCACCTCCTCCTCCCTCCTTTATATACGGGGAGGGGGCACCCTAGAACACACAAGTTGATCCTTGAGATCGTTCCTCAGCCATGTGCGGTGCCCCCTCCACCATATTCCACCTCGGTCATATCGTAGCGGTGCTTAGGCGAAGCCCCGCCGGTGAAACATCAAGATCGTCACCACGCCGTCAGGCCGACGGAACTCCCTCTCTCCGAGCTTTGCCGGATCGGAGCCCGTGGAGCGCCATCAAGCTGAACGTGTGCCAAGAACTCGGAGGTGCCGGAGTAACGGCGCTTGGGATCGGCTGGATCGTGAGGAGAACGTCTGACTACTTCCTCTACGTCATCATCGACTCGGAGGTGCCGAGTAACGGCGCTGGATCGGGCAGGATCGCGAGGAGAACGTCTGACTACTTCCTCTACGCCAGATCGCTTCCGCCACGGTCTCACGAGGGTACGTAGACAACACTCTCCCCTCTCGTTGCTATGCCATCACCATGGTCCTGTGTGTGCGTAGGAAATTTTTTGAAATTACTGCGTTCCCAACAAAACAATATGCTCTTAATCTGTTGATATATTCTCAAGTGATTTTTTTACCATTTACATTGTTTTTACATTTGCTATATTCACAAATACTAGTAGTGTCTGGTCTAGATAAGCAAACAAGGTATGATCTATGCAGTTGTTCATCTGAATTGTTTATTTGTGGGCGGTGTAGGACGAGCTGCAGGAGGACAACCTAGAGCGGGAGAACTTCGAGGGCAAGATCAAGGAGAACCAGGAGACGATCACCGGTTACCTCATCCTCGCCGGCATGCTTGGCTCCTTTGGCAGACCCCTCTTTGGCTCCGACCAACTTACTTTTGTCGCTGGCTAGCAGCATTTCCACGTAGAGTTGCATCCTGCTCTCTTGCCCTCCGTTTAGTTTTTGTTGGAGTGTGCATGGTGGCATCCTGAGCTCGCACTGTAAAATATGCTTTAGCTTCTTTTTGTGCTGGCACTTTAAATTTTGCCATCTTGTTGATAATGCCAATGTCCTAAGCTATCAGATTACATTTCTGTTTGTATGGTAATATAAAAAATATTGATGCTGTCGTAATTTTCGTTATGTGTGCCTTTCATTTCTTTATTTTGATTGTTTCCCTTGTATTCTATATGCTTCTAATGGTCGATCCTTTCAATGCCAGGTGTTGTGTTCTGGAAGATGGAAGAGGAAGAAAATTTATTATTGTTGAACTAAATTTTTTGTATTATGTTTTGTTGTACGTATGATTTGATAGTTTTGTATAGGAACATGTGATACTATTTTGTAGGGCTTTATGGCTTGTGATGTAAACATATTTAGTGATGAATTATGAAATTATTTGCAAAATTTATTGAAAAAAAGAATCATTTGTATGAATATGGGCTGCATATATGTGAATGGGCTGAAAAGTACTGGACCAACTCCAAGATTGAATTATTATTTGACTGTATAAAAAGGCTGAATGTAAACTAGAAAATGGGCTGCACAAAATAGTACCTATATTCTTGAAAGGCCAAAAGTGCATAGAAGTTGATGGGCTGAACAGTAGGGCTTGGCCCATGTAGCTGACAAAAATTAACAGAAATAAATATATTAAATGGGCTGAATTGTTGGGCTCGGCCCATTTAAACACCTAATCGGACCGGCCTGAATCTTGTCAGTGACCTTTTGAATTGGTCGCAATTTTGCCACGTCGGATCCGACATGGCCTGGGCAGGCAGCCAGTGACCAAAACAAAAGGTAATGGGTTCAACGACCTTCTGTTTTGGTCGTAAACGTCTATGACCTTCTCACAGAGAAGGTCGTTAATTTCAGTTTACGACCGCCAGCTTTTGACCGTCTGTTTTTGGTCACAAAAAGGTCACAAATGAAAAACAATGACCTTTCAGTGACCAATAGTCAAGGTCACAAGTTTACATATTTCTTGTAGTGATACTCATCATATCATGCATATGGTGTCTTGCATTGCATAGTTTAGACATCATATACACAATATTTAACACCATGTTCTTAGTTCAGATATCATATCTAATGCCCTATGTTTAGCATATAAATCACATATGTGAATTAAATGATGCGATCCTGATTACTTAGATAATATGTAGGTGAATTATGTCATGCGATCATGTTTAGTTATTCATCATATCTTTCAATTATGTTATGCTATGCTACCCAGTTTAGATAGACATCATATATGTGAAATTATGTCATGCTATCCGTTTTAGTTAAAAAATTATACATGTCAACTATTTCATGCCCTCTTTTTTCCACACTATCTATTGCATCTGTCTCTCACACAATGTCTATACATTCAATTATGTTTCCTGTTTATCAGCCATTTGAATTGGAGCGGGTGATGCCAGCATCTAGCGGACTAAAAACACAGTCTTCAAATAAAACAGTGCTACCTCTTGGTGGAGATAGCACCTTGGTTGTACATGCACGAGAACCAGCCCTACCACACATAACCCAAACTCTCGAGATTGTACCCCTCATCATGATGGAGAGAGAACCAGCTTCACCGAATCTAACCCCAACCCCAGCAGATAGTAACCCAGTTCCGATTGACACAGCACCATCTCCACCACAGAGCTCCTAAACAAGAGCAGTTAGTAAGGAAAGTCCAGTGCCCAAAGGGCTAGCACTACCACAACGAACCCCAACTCCACCAGTTAGTACGCCTATTCCTGTGGAGGAAGCACAACCAGCTAGTCGTAGTTTAGCATCTATCGCATTTGATGTTGTTAAATCGTATGTGCGTATATTACCATCTTGGAAATATTATACTGGAGATGAAGGAAAATGCCAGTTGCAGGTTTTTTTCCAGGAGTTATGTGTAAGTAATGTTATTCATGGCAATTACTTTGCTTTGTCCCATACATCCTACCTCCATGATGGTTATAATACAACAAATTTTCCCATTTTTCTCTATAGAGAAGGACCGATTTGGAAACTCAGGATGAGGTAACCTATGCTAATACCTCTGCTATCTTCAATAATGCTTGGTGGCAGTATCGGAATTACCTAAAGAAAACGTACTTCACTGGCAAAGAAACTCATCAAATTCCCTTACGTTCTCCTGAGACACATCTACTGGACGATGACTGGGAATGCCTTGTTCTGTACTGGTCCCGAACCAAGAATGTCGTAAGGTCTATGAGCTCATTTTCTATTTTTAAATACTATATTCTTGCGTCTTACTGTACTCTGTTCATGTAGAACAAGTGCCTAAACCTGAAGAACAACTATTCTAGTTTAAGATTCCATTGCTATCATAGTTCAAAAAAGCACTAGGCATTCATTGTGCGTTTTTCCGCCGCCTTGCACTTTACTGACCAAAGCGCATTCTTATGCGCAGTTATGCACAGATTAAGCGTAGTTATGCGCAATGCATTTCGGCAACAAATACCTTCGGACACACCTGTAGAGCATCCTTATAATCACCCATTTATGTTGTGACGTTTGATAGCACACAAAGTGTTCCGCCGGTATTCGGGATTTGCATAATCTCATAGTCTGAGGAACCTGTATAAGTCATGAAGAAAGCAGTAGCAATGAAACTGCAATGATCATAATGCTAATCTAACAAATGGGACTTGTCCGTCACATCATTCTCCTAATGATGTGATCCCGCTCATCAAATGACAACACATGTCCATGGTTAGGAAACATAACCATCTTTGATAAACGAGCTAGTCAAGTAGAGGCATACTAGGGACACTTTGTTTTGTCTATGTATTCACACATGTACTAAGTTTCCAGTTAATACAATTCTAGCATGAATAATAAACATTTATTCTGATATTAGGAAATATAAATAACAACTTTATTATTGCCTCTAGGGCATATTTCCTTCACAGAGATGATGCCAAACACCGAAGAGCAGGTATGCAAAGAAGGAGGGTGCAGGTAGTGGATCGAAACCGATGCCACCTACATTCACAAGATCAATTGTTAGCGACAAAATAATGAGTCTATATGCATGCTATGCAACAAACAAATGCAGCATACTGACAGGATTCTATACTACCTTTTTCTAACGTTCGCGCGGACTAGGGCGTCCTACAGCCAGACCTGCTTTGATACCAATGCTTCTGGCACCCCGGCTCAGAGGAAACCGGAACGCCCCGTGTTCCAGCCCAGAGACAAGTCTTCTGGAATACGGCAATGCTAGCATAGAACAAATCAGCTCTTTATTACAAATACTCGGGGATACAAGGGTTTCGATATAACCAGGAATTACATTGGCACGGCAACACTACACCTGCCAAGGTTGCTCTATGCTAGCAGCAGAACAATTCATAGCTGCGGAATAACTTCTAGCAGCAGAACAATGACGATAGTGATGGACTCCACTCCGCAGGGACTCTGGCTGGAACGCTTATCCTAGCTTGCCTACAAAGGATCCACAACAAACATGTAAGCAGAAAAAGCATGACCTGCAAACTGGCATGACACGCCAGGTCGATACATTGAATGTACTTCCAAGCTCACAACAACTAGAAGCAATCAAGACAAACAACAACATGACATTTACAGGGTAAACAAGCATGAGCATGATACAACTATAACAACATGGTATGTACAATATGAACATGATACCGCTAGAACATTATCCATGGCATGAACATATTACTCGAGACATGAACAATGATGGTACTAGCATGCAACATGCTACAAATATCACGTACTCTATATGGGGTTACCGCGTAACCACCAAATATATGCCACTCTTACTTACCATCGTGGTCACGGTATCACTTCAATCATTATCAATAATACCATCAGGATCTTCACAAGATCACCTTATCAATATGAAGAATACCATTGTGATCCTCACAAGATCACCTCATCAATATCAAGAATACCATCATGATCCTCCCGTGACAACATAAAGATCAACCAACTTCTTTCCTCATTAGACCGGGGTTGTTATTAGTCAGGTTTTTATTACTGTTGACTCATAGTGTGATGTACTACGAACTGGGCCCATATCCGCGGATGCGGCTATCGATAGATTATACACACTCTATAGCGGTTAGTACAATGTACACACACCACGGAACCCATGGCCTCATGCTCCCATTCGGGTGGACCAACGACGTTCTGACAAAACCGATCTACTGCCATGAGTCTCTCTGGGCCACTCCGACAAACTCCCCATTGGGCTAAGTCATGGGTGGCCCTGATGTCACCTCGTGACATCCAACGGCCACTGTCGTGGCAAAAGAAAACCGTCCCAAACGGGGACAAGAGCGCTCAAACCCACACGGGCACACAAGGCTTATGTCCGCCTACCTGATCAGGGTAGCGCGTGCCCATAACCTTCCCTAGTTGGAGGCACCGGCAAGAGGCACGACAATAGACCCAGTTAGGAGCCCCCATAAAGCAAGTGTGGCTGCACATGTCAGTTCGATTTTGATGGCGCTATGACTCAGCCAACTGGTGTTCAAGTTCGATTAATATCCGATTAATATCCAACGGGGACAAGAGCGCTCAACCCCACACGGGCACACAAATCATTTACCCTACTGAATGCACCTGAGCATGGCATAATAATGAATAACATAATAACAACACTACATAAGAACATAACATGACCACTAGCATCAGAAATATTTACCATAAAATAACATGATAATAATACTAGCAAGTAAGTATTTAAACAACCGAAGCAAAAAATGACCATATCATAAGGATAAGCATGGATTCACGAGCATATATGAAGCATTCACAAAATTTTAACCAGCACACAATATTTAAATATTCAAGTGGAAAATCAAGGCTACTGCAAATCCATCATGCAAGTGGCTATTGTCGGCGTGCTGGGAACGGGGGTCCCCAGACTTGCCTGCCTGCGGCCCACATTGTGGCTCCACCAGCGGCCCTGTATGGCCCATCTTTGCCAGCAAACACTCAAGACCCTCGCGAGGGGCCAAGCCTCTCGAGGCGGACAATGCAAGACCTCCTCTAGGGTGGCCTCACCAGGCTGGCTCGCGAGGAGCGGAGAGTGAGGGAGTCCTAGACTAAGGGGTCCTCGGGCGTCCGGCATGTTATCCGTGGGCCGGACTGATGACCTGTGAAGACATGAAGACCGAATATTGTACCCGTGTCCGGATTGGACTCTACTTGGCGTGGAAGGCAAGCTTGGCAACCGACTATGAAGATTCCCTCTGATGTAACTGACCCCATATAACCCTAGATCTCTCCGGTGTCCATATAAACCGGAGAGCGTAGTCCGGATAGGAGAGGATCATTACCATATACACATAGGCTAAACTTCTAGGGTTTAGCCATTACGATCTCGTGGTAGATCAACTCTTGTAACACTCATATTCATCAAGATCAATCAAGCAGGAAGTAGGGTATTACCTCCATAGAGAGGGCCCGAACCTGGGTAAAAATCGTGTCCCCCGTCTCCTGTTACCATCGATCCTAGACGAACAGTTCGGGACCCCCTACCCGAGATCCGCTGGTTTTGACACCGACATTGGTGCTTTCATTGAGAGTTCCACTGTATCGTAGGCAAAGGGCTCGATGGCCCCTTCGATCGTCAGTAATGACGCTATCCAGGGAGAAACCTTTCTCCCGGATAGATCTTCGTATTCGGCGGCTTCGTACTGCGGGCCAACTCGCTTGGCCATCTGGAGCAGATCGACAGCTACGCCCCTGGCCATCAGGTCAGATTCGGAAGCTTGAACTACGTTGCAGACATTGATGGAGACCCGATCTTCGACAGATTCGATACCGCGGCAATCGCTCCCCGTCGCCCCGATGAACATGGCTTAAACCTGTCATCGGGCCACATCCAGGAGGTAGCTCCTGTAGCAACTCTGGCTTTAGATCCGGAGCAGATCAAGTCATCCGAAGATGGGAAGCTCAACCCCATCACGGGAGCTACCAATTCTGCGGCGTTTGAGCCGCCCGCAGGTTCTGATTCATACGGTATCTGCATCAAAGGAACCCCAGACTCGTCTCCGGTGTCGAGTTCCGAAACCTGCGAGCCTGCGGATACCAAACTCGATCAGTTATCGATCTTCAAGTTCAGCGCCGCTGATGTCTTCCAACACTCGCCCATGGGCGACCTACTAAACTCATTACAGAACCTATCCCGGGCAGATGACTCGTCGCCGAAATATGTTCGGTTTGAACTTATGGCAGATGATGGAGAATTTCGCTTCCCACCCGCCACCCACTTCATAGCCACCGTTGAAGACCCAACCAACACGCCTGACCCCCACTCCGAAGACATCGACGGTATCGACGACGATGAGGGGCAGGGCCAGAGCTTACTACCCGCTAGGCACGGGATGGCCACTTCCTGGTATGACGTGTGTATGATAGATACACCTGACGACGCTCTCGACAATGACAAGGAGGATCCAGTCGAGGATAAACCTCCTGGTCCGAACACCGGCGCCCATGGCGCCTCTCTAAGTCACATCGCCCAAGAGAAAACATTGCTAGCACCAGAGAAGACAACACTCCGGACAATGAAGACCTTGTTGAGGTAGAATCCAAATAGGAGGAACAGGAAAGCGGGCAAGAAAGCCTTGATGTACATGCCACATATGGAGACTCGGAGGATACTAATTATCTCCCACTGTCCGACAATGAGGAGAGCCTTGGCTACGAGGATTTTATTGTGCCTAAGGAACCTCTTGAGCAGGAGCGCTTTAAACGCTGGCTCATAGCCACAGCAAGGAGCCTAAGGAACAAGCAGCTGCAGCTTCAAGCGAGCCAAGATTTGCTCAATGATAGATGGACCGAGGTCCTGGCCGCCAAAGAATACAGCCTTAGCGGCCCAGATAAAAGCCACCCAATGTATAGGTGGCTCCCTCAATATGATGGCAGGGCGTTGGAACCCACACCACCATCCAATGATGCGGTAGGCCGACCACAGTTCGGTCTGGATAACGCAGCAGCCCAAGCAGAGAACCATACCAACCCATCCGGCCATCAACACAAGAACAAAACAGCTCGGGCGAATACTCGCGACATCCAACAAGACATGGAGGGTAGAACAGGACACACAAAATCGATAACAGATCGCGGGGACATGCCCCAACCGGTGATGAGGGTTACCTATTCGGACATAACAGAGCCGACCACGCCCGGTCCAAACACCGTAAACGGAGTCCGCCGGAGGTGCTTCATAGTGTGGCCCAACATAGAGGAGCCGCACACCCTCTCTGCTTCACTTACGAGGTAATGGACCATGAATTTCTAGACGGGTTTAAACCCATTAACATCGAGACATACGATGGAACAACAGATCCCAAAGTATGGATTGAAGATTACCTTCTCCATATCCACATGGCTCGCGGAGACGACCTTCATGCCATTAAATACCTACCTCTCAAGCTCAAAGGGCCAGCTCGGTACTGGCTCAACAGTTTGCTAGAAAATTCTATTGGCAACTGGGAAGATTTGGAAGATGCCTTTCGAGACAACTTCCAAGGAACGTATGTCTGGCCACTAGATGCCGATGACTTAAGTCATATTGTCCAGCAGCCCGGCGAATCAGCCAGGGAGCTTTGGACCAGGTTCTTAGTCAAAAAGAACCAAATAATCGACTGTCCGGACGCGGAAGCCCTAGCGGACTTCAAACATAGCGTCCGGGATGAATGGCTAACACGTCACCTCGGTCAGGAAGGACCCAAATCCATGAAAGCCCTCACTGCTCTAATGACTCGCTTTTGTGTGGGAAAAGACAACTGGCTCGCTCGTAAAAGCAACAACGCCAGCGACCAGGGCACTTCCGAAATCCGAGACGGCAACGGCAAGCCACGACGAACCAAACATAACAGTCGCAATGACAATGGAAGATCACGCGACATAGCGGTCAACGCCAGATTTAACACTCCAAACCCCGGCCAACAGAAAAAAGCAACCGAAGGAAAACAAAGACGGACGATCCACCCTTGACAGGATATTGGACCGACCTTGCTAGATCCACGGCCACCCTGATAAGCCAGCTAATCATACCAATAGAAACTGTTTGGTCTTCAAGTAGGTAGGCAAGCTCAATGCCGAACACAAGGAGAGGAGGCCACCAGGCGATAAAGACGACAGACCGGCTCACCAGCCAAACACCAGGGGCCAGAAACAGTTTCCCTCCGAAGTTCGACCACTCCCGAAACGGAAGTAGTGGTTCGGCTTCAGCCACCCACCTCATGTACCAGCAAGATTTACACCGCGCGTGTATCACTACGCACTCAAGATACCATGGGCATTGGCGGAAGCACAATACGGACGGCCCTGCAAGCACTCCCGTAATGTTTTTTATCTGCGTTCCTTTTTCTTTTTTCACTATTATCTGGTAAAAACAGGTGACGAAGAAGACAGTATCTACAACGGAATCTCTCGGAGTTCGGATCCGTACACTCAGCTAAATGGGCTACTTCCATTAAGGATTACCCTCCCCGAGGACGGGCGGCGCAGACGTGCGACAGGAGATCCAAAACAACTTTTTGAAGATCGCACTCTTTATTTCGAGCATGTACTATGCCTTGCTTCCTCCGTTCCCGACCCCGAGCATGTCAAATAGCGGGGTTCGTGGTTTTTATATGAATTTATCATTGGCATATTGCTCTATTTCCAGTAAACTTTTATCCGAACTAATCTTCCATACTCTTTCAACAATGAGTACGGCCTTAGCGGCTGCTTTACAGATGCACCTCGGCATAACCTGCCGGGGGCTTGGTATGGGAACAAATGAGTTGCCAGTAAAAGTCCGAACAGCTCTAAGGCGCACTTCGGCATCGCAAGTTTGGCCTTATATGCATCAGCTCTGAATCAATGTCTTTGGTCAATAGTTGGGTTACCCGGCTCCTGTGCTTGCTACCCTATGTTCCGTTCTATCGGCTAGGGTAGTAAAGGGAGAACTACTGCGATTGTGCCCTGGCCTAGACCAGATGAGCACCTCAGTAGAGAAAGCCGAAAACTGACTGTCATGATGCGACGAGAGCTGGTCAACTACTTGACGACTTATTCGAATCTTTAGTGATTCTCCATGTAATACGAGGGATCTTTTTCAGATCAACATATGTAAGGCACTATATTATAATGCGCCGTATACATACCAGGGGCTATGTCGTAGCCCCACCATAAAACTCCTATGGCTAAGTGAAGGTGTTAACACCCTATAATCCGATTGCCTGGTTTGCCGCATTAACACCTCCTTCACGGACCAAGACGTTGGATAAAGAGTGATTAAATGCTTTTCTGAACACCCCCGTACTTCCTATGAGGGGGCTGAAGCCGACGACTGGAAAACTTTCAGATCACATTAAAACGGCGCACACGAGGAACACAAGCTCTTGAGCAAAACATAAAAATAGATTAACTATAAAGCTGTCTGTTACATCCATTATACACATCACTCGAACATTATGTCTTTCGAGCATTGACCCTCTATCAAGCGGGCGGCCTCTAAGACGTCTTAAAAATAGTGCTCCAGCTCACAACGGTCCTTGCCCTTGGGTGGACTCCTTGCCGCAACATCGATGGCCTTCATCTTTCCCCAAAATGTTTTGACTCGGGCAAAGGCCATCCGTGCACCCTCAATGCATGCCGACCGCTTCACAGCGTCGATATGTGGCACCGCAACAACAAGCCGCCGTACTAGGCCAAAATAACTACTCGGAATAGGCTCACTTGGCCACAACTGGATTATGACGTTCTTCATGGCATCGCCGGATATCCTATGAAGCTCGGCCCACTGGGACATCTGTTCATTCAGCAATAGAGGGCGCTTCGACGTGCCGAATTGTGACCAGAAAAGCTTCTCCGTTACATACCCCTCTTGTGCGTGGTAAAACTGCGCCGCATTAGAAGAACTCTTCGGTAGGTCCAAAAATTTTTCCAGAGAACTCCATACTTGGTTAAGCTGAGCATAGTTCGGATCACCGAACTTAGTCCGTAGCAAAAAGGGCTTGCCAGCCGCAATCTCCCCAGCTTGCCGGATCTCCTCACGAGCCGCTCTGGATTCAGACCGCGCTTCTCTCGCCTCTCGTAAGGCCTTGTCAAGTTCAGCCGTTTTGGCTTCATTTTCCTTCTCAAGAAGTTTACAGCGGCTAGCCGCATTCTCTAATTCGTGCGCCATGGTGGAGATCTTCTCCTTGTCTTGGCGCCATGCAGCTTGTTCGGCTTTCAACTCAGCCGATGCCTTTTCGGCAGCTATATTACTAGACCGGGCCTGCTCCTTGGCCCGGGCTAGCTCCGCCCAAAGGGCCTCCACGGCGGCAGCACCATCTGCATTCATGCACATTTCATATAAAACTCTTTTTAGAGTCAGGCTTCAATTACAAGCACGTTGGTGTAAGGAATGCTCGAAATATATATCTTGTGAGTCGTCAAGATGCCTGTTGATCAATGCAATGTCATCTTGCGCAATATTCAGCTTTCGCTGCAGTTCGGCCACTTCCGTATTTTGGGTAGCCGCAGAAGGGGAGGAGCCTGTAGTCCAAGTAAAATCAAGGTTAGTACTTGAACATATCTTTTCGATCCTCCGGTCGCTTCCTTTGAAAGGCAATCCGAGTCTCAGGGGCTACTACATATACAACAGGTGCATTCTGTCAATAAAATACCATTCGAAAAATTACATCACAAACCTCAAAACCCCTTAGGAGGCTCATGAAGGCCTCGTTCAACCTGCTCTTCGCGGGTAGAACCTTTTCGACCACCGTAACCATCGAGGCACGGTGTTCTTCCGAAACGGACGCTTGTCGCATCATGTCCGTCAGCATTCCCAGCATTTCTGGGTCTTCGGAAACCGCCGCTAGAGTACAACATTCCTTTGAAGGAATCTGCCCACTCGCCTCTAGAATCGTCTCCGGCTGTAAACCAGATAATTCAGGGCCGCATGCTTGATTCCCGAACCCTGAGTAACAGAGGCACCACCTTCGGGTAATGCCTTCTTCGTTTCCTGCATTACTTGTCGATCGGGAGGAGCCCCCCGGGACGATAACTCAGAATCATCCGCCCTGTTGGGCGGGGAGGCTGGAGAAGGCGTGTCGCTCTCCATCATCTCTGGAAGAAGGTCTCCCAAGGAGGAGGACGATTGAGAAACACCAGGCGTTAACCTGCAAGGACGTACGTATGTTGGAGGATTACTTCAGTAATAAGAAAGGAATGAGGTATGATTAAAGTACCTTGCTGCACTTACAGTTTGGCCGGAGGTTTGTCCTCATCATAAAGCTCTACGTCAACATTGCTTGCCCAGCCCAAGCCTCCCATCGATAGCGTTTTCCCTTTCTTGGAAGGTTTCCCCTCCTGATCTTCAGAAGCGGCCCTTTTCTTGCCATGGAGGGCTTCCTCCGCACCTTCGCCTTCGGGCAAGAGGGTTTCGGTTTCCCCGAACACAACGTCTAATTTATCCTTGGGGCAGAGACCACCTCCGGCCTCCCTGTTCTCGCCCTCCTTCGCAGACACCTGGTACAGTGTTGGAGCCAGCATCCTCGTTAGCGAGGCATTCCACGAGTCTTCGAAGGCGTCGGACACCGATCAACACCGCTTTCTTTATCCAAATTCCTGTGAAGGGACGGATTGTTCAACATCTTACCAAGAGATACTCGAATAGAGGGTATGCGGAGATTGAATACTTACCGAAGTTTCTGGATGATTGCAGTCGAGGCCAACATCTTCGGTGGTGTCCGGCCATTGCTCTCGCTCCCGAAATATAATTTCGACATTCCTTCGTGCGTGGCGCCGAAGAAGTGCTGAAGAGTCCGCCGCCCTTCTGGATTTAACTCCCACATACGGAGAGGCCGCCGTTGACATGGCAAGGTTCGACGGACTAGCATTACTTGAACGACATTCACAAGATCGATGCCCTTCTCGGTAAGGCTTCAGATGCGACTTTGCAAAGTCTGCACTTCATTGATGGATCCCCAGTCCAATCCCTGATTGATCCATGAAGCAAGCTGAACTGGAGGGTCGGGTCGGAACACAGGCATAGCCGCCCAGCTGGAGCCACGCGGCTCGTTGATATAAAACCACCGCTGATGCCATAGGTCGGAGGACTCGGTGAAAGATCCTTCAAACCAAACCGCGCCACTACAAAAAAAATACACTTCCGTGATGATACGTGTTTGTCACAGTAGGTCGCGTTTTTTGTCATGCATGTACATCCATGACAAATAAATGACAGAATCAAGATAGTCATACCGTGGCCGTCAGAGAAGTGTTCCATGACATTAACAAAATTATCATCACGGAAGTGTCCACTTCCATGACTATAAATCGCGCGTCACAGAAGTGCTTTTGTCAAGGGTGACCGACACGTGGCATCCACCGTAACGAAACGCCGTTAAGCTATCGGGTCGGGTTTTGGATCCGATAACCTGTTAACAGCCCCGACAAATGGGGATTTTCCACGTGTAAAATCATCATTGGCTAGAGGAGACACGTGTCAGGTCCGCGTTGGCACAGGTGTCACTCATCCAATGGGCGAGACGCGCCTATGATATGTTGACACGTGGACCGGCCCATCAAGTTTAATTGGGCCGGCCCAATTAAAGGCCCACAAGTTTTGCGGACCATAATGGGCCGGCCCAGCTAAAGGCCCGCAAGATTTTGTGGACCATAATGGGCCGGCCCAGCTAAAGGCCCATGAGATTTTGCGGGCCATAATGGGCCGGCCCAGGTAAAGGCCCACAAGATTTTCCAGGCCATAATGGGCTGGCCCAGCTAAAGGCCCACAACATTTTTGTGTGCCATAATGGGCCGGCCCAGGTAAAGGCCCACAAGATTTTTGCGGATCATAATGGGCCGGCCCAGCTAAAGGCCCACGAGATTTTGCCGACAATAATGGGTCGGCCCATCTATAGGCCCACAAGATTTTGGGGACCCTAGTAGGCCGGCCCATTAACTGGCTGCCATGTTTTGGGCCAAATGTCGGCCCATATTTGATCAGGTCCATTAATGGCCTACCACGTTCCGGGCCTAAAATTGGCCCATATGAGATCCGGCCCGTTATAAGCCTACCACGTTCTGGGCCAAATTACGGCCCAGATCAGGTCCAACCCTTTAAGTGGCTTTGGGCTCAATTATGGTCCATATCAAATTCGGCCCATCAACTGGACACTATGCTTTTGGGCCCAGTTGCTAAAGGCCCACTTAGTAATTCGGCCTAATATTAGTTTTGGCCTATTAGGCCTTGTACAATGGGAGGTGCTTAGAGAGATGCTTCAAAAAATAAACCCGGTTTTTCTGAAGCATCGGTGCCTATTTATATAGGAGAGACACTTAGTTAAGCGTCTACCCTGTACAGGAATTGAAAAGCCTGGTTTATTTATCTAAGCACCTTCCCTAAGCACCTCCCATTGTACAAGGCCTTAAGGGCCCGTTTAACATTTCGACCCTATATTAATTTCGGCTTGTTAAAAGCCCGTCATATAGTTGGGCCTAACTACGGCCCGATTTGCATCCGCCGGCTCGTAGCCGATATCTGATTGGGCCAAACAAGGACCGGGACAATTTTGGCCTGTTAAAAGCCTGTGATTTGATTCGCAGAATCATGGGCCGGGATTCCTTTCGGGCTGATGCCGGCCCGTGAGCTGTTCGGCACGTTTCAGGCCCAACCTACATCGTGATTGCATGACGGCCTGATTATGTACCGTAATTTTACGGTTTGGCTGGTTTACTCCGAAGACAGGATATATATACAGTAAAATAAGTGCAGCATCGTGAATAATAAAAAACCTAGACTATACAATAAATAAATTACGGCAATTACATCCACTCGGCATCAAAATTCGCCACTATGATAATAAAGCACAAGCAGACATCAGATTACATACACTGGGCATCAAAGATCGCCACCAGTGCAAATAAACACGCCGAAAAAATAATATACAAAACCGACAACACTTCAATAGAGTTCAAGAAAGGTTACCCCTGCTGGGGAGCTGCAGCGCAAGCAGCTGAGCAAGATGATGAGACTGCAGTTGTTCAACACTTATATCTTCCTCACTCTGAAAGATAAACAAGCAGACATATGACATGTTTTGCACGTCAAAGTATTAGTGCTGACAATTCATCACATTTCTTACTAACGAATAAAGTGACACAGTTTAAAATTGCATTAACACAATATGGTATTGTTCAGGTCAAGACATGGCAGGAAATGACATTGTGAAGGAGTTGGCAGTTTCACGACAACAATTCGGATTACGATCAAGAACTCATAAGTATCAATGGTTAGTGTGCTGTCAATTTATACCATTTTAGATCGGAAAATAAAGAGACGGTTTAAATAATAGTAGAATGATATGACATTGTTCATAGTTAAGACATTGCAGAATATGACAGTGTGCTGTAGTGGGTAGGTTCACCACACCACTGGATTACGGATGAAGAACAGAAGCATACATGCAGTGCAAAAGACGATCACTTGCTCTGTATAGTTTAATTACATGGTATGAAGAAGGAACTGTTGGGAAACGTAGTAATTTCAAAAAAAATCCTACGCAAACGCAAGATCATTGTGATGCATAGCAACGAGATGGGAGAGTGTTGTCCACGTACCTCGTAGACCGAAAGCGGAAGCGTTATAACAACGCGGTTGATGTAGTCGTACGTCTTCACGGCCCGACCGATCAAGCACCAAAACTACAGCACCTCCGAGTTTTAGCACACGTTCAGCTCGATGACGATCCCTGGACTCCGATCCAACAAAGTGTCGGGGATGAGTTCCGTCAGCACGACGGTGTGATGACGATCTTGATGCTCTACCGTCGCAGGGCTTCGCCTAAGCACCGCTACAATATTATCGAGGACTATGGTGGAGGGGGGCACCGCACACGGCTAAGAGATCTCAAGGATCAATTGTTGTTTCTATGGGGTGCCCCCCTTCCCCCGTATATAAAGGAGCAAGGGGAGGAGGCGGCCGGCCAGGGAGAGGCGTGCCAAGGGGGGAGTCCTACTCCCACCGGGAGTAGGACTCCTCCTTTCCTAGTAGGAGTAGGAGAGAAGGAGGGGGAAGGGAGAAGGGAAGGAAGAAGGGGGCGCAGCCCCTCCCCCTAGTCCAATTACCTAGTCCGCTGTCATCGGTATGTTACTTGCCCGAGATTTGATCGTCGGTATCCAATACCTAGTTCAATCTCATTACCGGCAAGTATCTTTACTCGTTACGTCATGCATCATTCCGTAACTAACTCATTAGCTACATTTCTTGCAAGGCTTATAGTGATGTGCATTATCGAGAGGGCCCAGAGATACCTCTCCGACAATCGGAGTGACAAAACCTAATCTCGAAATACGCCAACTCAACATGTACCTTTGGAGACACCTGTAGAGCTCCTTTATAATCACCCACTTACGTTGTGACGTTTGTTAGCACACAAAGTGTTCCTCCGATAAACGGGAGTTTCATAATCTCATAGTTGTAGGAACATGTATAAGTCATGAAGAAAGCAATACCAACATACTAAACGATCAAGTGCTAAGCTAACGGAATGGGTCAAGTCAATCACATCATTCTTCTAATGATGTGATCCCGTTAATCAAATGACAACTCATGTCTATGGCTAGGAAACACAACCATCTTCGATCAACAAGCTAGTCAAGTAGAGGCATACTAGTGACACTATGTTTGTCTATGTATTCACACATGTATTATGTTTCCGGTTAATACAATTTTAGCATGAATAATAAACATTTATCATGAAATAAGGAAATAAATAATAACTTTATTATTGCCTGTAGGGCATATTTCCTTCAGGAACTTGGTTGTACAACTAAAAACTTAAATTGAGAAAGGACAAACTTTTGTTTATGAACTACATAATAAACTTTAAATAAGCAATTTGATGCAAACACCAAAAATAAACAACTGCTGCAGTCATGCCTAACCAAATATATACAACAAAGTTTGAAGGCTTGAGATGGACAAACTTACATTATTGGTGAAGACACGCTCTATAAAGGCCTTGTCCGTGCTGATGGGGGGGGGGCAATTCAAGAAGTTTACCACAGAATCTTTTTCAAAAGCATTGCCTTTATTCTACATTTTGTCAAGAGTAAATATAGATGTGATAATATACGAAAAAATGGAGAATATTTAAGATAAGATGAAGAGTGATGCTACATAACCAAGTAGCTATAAATGTAAGTGCAGCGACACAGGCAAAAGGTACAACCAAGAGCAATGCACAGCTAAACTTCTTCAATACCAACCTTATGATAAGAGTAAATATAGATCTGATGTGTAGAAAATGGAGGGCAAAGGAAAATAAGTTGCAGAGTGATGGTACATGAACAACTACATCATTATAAGTACATCGATAAATGACAGCATGTACTTACAATAACAATGCAGATCTAATAAAACATTGGCATTGTATATATTCTACTCTTATGTTACCATTCATACAGATCTGTTAATTTGGAGAAAACAATTGATAAGCAAGCTATCATGCATAATGCTGTCACATAATGAACCAGGTATGTATGCAAGTACTGTGATACAGGACAACAGGTACTAACAAGAGCAAAGCAGCGGGCAACATATTTGCGATATCCTGTCATTCTTCTCAAACAGGAATTCTTCTTTGAGCAGATTTCCTGCAAAAAAGATCCGTAAGGCACATGCAGAAAAGTAGAAGTTCAAATTGTCATGTGATTTCATTGACAGTACCTCATCCTGGGAACAAGACCAGTGCATAACAAGGTTTTTCCATTCAATGTCTTCTAAATTTAGCACAGAAGACTTCACCGGAAATTCGTTTATAGACTTGCCATCAAAGTGTGATTTCCTCAGGTAACACCGATACTGCTGCAATGCTTCCTTGAAAAGCACAAGCAAGCTTTGCTCATCATGACTATCCAGATTGACCCTCTCCTAGTTACAACAATGTAATGTAAATCATTGATGTGTTCAATCGCCAGAAAACAGGAAAATAATAACCATGAATAATAGCACTTACATGTAAGTTGGACAGAAGATGTGAAAATGGTGTTTGTCTTCACTATAATCTTCCCATGATGGGAATATATGCACGTAGTCCCTAACAACATTGAAAGCATTGTCTTTTAAACTGGGAATAAATGGAATGGGGTTCCAATCTGCAGGAATTGGCCGTCTCTGCAGTTTGGATAGGTCTATGGCCGGTGGACTTGCTGTACTTTTTGCTGGAGTGGGATTTTTCTATGGTACAGGTGGTGCTAGGGCAAATGAAATCGGTATACCTTTTGCTGGAGTGCAGTTCCCGTGCGGTGGGGCTAGTGGTGTGGCCAGCGAAGTATGGGTACAGTCTGTTGGAGTCGGTCCTACAGTTTGTGTCACTGGTTGTACAACCAATATAAGTGGGGTGATGTCTGATTTCTCCGGCACCACCACGTTTTTCAAGGACTTTGCTGGTGCTCCTTCAGGTTCAGCAATCACTCTCTTCCTTTTTGATGTCTGATGCACAAGAACAGCATTTGAGTGGAAAAACATGGTATGATCGTAGATGGAATATGTATTGATAATGGATGGGCATGGCATCTCGACATATATGATGAGTAAACTAAGCAGATGGCGGTGCAACAAAGTAGAATAAATGCAAGACAACATATGCAAGATACCGCAATCAATAAAACATTGCCAAATTAGAACAGGCACCTTGATGGTTGAACAGGACAGGCCACCTGCCTTTGACTCCTCGAGGTTAGAATAGTCATTAGGATCATATTCTGAACAAGAATCAACAGGTGGGGAGCGTATGAGTTTCATTGCATCCAGAATGGCACTCAATGCCTTGGTGCCAATTTTGTAAGTCATTGCAGTGTTTAGCTTCAAGAGTGGACTGCTGCTAGTGCGACACAAAGTAGCTACACAGATCATAGTGTAGATATAACGGGAAAACCTTAAGTATCAGAGTAAAATCAGCAAAGTGGAACTTGCTGGAATATATTTGTTAGTATTGCCGGTACGGCTAGAAAGGCTTCAGATACCAGCTCTCTTCAAGTGAAGGTAAGGTACTGTTAATATCAGTGTAACTCTCAAAGGCGACACAGCTCCCCACATTTCCTTGCTATTCTTATAGGATTCAAGTGGGCAGGCCACTACAAATCCTATTCCTATGTTTACAAGATCCTATGAATCAAAGAGGCTCAAAGTGTCCATCACAACCGACCGTATAGACCTCTACACTGCAAATGTCCCTGCTCATCTTCAGTACAAGGAACATACTGTACTACTAGCATACTCCCTCCGTTCCAAAATATAAGTCTTGGTAGAGATTTCCACTATGGATCACATACAGATGTATCCAGATACATTTTAGAGTGTAGATTCGCTCATTTTGCTCCATATGTAGTCCATGGTGGAATCTATACAAAGACTTGTATTTAGGAATGGAGAGAGTACATACTAAAGACGAACGGAAGAGGAACATGGTAAAGAGAGCAAGCAGATTTTGGATAATAAAATGTTGGTTGCCCAGTGCCCACACATGATGAACTAGAGCGCATTAAGAATGCAACTCCCAGCTGTCTCTCGACCATCTCAGGCGGTTGGATAAAGATCCTACATCTCCTAACCCTTCTTCTTCCTCGTCTCAGATTCTTCCCATATAGAACACCGCACGGGCAACCGGCCGGACCACCGGCCGCCACCGCGTGTGTTCCTCTGCCACCCCCACCCCCACCCGCGCCCCAACCCCCACCCGCATCGAGTTTTCTTCGTTTGGCGAGGCCCCACAGCCACCCGAGCCCCTTCGATCACACCAGCTAACTCCGGCGAGCTCTGAAAAATTGACTGACCCAATTTTCAAATTTAGTCTACTGTGATTTAACTAGTGTGGAATATAAAAGGGGAAAACCATAAGCATTGGGAGTGTAGTGTTGAGCGTGCCATGGCAGATCTGAAGGTGCAAACCGGACAAAAGCAACTTCGCAACCAAGACAAGAAATCAGAGTAAAGCAGTGGCGATCTATTTTCTTGCTGCGATAAATAAGTTGAGCAGATCTGAAAGAGTATCCGCCATCGGTGCGCCACCGCAGTACGATGTCTGCTGAGAATTTGACGGTGCTGCGGTAGCGATGGCTGTCGGCGGCGTGGAAGCAGATCTAGAAGGGTAGACAGTGGCGGGGGGGGGGGGGGGGTGGACGAGACGGTCGTAGGAGCGGCGCCGGCCAGGTGGACAACGGCAGGGATGAAGTGAGAGGACGGGATGCAAGGATCCCGGGCCGAAGGCGTGGATGAGAGAGGTCGATCTCTTGTAATGGACGGCAAGGCTGGGGTATCATCGGCATGGTGGAGGAGGACGGCGGTGGAAGGGGTGGCGGACGGCGGCAGACGGAGGAGGGTGGGGTGGAGAGGGTGTTTTGGCACCCACGGAGTACGAATGGGGAAAAGGGGGGCAGAGAGGAATGGGGGAACCATGTATTCAGGGCACGCTTGTCTCAAATGCGAGGAAATTTACAAACTTAGCCCCCGTTTCAAATTTCTACTACATCACAGCAACATTAGTGGGTTGGGGATAGGACGGTAATCTCGCATGCACTGAATATTTGCCGACGAGAGTTTGTTTTTGGCGCCCACTGTTTATGAATATGAATCGGGGAGGGAGTCGATTTTGGCCGAGGACACACTGTGTTTTGGCGCCCACTGTGTATGAATCCGAGTGAGAGGCGGTTACGTGACGTTTGGGTGAAATTACAAACGTACCCCTATCGAAACCTATAGAAATCCAGCAGATAGGCTTTGCATGGCAGGGATAGGCAGTAGTGATTTCCATCTCACAGATTTTGGTTTCGGGGGGTTACTGTGACTTTCCCCGCTTCGTTCAAATTTTGCAGAGTGCACGTTTACCGTG
This sequence comes from Aegilops bicornis, assembly GCA_021605145.1. Lineage (NCBI taxonomy): Eukaryota > Viridiplantae > Streptophyta > Magnoliopsida > Poales > Poaceae > Aegilops > Aegilops bicornis. Next base: position 543,965,392 of record CM038672.1, read on the forward strand.
CCAACTCAATTCGAACCCCATTTGTATTCTATTTTTTCGGGCGGGGTCCATTTTCAATTGGAATTACATTCTATATACATCATTTTTTATATATACTTTCAAAAGCATAACAAAGAATTCTGCTCCTTTATATGTATAATATGATTTACAAATACAACGATCTCGAAATCTTAAGGTTGAATTCGAAAAAAATTAACAAAGTTATGTTCTACTAAAATGTATGGATCAGTAATACCTACATATTAAATAACATAGATGTGCGTTAATTCATATGAGTATGCATGTTTGATAGATCAATTTTGGTCGAGTATGGATTACATGTATCATCATCTCGAATTCAAATATTTGAATCCCTTTTTTGTTCACTCCTTTCACGCCCATCTCTCTCGCATGCATGCTCCTTCAGGTAGCTATCACTCTCTTTTCTCCAGCTCACCAGCATGATCACTTCATGTTTCTCCTATCCTCGCAAACATGGTCTCTCGACGTCTCCCTTGAGAAGTGTCACACTCTCCCTATCATTATACATTACACGGTTTTCATTATCTCTCACGTTTCTACTGTTCTCTGGTACTCGGTACCTAAGCTTTCTTTTTCACCGCCACACACACAGTCTCCACTCGTCTTTCACTTTTTCTTTCTCTCTATAGGATTCTCTCACACACCCTATATGTCTCTACATATGACTCATACCACTAAAATTACTCTCTCTCTCTCTCCTGTAGACACAACATTTGTTGCGATCTCCTTTTCGTCTCCATCCCAGACTGACATTAGTCATTTGTTTACCGATCAGACAACCCCGACTACCGTCTCCTTTCTCTCTCACACAGACACACACACACAACTACTGCTTCCACTCCCCTTCCCGACTACCGTCTCTCTCTCTCACACACACACAAAACTCTCGCTTCCTTTTGACTCGTACTTCTCTCACAAACATTTATCGACTAGCTAGCCTCTAGATAGGTTTATACACCCACACACTCGTGCTTCCACCATCGCATACATGTCTCTCTCCTGCTCCTTGTATCTATGTAGATTTTTCTTCTCTTCTCGAGACACGCCCTCTCGATAGTGCACACACGCACTATCGCCTCATTTTAAGCTGATAGCTATCGCACACACACTCCTTGTGTCTTTGTCACACATGCACTCCGTCCTCCTCCACTCTCCCTCTCTCTCTCTCTCACATGGGCTTTTTGCAACAACTAGCAAGATGCCCATGCGTTGTACGGAACATCAAGATGCATTTGTATGAGTAGTTTATCTTGTGGGGAAAAGGATGAGCGAGGGAAGGCCTTATTTGCAAATGTGGAGAGGTGTGGGTATCTTTTGGAAAATTGCCATAGTTTCCTTCCTATCCGTCGATATAGATCGGATGGCCTATATTGCAGGATGGCAGGCACACGATCATCATCGACAATGCTTTTTATAAGAGTAGGGATAAAAAATAGAGTTGGTGATGATGGTGGGCCTGCCATCCTGCAATGTAGGTCGTCTGATTTATATCTGATGGATAGGAAGGAAAATATGGCAATTTACCCACACTCTTCACCACATTTGCAGATAAGGCCTTCCCTCATTCATCCTTTTCTCCCACAAGATCTTGATGTTCCGTGCAACGCACGGGCATCTTGCTAGTAATAGTAGAAATTAGACATATACCAGTTCTCGAATCTTGAAACCGACAACATTCCTCCCTTATCTCATAAAAAACGCCAAAGGAATATATTTTGAGTGAAACATAACATATTTTTAGTGATATACGTATTTCAAAACTAGACTTTTTTTCTATCAAATCGGTGAATATATAATAATCTACTTTGATCGTGTGGCAACGCATTGGCACATTGCTAGTATTTATTATAATTTTTTGGACACCAGACAAAGGGTGGAGTACATATACGAAGAGAACAGGTGCACGCACGCAGTCGGCCTCTCGCTGTCTCGCACACATGAGTGTTACGTAAAGGCGACGTTAACAAATAAACCCTAAAATCCTAGGTGCACGATTGCTGCATTCACGGGTACCGGGTACGTGGTGGAGCACCTTTGTAGGAATAGTCATCTCGCGTGATAATTTGATCCGTAGGAGTTGATGGTCGGGACCACAGGTGAACGACTTGGAGCGTGGTGGCTCGCCAGTTGCCACAGATCGAGTAGCCACGTTTAAAATATTGTTTTCCTAGCGGGGTTAAGAGTTCCGATTTTCAATGGCGCGTTATAAGTAGTAAGTAGTTTTTAGAACGATTGGTATGGAGCGAAAATGGAATTCATAGTACTACGTACCTCCTTGGCGTATGGTTGTATGGTTTTTTTTTTGCGATTGAAGTTGTACGGGTTTATGTTGAGAGATGTTGAACCTGGTAGTTCTAGGGCAAATACTATGGTTTAGATTTAGATGCTGGTTTTCAGTAATGAAAATCGGAAGGGGAAACCCTTCTTTGATTAAAAAAAACTACTACCTCCATTCTGGTTTACTAGTCCCCATCGTATTTTGGGTCAAAGTTTGTCCACGAATTTTACTTGTAAAATGTGAATGGAAAACGAGATTTTGTTATACCCAAACAAAAAAGGACTGGAGGGAGTGATTGCTCTGACACGGACGCGACCTCTCATAGCGCAGGCATTGAACCGGCACGCCTGTCAGGACCCCGATTCCAAGTCACATCGATCTAGCCGGTAACACCTCATATCACTTTGCGGCCTCACGCACGGTATTCCCACGGGTGTTGCCTTACCATGGCCCGGGACCGTTTGTGCCTTTTGGCTCACGTATATGATAGTGTCGCTAGCATCCATATGACAGAGAACCCGGGCCGACATGGCTAGTCGTGAACCCAAAGCGGCGCTAACCCATGGGGACAGGCATACATGAATCACATCGAGCATGTCGGTCATCAACGTATGAATCCGGGCTGTAGCACGACTAACAGACTCAGGTAACCCGGCTGTAGCAGGCTAGGCAGGACTCCGGATGTCACCGCGTGACATTTCCCGAAGGACATATACAAGAACGAGGTGAAACACATGTCGGCCGTCAAGTGTCCAGAAAGTAGTGGGCTAGCAGGACTCCGGTGAACCGGGTCAGAAGCGGACTACTATCGCTCAGAAGCACTAGACTACATTTCCCCATATGAGAGGCTGCCAAGGATAAACAACTAGATTGTCGGATCCCACACATACCAAGCATTTCAAACATACACACAATATGCTCAATATGTGTAAATACAACATGGCATCACAACATAACTCTACGACTCAAATATTTATTCATTAGGCTCCGAGGAGCGAGATATTACAAACATGGGTCTCATGACCCAACACTGAAACATACAAGTCAAAGCACAAGCGGAAGCTTAACATGTCTGAGTACAGACATCTACAAATGAAAAAGGCTAAGAAGCCTGACTATCTACCAGATCCTGCCGAGGGCACAAGATCGTAGCTGAGGTAACAAGCTAAACGTCGAAGTCCACGCAGAACTACTAGCGAGACTGACGTCTCTCTGCAAAACATAAAATAAGCAAACGTGAGTACAAATGTACTCAGCAAGACTTACATCAGAACTAACTACATATGCATCATTATCAACAAAGGGGGTGGTGGAGTTTGACTGCAAGCCAGATTTGACTGGTTGCTATCCTAAACTACAACCGCAAGTAACTCTTTTGAGGTGGCACACGAGTCCACATATTCACCAATCAATACACCACTATGGATCCGATCCCGTCTTCCTACGAGAACGCCATCCATAGCACTCACGCTTATCTTGCGCACTTTAGAGTATCCACTTTCACTAGTCTATGAACTGATATAGGCAACCCAGAAGTCCTTCTCCGCGGACACGGCTATTCGAATAGATCATTTATAACCCTGCAGGGGTGTACTTCTTCACACACGCTCTCACCACTGATCGCCGTTTACACGACATGTACTCGGCAACCTTCAAGCGGAAGCCCAGCGAGGGTGTCGGCCACGGCCTACCTAAACACTCAAGTCCCTAGTCCAGGTTTATCGCCTATTCGGGTTCCATCTGCAGGGAGTCCGGCCGAGGTTTCCACTAACGCCCCCGAATGATGTGTGCAGGGTTCCCGAGATACCAAACGGGCATTCGGTACACCGGGCCATGGTGTATCTACCGCATCATAGCCCACCCCTAGGGTCAGCGCTACGCACGACCTCCAACACATATCCTACAAACACCGTAAACTAGTTGCAACTCCCGGACAGAGAACAAGGGTGGTTAAGAAGCCGAGAGAGTCAATTAAGGATCCCAATGTGTGGTAGTAACTGTTTCATGGATCACAAACACGTAACTCAGTTCTGAGGACGGCTTCAATGAGACAACCCACCATGTACTCCTACATGGCCTCTCACCACTACCTTTACCAAATCGTGTTCACACACTTAGCTCACACACACAGAGGACATGTTCACACACCATTCCAATTCATTCCCGATGAATCGGACTGACTCAACTCTAAGCAGTAGTAGGCATGACAAACAAGCATGAATGAGTAGGCACAACAGGGCTCAAACAACTCCTACTCATGCTAGTGGGTTTCATCTATTTACTGTGGAATGACAGGTCATGCAGAGGATAAAGGGGTTTAGCTACCGCAGCAAGTAACAGATAAATCGTTGTTGTCCTAATGCAGTAAAAGAGAGCAGGAGCGAGAGAGTGGGATTATATCGGAATGAACAAGTGGGTTTTGCTTGCCTGGCACTTCTGAAGATAATATAGTTCTTCATCCGTGTCATCGAACTCATCGTCGGGATACGCCTACCGAGAGGGAACAACCACCGACAAACAAGGAAGAAACACAATCAATGCAATGCAGCAATATGATGCATGATCATGACATGGCAATATGCTGTGATTTGGGCTAATGAAACAGCAAGTCATTTTGATTGAAGTGGAATTCAAAACTATATCAAATCCCAACTCCAAAACTATTATCAAATTTGCCCTATTCATGTTTCATCCTAAATAGTGAAGTTAACTTGATCAAACATGCATGAAAATGATACAGATTGATAGATTGGATTTTTCTGATAATTTTTCATATATAAATTATTTCAATCTGAGCTACGGTTGAATTACTATGAATTTTAGAAGTTTAGGATATTTTCTGGAATTTCCTGAATTAAAAGAAATCTAGAAAAAGAGTTATTGCGTCAGCATTAGGTCATGCTGACCTCAGCAGGTCAACAGGCGGGTCTAGGTCAAACCTGACGTGTGGGCTCCACACGTCAGTGACACAGACTAGTTTGGGTGGATGACAGGTGGGCCTAGTCAATCGCCACGCCAAAGAAAGTCAACCTGACATGTGGGCCCAGTGGGTTAGTCTAATTTAAACAGGGAATAATTCTGGGGTTAATCTAGCGCGTGGGGCCCATCCGTCAGTGGCACAGTGATCAGCTAATGGAGTCATTAGTGTTAACTAAATGTGCCACGTTGGCTCACCGGAGTTTCACCGGCGACGACCAAAAACGCGGCGAAGACGCACCGGGGTGGCTCGGGTTTCGCCTACACTGCACCGTTCAGTGCGCCCTTTGGCCCTACGGAGAGCTGGCGCGATGGCGCGTCGGATGGTCGTGGTCTCCGGGCCTGGGGTGGCTGGAGTCGACGGCGGCGAGCTCGGTTGCGGCCGCCGGAGTTCGGGTGTCAAGAAAAGCGCCGACACCGTGCACGGGAGGATCAACGGGTAGCACCTACGTGCTCTACGCGGCGCGGTGAGCAAGATGGACGTGACGGCTGAGCCATTGCGTGGCCGGAGTCACGCCGGCGGTGAGCGCAGGCGGCGGCGGGTGCGGTGAGCTCGGTGAGGTGCGTACGGTGCACGAGAGAGGGAACGGAGAGAGGAAGGACGGGCAGCAGCTCACACTGGTCTCCAGCGTCGGAAGGTTGAAGATGATGTCGATGGCGGCGATACAACGCGTCCCCGGTTGGTTGGCTGATCGAGGGCGTGGAAGACGTTGTTGCGGAGCTTTCGGGCATGGTGAGAGGTCGAGGGGGAGGCGGTGGATGTGGCAATGCTCGTCGGCGCTCTCGGCTGCACTCGGTTCTTGCGAGAGAGAGGGCCAGAGGGGGATGTGAGAGGGGAGAGAGACAGAGGGAAACGAGGGCGTCTTCGTGGCGCGGCTGGAAGCGCCGAGACGCCGTGGGGCGGCAAGCAGGAGCTGGCGCGGCTCGGCTGCGCGCGCGTCGACACGGCGTCGTCCTCCTGGCAAAAGCTAGGAGACGACTGGCAGGGTAGGTTGGTGGGCTGGGCCAACTGGGCCAGCTCCAGGTAAGTGGCTGGGCTTCTCTCTCTCTCTGCCCTTTTCTAATTAATTCTGTTTTCTGTTTTTCTGCTTTATGTTTGCAAATAAAAAAAACCAACCAAAACACTTTGGTTAATTCTGTAAATTTTTGTGAGGAATATTTGAATTATTTTCAAACCACACCATAAATTTCAGAATATTTGGAGCAACCAATATTTAATGGTAACTTTTAAACTCCAACTCAAATACCATAATGTTTTAATTCAATGACCAAAATGTCCTCGGAAAATATGCATTATCTCTGGTAGAGGCTTTCACCTTTTTACATAAATCATGAACATTTTAAAAGGATATTTTGAGGTCATTGAAATATTTTGGTTGAACCTATTTGAATTGTATTTGTGCTAGGGTTTATCAATCCCCATTTCAAGTTTATTTTAATTGTAAACATGATGACAAGAGAAACAAGCAAAGGCAGCAGGGGCTGAGCTAGGGCTATGACAACTCACCCCCACTAAACAAGAATCTCGTCCCGAGATTCAAGACGTGAGGTAGGAGGAAAGGGGGTCACGAAACTATCACGATCTTCAGGTTTCAACTGCCCTCCTCGAAGATGTTGGTTCACTCCTTCATCTTGGTTTTGACATCTCTACCTTCGAGATCTTCACTCGACACGACAATGGAAAGAGGGGGAAACTCTACTGGATTCGATCTTCCGAAGATCGAGCAACTGGCGATCAACTCATGGAGTGAGACATAGGAACACATCTTGGGCTGAGACACAAAACACACATATAGAGGGATGGAGTGGAACAGATGATGAAGATTCACTAAGTAGACACCATTCCACACTTAAGAAGGAGGTGAACGGTTGTTCACGTAGCAAGGAGTTGAGTTGCCATGATACCATAACGAGACATCTTAAGGAAGGTGACCCGCAGAAATATCCCCTTAAGTGGCAAAAAGAATTACTTTTGATATAGAGATCATTGAGACTCTTTATACCAGCCTGAGGCAATCATAATCGATCATTTGAAGGAGTTCGAAAGAATGACATACTCAGACTAGAATGGATGATGTGGACTACCTTGTTGAAGACAACACAATGGATGATTTTGCCTATCATCGGAAATGAATGGGACCCATGGTAGGACCTCTTTTGAAGATGATCCTAGACAGCAACTGCTGAGAAGGGCAGCCCATGGGAAATTGGCACGATGGAATGCAAGCTGGGAACAGAATGCAAATGTTGGGAATGTTCCAACCATCATATCTGCTTGAGATTCAGATCCGGTTGGTGATAGGATACTTCAGACTCAGCATGTCTGAAAAGAAAGGTTGCAACACAAATCGACGAGATGACGTTGCGAGATTCTCGGGATATGAACTACGATAGCAGGCTCCAAAACATGAGCTGGTTCTGCTACACACATGTGAGCATGCTGTCCTAGACAAGCATGACCACCTAGTAGTCTTATAATAAAACACTACGGAGTTCAGGTTGGGAACCATCATCGAGGATAACGAAGTCTTAACATAAGTCATGACTAGTTGTTATGAAGGAACTCCTTCTCCTTGAACAAATCAATCAGTGGCTTGGTGTGCTAGGGATACATACGGAATGAAGATGATTAGTCTATCAAACCATAGAATACTTTGCACATGCATGACTGACTTGGGATGATTCCACAGGAGGCAAACAAGCTTTCTCGAATCCACGGCAACAACTTACATCAAATGCACGTGAGTTCGAGGAAGTCACTTCTCCATCCAGACTTATACCTCATGAGCGGAACATGAAGGCAATGCTTACAAAGTTTCCAACACAAGGTTGATGCTCAACATGAATCATGGGGGAGACAAAATGCTGCTGATGGGCTCAACGGCAGCTCATCGGAATTTCCATATCACTGGACTTCCACCATCATGTGAACACGGTAATAGCATTGGTCAGACCCAAAAGATATAATGGTGTATGCTCGAGGGATCAACCACGAGTAAGACAACACTACGAACATCGTTGGTTCTGATTTGACTTGATGATAGCCAATACTCAAGTCAAGGATTGGATAAGACAATAGCACCGACAACTGATCACGAGGATCAATCGACGAAGATATCATCTTTATTCAACACACACACACACACACAAGGATATCCCTTAGAATGAACCGGGTCAATTAAAGCTTTTATCTTCCAACCCTCCAATTTGTTGTTTGGCTTATCCAACTAGCTCAGGGTATCCAACACAGATTCTTGGAGAAGGGGTGGTTTACAAGAAACAAACTTGATCACGAACTTAACATAGCGGTCAGGTGACAACCTGGTAGCAATTCCAAGAAGATATTTGGAAAGTCACGAACCACCGATATATTACTAAGCTCGAGAACAATCTTGCTTTTCAGGGCAAGATGATATGATCAAAAGAGCAAGGGATTGATATAATCCTAACTCATTGGTCGAAGAGTGCACCAGAATAAGGACTAGGTAGCACGATCAATCTTAGGATGATGATTTAATAACCAACACGCTAAGAATGAGATTATTGTCCATTAACTACCAAGCAACAAGGTTGCTAGGAGTATCGATTTCACACATCACAGTTCACTTGTCGGCATTCTGGTTACAACAACACGGAACCGAGGAATGAATAATGATAGCGAGAAGTATCACTACGTCAAGAATTCATGAGAAATGGTGCAATTCTCATGACAATCCTGACATAAAGGGGGTAATACTCCGAGGTAGAACAGAATCAAAACCTGGATTGGCATTTTGATCTGCGGAATACAACTTCTTTGACCCTATTCTAGAAATGGACAAGGTACTGGAGTTTGTTTCTCCTAGTCATTCCAAAATAGAATGGCTCGACGGACCACAAGAGTAATAGGCATCAATAAACGAATGCACACATACCCTTGACTATCAATTGATAGACGGGGTCAGAATACAACTAAGGAGGAACAACTCGAGGAACACATAACTTTCTGAGTTGTGGATGCATAGGTTAGTATGTTGAATCAAGTTCAACATGTTTCTTTCAGATAACCCATGCAGAAAGGTAGAACTGGCAGAGTCGCAATATAGAATGGAGTACTCCTCAAGAGCACCCTGGTTGTGATCTTTTGGCTCAAAAGAACTTCTGCCATAAGCAGTTCATGGTATTTGGAAGAAGGAAATACCACGGACCTCGAGGACTATTGCAAGGTTACTAATATCCTAAAGGGACTAGAAAACACTATCAACATGAAGTAAATAGGGTGAATCTTGGGTCAGGAACCCAGGAGTAGAATACCTACTAACTAAATTGCATCACGGGATGCTTTCGAGAATGATGGCCAGAATCATCACAATAGGGATATAAAGCATGGCTAGATTACTAGATTATCCTCTAGGACACCTATGGTCATAATAATAGTTCCAACATATATGTCGAGGCAGCAGAGTACCTCAACTCACCGATTAGTGTGCTTATTCTGACCAAAAAGGACATCGGGAACGGAAAGAAGGGATTTGCAAATGCATCAGACTATTTAGAGACCTGGGATTACTCGGACAGCATAACGGCTGTAAATGCTCAAAAAGATTTGAGACATCTTGCAAAATGGTGGCATAACCACTCTACAACATCATAACAAGATTCTGAGATCAACAGTTAACATACAGAAATAGTAGAAACTGAACTGGGGCTTAAAACCAACAATCTTAAAAGTCTATGGATTAGTAACACGTGACCCTGATAGAAAGATGAGAAGCCTAGTTCTTAATCCACGTAGAAGAGAAGAGGATGACTCAGATCAGAAGGCCATGAGGTATAAGGAGTAAAAAGAGCCTTACGTTCCCTTAAACAATCAATCCCCTTATATAACTAAAGCATTTCTAGACACAACTTCGACCGGTTTGGCTTGGTAATCCTACAGGCAGTCAGGCTCTCATACCAACGCTGTCAGGACCCCGATCATCGATCTAGCCGGTAACACCTCATATCACTTTGCGGCCTCATGCACGGTATTCCCACGGGTGTTGCCTTACCATGGCCCGGGACCGTTTGCGCCTTTTGGCTCACGTATATGATAGTGTCGCTAGCATCCATATGACAGAGAACCCGGGCCGACATGGCTAGTCGTGAACCCAATGCGGCGCTAACCCATGGGGACAGGCATACATGCATCACATCGAGCATGTCGGTCATCAACGTATGAATCCGGGCTGTAGCACTGGGCTAACAGGACTCCGGTAATCCGGGTTGTAGCAGGCTAGGCAGGACTCCGGATGTCACCGCGTGACATTTCCCTGAAGGGACAGACACAGGAACGAGGTGAAACACATGCCGGCCAGTAAAGTGTCCAAAGCAGTAGTGATGGGCTAGCAGGACTCCGGTGAATCGGGCTGTAGCGGACTACTATCGCTCAGGAAACACTAGACTACATTTCCCCATATGAGAGGCTGCCAAGGATAACCAACTAGATTGTCGGATCCCACACATACCAAGCATTTCAAACATACACACAATATGCTCAATATATGTAAATACAACATGGCATCACAAAATAACTCTACGACTCAAATATTTATTCATTAGGCTCCGATGAGCGAGATATTACAAACATGGGTCTCATGACCCAACACTCAGAGCATACAAGTCAAAGCACAAGCGGAAGCTTAACATGTCTGAGTACAGACATCTACAAATTAAAAAGGCTGAGAAGCCTGACTATCTACCAGATCCTGCCGAGGGCACAACGTAGCTGAGGTAACAAGCTAAACGTCGAAGTCCACGCGGAACAACTAGCGAGACTGACGTCTCTCTACAAAACATAAAATAAGCAAACGTGAGTACAAATGTACTCAGCAAGACTTACATCAGAACTAACTACATATGCATCATTATCAACAAAGGGGGTGGTGGAGTTTGAGTGCAGCAAGCCAGCTTTGACTCGGTTGCTATCCTAATCTACGACTGCAAGTAACTCTTTTGAGGTGGCGCACACGAGTCCACATATTTACCAATCAACACACCACTATGGATCCGATCCCGACTTCCTACGAGAACGCCATCCATAGCACTCACGCTTATCTTGCGCATTTTAGAGTATCCACTTTCACTAGTCTACGAACTGATATAGGCAACCCAGAAGTCCTTCTCCGCGGAGACGGCTATTCGAATAGATCATTTATAACCCTACAGGGTTGTACTTCTTCACACACGCTCTCACCACTTATCACCGTTTACACGACATGTAGTCGACAACCTTCAAGCGGAAGCCCAGCGAGGGTGTCGGCCACGGCCTACCTAAACACTCAAGTCCCTAGTCCAGGTTTATCGCCTATTCGGGTTCCATCCGCAGGGAGTCCGCCGAGGTTTCCACTAACGGCCCCGAACGATGTGTGCAGTGGTTCCCGAGATACCAAACGGGCATTCTGCACACCGGCCATGGTGTATCTACCGCATCATAGCTCACCCCTAGGGTCAGCGCTACGCACGACCTCCAACACATATCCTACAAACACCATAAACTAGTTGCAACTCCTGGACAGAGAACAAGGGTGGTTAAGAAGCCGAGAGAGTCAATTAAGGATCCCAATGTGTGGTAGTAACTGTTTCATGGATCACAAACACATAACTCAGTTCCTGAGGACGGCTTCAATGAGACAACCCACCATGTACTCCTACATGGCCTCTCACCGCTACCTTTACCAAATCATGTTCACACACTTAGCTCACACACAGTAGGATGTGTTCACACACCATTCCAATTCATTCCCGATGAATCAAACCTGACTCAACTCTAAGCAGTAGCAGGCATGACAAACAAGCATGAATGAGTAGGCACAACAGGGCTCAAACAACTCCTACTCATGCTAGTGGGTTTCATCTATTTACTGTGGAATGACAGGTCATGCAGAGGATAAAGGGGTTCAGCATCACAGAAAAGTAACAGATAAATCGTTGTTGTCCTAATGCAGTAAAAGAGAGCAGGAGCGAGAGAGTGGGATTATATCGGAATGAACAAGGGGGTTTTGCTTGCCTGGCACTTCTGAAGATAATATAGTTCTTCATCCGTGTCATCGAACTCATCGTCAGGATACGCCTACCGAGAGGGAACAAGCACGGACAAACATGGAAGAAACACAATCAATGCAATGCAGCAATATGATGCATGATCATGACATGGCAATATGCTGTGATTTGGGCTAATGCAACAACAAGTCATTTTGATTGAAGTGGAATTCAAAACTATATCAAATCCCAACTCCAAAACTATTATCAAAGTTGCCCTATTCATGTTTCATCCTAAATAGTGAAGTTAACTTGACCAAACATGCATGAAAATGGTACAGATGGATAGATTGGATTTTTCTGATAATTTTTCATATATAAATTATTTCAATCTGAGCTACGGTTGAATTACTATGAATTTTAGAAGTTTAGGATATTTTCCGAATTTCCTGAATTGAAATAAATCCAGAAAAAGAGTTATTGCGTCAGCATTAGGTCATGCTGACCTCAGCAGGTCAACAGGCGGTCTAGGTCAAACCTGACGTGTGGGATCCACACGTCAGTGACACAGACTGGTTTGGATGGATGACAGGTGGGCCTAGTCAACTGCCATGCCAGCAAAGTCAACCTGACATGTGGGCCCGGTGGGTTAGTCTAATTTAAACAGAGAATAATTCCGGGGTTAATCTAGCGCATGGGGCCCATCCGTGAGTGGCACAGTGATCAGCTAATGGCGTCATTAGTGTTAACTAAATGTGCCACGTTGGCTCGCCGGAGTTTCGCCGGCGACGACCAAAACGCGGCGGAGACGCACCGGTGTGGCTCGGGTTTCGCCTACACTGCATCGTTTAGTGCGCCCTTTGGCACTACGAGAGCTGGCGCGTTGGCGCGTCGGATGGTCGTGGTCTCCGGGCCTGGGGTGGCCGGAGTCGACGGCGGCAAGCTCGGTTGCGGCCGCCGGAGTTCGGGTGCCGAAGAAAACGTCGACACCGTGCACGGGAGGATCAACGGGTAGCAACTACGCACTCTACGTGGCGCGGTGAGCAAGATGGACGTGATGGCTGAGCCATTGCATCGCCGGAGTCACGCCGGCGGTGAGCACAGGCGGCGGCGGGTGCGGTGAGCTCGGTGTGGTGCGTACGGTGCACGAGAGAGGGAACGGAGAGAAGGAGGACGGGCAGCAGCTCACAATGGTCTCGATGGGCGGGTCAGAGAGGTCGGGGAGGAGCTGGAGTGGTCACGGCGGCGAGGGGGATCTCCAGCGTCGGAAGGTTGAAGATGATGTCGATGGCGGCGATACAACGCGTCCCCGGTTGGTTGGCTGGTCGAGGGCGTGGAAGACGTTGTTGCGGAGCTTTCGGGCATGGTGAGAGGTCGAGGGGGAGGCGGTGGACGTGGCAATGCTCGTCGGTGCTCTCGGCTGCGCTCGGTTCTTGCGAGAGAGAGGTCCAGAGGGGGATGTGAGAGGGGAGAGAGACAGAGGGAAGCGAGGGCGTCTCAGGTGGCGCTTGAAGCGCCGAGACGCCGTGGGGCGGCAAGCAGGAGCTGGCACGGCTCGGCTGCACGCGCGTCGACACGGTGTCGTCCTCCCGGCAAAAGCTAGGAGATGACTGGCAGGGTAGGTTGGTGGGCTAGGCCAACTGGGCCAGCTCCAGGTAAGTGGCTGGGCTTCTCTCTCTCTCTGCCCTTTTCTAATTAATTCTGTTTTCTGTTTTTCTGCTTTATGTTTGCAAATAAAAAAAACCAACCAAAACACTTTGGTTAATTCATGTAAATTTTGTGAGGAATATTTGAATTATTTTCAAACCACACCATAAATTTCAGAATATTTGGAGCAACCAATATTTAATGGTAACTTTTAAACTCCAACTCAAATATCATAATGATTTAATTCAATGACCAAAATGTCCTGCAAAAATATGCATTATCTCTGGTAGAGGCTTTCACCTTTTTCCATAAATCATGAACATTTTAAAAGGATATTTTGAGGTCATTGAAATATTTTGGTTGAACCTATTTGAATTGTATTTGTGCTAGGGTTTATCAATCCCCATTTCAAGTTTATTTTAATTGTAAACATGATGACAAGAGAAACAAGCAAAGGCACCAGGGGCTGAGCTAGGGCTGTGACAACGCCGGCCAAGAGGGCCGCACTCGCTGTAGGCCCGGCTGAGCACGCCTCCTCGCCGCGTGCAACCAGCTTAAGACTGCCCCGCCTACCTTCATTGAATCTGTGCGTGTGCCGGCAACACGTCCTTCCGCAAGCCGGCAGGCATTTTAGAACACAAAAAATGACGAAAATATAATTAATTTACGCATGGTCTTGACTTGTTGTGCTCGCACTGGTAGCAGGAACTAGTAGAGGTTTTTCTTTATTTATAACTCTCCTCACATTTGTTTGGCTTTGAAATGAATCATGGTTGTCGACATTATGTATGAAATGTGCAGATATCTGTGAACATGAGTTTGATGTGGAAGTTGAACTTTGAATGTCGGGCTTGCGCGTGAACTATACCATGTCCAATGCTTCGTCTGTTATTGTTTGGAAAGTAATTGCTGTTATTACATGACCCAAAAAAACATTTTGTGCCACATCAGTAGATGCACGGAAATCACAACAGGCGTGCTGATTGGATAAACATTTGAACCTAGCTATTATGAAGGAAATTTTGTATTGACAACAGTTTTAGATAGCAGGAGACGCCTAGTCTGCCTCTGCCTGCTAGCTTATTTCTCGCTTCTTCCATCTCTTATTTGGCTTGGGTGAAGAGAGCATCCGATTGCTCTTTTGCTTCTTCAGAACTCAGCTACATTCTCAAGGGCTGCTGCATGCTTTCTTTTAGCCTTTACTAATGCCACGAGGACACGAACAAATGATTTACTCCACCTGGCTTGTGTGTAATCCAGCATCATCTCGAATTTGCACCTTGTGTCTAATCCAGCATCATTAGGGAACTGGAACCTTGTGTGTAATCCAGCCTCATTTTGGAAACATGATCTCGAGGTTGAACATACTTCCCTCCTCGCAGGAACTGCATCCTGACATGAAGTTACTTCTTTTTAGATCAATACTCAGAGCAACCTAGATCCATTTAGTAGAAGACAGATAAACAGAACTCGGAGAAGTGAATTCAAAAGGAAAAAAATATAAAAACAGACTACAAGGTGAGAACACCAACTTCCAACATCAAGCTAAAAACGAAAGCATTAGGACGATTAAGACTCTTCTTATTAGACATCGAAGAACACCACGCTTAAGAGAAAGAGAAACTACAACATATACACATTGAAGAACACGAGGCTACACGAAAGTAATTGAAAGGGTGTTACTTACCAAAGCTCGTTTTACAGGTTCGGTGCAGCTCCTCTTTAACTTGCCACGCTCCTTG
The DNA here is from genome assembly GCA_021605145.1 of Aegilops bicornis. Classification (NCBI taxonomy): domain Eukaryota; kingdom Viridiplantae; phylum Streptophyta; class Magnoliopsida; order Poales; family Poaceae; genus Aegilops; species Aegilops bicornis. The sequence continues at coordinate 543,981,055 of CM038672.1, forward strand.
AAGATGTCCCGAATATCCTGTGTTTGGTCTTCATTGCTCCTCTGCATGTTCGCACTCATGGTTTTAAAATCTCAACATGGCAAGAAAAATATACTACTAGTAATACTCGCGCATCTTGTGGGCAACATTAAAGCACTCGTCTGCCATGTTAGAGCATCTCCAACAGAATCGTAATGCGCGACGCTTTAAAAAAGCGTTTACAGTGTTGAGATCGAGAACTAGATAGAGTAGACACTACTAGGGAAAAACTTATACACAGAATCTTCGCAGCAGCGCGGTTTAAAAACAAATGCTACTGCTAATTAGCAGTAGCGAGCTTGAGAAAACCGCGCTACTAATAACATGATAGTAGTAGCGCGGGTTTTTATCCCTCGCTACTACTATGTTATTTCCACTATGCCTCCCGGGACCGACCGGAGTAGTAGCGTGGGTTATAAACCCACGCTACTACTAAGTCGATAGTAGTAGCGCGGGTTATAAACCCCACGCTACCACCTGCATCTGCTCCCACCCCACCAACCATCCCACGCCATGTCTAAAAAAACACTCAGCGCCCGATCCAGATCCCCAATCCCGTCTCCGCTCCCACCTCCTCTCCTCAACGCCCCGCCGCAGGGCGTGGAAGAGGTGCGTCCACTCCGGCCACCACGAAAGCGCCACCTGGGACCACGCCGCCGCCGCCGACTTCGCGCCCGTGCCCAGGATGTGCCGCCTCGTCATAGCCAACTACGCCCCGGCCGACCTCCTCGCCACGGCGCCCCTCCTCCTCAACCCCTCAAACATCATGCGGCGCCGCACCTACGCCGACACGGGGGGCCGGGTGACGCCCTACCTCGTCTACCTCGACCACGCGCACGCTCCTCGACAACCGCCTCGGCAAGCGCCGGTTCGACGACGGCTACGTCCACAACGGCCTCCTCCGCACCGTCGGCTGGGTGCTTGACAGGGAGTGCGACCTGCTCCGGGACCTCCTCGACCGGTACCCCGCCTACACGCTCACCTTCACGGGCCACTCCCTCGGTGCCGGCGTCGCCGCCATGCTCACCATGGTCGTCGTGCTCAACCTCGACAAGCTTGGCAAGGTCGAGAGGGGCCGCACCAGGTGCTAAGCCATGGCCCCCACCCGTTGTATGTCGGTCAACCTCGCCGTCGGATACGCCGATGTCATCAACTCCGTCGTGCTGCAGGTGACTCATTGATGACCCAATTGATTTGGTTGCTTGGTTGTCTGAATTTGGTGGTTACAAGTTCAGTTGTAGAAGAATTTGGGTTACATGTAGTATGTCTGAATTTGAGTTACATTTAGCTGTCAGACTGAATTTTGGTGGATACCGCTCTGCTTACGAGTAAGATAAACATTGCATTGCGTAATCTAGTATAATGCCTATCTGAATTTTGTTGGGTGCTACTTTCTTTGCTAAATTCAGTTATTACAAGTTAGTTACATGCCTGTCTGAATTTGGTGAGTGCTTGCTTCCTGCTAAAAGTTCAGTTGCATAATTTAGTTACATGTCTATCTGCATTTTGTTGGGTGCTACTTACATGGGATAAGAATCTGGTTCAGCTAAAAACTGCCTTTGTCAAATCTGGACAGCCAACTTCTAGGTGAAAACGAGTAATTTATTCTCGAATTTCGAGTTGCCTCTATATGAAATTTGTAAAGCAAGTTCCAAGCTTTCCAGAGAGTATTTATTTGCATCGTTTGGATGTATGGTTTGAGAGCAGCCATCGTTTTAGTTTGTTGTCCCGAAAGTTAGTATCCTGAGCGCATTGTTTTCAGATGCCGCCACGGCCTTATAGAGGCTGTTTAAAAAAGTTTCAATACGAATTTTGTAGAGGGTGTGTAGTAGATTGCAAGGCCGATTTCAGTTTCAGTTTGCTCCACCGCTGTGAAAGGTGGAGGAGACTAGATTGCAAGGCCGATTTCAGTTTCAGTTTTGATCGAGCCTAGATTGCAAGCCCGATTTTAATACTAGCACTCTCCATGCAGCTCCTCAATAATTGTAGTCAATTGGTTGGAAAGTCTTCTTGTTTTCATCATTTTTTTTCTAGTTATATACGTAGTTGGCTGGGATTATAATGCTATCTTTGCTTACTGTAACTGTCCAAATTGATGTAGGAATATAAACATTTGTTGATCGCTTCCACGATTAGCACCAACTAAGTTTCCTTAGATGTTTGCACCTTAGAAAGTGGTATCTGCTTAATATGAAGATCATTTGTCAGTTCTGTATCTGTAATATTACAAGCGGCCCACTTACAGGATGTTTGACCTGGCTACCCTGTGCAGCCCACTTACTTCCTTGCTTGTTTGCCGCGGAACCAACCGAAGCCCAATGGAAAAATAGTATTAATGCTCTCTGCTGAACTTTCAACTCGTATGACATTTTTGGGCTGTGAGATTTTATAAGAGGAAATTTCAGAAGATTCCAGCCACTATGAAAGAAAGAAACAACGAAGATTGCCGAACTTCAAGAAATATTTCCTTTATCATTCATAGGTTTTGGATTATTTTTTTATCCTCAAGATTGTTTTTTATGAGTGCTCCTTGAATCATAGGATTCGCCACGCCACGTGTACGATGTTAGCCGCTGATGACATCCTAACTGCCTAGTACCAAAATTCTTCATGGGTGACTTTTTTTTTCTTAGCAAATGGCACGCGTGGCTTCTTCTAGAAGCATAGACCATTGAAAGGAGAAGAGGACCATGACCTCACCTCACGTGTGTATAATGCATGAGAGCCGTGCAGAAAGGGGAAAAGATCTTGTTTCATTCTGGCGGTTGCTTTCGGTTTTCAGGTTAGTCGTCGGGCTAATAAGTTGACTGTTTCTTATGAAGGACTTCTTTGTCGATGTTAGGCCATCTATGTAGTGTATAGTCGACGGTCGTCTCCATCACACGTGATTCATGAGATTCTCTTCTACTATTCATCATTACTATGCGTATAATATCTTGTGTTAGACATGGGCCAATTGTTAGTTTACTCCCTCATCCAATAATATATGAGTGTTTTTAACACGCTCTTATATTATGGGCGGAGGGAGAAGTTATTTAGATCTCATACTCATAAATTAAATGCATATAGATTTATCATGGGTCTTTGTTAATTAACAATTTTAATAGGTTTATCGGTATATTATGACGTAAACAGTAAAAAGAAGAAGGTTGTGTTTCAAAGAGTGGATTGAGTACTAATTAGCCATCAATTCCATGATTCTTGTGTAGTTGGGCACATCTGTTTAACTTCTTGTAGTATACTATGATAATTAACCATGATTTCCCTCGCTCTTCTTTCACAGTTCGGTTGAAATCATCGTTCTTTTCCCACTTGCTAAGTAATGTTGCAACAAAAGATATCAGCACCAAAGAAATTATGTGTTAATGCTTTCGTTTTAAACTACTTCAAAAAACAAAGAAATTATGTGTTAATGCATGAAATGATCTAAGTTTAAGTATATTTAGTTTTGAAGAAAACTAAAGGCAATTAATGTGAAAATTAGATATGTCCTATTACCTGGCAATATATAGTTCATCTAGGCTTGGTTGGCAATATATATTATCTAGAAATTAATTTCATTTGTTTGTAGCTATTACATAGGCAATCTCTTGTTAATAGAAATCACGCACTTTTTTGTTTTCGTATATTTATTCCCGTAGCTACTGTACATCACAACATGCAAGGAAATATATGTCAGCTGAAATTTAATTTAATTTGTTCTTTGCTCTTCTGTAAATCTTGGATTCATAAATGGAAGAAGCACATAAGGGAGAAGAAGATGATTGCAAGGATGGAGAGGGAGCAAATCATTTGGAGGGATAGAATGCCACTGTTTGGTGTTTTTATGCATTTTGTTTGCTTTCAACTGTGTTTGCACTAGGCTGGGAATAAGTGACTAGGCAATAAGTGTAGATGTATGGATATGCTCTAATCCTCCTAGTTTACTATACATCTTGATTTGGAATCATGTGTAATGCTACTTGGTTTATTACAAATTTGGGCTTGTTTTAGTTGTTAGAATTGTATACATAAAATGGAATTGATGGATTTTATTTTTTAATTCCTAATTAGTTAGTAGTAGCGTGGGGGTGAAATGGAGCGCTACTAGTATTCAGGATACTAGTAACGTGTGGTACTATAGACGCGCTACTAGTATTCAGGATACTAGTAGCGTGTGGTACTATAGACGCGCTACTACTATTTCGTTAGTAGTAGCGTGGGTGACATCCGCGCTACCAGTAAAATGTTAGTAGTAGCGTGGGTTAACCCCGCGCTACTACTAACTATTAGCTGTAGCGCCGGTACCCGCGCTGCTAGTAGCCATTTTACCCGCGCTGCTAGTAGCCTTTTTCCTAGTAGTGAGAGGATAGTTCTCAGCATAGATAGATAAAAAAAGATAATTCAACTACTGCTCGTTGTCCGACTCCTCCTCGGTGATGTCCTCCTCCGACGTTTGATTGTAGGCGTGAAGATACCGATCATCGTCAGATTCCCAGGGCGACGCTGCTCCTAGCCTCATGTTGAATTGAGCTTCCGCTTTTCGCCTACGCTTGTCCTCGCGATAGGCGGCTCGCTCCGCCCTCCTCTTATCCCTCTCCGCTCTCCTTTGCGCGTATAAATCGGGCTCGTTGATGATGTCCTGCGGGAAGTGTTGGCGCCACAACGCCATGGCTTCCTCGTCCATCTCGGCGATGCCGAGACGGTGCTCCCGCCTCCGGTTGTCGCGACGATCTTCGTCGGTGCTAAGCCGTGGCAGAGGCGCGAGCTCCTGCGCCCGCTCCCGCATCAGCACGTTGGGGAAGTTCAATGTTCTATGAGGCCACCGGAGGCGCCACACTGCCGCGTCGTACGCGCGGGCGGCCTCGTTGGCGGTGTCGAAATTGCCGAGGCCGAGGCGCATCCCGCGGAAATGATCTAAGTTTAAGTATATTTAGTTTTGAAGAAAACTAAAGGCAATTAATGTGAAAATTAGATATGTCCTATTACCTGGCAATATATAGTTCATCTAGGCTTGGTTGGCAATATATATTATCTAGAAATTAATTTCATTTGTTTGTAGCTATTACATAGGCAATCTCTTGTTAATAGAAATCACGCACTTTTTTGTTTTCGTATATTTATTCCCGTAGCTACTGTACATCACAACATGCAAATAAATATATGTCAGCTGAAATTTAATTTAATTTGTTCTTTGCTCTTTACAGAAATCTTGGATTCATAAATGGAAGAAGCACATAAGGGAGAAGAAGATGATTGCAAGGATGGAGAGGGAGCAAATCATTTGGAGGGATAGAATGCCACTGTTTGGTGTTTTTATGCAATTTTGTTTGCTTTCAACTGTGTTTGCACTAGCTGGGAATAAGTGACTAGGCAATAAGTGTAGATGTATGGATATGCTCTAATCCTCCTAGTTTACTATACATCTTCGATTTGGAATCATGTGTAATGCTACTGGTTTATTACAAATTTGGGCTTGTTTTAGTTGTTAGAATTGTATACATAAAATGGAATTGATGGATTTTATTTTTTTAATTCCTAATTAGTTAGTAGTAGCGTGGGGGTGAAATGGAGCGCTACTAGTATTCAGGATACTAGTAGCGTGTGGTACTATAGACGCGCTACTAGTATTCAGGATACTAGTAGCGTGTGGTACTATAGACGCGCTACTACTATTTCGTTGTAGTAGCGTGGGTGACATCCGCGCTACCAGTAAAATGTTAGTAGTAGCGTGGGTTAACCCCGCGCTACTACTAACTATTAGTTGTAGCGCGATACTAGTAGCGCGGGTACCCGCGCTGCTAGTAGCCATTTTACCCGCGCTGCTAGTAGCCTTTTTCCTAGTAGTGAGAAGATAGTTCTCAGCATAGATAGATAAAAAAAGATAATTCAACTACTGCTCGTTGTCCGACTCCTCCTCGGTGATGTCCTCCTCGGCGTTTGTTGTATGGCGTGAAGGTACCGATCGTCGTCAGATTCCCGAGGCGGCCGCTCCTAGCCTCATGTTGAATTGAGCTTCCGCTTTTCGCCTACGCTTGTCCTCGCGATAGGCGGCTCGCTCCGCCCTCCTCTTATCCCTCTCCGCTCTCCTTTGCGCGTATAAATCGGGCTCGTTGATGATGTCCTGCGGGAAGTGTTGGCGCCACAACGCCATGGCTTCCTCGTCCATCTCGGCGATGCCGAGACGGTGCTCCCGCCTCCGGTTGTCGCGACGATCTTCGTCGGTGCTAAGCCGCGGCAGAGGCGCGAGCTCCTGCGCCCGCTCCCGCATCGGCTCGTTGGGGAAGTTCAATGTTCTATGAGGCCACCGGAGGCGCCACACTGCCGCGTCGTGCAGCGGCGGCCTCGTTAGCGGTGTCGAAATTGCCGAGGCCGAGGCGCATCCAGCTGAACCGGATATCGGCGGAGAAATTGCCGGAGGCGCCTGACAGACGCACGGTATCTCAAGTTTCCGGTGACGCGGCGGCATGGTGGCCAAGCGGGCGGCGGCAAATGAGCGGGGAGAGCAAGCGGTAAGGCACGCGAGCGCGGAGAGCGTTGGATTTTATAAAGCGCCCCGGACGCCGCGCGCCAAAACAAGCGCACGCCCGACGGGTTTTTCCCACGCGCGCGCGATCCTTTCCCGACGTCTCTGCTGTCCCTACTCTCTTCTCTACTGTTATATTTATTTAATATTTAAAATTTAATATTTATCTCTACTTCCTTTAATGTCTACTTTATTTTCTCTGTACTTTTTTTTCTTGCAATATAGGCCGTCCGATTTATATCTGACAGGTAGGAAGGAAACAAATGGGAATTTTGCAAAAAGATACCCATACCCCTCTCCAGATTTGCAAATAAGGCCTTCCCTCGTTCACCCTTTTCTCCCACAAGATAAACTACTCATACAAATGCATCTTGATGCGTGCAACGCATGGGCTTCTTACTAGTTCTAAAAACCTTTCCATCATTTGCCACACTACTGGTTGCAGATGAAAAACCTACCCAAGCACAACGCGATACAGGAGCGATGCACAATTACAAGCTGATATTCTGTTGGACAATGGAGGCTATAACCAATTACTTTTACGGGAAAAATAGCACCCAGGAAATATGAAGGGTAGGTATGAACAAAATTGGAACTGCACATGTCTTTGCTAAGTGATTCAATACCGCATTACCAATCGAGGAGGAGAACGATGGCCGCGGCTGACCTCGTGAGTCATAATTAAACAGCGGAGTCGATTCATTTTCCATGACGGTGGTACTTCTGCGCTTGGCGTCGGCTTCCAGGAAGCAGATCCGAGACCGTGGAAGACGATGCCGGGGAAGAGGCTCCATGTACTACGACGACGGTGGACCGGCTCCAGCGCGGCGTATGAGATCGTCGATGAGGCAGATGCGCTGCGGTGGACGAGTGCGCCGATGTAAAGGGGAGGAGCACGAAGGTTGCGGTGCCGTGGAGAAGTCTATTTTGCGGTGGGGATAGAAAATGGGGAGTATTCAGGTGTACTACTCCGGGTGTCGGGGTGGGGTTGGCTGGGTAGGGTGAACCTGAAGTTACGAAAACAGCCCCTACCAAGCGTCATCCGTAGGCCTGTTCTGAAGGCTATGATGGTAACTTCCCACTGCTCGAATCAGGGTCGCGGGAGATTTTCCCGCCGACCTCAAAATTTTGTGACACTGGACTCCCCGTGTGTCGTGTTGAGTGATTCAGCTAAGCAATTAGCGAGTAGTAGAAGTAAATTCTGCATATTAGGTTTGACCGAAGTCAAACTTCCTAAAGTTTGACCAAGTTTATAGAAAAATATAAACATTTACCATAACAAATATGTATGATGTGAAAGTGCATTCAATAATAAATCTAATGGTATTTATTTGTTATTGTATATGTTAATATTTTTTGTTATAAGCATTCTGAGAGTTTACAAAACTTGACTTTGACCAATGCTAATACGCAGACTTAAATAAAAATGGAGGGAGTACACATTTGTTTTCTTAGTTTGTAGTGAACTAATCATTTGTTGAGATTGTGAAATAAATATATTAGGCTATTGACTTTGAATGTAATGGTCTATACAATTCAATAGTTACAATCATTGTCGAATCCCAAGATGTATACAAGGTCTATAGTACTTCACAACATGCTCGAACTCACATAATCCCAGTCAAATGAGAATCTAAATGCATTTCATAGTTAGTACTTTGTAGGATGCAAAAAAAAACAACCATAAATCTACATCAGCCATTGGCCCTGTTTGGATACTCTAACACAGTTAGAGTTAGGGTTATTTTCTAACCCACTCTAACCCAAATAAGCACCTCTCCACCAGGATAGTTGGGTTAGATGGAACTAACCCACTCTAACCCTCCCTGTTTGGATACTTTTGGGTTATTTGAGCTCCCAACTAACCCAAACTAGCTCTAACCCCATGATCCAAATAGGGCCATTATAGCAGCAACATTTTGACATATCCCAATGTGTGAATGAAACGTGTAGAGAGAGCTTTTGAAGATGGAGCAGATAGGGCGGGAAAGATTGTATGTATGTGGACGAGAGAGTAGGAGACAAACCTATCGAGACAGAGGGAAAGACATAGAGAGAGAAAGAGAGAGGAAGAAGTTAGGTCTATGAGAAAGATGGAGACATGTAATATACGTGAGATGCGTGTGCATCCAGATTCTGTATACATGGAAGGAGAAGAGACAACATGTTTGATGAGAGACCTGTAAAAACATGGACGAGAGGGGAAGGATCTCATGGGTTGAGGGATTGACAATTTTGTGCGGGGGAGAGAGGGATTGGTAATTTTGTGCAAGAGAGAGAGAGGGTGGGGGGAGGAGTCAGTCAGCCATTGTCACATCACCCTCCTTCCAAATGACCCCGCATTCTCTAGCGCAGTGTGGTCGCCGTCTTCGATCTTCTCGATGCCCTCTTTGAAGATTGAGGTGTTGTGCATGTTGGGGTGCAAAGAAGCACAAGCGAGAGTGGTCGCCGTATAACCTTGGATGGGGATGAATTGTGTGCTCGGGGGAGTGTGTGTGTGTGTGTGTGTGTGATGTGCTGCGTTGTTGTGTTACGGATGCTCCTCTCTCTCTCTCTGTCTCTCTCTCTCCCCCTCTCTCTCTCTCACACACACACACAAGTAAACTAGAAGACCGTTCTCTCATGTATACACAACGTATCGGTAGATCTGTCTATGTCTCACTCATGCATGACCATTTGCACATTCACACCTCTCTATGTCTGTATCACACGCGCACCGTATCCACATTGCCCTTCCGCCACAACACACATATGGACACATAAACATGTTCTCTCTCAGTCTCACACACACAAAATCAGTATTAAAAAAACTAGGGCGCACCTAAAACGTCCAAATCCAAATAAACACGAACTGGAGCTAAATTCAAATATATGGAAATATTGTAGCGTCAAGAACTTTCCCAGGAAAAAAAAGTTGGGTAATATTCGAGGATTGTTTTCACACACACAAAAAGGTTCGGTGGATGTCCTTCGAGCGCGACATGATGACGCATCATTCGATCGACCTCGCGGCCGCGGTTCACGTGCTTGCACAGGATTCCGTATCGTGGCTGTGGTACTAACTAATAAAAGCGCTGCCTAAGTCTAATGTTTACGTGTACTAGTACGGTTTTCTTTTAAGTTTGACCAACCTTATATGAAACTAAAGTAAGCTCCCACACGCGCAGTCATCAATATGCCGCCGCCGCCGTTGTGCATGCCGGCGCCCGCCTGCTCCGGCCAACAATTTCTCGCCCATCACCGTCGTGTCGCCGCCATCCCTGTGCCATGAAGCCGAAGGCTCGCCCGCTCACGTCATCTGCAGTCCCTCCTCGCGATGCCGCCGCGCTGCCAAGCACGCGAGCAGCTGGTGGAGCCGCGTCTATGCACGCAGCATACGAAGAGGAGGACGAGCGCGTGCTCCAGCATGCCAGCAAGGAGGAACTAGCGTGTCATTGTTGTCTCCGCCCGCATGGAGGAGGCGCGCATGGTGGCTGTCACGACGGAAGCCGATCGCGCACGCGTCGAGCCCGCAAACCGGGCGCGGACGTGGAATCTACCTTCGAGACCTTGAATGCCACGTGGATCGTGTAATCTGAAGGAGCAATTTGGGTCAGTCGACTCATGTGAGCTGTTTGATGCAACATGGATGGCTAGAAGGGCTTCTTCCACCTCTTCTGCCGCCTTCTTCCTTCGCTCCGTCGAACTTCTTTCACAAATTGACTGACCCAAATTATACTACTAGTACGGACGTATTAAGTACGGTAGGAACACGAAGATATGAGCAGTAGTACCAACTGCAAGAAGAACAGTAGTAAGACATAGTACTAGTACTACTGTACGTACTAAAGAGTTCGAATAACGAGAAAGAACATACTAAACATAGTTTTGCTGGGTCCTCAGCACAACACACCCTTGAAAATAAACTAAGCAACTAGTCCGCTTGACACTGTAGTAGAACCAGCATGAGCGATGGCACCGCCACCTACTCGGAGTCCGAGTCCACGTCCTCGACTTCGTCCTCGTCCCTCTTCCTCCTCCTCGTCGCCGACACTTCTTTGCTTGAACCAGGACCTTTGGGCTCGCTTCTTCATCCAACCCTTGTAGATATTTAAACAAAGGTAGGCATCCATTGCTGCGTCTGAGGATGTGATCTTCATCTAATGTCTTCGACTCCATGCATGATGAAACTTCGTGATGAGGTTTCTTGATTTAAGCGTCTGAAGGATCAATCATGGTTGCTGCCGAGGTCAGCATTGAAGGTTGAGAGGAGGACACCGGGCTTGCCTTCTCGGAGATCAAAGGGCTGGACTACAGCGATACCTATCCGACGCGAGGACATCCTCACGTTCTTAAAGCCTCTGATAGCAATTTCACTCTTTTGTCCTTGAGGAAGTTCTTAAAATCCTGGCACTCAATGTCGGCATGGCATATGTGGTAGACCAAGCAAACGTCATATACGCAAACCTGGATCACGGCGGGCTTCTTCCTCTCTTCATCCTTTAGATCCTTCTCTCGTCCCAGGACTGTGGTGTACTCAACATCTAGCCCAGCGACCCACTCATCCGTTGAACTATTGAACATGCGTAGGAAGCGAGCAAGCCATGCTTTCACCGTCGCGGATCCACGTGTGTAGATGACGATGAACTGATCCCCGGTGATGGCTCTAACCTTGTCGGAGTAATTGGACACGGATACCCCGAAGGCGTCGAGAAAATAATTCAAGACATCGGGGCTGCCCGGCTGCTCCTGCCGGCTCCCAGTAGTGCCGATTGCGCCAACCAACTTGCCGGCCATTGCAGCCCGACGACATCGACGAGACGGCTGCACGAGCATTGTTCACGTGTCACCTCAGCCATCATGTATAGTGTCACTTGTCCCCTGGCATTATTTATGAAGTGACCCAGGGTACAAGGATGACACCCACCATGCCTTGCCCATGCTACTACCTAGCTTACTCTCTAAGCTAGCCCACACTATATAAGGAGCATCCATCCATCCATCCACACACACGTATGAGGAGCCACTCATTCGGCCACTAGAGCATGCTTGCTCATCCCGGCCACAGATACATACATGAGGCTAGTAGCATATAGCACTCATCTGAATACAGCTCCGGGAGCACTCTGTACTAGATATATCAGACACACTCAGACATGCAGCAGTAGGAGTATTATCTCTCCATGAGCTCGAGCTGGGTAAACCACCGCGTGCTACTCGCATACCGCTCCCGGTCCTATCAACAGATCTTACCCTCACACTAAGCCCTTGTGGCATCATCAAACTTCATAAGCCCCCGTGAGAATACCATGACAGTTGGCGCCCGCCGTGGTGTGGTACTACTACTATGCTACCACGCTGCTGCTGGTTTCGCAGTCTGGGCGGGACAACTTTCCTCATCACCGCAGCGTCGCCGTCATCTCTCCGGTAGTGCTCGGGGGCCCGACGTCAACACGCCCTCAGAGCGGCCGCGTGGGATGGCGCGCACTCGCCGTCATCCTCTTCGTCTTCACCACCGCGGCGTCACGCCGTCCCTCCGATAGCGGTCGGGGGCTCGACATCGACATGCCCCGAAATGGCCGTGAGGGGCGCCGCGTCCTCGCTGTTGGCCTTGCCTTCTTCACCACCTGCTTAGCGTCGGCCGTCTGTCGTGGCAGCGCGGCGCGAACCTCATTCGATCGGCCGTGGCCATCCATGCGCCGCTCACATCTGTTTCCCTCTGCGTTGTGCCTTGCTTTGGCTGAAACGCGTCGTTCCATATACGCAAGCTAGCTAGACGCAAGTCATATAATGGTCAAACCATTGGTCATGCACTACCTATATACCTCCAAGATGCAACACGGATACTGCTCGTACGCTATCCAGACTCTGGCTCGACCCCAGCCCCCGTGCGGCCGCACGTTGCTCCGCCTAAGATCCCCCGGCCGGCTCAGCTTCGTCCGGCCGCGGCTTGGCCGGCTGCTCTGGTTGGCTATCTGGCCAGCTACGCCTCGCCTGCCACCTGACCTGCTGCGCCAACCCGGCGCCCGCGTGAATCCAGCCGGCAGGCCGCGCCTGGCTACGCCTCTCCGTCTTGCATCCAAGAGCAACCCAGCTCCGCTTGCTCCTCTTGCGCGTGCGTCCGGCCCGATGCGTCACCTGCGCGCCGGCCCTGTGCCTTGCCTTGCCCGCGTTAGCCCCGCGCCGCCTCCCCGGACCGGCTCCGCCTGCTCCACCAAGCTGCTTACCAGCGCGCCCGGCTCGTACATACGCTGCATCGTCGGGCTGCCTCCCCGCGCTGGCCTCGCACCACCGGCTCGGTCTGGCTCCGCCTATACCGGCTCCCGCGCCCTGCGCCCTGTGCCCCAACGCCGGCTGCTGTCGTGCGGTCGGCTGTTGCCCTTTGGCCGTCTGCGCCCCCGCCTCGTCTGCGCCACCTCTTGCTCATTTGTCGTCTTCGCAGCATAAGCCAGACCGCCTCTTGCCTCTGGCGCCTGGCGGCAAGCCACTCAGCCCGGCCTCAGCGTGCTCAGCCGGCTCCGTGCTGGCCACCTTCCACTTTTGCCGCGCGGCTCCAGCAGCGCCGCCTAGCTCAGCCACCGCCCGGCCACTCCCCACCAGCTGGCCTGGATCTCCGGCGCCGCCCGCTTTGCCGGGTCGCGCGCCGCCATATGACCCGGCCCAGTCGCCGCTCGTGCCTCGTACCGTGGCTGCCCAGCCGCTCAGAGACTCGGGCGGAAAGAAGAAAGGAGTAGGGGCCGGCTAGGGAGAAAGTCAAAGGGCCGAATGCCCATGGCTAAAAAAAAGAGTGTGCATGTCCGGCTGCCCAGGGCCAGCAGAGAAAAGAAAGTGGCCGACTGGTGGCGTTCGGTTGCTCATATGCAGTCGGACGAAAAAAAAGAAAAAAAAGAGGGAGGATCCGACTACGCAGACTGCTGCCCAGCCGACTGCTTTGGTCGACCGCCCGCGTCGCCGCTCGGCCTGCTGGTTCTTCTACCCGCTTCGCTGCCTCGACGACCGACGAGCTGGTCCGGCTGCGCACAGCAGGCTGAAGAAGAAAAAGAAGACAAAGTAGTTGCGGGGAGATCTGGCCCGGCTTTCGGCCGTGATCGGCCCGAATCTCGAGGCTACACCCGGTCTGGTGTTGACGCCTTCGCGAGGAACAAGACAAAGTAGTCACCGGGAGATCCGGCCCGACAGCTCAGCAGTCGGCCTGAATCTCGGGGGCTACACCCAGCGGTAATGTCTTGGCGCGCCCATAAGATTGCGAACAAGAGAAGAGTTTTGTCCATTGCCCGGCTGACCGGAAGAGATAAAGAAGGAAAAGGGCGTTGCAAGACGCCTCACCGCCTCGCCGGTCGAGCCTGACAGGCCGGGACCCCCCTTCGAGCACCTGGGGGCTCGAAGGCTACACCCAAGCAGTCGGCCAAGCACACTCATGCGGCCGAGCCGCGCCGGCTGTCTTCGACAACCTCTGCCGCGACTACACGAAAATCAATGTGAGCTCCTCACCCGCATATTTTTTCACCGTGAGAGCACGGATAACCTCGAGCGATGCTCGGGGGCTATCTCCGCATTTTATTACAGTTGCATCCTTTGTTCCCTCTGCGCCACCCGAGTTGGCCGAGGGCTGGCAGCTTGGCACGAGACGTTAGTTCCTTGAAGGCTTAGTAGCGTCTTGCGGTACCAAAAACCCCTCTTAGTCACGCATAGAAGCGGCTGTCCGGCTAGCAAGAGTGAACGCTGGAGTCCATCCACGCGAAAAACGTCCGGGAAGAGAAATGCTTCGGGCGACCCGACCGTTTCCTTTATGAGTATCTGCTCGGCTAAACCTGCTCCCAAACTTTGAGTACTATACACTCCACTTCGCAGCCCACTCTCAGCCACGGACCACAGAGCGGCTGTCCGGCAAGCGAGAGGAGAAGCCAAAAAGCGGAGGGAATACGAAAAAGATTGAAGGGGGCTCGGACGAAACCAAGTCGGCACCCTCCGCGTAAAACTTGCAATGCTAAAAGCAATCATTTAATATATCTGCATGGACTAACTTTGTCTTTTGCATGATCATTTCCATGAACACTCGCCAAAAAACCTCCGCCCAACTTTGCCAAGTTGCCCGGAGGCTTGGGGGCTACTATCGGAGTAATTGGACACGAATATCCCGAAGACGTCAAGAAAATAATTCAAGACATCGGGGCTAGCAAAGCCCCTCAGTCTGACTGCCCGGCTGCTCCTGTCGGCTCCCCAGCCGGCTGCCGACTGCGCCAACCAGCCGGCTGCCGACTGCAGCCCGACCTGACATCGACGAGACGGCTGTACCCGAGCATTGTTCACGTGTCACCTCAGCCATCATGTATAGTGTCACTTGTCCCCTGGCATTATTTATGAAGTGACCCAGGGTACAAGGATGACACCCACCATGCCTTGCCCATGCTACTACCTATCTTACTCTCTAAGCTATCCCACACTATATAAGGAGCATCCATCCATCCATCCATACACATGTATGAGCAGCCGCTCATTCGGCCACTAGAGCATGCTTGCTCATCCCGGCCACAGATACATACATGAGGCTAGTAGCATATAGTACTCATCTGAATACAGCTCCGGGAGCACTCTGTACTAGATATATCAGATACACTCAGACATGCAGCAGTAGGAGTATTATCTCTCCAGAGAGCTCCGAAGCTGGGTAAACCACCGCGTGCTACTCGCATACCCGCTCCCGGTCCTATCGGCGATCTTACCCTCACACTAAGCCCTTGTGGCATCTGTCGACTCTAAGCCCCCAGCAGAATACCACGACAAACACAGTACTTTCGTGGCGACCATGGAGATTTGGGGGCCATGGATTTTGGATGAGGGTTAGGAGAAGTTGAACTGTTGTACCCATAAAAGCTGGGAGCGAACTAATGTGAAAGGGACGGGACGGTGGGGCGAACTATTCTAAGGTAGTAGAAGACGGGGACGGGTAGGGCGTGTGAACGGCGTGGGGTTGCTGGCTTGCCCGGTGGATAAATGGCTGCAAGCCCCCAAATAGTTCTTGAGAACTATGCGGGACCCACTAGATGTCATGTCTACTAGACGCATATCGTAGGCCTGATGGTATAGCTTTTTCCTGTGTGCACGCCATGCCGGCGCATGGATGTAACTTCACTTAATTCCGTCAACTGCGCGCCTCCCACGACCTTCGCCTCCCTCGCGCGGTCGGGCCCTTTGAGACTTCGACGGGCTATAAATGAGCAATTTTTTTTGCCTACTCCGCATGCATGATACTCCCTCTGGTCCTTTTTACTCTCGTCAACCGTTTGCAAAGTGTTTGACCAAATTTATACTTTTTTTTAACACCACGTTATATTAATTAACCAGCCACACCGGTACACTCATTCGATACAATATTCACCACACAGGGCGGTACGTTATTTACAAGAATACAATCTAATATATTGTCAAAGCTATACTTAGCGATTAAGTGTGCCACCTTATTGGCCGAATGGCTAATCTTTGACAATTGAAGATTGTTGATCAACTTCGAGATGCTCAACACTTTCATCTTCAAGTCACGCATAGCAGACCTGTCATAGTCCCCGATGCAAGAGACGCTACCACAAAAGCGCAATCAGTCTCTAAAATTACAGGATTATGAAGAGAAATACCTATGTAGAGACCGGCAATGCAAGCCCTAAGCTCCGCTTCCTCCACGCTTTGACGGGTATCAATGAAATCCCACGACCAAATTTATACTAAAAATATCAATATCTACAATACTGATTATAATGAGTATAAGAACTACATTTTATAATGAGTGTAAAAATATTGATTTGACATTGTGAATTTTGATATATTTTTCTATAAGTCTGGTGAAAGTAGAGGTACATTGACTTCAGACAAATCTTAAATGCACAATGCAGACTAGTTCCTCCGTCCAGGTGCATGCCATGTCCTATCTTGTCATCACAACAACGTTAGCTATTAGATTACCACTACCTCCCTTCTAGTTTAAAGGGCTCGATTCAAAATTTTCACCTACTCTTAGCAAGATAGTAGAGGTGGTGGAATAGTTTTTGAAGTCTGCAAAAGTACTCAACTAGTGATGTCGTTCTTCATAAAAAATGTGTTTACCAATGCATGCATGAACACTAGTTACTCTAACCCCCCTCTCTTCTTTAATTCTTTGCCACATCAACATGTTTGCCAGTATTCCTGTGTGCATGATACCAGCTAAGATACCACCATTATGGCCAGCCTTAATCATCATATGCAATAATTTAGTGCACCTTGAAATATGAACATGTGCGGGGAGTGTATGTTTTTAATGACTTGAGACTATACCTAGCCTGGCATGCAAGATGACTTATTATGCACCGTTCCTCATACCTGCAGGAAGCCCGTTCGTCTCCAAATCTTTTCCTCTCCAAGTGGGGAAACAATATGCCTGCCAAACCCTCCTTCTCCATCCGGCGGTCCCACCACTCCACCCCGTGTGAAAAAATCTGCAGGCATGACTCTCCTCCCCCCACGCTCGTCCAATCCGTTGTGACCAGCAATATTTCCACCCCTTTGCTCCCCCGTAATTTACTTCAACAAATATGCCCACGTAGCTGTTACTTAACTGCAGGTGCATTGGGTCACTGACATATGGGCCCAACAGTGTTGGCCCACATGGCGATGGCATAGCTGAACCTGCAATTAAGTCGATGCAACTTCGATCCATATCTTACGTAGGTGTGCCATTGCTCTCTATAAATACTGCGCCTCCCACGACATCGCTATCATCTCCCCCTCATGTTCACGTTCATCGCTATCTCCTCCCCCTCCCTCTCACGTCGACCACCATGGCATCGCCCCTCCCAAGCCCTAGGAGCCCCTCGCTGCACCGCGCGGACGGTCACGCGTGGCTGTTCCGTTCCTTGCCGCCACTAGTCGATGAGGACGCGTCAGTGTTCCGCTCCTTGCCGCTACGCGACGCGTCGCCGTTCCGTTCCTCGCCGCCACTAGTCGAGGAGGACGCGTCGGCGTTCCGCTCCTCGCCGCGACCCGACGCGTCGCTGTTCCGTTCCTCGCTGCCACTAGTCGAGGAGGACACGTCGGTGTTCCGCTCCTCGCCGCGACACGTCGAGGTGGACGCGTCGGTGTTCCCAATCTACGCCCGGCAGCAGCGTCGGAGGGCCAGCGTCGGCTCCCCGCTTCGAGGAGAACGTCGCGCCGCCCATTGAGCCCCCCAGCCTTGAGGAGCTTTGGAAAGAAATGGATGTCGTCTTGTGGGAGGTTTTGCCTCCAGCAGAGCGCGCCAAAATAGAGGCGGAGAAGAAGGCCGAGGAAGAGAAGCGCACCACGGAACAAGCTGCACAGGAGGCCTATGTCGCGTCCGAGAGAGTCGAGCAATTGGCTCTTTGGTAGAAGGCTCGTCACGAGGCCGTGAGGGTGGCGGAGGGCGCAGTGCCGACGCCTGAGTGCAGTCGGGCCCAGCGCCTCATCTACGCTTGGCGGTGCGTGGACGGGTGCACGCTTCAATGAGGCGGAGTACCTATTGGCGCCGGATCACCACACCGGTGAGATCGCGCTCGCCCGTCGGCAAGCCGCCAATCAGCACCTCGCGAGTTGCGAGGCTGAGGAAGAGGCGTTGTGTCGGTACGCTGGGAAACAGCCGCGCACCAGGGCACTCGTGGCGTGCCGCAAGCGCTCCTGCGAGCATCGTGGATTTTAGGAGGAGTGTAATTTTTGTTTCGTAAGGCGATCTCATTAGTTTTTGGACGCAAATGATAAATACCGAACATTCAGGAATTTTTAGCATCCTTAATTAAGTATGTAAAAGGGAAAGTTTGGAAACCTTGTGTATTCATACGCATTTTGCAAGTACGTGCATATAGCACAAACTTTACTATATACTATCGCACTACAAGTCTCTCTCGATATATGCTTGCAGACTGTGATACTCCCTCCGTCCAGGTCAATAAGTCATCTTTGGTTGTGCATCGTGACCAAGGAGGGAAGACTTGTACACCTAGACAGAGGGAGTACTACTGTTACTTATGTACGTGCAAATGCACGTTTTAACATTACGATGCGGTTTTTGTAAAAGTAGAAAAGCAGCACTAGTCAAGCTTGTGAAACAATTCAATGCAAAACAAATGCAAAAATGCTCGTTTGATTGTTTACTTTTAGCTTCCTTCTATGTCGTACTTTGTACGGAGTATCTCACTTGTTGGAAAGGCATGCAAATTTCCAAACCGCTTCCTACACCCTGTATCGATTTTTTTTGCCTAACAAGTTGTGCCGTGCAATTGGAATTCCAACTTGAGTACTACTACTAGTAGGAGTACCAGGGGCCAGTTCTTTTAGGCTTCTAGATTAGTAATCCCATAACTACTACCTCCGTCCTGGTTTATTGGTCCCCATTGTAATCTGTGTCAAATTTTGAACATAAATTTAACTAATGAAATGTTAGTGCTTGTCACATGTAGTACTCCATCCGTCTAGGTGAGTAAGTCATCTTAGGATGTGCAGCGTGACCAAGGAGGAGGAGAAAACAAGAAACGTTAATGTTTATTTGCTAATTAATAGTATTGCATGCAACGAACTAACCACTGCATGTCGTGTTTGATATCTCAAGTCATTAAAGCATGCACACTCTTTATGTCTTATTGGTTGATATGTCAAGAAACAAGAAACGAGGTAGAAGTTAATGCACCGCGCCTAAGTGTTTTGGGATTATTTGGTTTTCGTAAGATGACTTACACACCTAGACAGAGGGAGTAAGATTTTAACAGTTAAATCTTTGGTCAAAATTTAGCACAAATTAAAATGGTGAGGAATAAACCAGGATGGAGTAGTAGTTTAGAAGCCCAAATAAATGAGTGAGGCGCCTTATTGTTACTCTCCACTGTGACTAGTCTTGTGGGGAAAGCTGGGGAAGCCGCCAAAAGAACTGGCCCTAGGAGTAGTAGCTAGGGATCGAGTGTGCGAGATGAACCGGAAAAAGTAAATGCAGAGAGATGAAATGCAAAAAACACGGAGGGATGTGATGGTTGCTTATCCGTTGATTTTACCAGGCCACTTATTACTGGGAGTGGTTGGGTTTTGTGATATGACGGCTCTACTGCCGCGCCACGAGCGGCGTGAGAGGTGAGACTCCCATGCAGCGCCGCCCTCTACACTTGTACCACATCGGTCTTGGTTTATTAGTCCCCCATTGAATTTGACTGAGGATTTAACTGACAAAATGCTAGTGCATGTCAACAAAAACTATGTCGTTGGATTCGTATTTGAACATAGTTTTGAATGATATAATTTTAGGTAACATGCATCAGTATTTATCGTACTATATATAATGTTAGTTCAATTTTTGGTCGTACTAATCTATAGTAGTATGGTTCCCGTGCGTTGCACCGAAGAGTGAAATGCATTGATCGGGGAGTTGTTTATTTTGACAAAGGATGTGGGGGTCATCTCATGTGTAACGGGTATCAATAGGTTTCTTCGGATATTATCTCAGCTCTAGAGCAAACAAACATCCGGGTGAAATAGATAAAAAGGTATCTTTTCCAAACAAAAGCGTTCAACTGTTCAACCTGCATCCAAAACTTGTGAAGAAATAACACTTATTGCGCTTTGCAAGAAATGATCTTTAAGAATTAGTTTTTGAGTATCGATTGTTATACATGTTGGCTACAGATGACATGGAACTTTCTTATAGTCAACAGTTGGCTATACTATTAAGTAATATTAACCATGCCCTTATACACCTAGACGGAGGGATTAAATCAAGATGACTTGCAAGGGGGCAGAGGAGATGTAAGAAATGGTTCATCGTAAGTCTTTCACCAGTACTATAGTAAAAATTCATACATGGAAGATTCATACATGAAAATTCATGGGTGATACTCCAATAGAGCAAGATCCTGCAAGAAGTCTCCACATGCTTAGACAGCGGATTACATTGGGTGAAGACTAATGATCAACATTTAACTTGATAATGCGTAAAAAAAATTAGAAGAACAGGGAGGCTCCTCCCCGGTTCCATTATCAAATGAAACCCAAAGTGTCTTACATCAGCTCACTGAGAGGAGCAGTTCAAAGGAAGGACTGCGGCGAAAGCCACTCAAGTTTAACGACAAGCTTACATAATCAAAAGCGGCAAAGACATGGGCCATAAGCGCCCACACACACACTACATGTTTTCTAAGTGCACTTGATAATGTGTATGTCTAGGTGAACCTCCTTGGAGTCCCCATGCACCGCGTCAGCGGGTAAAGGATGCCATGGGTTTTCCAAGTCCACATTGACGGGATAGTCCCAGCTCTCCAGAGTCCAAGTCCGTCCGATGAGGCCGGTGTCGCCGCCCACGCGATACGGAGGGGTAGTAACACTAACCACGCACCCGTACATCTGCCTCGATGTCGATTGTCGTGTCGGTAGCGGCAGCGCCCACGCACATTACAGAGACGGGGCTGCGGCCTGCGCGGGCCTCGCCGGTGCCCACGATCAAGAAGAAGATGTTGCCTTCCTCCTCCGAGACTAGCAGGCGCCGGTGATCCTCCAGTGACTCCGGCATGGTGAACCAATAGCACGTGTCGTACTTGACGTCCTCCGCCAAGGGCCAGCAGTGACCGCTGCACGCATCCGTGAGGTGATGCACCATGTCCGCCGGCGAGCCACAAAATGGCATCGGGCACTCATAGCAGTGGACGAAGGGCTCCTTGGAGGCGTCGACTAGGCCGTCCATGAAATGGGAGTGGCTGTAGGTGACATTGCGCCAGTTGAATATATGAGCAAGTTACTACGAGATTTAATCTGAATAAGCACAAAATAAATCATGACGGCTATAACAGAGATGAAACTAATCTTGTGGACTAGCATAGTAGTAGGATACAGAGTAGAAACATGAATTCTACCATGATTTCGAACAGGAAGGACAGAAACACATACGGTGCAACGGGAGCAGCACCGTTGGCGTTGAGGTTGTCGCCCATGTCGTTGAGGAAGAGGTTGCCGAGGTCGAGGAAGAAGTCGTCGTTGGTGAAGTCGTGGCTGCTAGCAGTCGCGAGAGTGTGCTCCCCATATTTCAACAGCGCCCGCCGAATGGAGCTCAGGAGGGGTGGCTATAGGGGACGTTGCGGCCGCCGAATGGAGCGCAGGAGTAGCACACGAAGCAGTAGATGGTGTCCTTAGTAGTACTCCCTAGTCTCTATATATCTATATCTACTCTTATAGAAAACCGAGTTGGTGATGATGGTATGCCTGCCATCTTGTAATATAGACCGTCCGAACTATATCTGACGGATAGAAATCCAACTATGACAATTTTACAAAAGATACCCGCACCTCTCTCCACATTTACAGATAAGGCCTTGCCTCGTTCATCCTTATCTCCCACAACCTCGTGCTCCTCCCTATGTCTCTATCTGTACTACTATTCTTTGTTTTTTATAACAAATCGAATAGTGCTGTGCCGTCCGCTGCACGCTCGGCTGAACACGCCTCCTCGTCTCCATCATCACCAACTGAGTCTTTTATAGGATTAGAGCAGAGAAAAAACCGAGTTGGTGATGATGGTGTGCCATGCAATGCACGGGCATCTTGCTATTTTTTTGCATATAAGTCCAAACAGCACCTTGAACCTGGTCTTTGAGCACGGTTCGTAGTCGTTCCACGCTTCCGGGCATTGAAGTTTGTAACTATTTTAGATTGGAATATACTACTCCTCCGCGCTAGTAGTAGAGCAGAGTCCTACTCTACTACTCTACTCTAGCAAGCTAGGGAATAATCTTGTAGTAGGTCTTGTAGGTTGTACCAAGATCTTGTGATCACTCAAGCAAGTTATGCAGCATCGATATGACCCTACGCTGCTGGTATGTGTCTCGTAAGTCAAGCGGCATGTTGTAGTCATCATCACCTGTCCACTTCCCGCAGCACATATACGCTTCTCCATCTTTGTCCGCACATAATCTCGTACAAGCTTCCATCCCCGCTAAGGCGCCTCCCACCCTCGTCCGAAACCCAAGCACTAACAATGGCAGAACCGAGCAATGTCTGCCGAAAGAGTGGCTGGAATTCACTCCCCACAGAGGTAATCAAGCTCATTGTTTCACGTGTGGACAATCTCAGTACCATGCCGCTCGCCGCGTGCTCGTCGGGGTTGTACCGTTTACTCAAAGCCCTCAGGCCGGAGCTTTTTAAGCCAGCTCCGTGCTTGCTGATGTCGCCTGATCTTCAGAAATGGCGTGTTACGCAGCATAACGATCGTAGGGTGGCGAGCATCAACCCCCTTCACAGCGATCCGATCCCCGTCAGCCTCAGCTACATTAAAGGTATGTACTGGGTCGGCATGAACACGTCTTGGATGGTGCTCGTTGGCCAGTCGCGGCAGGCTGGATGCTCGTGGAGGTCTACACCGGCGATTGATCCCCCTTCGCCGATTAACCTTGCCTTTGCTTTGGCACCGCGGCCCAGAATACTCGGAATCTTACAGTAGCCAACATGAAACCAAGTTTGATTTGCTCAAGGTTGTAATCTGCCAAGTGCCCACAAGATCTGCGAATTATAAAGACTTCAGGCTAATTGCGTTGTTCAACCGCGGTCTCTCCTATCTGACAGGTCACTGCGGTAAGTGGATAAATCTTCATGTCCATCGCAGGATCATACATCCTCCATGGTTCTCTAATGCCATTGAACACAAGGGCTTCATTTACGCTATCGACTCCTTCTATGGCTGGACTTATTGCTGGCCTACTCCAGTCATCGCTACAAATGGCTGTTACAGCAGTATGTTACTTTCCTATGATATCATGATGGCTTGCTTATATTACTGTCAACATTTACTGAAAAAATATTCATGCTCATCACATGTTGTTCTTAAGATTGACTAAATCAAGAGTCCTTATTTATTTGACTCCAACTTGATATGATGTTGTAGGCCGCCTGGTGTCCCTACCCTTCCTAATCCCAGAACCTTTCAAAGAAAAGCGGCATGGCAGTTGCAGGTGGTTCCTGGCTCGACCATACAACGGCAAAAGACTGATGATCGTTCGCACATACCGGACGTGTTGGTTCGCGGAATACAATCACAGTCACTGCAAGGTCTTTGAGCAGGATCCCAGCTTCTCTGGGCCTTCGTGAATTTTTTGACGGAGGCTGGTAAGTAACCTTGGTGCACGCTCTCTATTTGTCGGACTGAATTATCCAATTAACCAGAGATAACCAGCGGCGAGAGATCATGATGGTAAGCGCGGTTTCGTTCATCGGGCAAAAGCGTGTGTACACAGTACCATCATGCGTCTCTGCATGCACCATACCCTGCTATGTGCCGCCACGCTCTGCAGCCCAAAGTAGGAGAGAGGGTCGCAAGTATCAGACTTCGACCTGCTGGCTGGAGTTTCCCCTGTCAGGCACCCATCTGGTTCAAGCCGTTAGCCAATCTCCACAGCTTAATAAATAGTACTCCCTCCGTTCCTATATATAGGGTGTATAGTTTTTGGCACGGAAATTAAAGAACGCACATGGAGGAAAAAATTCACAAGTTTTGGGCGAGATTACACGTGACTAATTGGCATGAGAAAATAGGGGAGGTTGCCTAATATAAGGAAATGTAATCAAATCCCTAAAAAAATTATCCAAACGAGTGGTGCAACGCAATACACCTTATATTTCGGGGTTTTTCTCAAAAATCTATACACCCTATATCAAGGAACGGAGGGAGTAATGTCTAACTGCGCCAGTTAGTTAGATGCGTACACTTGGTGTAGTAGGATCTTTATTTAGTTTGATGCATACACTTGTTCTTTTTTGATAGCCCTTTAGTAATGATGGCTGATGTTTGGTTTGGAAGAGAGAGTTGCGTCTTCACTCTTACGGCCTGCTTCTTTATACATTTGCACCCCGACCCCTTATTCTTTGTTGCTGCTGTTTTCAATGTACAATCGATAGTATATTTAAATGCATTGTTCGAATAAATGTGTTGTTAGAACAACAAACACAATGTTTTGGAAGTCGTTGCAGTTCGATCCTTTAGTGCCGCACCGTCGTAGCTCATACTATTTTTAAATGCAGAACACATTTTCCACTTGTTGATAAGATGCAGCCTTGATGAAGGCCCAATAGAGAAGCCCATAATTAACTGGAAGGGAGGCTCTCACATGAATCCGGCCCAGGTACATGCTCATGGTCCCCTAAAGATAAATAAGTAAATAAATAAATAAAGCTAAATGCTCATGCACCAGCTCTTTGGGAAAATAGGGAGCCCAGTATTTCTTTTTGAAGAATACCCAAGCTAGGCCTATTTGTTTTCTCCGAATTACTGGGCTACAAATCTTTCAAGACGAGGAGGGATGCATTCCGTCCTGGCCAGAGAGTATGGTCAATGTCTGTTAAAAGTAATATCAAAAGGGGTTGAAAATTCCAAAAAAATTAGAGCAAATGGGATATTAGTCTTTTTTTGTTTTCGTTCTTCACTGATATCTTATACATATTTCATTGGATTTAACATGAAATAGTACAAATTTATTTTTAAATTATGGCTATTAATTTTTGGATTAAGAATATTTCGTTCCCCAGCAAAAATTTGCGGATTTTCAAAATTTCCCACATATTTAGTTAATTTTTTGACCCTGGTACTGACCAGAAAATGGCCAGCAATTCTAAAAATGGAAAAGCGGGCTGCAATAAATTCCATATGAATTAGAAAATGAGTAAAATTATAAAAATAATAGCAAATGGCTGACTTGTTTACATAAGGCTTTGTCGGTGAACACACGATTCTAGCGGCGTTATTTGTTGGATGTCCATCCAACGGCCAACGTGCTTCTTCAATCTCTGATCTTCCTGCTCCAGCCGCCTAAACTAGCGCCGACGGGACTGTCTGCTGCCTCCTCTTGTGGCCCGCTGTGATGCCGCCCAGGCTTCCCCAGCCCACCCTACACCCTCCGCTGGCCTGGCCGCACGCAATCAACTGCCTCCTTATTACGTGAAAAAAAATGATTCATCCCACTGACATCTGGGGCACACCAGTTAGGAGGTTGACCTATGGGCCTACTATGTTGGCCAGCGTCTGTGAGGCTTGTCAACTTAGTCAACAAAGCGATTCTAGCGGCGATAACCGTTGGATTTGAATCGAACGGTCCTGCTGCTTCTTCAATCGTTGCTCTTCTTGCACCAGCCGCCCAAACAAGCACCGGGGAGACCGCCTGCTCCTGCCTCCAGTGGCCGGTTGTGCTGCCATTGAGTCCTTATAGCCCCTACTACTCCCACAGCTAGCCAGGCCCTGCGGCGAGGGCAGCCTCACACCGCAGCTGAACTAGTGAACCCTCGTACTCCTCTCCGCGTGGGCATCCACTGACGCGTCTTCCCCGGCTCCACGTCGTCCTCTTCCTAGGCCTCGCCGTCGTCCACCGCCTTGGTGCTCTCGGCGCGGCGTGGTCAATGTGGTCAATGACATTCCATCGGAAGAGTCTTTGTCACGTGGAGAGGCTGACAATGGGTCCTGACCACATCCAGTTTTTGTGATTTGCCAAGTAAATCGCTTTGTCGGGCTGTTGGGCTGCAAATCTTTCAAGACGAGGAGAGCTTTCATTGGTGGCGAAAATGGCCCATCAGTAATGAGAAATGGGATGTACATTTTTAAAACACATCAAACCGGCAATTAGTTTCAAATACCTTTTTTTTATTTCAAGATTTTAAATTACATTAATTTTATGTGTGGAGAATTTGTTGGATTTTATATTGATATACATTTATTTTTAAAATCAGTTTGAATGTGAGTCGGTTATTAAAAACAGTTCGGACCGCACCGAAATATGCAAAATTTCATATAATTTTTTAACTGTGGCCACAATATGGGCTGTAATGCTAACAAAAAGAATACGGGCTCCAAAAAAACCTTACGAATTAGCAAATGGGCTGTAAATTATTAGAAATAATGGCAGATGAGCTGTATGCTGTTTTCCACAGATTTGGGGCTTTGCTAAAAAGGTTGTGCCTGGCGGTGATCGTTGGATGGCCATCCAACGGCCGTCGTCTTCTTCAATCTCTGCTCTTCCTGCTCCAGCCCGCTCAAACAAGCGGCCCAGGGCTGCCTGCTCCCTCCTCCCAAGGCCCGGCTCAAAGCTCGGACCCACCAGCTATATCTTCGCACACAAGGAAGTGCCTCCTTATTACGCACAAAAAATGAATACTCCCACATTAGGCTGGGACCCGATATAGTGGCAGACTGACTTGTGGGCCTACTAAGTTGTGACGGGACGGAGGGCTTTGTCAACTTAGTCAATATGCACGATTCTAGTTCCGATGACCGTCTGATGTCCATCCAACGGCCGTAGTGCTTCTTCAACCTCTGGTCTTCTTGCTCCAGCCGCCCAAACCAGAGCCGGTCGTGCCTCGTGCTCCTGCCTCCCGTCGCCGGCTGCGATGCGGCGGAGGCCTCACCGGACCCTATTACTCCCACCACTGGCCAGGCCATCCCTCTACTCACCCACACCCCCTGTTATTCTACAGCGACGGCAGCCTCACACCACAGTAACCAGCGAACCCTCGTACTCCTCTACGCATGGGCATCCACTGCCGCGTCTTTCCCGGCTCCGCGTCGTTCCCTTCCTAGGATTCACCGTCGTCCACCGCCCTGGTGCTCTCAGCGCGGCGTGGTCAACGTGGTCAAGGAACGGCTTCCATTGGACGTGGACTGTACGTGGAGAGGGTGACAAGTGGGTCCAAAGGCAGCGACAAGGAAGTGCCTCCTTATTCTGCGCAAAATAATTATTCCTCCACACAGCAGTGGGGACCCACGGACGGGCCACCATATTTCATGAAAAAGCGTTTCCCCCTGACTGCTGGGACCCACTAGCTACACCTTCGCACGCAAGGAAGTGCGTCTGGGCAAAAAAAAAAACGATTCGCCCCCCTGAATGCTAGGACCCACCAGCTACATCTTCGCACGCAAGGAAGTGCGTCCGAGCAAAAAAACAAAACGATTCGCCCCCCTGACTACTGGGACCCACCAGCTACATCTTCGCACGCAAGGAAGTGCGTCCGGGAAAAAACAAAAACGATTTGCCCTTGTGACTGCTGGGACCCACCAACTACATCTTCACACGCAAAGGAAGTGCGTCCGGGCAAAAAAACCATTCGCCCCTCTTACTGCTGGGACCCACCAGCTACATTTTCGCACGCAAGGAAGTGCCTGACAATCGGGACCCACCTGGTCAAAGCGTACGTAGCGTTGTCATTCTAGTCGCGAACTTGTACGTACATACAGGTCGTTGTAGAGGCGCTTACGTGTTGTAGTAGAGGCGCGCACGTAGCATGTACACGTACGTACAGCGACGAGGCTGCAAGAAAGAAAATCTGACGCCGCGTCACGTACATACGCAGGTCTCGAGCGCCCTACTCGGCGCATACGTGCGGCTAGGGCTAGTGTACATGGCTGGGTCGGAACGGAGGAACAGCGTCGTCGTCGTGTTCATGGGGAGGCAGCGGAATGCGTCGTGTTCATGGGAGAACAGCGGAATGCGTCATGTTCATCGGGAGCAGCAGGCAGCGTGGGAGCCAACCCGGCTGGTCGGAACGGAATGCGTGGTCGTGTTCGCCGGGAGGGCTTGGGCGGAATAGGCGATGGAAAGCGAGGCTGGCGTACCACTAGCGGAGGAAGCGGACCTGCTACGTTCGGAGCAGGGTCCTGATGATCGGGAGGGGCACAGCGTGCCGCCAGCGGAGAAAGCGGACCTCCTACGGTCGAAGCAGGGTCCTGTTGATCGGGAGGGTGTGGCGTGCCGCCAAAGCGGAGAAAGCAGACCTCCTACGGTCGAAGCAGGGGTCCTGTTGATCGGGAGGGGTGTGGCGTACCGCAAAAGCAGGCAAGCGGACTTGTGTTGGAGCACTATGGTTGAAGCAGGGTCCTGTTGATCGGGTGGGGTGTGGCGTGCCAAAAGCAGGACTCCACGAGATATTGTTCATCTCCACCGTCGACCTCCTCCAGCCTCCACGGGCTACCGTCGACCTCCTCCAGCCTCCACGGGCTCCTGTTCATCCAGCCTCCACCGTGCACTACTCCACCGGCTACTGTTCAACCACCCCTCCACTGTCTACTATTCATCCAGCCCTCCACACCATGGGGTCCTGTTCAACCACCCCTCCACGGGCACCCCTCCACCATATACTGTTCATCCAGCCCTCCACAACACGGGGTCCTGTTCATCCAGAGGCAACGCCACCGCTCACTGTTCATCCAAACCCCCCCCCCCCCACAACGCTCACTGTTCATCCCAGAGGCAGCATCGATCGGCTTCAGTTAGCAGCAGTAGCGAAGGAATCGCTCGGTCGGGTTCAGTTAACAGCCATCGATCGATTGCTCGGGTTCAGTAACGCGTAGCCTACAGTGCAATCGCTCCGGTTCAGTTAGAGCCCAACGCCTCGCTCGGGTTCAATTAGAATAGCGCCTACGCTTTTTGCAGCAGCGTCACGTGTCTGAGAAAGCAGCGCATCGCTTCGACCCCGACCTCCCACCGTGTAATCGGGAACTCGAAATTTTCCTCCCCCTTGCTTCTACCACGGTTTTTTCCGTCATGGACGGCCCAAAGAATGTCATGTAGCTGCATCTCTGGTCCGCCCAGGACGAAAAGCCCATTTTCTGTCATGATTTTTTGTCAATGAAGTAGGAGCCCACCACATCTATGATGATACCGGGTTTTGTCACAATAATCGCCATAGAAGTGTCATATGTATGACAGAAAAAAAATTCGTTCGGCCCAAAATCTCACGGATGTGTCTTTTTTTTGTAGTGGCGCTGGCAAGCTTGCCTATTATGACGCTGCCGCACTCTGCCTGCTCCTCCTCTGCCCCCTGTGGCCTCACGTAAAAGGTCTTGAGCCACAGACCAAAGTGCGGAGGAGTCCGGAGGAAGGCCTCACACGTGAAGATAAATGTCGAGATGAGAAGAACAGAGTATGGGGCCAGATCGTGAAAATCTAGCCCGTAGTAGAACATGAGCCCCTGGACGAAGGGGTTAAGCACGAACCCTAACCCGTGGACGAAGTGGGACACAAATACTACCCTCTTGCCAGATTTTGGGGTGGGAATAACCTGCCCCTTTGCGGAAAGCCGATGAAGGATTTCTCGGGACAGATACCTCGCCGCGCGGAGCTTCGCAATATCCTCCTCCATGACAGAAGAAGCCACCCACCGGCCTGGACCCGGACATGATTGGGGCTGGTGGTGATTAGAACCCGAGGGCTAGAACTCGGGGTGGCTGGGGTTGAGGAAGAAGCCAGCACAAAAAGAAAAAGATGAGACTGGGTCTCTATATAAAGAGCCCGAATACTGAGTGTCTCCTCCTGGGTCTCGAAACTTGCCTATCCCCAAAGAGTTGTACCCAGGGGACAGTTAGGTTACCCATGACTGCATTAATAAAAATCCCGTGAATAAGGGGACACAATCTCTGCTTTGACAAGACGTGCCAGTAAAACCACGTCCCGAGACGTGGGGCGACGGGCTAGCCAATGATTGGAAATAATAACCAGGCAGGTGTGATATGATGTCATAAGTAGTTGTCAGCAGATTGGACTCGTGGAATATTGTGTTCTCCCCAATTACAAACACAGGTCTGGGTATATTTGCTACATCCGAAGACTATTCCGGAGTTCGGAAGGAGGGAACCCGCCTTGCAATGCCGAAGATAAAATCTGCGTGCCGGACTCCTCGTCATTGAAGACAGGTTCAGGGGCTACTGAGGGAGTCCTGGACTAAGGGGTCCTCGGGCGTCTGCCTGTTATCTATGGGCTGGACTAATGGGATGTGAATACATGAAGGATGTGAATACATGAAGACCGAAGACTGTACTCATGTCCGGATTGGACTCTACTTGGCGTGGAAGGCAAGCTTGGCAATCGACTATGAAGATTCCCTCTGATGTAACCGACTCCATGTAACCCTAGATCTCTCCGGTGTCTATATAAACTGGAGAGCATAGTCTGGATAGGAGAGGCTCATTACCATATTCACATAGGCTAGACTTCTAGGGTTTAGCCATTACGATCTCGTGGTAGATCAACTCTTGTAACACTCATATTCATCAAGATCAATCAAGCAGGAAGTAGGATATTACCTACATAGAGAGGGCCCGAACCTGGGTAAACATCGTGTCCCCCGTCTCCTGTTACCATCGATCCTAGACGCACAGTTCGGGACCCCATACTCGAGATCCACCGGTTTTGCCACTGACAGAGAGGTCAAGGCAAGGGGCACCTCGCAAGGTCCCTGTGACGCAAGCCATGACGACCATGACCAGGTGGGCGGTAGGCGGGCGCCAGCGCGCGCAGTGTCCTTGTTTCCTCTTTGGTGCTAAAGAGGCAAGCGTAGGCGAGGAGTCCCGAGGCATCAGGTAAAGGTTTCCATATCGGTGCAACGAGACCAAGACTAGCAGGATGGCATGACGGAGGTCACGGTGGAGCCCAAGATGGCGTCACCACCAGAGCCTTTAACAGGCGAAGACTACTTTTGTGAGGATAGCTTGTACTAGCTGTCCCCCTTCAAACTTGGCCGTTGTGGGATCCCTTCCCGCTCAATATTTGGGAAGAGGACCAGGGCCTCTATAAATAGGACTAGCCACCATAGTAGGAGGCAACTGATCCAGACTTAGATCATCCTCATCCACACAAGCTCTCTGAGCACAAGAACACCTCTCCTCAGGAGGCTGTTCTTCCCCTGTACCTGTTCATCCTCAGCCCGAGAGGCAATCCACCACACCACACTAGAGTAGGGTAGTACACCACAACGGTGGCCCGAACCAGT
Organism: Aegilops bicornis; assembly: GCA_021605145.1. Lineage (NCBI taxonomy): Eukaryota > Viridiplantae > Streptophyta > Magnoliopsida > Poales > Poaceae > Aegilops > Aegilops bicornis. The sequence goes on from CM038672.1 coordinate 544,012,307, forward strand.
ATAAACCTTGTGTCTCTTGTTCTGTGAGTTCGCTGCATTGAGCTTTGAGATCGCGGTGAGGGAGTGAGCTAGGGGGAGGAGAGATCTTCGTGCGCACCCCGGTGTTTGAACCTCAAGGGTTTTGCTGGAACCCGAAATACGACATTTGGCACACCAGGTAGGGGTGCGCTTGAGCCTCTCTTCCGCCAGTTGATCCACCGACACTCCGCAGTTCCGATGTCCGGCAACCCGAGGACCAACGCCGACCACTGGGCAGCTTGGCCAGCCCGGGTGGCGTCGTCCGCCCAAGAAGACCTCAACCCCGCGCTCCAGGTGACACGCCCACCGTCAAACACTGCGGGGCGCGGGCAGCGCGGTCAAGTGTCATCCACCCTTACTCCACGGCAAGCGCGGGCCGCCGCAAGATCCTCAAGCTACGCTGCGGCAACAGCGCCGCACACCCGACGGGAACAAGCGAACATGAGGGCCGCGCTCACGGTGGCGCGGGAGCTGCTGCGATGCCGACTGATGGAGAGCGGCCGAGATGCGTTGCTGGAGCGCGTCACCGAGCTGTTGGACGCCGCAGCTAGGGGTATGCCACCTTTCTGCTCCTCGCATACGCCTCAGGCTGCGGCCGGATCACACAGTGGGCCTCGTCGCGCCCGCGTGCTCCCGGGCGCACCAGGAGGTTTCGTCGGCATCGACGCGACCAGCAACACCGGGCACCCAATCACGCATGTGCCTGCTTCGATGGCGTAGGCGTGAGCATCACCACCGACGGACACGGAAGGATGCCGCCCTACCACCCTCAGAGCGGCATGCCGGGCCGGGCGACGTGGAGCGCGGGGCACTTCAGCGAGGTTTCTAAGGCGACGGCTCCGGAGGCCTATGTGCCCCGCATGATGGACCAAGAGTACACGGCAGAAGATGACCCCGGCTCGTTCCTCGAGCCAGGTTGGGAAGAGGAGACGCTGGAAGTTGAGGCCTTCCAAGAGCCACCCGGGGGCCTCACCGACCACGCCGGCGACAATAGCAATAGGGTACCACTAATCTCTCAGGAGAAGGCTTACGCTAACCATGGGTCGCAAATGAATCAGGTCACAGCGCCGGATGATGGCCCCGGCACGGCAGCCCCCTCCCACTAGGGGAGGTGCATTGGGGGCTGCGTGGGAGGAGCAAGGAGCAAGGCCCCTCCCCACGTCGCACGGAGCAAGGCGTCGCCCGGAGGTAGGTCCTCTGACGGGGAGGCGCTGGCGAGCCTTCCCCCCAGCAGAGGGCCCGTGGTCGCCGAGGGCGCCGCTGGCATCCCCTTTGCCCCTTGGCATCATCCTGGTTTCCGGAGACCCCAACGGTGGTCGAGGGTGGCGCAAGGCGGGGCCCTCGTCTGGCGGTATGAAGCAATTGCCCCGGCCTGACTCAGCTCCTCCTTGGCAGCTCTCAAAGCCGAATGGGCATTCTTGGATTCAGCGGCGGCCTTTTTCAGGCCCTCTTGCTCCGCTCGGCGTTCTTTTTCAAGAACCTCGTAGCGGTCGGTAGTATCCTTCAATTTTCTGGCCATTTCGGCCATTTCCTCTTTGGTTCGGCAGTGAGCAGCCCGTTCGGCTTCTAGCTCTTCGGCCGCCCTTAAAGAGGTCGCATTACTATCTCTGGCTTGCTCTTTCGCTCGGGCGAGTTCCGCCTGTCGGGGGTTGGGTGCGACATATGCCAAATGATGGCTTATCATGGAGGGGGCGATTAGAACGTCACCGGTGCCTGGAAACGGGATGAGGCGAAGACATGCACGCCGGCGAATCTTACCCAGCTTCAGAGCTCTCCGAGGAGATAACACCCCTACTGCTGCTCTGCGGGGTCTCCGCATGGTCACTATGGCAAAGTGGGTACAAGGTGCTCCTTGAGCTGTTCGGGGGGAGGAAGGAGAAGGGCATGGCTAGCTCTTCTCTCCCTCTATGTATGTGTCTAAAACTACTAGCTTCCAACCCTTTGCATGGGTGCCCCGGGGGGTTTATATAGGCCTACCCCCCGGGGGTACAATGGTAATCCGGCTGGGTGCGGGTCCAAGCCGTCAGTCCCTCAAGTCGCCGTCTTCTCCGCCGACTTCTGGGGCCCGCCGACTAGTGGGCCCTTGACGGCCAACATGGGGCCGACAGCCCTTGTCACTTGGTAGTCTTGCCAGCCCCGATTATCATGTACGCGCTTCTAATGACGCGAGGTTGGTCATGGGGTCATAATGGCAACAGCAGCGGCTTTGGCGGGCGATCACATTGCCATTCCTGTCTCGTTTGGTTAATGGCGCATGGAGCCCATGGCGGGGCGGAAGACTCCCGAGGCCGACTCCAACGGGTCCGTCTTTGAGGCGCTCGTCGTCTTGGTACTCCGCCCGACAATGCGGTCCCGCCGTCTTCGGGTCGTACAGACAGGCCATCGTGGGTACATGTATCTGCCCACGGGGCTGATGTCAGGGCTGGCGTGGCAACAGTGCCGCGCCGGATGGAGATCTCCATCAGTACGGCGCTCTGTGGCCATACCTGCCCTTTATGAGCGGGGCAGGGACGGGCCGCGAGGCAGCTTTATCCCATCCCGCTCGTAGTCTCTCATGCAGGAGGTGGTTGGAGCCGCTGGCCGACTCCCTGTAGCCGGCCTCACTGGAGGTCGCTGGCTTGGAGTCGGCCCGTCCTGAGGCCGTCTCTAGGACTCGGCCTAGATGGGCAGTCGGCGACATTGTTGCCGACTCTCTGAAGGCGGCTCTTCGTCTTGGGGTTTTGAGGGGCGCAGTCTGCCCTGATGTTTTGAAAGGTTCAGGGGCTCGGGTCTTCCTACCCGTGGCCCATTACTCCGACAGTAGTCCCCGGAGCTCTTGGCGCCGAGGCGACATGTCGAGGAGCCTCGACAGCTTCATCCCTTCGGTAGAAGAATCTGGTCTCGGCCCGCCGTCTCCATCTTGAGCCGACTAGCTAGAGTCGGCCTTGCAGGGGGCCGTCTTGCTCTTCAAAGGTTTCGAAGGTCGCAGCGGGATCCGGGCGGCGTGCCTGATAAGCTTCCGGCAGCCGCAGACGTTGCGGGCCCGCCACGCTGACGCCACGCTGGCGAGCGATCTGCCACAGCGTGTGACAAGACAGGCCCGTCGGTGAGGCCCGCCACTACCACGCCCGGCGCCTGGCCAGATCCGCTGCGGTCGTGCGGGCGGTTGGGCTCCCACGCCGTTCTTGCGCACGCGATAACGTCGTGGGTTAAATCGTAAGTCGTGGGGCGTGGCGCGATTAATCCCACGCCCGTCCCCTCGGCCGCAGCCTAAGCGCCTATAAGTAGGCGGGGAGGGAGGCGGTGGCCGACGCGCACTCTCTCTTCCCCGCTCACTGCCTCGTCTTCTTCCTCGCTCCGCTGCACCGAACCTCGTTTCCTTCCTCGCTCCGCTGCGCCGAGCCTCGTTTTCTTCCTCGCTTCGCTACGCCGAACCTCGCCACGCCGCGGAGATGAGCTCCTCATCCGCCGCCGCGCCCCCCACCGCGCCCTCCGGCGTGTGGGACGGCTCCATCATCGGCAGCGACATCGCCAATTCGCCGTCAAACGCGCGCATCCGGCAGCCACCTAGTGCGGACCAGCGCCGCGCCGAGGAGAAATCACGCCCGGCGCCGGAGTAGGGCGGCGGGTCATTTTCGATCGCACCTCATGCGCGGGCTAGGGCTGCGGCGGCGGCTTCTTCAGCAGCGTTCTTGGAGTTCTTGGGCTCCGGCCGCACCACCTCACCCCAACACGGTGGTGCTGCTTGCCGCCTTCGCATCCTTATGCGAAGGTTTTCTCGAGTTCTCCCCACCATCGAGCTGTGGGGAATTCTTCTAAGCGGCTTCGGGACCCACGTCAGCTCGCGTGCGGCTCTGTCGGAGCGTTCATCGCCAAGAGGAGGCGGTGCCCGATAACCCTTTCCTGCCATCTCCCTCATCAAGTCGGTGAAGATGTGGCAGCGTTCATACTTCTCGTCAAGAACGTCGCCCCGGCGATTGGTCAAATGCCGCCTTACATAGGCGGCGGTATGAGCCGACCCACCAGCTGGTCCAATAGAGCCCGGACGCTGACTCCCGCAGGCAACGCCGCCGTCGCGCGGCTCCGCGTGATGATACAATCGGAGGGCTTGACTAGGGCAGACTTGTTGGCCGCCTTCGTGGCGCGCCGAGTTCTCCCTCTTCAAGGCCGACCTCATCTGATCTGTCAGATGAGCGGCCGCCGGGACCCCAGCCGGCTGTGCTCCAAGGACATGCCCCACGCGGAGGTGGTGGACATGGTGAACTTCTTGGCGAACTGCGGCCTCACGGAGGAATGGCAGTTCGGCAAGGAGCCATACTCGCGCGCCAATCCCCCGCCATTGGTAAGTCGTCTCTTGCTTCTCTGTTTGCTTCTTGGTAGGATCCGGCTCTAATTTTCCTTGGTTTTTCCGACTCGAGAATCCCCTCATGCCGCCTTCGGCCGGCGCCCTTGAGGCCGGCTCGTGAACTCGTCCCGACCGGGCGGAGAGCGGCGCCGATGACCCGACTTGGGTGTGGCGGCGATGGAGGCCGGCGAGGAGGAGGAGGGCGACGACTTCAGGCCTTGACCACCTTTGCCGATTGGCCTAAAGATGACGCCTTGAGAAGGAAAGTCGCCCCCGCCGCCAATGAAGCCCGGCCATCTAGGCGCGAGCTCCTCCGCCGCCTTGGGTGGTCGAGGCGGCGCGAAGAAGCGCCGGGTCGGGCCGAGTCTGCCAGGCGGCCGGGCCAAGAAATTCAGGGGAGCGGCCGCCGCGATTCAGCGCGAAGAGGCAGTCGCGAAGGCTAACCGCTTCCGCAAGGAAGTGAAGAAGCCACCGCTGGTCTCCGCGTAAGTATCTTTTATTCTGCCTTTTTCTTCTAGTCCGTCTTGTCCGAGTTTTTTCTTGTCTTTTTTCTCATCAGGGCCCCCCTCACCTTGGAGAGGGTCGCCGCAGCCTCAGTCATGGGGTCGGTGGAGACGTCCGCCAATAGTCGGCGGGTTGACCCTGCGGCCGCCCTCCGGGAGGCAACAGCGGGCCGGAATCTGCGGGAGAAGCGCGACGAGGAGGAGGCCGCCCGTCGGGAGAAGGCGGAGGCTGAGAAGGCGGTCGAAGCCGCCGCCGCAGCCAAAAGGCGAGCCGAGGAGGCCGCGCGCCTTCAGTCGGCGCTGCTCGTCACTCCGCTGAGCTCAGCGCCACCACCACCAGAGTTCACGGGGCAATCGGAGGGAGTCGGTGGTGAGGTCCCCGTCGCAGGGAGGGAAGGCGGTGAGGTCTCTTCACCGGGCGCGGCCGCGCCACCTCCGCCGCCTCCACCGCAGTCCGAGATCGCGCGAGGCAAGCAGCCGGCGGACCCGTCTGTGCCGCCGGCCGACGACGAGGCCGTGGCGCAGCTGCTTCTTCAAGTCGCCTCGCCAGCGCGACGCCGTCTTGAGAAGGCGACCTCGGCGCCGCGCCCCTTGGAGACCGGCGCCGCCAGCTCGGCCATCCCTGACGCTGAGGCGACAAGCGCCGCGCCCGTTGGGTGGGTGCGAGGAGGCGGCACGGGCCCGCTGAACACGGCGCTCCTGGACGTCCAGGCGAAGCTGCGGGCTGAAGGCGACGCCATCCAGAACCTCTCCAAGGCGCACCTGGCATCGCGCTCCGCCGTGCGGGTATGTTTCTTTTTCGAACTTTTTCTTGTTCTTCTTCTGTAAGCGCGCCCAGACTCCACTGGAGTGTAGTCCCTGAGTTTCGGGCCGGCGGCTACTGAGCAGGCGGCCCGGAACTTTATTTGCTTACTTCAAGTTTTTACCTATGTCTGGAATTCTTGTCGCGAGTATCACAACCTCCGCGCTCACTTCAACCGCAACATTGAGGAGCTGAGCAAGCGGGCTCTTGACTTGGCGAGGAGCCGAGGTGAGTTTTCTTCTTCCCGGGCGCTGGCGCACTCAGCAGGCTGTAGTCCTCGAGATTCGGGCGACTGCCGCCGATCGGGCCGGATCTTCTGGCGACCTTCTTAGCTGTGACTTCGTCCTTCTTCTTTTTAATCTTGAGTCCAACGCCGCTCTTTGGGGCAGCTTAGTGCAGCCGAGACCGCTTTGCGCGCCAAAGAGGAGGAGTGCGGCAAGCTCGCTGTAGAGCACGACCTGCTGGCTACACAGCTGGCGGAGCAGAGGGAGCTACTCAAGGCGGCGCAGGCTGAGGCGGAGAAGAAAGAGGCCGCCCTCCTGGCGGGTGAGAGCGAGCGCTCACTTTGGACCGGCGAGGAAGCGCAGCTGACCTCCGGCTTCCACGAAATCGAAGATATCGTCGATGGTAAGTTTTCTTTACTTTTCTTTTGGGTTGCCGACTATGGGTTAAGCCGGCTCCTATTTTTCTGACTTGCTTCTTCTTCTTCTTGGCAGACTTCTTCCCCGGTCACACGTAGGCGGCCAGTAAGGCCATCGAGGCCGAGCGCGAGGCGCGGAGGGCGGGTGGTGTTGAGATCGCATCCAACGCCCCCTGGACCCTTGACGAGCAGCTCCTGAGCATTGAGGCTCGTCTGCGGCCGGCACATCGGATGCTGCGTCGTCTTCAGCATGTCGGTGCCCAGGCGATCGCTGCTCTGTGGCCGGACATGCCGGTTCTGCGCACTCCCAGCCGGACCGCCGACTGGCTGGAGGTCGCGGCCGGCCGTCTTGAGGCTTGGAAGGGCTCCGCGGCTCGGGCTGGAGCCCGCCGAGCCCTAGAGTTCATCAATGCGTGGTATCCAAGGCTGGATCTGGACCGGCTAGCCGCGTTCCGGTCAGAAGCCCGGGCGAAGCTGCTGTCAGCGGAGGACGCCCTCGTCCAGCGTGCGGCGGCGATCACCGACTACACAGACACCAGCGTCTTCGTCCCTGAGCGGGATGAAGACGGTGGGGAGGCACCGCCGGAGTGGTTCGGGATGAACCCGGACTACGGCGAGGACTCGGCGGAGGTGATCGACTCCAGCGCCGAGGATGAAGACGAGGCGGAGGACGGAGACGACATGGAGGCGCCAGAAGACGGAGCGGGCGACCAGCCTTAGCTCGACCGCGCATCCAGCAACGAGCCGCGCCCATCTGGGACGGCTGCCGCCGGAGACGATCAAGCCGAGACCGCCCAGTCGGCCGCCCCAGCGTCTGACGCCGCCGCCGCCTCCGGCCTTCCGACCCCATCCGCTGCTTCTTAGGCCGCTGCCTTGCCTTCATTTTATCTGTTTGCTAGTCTTTTAAAAGAACTTGTTAATTGGCGCAATTCCACCCGCGGGGTGTATTCTGAACCTCTGTTCGAAGATCCGGCCAAGGGCCTAAGCTTGTGTAAATATAATTCTAATTTTATCTTCCTTGCTTATTGCTCTTGTGGCTTTTTCCTTTGCCGCCTTCCCTTAGATGCCGCCTTGCCCATCGGGCAACCGCTCTATGACTGTCGTCTAGGTCGGTGCTTGGCTACTCTGAAGGCAAGTACTTGGCCATTTTTAGAGTCGTTTAAGCAAGTTGGGTGAAAGCGGCAAGCGGCTTCTTAGGAGTCGGTTTTTCTGAAAGCTGGAAGCCGATTTAAACTATGTTTATGCTTTGGGTCCTTAGCCATTTTTTTCCTGTGGGCGCCCGTTCTACCTTACTCCTGCCCACCAAAGCGATTCGCTCTGCAAGCTGCGGCTTCGACAGAGACGGTTTAGGCACCGTGACGCTACTTGTCGACTTGAGGAAGCATTTCATAGCCAAAGGCGGCGAGTCCCCGGGCCGACTAGTCGAGCCCGGTGCCAAACAACATAATCAAAGGGTAACATACTCAAAGGCATAATTCTTATCATACAGATAACAAAAGAGGGCAGTCCCCGAGCTCGTCTCGGGGGGCCCGGAGTCTTGGTACTTCAAACACAAAGGGTAGCATGGTACATACTGCATCAACTGTAAAATCTTCGGAGGAGATTCGCATTCCATGGCCGCTCCGTCTCTTTGCCGGAGTCGTCCCTCTTGCGTGCTCGGGGCTTCTGAGCGTCGATCAGGTAGTAGGAGTCGTTGCCCGGCACTTTGCTGATGATGAATGGGCCTTCCCAAGGTGCCGACAGCTTGTGATGGCCGGCTGTTCGCTAGATCAGCCGGAGCACAAGGTCGCCCTCTAGGAATGATCTTGGCTTGACCTTCTTGTTGTAGTAGCGGCACAGGCTCTGCTGGTAGATGCTGGATCGGCTGAGTGCCAACAGCCGGCCCTCTTCCAGCAGATCAACGCCGTCTTGACGTGCTTCTTCTGCTTCCTCTTTGGTGTACATGGTGACTCGCGAAGTCGAACTCTATATCTGTTGGGATGACGGCTTCGCACCGTGAAGCGAGGAAGAAGGGTGTGAAGCCGATTGACTTGTTTGGAGTCGTGACGCAGACTCGGAGGACGGTTAGCAACTCCTCAAGCCCGGCAGACCGGCCGAGCGCTCGATGGTTCGACCGGTCGAGGCTTGATGCGAACGAGGATGAGACCGTCCGCTTTCGCTCCACCTGGCCGTTTGATTGCGGATGGGCAGCGGACGCTAAGTCGATCGGATGCCTGCGTCAGCGAAGCGGGCGAGGCGCCTTTGGCAAAATTTGTGCCGTTGTCGGTGATGATGTTGTGTGGTACGCCGTACCGAGTCGTGATGTCGGCGATGAAAGTCACTGCAGTAGGACCATTCAACTTCTTGATGGGTTTTGCTTCTATCCACTTGGTGAACTTGTCCACCGCGATAAGTAAGTTAGTTAGGCCACCTCGTGCCGTTTTGAATGGTCCCACCATATCCAGGCCCCAAACAGCAAAGGGCCAGGCGATGGGGATAGTCTTGAGCATTGAAGCCGGCTGAAGCGGCTTGGAGCGGAACACCTGGCACCCCTTGCATTTTTGAACTAATTCCTTGGCCTCTTCTAGGGCAGTTGGCCAGAAGAAACCGTGTCGGAAGGCTTTGGCGATGAGTGCTCTTGAGGCTGCATGATGGCCGCACTTGCCCTGATGGATGTCTTCGAGGATTGCTTGGCCTTGCTTTCGACTCGGCCTTGTATTTGGTAGACACCGTGACGCTACCGACCAGTTCTCTATTGACTATAGTGTAGGCTGCCGCTCGGCGTTGCACTTGCCGAGCCAAGGTTTCATCAGTTGGTAGCTCTCCGCTTACTAAGAACTTCAGGATGGGCTGGGCCCATGAGGGTGCTGCTATTTCTTCGACTGCCAGATCTTGCTACTTGGGACGAGGCGGCTGGGCCGGAGGCGGCGGGTTGGAGTCTGCAGCAGCTTCTTTGGGTTGAAGAAGTCCCCGAACCCGGGCGCGATCCCGGGCAATCTTTGGAGTCTTCGCAATGGTCGCCGCAGTCCCCGGGCCGGGTTCTGAAGTCTTCGCAAGGGTCATCGCAGTCCCCGGGCCGGGTTCTGAAGTCCCCGGGCCAGCTTCGACTGCCGCGTTCTTGGGGGTGTCTGCAAGGATTCTTGTGCCGTCTGCTGAGGCTTTGGAGTCGGATCCGACTTCTTCAGGGGGAGCCAGCACAAAGATGGAGTCTGACTCTGGTGACGGCTTGACAAATGGCTTAAGGAGGCGCTGAATTGCGACGCCGGATGGTATTGCCTGGCGGGTAGAGCCGATCCTTGCCAGGGCATCTACTTGGTCGTTGTCGTTTCTTGGCATGTGGAGGAATTCGCATCCCTCAAAATATCCACTCAAATTGTACCGAAGCGGTAGCTTGCCATATTTGCATCTTTGGCGTCGATCGCCGGATTACTGTTGGACCACCAAGTCGGAGTCGCCATAGCACAGGATCCGGCGAATGCCAAGCTCTTTGGCAAGCCGGAGCCCGTGAATGAGCGCCTCGTATTCGGCGACGTTGTTGGAGGCGGCGAAATGGATCTGCAGCACGTACTTGAGCTTGTCGCCCTTGGGGGAAGTGAGGACCACGCTGGCTCCCAAGCCGGTGCGCATCTTGGAGCCATCAAAGTGCATCCGCCACTGGGTGGAGTCGGTATTTGGCGGCAGGTCTTGGGTCTCGGCCCGGTCGGCGAAATCGGCCGGTGCTTGTGACTTGATGGTGGTGCGGGGCTGGTAATAGATGGTGTAGGGGCCAACTCTATGGCCCATTTGGCCACTCGGCTGAAGCATCTCGGCTTCGATGATCTCTTCTAGTGGGGCCGTGCAAACCACGGTGATTGGATGCTCTTGAAAGTAAGGCTTCAACTTCTTGGCGGCAAAGTGCACGCCGTAACACATCTTACGGTAGTGGGGGTAGTTACGCTTGGAGGTCGACGATTACCTCGCTCGAATGTCTACACTGGTCTCTGGAGAGGTAGCGCCTTGCCTTCCTCCTTGCGTTCAACTTCGATGGTGTCTTGACTACCCTGGTGGTGGCGGCAATATCTGAGAGCATGGGCTCCTTTGGAGTCGGAGCCGCCAAAGACTAGGGAGTAGTCAGCATTCTCTTCAAGCGGAGAAAAGCTTCATCCGCCTTGGAGTTCCATTGAAGAAGGTGGTCTTCTTCATAAGCTGGTACAGAGGAAGAGCTTTCTTGCCCAACCGGTGATGAATCGGTGATAGGCGTAAGCAGCCGGTGAACTTACGCACATCAAGCGTTCGGCGGGGTACTTCCATCCTTTCGATCGCCTTGATCTTCACGGGGTTGCACTCTATGCCGCGTTCAGATACCAGGAAGCCAAGGAGCTGGCCAGCTGGTACTCCGAAGACGCACTTCTCTAGGTAGAGCTTGATCTGGAATTGGTGCAGGTTTTCAAAGGTCCCCTTGAGGTCTTCCAACAGCATTCCTCGCTTCTACGTCTTCACCACCACGTCGTCCACGTAAACATGGGCGTTTCTGCCAAGCTGCTTGAGGAGGCACTTCGGCATGCAACGCTGAAAGGTGGCGCCGGCGTTCCTCAAGCCGAACGTCATGGTCAGGTAGCGTATAGGCTCCAAACGGCGTGATGAAGGCGGTCTTCAATCTGTCGGCGGGTTCAGCTTGATCTGGTGATATCCTGAATATGCATCTAAGAAGCTCAACAGCTCGCATCCGGTACGGAGTCTATCACTGATCAATTCTTGGCAAAGCGAACGGGTCCTTGGGGTAGGCTTTGTTGAGGCTTGTGTAGTCAATACACATCTGCCACTGCTTGTTCTTCTTTAGTACCAAGACCGGGTTCGCTAACCACTCTGGAAAGAACATTTCCATGATGAAGCCGGCTGCGAGGAGCCGGGCTATCTCTCATACAACAACTCTTCTTTTATCTTCTGATAGGTGGCGCGAGGGCTGCCTGACGGGCTTCACATCAGATCGGACATGTAACTTGTGCTCGGCGAAATCCGTCGGTACACCTGGCATGTCTTTGGGGGACCATGCGAAGATGTCCCGATTCTCACGGAGGAAATCGACAGGCTTCGCCTTCCTATTTCTTTGTCGAGGTTCGCACCCTCTGACAGTATCTCCGGGTGCTCCGTGTCCAAGGGTGTCTTCTTGGTCTCTTTGGCCGGCTTGAACGAGCCCTCAGCTTCTGACTCCTTGAGGTCGGGCGATATTTCTGGCTGCTTGCCGGCCATTGCCACAACCCGATCCAGGAGTCGCTTCTCAGCTGCGATCACCAGGGACTCGGCCAGCCGGCTGCTTTCAGCTGCACAGGCGGACGACTTTCTGTAGTCGCCGGCTACGGTCAGAATCCCCTTGGAACTCGGCATCTTCATCTTGAGGTAGGCATAGTGGGGGACCACCATGAACTTGGCCAAAGCAGGTCGGCCAAGTAGGGCATTGTAGGGGCTTTCGAGGTCCACCACTTCGAACCAGACTGGCTCTCGGCGTAAGTGATCCTTGTCCCCAAAGAGGACGTCTATCAGAATCTTGCCAATCGGCGAGTAGGAAAGGCCGGGTACAATTCCGTGGAACACAGTCCGACTATGCTGAAGCTGTCTTTGCTTGATTCCTAGCTTCTCCATCGTATCCTTGTACAGGATGTTGATGTTGCTGCCTCCGTCTATCAACACTCGCGAGAAGCGAGTGGCCCGCCAATCCGCGGCAAGGGTGGCTCCCAAGACCAGGGCGTAGGAGCCTGGATTCGGCATCACCTCCGGGTGATCAGCCCGGCTCCAACTGATGGGCTTCTCAGACCCGGTGCATGAATTACGGAGTATCCGATGCTCTGCATTCACTTCTTCTTTATTGCTGCCGCTTTCTTTGCAGCGATCGTCGGCAACACTCGTAAACACTCCATAGGCACCATGCTCTTATCGGTAGTCGTCTTGTCTTTGCGCCGGTAGCGACAATGCCATCTTTGAAGCGGTGGTGGAGGCGGCGGCCCAATGAGGAGGGGCAAGGTCGTCTCCCTTGGCGATCCTGGTGAGCCAGTGGCACTTCCGGGTGGTGTGATTTGACGGCTTCGCACCGCTGTGGAACTTGCAGGATCCGTCCAGAGTCTGCTCGTAAGAGCAGGCCGGCAACCAATTGGACTTGCCGCCTTTATGCCGCTTGGCAGGAGGCTGCCCCTCTGGCTGCTGGTCTTCGACTGTCGCCACCTGCCGGCCGTTGGAAGCCGGCTGCGGGGCCTTGCGCTTGTGATCATTCTGCTGCTGTCGCTGACTGGCGTCGCCAGCCGGAGTTCTGGGAGCATGAGGAGCTACTTTGCCAGTCACACTGACTTCGATCTCCGACTTCATGGAGGAGTCGGCTGTGGCGTACTTGTCTGCTATGACCAGCAGCTCGTCGAGGGTCTCCGTGTAACACCCCGGAAGTAACTTTCCTTATTTGTAACTCCAACTCTTGCCATTTTCGGCATTGTGATATGATATTCCCTCCGTGGTTGGGTTTTCTTCATTTTGCATTTTGTCCGTGTCATGCATTTTATCATGTCATCATGTGCATCGCATTTGCATACGTGTTCGTCTCATGATTCCGAGCTTTTTTTCCCGTTGTCCGTTTTGCAATCCCAAGCACTCCCTATCTCCCCGGCGGTCCCGTTGACGTTTTTCCCTGTGCGGGTATTAAACCTTCTCGAAATGGACCGAGGTTTGTCTAGTGGCCTGGGTATACCACCCGTAGACCACCGGTCAAGTTTCGGGTCATTTGGAGCTCGTTTGGTACTCCAACGGTTAACCGCACTCTCGCAAAGGCTTCTTTTAAGTTGCAGTCCAACACCCCTTAAAAACAGCCCAATAACCCATCTAAGTCACTCCCATGCTCTCCGCCGTTCGATCACGACCGTGTGGGCGAAAACTACACCTCATTTGGACTCTCCTAGCTCCCTCTATGCCTATTTAAGCAAACCCCCCTCCAAATCCGGATCATCCCTTCCCCGAAACCCTAAAATCCGTCCCCGCGCCCGCCGGACGTGTCCGCCGCCGCCCGGACGAAAAAATCGCCGCCACGTCCGCGCCAATCAGGAGCCGCCACACTGTCGCGCTGCCGCCCAGCGCCCGGCCAGCGGGCGAAGCCCGCCGGCGCCACTTGTTCAAGCGCCGCCAGCGCCCGCCGGTGCAGCGCCCGCCGCCCAGCGCCCGCTCCGCCGCGCCTCCCTTACCGGCCTCAGCGCCGCCGCCACCATGATCCCGGCGACCTCGCCCGCCAGCGCCGCCCGCTCCGCCACTCCTCGCCTCGATCGCCGCCTCCCGCCGCTGCCACAACGCCCCGGTCGGCCGAGCTCCGGCCCCGCGCACCCGCCGGCGACCTCCCTCCTCCTCACCGGCCCGCGTCCGCCCGCCGTCGCCGAGATCCGATCCGGCCCGATCCGGCCTCGGGAAGCGCGCCCGTTGACTTCTCCCCCTCACTCTCTTCTAAGTCCTTAATCGCATGATATTTTGTTCCATTTTCAAAGTGGTATATCCTTGCATCTGTAGTTCCATTTTGCGCGTATAATATGTCAAAATGTTCGCCTCGAAGAGTAGATCATTTCATCTCATTGCATCATTTTCTTTTGAGCTCATCTTGATGCCCGAAATGCTGTTGGAAGGGTGCTATGTGATGTTAGTTTCTGTTTCTTAACAGAACTTGCACTTTTGTTATTTTTGCCATGATTGATGTGTGCACCCTATGAATTTGAGTCCTACATGTGTTTTGTAATATGCCATGCCATCTTTCCAGGGGTGTATGCCATGTAATTGTTTGATCTATGTGGTGACTAGCACAAGCATGCAAAGTAGGTGTCCTGATGTTGCTGTTTTCAGCCCTGTTTAGCTGATATTTTGATGCCATGTTAACTTGATGCTACCGAGAGATCCATGCATACTTTGAGATACTTCAGTAAGGATGTTTTGTTAAACATGTCTTGCTCTACCCATCCATGTCCTTGTTTGCAATTATGGAGTACCATAGCTTGAGTCAATCGAGCTCTTCTTTTGCTATAAAATGTTTCCTGGCAGATTGTTTACATGTTATTCAATTTTGCCAAGGTTGTTATGGTTGATCCATTTATGCTATGTTATTTTTCTTGCCATGTATGTCTTCTATTCCATGTATTGTTGATGTATGTATGCTTAGTTTATCATTTAAGGCTCTGTAGTGAGTGCATCGAGCTCTTAAACATGCCTACTTGTTATCAGTTTTTGACATGCCATGTTGCTGAATCTGTTAACAAAACTTTCAATATTGACATGGGTGTTACTATATTTCCTGATCCTTTTTGGCTTACGGTCAGTAAGGTACTTTTGTTCTATGCTTTGAGTAGATTCATGCCATGCCATGTTTTGCTATTTTAAGTTCCTGTAGCATGTAGTTTTCTTGTTCTGAACATTGCAACCTGATGCTGTTTTTGCCATGTCCAGCCTGATATTTTGTGCACTTTTGCCATGCTTGTTTGAACCTGTTATGATGTGATTTAGCCGAAGATCATTGCTCCTCTTTTGTCAAGCATCTTGTGTAGATCATTTCCATATACTTTGTTGATACGTTCGGGTGCAGTAGCTTAACTTCTTGTTGCTTGCTAAGTGGCATCATGCTGTTAATGGCAGATTTGTGCCATTCCTGTTTTGCTTGTCATTTCCAAACCGTGCATCCGATTCCGGTGATCTCTATATCGATTTCAACCGAAATCATCTCATCTTTCAGTGGCATACTTGGTTTGCCAAGTTGATGCCTGGTTCATCATTTTCCTTCGAGCGCTGCATACGCATTGCATATCACATCTCGCATATCATGTCATGTTTTTGCATCATGTTGCTTGTGCATTACAACCGTGATTTATTGTGGTTCCTTTGTTTGTGTTGTTGCTTTGGGTAGAGCCGGGAGGCGAGTACGTGAACGAGGAACCCGTTGAGAACGCTTACGAGGATCAAGCTTTCGACAACTCGAGAACATTGCGAGCAAGATGACCATACCCTCGAAATCACTTCTATCTTTGCTATGCTAGTTGCTCGCTCTTTTGCTATGCCTATGCTACGATGCCTACCACTTGCTTTATCATGCCACCCATATTGCCATGTCAGCCCCTAACCATCCTTTCCTAGCAAACCGTTGATTGGCTATGTTACCGCTTTGCTCAGCCCTCTTATAGCGTTGGTAGTTGCAGGTGAAGCTGAAGTTTGTTCCTTGTTGGAACATGGAGATGTCGTTCCTGTTTGGAACATGTTTACTTGTTGGGGATATCACAATATATATCTGCTATAATTAATACATCTATATACTTGGTAAAGGGTGGAAGGCTCGGCCTTATGCAGTGTTTTGTTCCACTCTTGCCACCCTAGTTTCCGTCATACCGGTGTTATGTTCCTTGATTTCGCGTTCCTTACGGTTGGGTGAGGTATGGGACCCCCTTGACAGTTCGCGTTGAATAAGACTCGTCCAGCACGGCCCTACTTTGGTTTTACCATTTGCCTCCTAAGCCTTTTCGCCCGGGTTTTCGCGAGCACGAGGGTCATCTTATTTTAAACCCCGGGCCAATGCTCCTCTGAGTGTTGGTCCAAACTAGAGCACCGTCTTGGGACCATTCCTGGGCAACTTGGATTACGTCGGTTCTGTCACGCTTAGCTTATCCGGTGTGCCACGAGCGAGATATGTGCAGCTCCTATCGGGATTTGTCGGCACAATCGGGCGGCTTTGCTGGTCTTGTTTTATTGCTTTGTCGAAATGTCTTGTAGTCCGGATTCCGAGATTGATCGGGTCTTCCGGTAGAAGGAATATCCTTCGTTGACCGTGAGAGCTTATAATGGGCTAAGTTGGGACACCCTGCAGGTAAGTTCTTTAGAAAGCCGTTCCAGCGGTTATGAGGCAGATGTTAAATTGTTAATGTCCGGTTGTAGAAAACCCGATGTTGACCTCTACTAAATTAGACTTCTAACGCGTGTGTAACCGTGATGGTCTCTTCTCGGCGGAGTCCGGGAAGTGAACACGGTGTTGGAGTTATGTCGGCGTAAGTAGTTCAGGATCACTTCTTGATCGCTACTAGCTTCACGACCGTGCCTTGCTCCTCTTCTCGCTCTCTTTTGCGAAGTAGCCACCAGATATGCTAGTCGCTTGCTGCAGCTCCACTTTACTACTCTGTCCTTCCTATAAGCTTATATAGTCTTGATCTCGCGGGTGTGAGATTGCTGAGTCCCCGTGACTCACAGATACTTCAAAACAGTTGCAGGTTCCGGCGATGCGGTCTGCGGGTGACTCAACCCGAACTCAAGTGGGAGTTCGGCGAGGAACGTGGTCGTTACTATGTGTCTTTTCACGATGATCGGTAGTGGTGCCCAGTTGGGACGATCGGGGATCTGTGTAGCATTTGGGGTATCTTCTTTTATTTTGGTTCCGTAGTCGGACCTTGAGTGTACTCTGAATGATGGATGTTTATTTATGTATTGTGTGAAGTGGCGACTGTAAGCCAACTATGTACCTCTTTCCCTTATGTATTACATGGGATGTGTGAAGATTACCTCACTTGCGACAATGCTTTCAATGCGGTTATGCCTCTAAGTCGTGCCTCGACACGTGGGAGATATAGCCGCATCGAGGGCGTTACAAGTTGGTAATCAGAGCCTTCCCCGACTTAGGAGCCCTCTACTTGATTGTTTGCTAAGCGTTGTAGAGTCTAGAATGGAAAAATGTTATGAGTCTAAGTATTATATATATCGGAGAGTAGGATTCTATTTACTCCACAGTCCCTTCGTCGCTCAGTGAGGTATACTGACTAAGTGTTTTTACTCTTCTCTCCTCAAAATTCACTAAAAAAAATGTTAGGATCACGGGGGTATCTTGGAATCGTTCCGATGGTTTTGTGACGAGAACATTGTTCTTGGTGCCTCCTCGACATTTAGGGGTTGTGGCGGTGTCCGGGGAGTTGAGCTCCAGGTGTTGTCGTCACAATTTTATCGTTCTTGATTCTCGAATACCTGAGTTTTGCCGACATCGAAATCTCTTTTGTGCGCTTGTTGGTGAGATAACCCTGATAGCCCGATCTTGAGGCGAGAAAAGTGGAGTATTGCCATAACTTGTATAACGGATGTTTTTGAAGGTCGAGGTACATGATTTCGAGGATTTCTTGGTTATGTGTTGACGGATGGATACATTTGGATCTAGGTATTGTTAGTTTGGGTGATATATTTTGTGTCCCTGTATCCCCAACACCAGATTGCATAACCGAGAAAGTTTCGGGAGTTTATAGGTAGAATTCTAGTAGCTTACGGGATATCTTTCCGACGGATGTATGATTCGAGATTGGGGTCCAACGTCTAGTGGTCCGCCCATTCACGGTCGATTCTGATGGTCGCGAGGCGTCTTAAAGAATCCTTGGCTATGCTGATTCGGGACGTCTTGTTAGTCATTCGTGACGGCCGCTATACGTCGTGCCCGTGTGGGCCCCACCACGAACACTTTGGGCGAAATCTCTATCATGTGTTTGTTCCGGCTCATTCTAGAAGCCAACCTTTTGTTTTCAGTTGTGATACTCGATTTGTTTCTAAGACAGATGTTGTTTCCATATCTTTATCTAAGTGGCTTCTCACCTTAATGGACGTGTGATGATTAACTTTGGAATTCATTCGTTCATTCTTGTTCGAATGTTTATTGTGAAGACTATATGTTGCAATTTCTATCCGTTGATTCTACTTATCAATTTGTCTATCAAAGGACTAACGGATGTCACCCTCTTCAGATGGCTCCGCCAGCGTCTGAATCCGGATCGCAATGATGGGGATCGATCAGAACCCTCCACCTCCACCTCCGCCTCCAGAGGCACAGCAAGCTATCATGGCAGCCACCAATGCCAATGCTTTCGAGATGATTTTGCAGCTCTTGCAAGAACGCATTACTCAGGGCAAGGCAATCAAGGAAATCAAGGTCAAGGCAACAATCAGCCGCATTTTGCTACTCTCGATCGGTTCCTCGCTAATCAGCGAAGTCTTTCGGTTTACGTAGCCGAGGCCACAGACGCTGACGATTGGCTTGTGGACATCTGCAAGCATTTTGATTGTAGCAATGTCGGACACGAGGACTTTGTCAAGTTTGGATCGTTTCAACTCAAGGATCAAGGCTGCCGAGTGGTACCCGGACAATAAAAGATTCGAGGAGGAGGTCGTGTCATTACACAGGATGAGTTCCGCCGTGATTTCAGAGCTCATCACATTCCGAAAAGTGTTGTTGAGAGCAAGCGTGAGGAGTTCCGTAATCTCAAGCAAGGCAACATGTCTGCTCTATCAATACAATATCCAGTTCGAGAAGCTTCGCTTCGTTTTGCTAAGCAAGGCGTGCACGATAAAAGAGTATGATCTATCAATTCAGAGGTGGTCCGAGAGAAGATCTGCAATTAGCTCTTGTGCTTTTTGAGCCGATTAAGTATGATGATTTCTACAACATGGCACTTGAAGCAAGAAGCTGCCCAGCTCAAATGTGAGGCTTCTAAGAAGAGAATCGGGGATGCAGTTCAGTCTTCTTCTTCCTCTCAAGTGGCGGCTAAGCAGCGAAGTTTTACCTTCCTCCTCCTCCGTTCCATCAGCCTTATCGTGAGAAGAACTTCGGTGGCCGTGGATCTTCCCACCCACCCAACCACAGCTATCGAGAACAAGTCTAATTCTCAAGCTCCAAGGTCAAGTGCTCCTTACCACCGTCCGCTCTACGAGGTGACTTGCAACAAATGTCGTGAGAAAGGTCACTATGCGAACAAGTGCTTCAACCAAAGGCGCCTTCCGCCTCCTCCTCCTGTGAAATCTTCCAGCAATGCAGTGGTCAAGCATAATCCCAAGTCTGCCAAGGTGAATATGATGAATGCAGCTCAAGCAGAGGAATCTTCTGATGTGATTATGGGTAATCTTCCAGTTAATGATATTCCTGCAAAAGTTCTATTTGATACTGGTGCATCGCATTGTTTCATGTCTAGATCATTTGTTGCAAAGCATGATTTCATTTCGGAAATGCTTTGGAAAAACCCTTGGGAGTTGTTTCTCCGGCCTCTTCTATGAGGGCTACCACAAGGATTCGGATGTTTCTATCAAGATGGGCGATTATAGATTTTTGGCTAAACCAATTGTCCTTGGTGACTCGGATATTGATCTTATTCTCGGAATGGACTGGCTTTCTCAGCACAAAGCTCAGCTTGATTGTGCTGCCAGGGAAATAAAATTGACTCACTCTTCTAATGATGTGATCATCTATGCCACTCGTGATGAAACCATTCGGTTGTTTTCTATCAATGAGAAGGGCGAACTGAATGCCATCTCTCAGATTCCAGTCGTTTGTGAGTACCAAGATGTCTTTCCAGAAGAGCTTAGGGTATGCCTCCTCATCGGCCCGATTGAGTTCGTTATTGATCTTGAGCACGGCACTGAACCCGTTTGCAAGCGTCCATACAAGCTTGGACCTAATGGGCTGAAGGAATTGAAGAAGCAGCTCGATGAACAAGAGCGTCTGGTTTGATCGGCCGAGTTCATCTCCTTGGGGTTGTGGTGTTCTTTTGTCCGGAAGAAGGATGGCACGGACCGACTGTGCGTCGATAACCATCCATTGAATAAGAAGACAATCAAGAACAAGTATCCACTTCCCAACATCAATGAGCTTTTCGAGCAACTCAAAGGTGCTACAGAGTTCTCCAAGCTTGACCTTCGTATGGGTTATCATCAGATTCGCATTCGTGAACAAGATATTCCCAAGACAGACATTCGTAGAACAAGCTTTGGTTCTTATGAATATCTTGTCATGTCTTTCGGCCTTGTCAATGCTCCTCCAACATTCTCTCGATGATGAATTTCATCTTCAATCCCTACACCAATGAATTCGTCTTGGTCTATCTTGATGATATTTTAGTCTTCTCCTAGAATATGAAGGATCATGCCTATCATTTGCGTTTGGTGCTAGACTAGATATTAGAGTATCAATTCTATGCGAAGTTCTCCAAATGTGAATTTTGGCTCGATGAAGTGCTTTATCTTGGTCATATCATCTCGGCCAAGGGCATCGCTGTTAATCCCGAGAAGGTGTCCGCAATTGTGAATTGGGAACCTCCTCAGAATGTCAAGCAGCTCCACAGCTTTCTTGGTCTTGCAAGCTATTGCCGAAGATTCATTGAGAACTTCTCCAAGATTGCAAAGCCTCTTTCCAACCTCCTCCAGAAGCATGTGAAGTATGTCTGGTCTTCTGAGTGTGACGTTGCTTTCAATACTCTCAAAGAGAAACTCGTCACAGCTCCTGTCTTGACTCCTCTGATGAATCCAAGCCATTTGAGGTTTTCTGTGATGCTTCTCTTCAAGGTCTCGGTCTTTGTGTTAATGCAAGAGAAGAGGGTTGTGGCTTATACCTCTACGCCAGTTGAAGCCCAACAAAAGAACTACCCCACTCACGATCTTGAGTTGGCGGCGATTGTCCATGCATTGATAACGTGGAGACATCTCTTGTTGGGAAGGAAAGTGGACATTTTCACCGATCACAAGAGTCTCAAGTACATTTTCACTCAGCCCAACCTCAACCTCGAGGCGGACTTCGATGGGTCGAAATGATTCAAGAGTACAACCCAAGTATTGAATATACTCCGGGCAAGGCCAATGTCATTGCATATGCTTTGAGCAGGAAGGCTTACTGCAACAGTCTAATCCTCAAGCCCTTTCAGCCGGATCTACGTGAAGCTTTCCAAGCTGAATCTTCAAGTTGTTCCTCAAGGCTTTCTTGCC
This sequence comes from Aegilops bicornis, assembly GCA_021605145.1. Taxonomy (NCBI): domain Eukaryota; kingdom Viridiplantae; phylum Streptophyta; class Magnoliopsida; order Poales; family Poaceae; genus Aegilops; species Aegilops bicornis. The sequence goes on from CM038672.1 coordinate 544,033,321, forward strand.
AACCTCATAGTCTCTCCTACTTTGGAAGATCAGATTCGTGAGGCTCAACTCCTGGATACCATGGTGAAAAAGGTGAAAGCGTGGTATCGACAAGGGCATTTCCAAGTACAAGTGCTTCCACGTTGATGACAAAGATACTCTTTTCTTTGAGGACCGGATTGTGGTTCCTAAGGGTGATCTACTGAAAAGTCATTATGAGCGAGGCTCACAATTCGCTTCTATCCATTCATCACGGAAATGCGAAGATGTACCATGATCTCAAGCAGTCATATTGGTGGACTCGAATGAAGCGAGAAATTGCTCAATTCGTGAATGAATGTGATGTCTGCGAGAAGAGTGAAAGCAGAACACCAAAGACCAGCTGGTCTCCTTCAACCTCTTGCTATTCCGGAATGGAAGTTTGATCATATCGAGATGGACTTCGTGACTGGATTTCCAAAGTCCAAGCGTGGAAATGATGCTATCTTCGTTGTCATTGACAAGCTTACTAAAGTGGCTCATTTTCTTCCTATCAAAGAATCCATCACAGCAGCTCAGTTGGCGAGTTATACACCTCCGAGATTGTCTCCTTGCACGGCATTCCACAATTGATCTCTTGGACCGTGGCAGCATCTTTACCTCCAAGTTCTGGGATTCTTTTCGTAAGGCCATGGGCACCAACATTCGTTTGACAAATTTTCCACCCTCAAACAAGTGGCCAAGTCGAGCGAGTTAATCAAATCCTTGAAGATATGCTCGGGGCTTGTGTCATTTCCTTCGGTATGAAGTGGGAAGATTGTCTTCCATATGCCGAAGTTCTCCTACAACAACAGCTTCCAAGCGAGTTCGGGCAAGGCCCCATTTGAAATTCTCTATGGCGAGAAAGTGCCGTACTCCTCTCAATTGGTGCGAGACAGGTGAGCGCCAACTTCTTGGCAATGACTTGATCCGCGAAGCGGAAGAAATGTGCCAAGTCATTCGTGAGAATCTCAAAGCAGCGCAATCGCGCCGAGAAGAGCTATTATGATAATAAGCACCGTGATGTGGCTTTTGAAATCGGAGACCATGTCTACCTCCGCGTCTCTCCAATGAAAGGCACTCGTCAACCCGGTATCAAAGGAAGCTTGCCCCTAGATACGTGGGTCCTTTCAAGATCATTGGCAAAAGAGGCGATCTCGCCTATCAACTTGAGCTTCCATCCAACTTTGCAAATGTGCATGATGTGTTCCACGTGTCACAGCTTCGCAAGTGGTTCAAGACTCCTGAACAGCACTATCAACTTCAAGAGATTGACCTTCAAGAAGATCTCTCTTATCATGAGCACCCGTTGCTATTCTTGAAGAAACCGGCGCAAGACTACGCAACAAGTCAATCAAATTCCTGAAAGTGAAGTGGTCACACCATTCCGACCGAGAAGCTACACGGGGCGCGAGGATCACCTCCGTTCCGAATATCCGGAGTTCTTTCAGTCCTAGATCTCGGGACGAGATCCTCTTGTAGTGGTGGAGTGTTGTAACACCCCGGAAGTAACTTTCCTTATTTGTAACTCCAACTCTTGCCATTTTCGGCATTGTGATATGATATTCCCTCCGTGGTTGGGTTTTCTTCATTTTGCATTTTGTCCGTGTCATGCATTTTATCATGTCATCATGTGCATCGCATTTGCATACGTGTTCGTCTCATGATTCCGAGCTTTTTTCTCGTTGTCCGTTTTGCAATCCGGCACTCCTATCTCCCCCGGCGGTCCCTTTTACGTTTTTCCGTGTGCGGGTATTAAACCTTCTCGAAATGGACCGAGGTTTGTCTAGTGGCCTTGGTATACCACCCGTAGACCACCGGTCAAGTTTCGGGTCATTTGGAGCTCGTTTGGTACTCCAACGGTTAACCGCACTCTCGCAAAGGCTTCTTTTAAGTTGCAGCCCAACACCCCTTCAAAACAGCCCAATAACCCATCTAAGTCACTCCCATGCTCTCCGCCGTTCGATCACGATCGTGTGGGCGAAAACTACACCTCATTTGGACTCTCCTAGCTCCCTCTATGCCTATTTAAGCAAACCCCCTCCAAATCCGGATCATTCCTTCCCCGAAACCCTAAAATCCGTCCCCGCGCCCGCCGGACGTGTCCGCCGCCGCCCGGACAGCATCGCCGCCCGTCGCGCCAATCAAGAACGCCACCTGTCGCGCCCGCCCGCCCAGCGCCGGCCAGCTGAGCCCGGCCCCGCCGCGCCGCCGCGCCCCGGTCAGCGCCGCCCTGCGCCCCGCTCCGCCGTGCCTCCTCGCCCGGCCTCAGCGCCCGCCGCCCGCCCGGCTTCGCGGTCAGCGACCTCGCCGCCAGCGCCCGCCCGGCCGCTCCGGCCACCTCGCCCTCCGGTCGCCCGCCTCCCGGGCCCTTGGCCGCCTGGCCCCGGCAGCCGAGCTCCGGCCCCGCGCACCCCGCCGGCGACCTCCCTCCTCCTCGCCGGCCCGCGTCCGCCCGCCGTCGCCGAGATCCGATCCGGCCCGATCCGGCCTCGGGAAGCGCGCCCGTTGACTTCTCCCCCTCACTTTCTCTTCTAAGTCCTTAATCGCATGATATTTTGTTCCATTTTCAAAGTGGTATATCTTTGCATCTGTTCATCCATTTTGCGCGTATAATATGTCAAAACGTTCGCCTCGAAGAGTAGATCATTTCATCTTATTGCGTCATTTTCTTTTCAGCTCATCTTGACGCCCGAAATGCTGTTGGAAGGGTGCTATGTGATGTTAGTTTCTGTTTCTTAACAGAACTTGCACTTTTTTTATTTTTGCCATGATTGATGTGTGCACCCTATGAATTCGAGTCCTACATGTGTTTTGTAATATGCCATGCCATCTTTCCAGCGGTGTATGCCATGTAATTTTGTGATCTATGTGGTGACTAGCACAAGCATGCAAAGTAGGTGTCCCGATGTTGCTGTTTTCAGCCCTGTTTAGCTGATATTTTGATGCCATGTTAACTTGATGCTACCGAGAGATCCATGCATACTTTGAGATAATTCAGTAAGGATGTTATGTTAAACATGTTTTGCTCTATCCTTGCATGTCCTTGTTTGCAATTATGGAGTACCATAGCTTGAGTCAATCGAGCTCTTCTTTTGCTATAAAATGTTTCCTGGCAGATTGTTTACATGTTATTCAATTTTGCCAAGGTTGTTATGGTTGATCCATTTATGCTATGTTATTGTTCTTGCCATGTATGTCTTCTATGCCATGTCTTCTTGATGTATGTATGCTTAGTTTATCATTTAAGGCTCTGTAGTGAGTGCATCGAGCTCTTAAACATGCCTACTTGTTATCAGTTTTTGACATGCCATGTTGCTGAATCTGTTAACAAAACTTTCAATATTGACATGGGTGTTACTATATTTCCTGATCCTTTTTGGCTTACGGTCAGTAAGGGACTTTTGTTCTATGCTTTGAGTAGATTCATGCCATGCCATATTTTGCTATTTTAAGTTCCTGTAGCATGTAGTTTTCTTGCTCTGAACATTGCAACCTGATGCTGTTTTTGCCATGTCCAGGCTGATATTTTGTGCACTTTTGCCATGCTTGTTTGAACCTGTTATGATGTGATTTAGCCGAAGCTCAGTGCTCCTCTTTTGTCAAGCATCTTGTGTAGATCATTGCCATATACTTTGTTGATACGTTTGGGTGCAGTAGCTTAATTTCTTGTTGCTTGCTAAGTGGCATCATGCTGTTAATGGCAGATTTGTGCCATTGTTTTGCTTGTCATTTCCAAACCGTGCATCCGATTCCGGTGATCTCTATATCGATTTCAACCGAAATCATCTCATCTTTCCAGTGGCATACTTGGTTTGCCAAGTTGATGCCTGGTTCATCATTTTCCTTCGGGAGCGCGCATACGCATTGCATATCACATCTCGCATATCATGTCATGTTTTGCATCATGTTGCTTGTGCATTACACCGTGATTTATTGTGGTTCCTTTGTTTGTGTTGTTGCTTTGGGTAGAGCCGGAGGCGAGTACGTGAGCGAGGAACCCGTTGAGAACGCTTACGAGGATCAAGCTTTCGACAACTCGAGAACATTGCAGCAAGATGACCATACCCTCGAAATCACTTCTATCTTTGCTATGCTAGTTGCTCGCTCTTTTGCTATGCCTATGCTACGATGCCTACCACTTGCTTTATCATGCCACCCATATTGCCATGTCAGCCCCTAACCATCCTTTCCTAGCAAACCGTTGATTGGCTATGTTACCGCTTTGCTCAGCCCTCTTATAGCGTTGCTAGTTGCGGTGAAGCTGAAGTTTGTTCCTTGTTGGAACATGGAGATGTCGTTCCTGTTTGGAACATGTTTACTTGTTGGGGATATCACAATATATATCTGCTATAATTAATACATCTATATACTTGGTAAAGGGTGGAAGGCTCGGCCTTATGCACAGTGTTTTGTTCCACTCTTGCCACCCTAGTTTCCGTCATAGGTGTTATGTTCCTTGATTTCGCGTTCCTTACACGGTTGGGTGATTTATGGGACCCCCTTGACAGTTAAGCTTTGAATAAGACTCGTCCCGCAAGGCCCAACTTTGGTTTTACCATTTGCCACCTAAGCCTTTTCCCGGGTTTTCGCGAGCAGGGTCATCTTATTTTAAACCCCGGCCAATGCTCCTCTGAGTGTTGGTCCAAACTAGAGCACCGTGCGGGACCATTCCTGGGCAACTTGGATTACGTCGGTTCCTGTACGCTTCGCTTATCCGATGTGCCCTGAGAACGAGATATGTGCAGCTCCTATCGGGATTTGTCGGCACAATCGGGCGGCTTTGCTGGTCTTGTTTTATTGCTGTCGAAATGTCTTGTAGTCCGAGATTCCGAGATTGATCGGGTCTTCCCAGTAGAAGGAATATCCTTCGTTGACCGTGAGAGCTTATAATGGGCTAAGTTGGGACACACCTGCAGGGTAATATCTTTCGAAAGCCGTGCCCGCGGTTATGAGGCAGATGGGAATTTGTTAATGTCCGGTTGTAGAAAACCAAAAGTTGACCTCAAATAAAATACACATCAACAGCGTGTGTAACCGTGATGTTCTCTTCTCGGCGGAGTCCGGGAAGTGAACACGATGTTGGAGTTATGTCGGCGTAAGTAGTTCAGGATCACTTCTTGATCGCTACTAGCTTCACGACCGTGCCTTGCTCCTCTTCTCGCTCTCTTTTGCGAAGTAGCCACCAGATATGCTAGTCGCTTGCTGCAGCTCCACTTTACTACTCTGTCCTTCCTATAAGCTTATATAGTCTTGATCTCGTGGGTGTGAGATTGCTGAGTCCCCGTGACTCACAGATACTTCCAAAACAGTTGCAGGTTCCGACGATGCCAGTGCAGGTGACTCAACCGAACTCAAGTGGGAGTTCGACGAGGAACGTGGTCGTTACTATGTGTCTTTTCCTGATGATCGATGGTGGTGCCCAGTTGGGACGATCGGGGATCTGTAGCATTTGGGGTATCTTCTTTTATTTTGGTTCCGTAGTCGGACCTTGAGTGTACTCTGAATGATGGATGTTTATTTATGTATTGTGTGAAGTGGCGACTGTAAGCCAACTATGTACATCTTTCCCTTATGTATTACATGGGATGTGTGAAGATTACCTCACTTGCGACAATGCTTTCAATGCGGTTATGCCTCTAAGTCGTGCCTCGACACGTGGGAGATATAGCCGCATCGAGGGCGTTACACTCCGGCTCATCGCAAAGGAGCTTGTGCTTGAGGAGGGTGCCTTCTCTGCACCCAGCGCTGAAGTACTCGATTGCTTGCACCTCGTGCACTCCTTCGCAGGAGTTCTGGAGCTCGGCCTAGCGCGTGAGGTTGTCGCGAGTAGACTCGTCGGGGCCTTGCACGCACAAGGATAGCTGACGAGGCTTGGGAGGTCGCTCGTATGTGCTTGTGAAGTTGCGGACGAAGGCCTTGGTGAAGTCGACCCAGCTGTTGATGCTGCGGGGCTTCAAGCTGTTCAACCATGTCCGGGCCGTGCCCTGGAGCATGAGGGGAACATACTTTACGACAACGCGCTTGTTGCCGTTTCGCTATCTTGTGGCCGTGGAGTAGTCCACCAGCCGGTCCTCCGGCTTCACGGAGCGGTGTATTTGGGTGTGTCTCGGGGAGTGTGAATCCTCGGGGAAGGGCTGCGTCTCGTATGCAAGGTCCAAAACAGGCGGGCCCAACTTCGTCTTCTTCTTCTAGTGCCGAGGATCGGTGGAGTCGCTTTCGATCCGGTGGCGGGCGTCGTTTTCTCCGACTCCCTCTCGGCGGCCAAGGCGGTCGCCGAGAGTCGGATCTTTCGGCGGGTGGCGGGAGACTTCGCCTTTCTCTATGGGGAGGAGGAGGCTGATAGTCGTCCGCCGCTCTCATCGCCCTCGGGCAGCCGTCTTTGTCGCGCTTCGATGGAGATGTGAGTCCGGCTATGGCGACGGCCGGATCCTTGTTTTCTTTTCGCGACGCCCGCGATCGGCGTCCAGGACGTCGCGCCTTGATCTCGGCGAGGAGGCAAGTCGCCGTGTTGTCATCATGGCGCCTCCGTGCGGCAGCCGACTTCGTCTTGCGCGGCGGCCGCGTCGAGGTGCTGATGTACTCGCTCCGTCATCAGGCGGCGCTCCTCGCCCTCAAAGTTGTCTAGCTCGTCTGCCGCCGCCTGGGTGGCGCGGATGTTCTCCGCGGGCGTGGCGTACACAAGGCGACTGGCCCCAAACAGACTGCCAATCGCCACGCCGCGCTGCTGGACCGCGCCTAGGCGGCTAGGCCCAGTTGGAGCCGGCAATCCGCCCACAGCGAGATCCATCTCGCGCTGATAGGCTTCCGACATGCGTCTCATGCTTGCCAGCTTCTGTGCGCCCACGAGGAGCTGGAGGCGGCGTGCTTCCAGTGTTCCAGCGTCGGCGTCTTCCGGAATGGGGACGGTCAGGTCTTGCAGAACCGCGTCGAGAGGGTCACGAGTTCCCTCGCCGGAAGGCTTGCTGTGACCGATGACGAGCACCTCCGTGACGGTGCATCCGCCGCTCTCCGCGCGAGGGAGAGGCTCGTCGTAGACCACCACGTTGGTGTGGAACGCGTCAAGCGACGCGGTGTCGGAGTCGACTAGCATCGGGTCGGTGGAGCCTACGGACTCCAGGTCGGCGGCGGGCTCGCCGGCAACGTGAAGCTGCTTGAGGAGGCCCGCGAGGAGGCTTTCGGGGCCATCCGTGCCTGCGTCGGATGCAGGCTGGTCGGAGAGGCGAACCTAGCCGACAAGTTCGGCGAGGCAGCTCGCCGCGCAGGCGACCTCGGCGCCATGCAGCGCGTCGGTGCAGACTCCGTCTGGCGTGCCGGGCTGGCTGCGCTCGCCAGGGAGGAAGAGGGTTCCCGTCCAGAGCAGGTCTCCGGACGACGGTGCACCAGGCCCCATGGTGGGCGCCAAATGTCGGGGGTTGGGTGCGACATATGCCAAAGGATGGCTTATCATGGAGGGGGCGAGTAGAACGTCGCCGGTGCACAGAAGCAGGATGAGGCGAAGACATGCACGCCGCGAATCTTACCCAGCTTCGGGGCTCTCCGAGGAGATAACACCCCTCGCTGCTCTGCGGGGTCTCCGCATGGTCACTATGGCAAAGTGGGTACAAGGTGCTCCTTGAGCTATTCGGGGGGAGGAAGGAGAAGGGCACGGCTAGCTCTTCTCTCCCTCTATGTATGTGTCTAAAACTACTTGCTTCCAACCCTTTGCATGGGTGCCCCGGGGGGTTTATATAGGCCTACCCCCCGGGGGTACAATGGTAATCCGGCTGGGTGCGGGTCCAAGCCGTCAGTCTCTCAAGTCGCCGTCTTCTCCGCCGACTTCTGGGGCCCGCCGAATAGTGGGCCCCGCCGACGGCCCAGCATGGGGCCGACAGCCCTTGTCCGTCGCGGGCGGGTCTTGCCGGCTGCGGATTACTGTAGCCGCGCTTCTAATGACGCGAGCTTGGTCATTGGGTCATGGCAACAGTGCCGCCGCCTGGCGGCGATCACTGTTCCCATTCCCTGTCTCGTCTGGTTAATGGCGCATGGAGCCCATGGGAGGGGCCGGCCGACTCCCGGAGGCCAACTCCAACGGGTCCGTCTTTGGGGCGCTCTCGCCGTCTTCGGTACTCCTGCCGACAGGCGGGTCCCACCGTCTTTGGGTCATACAGACAGGCCATCGTGGGTACAGGGATCTGCCCACGGGGCTGATGTCGAGGCAGCGCTTAGCAGTGTCGCGCCCGGGACGGAGATCTCCGTCGATGCTGGCGCTCTGTGGCCATACACGCCCTTTATGAGCGGGCGAGGGGCCAGACATGAGGCGGCTTTATCCCATCCCGCTCGTAGTCGCTCATGCAGGAGGTGGTTGGAGTCGCGGGCCGACTCCCTGTAGCCGGCCTCACTGGAGGTCGCTGGCTTGGAGTCGGCCCGTCCTGAGGCCATCTCTGGGACTCGGCCTAGAGGGGCAGTCGGCGACATTGTTGCCGACTCTCTGAAGGCCGCTCTTCGTCTTGGGGTTTTGAGGGGCGTAGTCTGCCCCGATGTTTTGAAAGGTTCAGGGGCTCGGGTCTGCCTACCCGTGGCCCATTACTCCGACACCGGCCGCAGCTCTTCCACAGCAGCGGCACCATCTGCATTAAGCATACAAATAGTAAGACATGGGCGTCAAGCTCCCTTACCAGGTGTCCGCGTAGAAGTCGCATACCTTGTGACTCGTCAAACTGTTTATTGACCAGCACGATGTCCGCATCCGCCTCGTCAAGTTGCCGCTTTAGTTCGGCATATTCATCAGTCCGGCTGACCACCGGACGCCCCGTCACCTGTTTAGGAGCGGCGATATGTTATAACTGGGATTTTGATCTTTGGCACGCTGTCAATTTTGAGAACATACCGAGTCTCAGGGGCTACTATCTATACAGGGCGCATTTTATATGCATAACTGTCAGAAGGTACATCATTTTTGCATACCTCGAACCCCGTCAGTAAGCTTCTGACGGCTTCATGCAATCCGCTCTCCGCGGATGCAATTCTTTCGATCACCGTACCCATTAGAGCACGGTGATCTTCTGAGATAGCCGCTCGCCTGAGCAGATCCTTCACCTCCTCCGACCGCACACCACTTGGCGCCGGACCTTCCGGCCATGCCGGACTAGGGGGAACCCTCCGCGACGACACCTCAGGGTCGTCCGCTTCGCATGAGGGTGCGACAAGTGGAGGCATTTCGCTCTTCATAAATAAATGCAGGGATGTTTCATATTTACAAGACCCCTTGTTTTTACTTGCGGCTCGATGGAGGGCTGATCCCCTTGGGGAAATAGTGCGGCTGGGTTACTTCCCAGCACCGGACTCTCTGACAAAGATTCCTTTCCCCTCTTTGAAGCCTTGACCTCCGGATCTTCTGAAGCGGTCCTCTTCTCTCCTTGAAGGATGGGACTTCTAATCCCTCCTTCCTTGATAGCCTCCTTCGTAGAGGCAGTTGCTTCCCCGCTCCCCCCTTCGCCTTCTTCAAAAGGCGCGACCTTCAGCATCTTGGTCAGCATGGGATCCGGCGTGGTCTCTGGGAGGGGAGCCGGACACCTTATTAACTTTGCCTTGGCTATCCACTCCTGTTCAAGAAACGGCTCCTTTAAAGGGCATATATAGAGGATAAATGAATGAACAGCTTGTCCGGTTACAGGACTACTTACTTGAGTATCTGGGCGACTGCAGCTTAGTCCTGCGTCCTCAGTCAGGTCCGGACACCTCTCTGGTGATCCGAAGAACAGTTTATACATATCCACGGGCGTTGTGCCCATAAAATTTTGGAGAGCTCGTGGTTCCTCCAGATTGAATTCCCACAGGCGGAGGGAGCGACGTTTGTAGGGCAGAAGGCGCCGGATCAACATAACCTGTGCCACTGCAACCAGATTGAAATCCCTTTCTTGGAGGTCTCGAATACGGCCCTGCAGCAAGGGAACGTCCTTGACGGCCCCCAGTCGAGCCCCTTGCTGACCCATGACGCCAGCCGCTGTGGTGGACCTGAGCAGAAGCCGGGGAGCGCCACCCATTTGGTGCCCCTGGGAGCGGTGATATAAAACCACTCATGTTGCCACAAACTAAGCTCCTCTTGAAAAGAGCCCTCGGTCCATGGAGCATCAGCACATTTGCTTATGATCGCCCCTCCGCACTCTGCTTGTTGCCCCTCGATCATCTTTGGCTCCACCTTGAAGGTCTTGAGCCACAATCCAAAGTGGGGGGTAATATGGAGAAGGCCTCACATACAACAATGAATGACGAGATACGGAGGATGGACTCCGGATTCAAGTCATGGAAATCCAGCCCATAATAAAACATGAGCCCCCGCGCAAAGGGATCCATCGGGAAGCCTAAACCCCGAAGGAAGTGAGACACGAACACCACGTTCTCGCCGGGCCCGAGAGTGGGAATGACCTGCCCTGGAGCAGGCACCCTATGCGAGATCTCGCTGGTTAGGTACCTAGCGTCTCGCAGCTTTAGCACATCTTCTTCTGTAACGGAGGAAGACATCCATCAGCCGTGCTGGTCAGAGCTGGACATCGTCGAAGGTCCAAAGCGCCTAAATCTTAAGCTTTGGGTGTTAGAACTCGAAGTGCGAGGCGAACTTGATGGAGGGTGTAAAAAGAAGAGGGCCTCGGTCTCATTATAAAGAGGTTGAATACCAAGAGCCCACCCCGTGGTCGATTAGGACTTGCCTACGATAGAGGCGTGCCGGCCAGGCATGGTTGGGTTACCCACATCCGTATTGATGAGAATCCCGGAATAAGGGGGCACGATCTATGCTTTGATAAGACGTGCCAAGGAAACCACCTCGCTAAACGCGCTGAGGTGGAACGGTAAAAAACGATTCATATCAAGGCTTGGCCGTGGTGTGATGTCACGCCGCGGAATACGTCAGCAGATCTGTGCAAAAGTTATTCTCTCAACGGTGGTATGTGGAACTTGTTTTGCAGAGCCGGACACTATCCTGGTGTTCAAAACCTTCTATGAAGTATTCGGAGGAGGAACCCGCCTTGCAATGCCGAAGACAATATGCGCGCCGGACTCGTCGTCATTAAAGCCTGGTTCGAGACTCTTGAGGGAGTCTGGACTAGGGGTGTCCGGATAGCCGAACTATCATCACGGCGGACTCCAAGACTATGAAGATACAAGATTGAAGACTTCCTCCCGTGTCCGGATGGGACTTTCCTTGGCGTGGAAGGCAAGCTTGGCGTCTGGATATGTAGATCTCCTACCATTGTAACCGACTCTGTGTAACCCTAACCTATCCGTGTCTATATAAACCGGAGGGTTTTAATCCGTGGGGACTAACAACAATCATACCATAGGCTAGCTTCTAGGGTTTAGCCTCCTTGATCTCGTGGTAGATCTACTCTTGTACTACCCATATCATCAATATTAATCAAGCAGAGTAGGGTATTACCTCCATCGAGAGGGCCCGAACCTGGGTAAAAACATCGTGTCCCTTGTCTCCTTTTACCATCCGCCTAGACGCACAGTTCGGGACCCCCTACCCGAGATCCGCCGGTTTTGACACCGACAAATAGCTTTCACTTATCCACGTCAGTGTCTTGGGTAAACGCGTGCTGAGGCTGACACGAGGGCCCCATGGGGAGGTGGGCCCGCCTGGCCAGTGGCCGTCTTCAACCTCGCTCTTGCCCGCGAGGCAGAGGCAGGGCGTGCGGCGCCGGAGCTGTCCCGGGCGACTCCGGCTGCCTCCGGCGGAGCTCCGGCCACCAGAGTGCTCGGGAGGGGGAAAACAAGCATCGGGTAAGGGCTGTGTCGTATTTCAGGTTCCGGCAGACCCTTGAGGTTCGAACACTGGGGTGCGCGTGGAGATCTTTCCCCTACCAGCTCACGCGTTGATGGTTAGCAAGGGATCTAAACTAAGAGGAAGAACAGCACAAGGGACACGAGGTTTATACTAGTTCGGGCCACCATTGTGGTGTAATACCCTACTCTAGTTTGTGGTGTGGTGGATTGCCTCAGGGGTTGATGATGAACAGTACAAAGGAAGAACAGCCTCGCGAGGGGCTGTTCTTGAGCTGGTGCGATGGACTGCTTGGGTGAGTCCAGCCGCTTCTCTCTCTCTCTCTCTTTGGTCGGTTCAACCCGTCTCGTTGGCCCCCTTCTCTTTGTGGTGGCCAGTCCTATTTATAGAGGGAGGCCCTGGGCCTCTTCCCAAATAATGAGCGGGAAGGGCACCAACAATTGGCCATTTTGAAGGGGAACATCTAGTACACTTATCCTGACTAAAGTTGGTCTTCGGCTGCCAAAGGCTCGGACGGTGACGCCGTCCTAGACTCCATGATGACCTCCTTCCTGCCGTCCTGCTGGTCTTGGTCTTGTTGCACCGAAGCGGTAACCTTTGCCTGATGCCTTGGCCTGTGCTTGCCTCCGTTCCACCAAAGGGGAAATGAGGACACTGCGCAGGCAGGCGCCCGCCTGGTCTCGGTCGTCATGGCTTGCATCACGGGGCACCCTCGGGAGGTACCCTGCCTTGATCTCTCCGCCTCCTCGTGAGCCTGCCTGACGAGGCTGCTCCTGAGGAAGATTCCTGTCGTCCGCCCCGCGAGGCTTGGCCCCTCGCGAGGGTCTTGAGCTCGAGCTAATGAAGCTGGGCTGCGCTGGGCCCCCACTTGAGCCACGCTGCAGGCTGCAGGCAGGCAAGTCTGGGGACCCCCGTTCCCAGAACATCGACAGTAGCCCCTGGGCCCATGGCGCGCCCGGGCTTGGCTTAGCAGAGAAGCGAAGGGGGCAAGTGTGAAGCGCCGCGGGCCCCAACAGCCTGCGGCCTTGGGCGCCGCGTGGCGATTGATTGGTCGTGGCCGTCTCCGCTTCCCCATGATCCCTCGGCAACTGCATGACTTGGCAAGTCCCTGCACGCATAAACGGGTCATGATTACCTGTGATCGTCGAGGCCGACGGTTGGCCTCCTCCGGCTATAAGCACGGAACGGCGCAAGCCCTTCCAGTCCATCCCCTCTTGCTACTCCTTTCTCTCCATGGCTCCGTCGAAGAGGTTCTCGGCCGCGGAGAAGGGGAAGGCCCGCCAGGTTGGTCCTGACTCTCCCCCACCCAAGCGCGGTCGAGGCCGTCCTTGCAAGCATCCTTTTGTTGGGTTCTACGGTAGGGTGCGTTGACTGCAAATTAAAAATTCCTACGCGCAGAACATCCAGGAACATGCTACGGGAGATGGATCACAGTTCGTTACCACTAGGCGCGCAGTGCCGTGCAGCGGAAGAAGAGTTGGGGCAGCGCGTCTGCGTGGATCGTCTCCTCCTCGTTCGATCTCCCTCGAGCGGCCGGTCGTCCGATCCCACGTACGAGTTCGCCGGAGCGGCGCAAGTGCACCGCCTCTATGATATCCGCGCGTGCGGGAGGAACGTCGTGCGGCGGACTGCTAGGTCCGATCACACAGTCGGCGACGAGTAGAGGTGGCTATTCGCAACACTTGCAAACCTTAGTCGCAGCGCCGAAGCCATCAACTGCCTGAGTGTGCCGCACCTCCACTTTATATAGGCGTCCGTCGCAGGCTCAACACTTGGGCCTCGCAAGGACCCTAAAGCCCAAAGTCTATTCGGTCACGTTCCTAGTCCAGTTCGGATCACATCCGACCAAAGGTCCTACGAACTGACCTCATAGGTTCCTTCCCTTGCGCGCGACCCCTTAGGTTCAAGTCGGCTTGGTCACGATTGGATCACCTCCGACCAGACGGTTGGTAGCGGCCTCTAGCAAGGCGTACGACCACCAAGCGAGCGATGAAGCTGGTTAGGCGAACCTGTACAACGTGTCACACTTCTGTTCCCTTTGCCGCACGATATATGTTGTCGGGCTCAAGGCGAGACTATCATCCTTGTGCTAACCCGACCTCTTTCTCGTTCCACTGATACCGACCACAATCCGGATTATCTCATAATCCTTGTCGCATGGCCATGCTATTCCTGGTCAGATCACACGAGGGGCCCAGAGTATATCTCTCTCCCGATCGGAGGGGCAATCCCATCTTGCTCGACCGTGTCTCGCAAAGCATGGGACTGGACAAACCCGAAACCTACCTTTGTAACTACCCAGTCCACGGAGTAGCGTTTGGTCGGCCCAAAGCAAGTCTGTCACCATCCAGAGTACATGTGTCAGCTCAGGTCTTTGGACATAGAACGTATGTTGTACTAGAGACTCACAGATGACATATCGCTGCGTCTCATAGTTGGGTCTGTCCGACTCAGACCTTATCTCGACTTGGATCCGACTATGTCGAATCTGACCAGACCTTTCCAAGTCCATATTATCCGGTTAGCATCCAATGCTCCATGGCTAGTGAGACCAAGCCATCGACCGTGTCATATGCCACTAGTCGGGTCACAAGGCGTCCACACAGCCCTTTTGACTAGGGACCTTTTAGGACAGTCATCATACAATGCATAGTCCCACAAACAAGTCACATACTTGCCGATACACATCATTGATAATGTCCAAGGACTATCTTTATTCATAAACACATAGGAAATAACATCATACATGATTGCCTCTGGGGCATATCTCCAACAGTCTCCCACTTGCACTAGAGTCAATCAAATAGACATCGAATTCCCATAGCTCTAACGTGCCCCTCATGCTTGGGTTGTGGAAGCGGCTTAGTCAACGGATCTGCAACATTTGCATCCGTGTGAATCTTGCATAACTCTACATCACCATTCTTTACGATCTTTCGTATCGGGTGATATTTCCGGTCTATGTGTCTGACCTTGTGGTGATTCCTCGGCTCCTTGGCTTGTGCGATGGCACCGTAATTATCACAATATAGGTCCAACGGTTTCACCGAGGCTGGGAAAATACCAAGATCATCCAGAAAATGCCGGATCCAAACACCTTCCTTTGCGGCCTTCACAAGCCGCAATGTATTCGGCTTCGTGGTAGAATCGCCACCGTATCCTGCTTGGAACTCATCCAAAGGTAATCGCTTCCTCCGCTCGGGACGCATACGAATCCGCACTATGATCGACAATCATCTCTGCCGGTTTGGAAACTAGCATCGACGTAACCCCTTACGACGCAGGTCTTCCTCACCTCCATAAACTAGGAACATCTCTTTAGTCCTTTTCGTGTACTTCAAAATAGTCTTTACCGCTGCCCGGTGACTCTCACCGGGTTGGCCTGGTATCTACTTGTTAGGCTTATTGCAAAAGCAACATCAGGCCTTGTACATATCATGGCATACATGATGGATCCGATTCTTTGAGGCATACGGAATCTTACTCATCCCGCTTCGCTCATCGGATGTCGAAGGACTCTGAGTCTCGCTTAGCCTTATACCATGTGAGAGCGGCAAGAACCCTTTCTTCGCCTCACTCATGTTGAACCGCTTCAACACTTTATCTATGCACGTGCTCTGGCTTAAGCCGAGCAGCCTCCTCGATCTGTCTCTATAGATCTTAATGCCTAAAATATAGACTGCCTCACCAAGGTCCTTCATCGAAAACTTGCCATTCAATGATCCCTTGACCGAGTTTAACATCGAAACATTATTTCCGATCAGTAGTATGTCATCCACATACAAGATCAAAACACTATCGAGCTCCCACTTAACTTCTTGTATAAACAAGAATCCTCTTCGCTTTTGATGAAACAGACCAGTGGCGACCTCATCAAAAGCGAATGTTCCAACTCCGAGATGCTTGCTTCAACCCATAAATGGATCTCTTGAGCTTGCATAACTTACTAGTGCTAGTCGGATCGACAAAACCCTCGGGCTGTATCATATACACATCCTCGGTTAAATTTCCGTGAAGGAAAGCCGTCTTGACATCCATCTGCCATATCTCGTAATCGAAATATGCAGCTATAGCTAGTATGATCCTCACCGATTTCAGCATCGCTACCGGCAGTAAGTCTCGTCGTAGTCAATTCCTTGAACTTGTCCATAACCTTTAGCGACAAGCCGAGCTTTGTGGATCTGAACATTTCCATCCACATCGGTTTTCTTCTTAAAGACCCATTTGCAACCAATGGCGATTCGCCGGTGGCGGATCAACCAAGTCCCAGACTTGATTCTCATCCATGGACTTTAACTTGGATCTCATGGCCTCCAGCCATGCCTCGGAATCTGGGCTCACCATCGCTTCCGCATGCGTGGCCGGTTCGTCGCTTTCTAGCAACAATACATCACGCCCTCTGAGTAATCTCTCCGACCTTCGTGGTTCCGGTGCCGCTTCCACTACAGGTTCCCTGACTGACTCCGGTATGATCTCATCACCAGTCGAGCCGTCCCCGAGTGGTCCTCGAATTTCTTCGAGTCGAACCGTCCTCCCACTGGCCTCCCGACTGAGAAACTCTTTCTCAAGGAAAACCCCGTTCCGAGCAACAAACACTTTTGTTCTCTTCCCGGTTGTAGAAGCTATATCCCAAGGTTTCCCTCGGATATCCCACGAATATGCATTTATCCGACTTGGGTGTAAGCTTGTCTGACATAAGTCGCTTGACAAATGCTTCACAACCCCAAATCTTTAGCAAAGACAAACTGGGACTCTTCCCAGTCCACATCTCATGCGGTGTCCTGTCTACGGATTTTGATGGTACCCTATTAAGTGTGAAAGCTGCAGTTTCTAGAGCGTATCCCCAAAATGACAAGGGTAAATCTGATTTGCTCATCATAGACCGGACCATGTCCAACAAGGTCCTATTCCTCCGTTCTGACACGCGTTTCTCTGTGGCGTGCTGAGGTGTGAGCTGAGGTACTATACCTCGACTTTTCGTGATGATCATCGAACTCCTGGCTCATGTACTCACCTCCACGATCAGATCGCAGAAGCTTTATAGTCTTGCCGAGCTGATTCTCAACCTCGCTCAAACTCTTTGAATTTTTCAAAGTCTCCGACTTGTGCCTCATCAAATAGATATATCCATATCTACTCAAGTCATGATAAAAGTCAATGGCATCGATAGCCACCTCTGGCGGTTGTGCTCATTGGACCACACACATCACTATGTATAAGTTCCAATAGCTCGGACGCCCTCTCGCAACTCTTTGCGAAAGGAGACTTAGTCATCTTGCCGAGCAAGCATGATTCACATGTCTCGAACGACCAAGTCGGACGGGTTAGGAGCCCATCATCATGGAGCTTCTTCATGCGTTCAGACTAATGTGTCCAAGCCGGCAATGCCGTAAGTATGTCGGATTTATCTCATTTGGCTTATCCTCTTGACATTCATGTTATAGACCGGTTCCTGTTCTAGATTCAATATAAATAGCCCATCAACAATGGGTGCATAGCCGTGGAACATACCATTCAAAAATATCGAACAACCATTGTCCTTTAAATTGAATTCATAACCTTGACTCATCAAACATGAGGCACAAATAATGTTCCGACTAAGTGCAGGAATGTAATAACAATTATTCAATTCCATAATGAATCCGGAAGGAAGCTGGAGCTGCATCGTGCCGACCTCCAACGCAGCAACTCTTGCTTTGTTGCCGATCCTGATGTCAATCTCCCCTTGTGCCACACGCCTAGTTCTTACCAGCCCCTGCATCGAGTTGCAAATATGAACAACCGATCCGGTATCAAATACCCAAGAGCTACTAGGTATGTCAGCAAGGTAAATGTCTATAACATATGCAACAAGTGTACCTTTGCTCGAAGAAGCATTTCCGGCCTTCTTGCCATGCTCGCAAGCCACTTGCTACAGTTCCTCTTCCAAAGGACCGGTCTCCTTGCGGTGAAAGCAAACGGTCTTGAGTCCGTCCAGACTTGGCGCAGCAGCGAGGTTACCGTCTCCGTGCCCTTTGCCTTAGCCTTTTTCTTGGACCAACTCTTCTTGAACTTAGCGATTTCTGCACCATCAACACTTGATGCGTGCCTTTCTTAATATCCTGCTCGCCACTTTGAGCATCCCATGCAATTCAGTGAGCTTCTTATCCATGCCATGCATATGGTAGTTCGAGATGAACGTCCCATAGCTGGGCGGAAGAGAACCCAGAACAGCATCAGTAGCTAGCTCATCCAAGAGCGGGAAGACCAAACGATCCAAAGCTTGCACATATCCGATCATCTTGATCACATGTGGGCTCAGTGGATCACCTTCCTTCAGCCTGCAATCCATCAAGGATCGCCAGACGTTGAACCTTTCGGTCCTAGCACGTATGCGAAACATGCTCTTGAGACTCTCGATCATATCGTAAGCCTCAACGTTTTCGAAATGCTGTTGCAAATCGGGCTCCATACAAGCCAAAGATCGACAGCTGATCTTCGTTGATTCATCAATGAGTTTCTGGTAGGCATTTTTAGCTGTGGCACTAGCATTATCAGCAGGTTCCTCTGGAAGCGGATCCTCTAGAACATGTTCCTTTTTATCGTGCTTGAGAACAATTCTCAGATTTCTATACCAGGTGGTAAAGTTTGTTCCATTCAGTTTATCCTTTTCCGTAATTGATTTCAATGCAAAGTTGGGTTGAGCAGGTGGTGCCATTGATCTACAAATGAAAACATGCAATCACTAAGCAATGTGTTTATGTAGAGTAATTCTAGCCTAAACAGAAATACTCCCACCAAGTCAGCTTCCTCCGCAAACTCTCGTGATTCAGGATCCGACTAGCGCATGCGACTAGTGAGCTTTAGCATCACTGCTAGCCAACATACCTATCCGGTAAGCAACTCCTTGCTAATCGCATCTCTATACGACTCCTGTCGATCGGGAAGGTATCTCATACCCCGGCTCCCAACCTCCTTTGCCACAAGGCCCAAAACCGTTTTGATAGCCTTGTCAAGTTAACCTGATGCAGTGCATGTCCGTGTCCGACACGAACCCTTCAGTTCAAGGACACCCAGCAGCACTGTAACGCCCTCGGTGCGGCTATATCTCCCACGTGTCGAGGCACGACTTAGAGGCATAACCGCATTGAAAGCAATGTCGCAAATGAGGTAATCTTCACACAACCCATGTAATAAATAGGGGAAAGAGATACATAGTTGGCTTACGATTAGCCACTTCACACAGTACATAATTAAACATCCATCAATCGTAGTACACTCAAGGTCCGACTACGGAACCAAAATAAAAGAAGATACCCCAAATGCTACACAGATCCCCGATCGTCCCGACCGGGCACCACCATCGATCATCTGGAAAGACACATAGTAACGACCACGTTCCTCGTCGAACTCCCACTTGAGCTCGGTTGAGTCACCTGCCGCATCGCCGGCACCTGCAACTGTTTTGAAGTATCTCGTGAGTCACGGGACTCAGCAATCTCACACCTGAGATGAAGACTATTTAAGCTTATATGAAGGATGAGTAGTATAGTGGAGCTGCAGTGTTTAATTAGCATATATGGTGGCTACTTCGCAAAAGAGAGCGAGAAGAGAAGCAAAGCGGACGTGAAGCTAGTAGCGATCAAGAAGTGATCCTGAACTACTTACGTCGGACATAACTCCAACACCGTGTTCACTTCCCGGACTCCGCCGAAGAGACCATCACGGTTACACACGCCGTTGATGTGTATTTTATTTGAGGTCAACTTCGGGTTTTCTACAACCGACATTAACAAATTCCCATCTGCCTCATAACCGCGGCACGGCTTTGAAAGATATTACCCTGCAGGGTGTCCCAACTTAGCCCATTATAAGCTCTCACGGTCAACGAAGGATATTCCTTCTACCGAAGACCCGATCAATCTCGGAATCCCGGACTACAAGACATTTCGACAAAGAATAAAACAAGACCAGAAAGCCGCCCGATTGTGCCGACAAATCCCGATAGGAGCTGCACATATCTCGTTCTCGTGGCACATCCGGATGAGACATCCTACGAGTAAAACCAAACCTCGAAGTTTCCCGTGGTGGCCCCTTGATCTGCTTTCGTTGGCCAGCGCCAAGGAGCACCGTCCGGGGCTTAAAATAAAGATGACCCTCGGGCTCGCGAAAACCCGGGGGAAAAAGGCATAGGTGGCAACTGGTAAGACCAAAGTTGGGCCTTGCTGGACGAGTCTTATTCAAAGCGAACTGTCAAGGGGGTCCCATAAATCACCCAACCGTGTAAGGAACGCGAAATCAAGGAACATAACACCGGTATGACGGAAACTAGGGTGGCAAGAGTGGAACAAAACACCGGGCATAAGGCCGAGCCTTCCACCCTTTACCAAGTATATAGATGTATTAATTTTAGCAGATATTTATATTGTGATATCCCCAACAAGTAAACATGTTCCAACAAGGAACAACATCTCCATGTTCCAACAAGGAACAAACTTCATCTTCACCGCAACTAACAACGCTTATAAGAGGGCCGAGCAAAGCGGTAACATAGTCAATCAACGGTTTGCTAGGAAAGGATGGTTAGGGGCTGACATGGCAATATGGGTGGCATGATATAGCAAGTGGTAGGCATCGCAGCATAGGCATAGCAAAAGAGCGAGCATCTAGCATAGCAAAGATAGAAGTGATTTCGAGGGTATGGTCATCTTGCACGCAATGTTCTCGAGTTGTCGAAAGCTTGATCCTCGTAAGCGTTCTCAACAGGTTCCTCGTTCACGTACTCGTCTCCCGGCTCTACCCAAAGCAACAACACAAACAAATGAACCACAATAAATCACGGTGCAATGCACAATCAGCAAGATGCAAAACATGACATGATATGCATGATGTGATATGCAATGCTTATGTGCGCTCCGGAAGGGAAAAGATGAACCAGACATCAACTTGGCAAACCAAGTATGCCACTGGAAAGATGAGATGATTTCGGTTGAAATCGATATAAAGATCACCGGAATCGGATGCACGGTTTGGAAATGACAAGCAAAACAAGAATGGCACAAATCTGCCATTAACAGCATGATGCCACTTAGCAAGCAACAATAAATTAAGCTACTGCACCCAAACGTATCAACAAAGTACATGGCAGTGATCTACACAAGATGCTTGACAAAAGATGAGCACTGAGCTTCACTAAATCACATCATAACAGGTTCAAACAAGCATGGCAAAAGTGCACAAAATATCAGGCTGGGCATGTCAAAACAGCATCAGGTTGCAATGTTCAGAGCAGCAAAACCACATGCTACAGGACATTAAAATAGCAAAACATGGCATGGAATGAATCTACTCAAAGCATATATCAAAAGTCCCTTACTGACCATAAGCCAAAAAGGACTCGACAATATAGTAACACACATGTCAATATTGAAAGTTTCGTTAACAGATTCAGCAACATGGCATGTTAAAAACTGATAACAAGTAGGCATGTTTACAAGCTCAATGCACTCACTACAGAGCCTTAAATGATAAACTAAGCATACATACATCAAGAAGACATGGCATAGAAGACATACATGGCAAGAACAATAACATAGCATACTTGGATCAACCACAACAACCTTGGCAAAATTGAATAACTTGTAAACAATCTGCCAGGAAACATTTTATAGCAAAAGTAGAGCTCGATTGACTCAAGCTGTGGTACTCCATAATTGCAAACAAGGACATGGATAGATAGAGCAAGACATGTTTAACAAAACATCCTTAATGAAGTATCTCAAAATAAGCATAGATCTCTCGGTAGCATCAAGTTAACATGGCATCAAAATATCAGCTAAACAGGGCTGGAATCAGCAACATCAGGACACCTACTTTGCATGCTTCTGCTAGTCACCACATAGATCACAAAAATACATGGCATACACCCCTGGAAAGATGGCATGGCATATTACAAAACACATGTAGGACTCCAATTCATAGGGTGCACACATCAATCATGGCAAAAATAACAAAAGTGCAAGTTCTGTTAAGAAACAGAAACTAACATCACATAGCCCTCTTCCAACAGCATTTCGGGCATCAAGATGAGCTCAAATGAAAATGATGCAATGAGGTGAAATGATCTACTCTTCAGGGCGAACATTTTGATATATTATACACGCAAAATAGAGCTACAGGTGCAAAGATATGCTATGATGAAATTGCCATAAAATATTAACAGGATACAAAAACTTGAGGAAAAGAGGGGGAGGGAGAAGTCAACGGGCAGCTCGGTCCGGATCGGATCGGGATCCGCCCGATCGGGCGACGGGCGGGCGGCGGCGTGGTCGCTGGATCCAGCGGCGGGTCGCTGGATCCATGCGGGACGGGCGGCCGAGGAGGGCTGGCCGGATCCGGCCGAAGGCCGGGCCATGGAGAAGGCGGTGGCGACCGCGGCGGCGACAGTCTGTGGCGGCGACGTCCGGTGGCCGGAGCGGCAGGCGGCAGGCGGCGAATGGCGCAGCCGGGCGCGAGGCGGCGGGAGCCGGATGGAGGAGGAGACGAGGCGGCGGCTCAGGCGCCATGGAGGGCGCCGCGGGCGACCGGCTGCTGGCCGGGCTCAGGCTCATGAAGGCCCTGGGCGGGCGGCGGCCACGTGTCGCGACCAAGTGGCTGAGCGCGGCGGCTGGCGGGCGGACGTGTCCGGCGGATGGACGCTTCGTCCGGCGCGAGGTAGGGAAGGCTAGGGTTAGACCCGAGATTTGGAGGGGGTTTGCTTAAATAGGCATAGAGGGAGCTAGGAGAGTCCAAATGAGGTGTAGTTTTCGCCCACACGATCGTGATCGAACGACGGAGAGCATGGGAGTGACTTAGATGGGTTATAGGGCTGTTTTGAAGGGGTGTTGGGCTGCAACTTAAAAGAGGCCTTTGCGAGAGTGCGGTTAACCGTTGGAGTACCAAACGAGCTCCAAATGACCCGAAACTTGACCGGTGGTCTACGGGTGGTATACCAAGGCCACTAGACAAACCTCGGTCCATTTCGAGAAGGTTTAGTACCCGCACACGGAAAAACGTAAAAGGGGCCGCCGGGGGAGATAGGAGTGACGGATTGCAAAACGGACAACAGGGAAAATGCTCGGAATCATGAGACGAACACGTATGCAAATGCGATGCACATGATGACATGATATAAAAAGCATGACATGGAGAAAATGCAAAATGAAGAAAACCCAACCACGGAGGGAATATCATATCACAATGCCGAAAATGGCAAGAGTTGGAGTTACAAATATGGAAAGTTACATCCGGGGTGTTACAACACTCCACCACTACAAGAGGATCTCGTCCGAGATCTAGGACTGAAAGAACTCCGGATATTCGAACGGAGGTGATCCTCGCGCTCCCGTGTAGCTTCTCGGTCGGAATGGTGTGACCACTTCACTTTCAGGAATTTGATTGACTTGTTGCGAGTCTTGCGCCGGTTTCTTCGAGAATAGCAACGGGTGCTCATGATAAGAGAGATCTTCTTGAAGGTCAATCTCTTGAAGTTGATAGTGCGTTCAGAGTCTTGAAGCACTTGCGAAGCTGTGACACGTGAAACACATCGTGCACATTTGCAAAGTTGGATGGAAGCTCAAGTTGATAGGCGAGATCGCCTCTTTTCCCAATGATCTTGAAAGGACCCACGTATCTAGGGGCAAGCTTCCCTTTGATACCGGCGACGAAAGTGCCTTTCATTGGAGAGACGCGAGGTATACATGGTCTCCGATTTCAAAAGCCACATAACGGTGCTTATCATCATAATAGCTCTTCCGCGCGATTGCGGCTTTGAGATTCTCACGAATAACTTGGCACATTTCTTCCGCTTCGTGATCAAGTCATTGCCAAGAAGTTGGCGTTCACCATCTCGCACCAATTGAGAGGAGTACGGCACTTTACGCCATAGAGAATTTCGAATGGGGCCTTGCCGAACTCGCTTGGAAGCTGTTGTTGTAGGAGAACTCGGCATATGGAAGACAATCTTCCCACTTCATACCGAAGAAATGACACAAGCCCCGAGCATATCTTCAAGGATTTGATTAACTCGCTCGACTTGGCCACTAGTTTGAGGATGGAAAGCTGTCTTTGAAAGCAGATGTTGGTGCCCATGGCCTTCAAAAGAATCCCGAACTTGGAGGTGAAGATGCTGCCACGGTCCTAAGAGATCAATTGTGGAATGCCCCGCAAGGAGACAATCCTCGAGGTGTATAGCTCGCCAACCGAGCTGCTGTGATAGATTCTTTGATAGGAAGAAAATGAGCCACTTTAGTAAGCTTGTCAATGACAACGAAGATAGCATCATTTCCACGCTTGGACTTTGGAAATCCAGTCCACTGTCCATTTCAATATGATCAAACTTCCATTCGGAATAGCAAGAGGTTGAAGGAGACCAGCTGGTCTTTGGTGTTCTGCTTTCACTCTTCTGCAGACATCACACTCATTCACGAATTGAGCAATTTCTCGCTTCATTCGAGTCCACCAATATGACTGCTGGAGATCATGGTACATCTTCGTACTTCCAGGATGAATGGATAGAAGCGAATTGTGAGCCTCGTTCATAATGACTTTTCGTAGATCACCCTTAGGAACCACAATCCGGTCCTCAAAGAAAAGAGTATCTTTGTCATCAATGTGGAAGCACTTGTACTTGGAAATACCCTTGTCGATACCACGTTTCACCTTCTTCACCATGGTATCCGTAAGTTGAGCCTCACGAATCTGATCTTCCAAAGTAGGAGAGACTATGAGGTTGGCAAGAAAGCCTTGAGGAACAACTTGAAGATTCAGCTTGGAAAGCTTCACAGAGATCCGGTTGAAAGGGCTTGAGGATTAGACTGCTGCGATAAGCCTTCCTGCTCAAAGCATCTGCAATGACATTGGCCTTGCCGGAGTATATTCAATACTTGGGTTGTACTCTTGAATCATTTCGACCCATCGAAGTCTGCCTCGAGGTTGAGGTTGGGTTGAGTGAAAATGTACTTGAGACTCTTGTGATCGGTGAAAATGTCCACTTTCCTTCCCAACAAGAGATGTCTCCATGTTATCAATGCATGGACAACTGCCGCCAACTCAAGATCGTGAGTGGGGTAGTTCTTTTCGTTGGGCTTCAATCTGGCGAGAGGTATAAGCCACAACCCTCTTCTCTTGCATTAACACAAAGACCGAGACCTTGAAGAGAAGCATCACAGAAAACTTCGAATGGCTTGGATTCATCAGGAGGAGTCAAGACAGGAGCTGTGACGAGTTCTCTTTGAGGGTATTGAAAGCAACATCACAATCAGGAGACCAGACATATTTCACATGCTTCTGGAGGAGGTTGGAAAGAGGTTTTGCAATCTTGGAGAAGTTCTCAACGAATCTTCGGCAATAGCTTGCAAGACCAAGAAAACTGCGGAGCTGCTTGACATTCTGAGGAGGTTCCCAATTCACAATTGCGGACACCTTCTCGGGATTAACAGCGATGCCCTTGGCGGAGATGATATGACCAAGATAAAGCACTTCATCAAGCCAAAATTCACATTTGGAGAACTTCGCATAGAATTGATACTCTCGAGCTTGTCTAGTACCAATCGCAAATGTTTGGCATGATCCTTCTTATTCTTGGAGAAGACCAAAATATCATCAAGATAGACCAAGACGAATTCATTGGTGTAGGGATTGAAGATGAAATTCATCATCCGAGAGAATGTTGGAGGAGCATTGACGAGGCCGAAAGACATGACAAGATATTCATAAGAACCAAAGCTTGTTCTGAATGCTGTCTTGGGAATACCTTGTTCACGAATGCGAATCGATGATAACCCATACGAAGGTCAAGCTTAGAGAACACCGTAGCACCTTTGAGTTGCTCGAAAAGATCATTGATGTTGGGAAGTGTATACTTGTTCTTGATTGTCTTCTTATTCAATGGACGGTAATCGACGCAAAGTCGGTCCGTGCCATCCTTCTTCTGGACAAAAGAACACCACAACCCCAAGGAGATGAACTCGGTCCGATCAAACCCAGACGCTCTTGTTCATCGAGCTGCTTCTTCAATTCCTTCAGCTCATTAGGTCCAAGCTTGTATGGACGCTTGCAAACGGGTTCAGTGCCAGGCTCAAGATCAATAACGAACTCAACTGGCCGATGAGGAGGCATACCCGAAAGCTCTTCTGGAAAGACATCTTGGTACTCACAAAAGACTGGAATCTGAGAGATGGCATTCAGTTCGCCCTTCTCATTGAGAGAAAACAACCGAATGGTTTCATCACGAGCGGCATAGATGATCACATCATTAGAAGAGTGAGTCAATTGAATTTCCACGGCAGCACAATCAAGTCGAGCTTTGTCCGAGAAAGCCACCATTCCGAGAATAAGATCAATATCCGAGTCACCAAGAACAATTGGTTTAGCCAGAAATCTATAGTTGCCCATCTTGATAGTGACATCGGGAGCAAACAAACTAGAAGTCATAAGCTTTCCGGGAGAAACAACTTGCATAACTTTGGACAAAATCTCTGTGTCAACATTGTGCTTCGATGCAAAAGGATATGACATGAAAGAATGTGATGCACCAAAGATCAAATAAGACTTTTGCAGAATATCATTAACTGGAAGATTACCCATGATCACATCAGAAGATTCCTCTGCTTGAGCTGCATTCATCATATTCACCTTGGCAGCCTTGGGATTATGCTTGACCACTGCATTGCTGGAAGATTTCACAGGAGGAGGAGGCGGAAGACGCCTCTGGTTGAAGCATTTGTTCGCATAGTGACCTTTCTGCTGACATTTGTTGCAAGTCACCTCAGAGGAGCTTGACGGTGGTAAGGAGCACTTGACCTTGGAGCTTGAGAATTAGACTTGTTCTGATAGCTTGGGTTGGGTGGGTGGGAAGATCCACGGCCACCGAAGTTCTTCTCACGATAAGGCCGACGGAACGGAGGAGGAGGAAGGTAAAACTTCACGCTTAGCTGCCACTTGAGAGGAAGAAGAAGACCGAATCGCATCCCCGATTCTCTTCTTAGAAGCCTCACATTTGAGCTGGGCAGCTTCTTGCTTCAAAGGCCATGTTGTAGAAATCATCATACTTATCTCGCTCAAAAGCACAAGAGCTAATTGCAGATCTTCTCTCGCACCACCTCTGAATTGATAGATCATACTCTTCTCATCGTGCATGTCTTGCTTAGCAAAGCAGCGAAGCTTACGAACTGGATATTGTATTGATAGACGTACATGTTGCCCTGCTTGAGATTGCGGAACTCCTCACGCTTGCTCTCAACAACACTTTTCGGAATGTGATGAGCTCTGAAATCACGGCGGAACTCATCCCTGTAATGACACGACCTCCTCTGGAATCTTTGTATTGTTGGTACCACTCAAAGCAGCTTGATCCTTGAGTTGAAACGATGCAAACTTGACAAAGTCCTCAGTCCGACATTGCTACAATCAAAATGATTGCAGATGTCCACAATCCAATCGTCGGCGTCTGTGGCCTCGGCACGTAAACCGAAAGACTTCGCTGATTAGCGAGGAACCGACCGAGAGTAGCAAAGTCTGCGGCTGATTGTTGCCTTGACCTTGATTTCCTTGACTGCCTTGCCCTTGAGTACGCTTCTTGCAAGAGCTGCAAAATCATCGAGCATTGGCATTGGTGGCTGCCATGATAGCTTGCCGTGCCTCTGGAGGCAGAGGTGGAGGTGGAGGGTTCGACCGATCCCCATCATTGCGATCCGGATTCGGCCACGTTGGCGGAGCCATCCTGAAGAGGGTGACATCCGTTAGTCCTTTGATAGACAAATAGTCAAGTAGAATCAACGGATAGAAATTGCAACATATAGTCTTCACAATAAACATTCGAACAAGAATGAACGAATGAATTCCAAAGTTAATCATCACACGCCCATTAAGGTGAGAAGCCACTTAGATAAAGATATGGAAATAACATCCGCCTTAGAAACAAATCGAATATCACAACTGAAAACAAAAGATTGGCTTCTAGAATGAGCCGGAACAAACACATGATAGAGATTTTACCAAAGTGTTCGTGGTGGGGCCCACACGGACACGACGATAGCGGCCATTACGAATGACTAACAAGACGTCCCGAATCAGCATAGCCAAGGATTCTTTAAGACGCCTCATGACCATCAGAATCGACCGTGAATGGGCGGACCACTAAACTTTGAACCCCAATCTCAAATCATACATCCGCCGGAAAGAATATCCTGTAAGCTACTAGAATTCCCACCTATAAACTCCCGAAACTTTACGGTTATGCAATCTGGTGTTGGGGATACAGGGACACAAAATATATCACCCAAACTAACAATACCTAGATCCAAATTGTATCCATCCGTCAACACATAACCAAGAAATCCTCGGAAATCGTGGTACCTCGACCTTCGAAAAACATCCGTTATACAAGTCATGGCAATACTCCGACTCGCCTCAAGATCTTTGGGCTATCAGGTTATCTCACCAACAACTGCACAAAAAGATTTCGATGTCGGCAAAACTCAGGTATTCCAGAACTGCAACGATAAAATTGTGACGACAACACCTCGGAGCTCAACTCCCGGGACACCGCCACAACCCCTAAATGTCGGGAGGCACCAAGAACAATGTTCTCGCCACAAAACCATCGAACGATTCCAAGATACCCACGTGATCCTAAAAAAATTTTTTAGTGAAATTTGAGGAGAGAAGAGTCAAAACACTACGCCAGGATACCTCACAGAGCTTACGAAGGGACCGGGAAGTAAAAAGAATCCTACTCTCCGATATATATAATCCTAAGACTCAAAACATTTTTCCATTCTAGACTCAACAACGCCAAAGAAACAGTCAAGTAGGGGCTCCTAAGTCGGGAAGGCTCTGATTA
This sequence comes from Aegilops bicornis, assembly GCA_021605145.1. Classification (NCBI taxonomy): domain Eukaryota; kingdom Viridiplantae; phylum Streptophyta; class Magnoliopsida; order Poales; family Poaceae; genus Aegilops; species Aegilops bicornis. Next base: position 544,061,943 of record CM038672.1, read on the forward strand.
CCAACTTTTAACGCCCCCGATGCGGCTATATCTCCCACGTGTCGAGGCACGACTTAGAGGCATAACCGCATTGAAAGCAATGTCGCAAATGAGGTAATATTCACACAACCCATGTAATGATTAAGGGAAAGAGATACATAGTTGGCTTACGATGCCACTTCACGCAAGACATAATTAAACATCCATCAATCGTAGTACACTCAAGGTCCGACTACGGAACCAAAATAAAAGAAGATACCCCAAATGCTACACAGATCCCGATCGTCCCAACTGGCACCACTACTGATCATCTGGAAAAGACACATAGTAACGACCACGTTCCTCGTCGAACTCCCACTTGAGCTCGGTTGAGTCACCTGCACCGCATCGCCGGCACTCGCAACTGTTTTGGAAGTATCTGTGAGTCACGGGACTCGCAATCTCACACCAGCGAGATCAACACTATTTAAGCTTATAGGAAGGACAAAGTAGTATAGTGGAGCTGCAGCAAGCGACTAGCATATATGGTGGCTACTTCGCCATAAAGAGAGCGAGAAGAGAAGCAAAGCGCCGGACGTGAAGCTAGTAGCGATCAAGAAGTGATCCTGAACTACTTACGCCGACATAACTCCAACACCGTGTTCACTTCCCGGACTCCGCCGAGAAGAGACCATCACGGTTACACACGGTTGATGTGTATTTTATTTGAGGTCAACTTCGGGTTTTCTACAACCGACATTAACAAATTCCCATCTGCCTCATAACCGCGGGCACGGCTTTCAAAGATATTACCTGCGGGGTGTCCCAACTTAGCCCATTATAAGCTCTCACGGTCAACGAAGGATATTCCTTCTACCGAAGACCCGATCAATCTCGAATCCCGGACTACAAGACATTTCGACAAAGAATAAAACAAGACCAAGAAAGCCGCCCGACAGCCGACAAATCCCGATAGGAGCTGCACATATCTCGTTCTCGTGGCACATCCGGATGAGACATCCTACGAGTAAAACCAAACCTCGAAGTTTCCCCGTGGTGGCCCCTTGATCAGCTTTCGTTTGGGGCCAGCGCCAAGGAGCACCGTCCGGGGGTTAAAATAAAGATGACCCTCGGGCTCGCGAAAACCCGGGGAAAAAGGCATAGGTGGCAAATGGTAAGACCAAAGTTGGGCCTTGCTGGACGAAGTCTTATTCAAAGCGAACTGTCAAGGGGATCCCATAAATCACCCAACCGTAAGGAACGCGAAATCAAGGAACATAACACCGGTATGACGGAAACTAGGGTGGCAAGAGTGGAACAAAACACTGTGCATAAGGCCGAGCCTTCCACCCTTTACCAAGTATATAGATGTATTAATTTTAGCAGATATTTATATTGTGATATCCCCAACAAGTAAACATGTTCCAACAAGGAACAACATCTCCATGTTCTAACAAGGAACAAACTTCATCTTCACCTGCAACTAACAACGCTATAAGAGGGGCCGAAAGCAAAGCGGTAACATAGCCAATCAATGGTTTGCTAGGAAAGGATGGTTAGGGGCTGACATGGCAATATGGGTGGCATGATATAGCAAGTGGTAGGCATCGCAGCATAGGCATAGCAAAAGAGCGAGCATCTAGCATAGCAAAGATAGAAGTGATTTCGAGGGTATGGTCATCTTGCTCGCAATGTTCTCGTAGTTGTCGAAAGCTTGATCCTCGTAGCGTTCTCAACAGGTTCCTCGTTCACGCATCGCCTCCGGCTCTACCCAAAGCAACAACACAAACAAAGGAACCACAATAAATCACGGTGCAATGCACAATCAGCAAGATGCAAAACATGACATGATATGCATGATGTGATATGCAATGCTTATGTGCGCTCCGGAAGGTAAAAGATGAACCAGGCATCAACTTGGCAAACCAAGTATGCCACTGGAAAGATGAGATGATTTCGGTTGAAATCGATATAAAGATCACCGGAATCGGATGCACGGTTTGGAAATGACAAGCAAAACAAGAATGGCACAAATCTGCCATTAACAGCATGATGCCACTTAGCAAGCAACAATAAATTAAGCTACTGCACCCAAACGTATCAACAAAGTATATGGCAGTGATCTACACAAGATGCTTGACAAAAGATGAGCACTGAGCTTCGCCTAAATCACATCATAACAGGTTCAAACAAGCATGGCAAAAGTGCACAAAATATCAGGCTGGGCATGTCAAAAACAGCATCAGGTTGCAATGTTCAGAGCAGCAAAACCACATGCTACAGGACATTAAAATAGCAAAACATGGCATGGAATGAATCTACTCAAAGCATATATCAAAAGTCCCTTACTGACCATAAGCCAAAAAGGACTCGAAAATATAGTAACACACATGTCAATATTGAAAGTTTCATAACAGATTCAGCAACATGGCATGTTAAAAACTGATAACAAGTAGGCATGTTTACAAGCTCAATGCACTCACTACAGAGCCTTAAATGATAAACTAAGCATACATACATCAAGAAGACATGGCATAGAAGACATACATGGCAAGAACAATAACATAGCATACTTGGATCAACCACAACAACCTTGGCAAAATTGAATAACTTGTAAACAATCTGCGAGGAAACATTTTATAGCAAAAGTAGAGCTAGATTGACTCAAGCTGTGGTACTCCATAATTGCAAACAAGGACATAGATAGATAGAGCAAGACATGTTTAACAAAACATCCTTACTGAAGTATCTCAAAATAAGCATAGATCTCTCGGTAGCATCAAGTTAACATGGCATCAAAATATCAGCTAAACAGGGCTGGAATCAGCAACATCAGGACACCTACTTTGCATGCTTCTGCTAGTCACCACATAGATCACAAAAATACATGGCATACACCACTGGAAAGATGGCATGGCATATTACAAAACACATGTAGGACTCCAATTCATAGGGTGCACACATCAATCATGGCAAAAATAACAAAAGTGCAAGTTCTGTTAAGAAACAGAAACTAACATCACATAGCCCTCTTCCAACAGCATTTCGGGCATCAAGATGAGCTCAAATGAAAATGATGCAATCAGGTGAAATGATCTACTCTTCGGGGAGAACATTTTGATATATTATACACGCAAAATAGAGCTACAGGTGCAAAGATATGCTATGATGAAAGTGCCATAAAATATTAACAGGATATAAAAACTTGAGGAAAAGAGGGGAGAAGTCAATCCTGCTCGGTCCGGATCGATCGATCCGCCCGATCGGGCGACGGCGGCGGGCGGGCGGGTCGCTGGATCCGCTGGGCGGGACGGCGGCCGGAGGAGGGGGCCGCCGGATCCGGGCCGAGGCCGGGCGGTCATGGAGGAGGTGGCGATCGGCGGCGGCGACGCATGGGCGGCGATGACGTGGGTCGGGCGGGCGGGTGGCCTGAGCGGTTGGGCGGGCGGGCGGCGGCGAGGCCGGGCGCTGGCGGCGTAGGCGGCGGGAGCCGGGCCGGAGGAGGAGACGAGGCGGCGGCGGGCTTTCGGCGCCATGGGAGGGCGCTGGCGCGACCGGCCCGGGCTGCCGGGCTCGCGGGCTCATGCGGCGGCTGGCGGGCGGCGGCACGTGTCGCGACCCGAGTGGCTTGATGCGGGCGGCGAAGCGGGCGGACGTGTCCGGCGGAGCGGACGCCTGGCCAAGCGCGAGGGGAAGGCTAGGGTTAGACCCGGATTTGGAGTGGGGGTTGCTTAAATAGGCATAGAGGGAGCTAGGAGAGTCCAAATGAGGTGTAGTTTTCGCCCACACGATCGTGATCGAACGACGGAGAGCATGGGAGTGACTTAGATGGGTTATAGGGCTGTTTTGAAGGGGTGTTGGGCTGCAACTTAAAAGAGGCCTTCTTGAGAGTGCGGTTAACCGTTGGAGTACCAAACGAGCTCCAAATGACCCGAAACTTGACCGGTGGTCTACGGGTGGTATACCAAGGCCACTAGACAAACCTCGGTCCATTTCGAGAAGGTTTAGTACCCGCACACGGAAAAACGTAAAAGGGGCCGCCGGGGGAGATAGGAGTGACGGATTGCAAAACGGACAACGGGGAAAATGCTCGGAATCATGAGACGAACACGTATGCAAATGCGATGCACATGATGACATGATATAAAATGCATGACATGGACAAAATGCAAAATGAAGAAAACCCAACCACGGAGGGAATATCATATCACAATGCCGAAAATGGCAAGAGTTGGAGTTACAAATATGGAAAGTTACATCCGGGGTGTTACAAGCACCCCAATTTTATGAGCCCACTACTAGACGTACTTGACGTGCGAAGGTGCAACATCGGGGATGGCAATTCGCTTGATATTCATGAGGGATCATTCTATCATTTTAACATGCATAGAAACAAAGAAGCATAACAATCACAAATAAACATATATTGTGAAATAGTATGGCTCCTTTCATGGACGTTCTTCTGGGCCGGCTCCGACTCCGATGACCATCTAAGAACTCCCTCTTGTTTGTCACGCCGGGACGCCAAGCCACCAACCTGATCTCTATTATCCAACTACTACAACTAGTAATTAATTTTACATAGAGTCACAAGTCGACACGCAAGTCGTTATACAATATAATGATAGCACTTTATTCTCGCCGTCGACAATCATGACACGCAGCTAATGATAAATTACACACATGCATCACATACACATGAGCCATACTATCCACATCAAACCTGCAAAACAAAGTATAGAATCGCATTCTACCGGTTTGTGTGGCGGGTACGAAATACACGACGCTACGCACACGGCGCTATACACGTTTTCAGAAATCACAGATCACATCTGAACTCCGATCACGCCGAATTCTCTGATCTGACCGATCTTATCGATCATCGCGAATCCGATTCGGATTTTTGTTTCACTGTTAACCCCGATGGCGGATAACCGACCGGTAGGGGTAGATCGTGTCACGACCTCATCGATCCCGATTTACAGAAAACATAGCCACATCAATCCCCATGTGAAGTTGATCTCATCAACCGTGCATACAGCCGATCTCTTCAAGGACAACAGATCTCATCTGCCGCCTCCACATATCTAATATGCATACGATCTGAATCCAAATCCTATAACAGAGGCTCTGATACCACTGTTGGGTTCTACGGTAGGGTGCGTCGATTGCAAATGAAAAATTCCTACGCGCAGAACATCCAGGAACATGCTACGGGAGATGGATCACAGTTCGTTACCACTAGACGCGCAGTGCCGTGCAGCGGAAGAAGAGTTGGGGCAACGCGTCTGCGTGGATCGTCTCCTCCTCGTTCAATCTCCCTCGAGCGGCCGGTCGTCCGATCCCACGTACGAGTTCGCCGGAGCGGCACAAGTGCACCGCCTCTAACGGTATCCGCGCATGCGGGAGGAACGTCGTCTGGCGGATCGCTAGGTCCGATCACCTGATCGGGAGCGAGTGGAGGTGGCTATTCGCAACACATGCAAACCCTAGTCGCAGCACCGAAGCGATCAACTGCCTGAGTGTGCCGCACCTCCACTTTATATAGGCGTCCGTCGCGGGCACAACACTTGGTCCTCGCATGGACCCTAAAGCCCAAAGTCTATTCGGTCACGTTCCTAGTCCAGTTCGGATCACATCCGACCAGTGTCCTACCAACTGACCTCATAGGTTCCTTCCCTTGCCGCCGACCCCTTAGGTTCAAGTCGGCTTGGTCATAGTTCGGATCACCTCCGACCAGACGGTTGGTAGCGGCCTCTAGCAAGGCGTGCCGACCACCAAGCGCACGATGAAGCTGGTTAAGCGAACCTGCATAACGTGTCACACTTCGCTCCCTTTGCCGCACGATATATGTTGTCGGGCTCAAAGTAGACTGTCATCCTTGTGCTAACCCGACCTCTTTCTCGTTCCAATCGATACCGACCACAATCCGGATTATCTCATAATCCTTGTCGCATGGCCATGCTATTCCTGGTCGATCACACGAGGGGCCCAGAGTATATCTCTCCGATCGGAGGGGCAAATCCCATCTTGCTCGACCGTGTCTCGCAAAGATGGGACTGGACAAACCCAAAACCTACCTTTGTAACTACCCGAGTCACGGAGTAGCGTTTGGTCGGCCCAAAGCAAGTCTGTCACCATCCGTAGTACATGTGTCACCAGGTCTTAGGACATAGAACGATGTTGTACTAGAGACTCACAGATGACATATCGCTGCGTCTCATAGTTGGGTCTGTCCGACTCGGACCTTATCTCGACTCGGATCCGACTATGTCGAATCCGACCAGACCTTTCCAAGTCCATATTATCCGGTTAGCATCCAATGCTCCATGGCTAGTAAGACCAAGCCATCGACCGTGTCATATGCCAGTCTAGTCGGCTGCGCGTCCAGACAGTCCTTTTGACTAGGGACCTTTTAGGACAGTCATCATACAATGCATAGTCCCACAAACAAGTCACATACTTGCTGATACACATCATTGATAATGTCCAAGGACTATCTTTATTCATAAACACATAGGAAATATCATCATACATGATTGCCTCTAGGGCATATCTCCAACAGTCTCCCACTTGCACTAGAGTCAATCAAATAGACATCGAATGCCCATAGCTCTAACGTGCCCCTCATGCTTGGGTTGTGGAAGCAGGGCCTCCTATGCTTCACTAGAGATCTTCGTCATGAGTGTGGTTCGACCCGCTGGCTGCAAACGTTGCCGCCACTGGGTTCGAGCCGGGCAAAGGCACCCTGCACTTCAAGTTCGACGGCGACACCACCCTCTACGTGAGGGTGTTCGGAGAAGACGGTCGCCGTGCCGGGTGCTGCCCCGAAGACGATGACCGCGGCCGTGTACCCAGCCCCGGCGATGATCGGGATGAAGATGACAGCAGGCGCGTGGAGGCGATCCCCTGCGTGGCGATGGGCGACAGGTTGTCGATGGGGGGGGGCGCGACTGTGCGGCCCCCTAGGCCACGCTTCCACTCAGCAGAGGTACTGCCGGAGTTCGTCGTGTGGTCGGTGGAGCCGACCAGCACCTGGCTCCAGCTTCCCCGCTTCTTCGTGGGTGAACTTCCGGCCGGCGCTCCGGGCGGCCTCTGGCTTCAGTGGGCCGGTCATTGCGGCGAGGCCTCCCCGGCTTCACTAGAGATCTCCGTCGGCGGAGTGTGGCCTGACCTGCGGTGGCAACGCGTTTGCCAGCTGCGTGGCCTGAGCCGGCGGTGCACCCTGCACTTCAAGTTCGACGGCGACGCCACCCTCTACGTGAGGGTGTTCGGAGAAGATGGTCGCCGTGCCGGGTGCTGCCCCGAAGACGATGACCGCGGCCGTGTACCCAGCCCCGGCGATGATCGGGATGAAGATGACAGCAGGCGCGTGGTCGGTGGCGCTCGGGGCTCGTCGAGCTTCGGCGGGTCTCCTCCGGACGGCACCTCCTCCAGCGGTGGCCGCGACCAGCCCCCGTGCCGCAGCGCCCGCCTGGAGGGAGGTAGCGGGTCAGCCCGCCGTCGCGCCTCGGTGAAGCACAAGGAGGAGTCTGACTGAGCTCCGGAGGCAGTACGAGCCTTCACCGCGAGTTGGCGCCGAGCAAGTCATGCCTATTTTTTTTCTCCCTTCCCTGCGCAAAGAGTAAGTAGCGTAGGGCCCCGTGGGGGCGTGCTGAACTGTTGCTGTTAGTTATCATGTTGTTTCCGCTATTTCTGTGTTGTGCCTTTGTGCCGCGTGCCCGCGTATAGGAATTACTTAGCTCGGGGGGGGGGGGGGCATGTCGCGATCTTCACTTCCCGAGGCCGAGGCCTCGTCGCGCGCTTCATGTCCTGTAAGGATTAGTCAGGAGGAGTAGCATCCGGCCTTGGTTGTGGAGGCGACCGACCCAGGTCATGTGTTCGCGTCGCGATGCCCGTGGGGCACGGACTGGGAGGGGTGCTCCCGTAATGGACCTGGATAGGAAAGCTTCAGACGACAGGGGCAGAAAACACTCGCAAGGGTGCCCGCGTTGCTCCCTTGCGAGACTTGCGAGAGAAAACGAGGCAAGTGAGCGAAAAAGACAGAGAGTCACAAGCTAAGGACGGCAACAACTCCAATAATCAAATAATAATGAACAAGCCAACTGCGGAAAGCAAATGAAAAAGCCGCGTCCGGGACCTAATCTAGTCTTCGACGTCTTCTCACCAGTGCGGAGCTAAGTGCAGCCACTGGGCGTGGGCGGGAGCCCCCGAGGCCCTAGGGCAGCTCTCCGGAGACTTCGGGGCATGTACAGCCCCAACTCATTATTACGTGAGAATGTCACGGGCGGCGAGCTTCACATGCATTGGCCTTCTTCACAGGCTCCGGGCCTTTCTCGGGAAAGTGAGCTTCACAGGCGTTTGCCTTCTTCACAGGCTCCGGGCCTTTCTCAGGGAAATGAGCTTCACAGGAATTTGCCTTCTTCATAGGCTCTGGGCCTTCCTCAGGGAAATGAGCTTCACATGCGTTTGCCTTCTTCACAGGCTCCGGGCCTTTCTCCGGGAAATGAGCTTCACAGGCGTTTTCCTTCTTCACAGGCTCCGGGCCTTTCTCAGGGAAATGAGCTTCACAGGCGTTTTCCTTCTTCACAGGCTCCGGGCCTTTCTCAGGTAAATGAGCTTCACAGGCTCCGGGCCTTTTTTACAGGCTCTGGGCCTTTCTTCAAGGGTAGAATTTTCGGAGATGCTGGATGTTCCATGCGTTCGGGATCGGCACCCCCCTGAGTCTCCAAGCATGCGGAGCCGGGCCTGGAAACATGAACAACCTTGAACGGGCCCTCCCACATGGGAGAAAGCTTATGCAACCCTTCCCTGGAGAGGACCCGTGTGAGCACGAGGTCCCCTACCTCAAGAGTCCTGGGGCGGATGTTGCGGCAGTGGTATCACCGCAGCGCGTGTTGATACCTTGCCGCTCGCAGCGCGGCCTCTCGACGATGTTCCTCCCCCAGCACGAGATTCGTCCCCCGCATGGTGTCTTGCTGCGCCTCGTCGAACGCCAGGACCCGTGCGGAGCGACGCCTGACCTCGTGAGGGAGGATGGCTTCTACTCCATAGACGAGAAAGAACGGGGTCTCGCTAGTCGGCTTGGCTACGGTCGTGCGGATGGACCACAACACAGACTGGAGCTCGTCATGCCAGCCCCTGCCGCAGGCCTCCAGCTTCTTCTTGAAGGTCCTGGTTTTGAGGCCCTTCAGACCCCGTGTTGGCTCGCTCGGCTGGCCGTTACTCCGGGTGCGCCACCAAGCGTAGTATATCTGCGTTCAAGGTTAGCACAAGTATGTTTTGAAGAGATTGTTGGTGAACTACGAACTGCTCGGTGATGATGCGGTTAGGCACCCCAAACCGCTCACGAGGCCCTCGATGAACTTGACCGCAGAGTTCACCGGGATGGTGCGGACAGCTTCCACCTCAGTCCACTTGGTGAACTTGTCCAGCGACGTAGAGGTAGCGATAGTTTCTGGCGCCCGAGGGAACGGGCCTAGAATGTCCAGTCCCCAAACTGCGAATGGCCATGAGAGGGGTATAGTTTGCATACCTCCCGCCGGCTGATGGATCTGCTTGGCATGAAATTGGCAGGCCTCACAAGCCTTTACCAGCTCAATAGCGTTGCTGAGTGCTGTGGGCCAGTAGAACCCGCTGCGGAATACCTTGCCGACGCGGGTTCGTGACGATGAGTGATGCCCACAGTATCCGCCGTGTATGTCTTCCAGCAATTCCTTCCCCTGCTATCTGGGAATGCAACGCAGGGACACGTCATTCGGTCGCCTCCGGTAAAGCTCTCCATCCCTCGATGCAAGAGGGCCGTGGCTTGCCGCGCCCACACGCCTCCGCCTCCTCCTCCTTCTCCGGCAGGTTCCTCGTGTCAAGTAGCTCTTGAGCTCTGTGATCCAAAGACCTCCTCCTGAGGCTCCAATGCCAGGAGCAGGCGTGCCCCTGAGGCCGGGCCGCAGGTCGAGGCTCCCGAGGCAGGCGGCTGGGGGAGCTCCTCCCGAGGATGCGCCGCGCTTGATAGTGATGGTGCCGCTGAGGGCCTGAAGAGTCGCTCTTCGAAGAAGCCAAGCTCTTGAGGCAGCCGCCTGGACGCCCTCTTGGCGATGTCATCCGCCTCTTGATTGGTGCCGTGAGGCACATGCTGCAGCTCCAGCCCCCAGAACTGTTTCTCCATCCTGCGAACCTCCGCGAGGTAGGCTTTCATGTGCTCGTCCTTCGACTCGTATATCTTGTTGGAGAAGTTGACGAGGAGTTGCGAATCGCCCTTGATGACGAGGCGCTTGACCCCCAAAGCGACTGCGGCTCTTAGGCCGGCTATCAGGCCTTCATATTCTGCTATGTTGTTGGAGACGTTTTCCCGTCTTTGGAAACAGAGCTGCACGTAATAGAGCTTGTCCTGAGTAGGGGATACAAGCACCGCTACCGCCCAAGCCATATCGGGATAATGCCCCGTCGAAGTACATGACCCAGCCGTCCGGTGCCTCGCTCCCCGGGGAAAGTGATCGGTCTTCGCCTGCTTCAAGGCCGGGTGCCTCCGTCCATTCTGCCACGAAATCTGCCAATGCGGCCCCCTTGATGACTCTGGTTGTGCTGAACTCTAACTGAAATGCTTGCAGTTCGATGTTACACTCAGCGACTCTTCCAGCTGAGTTGGGGCTCCTAAGCACCCTCTCCAGAGGGTATGCTGAGACGACCTTGATGGGATGACCTTGGAAGTAGTGCTGCAGCTTGCGTGAAGCTACCAATAGCGCGAGGAGGAGTTTTGGCGCATGGGGTACCGTGCCCTCGCGTCCCGCAGCACCGTGCTGACGAAGTACACGGGGTGCTCAACGAGGCTGTGAGCGCTGGCGCTGTTCGCGTCCTCCATAGGTTGGGGTGCCTCCCGAGACAGTGGAGCCCCCAGCGCCTGGTCGCTCGGCGGGGCCTCTTCTGCTCCGGGCGCGCTTTCCTACTGCGGCTGATCCCCTTCGCCCGCGGTCGCGGTCTTTGTGAGGCTCTCTTGGCTTCGCTTCACTTCTGCCCGGAGGGTAGTTGCGGCCTTGGCCTGATGCTCTTCCCTGACCGCTACCAGGGCTGCGTTGGCGGAGCTACCATCACTGGAGGGCTGGTAAGGTACCTCTTGAGTTCTTGGAATGCCTTGTCGGCCTCTTCAGTCTATTCAAAGGGGCCCTTCTTCTTCATCAACTTGAAGAATGGCAGTGCTCGTTCCCCCAGCTTGGAGATGAAACGTCCTAGCGCGGTCACGCGCCTGGTGAGTTTCTGCATTTCTCTTAGGGTCTTTTGTGGGCTCATGTCTTCGACTGCTTTGACCTTTTCCGGGTTGGCCTCGATGCCCCTATGGGACACGAGGAAACCCAGGATCTTGCCCGAGGGGACTCCAAATACGCACTTCTCCGGGTTGAGCCACATATCCACTTTATCGAGGCTCGCGAAGGTTTCTTCCAAGTCCTGTATCAGGGGTTTTTCCTCCCGAGACTTCACTACAATGTCATCGACGTACGCCTCAGCATTCCTCCTGAGTTGTCGGCCCAGGGCGATGTGCATCAGACGCTGAAAGGTCGCGCCTGCGTTGCGCAACCCAAACGGCATGCAGGTATAGCAATACACTCCGCACGGGGTCAAGAAAGCCGTTTTTTCCACGTCTTCTACCGCCATCTTGATCTGGTGATAGACTGAGAAGGCATCCAGGAAGCACAGCAGGTCACACTCAGCGGTGGAGTCGACGATCTAGTCGATGCGAGGAAGCGGAAATGGATCTTGTGGGCAGGCCTTGTTGAGGTTGGTGAAGTCGACACAAATATGTTCCTTTCCCCCCTTTTTTGGCACGACAACTGGGTTGGCCAGCCAATCCGGGTAGCGGACCTCGCGAATAACCCCTGCTACCTCTAGCTTGCGGGTCTCTTGGACGATAAAAGCTTGTTTTTCTGTGGACTATCGCCTCTCCTTATGCTTCACGGGGCGCACGTTGGGGCACACGTTGAGGTGATGCTCAATCACGCCCCTCGGGACCCCCGCCAACTGATCAGGTCCCCACGCGAACACCTTCTTGTTTGCGCGCAGGAAATTCACCAAGGCCTCCTCCTGCTTGGGTTCGAGGTTTGCACCTATGGTGAAGGTGGCGTCAGTGGATCCGTCCTCGTCGACTGGTACCTGCTTGGTTTCCGCCTTGTTTTGGGTGAATAGCTGCTTCTTCTTGGACGACGCAGCCCCCTTGGGCTCGGGGGCGTCAGCGCTGGCGGGCCGTGCCGCCACAGCCGCTTTGAAAACCAGCTTGAGCGCCTACAGTGCATCTCCGGTGTTTCTTGACACGGTAAGGACGCCACTGCTCCCGGGCATCTTCATGAGGTTGTACACCGGGTGAGTTACTGCCATGAACCGGTCCAAGGCCGGGTAGCCGAGGATGGCGTTGTAGGGGAGGCCGATGGGGGCAATGTCGAAGTCGATCAGCTCTGTGCGGAAGTTGTCACGGGTTCCGAAGGTCACCGGGAGGCGAATTTGCCCCAGGGAGGCGGTGGAACCGGCTCCGACTCCTGAAAAAGGCCTACTGGGCTGGAGCCGCTCTGGTGGCACATGGAGGAGGCTGAAGGCCTTCACAGAGAGCACTTTGAGGCCAGCTCCGCCGTCGATGAGGGTCCTGGTGACTGCCACTTCGCAGATGGTGGGGGTGCACAGCATCGGAAGTGCTCCCGAACCGGCGGGGTTGGAGGGGTGATCGCCCGAGTAGAAGAGCAGGTCGGCCTCAGGCGCCACCCAGCCCGGCGGGGCTCCCTGATGCTTGGAGGCGGTGGCGATCTGGCGGGTGAACGGCTTGACGTGGCGGCTCGAAGGTGGCGCCAGTGAGCCGCCCAGGAGAGCTGCGAAGACCGGGGGCGCCGGCCCGGCGCGATGGGTGAGGTAGAGGTCGCGCAGCTCCCCCCAACAGGCCTGCTGCTCGTTCCGCTCGTTCCCTGCCGGGCCAGTGGCGGCGTTGGCCGAAGGCGACGGGGAACGACGAGGGAGTCCGCCGACGGGAGCCGTCCGGGCGACTCGAGCAGCGTGATCAGCCCGACGCTCGGCGCGGGCTCGGCGAGCGTCCGCCTTGGACACGACGAAAAATCACATGCGACCAGTGGAGGAAAGATTCTGGCTCACCCCTACCTGGCTCGCCAAATGTTAGATTTCGGGTTCCGGCAGACCCTTGAGGTTCGAACACTAGGGTGCGCGCGGAGATCTTTCCCCTACCATCTCACGCGTTGATGGTTAGCAAGGGATCTAAACTAAGAGGGAGAACAACACAAGGGACGTGATGTTTATACTAGTTCGGGCCACCATTGTGGTGTAATACCCTACTCTAGTTTGTGGTGTGGTGGATTGCCTCGGGAGCTGATGATGAATAAGATTTAAGGAAGAACAGCCTCATGAGGGGCTGTTCTTGAGCGGGTGCGATGGAGTGTGTGGGTGTATCCAGCCGCTTCTCTCTCTCTCTCTCTCTCTCTATCTCTCTCTCTCTCTCTCTCTCTCTCTCTCTCTCTCTCTCTCTGGTCAGTTCAACCCGTCTCGTAGGCCCCTTCTCTTTGTGGTGGCTAGTCCTATTTATAGAGGGAGGCCCTGGGCCTCTTCCCAAATAATGAGCGGGAAGGGCGATAACAATTGGCCATTTTGAAGGGGAACATCTAGTACACTTATCCTGACTAAAGTTGGTCTTCGGCTGCCAAAGGCTCTGACGGTGACGCCGTCCTGGGCTCCACGATGACCTCCTTCCTGCCGTCCTGCTGGTCTTGGTCTTGTTGCACCGAAGCGGAAACCTTTGCCTGATGCCTTGGCCTGTGCTTGCCTCCTTTGCACCAAAGAGGAAATGAAGACACTCCGCAGGCAGGCGCCCGCCTGGTCTCGATCGTCATGGCTTGCATCACGGGGCACCCTCGGGAGGTACCCTGCCTTGATCTCTCCGCCTCCTCGTGAGCCTGCCTGACGAGGCTGCTCCTGAGGAAGATTCATGTCGTCCGCCCCGCGAGGCTTGGCCCCTCACGAGGGTCTTGAGCTCGAGCTGATGAAGCTGGGCCGCGCTGGGTCCCCAGTTGAGCCATGCCGCAGGCCACATGCAGGCAAGTCTGGGGACCCCTGTTCCTAGAACGCCGACATGCTGAGACGACAATGTCATGAGGCAACAGAGAGTAGGGCAGGCGGGGGCCGATCTGGGGAATCGCGGCCACAGCCACTCCGGCGACTAGTTAAGGGGAGGGGAGGCTTGGTGGGTAGTGGGGAGGCCTCTAATGATGGTGGACGGAAGGGAGGGGCTTGGCTTCGGGATAATTTAGCCAGCGAGGAGCGGCGGCCATGGCGGCCAACTGAGGTGAGGGGGGGCTTTGGAGGTGAACAGATGAGTCGGGGAGGTTGCTGGGAGGGTGTAGAAGAGCTTGGTGAGGTCGGGGCACCTCGGTACTAGCTTAAATAGTCGGGGCGACGTGGGTGGGCGAGCACAGCCGCGGGACATATCGCCGGAGCCGCGGACGGGTGGTCACGCGAACTTGCTCGATGGTAGGCGACGAGAGGGTATGGGGGGGAGCTCACGGGGCAGAAGGAGGCCAAGGGGCACTGGGAGGAAGATGTCGTGGCGTGAACAGAGGCTGCCGGACACTATACACCCATGGGCGCGCGGCGACGAGCTCCGCGAGCGATCTGCAGGAGGGGAGAGGGGTCCAGGGAGACGGAGGCGGCATGGGGAGCTATTGGACATGGTTGGGCTCGCGAGAACGACGAGCATGAGAGGGGTCCGAGCAAGAAACCAACCAGCTCGCGTCCACTGCATGCCACAGGGGTGGTCACCATGTGAACTGGTGAGTAGAGGACGCAACGGGCTGGCAAATGTTGTCTACGGTGAAGTCCCTCGAAGATAGAGTAGAACTGAGGTGGTGAAACGATCAAAGACACAGAGGGCCGAGAGAAACATGCTTCACAAGTTTGCTATAGCAAACTTGGCTGTGCACTAGTGATCAATAGGGAAGAGGAAAGAGCCAAATTTGTTATCTGCGGTGTTTAGCTTAGGAAGGACTATCATCCTGTTAATTATGAGATCATTTGGAAAAGTGTTTAGCATAGTTGCTTTGCAACTGCCAAATCTGGTCCAAAATCAAGATCATGAAGGGGCACTCACATAGTGTATCCTCTTGAGCTGAAATTTGGCAAGGCTAGATGATTTGGACATATGATGATGTTGTAAAAATTTCATACCAAATGGACATGCCAAAATGGTACTTCCTTCACAGCTATCCTCCCTACCCAGAATCTTGAGAAAATTCTAGAGAAACATTGGTTTAATGAATTTATCCCAAATTTGGTGGAGAGAGGTCCTATGTCCATGAGAATGCTCTGGTAAATTTTCAGAAATAATTAAGCAATATAAAGTATACTTGCTTCACATCCTGAAAATATTGACATAATTAAATACCTGGTTCTGTGCTCACATAGATGATTGGATGGGGCTGAAAATTGGAGGAGTGTGATGATATGAGCACATGAAGGAGTGTGCAAAATTTCAACTCATTTTGATAACCCTAGATAGTACTTCCTTCACAATGGCTTCTGTCTGACAGAAAATTCGAAAATTGCTGAGGAAGATTGGCTAGGAAAATGAAGTCGAGTGTTGGCATGGAGCAATGATTTGGATGATATAACATGCCCAAAAAGTTTGGGAGCAATCAAGAAAGGATAGGTGGAACTTTGTTCACAGAAAACCACACTGGACAGAAATGAAGAATAAATATTGGGGAATTATTTTTTGGGCTAGGACACGAAGGTTTGGGCAAATTTGAGCAATATATGACCAAAATAAATTATGAGAATTATTTGGGAATTTTGTGGACGACATAATTGTAGGTTGCTTCACAACCTAGGGCAAATAGGGTTGTTCCTTTAATAGAGAAGGATCCCAATAAAAATAATACTGGGATTGGGCTAAGATGAAAATGGCCAATACTGGGGATGGATTTTAGGATGACAAGCCACTTTGTAGAGGAATCAAAGCTGATCTCTCTAGGTTTCAAGACCACTAAGCCACAGGAAATTAAATAAAAACCAAAATCCAAATAAATCAAAAGAAAAATAAATGGGAAAATCCAAGGTGTTACAATCTTCCACCAAATAAACCATATAGTAATCAACTACAAGATATAATCAACACTACTAGTCACCCACAAGTACCAATATGTGGTTCCGGTACAAAGATTGAATAGAAGAGATGAACTAGGGTTTGAGAGGAGATGGTGTTGTTGAAGATGTTGATGGAGATTGCCCTCCCCAAGATGGGAGAATTGTCGGTGATGATGATGACGATGATTTCCCCCTCCAGGAGGGAAGTGCCCCCGATGGAATCGCTCGCCATAGGGCACAAGTGCTCCTGCCCAAGTTCCTCCTCGAGACGGCGGCGCTCCACCCCGAAAGTCCTCTCCTTAATTTTTTTTCTAGGTCAAAATGACCTATATACTATAAGATGGGCACCAGAGGTGGGCTGGGCTGAGCACAGCCCACCAGGGCGCGCCTGGGGGGGCCTGGCGCGCCCTGGTGTCTTATGCTCACCAGGGTGGCTGATACATCTCCAACGTATCTACAATTTATGAAGTATTCACGCCGTTATACTATCATTTCTTGGATGTTTTACAATTATTTTATAACAACTTCATATCATTTTTTGGGACTAACCAATTGACCCAGTGCCCAGTGGCAGTTGCTGTGTTTTTGCTTGTTTTTTACATTATAGGAAATCAATATCAATCGGGGTCCAAACATCGCGAAACTTTTTGTGGATTTTTATGGACCAGAAGACATCTTGTGGGCCAGAGAAGCACCTGGGGGTGCCCCGTGGGGGGCGCAACCCACCAGGGTGCGCCTGGAGGCCCAGGTGCGCCCAGGTGTGTTGTGCCCACCTCAGTGGCCTCCCGCACCCCCTCTTCATCCTATAAATTCCCAAATATTCTGAAAACCCTCGGGGAGACCCTAGATCAAAAGTTCGGCCGCCGCAAGGCTCTGTAGCCACGCAAAAACAACCTAGACCCCGTTCCGACACTCCGCCGAAGGGGGGAATCATCACGAGTGGCCATCTTCATCATCCCAGCGGCCACCATGATGAGGAGGGAGCAGTCCACCCTCGAGGCTGAGGGTTTGTACCAGTAGCTATGTGTTTAATCTCTCTCACTCTCTCATGTTCTTGAGATGGCACGATCTTGATGTATTGCGGGATTGGTTAATATAGTTGGACCATATGGTGTTTTCCCCTCTCTATCTTGTTGTGATGAATTGAGTTTCCCCTTTGACATTTCGTTTTATCGGATTGAATACTTTTATGGATTTGAGATCACTTTATGTATGTCTTGCTATGAATACTCGTGGTGAAAATGGGGTATCGTATTGATTCACCTGATATATGTTTTGGCACTCAACTCACGGATTCCCGTGGTGACACTGGGGTAATCTATGCATAGGGATTAATGCACGTTATTGTCTTTGTTTCTCCAGTACAAGTCTTGGGGCAGCCTTTGAGGTTCTTTGTGTTGGATTGAGTATTATGAATCTGAAATTGGTGTTATTTTAGTACGAACTCTTGGATAGATCGATCCGAAATAATAGCTTCGAGGTGGTTTCGTACCCTACAAACAATTTCTTTTTCTGTTCTCCGCTAGATAAGAACTTTGGAGTGATTCTTTACCGCACTTTGAGGGATGGTTATATGATCCAATTGTATTAGCATTGTTGAGAGATTGCACTAGCGAAAGTACAGACCCTAGGCCTCATTTTCAAGCATTGCAATACCATTTGTGCTCCATTTTATCAATTGCTACCTTGCTGTTTTTATTGTTCTTATTACCAAAATGAATATCTACTATCCATATTACACTTGTATCACCGTCCCTTCTCCGAACTAGTGCACCTATACAAATTAACATTGTATTTGGTGTGCTGGGGACACAAGAGACTTTTTATTATTTGGTGGCAGGGTTGTTTGAGAGAGACCATCTTCATCCTACGCCTCCCATGGATTCATAAACCTTAGGTCATCCACTTGAGGGAAAATTGCTACTGTCCTACAAACTCCGCGCTTGGAGGCCCAACACGTGTCTACAAGAATAAAGTTGCGTAGTTACATCAGTGGCCCCCCTCCGGTAGTTATTTGATACAATATTTCTTATTTATTCCATAAAAGTTCCTCATGAAGTTTCAGCTCATTTGGAGTTTTGCATAATAGGTAGCCTAATGTAGCTTTTTCAGGTCCAGATTTTCAGCTGCCGGAATCCCCCCACTTTGTGTGTACCTTGCATATTATGAGAGAAAAGGCATTATAGTTACTCCAAAAAAGCATTATTAAGCATAAAAACATCATAAATAATAGTAGGTAACATGATGCAAAATGGACGTATCAACTCCCCCAAGCTTAGACCTCGCTTGTCCTCAAGCGAAAACCAAAATCGAAAAACATGTCCAGATGCTTAGAGAGAGAGGTGTCAATAAAAACAAAATACGGACATAGAAGAATCATGTATATTTTTATAACAGCGACAAACTTAAACATAAAACTTTTATCATAGACTTCTCATGAACAAGTAACAATTCATCACAATATCGAAGTATAAATCATAAACTCTATTGGAAACCAACAAACTATGTTCTCAGTCAACTTTGCAACTACAATTCATCGTGTTTTCAGGAAGGGTCACGTATCGGAGCCTTTAGGGAAGTCCACATACTCACCATCATATAGTCTTCTATGATTGCTAACACTCACCGCATACACATGAGCAAAACGTTTCAACCGGACACATAGAAAGATAGGGGCTTATAGTTTTGCTTCCCAACATACTCACCTCAAGGGTGATGTCAACAATAATAACTCATGCTATCCACACCCAACTGGATATATGTGCCTAGATCTTTCCTCACCACATGATGCTTGCCAAAAGAGAAAATAAAAAGGAATAGAGCGAAATTTTTTGATTCTTTGCATAAAAGTAAATACATGAAAGTAAAATATGGGCCCCGCAGACGGAAGCAGAGGTTTCCATGCGCTTTTTGTTTGTATGCTCAATCCCTTAGTTTAAAAGAATGTCACGTTATATTGCCCCTTGTGATATCAACCTTTATATGGAGTCTGTCACTTTTATTCTTTGCCATCACAAGTTCGTACAACGCTCAATTTTCTCTTACACTAAATGATCTAACACTTTTAGAAGCAATTTTTATTACCTTATTGCAATATGACAACTTACTTGAAGGATCTTACTCAATCCTTAGGTAGGTATGGTGGACTCTCAAAACAAGATTTGGGTTTAAGGGTTTTTGGATGCACAAGTAGTATCTCTAGTTAGTGCGGAATTTTTGGCTAGCAAAGATGGGGGGCAAGCACCACATGTTGAAGGATCTATCAAAATATAACTTCTATGTGAATATGAACGAACATAAATCATTACGTTGTCTTCCTTGTCCAACGTCAACAATTTTGGCATATAATACTTTGATGGGGGCTCACAATCACAACATATTTCCAAGATAGTGTATTTGCATGTGAATCTTCTCTTCCCTTATTAATTCTTTCATGAATTGCATCATTGACCAATGCTATGTTTGTCAATCTACAATAAAATTTTCTACTTATACTTTTCCTTATGTGATGTCATTACTCACCATAAGATTAACATATGATCATTTTCATTTATTTCCTTTCTTTTTATTGAAACATTAAAGTAAAGAAAGCAAAACTCAAACTAAACTTTATTATATATCTTGCACATGATTACAATGATAGATCACTAAGCAAACTCTCGAAAAGAAATGATCGAACTAAACTTTTATTCATCTAAAGCAAAAGATGATTATGGATCGAACTAAGATAAGTAAAAGCAAAAGATAGTGGCGGTTATACGGTATCGGGGCACCTCCCCCAAGCTTGGCAAAAGCCAAGGGGAGTGCCCGTACCCTATACTCAATTTTCTTTTGGTGATGAAGAAGGAGGTGGTGGTGAGATAGTTCCCAATATATCCATGAGTGCCTCCTTCAAGCCTTGAATCTCACGAAGGGCTTCGTAAAGCAACTAAGTGTTTTTCTCCACGTCAACCATAATATGTTTATTCTCCGGCCCCCAAGAACTTGTTCCTGCATCACTTTCTCTTGGACGAGATATGTCCCAATTGGATGGTATGTGCACACGAGGAGTATTTTTGAACCCATAATTGTAAATCAAATTATGAAAATTGTTACGATGTAACCTGTGTAAAGGCCTCCTTGATGGGAGTTCTTCTTGAACTTCAGTGTTCTATTGATTGTTTGATGATCTTATGGCTTGGTGAGGATTAGGACGAGTGGAGATACCAGCCAGTGTGCCTCTCTCAGAAGCCGGAGGGTAAACCCCAAGAGGGCTTCCCTCATCTTCCTCCATAGCAACTTCTTTAGCTTCCTCTCTCCTTAGATCCTCCCGAACCAACCCTGGATCTTATTCTCCATTATTGGAGAGTGAGGAAGACATGATGCTGGCCTGAATGAATCGTCAGAAAACAGCAAGAAAGAAAACAAGAGATTTATCCGCGATACGGAGGTCAATAGGTTCGGGGGGTATATAAAGATTTTTTATCTTGGGAAACAAGAAAATGGAAGAAAAACGGTGCCTGGAAGGTACCTGTGGTGGGTCACCTTCCTGGTAGTTTCTTATTATTCTAATTTTTGTTATATACCAAAATGGACAGAAGATATTTTTGCATATTTTTCGGAGTCCGTTTACTTACCGTATCACGTACCTCCTCTCTTTCACGATTCTGGAGTGTTCCGGAAGGTTTCTTTTATATGTTCTTTCGGTGTCATAGTTTGGATAATATTGCTTTCAAAATTAATGGGCATACCTGAGATATAATGTTTTACTCGTTGCCCATTGACAACTTTCGGGTTACTACCTTCGGCATTATTTATTTTGATAGCTCCAGATCGATAAACCTCCTGGATAACATAGGGTCCTTCCCAATTGGAGAGGAGTTTTCTAGCAAATAATCTAAAATGAGAGTTGTATAAAAGAACATATTCTCTAACCTTGAACTCACACTTTTGGATTCTTTTATCATGCCATCTTTTAACTTTCTCTTTAAATAACTTGGCATTTTCATAGGCCTAGGTTCTCCATTCATCTAAAGAGCTAATATCAAATAACCTCGTTTCACCAGCAAGTTTGAAATCATACTTGAGTTCTTTAATTGCCCAATATGCTTTATGTTCTAACTCAAGAGGCAAATGACAAGCTTTTTCATAAACCATTTTATAATGAGACATACCCATAGGATTTTTATATGTTGTTCTATAAGCCCAAAGCACATCATCTAATTTCTTAGACCAATTCTTGTGGGACCTATTGCCAGTCTTTTGCAAAATTAATTTTATTTCTCTATTGCTAAGTTCAACTTGACCACTAGACTGAGGATGATAGGATGATGCAATTCTATGGTTAACATCATACTTTGCAACCATTTTACGGAAAGCACCATGAATAAAGTGGGAACCACCATCAGTCATTAGATATCTGGGGACTCCAAACCTTGGGAAAATAACTTATTTAAGCATTTTAATAGAGGTGTTGTGATCAACACTACTAGTTGGAATAGCTTCTACTTACTTAGTAACATAATCAACAGCAACCAAAATATGAGTATACCCACTAGAGGAAGGGAAAGGTCCCATGTAATCAAATCCCCAAACATCAAATGGTTCAACAACAAGCGAATAATTCATATGCATTTCTTCATGCTTACCGATATTACCAATTCTTCGGCATTCATCACAATATAAGATGAACTTATGAGCATCCTTGAAGAGAGTAGGCCAATAAAACCCAAATTGCAATACCTTGTGAGCAGTTCGGTCTCCTGCATGATGTCCTCCATAAGTTTCAGAGTGACATTTCCTTAGGATTTGTCCCTGTTCATGCTTACGTACGCAACGTCTAATAATACCATCTACTCCTTCTTTATAAAGATGTGGGTCATCCCAAAAGTATTGTCTTAAATCATGGAAGAATTTTTTTTCTTTTGTTGGTATGTGAAACTAGGTGGTAAATATTTAGCAACAATGTAATTAGCATAGTCAACATACCAAGGTGTACTATTAGAAACATTTATTGCAGCTAATTGCTCATCGGGAAAGCTATCATTAATAGGTTGTGGGTCATCAAGAATATTTTCAAGCCTAGACAGGTTATCAGCCACGGGGTTATCCGCTCCATTTCTATCAATGATATGCAAATCAAATTCTTGTAACAAGAGAACACATCGGATAAGCCTAGGTTTGGCATCTTTCTTTTCCATAAGATACTTTCTTGCAGCATGATGAGTGTGAACAATTACTTTAGAATCAACAATATAGGATCTAAATTTATCACAAGCAAACACCACTGCTAGAATTTTTTTCAGTGGTAGCATAATTTTGTTGTGCACTATTGTAGCGACCCGACCTCAGACGGTCAAGCCTCTGTGTTACTGTGCCATCTCTGGATCAGTATGCTGGCACACACAGTACATCAATGTATATATCAAAGTGCAATCACATGTATAAATAACGTAAAATGATATATACCTCATAATACTCAGCGGAAACAATCAACGGGTGTGGAGTCCCATCAACGCCATCGGCAGGTTGAGTGTAGACCGTAACCCTGTACCATACTCTTACCCGTCGGAAGTAAAATATCTGCAACATGATAAGTTGCAGCCGTGTAGGTCAGTACATTGAATGTACCGGCAAGATCACAATATGAGAAAACAGATGATAAAACTATACTATATGCAATATGGCTTTACGGCTCTGTATCTGAGTTTTGTTTGCGTAAAAGCTGGTTTTATTTTCCCTACATCAAAGGAATAAATGAAGTCTGTACTATGGAGTTTTCTATCATGACATGGTTCCGCCAACCGATGTCTCATAGCCCAAATTCATCATAAGTTGCCCACAATTAAGTTATCAGTCCGGTGTTGAGAGTTCGGAGATAGATCCAGGTCCAGAGGCTCAAATTGTCCGTAACCGGGGACACGGCTAATCGATTAGGTTTAAACCCTCTGCAGAGGTTTGTACACTTTACCCGCAAGATTCGATCCCTCTTTTTACGTTCTCGCACTTCGTGAGTGTTTGAGAACAAGATGACCAAACATGGTCTTCCAAAGAGTTCCTCGACCACCGTCCGGTACCCATCCAATCCTCTAGTAGTTCTACATCCTGCTAGCACCGCCCCAGCCAGTCACAACTAAGGTCAACCAAGCCAGAGCCCATAATGACTTGCGGTTGCAGGTAAGCTTCGGGCGTGAAGTACTCTTCCGTCTCTTTGAGTCTGGGTGAAGCTTTCCGCAAGATGTCATGGCGCTTCTCCATGCATCCCGGCCAACCACTTTGGGTTCTCCAGGTGCCGTCGGCAAATCCTTCACCCGATGAGTGTGTATTGAAATCCTGTCTCGAGTCTTGAAGTCTTGAGGTCTTGAAGATGCAGTCCTTGCAGATTCCATCATGGAGTTGTCGTCATTGACGTAGAATCCTCCATTCTCACACCACTCCCGTGCACTCATACCAAACCCCGTCTACTATAGCGTAGCATTAAAATAAATAACGTCCCGGGCTTGGTAACAGGGTGATGGGTTCCTACCTCATGCATACTACTCAACTACAAGGATTCAATAACACTCTTGAGGGGTGGTTGCAAAGGTGCCACTAAATGCAATAAAACATAGGTAAGAAAAGCATGGTCAAAGTGAACTTGCCTGGTAATACTTGATGAAGATAACAACGCTGTCAGAAAATGACTTGGTAGAACTAATGGTCACTCCGTTGAAAATCTATATAGTCAAACATAGCATTCACATAAGCAAACATCCTAGCAAACAATTTTAGCACTCTAAATAACAATCAAAACAGCAAGGAAAATCGATAATAAAACTCAAACAAAATCAAAAGAAACTTCAAATAAAACTACAAATAAAAACTACTAACGAAGATCTATGACTTTGCTACAAACATCTAATATAGTTTTGCCGTAAGTAAAAACTTAACAACAATTAAAATACTACACTAATAAATTAACAGAAAATAAAATGTAAAATAACTAATTTAACAGAAAGTATTTTTTTCCATAAAATTTTATTTGCAAAAGGAAACAAATAGAAAGCTTTTATAAAACTCTAACTATGACCTATAGAAGGTTTCATACAAAACTAAGGAAAATAAATTCTTTTAAAATAAAAATAAATTTTCTCCTGTTGTCTAACAGAAACACAACTAATTTTGTCAAAAGTGACAAAAAGAAATACTTTAAAACTAATAAAAACAATAAAGAAAAAGCTAAAACAGAACTAATACTAAAACAGTACTGTTTTGCTAAAAACCTAATTTAAATTAAGCTGAAAATAAAATACTAAATACTACTGGATAAACAAAGGTCCTAGAGACCAGGAGCAAAAAGAATTAAATTAAAACCTATTTTTAATCTCCCGGAATAAGCAAAACAAGCTTTAATTCAAATCTGATCTAACTCAATTTTTATAAATCCAAACATAGACATATTATATATTTTTGGAAACTACAAGAAAATTGTGATCTAACGCAAAAAGAATCAGCATCATTGGACTTCTAGATCAAAAGTTATAAGCTAAACAAGAACGGAACTAAATCTGTTACGGAAATAAATCTGAAAACGAAAACGGAGTTACCTGTATGTGAGGCAGAGATGGCAGGAAGGAGACGGCGATGTGGAGGGCTGCTCCGGCGAGGGGGCGAGGTCGCCGGCGAGGGTGGGGGTGGCGGAGGAGGTGGGAGGAGGCGCGCAGGGGTGCTGCAGGGCGATGGGGAGGTTCCAGGAGAGCTCCTGGTGAGCGTTTCTAGGCAGAAAAAGGAGGACGGTGGCGAGGAGGCTACGGGCAGGGAGGGGGCGTGGTGATGGGAAAAATGGAACGAGGCGCGGGCGGGGGTTTTATAGGCGGTCTCGGGAGGCGCTGGGATGGAAAGACGAGGGAGATCGGGAAGGTGGAGATTCCTGTCTCCATGGATATTGAAAGCTTATGTAAAGTGAGAGGAAACAGAGGAAGGAGATGATCTCTTGTTGGGCTAGAATAGGAAAGTGCTTAATGGGCCAGCAGGTTTTTCCTAATAAAAACGATTCCATTCCTATTTTTAAAATTAGGAAACTAAAACAATAAAAGGAAATCAAATCAATTCGAATAAAGAGTTTTTATATACTAAAATTATCAGAAAAATAAAATGTAGATGATGAGCATTATTCCACGTCAAAATAAAAACTTAAAAAAATGTTTTTCAGAAAATCCCTAAAGGCTTTATTTCTTTTTGCAAATAATTTTTAAATAAAAACTTTGGTTTTTCTTGGCTCAAATATTTTCAAAAATGCCCCTGATTTTGGAGGGTCATTTTTCTCCATCTTTCTTGCTTGCAAGAATTTATTTTTCGGGGTATTTCTCGGGGAAGAAAAATAGAGAAGCAAGTGAAATTATTTGAAAGAATTAAATTGCAAAACTCCGTTCAAATTCTTTATAGTTGAAGAAGTCATGTCATCTTCTCTCATTGATTTTAATAGGATGAATTTGAATTTACGGAGAAGGGAAAGTCATTTTATTCCCTCTCATTCAAAAGTTTTTGAAAAGGTTCAAATTTCACTCAAGTTTAATTCACTCAAGCAAACAAACAAACAATTCAATTAATTATATTAACATTCCAAAATTTGGGATGTTACAAACCTACCATACTTAAAATGAATCTCGTCCTCGAGATTCAAGAAACTAGCAAGAAAAGGTTAGGGGTTGGAGTCTTCTAGCAAATGTCTTGGTCAGAAAGGTCAGGGGTGCTACCACACTTAAAAACAAGGTCATGGTTCCAATAAACTCAGATATTTCCTCTGGAGTGCTGACAATATAAGTCTCTGCACATATCTTACAATAGCTCCTTCATTAATGCTCTTCTGTCAGAAGCATAGAGTTTTCCTCAAAAGCTTGGGTCGGTTCGTCAAAGTTGAAGTTAAATCGAGACCGGATCTTCTTAGCTGAGGGTGCATGTCCATTCTAGACAACTATCGAAACACTCATGGTGGTCTACCATTAATGGTTTCTCCTGCAGAAAGCGGGTGCAGGTTGAACTTCACCGTATATCCTACGATTGCCAGCAGTTTGCACTGTAAAGGGTTCCATCGTACTACCATTCTATGGTTTTATGGCTTATCGTGTCGACACTCTTCTAAGGTTTTCAAGGCTCTCTGATTTTCCACCAACATATGATAGTTCATGATAGAAGTCTTCGGTATGGGGGCCAATCCATCCCGTACTTGAATCATTACCACATACGTAAATATCGAATCACGTATTCTAACACTTGGGCATACTCACAAGCATTGCAGAATTGCACTTGTTCTCGAACTGGTTTCGAGTAATTCCATGGTTTATGCAAGCCAAACAAAGCATCTATCGTTACTTCACCACTCTTAGGTTTTTGCGTAACCTCCTACGAAACGTATGCTGATTGGATCACTGATTCTTCCAAATGTATTCCTTTATCAAGGTTACAATCTGTTCCTTATCAAAATCCTGGGCACGTGGGTTATGGCCCACTTCAACACTAGTGCAGCTTTAACTCATCTTTGGAGTAACTCTATTGTTACACCTCCTTTAAATCCAATAGTACTCTGTTTCTTCAT
The DNA here is from genome assembly GCA_021605145.1 of Aegilops bicornis. NCBI lineage: Eukaryota > Viridiplantae > Streptophyta > Magnoliopsida > Poales > Poaceae > Aegilops > Aegilops bicornis. Next base: position 544,088,572 of record CM038672.1, read on the forward strand.
ACCATCATATCAAAAACAAAACTCCAACTTATTTTGTCCAGCTTCCTCCTATGGACCGTCATGAGTAACACATTTCTTTCTTCATTGATCCTGTGGCTTTATAGAGTACTATGACCAAAAGAAGTGCACAAGTTTATCCATAAAATCTCATTATTTTCATATCAATCCTTCATTACATCCTAAATCATTTTCAGAATCCAAATTCCAAAAACTACTTTGCTACAAATGCTGCCACCCACATGGTTTGGTATGGTCGACATTACTTCCAACTTTATTTATTTATCCTCCTCGGGATTCTTGATCCCCTTGGAAGTGTGCGACATGAGCCTTGAAATCTTCAATCTTACATTTCATCGTGGTGGCCTTGAGCTTGATTTCCATCATCTCTGCATGCACTTCGCTTAGGTATTCCTGAGTATAACGAAGTCTTGCTTCAAGTATTTCTCCGATCTGGCGTATGGCTTCCATGGCTGCTTCACGAACAGCACCGAAGAAAGTTGCTTGTGGCACACGTGAAATGAAAAAGTACTGCCCCATCATCTTTGGGCAAACTCCTTTCACATGGTGGAGGTGTACCTCCACATACCAAAGTTCCACTCCCTTTTGCATGAAAGGGTAGCCTTTGTAGACTGCATCTCCTTCAAGGTGAATATGCTTCATCATGTCCCTCAGGATCTTGGGTAATCATGATCACTTGTCGTGGTCATGATCGTTTCAGGCCCTTAAGGAAAGACTACAAAGGGTTGTCATCTGCATGTGTAGGGTAAGAGGGGTGCTCAGAACAAGGAATGTATCTCTATGGGGAAATTGCAATTGTCTCCAGAAAAGTTTGGTGTTCAGTTGTCCATGGGTTCAAGATTTCGGGGTCTGGTTGAGATGGAGAGAGAAAGAAAATACCCACTCATCAACAAAATTATCGTTTGTAATGGGCCGTTCTACTATGGTTCTGTTTCTAAGTCCTCATTTCTTCAGGTCTTCAATGCTCGGGAGTTTCCAATTCCTAATGCTTTTCCCATATGAAGGCCTTCTACCATTCTTCCGTAACTTACGTCTCTCATGGTTGAAATAAATACAAGCCTACGAATATCGCATCTATCCAACCATTCAATAAACACACAAAAATAATAGCAACCAAGCATTCATTTATTCAATCAATTCTACTGTATCGCCACCCACATAAATTGGTATGGTCGAGATACTTAAATCGAGATGGCGTTCATCTTTATTTCTCTCATGGTGGAATACTACTAAGCTAATTCTTTGGGGTTCCTTACGTATGGACTTGATCTCCTCCGGTTCTTCTCGCTAGATTTTCCACAATCGACGCGGAGTTTCTTGTGACGACCACTGTATGTCCTAAAGTTGTTCCTTGAGCTTACGGATTTCAACGTCCTTTGCATGAGACATGGTCCTGCTGTTCTTGATTCTGGCGCATTCTCGAGATCTCGAGGTTCTCCTCCTCTAGCTGGTTTACCTTCGGTCTCTGAGTCTTGACCTCTTCTCGTAGTGCTTCATTGTCGAACAGGGCTTCCGGAGGTCCATCTGAAGATTCTTGACGTATTGTTCCAGATCCTGATTGTACACTAAAAGTGGGGAAACTTCATCTTTTGCGCTTCCGTCAAGGCAATAGTTGCTCCATCGGACTTCTGCCATCCCATCCTTCCAAAGAAGTGTGGGTTTAGTGCAAGACGATGACGATAGCATAAACGTGCAATAGCATCATGGACGGCAGTGTTGATGCCCATATCACAGTCACCATTTATAGTTCCGAAGATGATGTCTGCACTCTTGGGGGCTTCTTTACGACCAAAAACTTGGGTCTTGACTCCCCATGATCTGGGCGTCCTCTTAGTTGCCTTGATCTCAGGTATCGGTAACTTCAGCAGCCTGACTAGCTCCACAAGGAAAGGGCCTCCAAGAACCTTCTCGTAGTGTTCTCTTTTGTTCAGAATGTAGCTCTCCATCTATAGTTGGAATAAGGAAGGTTTAGTAGAAGGAAATCAGGTGTTACGAGAGTAGTACAAAACAAAGGTCATTCCTATTGGGGTCTTCATATTACTAAGTCATTTTCTAGGGTCACGTTCTACAGCCAACATGTGCTCTGATACCATATCTGTAGCGACCCGACCTCAGACGGTCAAGCCTCTGTGTTTTTGTGCCATCCCTGGATCAAGATCTTTGGCACACAGTACATCAATGTATATATCAAAGTGCAATCACATGTATAAATAACGTAAAATGATATATACCTCATAATACTCAGCGGAAACAATCAAGCGGGTGTGGAGTCCCATCAACGCCATCGGCGGAGTTGAGTGTGAACCGTAACCACATGCGTACTCTTACCGTCCGGAGTAAAATATCCGCAACATGATAAGTTGCAGCCGTGTAGGTCGATACATTGAATGTACCGGCAAGATCACAATATGAGAAAACAGATGATAAAACTATACTATATGCAATATGGCTTTACTGGCTCAGATCTGAGTTTTGTTTGCGTAAAAGCTGGTTTTATTTTCCCTACATCAAAGGAATAAATGAAGTCTGTACTATGGAGTTTTCTATCATGACATGGTTCCGCCAACCGATGTCTCATAGCCCAAATTCATCATAAGTTGCCCACAATTAAGTTATCAGTCCGGTGTTGAGAGTTAGGAGATAGATCCAAGTCCAGATGCTCAAATTGTTCGTAACCGGGGACACGGCTAATCGATTAGGTTTAAACCCTCTGCAGAGGTTTGTACACTTTACCCGCAAGATTCGATCCCTCTTTTACGTTCTCGTACTTCAGGGTGTTTGAGAACAAGATGACCGAAACATGGTCTTCCAAAGAGTTCCTCGGACCACTGTCCGGTACCCATCCAATCCTACCGTAGTTCTACATCTGCTAGCACCGTCCCAGCCAGAGTCACAACTAAGGTCAACCAAGCCAGAGCCCATAATGACTTGCGGTTGCACAGGTAAGCTTCCGGGCGTGAAGTACTCTTCCGTCTCTTTGAGTCTGGGTGAAGCTTTCCGCCAAGATGTCATGGCGCTTCTCCATGCATCCGGCCAACCACCGGGTTCTCCGGGGTGCCGTCACAAATCCTTCACCCAAAGAGTGTGTATTGAAATCCTGTCTCGAGTCTTGAAGTCTTGAGGTCTTGAAGATGCAGTCCTTGCAGATTCCATCATGGAGTTGTCGTCATTGACGTAGAATCCTCCATTCTCACACCACTCCCGTGCACTCATACCAAACCCCGTCTACTATAGCGTAGCATTAAAATAAATAACGTCCCGGGCTTGGTAACAGGGTGATGGGTTCCTACCTCATGCATACTACTCAACTACAAGGATTCAATATCACTCTTGAGGGGTGGTTGCAAAGGTGCCACTAAATGCAATAAAACATAGGTAAGAAAAGCATGGTCAAAGTGAACTTGCACTGGTAATACTTGATGAAGATAACAACGCTGTCGAGAAAATGACTTGGTAGAACTAATCGTCACTCCGTTGAAAATCTATATAGTCAAACATAGCATTCACATAAGCAAACATCCTAGCAAACAATTTTAGCACTCGAAATAACAATCAAAACAGCAAGGAAAATCGATAATAAAACTCAAACAAAATCAAAAGAAACTTCAAATAAAACTACAAATAAAAACTACTAACGAGGATCTATGACTTTGCTACAAACATCTAATATAGTTTTGCCATAAGTAAAAACTTAACAACAATTAAAATACTACACTAATAAATTAACAGAAAATAAAATGTAAAATAACTAATTTAACAGAAAGTATTTTTTTCCATAAAATTTTATTTGCAAAAAGAAACAAATAGAAAGCTTTTATAAAACTCTAACTATGACCTATAGAAGGTTTCATACAAAACTAAGGAAAATAAATTTTTTAAAATAAAAATAAATTTTCTCCTGTTGTCTAACAGAAACACAACTAATTTTGTCAAAAGTGACAAAAAGAAATACTTTAAAACTAATAAAAACAATAAAGAAAAAGCTAAAACAGAACTAATACTAAAACAGTACTGTTTTGCTAAAAACCTAATTTAAATTAAGCTGAAAATAAAATACTAAATACTACTGGATAAACAAAGGTCCTAGAGACCAGGAGCAAAAAGAATTAATTAAAACCTATTTTTAAACTCCCGGAATAAGCAAAACAAGCTTTAATTCAAATCTGATCTAACTCAATTTTATAAATCCAAACATAGACATATTTTTTATTTTTGGAAACTACAATAAAATTGTGATCTAACGCAAAAAGAATCAGCATCATTGGACTTCTAGATCAAAAGTTATAAGCTAAATAAGAACGGAACTAAATCTGTTACGGAAATAAATCTGAAAACAACGGAGTTACCTGTACGTGAGGCAGAGATGGCAGGAAGGAGGCGGTGATGTGGAGGGCTGCTCGGCGAGGCGAGGTCGGCCGAGGTGGGGGTGGCGGTGGAGGGGGGAGGAGGCGCGCTGGGGTGCTGCAGGGCGTTGGGGAGGTTCCAGGAGAGCTCCTGGTGAGCGTTTCTAGGCAGAAAAAGGAGGACGGTGGCGAGGAGGCTACGGGCAGGGAGGGGGCGTGGTGATGGGAAAATTGGAAAGAGGAGAGGGAGGGGGTTTTATAGGCGGTCTCGGGAGGCGCTGGGATGGAAAGACGAGGGAGATCGGGAAGGTGGAGATTCCTGTCTCCATGGATATTGAAAGCTTATGTAAAGTGAGAGGAAACAGAGGAAGGAGATGATCTCTTGTTGGGCTAGAATAGGAAAGTGCTTAATGGGCCAGCAGATTTTTCCTAATAAAAACGATTCCATTCCTATTTTTAAAATTAGGAAACTAAAACAATAAAAGGAAATCAAATCAATTCGAATAAAGAGTTTTTATATACTAAAATTATCAGAAAAATAAAATGTAGATGATGAGCATTATTCCACGGTCAAAATAAAACTTAAAAATGTTTTTCAGAAAATCCCTAAAGGCTTTATTTCTTTTTGCAAATAATTTTTAAATAAAAACTTTGGTTTTTTCTTGGCTCAAATATTTTCAAAAATGCCCCTGATTTTGGAGGGTCATTTTTCCTCCGCTCTTTCTTGCTTGCAAGAATTTATTTTCGGGTATTTCTCGGGAAGAAAAATAGAGAAGCAAGTGAAATTATTTGAAAGAATTAAATTGCAAAACTCCTTTATAATTCTTTATAGTTTTAGAAGTCATGTCATCTTGTTTCATTGATTTTAATAGGATGAATTTGAATTTACCGGAGAAGTTGAAAGTCATTTTATTCCCTCTCATTCAAAAGTTTTTGAAAATGTTCAAATTTCACTCAAGTTTAATTCACTCAAGCAAACAAACAAACAATTCAATTAATTATATTAACATTCCAAAATTTGGGATGTTACAACTATCTAGAGTTTTACTAGCATAATGAATAACATTCAGTTTCTTATCAACTCTTTGTCATAGAACAGAACCAACAGCATAATCGCTAGCATCACACATAATTTCAAAAGGCAAGTTCCAATCAGGTGGTTGAACAATAGTTGCAGAAATTAAGGTTTTCTTGAGTGTTTCAAAGGCTTCTAAATAATCATCATCAAAAACAAAAGGAATATCCTTTTTCAAAAGATTCGTAAGAGGCCTAGGAATTTTAGAAAAGTCTTTGATAAATCTCCTATAGAAACCAGCATGACCAAGGAAACTACGAGTACCTTTGATATCTTTAGGACATGGCATTTTCTCAATTGCATCAACCTTAGCTTTGTCCACCTCAATACCTCTTTCAGTAATTTTATGGCCCAAAACAATACCTTCGTTAACCATAAAGTGGCACTTCTTCCAATTCAAGACAAGATTTGTTTTCTCACATCTCTGCAAAACTCAATCAAGATTCCTTAAAAAATCATCAACAAACTTCCCATAGATAGAAAAGTCATCCATGAAAACCTCAACAATCTTTTCACAAAAGTAAGAGAATATAGCAGTCATACATCTTTGAAAGGTAGTAGGTGCATGGCACAAAACAAAAGGCATATGTCTATAAGCATAAGTTCCAAAAGGACGAGTAAAAGTGGTCTTTTCTTGACGAGGTTGAGAAATAGGTATTTGTGAAAAACCAGAATATCCATCAAGGAAGCAAAAATATGTGTGCTTAGATAATTTTTCTAGTAGTTGATCAATAAAAGGCAGACAGTAATGATCTTTTCTAGTTGCTTTATTTAATTTTCTAAAATCAATTACCATTCTATACCCTATAACAATTCTTTGTGGAATAACATTACTGCAGGATGTTGCTAACGCGCACTACGATCAGAGACCCTTCGATGAAACTGTGTGCGATGCAATAATCGCAAACGGTGGTGTAAAAAGACCGTCAAAAAAGATGCAAAATGTTTGCGATGACGGATGCATCAAACACGGTTCAGATTTTAGTTGCGTGTGCGATGCAGGGCATACAGTTTAACTGAATTAACTGTTTGCGATGTGGAGGAACAAAACAAACGAGCAGGCAGATGAAGGTGTGTGTCGGTGTCAAAACCGGCGGATCTCGGGTAGGGGGTCCCGAACTGTGCATCTAGGCGGATGGTAACAGGAGACAAGGGACATGATGTTTTTACCCTGGTTCGGGCCCTCTCGATGGAGGTAAAACCCTACTCCTGCTTGATTAATATTGATGATATGGGTAGTAGAAGAGTAGATCTACCACGAGATCAGAGAGGATAAACCCTAGAAGCTAGCCTATGGTATGATTGTTGTTCGTCCCTCTGGACTAAAACCCTCTGGTTTATATAGACACCGGAGAGGGCTAGGGTTACAAAGAGTCGGTTACAATGGGAGGAGATCTACAAATCCGTATCGCCAAGCATTCCTTCCACGCCAAGGAAAGTACCATACGGACACGGGACCAAGTCTTCAATCTTTTATATTCATAGTCCAGAGTCCGCCAAAGGTCATAGTCCAGCTATCCGGACACCCCTAATCCAGACTCCCTCGGTAGCCCACGAACCAGGCTTCAATGACGATTTAGTCCGCGCGCAGATTGTCTTCGGCATTGCAAGGCGGGTTCCTCCTCCGAATACTTCATAGAAGATTTTGAACACAAGGACAGTGTCCGGCTCTGCAAAATAATTTTCACATACCACCGTAGAGAGAATAATATTCCAATCTGCTGACGTATTCCGCAGCGTGACATCACACCACGGCCAAACCTTTATTCGAATCGGTTTTACTGTCCCACCTCAGCGCATTTAAGGAGGCAATTTCCTTGGCACGTCTTGTCGAAGCAGAGATCGTGTCCCCTTATTCCGGGATTCTCATCAATACGGGCATGGGTAACCCAACCGTGCCATTAATTACGGCGCTTGGGAGATAAGCGAGTTTTACCAGGCTGGTGGGGGCACATAGTCTCGTCCGCCCATATAAGGGCATAAGGATCCACCTTTTTCATCTACGCCTTCTTCCTCCTTTGCTTATCCATTTTCGCGCACTCGAGCTCCAGCGCCCAAGTCCGCACACCCCACCTCAACCTTCTCCAGCCATGTCCGGAGCGGGAGGCAGGTGGATGGTCTCCTCCGTCACGGAGGGACACATCAAAAAGCTGAGGGAGGCCGGATACTTGTCTGACGACATCGCGCACCGGCTCCCAGAAGAGGGGCAGCTCATCCCCACCCCCAGGCCCCATGAGAGGGTGGTGTTCCTCACCCATTTCCTCCGCGGACTAGGCTTCCCACTCCACCCATTTGTCCGGGGGCTCATGTTCTACTACGGCCTGGATTTCCACGATCTGGCCCCGAACTTCATCCTCAACATCTCGGCATTCATCGTCGTGTGAGAGGCCTTCCTCTGCATCTAGCCCCACTTCGTCTTATGGCTGAAGACCTTCAATGTCAAGCCGAAGATAGTGGGCCAAGCAGAGTGCGGAGGTGCCATGGTGGGCAAGATGCCCAACGTCCTATGGCTCGAGGGCTCCTTCGTGGAGACCATAAAGGGGTGGCAGTCGGGATGGTTCTACATCACCGAGCCGCGCGGCCCTGCATGGGTCGCAGCCCCTGAGTTCCGATCTGGAATTCCCACGCGGCTCACCTCCTGGAAAGAGAAGGGCCTGCCGTGGGGCAAAAAAGGAGAGCTCACCGGACTCCAAACATGCATCCAAAGCCTGGCGAGCAAGAAGCTCAAACTCGTTAACGTAGTCCAGGTCATGCTCATCCGTCGGATCCTCCCGTGCCAGCAACGGGCTTTCAGCTTGTGGGAGTTTAATACGGCACATCACCGAACCCTGAGCAGGCTCTTCGACACTACGTACGAAGATGCCTGGAAGGTGCTGTTCAAAGGCGCCGAGGCTCCCGCATCCGATACCAAGGATCGCGGATTCAGCGCGTAGCGTCAAGCCAACGCGGTAAGCTGTTTTTACCTCTTACAGGATATTTGTCTTTCATAGTTTGACTCCATGCGGGATTCTAACTCCCTTACCTTTGACAGGATTGGTAGAAGAAGACCGGACAGATTGACTGTCCGGCTCCTTTGCCCAAAGGCCCAGCAGATGTCGGCTTGGCGAAGCTGCTGGTCCCGGCACCTTACATGGTGCCAGAGAAGAAGGCCAAGAAGAAGGCCGCGGGAACCCGGAAGAGCTCCTGGCGCCCGGTGGAGCTGGACTCGTCGTCCGATGACTCAAAGGCGCACTCCTGCCATGAAAACGAGGAGGAGGAAAGAGAGGTTTCTTCTCCAGCAGGGGAAGAAAAGAAAAGCAAAGCCGCCCCAACTGGGGAGGCCGGAGGGTCCAAGAAGGGAAGAACCCTTCCCCGGATTACTCCACCAACGTCGCCGACAGCGAGGAGGAGTTGCCGCCCAGGGCCAAGCAGCTGGTGAAGTCGTAAGTGTTCGGACACCAGAGTGATTCATAGTGTTCTTTTATTGCACAGCTTTCCCTGACGCCGGATATAATCATGCAGTCCGCCCAAGGCCCGGCTCGAAGCTTCGTCGAGCGGCTCCCTGGATTCGTCGGATGTGAATTCGCTTCCGACCACTACCTCCCCTCGTCCTACGGACGATGCCGAGGTGGAGTCCCAAAAGGGTCCAAGCCAGGAGGAGGTGGTCTGGGCGCCGCAAAGGCGACCTCCGGACTCAGCGCAAAGGTGACAAAACCCCCAAGGGCTCCAAGTCCGGCACCGGGCCGGACACCGCACCAGAACCTTCAATGGTTCCGGAGTCCGGCAGGCGGCCCCCTAGTAAGAAGGGCAAGCCTACGATGCCAGTGACCTCCGTCCAACCAGAGGCACACGATAATTTGCTGGAGGTGCTTAACGGCGCCTCCATCGACGAGGAGCATCGCACTATTATGAGTGCGGTGATCCAGAAGGTTCAGTCCGTCAAGAGCGGGCTGACTGAAGCCTGTGCCAGCCTTCTAACAGGCTTTGAGGTATGTATTTAAGATATGTAAAAATATTACCACATAGACAGTAGCCCCTGATGCTCAGTTTGGTGTTAGGAAAGAAAAGCCAAACTAAGGATCTGAAAGATATACGCAGGAGTCTAACATAAGTATGTCAATATGGGAATGTAGGCTCCGCTGTTGACCTCTGCCGCACTGACTGCGGAGGTCGATGCATTGAAGCAGAGCCTCGAGCGGTCCGAGAACGAGCTCGGCCTTGCCAAGAAGCAGCTCGAGGACAAGGAAGGTAAGTAATACCTTATGTAAGTATATAAAAAAGATGTGGTTGCAAAAAATGACAGGACCAACGTGAGTATTACAGGGGCCACAACCCAAGTGGCAACCCTGAAGAAAGCGTTGTCCAAGGCCGAAGACAATGCGGCCGTGGAGCGCAGCGAGCGAGAAAAGCAGGAGGCGCGGGTGGCGGAGGTGCAGCAAGAGCTCCAGGCTCTCGTGAAAAAACATGAGAGTTTGGAGCTTGACTCAAAGACTCGAGAGTCCGAGCTTGCCTCGGCCCTTGAGAGCGCCAAATCCACCAAGGTCGAAGCCCAAAAAGCCCTCTAGGAAATTGAGGCGATGAAGAAGATAGCGGCGGGTAAGGCATTCAATATGCAAAGCAAGCACGTGAAAGTGAATTACTTGTTACTTACCTGGGTCCGGAGCTCTCCAGGAGCATTCGCAGATCTGCCCTGCAGTGTGTCCAACGCTGCCACATACTACCGGGCCGAGGAGGGGAGCTCGACGGAGAAGGTGTTCTGGTCTCAGTATCCTGAGGCCGGACACCCGGTGCCCTTGAGCGACCAGCTGAAGCAGCTGGTCGAGCTCCATAAGGTGGCCGAACAGGCCATGAAGGGCCTTATAGTCTGGCTATGGCCTGGGGAGGTCATGCTTGGGAGCTACTTTGGGCTGGTGAGGCGGCTGGCGGATGCCTGTCCACGGCTTGAAGTCATCAAGCGCCAGATGCATCGAAGGCGCCCGTGGGGCCCTTGCCCGTGTTAAAGTACACCGGGCAAGACGGATCTTTGAAGCTGGTGACGATGATGGGCCACCGGAGGGCAAGGGGCATCGCAAGCCCGAAATGTATTATGAGGGCATCCTGAAGGGTGCCCGCCTTATGGCGTATGACTGTTCCAAGGATGTAATTTTTTAGTAAACTCGCTCGTGTTATCCTGTGCGCTAAAAACTTGTTCATATGCGCTAAGCAACGACTTTTGAATTTAAAATATTGCCTTTTGTGCGGCCGTTTATTAAATCTGAGAGATGGCGAGTCGTGGCTTCTGCCCCCATGCCACGAGTGCTGGCGTGTTCGGGATAAACCTGAGCGCTCTTGTTCTCATTCTTGGGTCCTTCGAGGGAGGCGCTCAGCACAACGAACAAGGCAATCGGACTATAATGCTTTATCACTCTCACTTAGCCATAGAATTCTATATTTTAAATTTCGGCGAAGCCCCTAGTATTCGGAAGACCGAGTTCGAGGCGCTATCCACGCCTACGCCAGACAAAGCCGGCTCCTCGCTCTAAGCGGCATAAGTCTTTAGGGACTCGAAACCTCTCGAACAGCGACCAGCTCTCGCCCTATCATGACGGTCAGTTTTAGCTTTCTCTACTGAGGTGCTTAACCCATCTCAACCGGGGCACAATCGTAGTAGTTCTCCCAGCGCTACCTTAGCCGATATAAAGGAATGTAAGGTACCAAAACATGCGAGCCGGGCAAAGCCAACTATTGACCCAAGACATGATTCGGAGCCGATGCATATAATGCTATAAGTTCGGGGTGCCGCACTCGTGGGAGTGTTCGGACTTCTCACACCATATTTTGGGGTACTTAAGCCCCTGGTGTATTGGCCGTACCAAAGTGTACGGTTGCATAATGTCATAACTGAACATATTTAAAAAAAAGGAATGCAATAATAAGCTGAAGCTGCGCATTGTTTATTAAAAGGCTGCTGTGAAAGCAGAACGATACAAATAGTGCGATAAGCAAGAGATGGGACTATTTGGCATGTCCCCTCCGAGGGCAAGCTGCGACGGTATGTAAGACAGGTATTTAGCTCGTTATAGAGACCACCTGGACATTCGACGTAGCTTTCTGCCTCCCTGGCTGTTGCATCGTGTGTTCGGCGATTGTACTGCTGGACAGGCCTTCCTGATAGTGGAGTCCTGAAACTGAAACTAACAAAAAAGAATGAAAAAAATCGGGAGCCCCTAGTGCGGTTGAGCCGCATTTTGGGCATGCCGTGGTCGTGCCCCTCCCCCTATGCCCATGGTATTTCCAGAGCGTAATTGTGTACGCGTAGTACTAGTTTCGCAATTTCGGAAGGGCTGGGGTTGGGGCCGCATTGCTACGCTTGCTCGGAACGTGCCAGGCGGTCTTGTTGTAGGTTACTCCGGGCGCGCTTGACGGTGTCCGGACGTTTAATAGCCGGATTGGAGAATTGCCTTGAGAGGCTACTTTCTACTTCCGCCGCGAGGGCCGCCGTATGCTCCTACGTTCGGAGAGAGCATTCGGTGTTTCCATTGACCGTAATGACTCCTCGAGGGCCTGGCATGTTGAGCTTGAGGTATGCGTAGTGTGGCACCGCATTGAACTTTGCAAATGCGGTTCGTCCAAGCAGTGCGTGATAGCCACTGCGGAACGGGACTATGTCGAAGATTAACTCCTCGCTTCGAAAGTTATCCGGGGATCCGAAGACCACCTCAAGTGTAACTGAGCCTGTACAGTTGGCCTCTACACCTAGTATGACGCCTTTAAAGGTCGTCTTTGTGGGTTTAATCCTTGAGGGATCTATGCCCATTTTTCACACTGTATCCTGATAAAGCAGGTTCAGGCTGCTGCCGCCGTCCATAAGGACTCTAGTGAGGTGAAATCCGCCATGGCGGATGCTAGTGGGGTGGTCCCTTCGATCAATAGTGATCGAGCAGGAGGACCACGGATTGAACATTGGGGCGACTAGCTCCAACGCATATACGTCCCTGAGTGCACGCTTCCACTCCCTTTTGGGTATGTGGGTTGCGTATATCATGTTCACCGTCCGCACTTGTGGAGGGAAGCCCTTCTGTCCCCTATTGTTCGGCGGCCGGGGCTCCTCCTCGTCATCACTATGCAGCCCCTTGTCTCTGTTTTCGGCATTTAACTTGCCTGCTTGCTTGAACACCCAACAATCCATGTTGGTGTGATTGGCTGGTTTTTTGGGGGTGCCGTGTATCTGGCACGAGCGATCGAGTATTCGGTCCAAACTGGACGGGCCCGGTGTATTTCTTTTAAACGGCTTTTTCCGCTGACCGGGTTTAGAGCCTCTGAATCCGGCATTAACTGTCGTATCCTCAGCATTGTCGCCATTAATGTGGCGCTTGTGCTTCTTGCAACGCGACCTGCCATTGTTGTCCTTGGTATCCGAATTACCAGGGCTCTTGGTCATGTTCTTACTACGAGCTAGCCAGTTGTCTTCTCCCGCGCAAAAGCGGGTCATGAGTGTTGTGAGGGCTCCCATGGATTTCGGCTTTTCCTGTGCTAGGTGCCGGGCAAGCCACTCGTCACGGATGTTATGTTTGAAGGTTGCGAGGGCCTTTGCGTCTGGACAGTCGACTATTTGATTTTTCTTGGTTAGGAACCGTGTCCAGAATTGTCTGGACGATTCCTCTGGCTGCTGAATTATGTGGCTTAGGTCATCGGCGTCTGATGGTCGCACATAGGTGCCCTTGAAATTGTCGAGGAATTCGGCTTCCAGGTCCTCCGAACAACCAATTGACTCTGCTGGCAAGCTGTTAAGCCAATGCCGAGCTGGTCCTTTAAGCTTGAGTGGGAGGTATTTGATGGCGTGTAGATCATCACCGCGTGCCATGTGGATATGAAGGAGATAATCCTCGGTCCATATGGCAGGATCTGTTGTGCCATCGTATGATTCGATGTTTACGGGTTTGAAACCCTCGGGGATTTGATGATCCATTACTTAATCTGTGAAGCATAGTGGGTGTCTTGGCGCCTCAGATCTTTGGGCTATATCACGGCGTAGCTCAAATGTGCTTTGTCTATTGTGTTCGGCCCGGCGGATTTTCCATGTCCGCATGACGGTTGTAAATCGCCACGTGTCGTAGGCGCCCACGCGATCCGTAGATCGATCTTGTTTGCCTTGCCATGTCCTCCAATATATCTCACAGTGCGGCGCATTTCCCGTGCATTGTTATTTTTGAGCGGCAGCCGAGTGCGGCTTGAGTGGAGGCGAGAGGCCTCTCTGTCGCGACCACGAGGTGGCGGTCGGCCCGTCGTCTTGCTGGTGATGTAGGTTTAGGTGCTTCCTCCTCTAATCGGGGTAGCAGCCTGCGCTTTGGGTAGCTCTTGGAGGGCGTTCGAGTTCAGACTCTTGACGCAAGGACTTCAGTCCATCTGTCGGCTAGCAAGTCTTGGTCAGCTCTAAGCTGTTGCTGTTTTTTCTTGAGGCCGCTCGCCGTGGCCATAAGCCTGCGTTTGCTCTTGTTCGACGGGATCCTCAGGCACGACAAATTCGTCGTCGTCGAGGCTTGCCTCGTCTTCGGAGGGAGGCATGTAATTATCGTCCTCTACCTCTCTGTCTGCCGCTCTCTCATGAGGGTTGGCTTCTCCATCCTCCTGTGCTGAATCCTGCTGGAGGCGTTGTCTTCGACACTGTCCAGGGTGTTATTATCTCCCGTGCTGGAATCGTCGTTTTTACTTTGGCGGGATTTAGAGCGGCGCTTGGCCCGGCGCTTAGGCTGCTTCTTGGAGGGGTCATCCTCCGTTGTTCCATCGCCCTTCCCTTCTTTTGGGGTGTCCACCATGTATATGTCATACGACGAGGTGGCCATCCAGTGCCCTATAGGCACTGATTCTTGGTCGTTTCCTGCATCGGCGTCCATACCGTCGATGTCTTCGGAGTCGAAGTCGAGCATGTCGGTTAAATCATCGACAGTGGCTACGAAGTAGGTGGTGGGTGGGCTTTGAATTTCTTCGTCGTCCGCATCCCAACCTTGCTGACCATAGTCCGGCCAGGGCTCTCATGATAAAGAGAGCGACTTTAGTGAATTCGGAATGTCGCCGAAGGGCGAGTGCTGAAAGATGTCCGCGGCGGCGAACTCCATGATCGGTGCCCAATCGGATTCGATCAGCAGGGGCGCGGAAGGTTCGAGTCCGAGAGGAGTCCGCACCTTGGAGTCACGAGCTTCGCAGAGGACAAGGCTGGTGTTCGGCTCGATCGCCATAGAGATTGCAGCCCCCGAGGCGGTGTCCAGCCACCCGTCCTCGATCGGCGCAGTCGGTTCCGAGCTAAGGGTCGGAGCGGACGCGGGTGCGGCCTCCAGGGAACTGTTCGGTGGTAGAGCTAGATCATGCCCATCGTGACAGTGCGGCGCGCTCGGCTGTGGCTCGAACCCATGGAAGATCAAGTCTCCACGGACGTCAGCCGTGTAGTTCAAACTTCCAAATCTGACCTGATGGCCAGGGGCGTAGCTTTCGACCTGCTCCAGATGGCCAAGCGAATTGGCCCGCAGTGCAAAGCCGCCGAATACGAAGATCTTTCCGGGGAGAAAAGCCTTACCCTGGACAGCATCGTTGTTGATGATCGGAGGAGCCATCGGGCCTAAAGATGACGACACAGAGGAACTCTCAACGAGAGCACCAATGTCGGTGTCAAAACTGGCGGATCTCGGGTAGGAGGTCCCGAACTGTGCGTCTAGGCAGATGGTAACATGAGACAAGGGACACGATGTTTTTACCCAGGTTCGGGCCCTCTCGATGGAGGTAAAACCCTACTCCTGCTTGATTAATATTGATGATATGGGTAGTACAAGAGTAGATCTACCACGAGATCAGAGAGGCTAAACCCTAGAAGCTAGCCTATGGTATGATTGTTGTTCGTCCTACCGACTAAAACCCTCCAGTTTATATAGACACCGGAGAGGGCTAGGTTTACACAGATTCGGTTACAATGGGAGGAGATCTACATATCTGTATTGCCAAGCTTGCCTTCCACGCCAAGGGAATTCCCATCCGGACACGGAACAAAGTCTTCAATCTTGTATCTTCATAGTCCAGGAGTCCGGCCAAAGGTCATAGTCTGGCTATCCGGACACCCCCTAATCCAGGACTCCCTCAGTGTGTGTGCGATATATAGCATACGATTCACTCGAATGAATTGTTTGTGATTAGGCAACACAAAAGAAACGGTCAGCCAGATCAAGGTGTGTGCAATATACGACATGTAGTTCACTCGGATGAAATGTTTGTGTTGAGACAAGAGAACATAAACGGTTCAATATAACAAGATGTGTGTGATACGCGGCAAACAGGTCTGCAATCAGAAATGTGTGCGAAGACCGATAATAACACAGACGGTTACTACTAATAAGACGTGTGTGTGTTGTATATATAGTTGAACTAGCTATTTCAGTACGTGGTTGGCAACAATTGGGGAAAAGTTTTGTCGATTTAGCTGTCGAATTGAACTGTTTGTATAAATTAAGAACGACTTCTTAATCTATGAATGAAATCTATGCTTAATTACTGAATTTTAGTAGCAAAAATTAGATAGTGCTAGTGATTTTTAGCTTCATATTTTGACAAATCGCAGTGTTACAAGGATTGACAAATGGCAATGTTACTAGTTCAACAAATGTCAATCTTTCCAGTTTGACAAATGGCAACATACCCAATAAGACAGATGCAAGTCTTACCAAATTGTTTGTACGTGGTTGCACACGGGTCATCCAAAACAACCGTTTGCGTTGAAGGGATGCACAAATCCCGCGCTGCGAATTTTCCCTCGACTTAAGGGGGAAGACCATAGCTCTCACTTTGCAAATGGGTGTTCTATCTAAAACGTTTGCGATCAAGAGCTGCAGAAATCCTACTCAGCACATTTTCTCTTGGCTTCTTGGGGAAGCTGTCGGTTTGCATACCGGTGTTCTAACTAAAACTTTTGCGATCAAGAGCTGCAAAAATCCTGCTCAGCACATTTTCCCTTGGCTTCCTAAGGAAGTTGTCGGTTTGCATACGAGTGTTCTAACTAAAACGTTTGCGATGAGTGTTTTATATTTAAAAACCATATTAAACTACGGCTTGGGTGCCATTAATGGAGAGGATGCGAGCAAGGCGGACGACCATGGAAGTCAAAGTTCTCGCTTCCCTGTGAGCCTACGTGACGTACAGCTCACACGCTTCCCGGTGAGCCTCCGCATTGGAGTACAGCTTGCATGCCTCCTGTTTACTCAAGAACTCAAGCACCTGTCCGCACGGCACCTCCTAGAAGAGTGAGGCGTGGTGTCACGTGAATGGTTAACAGGACGCACACAATATAAATTATACAAAACATTTGAGATGTTACAGTGGCAGCTATCTGTTTCAAAATGCCTTTGTTGGTTGTTATTCGAGTGCGCCTTCTCTCAAAATGGACACGGAAAATACCACAACATGTCAAGTGCCATTCCATGATAGCATGCCAAGTTTCATGAATTTCAGACGAGTTTTGGATTTACTAGATTTTAAAAACAAAGTATCTCAATGTTTTGCCGGGAATCAACAGTGCCCTGGTGTTTGAAATTCATTCCCATTTCTTGCATGGGACCTATGCATGCATGGAAGGACACATATTTGATTTTTCAACCAATTTATATGCACTGGAGCACGTGCATGTAGTTCAAATTTGAATTATGCACATAAAATGCCTAGAAAACCCAGTTAATGTATAAAAATGTCCAAACGAACCCCAAAAAATTCCAAAATTAAACACAACACTCCTGTTGTTCTTGGTTGACACTAGAAAAAATTTCAAAGCAATAATAGGCAACGGATATCATTTCGTCCCCAAAGGTGGCACGTTCCCTACCGAAACCATCACGATTGTTGTGAGAAGCTCTGGTTTGTGAGAAGCTTATACCCAAACCTGCCCCAAATGGGACAAAAAATTTACCACGACATGTTGATGCCGCTCCATGATAGCATGCCAAGTTTCATGACTTTCAGACGAGTTTTGGATTTACTAGAATTTAAAACCAGGCATCTCAATGTTTGCGGCCGAGTGGCGGTGGCAGGGTGTTTGACATTCATTCGCATTTCTTCCATGGGACCTAAGCATGCAACTAAGGACACAGATTTGATTTTTCAACCAATTTATATGCACTGGAGCATGTGCATGTAGTTCAAATTTGAATTATGCACATAAAATGCCTAGAAACCCCGGTTAATGTATAAAATGTCCAAATGAGCCCCTGAAAATTCCAAAATTAAACACAACACTCATGTTGTTCTATGTTGACACTAGAAATTTTTTGAAAGCAATAGAGGCAACGTATATCGTTTTGTCCCCAAAGGTGTCATGTTCCCTACCGAAACCATCACGCTTGTTGTGAGAAGCTCTGGTTTGTGAGAAGCTTATACCCAAACCTGCCCCAAATGGGACAAAAACTTTACCACGACATGTTGATGCCGTTCCATGATAGCATGCCTAGTTTCATGAATTTCAGACCAGTTTTGGATTTACTAGAATTTAAAAACCAGGTATCTCAATGTTTGCGGCCGAGTGATGGTCGCAGGGTGTTTGACATTCATTCTCATTTCTTGCATGGGACCTAAGCATGCAACCAAGGACACATATTTTATTTTTCATCCCGTTTATATGCACTGGAGCATGTGCATGTAGTTCAAATTTGAATTATGCACCTGAAATGCGTACAAAACCAAGTTAATATATAAAAACGTCCAAATGAACTCTGAATAATTCCAATTTTTTAGGCGACACCTATAGTTGCATGTTCACTGCAGATAAAAGTTCTAGCAATTCAAAACACCATCCTTTGCAGCTATGACCCCATTATGTAATTCAAATCAAGATGAAAAATCATGTAGATCGCGCACGGTTTATTATAACCAATCGTGTGAGATGCAGCACAAAATATCTTGGAGCACCGTCGGAGTGTCAAGCATACTAGCCCGTTTCTCAAATATCATTTCACTGTTCAATCATCGCCGGTGAAAGATGGGGATGTGGACCCGCGTCATGAGGTCAACTTTGGCTGCCCACTCCAGCGAGAGCGCGGCCGCAGCCGCCAGGCACTTGCTAACAAGCTTTGTGAGGACGGCCGCAATCTGCATCCGGGCGGCCAAGGCAGCCCAAACAACTACTGTTGCTTCTCAGGCGGCGGCAGCAACATCTGCCACGGGGATAGCAACTGGCGAGAGCGGCACAATAGTTGTCTATTCCGTAGCGGTGGCCTTAGCATGATGGAGGCCACCCATGACCATGTTTAGGCCGTCCACGCCCAGATCGTGGCGGTCACCGCACAAATCGAACGAAGCTTCTCCGACAACTGTCGGCAACCCAGGGCTGAAGAGTTGGCAATCATCGAGAGCGTTCAAGCAGCCGTCCGTTCCTGCACAGCATACCTTGCCACGAGGCAGCCTGCCAAAGCCCAGATCACGGCCGCCCACGCCCAGCTCGTCGCGGCCTATTCCAAAGATATGGGGGACGCAGATGGTGAGATGCTTGCCGAGTATGGTGTGATTGATGCCATGGAGCCCCTTCCCCAGGAGACCGTCGGGCGCGAGCTGGACATGGAGGCGGCGGCGGAGATCGACGAGCACCAGCCATAGTAGTACTCTTTGTTTTGTTTAATTAAGATCGCATGTCTTTAGTTTGTTAGAGTAATGTTTAGGTCAACTAGCTCTGTTTAATTGCTGAACTTGCTCGATTAAGAAGTGTGGGTGTGTTGTAGTCTCCTTCGTGTACCCAAATTATGCAATGGCGTGGATGACCACTATAACCAGGGAAATTCGAACCAAAATTTTTGACATTCAAACTCATCACACATGGGTTAAGCTATCTGAATCGTTTGTGATGTTCACATATCATACACAGTTCTGAATAAGGGATAATGTCTGATGACACTTTGCGCGCTAGTTTTTTCGCTGAAGCGATTCCAAATTTTCGGCTTCCGTGGAAATATCTACCTCCCCGCCCCCTCCTTACCAAAAGCCACATTTCTCGTGTTTCCGCCATCCTTTCCAAGTTGAAACCTTCACTCCTTGCTTGCAACGCCACCTCCTTGCCAACGACCCTCCTTCATGCTGCTCGGCCTCGTCTATCCAGGCAAGTAATCCACACCCGACCCCCATCCTCCTCGTCTTCCACATCCCACATGCCCCGACCGCCGGCGCGACACCTTCCACCCAAATCACTGACCCCTCCACCAAATAAGTGCCGCCCTAAGCCATGGTGCGCGTAGTATAGCCAGCATCTCAAGGAGCATTTGGCAGCGGAGAAGCAAATCACGGCCTCACATGTGCATAAGGTCGCGATGGCTACCATTCGTGTCGACCCCCAGATCTTGGAGGAGCACCTCACCGTCGAGGCTACCGTCGATGCCTCACGCACCGATGATGCGACGCGGTTGGCTGTTTGGTTCAATTCTGCAATGCGTTGTTCAATTGTTGTGGTGCATTCTGTTATTGTATACCATGTGAGAAATAAATCGAATTTGTCTGTACTAAATACATGAGAAACAAATACAATTGCTATATTTCCAAGTTGTTAAGCATGCTTGGTCTGTTTAACTGTCTGATCTTCTATTACGAGTATGTTATATTGTACAATGTGGTGCTCAGTTAACGTTTCGTTCATTTGTTGTGGTGTTTAGTTAACTGTTTGGTTCAATTCTGCAATGCGATGTTCAACTGTTGTGGGTGCATTCTGTTATTGTATACCATGTGAGGAATAAATTGAATTTGGTTGTACTAAATACATGAGAAACAAATACAATTGCTATATTTCCATGTTGTTAAGCATGCTTCGTTTGGTTAACTATCTAATCTTCTATTAGGAGTATGTTATATTTTGCAATGTGGTGCTCACTTAATGTTTGGTTCATTTGTTGTGGTGTTTAGTTAACTGCTTGGTTCAGTTCTGCAATGCGATGTCCAATTGTCGTGGGTAGAATTATGTATTGTTATGCATGTGAGGAATAAATCGAATTTGGCTGCACTTAATACATGAGAAACATATACAAGTGCTATATTTCCTAGTTCTTAATCATGCTTGGTTTGGATAAATGGGTTTTCCATGTGGCTTGAATTAATCTAATGAATCTACAATGTGCTTATTTTTCATCAACATATTTTACTGATAGCATGCGAACCCTCACTTAACCTGATGACTAACTACCTTATATGTGTTGCAGGGAAACAGTGGGAAGCACTGAGGTTTACAATCAAAGTTTGCACACGCGTGGTCCATTGTCTATTAGCACATTCTTGTGCAATTGCAGGAACCATTCTAATATTTAGATTTTTAACAAATTGGTCTTGCACATGTAGGTCCTGCTGTCAGAGGTTTTGACCCACTGTTCGACCCTTTTTGCGTATGGGGAAATGAGTTGTTCATGAATATCAGTCAAGTCAAGAAACTCAGAAAGATTGTTAGGATAAAGAAATTAGCGACAAAAAACAACAAGATCTTTGTCTACACAATGAGGACGACATCAGTTCACTACAGGATGGTACTAACTATTATACCTTGCCTTTTTGATTCCTTTGCCCCATTTCCAATATAGAGAAGATATTTATGCACATCCTTGTTTTCAAGCCTTTCCAAAGCAGTTCACTGGTGATTACCTCTCAAATCACCTGTATGGTCAGGAGGCGAGGAAGGTATTCATAGAACACCCATGGTTTAATATTGAAGTGTTCCTGAAGAGGACGAACGATGGACGTCCAATCATCCACAGGCACTGGCCTAAAGTTGCAAAGACCTTCAACACCAATGAAGGCTCAATATTCGTCTTCTGCTTCAACAGTTTTCCAGATGAGATACATCTATCTATGTACCGTCTATGATGCTAATTTCGAAACATTATAGATGTTGCATGTGAAACTTGGTGCTGGTAGAGTTGTGTAATGGGGTAGCTGAGTGCTGAAGCTATATGATGTTGTACTCTGACATATTTCAATTATGAAAATGAAATATATTGTGTGCTTAATATGAAATGTCAATTAGATTAATAAATAGATTATTAATAATAGGATAATTAGCCTGCTAATTGGGTTTTTCTATTGCAAATGGTTATTGAGAAAACACCATGGGCGATGACCTCAAGCAACGCACACAATTTCTAGGAATAAACCGTGTTAGATTAATGAACAATCACACACGACATCCTCTTGAAAACTGTTTGCGTTAGGCCACCTAGCGCAAACGTTTACCACATAAAAACTGTGTGTGATGGACAGCCTTTGCCACACAGTTTCTTCTACACACTGTGTGTGATGCATTCAATAATGCAAACGATAAAATTGTTAATACCGTGTGCAATGGAAACACTATCACAAATGATTTAACGGGGATAATTGTGTGTGATGTACCTGCAAAAAAAAACATTTTCCTTCGAGCGACTATGTGGGATGTATATACGAACGGAAACGTTTAGCGGGGACTGACTGTGTGGGATGTACTTACGACCGGAAATGATTTTCCATGTATAATTGTATTTTTTAGCACTACTGTACGTATAACCGTATTTGAGCGCTCGCCAGTCACACACGACCTCATTTTGCCGAGCGTGTGTGCCAGGAGGGCATATCCCTGACGGTTTCTAGGTCGTGTGGGAAGGACCCCCCCTATCGCCCACACTCACTAGGCGACGGTTCCAAATGTCGTCGCGGAAAGAGGTTAAAAACCGTTTGTATAGCACCTCGCTGTATTAGTGTAAGTTCATTCTTATCATTAGGAACAACAGTAATACCTCCCTTAGGGACACAATGAACAGGACTTACCCATCTACTATCAGCTATAGGATAGATTATACATGCTTCCAGAAGTTTTAATATTTCCATTCTTACCACTTCTTTCATCTTCGGATTTAACCAATGTTGGTGATCAACAACGGGTTTGGCATCAGGTTCCATATTAATCTTGTGCTGACATAGAGTGGGACTGATGCCCTTAATATCATCAAGAGTATATCCAATAGCAGCTCGGTACTTCCTTAGAACTTTCAATAATCTTTCTTCTTCATGTTCTGAAAGGTTAGCACTAATAATAACAGGATATATCTTTTTCTCATCAAGATAAGCATATTTCAAAGTGTGTGGCAATCGTTTTAATTCAAACACAGGATCACCTTTAGGTGGAGGAGGATCTCCTAGGGTTTCAATAGGCAAATTGTGTTTAAGCAGAGGACGTTGTTCAAAGAAAATCTTATCTATTTCATTTCTTTCATGCATATGCAAATCATTTTCATGGTCTAGCAGATATTGTTCTAAAGGATCAGTAAGGGGAAGAGCAATAGAAGCAAGACCAATAATTTCATCCTTACTAGGAAATTCTTTTTTATGAGGTTTTCTACTAAACTTGGAAAATTTAAACTCATGAGACTAATCACCAAAGCTAACACTGACAGTTTGTTTCTCTCAATCTATTTTAGCATTAACAGTGTTCAAAAAAGGTCTACCAAAGATAATGGGACAAAAGTCATCTTGTAGGGAGCCAAGAATAAGAAAATCAGTAGGGTATTTTATTTTCCCACACAAGACTTCAACATCTCTAACAATCCCAAGTGGTGTGATGGTGTCTCTATTAGCAAGTTTAATAGTAACATTTATGTCTTCTATTTCAGTGTGTGCTATGTCATTCATAATTTCTTGATATAATGTAAAATAAATAGCACTCACACTAGCACCTATGTCACATAAACCATGATTATAGTGATCTCACCTATTTTAACTGAGAGAAGAGGCATGCCAACAGTGGGTCTATGTTTATCTGTTTCATCAGGTTTGGCAATTCTAGCAGCTTCATCACAGAAGTAAATAACATGCCCGTCTACATTATCGACCAAGAGTTCTTTAACCATAGCAACACTCGGTTCTACCTTGATTTGTTCAGCCGGTTTAGGTGTTCTAATATAACTTTTGTTGACCACAGTTGAAACTTTAGCATGTTCCTTCGTCCTAACAGGGAAAGGTGGTTTCTCAATATAAGTAGTAGGAACAACTGGATCAACATGATAAATAATAGGTTAATCTTTAGCTATTACCGGTTCTTTAATTTCTTCTTTAATAGGTGGGTGATATTTAAACCACTTCTCCTTAGGGAGATCAACATGAGTAGCAAAAGATTCACAAAAGGAGGCTACTATCTCAGAGTCAAGTCCATATTTAGTGCTAAACTTTTGAAAAGCATCGGTATTCATAAAAGATTTCACACAATCAAACTTAAGCTTAATACCTGACTCTTTACCTTCATCAAGTTCCCAATCATCAGAGTTGCGTTTAATTCTTTATAAAAGATCCCACCAGAATTCAATAGTATTCTTCATAATGGAGCCAGTACAAGAAGTATCGAGCATGGATCGATCATTATGAGAAAGCCAAGCATAAAAATTATGAATAATAATTTCTCTTGAGAGCTCATGGTTGGGGCATGAATATAACATTGACTTAAGACTCCCCAACCTAGAGCGATACTTTCTCCTTCACGAGGCCAAAAATTATATATAGAATTCTGATCACGATGAACTAGATGCTTAGGATACAATTTTTTGGTGAAACTCCAATTTCAATTGATTCCAGTTCCAAGATCCAATATCATCGCATAGCATATACCATGCCAATGATTTTCCCTTCAAAGATAAAGGGAAAACCTTATTCGTAGCTTCATCTCCAGGTAAACCTGCAACTTAAACAATCCACAAATTTCTTTCACATATATCAAGTGCATATCAGGATGTTCGGTTCCATCTCGTGCATAAGGATTAGCTAGCAGTTTTTCTATCATACCCGAAGGAATTTCATATTCAATATTTTCAGTAGGTGCAATAGGTTGAGGGGTGACTAATTGTGGTTCTGGTCAAGCTAAAGATACAACGAACAAACCCCTCAAAAGATTGTTCTCCATAGTAACAAGTGACAATACATTTCAGCATGTAGTAATAATTTTTCCTTACAATTTTCCACTTACCAAGAGCGCTTCACTCCCCGGCAACGGCACCAGAAAAGAGCCTTGATGACCCCCCAAGTATATGGGACCAATTGTAGTCTTTTCAATAAGTAAGAGTGTCGAACTAACGAGGAGCAGAAGGAAATGACAAGTGGTTTTTAGCAAGGTAGTGTCTGCAAGCGCTGTAATTGTAAGTAACAGAGTAGTTTGATAGCAAGATAATTTGTAACGAGCAATTAACAATAAGAGTAACAAAAGTGCAGCAAGGTATCCCAATCCTTTTGAGGCAAAGTACAGGCCAAAACGGTCTCTTATAATAAGCAACGCGTTCTTGAGGGTGCACGGGAATTTCATCTAGTCACTTTCATCATGTTGGTTTGATTCGTGTTCGCTACTTTGATAATTTGATATGTGGGTGGACCGGTGATTAGGTGTTGTTCTTACTTGAACAAACCTACTACTTATGATTAACCCCCTCGCAAGCATCTAGAACTACAAGAAAAGTATTAACAATAAATTCTAACCATAGCATTAAACTTTTGGATCCAATCGGTCCCTTACGGAATAGTGCATAAACTAGGGTTTAAGCTTCTGTCACTCTTGCAACCCATCATCTAATAACTACTCCACAATCATTCCCTTAGGCCCAAATATGGTGAAGTATCATGTAGTCGATGTTCACATGACACTACTAAGGGAATCACAACATACATACTATCAAAATATCGAACACATATCAAGTTCACATGATTATTTGCAACATGATTTCTCCCATGACCTCAAGAACAAAAGTAACTACTCACAAGTGATAAACATGCTCAAGATTAGAGGGGTATTAAATAGCATAATGGATCTGAATATATAATCTTCCCCCAAATAAACCATATAGTAATCAACTACAAGATGTCATCAACACTACTAGTCACCCACAAGTACCAATCTGAGGTTCCGGTACAAAGATTGAAGACAAGATATGAACTAGGGTTTGAGAGGAGATGGTTCTGTTGAAGATGTTGATGGATATTTCCCTCCCCAAGATGGTAGATTTGTTGGTGATGATGATGACGATGATTTCCCCCTCCGGGAGGGAAGTTCCCCCGGCGGAATCACTCCGCCAAAGGGAAAAAGTGCTCCTGCCCAAGTTCCGCCTCGAGACGCCGGTGCTCCATCCCGAAAGTCCCCTCCTTATTTTTCTAGGTCAAAATGACTTATATACCAGAAGATGGGCACCGGAGGTGGGCTGGGCTGAGCACAACCCACCAGGGCGCGCTTGGGGGGCCTGGCGCGCCCTGGTGTCTTGTGCTCACCAGGTGGCCCCCTTCGGTAGTTATTTTCTCTAGTATTTCTTATTTATTCCAAAAAAATTCCTCGTGAAGTTTCATCTCATTTGGAGTTGTGCAGAATAGGTAGCCTGACGTAGCTTTTTCAGGTCCAGATTTCTAGCTGCCGGAATCCCCCCTCTTAGTGTGTACCTTGCATTTATGAGAGAAAAGGCATTAAAATTACTCCAAAAAGCATTATTAAGAATAAAAACATCATAAATAATAGTAGGTAAACATGATGCAAAATGGACGTATCACACACGATTCAAGAATGTGAAATGTGTGCGGTGCCTCTACTAACGCCAACGTGTCCATTTTCATAACTGTGTGCGATTTTTATTCCTATCACACATGCACACTGGTTTGAAACATTTGCCGCATTACCATGAATCGCACAAGCATATGAGACGAAAGCGTGTGTGCGTCCATTAGGCATCGCAAATGTTTCACGTCAAAGAATAGTTTGTTCTCTTTTTCATCGCACACGCTATTTTGTTTCTAACCGTGTGCACATTATTTTATTTGCTCTTGTATATTTTTATTTTTGCATGTAATTTATTATTCAAATTGGAAATTTTGAAATATGAAACGTGCAATTCAAATTCTCAGCACAATGGTTCAACAACGAATCCATAAATAAAATTGTCAGTACAATATGTTCAGTAATTATAGGATTAGACAGCAATTAACTATGATGAACCACAATATTTACAGGCGGTAATGGTGAAGAAGCGGAATGCACATAATGTGCCATCCTGCATGCCATAGGCACAAACAACTTTTGTCCAACCCCTTGTGACGATCGCCCGTCCATCCTTCACCGCCTTCAGGAAGACTTCTAGAGCATTATCATGGTAGCATGAATTATATACCTTAATCTTAGTTGCCTCCACTCCGGTCATGTAGTTTGCAAGGTAATCATCAGTAAATAGCTTCAAAAACCACTGAAAAGAGAAAAATATCAGATACTGAGGTCTAATAGAGTAACTTGTTGTGGGCAGGGGGAAAAGGCAACACATTACTTACCATCCTAAAGTTCACTGTTGTCTTGGACAAAGTGTAAATAAAGAGCTTAATTCCCATCACCCGTTTCTTTCGCCTAGCAATCTTTCTTAGTTTCCTCACTTGATGCTTGTTCATGAATATCTCATTGCCCATTACGCAAAATGGGTTGAAGCGTGGATCGTTACCGCTCATCTATGTACCTACAAGCAACCAGTAAATGTTAGAAGCTAAATTGAGATTGCACAAATGATTTAAAATACAACTACCTACGTTCCTAAGTACAAGTATTTTTAGAGATTTCAATATGAACTACATGCGGATGTATATAGAATTATAGATATAGTTTAGATTAGAATCTAGATTCACTCATTTTCTCCTTATGTAGTCTATATTGGAATCTCTGAAAATACTTATATTTAGGAATGAATGGTGTATAAGACATGGGATGCAACTAACCTCAACGACAAACAACAACATCGCCCATTGTAGCCCTGTGTAAGTACATGGAAAGCCAATGTTAACTACAACAAGGTTAACATCCACAAAAAATAGCAAATGGTAATAAAATAGCAGCATCAGTAGTGATATCTTCATTGCGAAAGAGTAGCACGGTAACAAAGGGACCGATTAAAAAATGGATACAGCTGTTTATTGCAACATGCTTAATAGCATCCTAATTCATGTTTTGTAAGTTTGTAGCTATTGAAATACAACTATTTAAAAATGGATACAACTGTTAATTGCAACAGACTTAATGGCCATTGAAACCAGTACTGATAAAAATGCAATTGGCAGAGTTAAACATCACAAGGCAGGTGCTGCCAGAGCAGATAATGGTCCAGTTGTCTACAAAAAGGTAGGGAAAATAGCTAAAATGTGTTAGGCATGCATGTTTACTACAACATGCTTAATACATCCACCATACAAAACATAGACATTAATTGCAACTGGTATTGGTAAGATTGAACTGGTGAGTACATACTTCGTAAGTCCTAAGAGGTAGTTGCTGGGGTGCTTAATCTTGGCCAGAGCCCGCCCAAAGTCAGCAGCGGCGGAGGCGAGCTGTTCCTCGGTCAAGCATGGATCGATTGCCAGCGACATGTGTACCTACAGGCAACAAGTAAATGGTAGAAGTTAAACTGCAATAGCACAAATGGTGTGAAATACTGTAAGACATGGGATGCAGCTAACCTCGACCGCAAACAACAGCATCAGCCTTTATGACCCTGCGTAAGTACATGGACAAGCATGTTAAGTACAACGAGGTTAGCATCCACCAAAAATAGCAAATGGGCAACATCTCTACTATATCTTCATTGCGGAGAGTAGCATGGTAGCAAAGGGACTGATACGTCTCCAACGTATCTATAATTTTTGATTGTTCCATGCTATTATATTATCTGTTTTGGATGTTTAATGGGCTTTATTATACACTTTTATATTATTTTTGGGACTAACCTACTAACCGGAGGCCCAGTGCAAATTGTTGTTTTTTGCCTATTTAAGTGTTTCGCAGAAAAGGAATATCAAACAGAATCCAAACGGAATGAAACCTTTGCAAGAACTTTTTTGGAACAAACGCAATCCAGGAGACTTGGAGTGGACGTCAAGGAAGCAACGAGGCGGCCACGAGGTAGGAGGGCGCGCCCAGGGGGTAGGCGCGCCCCCCACCCTCGTGGGCCCCTCGTGGCTCCACCGACCTACTTCCTTCGCCTATATATACACTTATGCCCTGAAAACATCCAGGAGCACCACGAAACCCTATTTCCACCGCCGCAACCTTCTGTACCCGTGATATCCCATCTTGGGGCCTTTTCCGGTGCTCCGCTGGAGGGGGAATTGATCATGGAGCGCTTCTACATCAACACCATAGCCTCTCGAATGATGTGTGAGTAGTTTACCACAGACCTTCGGGTCCATAGTTATTAGCTAGATGGCTTCTTCTCTCTCTTTGGATCTCAATACAAAATTCTCCTTGATTTTCTTGGAGATCTATTCGATGTAATACTTTTTTGCGGTGTGTTTGTCGAGATCCAATGAATTGTGGGTTTATGATCAAGATTATCTATGAACAATATTTGGTTCTTCTCTGAATTCTTATATGTATGATTTGATATCTTTGCAAGTCTCTTTGAATTATCAGTTTGGTTTGTGAGGGAGTCTTGGATTAGGGGGTCTCCGGATAGTCGGACTATATCCTTTGGCCGGACTGTTGGACTATGAAGATACAAGATTGAAGACTCCGTCTCGTGTCTGGATGGGACTTTCCTTGGCGTGGAAGGCAAGCTTAGCAATACAGATATGTAGATCTCCTCCCTTGTAACCGACTCTGTGTAACCCTAGCCCTCTCCGGTGTCTATATAAACCGGAGGGTTTAGTCCGTAGTACAACAACAATCATACCATAGGCTAGCTTCTAGGGTTTAGCCTCTACGATCGCGTGGTAGATCAACTCTTGTAATACTCATATCATCAAGATCAATCAAGCAGGAAGTAGGGTATTACCTCCATCGAGAGGGCCCGAACCTGGGTAAACATTATGTCCCCCGCCTCCTGTTACCATCCGCCTTAGACGCACAGTTCGGGACCCCCTACCCGAGATATGCCGGTTTTGACACCGTCATTGGTGCTTTCATTGAGAGTTCCACTGTGCCGTCATCGTATGGGAGGATGGCTCATCTCGTTGTCAGGGACAATATCACCTCTGGGGGAGCCCTGGCTATAGGCCAAACACTCCGACTAGGCGGCTTCGTTATGACCGCCAGTTCGGCCGCTGCGGCGACATGACTTCTCGGGTCATCGAAAACAGCCTTCACATCGGCTCGGAGCTTACCGAGCGGATAAAACCAATGGATCTCTCCTCTTTGAACGAGCTCTTGGATCGCATCGCCGCTTTGGGAGTCGCTACGGACTATGATCGGATTGGGATTAAACCCGACCAAAGGGAGATTAACTCTCCGTCGGTCACCCATCAGATAGCGGTGGTGGAGGAGCAGTGCGGTGATTCTCCCTCTATCTTGAGGACAAACTATGTCCGGATTCCCGAGCACTCCGAGCCGGATACCCGTCTATGGGAGGACATCGCCCAAACCCTAAACCTAGAATCAGGTAGCGGGCCAGACCTATTGGGCAACATCATGGAGCCCGAACCTCCAAGATCGAAAACTACTCCGCCCCTGGGTCCCAGATCGGGTCAAGGTTCGGACTTAAATCCACCCACTCACCCAGATACAAACAATCTTTCCCACATTAGGCAAGAGCCCCAGGAGACAGTGCATCACTATTGGGCCAGATTCCTCCTTGTAATGAACAAGGTGAAGGATTGTCGCGAGGAAGACGCAATTTCATTATTTTGCAATAATTGCACGGACAAGGGAATCCTCAATGCCATAAGTCGCCGTGATATAACACGCTTCACAGACTTGGCGGCCATAGTACGGAAGTACTGTGCGATGGAAAGCGCCTAGAAGACCCGAACAAAATTTTGGGATAATTCGACTCTGACTAAACACCCAGTCCGAATTAAAAGGGTGCACTCTTATAAGTCGCACGACTCAATTACAAAGAAACAAAAGCCCACTATAGGACATGGAACCGTATTGGAGGGATGGCTTAACGGGCCATGCAAAATTCACGGTACAGCGGATACCATACCAACACACTGCCTTAGAGCATGTTGGGTACTCCAGCAGGTGGCCAAGAGCAGTGAGGATCTCCTCATTCAAAATGATGCAGAGCACCATCCCGTGGATAAAAAAACAATGTTGACAGTCTTCAAGACCTTCGCCTCAAATAATAGGCGTAAGCGAGCACTCCGCAGACTCGCCGAAGTCTGCCACGTGGCAGCAATAAATCCATGGAGCGACACGGCTATCACCTTCAATGCCAGTGACGAACCCAAATTCTGAACAGCCCGAGCACCAACCGCTTTGGTCCTTAGTCCAATTGTGGTCGGCTTTCGGCTTAATAAAGTACTCATGGACGGCGGCAGCGGATTAAACCTCATCTATGAGGAGACTCTTCAAAAAATGGAAATAGACAGAAACCGCATTGAGCAAAGCAGCACGACCTTCAGAGGAATCATCCCTAGTCGGGAGGCACGGTGCGCTGGGAAAATCACATTCCAAATAAATCACATTCCAAGTGGCCCCGTTCAGTAGCGTATACCACGCCCTTCTAGGGCGGGAAGCATTCACGATCTTCCAAGCCATACCCCATTATGGGTACATGAAGCTCAAAATGCCGGGCCCAATGGAATCATCACTCTAGCTAGTGATCCGGACATAGCACTCCGCGCCAAAAACAAAACAGCCGCACTGGCCCTCGAGGCATTATCCAAAGCCCTCGTGGCCAAGGAATTAACTACGATGCCTTCCACAGTGGATAGGTACGACGTGATACTCGACAAAAGATCCAAGTCCACCTCTTTCAAACCAGCGGATGAAATAGTCAAATTCCAAGTCCACCCAATGGACCCTACAAAAACAGCATCCATCGGGTCATAGTTAAACCCCGCTGTAGACGCCGCACTACAGGAGTTCCTACGCGAGAATTGGGACATATTCGCCTGGCATCTTTCAGACATGCCAGGAATCCCACGCAGGCTGGCCGAGCATAGCCTTAACATTCTAAAGGGATTCAAGCCGGTCAAGCAGACTGTTCGGTGTTTCTCTGAACCTAAGCGACAAGCCATGGGAGAGGAGCTAGACAAGTTATTGGAGGCCGGATTCATTAGAGAAATAAAACATCCATACTGGCTAGCAAACCTGGTGATGGTACCAAAGAAGGACAAATCCTGGTGCCTATGCGTTGACTTCAAGGACCTCAATAAGGCATGCCCAAAGGATCCCTTCCCCCTTCCCTCAACGACTCACTGTGTTTCCTCAACGCATACTCCGGCTACCACCAAATCAAGATTGCGGAGTCTGATCAAGCCGCAATGGCATTTATTACTCCGTACGACCCCTTCTGTTTCAACACAATGCCCTTCGGGCTCAAAAATGTCGGCGCCACGTATCAACGCATGATCCAGACATGTCTCGAAAAGCAGATCAGAAAAATAGTGGAGGCATATGTAGACGATGTGGTCGTTAAAACCAGACACGTCGACTCCTTAATAGACGACTTGAGGCTCACATTCGACAATCTCCGAACATACGACATTAAGCTTAATCCGGAAAAATGCGTTTTCGGCGTGCCTGCCGGAAAGCTCCTAGGATTCATTGTCTCCAGTAGAGGAATCGAAGCAAATCCGGCTAAAATCCGAAGCTCATCACGGTTGGCTATCCCAACTGACCTCAAGCAAATCCAGAAGTTAACTGGATGTGTGGCGGCCTTAAGCCGCTTTATCTCTCGATTAGGAGAAAAGGCATTACCCCTTTATCGCTTTCTTCAGCGCATCAAACACTTCGAGTGGACGGACGCGGCCACAGCCGGATTGGAAGGAATAAAAACCGTCTTGGCCACCAACCCAATCTTGGTCGTGCCAAATGCCGGCGAACCAATGCTGTTATATATAGCGGCAACTCATCAAGTTGTAAGCGCAATGCTCGTCGTCGAACAAGAGACGGACGGACATAAATTCCCACTTCAAAAGCCAGTATATTATGTATCCACCGTCCTCACTCCATGCAAATCACGGTACCCACATTATCAAAAAATAGCATACGCGGTATTTATGGCATCCCGGAAACTATGACACTACTTTCAAGAGTGTTCAATCACGGTGGCCTCGGAAGTACCACTCAATGACATAATAAACAACCACGATGCCACGGTCCGGATTGCCAAATGGGCCATCGAGCTCCTCCTGTTCGACATAACATATAGACCTCGGCGAACCATTAAGTCACAAGTACTGGCCGACTTTGTCGCCGAATGGACAGAAGCCGAACTCCCTAAAGAGTACGGCGTGTAGTCCAATTGGATCATGCACTTCAACGGATCTAAAATGCTGGCTGGTCTGGGGGCTGGCGTCGTTCTGACGTCCCCCACTGGAGATACAGTCCAATACATACTCCAAATACTGTACACGGACTCCAATAACGCAGCTGAATATGAGGCCATGTTACATGTTCTTCGAATGGCAGTTTCTATGGGCATTCGACGCCTGGATGTGCGTGGGGACTCGAACCTCGCAATATCCCAAATAAATGGATACTTTGACGTCAAGGATCCAAAAGTGGCGGCATATCGCAACGCCGTCCTCGAAATGTCAGCTCGGTTTGAGGGGCTTGAATTTCACCATGTGGCTCGGGAAAACAATCAGGCGGCGGATATCCTCGCCCGTATCGGTGCTAAGCGTGACACTGTCCCATCTAACATCTTCTTGGAAGGGCTTTTTAAGCCATCCGTGGTATGGGAAGGGGACACCGGTAGCAATAGTCCGGACCCGGCCACAACACCAGATACCGAACACTCTGACATAATCGGAGGCTCTGCCATCGAAATAACACGTGATAATGGTCGTCATCGCCCCCTGGACAGAACCATTCCTGGCCTACCTAACTAGGCAGGAACTACCCCAGGACCAAAATGAGGCACGCTGCATAGTGCGGCGATCTAAAGCCTACAAGGTCCACGAGGGAGAGCTTTATAAGAAAAGCACTACCGGAGTCCTTCAAAGGTGCATCTCCGAAGAGGAAGGCCGGAAGCTTTTGGCAGAAATCCATGCTGGACTCGGCAGCCACAATGCTGCAGCCCGGGCCCTTGTAAACAAGGCCTTCCGTACAGGTTTCTATTGGCCGACGGCCTAGGCAGACGCACAGGATTTGGTCCAACGTTGCGTCGGTTGCCAGCTTTTCACAAACCAAAGCCATATGCCGCCTACCGCTCTCCAAACAATCCCCATCACTTGGCCCTTTGCGGTCTGGGGGCTTTATATGGTCGGACCTCTCAAAGAGGGAACCCATAAGAAAAAATACTTACTGGTCATGGTGGATAAATTCACCACATGGATAGAAGCCAAACCTGTTAAAACGGACGAATCCGGGCCTATGATAGACTTCATATCTGCGGTTGTACCCCATTATGGCGTCCCCCATAGCATCATCACCGACAATGGCACGAACTTTACAGCCGACGAGGTAAAACTTTGGTGCAGCAACATGGGCATCAAGATCGATTATGCTTATGTCTATCACCCGCAAACTAACGGTCAAGTCGAGAGAGCAAATGGTCTTATCATGAGGGGCATCAAACCCAGATTAGTGCGGTCCCTAAAGGAATCTAACACCCACTGGGTAGAGGAGCGCGACTACGTACTATGGGGGTTGCGGACCATGCCGAATCGCAGTACCGGATACACACCGTTTTTTATGGTGTACGGCACAGAGGCGGTTCTGCCCTGCGATATAATTCATGACACACCTCGAGTGTGCATGTATGAAGAAAAAGAGTCCGAGCTTGATAGGCAGGATAGTTTGGACGCCCTGGAGGAGGAGCGCGACGTGGCAAAAGCCTGTTCTGCAATCTATCAACAACATGCTCGAAGGTACCAAAGCAGAGAAGTACGGGCCAAAACTTATAACATTGGCGAACTAGTTCTACGCCTGCCGGAGAAGCAAAATAACAAACTCAAGACCAAATGGGAAGGTCCCTTCATTATTGACCAGGTTCTAACCGGTGGAGCGTACCGTCTGCTTGATGCGTCGAACAATCGACTCGAGGAAAACCCAAGGAACGCAGCCAGACTCCGAAGATTCTAAGCCTAGCGCCGGACTCTGTGTTCGTCTCCTTACCCCCGTCCATTTTTTGCACATCCGTTATCTGTCTTTTCTCTCTTTCTTTCTTCTTTTTCTTTCTCCTCAAGGCCTCAAAAGGCTAACTTGTGTCTTGATTACACAGTATTGACGCGCTAACCGCGCTCATTATACTCGGGGGCTTCTTACACAGAAGCTTAATATAACTGTTTTTCTGGGCATTATGCCCCATACATGTGTTATTCTTCTGCATGTACCCTTTTTTCGCCATTATATGCATCGATATGACTTAAGTTTTGGCCAAGCTAGGTTGCCTGGCTCTTGTATTTATGCCCTACGTTCCCATTAATTCGGCTAGGGCAAAAGGGGAGCACATCTATGATTGTTAGTGCCGGATCAGCCGGATGTGTACCTCAGACTGGGTGAAGCCGAAAGCTAGCGTTCTTAAGGGAATATTCGGTCAATGAACAAAAGATGACTTTTATCTATTTTTGATACATGCCCCCTGATACGTCTCCAACGTATCCATAATTTTTGATTGCTCCATGCTATATTATCTACTGTTTTGGACCATATTGGGTTTTATTTTCCACTTTTACATTATTTTTGGGACTAAGCTATTAACCAGAGGGCCAGCCTAGAATTGCTATTTTTTTCCTATTTCAGTGTTTCAAAGAAACGGAATATCAAACGGAATGAAACCTTCGGGAACGTGATTTTCTCACCGAATATGATCCAGGAGACTTGGACCCTACGTCAAGAAACCCACGAGGTGGGCACGAGGTAGGGGGGCGCGCCCACCCCCTAGGGCGCGCGCCCCACCCTCGTGGGCCCCATGAAGCTCCACCTACGTACTTCTTCCTCCTATATATACCTACGTACCCCCAAACAATCAGATACAGAGCCAAAAACCTAATTCCACCGCCGCAACTTTCTGTATCCATGAGATCCCATCTTGGGCCCTGTTCTGGAGCTCCGCCGAAAGGGGAATCCACCACGGATGGCTACTACATCATAATAGCCCTTCCGACGAAGTGTGAGTAGTTTACTTCAGACCTTCGGGTCCATAGTTAGTAGCTAGATGGCTTCTTCTCTCTTTTTGGATCTCAATACAATGTTCTCCCCCTCTCTCGTGGAGATCTATTCGATGTAATCTTCTTTTTGCGGTGTGTTTGTTGAGACCGATGAATTGTTGGTTTATGATCAAGATTATCTATGAACAATATTTGAATCTTCTCTGAATTCTTTTATGTATGATTGGTTATCTTTGCAAGTCTCTTCGAATTATCAGTTTGGTTTGGCCTACTAGATTGGTTTTTCTTGCAATGGGAGAAGTGCTTAGCTTTGGGTTCAATCTTGCGGTGTCCTTTTCCAGTGACAGTAGGGGCAGCAAGGCACGTATTGTATTGTTGCCATTGAGGATAACAAGATGGTTTTTTTATCATATTGCATGAATTTATCCCTCTACATCATGTCATCTTGCTTAAGGCGTTACTCTGTTTTCTTGAACTTAATACTCTAGATGCATGCTGGATAGCGGTCGATGAGGGGAGTAATAGTAGTAGATGCAGGCAGGAGTCGGTCTACTTGTCTCAGACATGATGCCTATATACATTATCATACATAGATATTCTCATAACTATGCTCAATTCTGTCAATTGCTCAACAGTAATTTGTTCACCCACCGAAGAATACTTATGCTCTTGAGAGAAGCCACTAGTGAAACCTATAGCCCCCGGGTATATCTTCATCATATAAATCTTCCATCACTTTATTATTGCTTTGATTTTTTACATTACCTTTTCTTTTACTTTGCATCTTTATACCAAAAATATTATCTATCATATCTATCAGATCTCACTCTCGTAGGTGATCGTGAAGGGATTGGCAACCCCTATTCGCGTTGGTTGCGAGGAGTTATTTGCTTTGTGTAGGTACGAGGGACTCGCGCGTAGTCTCATACTGGATTGATACCTTGGTTCTCAAAAACCGAGGGAAATACTTACGCTACTGTGCTACATCACCTTTCCTCTTCAAGGAAATCCAACGCAAGCTCAAGAGGTAGCACCCCCAGATGTTTATAAGCTGCGTCTCTTTTCGTAGTTCTGACATGCACATTAGGGCATGCATACCCAGGGAAAGGAACCCTTAACGGAACTATTCTCCCTGGAAGATGTTTCTTACTATCCATGTAATATAACATAGCTAGTTGGGTACTTGTCTGCTCAAGCACTTATGACCCCTACGCCTGTTTTCCACGCATACCCCGGTTTTTAGATAACCGAGTGGGTATTCGGATACACTCTGGACTATCGGGTCCAGAGGTCGAAGCGAAAAGGTCTGCCATGACAAATGATTTACAATCCGGCTAGGTACATTATATATGTCATTTAAATTACACAGTCACTTAGACTGACTAAATTCTTCTTCAATACCATCCAACAGGTTGTCCAGCCTACAATCCTATTGGGAATACTTTGCGGCTAGCTGTACTTGGTCATACACCAAACTGACGGGGATCTCCTTCCCATCGGGTCCTACAGGTCCGACCTCGGCCATGTGGTTTGGGTCAGCCTTGGAGTATCGCGTCTTCACCATGGCCCAGGCTTCCCTTGCACCTTGTCGGCAGGCTGATATCTTCCATAATCGGAAGCGCCGTCGCGCTCCCTTGAGCTTCTTTATAAGCTCCCCCATGCCTCCTGGCGGGGAGGCGGATGGCCACAAGGCTTGGGCAATACCCTGCATTACTTGCCGAACTTGTTCGTGCAGTTGTGAGAGATCGGGTAGAAGATCACCCCATGAGACCGGGCATCTCCTCATGGGACGACCCGTCGGCATACCCTGAGACATAACTCTGTTAGCCGGCTTCTTCGCCGAACTCTTTAAAAAGTTCGTTCAAGCACTTACTGAAAATGCCGCGTCGAAGCCGCTTATTCTCCTTCACGGAGTCTGCAAGCTGGGCTCGAACATCTTTCAGTTCCATGCCTAGCTGAATATTGGCGTCTTGGAGATAATTTTTCTCCTGAATGACGCGCGTAAGCACGCGCTCGCCAGCATTTAGCTATCGATTAGCACGTTGCGCATCCCCCGGCGCGGCCTCCGGATTCACTCCGAAGTCATCTGCAATATCTATTGTTAGATTTGCATGCATGCCGCATACTATATGGTACCCGTCATTCTTTACAATAGAAACGAGTGTTACTAGAGGGAGCTTTCTCAGACTCCTTCAATGCGGCACCCGCGGCCCATAGCTGGACCTTGCACTCTTCCAGCTCTTGAGACAATTGGGTATTCTTCTCTGTGAGAACCTGCACAAATAATGATCCTTAAATCAGTTGTGTCAACTGTTTCAAGTCTCAGGGGCTACTAATATATATAATCATCAAACTTTCTTGCACGTATATCCTTTACATACTGGTTCGTGTCTCTGGAAAGACCATTTTGAGCAGCATGGATGTACGCATCTCCCGAGTTGAAGGCATCAAACGACTCTTGGGAGAAACAAGTGTCACTAAGTACGGCCCGGCGACGCCTGTGATTCATGGCGCTCTCCACTTCGGAATTTGTGGCGGATATTTTATCCGCATCCTCTGTAGGAGGAGCATCCGGCGTGTGCCTCGTGTTAGCTTTCGCCTCTGTGTCCGGCCCTCGCACCCGACTGGTGGAGGCGTGATCGGCAATAGTCCGGCGAGCGTTTTTCCTTCTAGGAAACATGGGTGTTATTATATTTTAAGAGGCGACAACCACGGAGCGAGGTTTTGTATCATACCTCTACCCCGGCATCTCAGTCCGAACCGCCTTCCTTTTTAGCCTACCCGGCTTTGGTGCCCCTTGTTGGCGAGTCACTGCGGGCTCGGCACGGCGTCCTGAGGGCCTTCCCTGCAAAACACCATATGTGTACGGTAGGTGAAGCGCATGAAAGGGGATCCTTCTCGGAAGTTGGGACTCTGGCGCCGTTGCCGGGAAGGCTTTTGCAAAGTCAAGTCAAGATGTGACTCCCATCAACGAGCCATTTCTGGCGCCGTTGCCGGGTAGTCTACGCAAAAGTCAACATACCAAGTACCCATCACAATCCCTTATCTCTCACATTACATTATTTGCCATTTGCCTCTCGTTTTCCTCTCCCCCACTTCACCCTTGCCATTTTATTCGCCCACTCTTTTCCGTTTGCCTTTTTCTCACTTGCTTTTTGTTTGCTCGTGTGTTGGATTGCTTGCTTGTCATGATGGCTCAAGATAATACCAAATTGTGTGATTTTACCAATACCAGCAATAATGATTTCCTCAGCACTCCGATTGCTCCTCTTACCAACACTGAATCTTGTGAAATCAATACTGCTTTGTTGAATCTTGTTATGAAAGATCAATTCGCCGGCCTTCCTAGTGAAGATGCCGCTACTCATCTAAATAGCTTCGTGGATTTATGTGATATGCAAAAAAAGAAAGACGTTGATAATGACATTGTTAAATTGAAGCTATTTCCTTTTTCGCTTAGAGATCGTGCTAAAGCTTGGTTTTCGTCTTTGCCTAAAAATAGTATTGATTCTTGGAACAAGTGCAAAGAAGCTTTTATCTCTAAGTTTTTTCCTCCCGCTAAGATCATCTCTCTTAGAAATGATATTATGAATTTTAAGCAACTTGATCATGAACACGTTGCACAAACTTGGGAGAGAATGAAATTAATGATATGTAATTGCCCTACTCATGGTTTGAACTTGTGGATGATTATACAAAAAAATTATGCCGGATTGAATTTTGCTTCTAGAAATCTTTTAGATTCGTCCGTGGGAGGCACTTTTATGGAAATCACTTTAGGAGATGCTACTAAACTCCTAGATAATATTATGGTTAATTATGCTCAATGACACACCAAAGATCTACTAATAAAAAAGTGCATGCGATAGAAGAAATTAATGTTTTGAGTGGAAAGATGGATGAACTTATGAAATTATTTGCTACTAAGAGTGTTTCTTCTGATCCTAATGATATGCCTTTGTCTACTTTGATTGAGAATAATAATGAATCTATGGATGTGAATTTTATTGGTAGGAAGAATTTTGGTAACAATGCGTATAGAGGGAAATTTAATCCTAGGCCTTATGTCGGGACAGGCTGATCTGGCCCACGAACACCTATGGGACCGGCGGACCGAGCCCCTTTCGGTTCGGCGGGGAGCGGAGGTCGCACGAAGAGCAGATCAAGGCGAAGCACACGAGAGGTTTACCCAGCTTCGAAGCTCTCTGGGGAGATAACACTCCTACTGCTGCATGTCTAGGTGTATTGCATTCTTGCTCAGGAACGCTGAGTGCTACAGTACACACGAGCTGCTAACGAGACTGAGCGTGGGGGGAACTGACCGACCCCCACTACGTTGCGCATGGGCCTCCTTTTATATGCTCAAGGGGTCTCCGACAGGTGGCAACGTAGGCAAGGGTACAAATGGAAAAGTAGTGGTTGGTACACCTACTTGTACGATGTCACGGTGTATCATACCTAACCTCGACGGCAGGGGACAAAGGCATTAAATGCCCGCTCACGTCGCCCTAACGGTGCAAACAGGGACCGTCGGGCGCCACCGCTTGCCACGATGGCGATCTTGTCAGCCGCTTGCCACCTCGCAAGACCGGGCTGCACAGCCTCTCGCCACGCGCGCCTGGGAAGGTCCCAGGGCGACACGTTAGTGGATGTGCTGGAGCATAGGTACCGAGAGGTGATCTGCTGCGGCAAGCGCCTTGTCGCGGTTGAGGTCTTGTCGCGCC
This sequence comes from Aegilops bicornis, assembly GCA_021605145.1. Taxonomy (NCBI): domain Eukaryota; kingdom Viridiplantae; phylum Streptophyta; class Magnoliopsida; order Poales; family Poaceae; genus Aegilops; species Aegilops bicornis. The sequence goes on from CM038672.1 coordinate 544,128,708, forward strand.
CGGAAGCTTGTCGCTCACCGGGCCTTCCCGGCAAGCTCCTCTTGCCGGGACCTTGTCTCCTAGGTGCCCTGGGTGGCCTTCCCGGCAAGCTCCTCTTGCCGGGGCCTTGTTTCCTTGGCTTGAATACTTTGTTCTTGAATGGCTCCCAAGGAACCACGAGAGGACCTTGGCGGTCACCTCATAAGCCCCGCCATGGAGGGCTGCAACTGCCCATGCACAAGTTCGGGATACTAGGGTACCCTACTCTAGTACACCGGCAGAGCCCCAGACTGGGCCACACACGGTGCCGAAGCGCTGTTGGGCCAGGCCCAAAACAGGCTGCAGGCACACGCGCCCAGGTCACGCCAGTAACTCACCCGGACCCACCACACACCCTCCACAGGCACGCTACGATCACGGCCTCGTGTGAGTGATCGTGGGTGAGATCGTGGGGGGTTTCTTTATTCGGAATAACGGAACGTCCGCCCCCTCCCTCTTTATAAGCAGTGGAAACAGGGGCATGCCACCCATCTCGCCAGTGGCTGTCCCATCGAAAAACCACCGCTGCTCCCCCCTTCTTCCTAAGGCTGAAGAGAGCAGCGCTCCGCCCCCCATCGCCACCAGCATCACCAACGCCGTCGATCTCCTCCACCGCCTCCGCCATGGCTCCGAAAGCCGACAAGGGGAAGGCCGTGAAGTCGGCCGAGACGCAGCGGCTTGCGGCGCTGCGGAAGGAGCAGGCCATCTTCCCCCCTCAGCTCGCCGTGAGGGAGCTGAGGGAGAACTACTACCTCTTCTGGTCGACGGAGACGTGAGCGCATCCGCGCACGAAGGTACTCCCCGCCGCTGCTTCGGAATTGGCCCCGACTGGGGTATCCCTTCTTCGCGCTCTTCTTCTACTGCGGGCTCTGCCCGCCTTTCTCTGAATTCTTCTGTGACATCATGAACACCTACGGGTTCCGCCTCCTTGATTTCACCCCCAATGCCGTTCTGACCATGACAGTTTTCGCACATCTCTGCGAAAACTTTGTCGGAGTCCACCCAAATGTAGCCCTTTTCCGCCACTTCTTTTTACCCCGAGTTGAGAGAGGAGAGCCTCTTGCCGGAGGAATCGCTTGGATCTCCAGGATCGGCAAGAAGGAAGCCTATCTGGAGGGAGAGCTCCGTAGCAAATGGGAGGAATGGAGGGCAGATTGGTGCTGGATTGTTGAGGAGAACCCGCAGCCATTTACCGCCCAGCCAAACCCCGATGAGTCGTGGCAATGATTGGAGCAATCTGGCCCGGAAGACGCTAAGCTGAAGATCGCAGCCATCCGAATCCTTCGCCTCGCACTTGTCGGGCTCACCGTAGGCACCGTTGGCGCGGACTTTCTTCGCCGCCGCATCGCCCCCTTGCAGGAGAGGAGGAGACCTGCCTGGGAGTTTCAGAACGTGGCAGATATCATGAGGCTGCGCCCAGGCCTCAACTTCAACTTCACCGTCTTGGAGCTTGACGCGATGCTCTTAGAGCTGTTCAAGCCCGATCCCGATCATCCGGAGATGTTTAGGTTGCCGAGGGGCGTCGTTCATTGCAGGCAACAATTCCGCACTTGACCGCATCCGCGGTAATGATGCCGTCGTGCGACTCACATGGAATTGTCCCAACTTGGCAAGAGCCGGCAGATGACGTCGTGCGGCAGATTTTTGACAATCTGGTAGAAACGCCGGTCCGCCCCGACGAGCAGAGGGGCCTCACCCGCGACACCACCGATGACGAGATGCAGCGCATCGCCACCAGGCTAGAAGAGGCGGCAGCAGCCGCTGCCGCGGGCGAGTTTGGCTTCACCGTGGAGGAGGCAGAGGCAGCCGAGGCGGCAAGCCTTGTCGAGCAAAAGGAGTTTGCCGGCGAGGAGGAGCTTGCCGAGCCTGAAGCCGAGTCGAGCGAGCCTGCCGAGGGCGCATCCTCCCCACCTTCAAGCAGCTTGCCGCGGGCGGAGCCCCCAGCTCTGCCAAGAAGGCGTCTCCGCAAGGCTGGAGACATAGCGGGGCGGCAGACGGGCCAACAGCCGCAGCGCCACGCGACGCGCTCCACCGCGGCAAGCACTGTTGCCGCGGCAGCACCTCACGCCGCTACGGCAACTGGAGCGGGGCCCTCGCAGACCACCGGTTCCTCTCCCGCCAAGCGTCCAAGGGAACCCACTCCTCCGCCTCGTCGTACTGGAGGCGGGCCAAAATTTGACCTCTCCGCGCTCAGCTCCAACGAGGAGGAAGAAGAGTAAGATTCCCTGTTGTACTTGTAATTCTTCGATTTGTTGCTTTGTCTTGTATCTGATTTGCTTTACTCTGAACCCGTTCCTTTTCAGGACGCTGGCCCAGAGAATGTCGAAGAGGGCCAAGACCCCGGTGATTGTCGTCGAGGACGAACCCACTGCGACAGCAGGTGGCGCGTCCGAGACCACCTTGCCGGATGCGGCAACTCTTCTTCAAAGCAGCCCCCAGCGCAGCCCCCAGCGTAAGTATATGGTCTACTTCTTGTTGTTCGGCGTGCATGGGTGCTCTTTCTTTGCTGATATCTGACTGTTGATTTGTGTAGGAGCAGAGCAGCCTCCTTCTGCTTCGACTACGCCGCCAAGGGAGGATTCCCCGGCAAGGGAGCGTTCTCCGGCAAGGGAGATTTCTCCGGCAAGGGATGGCACCAGCGATCCCTTGGCGGCGGAGACCATGACCGCAGACCCCGACACAGGTAATCTTCTTGCCTGAAAACTTCCCTTGTGTTCTTCTTCCTCTGATTTTCTTTTTAAATATTTGCTTGACTTTCTTCATCCATCCGCCACAGAGCCAATGGAGACCGAGGTCGCCGGCGAGGAGGACGTGCGCGACAACACTGATGACGCCGCCGCCATCGAAGAAGGAGCCGGCGCTGACGAGCCCGCCGGCGGAGAGGCCGCCGAAGCTACCGCCGCAGAAGCTGGCGAGGGTCTGCAATCGACCGACGGCCCCGAGGCCGCAGGAGCGCCAGCACTATGCCGACCGCCGACCCTCCGCTGGCCGCTGCCGCGCCGGGCTCAAGAGCCCCAAAGACGACGCCTACTTGAAGGCCGGCGATGGCGTCTTCATCAAGCTCCCATGGGAGTCGAGCTCGAGTGCGCCAGCCGAAGGAGAAACCTTTGATGAAGAGCTGCTCGCCTCCGCTAGACTGACGTTGGTCGACGTGCCAAGCAGTAGCAGCGGCGAGCCTGAGGAGGAGCAGCTGCTGCGGAAGCTGTTGTCGCTCTACCGCGCCCGACAAGCCAAGCTGGAATCCTGGGAGGCGCTTGTCGCGAAGGCGGGAGTAGACATCGAGAAGCGCGCGGAGGAGCTCCGGGGCCGCAAACAGGAAGCTCTCCGGTCCTTGGCAGAGGAGCAGGAGTGGCTTGCCAAGGAGCGCAAAGCCTTCCTCCTCGAGAAGGCTGAAGCTGAGGAGGAACAGCGGCTTGCCGCCCTTGGCTTGTCTGCTTGAGGAAGGCGAGTTGGCGCAGCGGAAGGTTAACCTTGACAGCCGCGAGGAGGATCTTGCCATGCGCGAGCAAACATTTGGTGGGGCTCTCAAGGAAGCAAAGGATGCTGCCGCAGCTGCCGAGGCCGCCAAGAAGGAGCTGGAGATGAAGGTGGCGCAGTTGGAGGCCAACCTCAAGAAGAGCGGCGAGGAGCTTGCTGCACTCAAACACGAAGCGCCGAGAAGGACGCCTACACTCTTGGCGAAGCTGCAGGGCTGTCGCGCCCGAGTGGAGCAAGGAGCTCAGCCGCCAAGGACTCCAATGCAGATCTTGAGTTGAAGCTAACTACTTTGACTCAAAGCGGAAGGCGCCAGGAGCAGGAGCTGGCCTTGAAGGAGAAGATCAAGGCCGACGAGGGCCGCTGGCGAGGCCGGGCCGCCGCCAGAGTGCCTTGAGGGAGAACGTGGAGCACTGGACCGAGGGTCTCGTGGATGTTGCTGCAGCCATCAACAGGGAGTTGATGGAGCTGGGGATGGTGGATCTTGGATATTCCTCCGACGAGCACCTCCAACCCAGCGCCAAGCTTAGCCTGTTGTTCAAGGGCGTGGTGAAGGCCCTCCAGCGACTCCGGGAAGAAGTCCCAAAGCAGCTAGCCGAGGAGTCGCGCCAGATCTGCGTGGGAGCCCTCCAAAAGGTGCTGATGAAGGTGGCCTTCCGCAACCCAGGCCTCAACCTCACCAACGTCCTCAAGTCCCTACCGCCGGATGCTGATGTGGAGGCGCTCAAGACCCTTGTCGCACCCATTGTGGACAGGGTGAGCGGAATCAAGAGGGTTGAGGGCGATCGCGTGGATTAGGCCGCCTGTTTTCTCTTTCTCTTGCCATTCTTGGTCATGTCATAAGAACGATCCATTAGAGCTGCGACAAGCTATCTTGTAATATAACTCTATTTTTGGTATCAATTGCTATGTTATTTCCTTTACTTGATTCCTTCCTTTGTATGTTTTTGCCCTACGCTTTTAGGGAACTTGTCGGTAGCGGGCACCGAGTCTTGAAGTGCCGAAAAGGGACGTCGACATCCTGGCAAGGCGATCTGCTTCCGACAAGCAACCTTGTCGCAACTAGTCGCACCTCACTTAAGTTGTTGAGCGGACTCGAAACAAAGTAAGGGCGCAACTAGCTATGAGTTGGTTCCTCTGTGCACAGGTTTTCCATACAAAGTACGGTCGTTCGAGGAAGATAACTTGAAATTTTTTAAAACTGATTGCTCAAACTTTGGCAACTTAGCTTTTCTGTTGTTTGCTTCCCGGTAAGGCTAGACTTCCTTGAGCGATGCTTGGTCCACACCATTAACTTCTCCTTTCCCCCCGGCAAACTTGTGTGCGAGGGAACCTTCCTTTCTTTAAGACAGAGAAAGAAGAGAAAATAAAGATATGGAGCCTTGTGGCTCGTTATTGCTTACCAGGGATAGGTGCTGCACAAAGTGTCAGATAACGCATGCAAAATAGAAGTAAAAAGCATGAAATTGACAAGATGTGCGAAGCACGCTAGCTTTACTTATGCATCGGGTCTGCTCCCGGCTTTGTACAAAGGATTACATGCAACAGGCAAGACTTGTACAAAAGGTGGTTGCCGGAACAGGTTCCGGCAACCGCGCCTCTGAGTAAAACTTACGAAGATGCTCAATGTTCTAGGAGTTGCTCACCGAATGCCATCTTCGGTCTCAAGGCGGACAGCACCAGGCCTAGTGACTCGTTTCACCCGGTAAGGGCCTTCCCACTTCAGCGTCAACTTGTTGGAATTCTTGGCGGACCGAACGCGCCGAAGAACAAGGTCGCCTTCCTCGAGACTTCTGGCATTAACTTTGCGGCTATGGTAGCGGCACAAAGCTTCTTTGGTATCGAGCAGCTCGTCTGACAAAGACTGAAGACGATCTTCCTCAAGGAGCAGCGCGTCATCTTGTCGCAGCTGCTCTTGCTCAAGCTCATCATAAGCGAGCACTCGAGGCGATCCGTATACGAAGTTCCGTGGGGAGAACTGCCTCGCCCGTAGACTAGAGCGAAGGTGTCCGCAAGTGGCTCGATTTGGCGTCGCCCCGATCGACCAAAGAACCACCGGCAGCTCCTCAATCCAGCTTTCTTCCGCGACTTTGCAGCCTGTCGAAAGTTCTGGTCTTGAGCCCGCAGCACTTCAGATTTGCCCTCTCCGCTTGACCGCTGCTTTTCGGATGAGCAACGAAGCGAAGCGCGACCTTGGCGCTAAGATCTTGGACGTCTTGCATGAAGGTGCGGCTCGTGAATTGCGTGCCGTTGTCGGTGATGATCCCGTTAGGGATTCCAAACGACAAACAATCGACCAAGAACTTGATCACGACCGTCTTTGTCACCTTCCTCATCGCTTCCACTTCCGGCCACTTTGTGAACTTGTCGATTGCAACGCATAAGTACTCAAAGCCCCGACAGCTCGGGAAAGGGGCCGAGGATGTCGAGCCCCTGCATCGAAAATGGCCGTGATAAAGGGATCGTCTGGAGAGCTTGAGCAAAGCTAGTGTATCTGCTTGGAATGGAACCGCACGCTTCACACTTGGTTACTTGTGCAGTTGCATCCTGGAGGGCTGTCGGCCAAAAGAAACCTTGCTTAGGAACAGCTTTACCGCAAGTGCTCTGGCGCCAATGTGGTGACCACATATGCCTCCATGTATCTCGCCAACAGCTTTTGTCCATCTTCCCGGTGAATACACTTCAATTTCACACCGTTGAGTCTTCTTACATGCAGTGTGCTATCGACAAACTGGTACATACTTGACCGCCGGGCTACTCTTTCCGCTTCTTCTTGCTCTTCGGGAAGTTCTCCGTCTCAAGGAAATGGACAATCTGCTGCGCCCATGCTTTGGAGCTTGCGGCTAGACAACAAGGACCAAAGGCACATCGGCTGCTTGGGAACATCCGCTTCTCTGGCGAGAACTCGCGGCTCAGCCGAGCTTGACGCGTTCCCGGCAAGCTTGCCGGGCAAAGCTTGTCGGGAGCGTCGCTTCAACGAAACAAACCCTAGGGCTTGTCGGAGCGCATCGCTCCTCGGCAAGTTGGTATTGATCTTGGGGACCTTCTTGGCGGCGGCTTCGAAGCTCACGGAAAGTAGTCACCAGAGATCAACTTCCTCTTCTTGCTCGGCCCAGTTGATGGCGTTACAGACGGTTGAGTCAGCTTGAGCACAAAAATCCCTGGTTCCACAGCAACTTAAGTCTGGCGCACTTTGACAGACCATCGGCAATGTTGTTACGAGCTCTTGGAATATATTCCATCGTGGGCTGTCAAAGTGCTCTTCTAGCTTTCTCACTTCATCAACATAAGCTTCCATCAATGGACTCTGATAATTCTTGTTCACTTGGCGGATAACAAGCTGTGAGTCACCCCTGACAATGAGCTTCTTGATCCCAAGGTCTACTGCGATCCTGAGACCGGCAAGCAAACCTTCATACTCTGCAGTATTATTTGTCGCTTGCTCCTTGGGAAAGTGCATCTGGACTACGTACTTGAGGTGCTCTCCGGTGGGTGCAACAAGTAGCACGCCTACACCGGCGCCTTGCAGCGAGAAGGCACCATCAAAGTACATCAGCCACTCTTTGCTTGCTTCCTGACGGGGATGCTCGTTTCTGGAATTTCTTCATCTGGTGTCGGCGTCCATTGTGCTATGAACTCCGCCAATGCTCTGCTTTGGATAGTTGAAGTTCTCTCAAACTTGAGGCCAAAGCTTGACAGTTCCAAAGGCCCACTCGACAATCCTGCCTATTGCTTACGGATTTTGCAAGATCCTCTTCAGCGGAAGCGAGTGACGACTGTGATCTCATGTGCCTGGAAGTAATGGCGCAGCTTTCTCGAGGCCATGAGGAGGCCGAAAAGCAATTTCTGCACACTAGAGTACCTTGACCTAGCCCCCTGCAGAAGGGAACTGACAAAGTAAACTGGGCGCTGCACCATTCTTTTCTGCATCTTCTCATGCGTCTGCGTAGATCCGTCCTTGTCGGGACCAGAGCTTGCCGGTGAAGCCCCCCGCTTGTCATTTGGATGCATCTGCCATGGTTGCTAACTCATCATCCGCCTCCCTCTCCGCTACTAACGCAGCACTAACCACTTGATTGGTTGCCGGTATATACAGCAGCAACTTCTCTTGTGGTTTAGGTGCGACAAGTGTCGGAGTGGAGGACAGGTATCTCTTCAAGTCCTGCAGCGCACCCTCCGCTTCCGGAGTCCATTGCACCGGACCTACCTTTTTCAAAATTTTGAAAAATGGCAGGGCGCGCTCAGCAGTCCTAGAGATAAACCTGCTGAGAGCAGCTACGCAACCGGCAAGCCTTCGTACATCCTTGACGCGCTTTGGTGCTTCAATCTGCTCAATGGCCTTGATCTTGTCGGGATTGGCTTCAATTCCCCGAGACCACGAAGAACCCGAGAAGCTTGCCGGAAGGGACTCCAAACACGCACTTCTCGGGGTTGAGATTGAGGTTGATCTTGCGCAGATTTGCAAAGGTTTCGTCTAAATCTTGAACCAGAGTCGACTTGTCCTTGCTTTTGACTACTATGTCATCCATGTAGGCTTCTACATTTCTGTGCATTTGCGGCTCAAAAGCGTCATGAACTACTCTTGCAAACGTTGAACCAGCATTCTTTAACCCGAAGGGCATCCGTACAAAACAGTATGTGCCACATGGGGTGATGAATGTGGTCTTCTCCTCATCCTCTTCTGCCATGAAGATCTGATGATATCCTGAGTATGCATCCAGAAATAAAAGCAAATCACATCCGGCCGTGGAGTCAACAATCTGGTCGATGCGCGGCAAGGGAAATGGGTCTTTGGGACAAGCTTTATTGACATCGGTAAAGTCGATACAAAGCCTCCATTTCCTATTAGCCTTGCGTACAACTACAGCATTGGCCAACCACTTAGGATGGAGCACTCCTCTGACAAGGCCTGCTGCTTCCAGTTTCTTGATTTCTTCTGCGATGAACTCTTGGCGCTCCATCGCCGCTTCGACTTTCGCTGACGGGCCGCGCATGAGGACAAGCGGCAAGATGGTGCTCAATTACTTTCCTGGGAACACGGGGATGTCGACGGTTGCCACGCAAACACGTCGGCGTTCGCCCATGAGAAAGCAACGAGCGCGCCTTCCTATTTAGGGTCGAGAGAGGCACTGATGGTGAAGGTACCACCAGCACCGTCCTCCTTGGCGGACACCTTCTTGGTCTCTGGTGGAGCTGCCATCATCTTCTTACACTTGCCGGTGGAGCTCGATGGTGCGTCCTCGACGGTAGCGCAGCACTCCGAAGAGGTGCGCTTGCCGGAGTGGGCATCAGAGCTCCACCGGACTTGGTCTTCTTCTTCCCCCCGGGAGCTTCAGCGGCAAGTGGCTTGCAATCTGTTGCAGCTGCTGCTTCCCAGTAGATCTTGTCGGCGCAGATAAGAGCATCCTTCTTGTCGCCAGGGACAGAGATGACACTTATCGGGCCCGGCAACTTCAGCATGTTGTAGGCATAGTGAGAGGCCGCCATGAATTTGGCGAAGTCTTTGGCCAAGTATCCCATTGTAAGGCAATGGAAAGTCAGCAACGTCAAAAGTGACCCTCTCGGCCCCGAAGTTCAACTCGCTGCCAAATGTCACCGCAACGTGATCTTTCCCTTCGCTTGCTCCTTCTGGATTGATTCCTTGGAATGTGCGGTCTCGTCGAGCTTCGCCATCGGGGATCTGGAGTTTCTAGAGCACCGCAGAGGAGATCAGGTTCAAGCCGGCCCGCCGTCAACTAACATCTTGGTGACCTTGAGGTTGCGGATAGTTGGTGAAACCAACATCGGCAAGCACCCGACCGCAGTTACGCGATCAGGGTGGTCCTCAATATCAAAGATGATAGGCATGCTGGACCATTTCAGAGGCCTGCGTGACTCGATGGATGGTTCTGCTGCATTGACTTCCCGCATCCACTGCTTGAGTTGGCGGTGTGAAGTATGCAGAGAAGCACCGCCGTCAACGCACAGGACCTCTGTGGCTTTCTGGAACTCCCGCTCATCGGTCTCGTCATCATCCATGTCTTCATCATCGTCATCGTCTTCATCCTTGTCGCGGCCGCGGGGAGATCTATCTCCTTGCCGCTGCTTGGCCTTGCCGCGGCGTCCTCCTCGGCCGGGACGTTTCTTGCCAGCTCCTCCAGCACCCTCCTGGGCCTTCTCCTTGTTGCGTCGTTCGTATTCAGCCTTCTGCTGCTCGACAAGCTGCTCGACCTTCTTGCAGCGCTTTGGAGGTCATGGCCCTTGGTGCGGTAGATCTTGCAGTACTACTTGTTGGAGCCGTCCTGCTTGTCGGCGGCCGCCACAGCATGGCAGTTGGTGCGAGCGGCAACCTCCTTGCCGGAGCTACCAGCTTTGGCTTTCTTGGCGCCACCTCCGTTGCCGGACTGCTCAACAACTAGTACATCTCTGCCTTTCTTCTTCCTATTGTTCCGCCACTGGCTTTTCTTTGCCGGGGCGGTCTCCTCACTATCAGATCCTCCTGCTTCAGTATTCTCTCCGGGGAGTCTCCTCCTTCCTCAAAGACGCGTGCACACTTGTTGGCTGGGGCATATAGCTCACCGACGTCTCGATCTTGCACATCACCATCTCCTCCGCATCCTGCGGCTTCCGCGTTTCGATGGAACGCGCTGATTACAGCAGGGTGGACATCTGGGATGTTGTGCTGTACACGGCTGAATCTTTGAATATACTTGCGCGGGGGCTCTCCTTCCTTCTGGGCGAGCAGATGAAGGTCGCTTTCTTGGCCATGGGGCTTGTGGCCGCCTGTAAAGGCGCCGACAAACTGATGGCATAGATCTGCCCAAGAGGATATGGAGTTGTTCGGCAAGTGCATGAGCCAGGATCTGACATTGGGCTTGAGCACCAACGGGAAGTAGTTGGCCAGGATCTTGTCGTCTCGCCCCCCGGCAGCTTGCACCGCGATGGTGTAGATGCTGAGGAACTCCGACGGATGCGTCTTGCCGTCGTACTTCTCCGGTACGTGTGGCTTGAAATTCTTCTTGCTGGGCCACTGGACTTGCCGCAGCTCACGAGTGAACGCAGGGCAACCTACCGCGTACGGCAAGTCGCCTGGTTCCTCTGGCGCGTGCATGTCGACAGAGGGCCCAGCGCGCTTGTCGGATTGACGCCGCGCTTCTCTTCGGCGCTCGATGCGAGTTCGAGCGTCTTCTTGTTGTCGTTCGTGAAGAACTTGGCGCTGATCGCGACGAGCTCGTGGATCCGATGATGCGGTGGAGTCGCTGTCGAGGTGGATCCGGTGAGTCGGCGATCTTGGCCTTCGGGGCGGGGAGTGCATGGTGGTTGCACCCCCACCGGTCTCGTCGCCACCGGCTCGTGTTTGGCAGTCCTGCCGCGGCAGCGATGTACTCGGTTGCTGCAGAGCGTCGCCGTTGGCGAAGCCGATGAGACTCTGAATGGTGGCCCTCCATTCATCGACCTTGTCGGCCGTTGGAGGGTAATCTAGGAGCAGTTGTGCTCTTGCCAAAGCTTCTGCTGGAGTGGTGGGTGGCAGTGGCGAACGGTGCGAGGAGTGAGATATGCTCGGACTTCTAACTATGTTAGAAGGAGCAGTATCCCGTCCAGGCGACCGTGCCTCGCTCGTGCCAGCATGTTGGCGTGCATGCTGGTCTTGAGTATTCCGAGATCCTCCAGCTCGATCTTGGTCCAACGAGCGTATGGCCTCCTGAGATGGGCGTGGTGCATGTACGGACGCCGAGGTCTGCGCAGCCTTGTCCTTGGACTTGGCAGCACCATGAGCTCCCCCGTCGCCGTCCATTCTTCCGCCGGCGTCTACCCCACCACCCGTTTGCTCCGGTGGCGGTGGGTTCGGCAGCGTCTGAGGCTTCTGCCGCCCGAAGCCTTCTTCTTCGGTGGCATGTCGATGAAGATGATGAAGATCTAGCTTCGCGTGGGCCTTTGATCAGGTTCACACAATCTCGGCGCCCCTATCTGGCGCGCCAAAGATGTCGGGCAGGCTGATCTCGCCCACGAACACCTATGGGACCGGCGGACCGAGCCCTTCGGTTCGGCGGGGGAGCGGAGGTCGCCGAAGAGAAGATCGAGGCGAAGCACATGAGAGGTTTACCCAGCTTTGGAGCTCTCCGGGAGATAACACTCCTCTTGATGCATGTCTAGGTGTATTATGCGTTCTTGCTCGGGGAGCGCCGAGTGCTACAAAGACACACGAGCTGCTAACGAGACTGGCGTGGGGGGAATCGACCGACCCCTCTACGCTATGCGCATGGGCCTCCTTTTATATGCTCAAGGGTCTCCGGCGGTGGCAACGTAGGCAAGGGTACAAATGGAAAAGTAGTGGTTGGTACACCTACTTGTACAGTGTACAGTGTATCATACCTAACCCTGACGGCAGGGGACAAAGGCATTAAATGCCCGTCTACGTCGCCCTAATAGTGCAAACAGGGACCGTCAGGGGCGCCACCGCTTGCCACGATGGCGATCTTGTCAGCGCCGCTTGCCACCTCGCACCGCTGGCTGCACAGCCTCTCGCCACGCGCGCCTGGGAAGGTCCCAGGGCGACACGTTAGTGGATGTGCTGGAGCGTAGGTATCGAGAGGTGATCTGCCGCGGCAAGCGCCTTGCCGTGGTTGAGGTCTTGTCGCGCCCGGAAGCTTGTCGCTCACCGGGCCTTCCTGGCAAGCTCCTCTTGCCGGGGCCTTGTCTCCTAGGTGCCCTGGGTGGCCTTCCCGGCAAGCTCCTCTTGCCGGGGCCTTGTTTCCTTGGCTTGAATACTTTGTTCTTGAATGGCTCCAAAGGAACCATGGAGGACCTTGGCGGTCACCCGGTAAGCCCTGCCGCGGAGGGCTGCAACTGCCCGTGCACAAGTTCGGGATACTAGGGTACCCCTACTCTAGTACACCGACACCTTATCCTAGTAATCCTTCTAATAATTATGGAAATTCCTACAACAACTCTTATGGAAATTTTAATAATATTCCCTCTGAATTTGAGGCTAGTGTTAAAGAGTTTATGAATTCAAGAAAAGAATTTTAATGCTTTGCTTGAAGAGAAATTGCTTAAAGTTGATGAATTGGCTAGGAACGTTGATAGAATTTCTCTTGATGTTGATTCTCTAAAACTTAGATCTATTCCAACTAAGCATGATATCAATGAGTGTCTCAAAGCCATGAGAATTTACATTGATGAGTGCGAAGAAAGAACCGCTAGGATGCGTGCTACGAAAGATGCCTTTATTAAAAGCGTGTTCTTTCAATCCCTATGAAAATAAAGATGAAGATCTAAAAGTTATTGATGTGTCCCCTATTAAATCTTTGTTTTGCAATATGAATCTTGATAATGATGAGACTGAATATGATCCACCTCTACCTAGAAGGCGTTCCAAAAATTCGGAGTTTTTATATCTTGATGCTAAAATTGATAAAAGTGGGATTGAAAGCAAAACCCTAGATGTTGCTAAACCCACTATTTTGGATTTCAAGTAATTTAATTATGAAAGTTGCTCTTTAATTGATTGTATTTCCTTGTTGCAATCCGTGCTAAATTCTCCTCATGCTTATAGTCAAAATAAAGCCTTTACCAAATATATCGTTGATGCCTTGATGCAATCTTATGAAGAAAAACTTGAGTTGGAAGTTTCTATCCCTAGAAAACTTTATGATGAGTGGTAACCAACTATTAAAATTAAGATTAAGGATCATGAATTTTATGCTTTATGTGATTTGGGTGCTAGTGTTTCCACTATTCCCAAAACTTTCTGCGATTTGCTAGAATTCCGTGATTTTGATGATTGCTCTCTAAACTTGCATCTTGCGGATTCCACTATTAAGAAACCTATAGGAAGATTTAATGATGTTCTTATTGTTGCAAATAGGAATTATGTGCCAGTAGATTTTATCGCTCTTGATATAGATTGCAATCCTTCTTGTCCTTTTATTTTTGGTAGACCTTTTCTTAAAACGATTGGTGCAATTATTGATATGAAGGAAGGGAATATTAGATTCCAATTTCCATTAAAGAAAGGCATGGAACACTTCCCTAGGAAGAAAATAAAATTACCATATGAATCTATCATGAGACCACTTATGGATTGCCTACCAAAGATGGCAATACCTAGATCTATCCTTGCTTTTATGCCTAGTTAGGGGCGTTAAACGATAGCGCTTGCTGGGAGGCAACCCAATTTTATTTTTACTTTTTTTTGTTTTTGCTTCTGTTTAGGAATAAGTAATCCATCTAGCTTCTATTTATATGTGGTTTTATGTCTTAATTCGTGTTTGTGCCAAGTTAAACCTATAGGATCTTCTTGGATGATAGTTATTTGATCTTGCTGTAATTTCCAGAAACTTTCGGTTCACGAAAACAATTGTTAAAATCACCAGAACGTTATAAAATAGTGATTAATTGCTGCTGATCAATAAACAAATTGTATATGTCTTCCTATTTTTGCTGGATTTTTGGAGTTCCAGCATTTGTGTTAGTTACAGATTACTACAGACTGTTCTGTTTTTTGACAGATTCTGTTTTTCGTGTGTTGTTTGCTTATTTTGATGATCTATGGCTAGTAAAATAGTTTATAAACCATAGAGAAGTTGGAATAAAGTAGGTTTAACACCAATATAAATAAAGAATGAGTTCATTATAGTACCTTGAAGTGGTCTTTTGTTTTCTTTCGTTAACGGAGCTCACGAGATTTCTGTTGAGTTTTGTTTTGTGAAGTTTTCAAGTTTTGGGTGAAATATTTTGATGGATTATGGAACAAGGAGTGACAAGAGCCTAATCTTGGGGATGCCCATGGCACCCCCAATATAATCTAAGGACACCAAAAAGTCAAAGCTTGTGGATGCCCCGGAAGGCATCCCCTCTTTCGTCTACTTCCATCGGTAACTTTACTTGGAGCTATATTTTTATTCACCACATGATATGTGTTTTGCTTGGAGCGTCTTGTATGATTTGAGTCTTTGCTTTTTAGTTTACCACAATCATCCTTGTTGTACACACCTTTTTAGATAGCCATACATGATTTAGAATTTAATAGAATACTCTATGTGCTTCACTTATATCTTTTGAGTTATATAGTTTTGCTCTAGTACTTCACTTATATCTTTTAGAGCACGGTGGTGGATTTGTTTTATAGAAACTATTGATCTCTGATGCTTCACTTAGATTATTTTGAGAGTCTTAAATAGCATGGTAATTTTCTTAATAATCTTAATATGCTAGGTATACAAAAATAGTAAAAACTTTCTTATGAGTGTGTTGGATACTAAGAAAAGTTTGATGCTTGACAATTGTTTTGAGATATTGAGGTGATAATATCAAAGTCGTGCTAGTTGAGTAGTTGTGAATTTGAGAAATGCTTGTGTTGAAGTTTGTAGGTCCCGTAGCATGCATGTATGGTAAACATTACGTAACAAATTTGAAACATGAGGTGTTCTTTGATTGTCCTCCTTATGAGTGGCGGTCGGGGATGAGCGATGGTCTTTTCCTACCAATCTATCCCCCTAGGAGCATGCACGTAGTGCTTTGGTTTTTTATGGCTTGTAGATTTTTTCAATAAGTATGTGAGTTCTTTATGACTAATGTTGAGTCCATGGATTATACGCACTCTCACCTCTCCATCATTGCTAGCCTCTTGATTGCAGGTGCATTGCCCTTTCTCACATTGAGAGTTGGTGCAAACTTCACGGTGCATCCAAACCCCGTGATATGATACACTCTTTCACACCTAAACCTCCTTATATCTTCCTCAAAACAGCCACCATACCTACCTATTATGGCATTTCCATAGCCATTCTGAGATATATTGCCATGCAACTTTCCACCATTCTGTTCATCATGACACATTCATCATTGTCATATTGCTTAGCATGATCATGTAGTTGACATAGTATTTGTGGCAAATCCACCGTTCATAATTCTTTCCTACATGTCACTCTTGATTCATTGCATATCCTGGTACACCGCCGGAGGCATTCATACAGAGTCATACTTTGTTCTAGTATCGAGTTGTAATCATTGAGTTATAAATAAATATAAGTGCGATGATCATCATTTTATAGAGCATTGTCCCATGTGAGGTTATCAAAAATAAAAGAGGCCAAAAAAAGCCCAAATAAAAATAAAAAAGAGGCCAAAGAAGCCCACAAAAAAATATGAGAGAAAAAGAGAGAAGGGACAATGTTACTATCCTTTGCCACACTTGTGCTTCAAAGTAGCACCATAATCTTCATGATAGAGAGTCTCTTGTTTTGTCACTTTCATATACTAGTGGGATTTTTTCATTATAGAACTTGGCTTGTATATTCCAAAAATGGGCCTCCTCAAGTGCCCTAGGTCTTCGTGAGCAAGCAAGTTGGATGCACACCCACTTAGTTTCTTTTGTTGAGCTTTCATACATTTATAGCTCTAGTGCATCCGTTGCATGGCAATCCATACTCCTTGCATTAACATCAATCGATGGGCATCTCCATAGCCCATTGATTAGCCTAGTTGATGTGAGATCTTCTCCTTTTTTGTCTTCTCCACATAACCCAAATCATCATATTATATTCCACCCATAGTGTTATGTCCATGGCTCGCGCTCATATATTGCGTGAAAGTTTATAGCTTTGAGATTACTAAAGTATGAAACAATTGCTTGGCTTGTCATCGGGGTTGTGCATCATGAGAGCATTCTTGTGTGACGAAAATGGAGCATGACTAAACTATATGATTTTGTAGGGATGAACTTTCCTTGGCCATGTTATTTTGAGAAGACATAATTGCTTAGTTAGTATGCTTGAAGTATTATTATTTTTATGTCAATATAAACTTTTGTCTTGAATCTTCCGGATCTGAATATTCATACTCCAATTAAGAAGAATTACATTGAAATTATGACAAGTAGCACTCCACATCAAAAATTCTTTTTTATCATTTACCTACTCGAGGACGAGCAGTAATTAAGCTTGGGGATGCCTAATACGTCCCCAACGTATCTATAATTTTTTATTGCTCCATGCTATATTATCTACTGTTTTGGACCATATTGGGCTTTATTTTCCACTTTTATATTATTTTTGGGACTAACCTATTAATCGGAGGCAAAGCCCAGAATTGTTGTTTTTTGCCTATTTCAGTGTTTTGAAGTAACGGAATATCAAACGGAGTCCAAACGGAATGAAACCTTCGGGAACATGATTTTCTCACCGAATATGATCCAGGAGACTTGGACCCTACGTCAAGAAAGCCATGAGGTGGGCACGAGGTAGGGGGCGTGCCCACCCCGTAGGGCGCGCCCCCACCCTCATGTGCCCCACGAAGCTCCACCGACGTACTTCTTCCTCCTATATATACCTACATACCCCCAAACAATCAGATACGGAGCCAAAATCCTAATTCCACCGCCGCAACTTTCTGTATCCACGAGATCCCGTCTTGGGGCATGTTCCGGAGCTCCGCCGGAAGGGGAATCCACCACGGAGGGCTTCTACATCATCATAGCCCTTCCGACGAAGTGTGAGTAGTTTACTTCAGACCTTCGGGTCCATAGTTAGTAGCTAGATGGCTTCTTCTCTCTTTTTGGATCTCAATACAATGTTCTCCCCCTCTCTCGTGGAGATCTATTCGATGTAATCTTCTTTTTATGCGGTGTGTTTCGAGACCGATGAATTGTGGGTTTATGATGAAGATTATCTATGAACAATATTTGAATCTTCTCTGAATTCTTTTATGTATGATTGGTTATCTTTGCAAGTCTCTTCGAATTATCAGTTTGGTTTGGCCTACTAGATTGGTTTTTCTTGCAATGGGAGAAGCGCTTAGCTTTGGGTTCGATCTTGCGGTGTCCTTTACCAAAGGATGAGGGGCAGCAAGGCACGTATTGTATTTTTGCCATCGAGGATAACAAGATGGGGTTTTTATCATATTGCATGAATTTATCCATCTACATCATGTCATCTTACTTAAGGCGTTACTCTGTTTTCTTGAAATTAATACTCTAGATGCATGTTGGATAGCGGTCGATGAGTGGAGTAATAGTAGTAGATGCAGGAAGGAGTCGGTCTACTTGTCTCGGACATGATGCCTATATACATGATCATACCGAGATATTCTCATAACTATGCTCAATTCTATCAATTTCTCAACAATAATTTGTTCACCCACTGTAGAATACTTATGCTCTTGAGAGAATGAAACCTATGGCCCCCGGGTCTATCTTCAGCATATAAATCTTCCATCACTTTATTATTGCTATGCTTTTTACTTTACCATTTGAATCTTTATACCCAAAAATATTATCTATCATATCTATCAAATCTCACTCTCGTAAGTGATCATGAAGGGATTGACAACCCCTATTCGCGTTGGTTCCGAGGAGTTATTTGCTTTGTGTAGGTACGAGGGACTCGCGCGTAGTATCCTACTGGATTGATACCTTGGTTCTCAAAAACTGAGGGAAATACTTATGCTATTGTGCTGCATCACCTTTCCTATTCAAAGAAATCCAACGCAAGCTCAAGAGGTAGCACCCCCAGATGTTTACAACCTGCGTCTCTTTTTGCAGTTCTGACATGCACATTAGGGCATGCGTACCCAGGGAAAGGAACCCTTAACGGAACTATTCTCCCTGGAAGATGTTTCTTACTATCCATGTAATATAACATGGCTAGTTGGGTACTTGTCTGTTCAAGCACTTATGACCCCTACGCCTGGTTTCCACGCATACCCCGGTTTTTACAAAACCAAGCGGGTATTCAGATACACTCCGGACTATCGGGTCCAGAGGTCGAAGCGAAAAGGTCTGTCATGAAAAATGATTTACAATCCGGCTAGGGACATTATATATGTCATTTAAATTACGCAGTCACTTAGACTGACTTAATTCTTCTTCTATACCATCCAACAGGCTGTCCAGCCTACAATCCTGTTGGGATACTTTGCGGCTAGCTATACTGTGTCATTCACCAAACTGATGGGGATCTCCTTCCCATCGGGCCCTACAGGTCCGACCTCGGCCATGTGGTTTGGGTCAGCCTTGGAGTATCGCGTCTTCACCATGGCCCAGGCTTCCCTTGCACCTTGTCGGCAGGCTGATATCTTCCATAATCGGAAGCGCCGCCGCTCCCTTGAGCTTCTCTATAAGCTCCCCCATGCCTCCTGGCGGGGAGGCGGATGGCCACAAGGCTTGGGCAATACCCTGCATTACTGGCCGAACTTGTTCATGCAGTAGTGAGAGCTCGGGTAGAAGATCACCCGCAGACCAAGGCATCTCCTCCACGGGACGACCCGTCAGCATACCTACAGACATAACTTTGTTAGCCGGCTTCTTCACCAAACTCTTTAAAAAGTTCGTTCAAGCACTTACTGAAAATGCCGCGTCGAAGCCGCTTATTATCCTTCATGGAGTCTGCAAGCTGAGCCCGAACATCTTTCAATTCCACGCCCA
This sequence comes from Aegilops bicornis, assembly GCA_021605145.1. NCBI lineage: Eukaryota > Viridiplantae > Streptophyta > Magnoliopsida > Poales > Poaceae > Aegilops > Aegilops bicornis. The sequence continues at coordinate 544,147,603 of CM038672.1, forward strand.
ACTGAATATTGGCGTCTTGGAGATCATTTTTCTCCTGAATGACGCGCGTAAGCACGCACTCGCCAGTATTTAGCTGTCGGTTAGCACATTGCGCATCCCCCGACGCGGCCTCCGGATTCACTCCGGAGTCATCTGCAATATATATTGTTAGATTTGCATGCATGCCGCATACTATATGGTACCCGTCATTCTTTGCAATAGAAACGAGTGTTACCAGAGGGAGCGTTCTCAGAGTCCTTCAATGCGGCACCTGCGGCCCGTAGCTGGGCCTTGCACTCTTCCAGCTCTTGAGACAATTGGGTATTCTTCTCTGTAAGAACCTGCACAAATAATGATCCTTATATCAGTTGTGTCAACTGTTTCAAGTCTCAGGGGCTACTGATATATATAATCATCAAATTTTCTTGCCCGTATATCCTTTACATACTGGTCTTTGGCTTTGGCAAAACCATTTTGAGCAGCATGGATGTACGCGTCTCCCGAGTTGAAGGCATCAAACGCCTCTTGGGAGAAACAACCGTCACGGAGTACGGCCCGGCGACGCTTGTGATTCATGGCGCTCTCCACTTCGGAATTTGTAGCGAATAATTTATCCGCATCCTCTGTAGAAGGAGCATCCGGCTTGTGCCTCGTGTTAGCTTCCGCCTCTGTGTCCAGCCCTGGCGCCCGACTGGTGGAGGCGCGATCGGCAACCTCGCCGAACATAGTCCGGCGAGCGTTTTTCCTTCTAGGAAACATGGGTGTTATTATATTTTAAGAGGCGACAACCACGGAGCGAGGTTTTGTATCATACCTCTGCGCTGGCGTCTCAGTCCGAACCACCTTCCTTTTTAGCCTACCCGGCTTCGGTGCCCCTTGTTGGCGAGTCACTGCGGGTTCGGCACGGTGTCCCGAGGGCCTTCCCTGTAAAACACCATATGTGTACGGTAGGTGAAGCGCATAAAAGGGGATCCTTCTTGGAAGTTGGGACTCTGGTTTTACTTACATGCGATGCGGTGAGTAGCCTCGGATAGTCAGCTATAATGGCCACCATGGCATCATCACAGCTTAATTGGTAGAATATCCTGTCGATCAGCTCCACAAATATGTCCGGATCCTCTTCGAGTCCGGGATCGAGGGCCCGGTCAGGGTCCTCCGGTTGTGGAGGTGGGTTGTTGACCTCCCTTACAGCTTTTCGCAGTTCTTGCCACGAAAGGCAAGGTAAAAACTTATGACGATGAATGCGGGAAGGATGGGAGTAAGAAGTGACAACTCACCCAACTTGGAGGGTTGTACATGGAGAATCCATCCTCGTACAAATCAGACATAATTTTTGCTAGAACAGCAACTGAGTCCGGTCCCTTACGCCCGCAGCGGGTGGCATCATCTTCCCCGTTAAAGTGCCACATGGGGTGCCCTCGATATTGAAGTGGCTGCACCCCCCGCATTATGCATACTGACATAACCTCGATTATTGTTAGTCCTGATTGAGCCAGCACCTTTATCTGGCCCATCAGGTAAAGGACTTCTCCGTTATGTTCCTCCTGAGGGCTCCGTGGGTTCCATCTTCGGCGTTTCTGTCACATCCCTAGCCTTACCCTGCACTAGGCTAGCACTTGTCTGTTACATCATGTTTAAATTCTTTTGAAACTTGAAATGGGGATTGCCTAAACCCTAGCATCAAAGGAATTCACTAGGTTCAACTAAAATATTTTCAGTGAATCCAAATGGCTTTAAAAAATGTTCATCATTTCTGGAAAATGCTAGAAACCATAACCAGAGGTGTTGCACATTTTTTCCATGACATATTTGGGCTCTGAATTAAATCTTATAGTATTTGCATTTGGGCATTTAAATGCTATAAAATATTTTAAATGCTCAATTAATCATAAACTAAAATGTTTACTGTTGGATATATTCTAAACAGTAGCCATGATTAGTTTCATGATTTTTGGAAATGCCCTGGCATTTTTAATAAAGCCCCGAAGTTACAGAAAAATAGAAAACACATATAAAAGAGAGAGAGAGAGAGAGAGAGAGAGAGAGAGACTTACCTGGCGCCCACCTGGCCCAACTCCAGCTGGCGGCCCAGCCCACTGGCCTGAAGCGGCTGTCTTCAACCTCTGCCAGTAGGCAGAGGCGTGTCGCCCGCGCGCGCCACCTCCTGCTTGCTGCTGCCTCCCCGACGTCGCCCTGGAGATGCCACGCACCTCTCTGCCCCTCTCTTGCTCTCTGATTCTCTCTCCCCCTCGCTCCTCTGCTTTATCTCCCCATGGCCGAGCATGCCCACCGTCAACGACGCCCTTCGCTGTGGCCAGTGCCACTGCCCCGCCTCTCCGTCGTGTCTAAAAGAACCGCCCCGTCGCCCTACTCCTCCTAGCCGAGCCGCACGAGTCGGGAAGCCCTGCTTCATCCTGAACGCCGCCGTCTTCTTCCGTGGGATCCGGGGATCCCCGTCGTTGCTCCGTCGTCTGCAGGCCTTCCCCGAGCCCGACGAGTACTTCAATCGACGCGCTGTGAGCCTCTGGTCATTTTCTCCCTAACGCCTCGTCCTTTTACACAACGTAGCCGTCGTGTTCATCGAGGCCGAAGCTCACCTCCGCCCGAGCTCGTCGCTGGCGTTAGTCCGGTGACCCTTTGGTCATGCTAGATTGCCCAACAGCCTTGTTAGCACGTGCAGCCGCCGTAGATGCCAAGCAACGCACGCCTTGCTCACCATAGCGACGAATCCGTCAACACTCGTAGCTCCGGCCGCCGCCCAAGTGGTCGCCGCCGTCGACCCGGCCTCCACATTGCCCGGCTGCGTGCGCCCCTAGACGCTGCTGGAGCACGGGCTCCCTCTGATGCCCTCGATGCCCAACGCGGCTTTGTAGCGCCGCTGGGCCGACCAACTTCCGGCGAGTTCCGCCACGCTCTTTGTGGTCGTCGGCGTCACCTACCGACGTGGCGCCCGATTAATTAGCGCTAATAACCCCTCTAAACACCCCAGGGCCCTTTGCCATGTGGGCCCCAAAGGCTCGCTTAGGTTAGTTTAATTTCCTGCTTAAATTAGTTCATAACCCAACGGGCCCCACGTGTCAGAGTTGACCAAGCTGACGTGGTTGTTGACTGGGCCCACATGTCATCGACACTAACCAGCCCCAGTCACTGACCAGTGGACCCCACTGGTCAGGTTTGACCTAGTGCTGACGCGATAACTCATTTTCTGGATTTATTAGTATTCAGGAAATTCCAGAAATTAGTATAAACTTCTAAAAATCATAGAAATTCAACCGTAGCTCAGAATGAAATAAATTATATATGAAAAATGATCAAAAAATCCAATCTATCCATCTGCACTGGTTCCATGCATGTTTAAACAACTTAACCTTGTTGTTTAGTGCAAAACATAATAAGGCACTATTTGAATTCATAATTTGAATTTGGGGTTGAACCTTTGGTTCAATATGACCCAAATCCATCTGGTTGTAGCTGCATTAGGCCAACACACACAAAAAGCCATGTCATGAGCATGCAACATATTGTGCATTGCATAGATTGAGTTACCTTCTCTGAAGCCTGTATTAGACCCCTCACGTTAGACGATGTTCCGACGTTGTGATCGTTGACACTGATGAAGACTCAATGCTATCTTCAGAAGTGCCAGGCAAGCAAAACCCCCTTGTTCATTCCGATACAATCCCACTCTCTCGCTCCTGCTCTCTTTTACTGCATTAGGACAACAACGATTCATCTTACTTGCTGTGGTAGTTGAACCCCTTTATCCTCTGCATGACCTGTCATTGCCACAAGAATAGATGAAACCCACTAGCATGAGTAGGAGTTGTTTGAGCCCCGATGTGCCTACTCATTCATGCTTGTTTGTCATGCCTCACTGCTTAGAGATGAGTCAGGTCTGATTCATCAGGGATGAATCGGAGGTGTGTGAACATGTCCTACTATGTGTGAGCTAAGTGTGTGAACACGATTTGGTAAAGGTAGCGGTGAGAGGCCATGTAGGAGTAGCAATGGGGATTTTCCACGTGTAAAATCATCATTGGCTGGAGGAGACACGTGTCAGGTCCGCGTTGGCATAGGTGTCACTCATCCAATGGGCGAGACGCGCCTATGATATGTTGACACGTGGACTGACCCATCAAGTTTAAATGGGCCGGCCCAACTGAAGGCCCACAGATTTTGCGGACCATAATGGGCCGGCCCAGCTAAAAGCCCGCGAGATTTTGCGGACCATAATGGGCTGGCCCAGCTAAAGGCCCACAAGATTTTGTGGGCCATAATGGGCCGGTCCAGGTAAAGGCCCACAAGATTTTTTTGTGCCATAATGGGCCGGCCCAGGTAAAGGCCCACAAGATTCTTGCGGATCATAATGGGCCGGCCCAGCTAAAGGCCCATGAGATTTCGCCGACATTAATGGGCCAGCCCACCGTATGAGGCCCACAAGATTTTTAGGACCCTAGTAGGCGGCCCATTAATCGGCTGCCATGTTTTGGGCCAAATGTTGGCCCATATTTGATCCGGTCCATTAATGGCCTGCCACACTCCGGGCCTAATAGTGGCCCATATGAGATCCGGCCCGTTAAAAGCCTACCATGTTCTGGGCCAAATTACGGCCCATATCAGGTACGACCCTTTAAGAGGCTTTGGGCTCAATTATGGCCCATATCAGATTCGGCCCGTCAACTGGACACTATGCTTTTGGGCCCACTTGCTAAAGGCCCGCTTAGTAATTCAGGCTGATATTAGTTTTGGCCTGTTAAGGGCCCGTTTAACATTTCGGCCCTATATTAACTTCGGCCTATTAAAAGCCCGTCATATAGTTGGGCCTAACTACGACCCGGTTTGCATCCGGCCTGCTCGCAGCCGATATCTGATTGGGCCAAACAAGGACCGATATAATTTTGGCCTGTTAAAAGCCCGTGATTTGATTCGCACAATCATGGGCCGGGGTTCATTTCGGGCTGCTGCCGGCCCATGACCTGTTCGGCACGTTTCAGGCCCAACCTACATCGTGATTGCATGACGGCCCGATTATGTACCGTAATTTTACGGTTTGGCCGGTTTACTACGAAGAAAGGATATATATACAGTAAAATAACTGCAGCATCATGAATAATAAAAAACCTAGACTATACAATAAAGAAATTACGGCATATTACATCCACTAGGCATCAAAGTTCACCACTATGATAATAAAGCACAAGCAGGCAATGATTACATACAATTGGGCATCAAAGATCGCCACCAGTGCAAATAAACACGCCGACAAAATAATATACAAAACCGACAGCACTTCAATAGAGTTCAAGAAAGGTTAGCCCTGTTGGGGAGCTGCAGTGCAAACAGCTGAACAAGATGATGAGACTGTGCTTGTTCAACACATATATCTTCCTCACTCTGAAAGATAAACAAGCAGACAGATGACAGGTTTTGCACATAAAAGTATCAGTGCTGACAATTCATCACATTTCTTACTAACGAATAAAGTGACACAGTTTAAAATTGCATTAACACAATATGGTATTGTTCAGGTCAAGACATGGCAGGAAATGACATTGTGAAGGAGTTGGCAGCTTCACGACACCACGGGATTACAGATCAAGAACTCATAAGTATCAATGGTTAGTGTGTTGTCAATTTATACCATTTCAGATTGGCAAATAAAGAGATGGTTTAAATAATAGTAGAATGATATGACATTGTTCATAGTTAAGACATTGCCGAATATGACATTGTGCTGTAGTGGGTAGGTTCACCACACCACTGGATTATGGATGAAGAATAGAAGCATACATGCAGTGCAAAAGAAGATCACTTGCTCTGTATAGTTTAATTTACATGGTATGAAGAAGGAACTTGGTTGTACAACTGAAAACTTAAATTGAGAAAGGACAAACTTTTGTTTATGAACTACATAATAAACTTTAAACAAGCAATTTGATGCAAACACCAAAAATAAGCAGCTATTGCAGTCACGCCTAACCAAATATATACAACAAAGTTTGAAGGCTTGAGATGGAAAAACTTACATTATTGGTGAAGACAGGCTCTATAAAGGCCTTGTCCATGCTGATGGGGGGGGGGGCAATTCAAGAAGTTTACCACAAAATCTTCTTCAAAAGCATTACCTTTATTCTACATTTTGTTAAGAGTAAATATAGATGTGATAATATACGAAAAAATGGAGAATATTTAAGATAAGATGAAGAGTGATGCTACATAACCAAGTAGCTATAAATGTAAGTGCAACGATACAGGAAAAAGGTACAACCAAGAGCAATGCACAACTAAACTTCTTCAGTACCAACCTTATGGTAAGAGTAAATATAGATCTGATGTGTAGAAAATGGAGGGCAAAGGAAAATAAGCTGCAGAGTGATGGTACATGAACAACTACTGTCATTATAAGTACACCGATAAAGGACAACATGTACTTACAAGAACAATGCGGAGCTAAAATAACATTGGCATTGGATATATTCTACACTAATGTAACCATTCATACAGATCAGATAATTTGGAGCGAACAATTGATAAGCAAGCTATCATGCATACTGCTGTCACATAATGAACCAGGTATGTATGCAAGTACAGTGATATAGGACAACATGTACTAACAAGAGCAAAGCAGCGGGCAACATATTTGTGATATCCTGTCGTTCTTGTCAAACCGGAATTCTTCTTCGAGCAGATTTCCTGCAAAAAGATCCGTAAGGCACATGCGGAAAAGTAGAAGTTCAAATTGTCATGTGATTTCATAGATAGTACCTCATCCTGGGAACGAGACCAAAGGTATAACAAGGTTTTTCCATTCAATGTCTTCTAAATTTAGCACAGGAGACTTCACCGAAAATTCGTTTATAGACTTGCCATCAAAGTGTGATTTCCTCAGGTAACACCGATACTGCTGCAATGCTTCCTTGAGAAGCACAAGCAAGCTTTGCTCGTCATGACTATCCAGATTGACCCTCTCCTAGTTACAAAAATGTAATGTAAATCATTGATGTGTTCAATCAGCAGAAAACAGGAAAATAATAACCATGAATAATAGCACTTACACGTAAGTTGGACAGGAAGATGCGAAAATGGTGTTTGTCTTCACAATAATCTTCCCATGATGGGAATATATGCACGTAGTCCCTAACAACATTGAAAGCATTGTATTTTAAACTGGGAATAAATGGAATGGGGTTCCAATCTGCAGGAATTGGCCGTCTCTGCAGCTTGGGATAGGTCTTCGCCTGGTGGACTTGCTGTACTTTTTCTTTGGAGGGATTTTTTACGTGGTACAGCTGGTGCGATGGCATATGAAATCGGTATACCTTTTGGCCGGAGTGCAGGTCCTGTGTGGTGGGGCTAGTGGTGTGGCCAAGAAGTATGGGTATAGTCTGCTGGAGTTGGTCCTACGTTTTTGTATCACCGGTTGTACAACCAATATAAGTGGGTGTCTGTCTGATTTCTCCGGCACCACCACGTTTTCAAGGACTTTCTTGGTGCTCCTTCGTGTTCGCAATCACCCTCTTCCTTTTTGATGTCCGATGCACAAGAACAACATTTGATTGGAAAAACATGGTATGATGACAGATGGAATATGTATTAATAATGGATGGGCATGGCATCTCGAGATATATGATGAGTAAAGTAAGCAGATGGCGGTGCAGCAAAGTAGAAGAAATGCAAGACAACATATGCAAGATACCCGCAATCAATAAAACATTGCCAAATTAGAACAGGCACCTTGATGGGTGAGCAGATGTGCCATCCGCCTTTGACTCCTCGAGGTTAGAATAGTCATTAGGATCATATTCTGAACAAGAATCAACAAAGCGGAGAGCGTATGAGTTTCATTGCATCCGTAATGGCACTCAATGCCTTGGTGCCAATTTTGTAAGTCATTGCAGTGTTTAGCTTCAAGAGTGGACTGCTGCTAGTGCGACACAAAGCAGCTACACACATCATAGTGTAGATATAACGGGAAAACCTTAAGCCAATCAGAGTAAATCAGTAAAGTGGAACTTGTTGGAATATATGTGCTAGTATTGCTGGTACGGCTAGAAAGGCTTCGGATACCATCTCTCTTGAAGTGAAGGTGCGGTACTATTAATATCAGTGTAACTCTCAAAGGCGACACAGCTCCCCGCATTTCCTTGCTATTCTTTTAGGATTCAAGTGGGCAGGCCACTACAAATCGTATTCCTATGTTTACAAGATCCTACGAATCAAAGAGGCTCAAAGTGTCCATCACAACCGACCGTATAGACCTCTACACTGCAAATGTCCCTACTCATCTTCAGTACAAGGAACATACTGTACTACTATCATACTCCCTCCGTTCCAAAATATAAGTCTTGGTAGAGATTTCAACTATGGATCACATACAGATGTATCCAGATACATTTTAGAGTGTAGATTCACTCATTTTGCTCCATATGTAGTCCATGGTGGAATCTACACAAAGACTTGTATTTAGGAACAGAGAGAGTACATATTAAAGAAGAATGGAAGATGGACATGGTAAAGAAGAGCAAGCACATTTTGGATAATAAAATGTTGGTTGCAAGATGCCACACATGATGAACCAGGCGCATTAAGAATGCAACTCCCAGCCGTCTCTCGACCATTTCAGGCGGTTGGATGAAGATCCTACGTCTCCTAACCCTTCTTCTTCCTTGTCTCTGATTCTTCCCATACAGAACACCGCACGGGTCGTCGGCCGGACCACCGGCCCCCACCGCCTGTGTTCCTCCGCCACCCCCACCCCCCACCCCCACCCCAACCCCCACTCACGTCGAGTTTTCTTCGTTCAGCGAGGCCCCACAACCACCCGAGACCCTTCGATCGCACCAGCGAACTCCGTGAGCTCAAAAATCGATGACCCAATTTTGAAATTTAGTCTACTGTGATTTAACTAGAGTGGAATATAAAAGGGGAAAACCATAAGCATTTAGTGTTGAGCGTGCCATGGTGGATCTGAAGATGCAAACCGGACAAAGGCAACTTCGCAACCAAGACAAGAAATCAGAGTAAAGCAGTGGCGATCTATTTTCTTGCTGCGATAAATAAGTTGAGCAGATACGAAAGAGTACCGCCTCTGGTGCGGCGCCATGTACGCATCTGCTGAGAATTTGACGGTGCTGCGGTAGCGATGGCTGTCGGCAGCGTGGAAGCAGATCTAGGAGGGTAGACGGTGGCGGCGGGGCGCGGTGGACGAGACGGTCGTAGGAGCGGCGCCGGAAAGGTGGACGACGGCGGGGATGAAGCGAGAGGACGGGATGCAAGGATCCCGGTCCGAAGCCGTGGACGAGAGAGTTCGATCTCTTGTAATGGACGGGCGGCTGGGGTATCTGCTCCGGCATGGTGGAGGAGGACGGCGGTGGATGGGGTGGCGGACGGAGGAGGGTGGGGTGAAGAGGGTGTTTTGGCGCCCACGGAGTACGAATGGGGAAAAGGGAGGTAGAGAGGAAGGGGGGAACCATGTATTCAGGACGCGCTTGTCTCAAATGCGAGGAAATTTACAAACTTAGCCCCCGTTTCAAATTTCTACTACATCACAAAAACATTAGTCGGTTGGGGATAGGACGGTAATCTCGCATACACCAAATATTGGCCGACGAGAGTTTGTTTTTGGCACCCACCATGTATGAATATGAATCGGGGAGGGAGTCGATTTCGGCCGAGGACACACTGTGTTTTGGCGCCCACCGTGTATGAATCCGGGTGAGAGGCGGTTACGTCACGTTTGGGTGAAATTACAAACCTACCCCTATCGAAACCTATAGAAATCCAGCAGATAGGCTTTGCGTGGCAGGATAGGCAGTAGTGATTTCCATCTCGCAGATTTTGGTTTCCATGATTCTTCGCGACTTCCCCGCTTCGTTCAAATTTTGCAGAGTGCACGTTTACCGTGCCAACTCAATTCGAATCCCGTTTGTATTCTTTTTTTAGGGCGGGATCCATTTTCAATTGGAATTACATTCTATATACATCATTTTTTATATATACTTTCAAAAGCACAACAAAGAATTCTGCTCCTTTATATGTATAATATGATTTACAAATACAACGATCTCGAAATCTTAAGGTTGAATTCGAAAAAATTTAACCAAATTATGTTCTACTAAAATATATGGATCAGTAATATCTACATATTAAATAACATAGATGTGTGTGAATTCATATGAGTATGCATGTTTGATAGATCAATTTTGGTTCAAGTATGGATTACATGTATCATCATCTCGAATTAAAATATTTGAATCCCTTTTTTGTTCACTCCTTTCACGCCCATCTCTCTCGGATGCATGCTCCTTCAAGTAGCTATCACTCTCTTTTCTCCAGCTCACCCGCACACTCACTTCATGTTTCTCCTATCCTTGCAAACATGGTCTCTCGACGTCTCCCTTGATAAGTGTCACACTCTCCCTATCATTATACATTACACTGTTTTCATTATCTCTCACGTTTCTACCTGTTCTCCTGCATCACTCGGTACCTAAGCTTTCTTTTTCACCGCCACACACACAGTCTCCACTCGTCTTTCACTTTGTCTTTCTCTCTATGGGATTCTCTCACACACCCTATATGTATCTACATATGACTCATACCACTAAAATTACACACTCTCTCTCTCCTGTAGACACAACATTTGTTGCGGTCTCCTTTTCATCTCCATCCCAGACTGACAGTATTCATTTGTTTACCGATCAGATAACCCCGACTACCGTCTCCTCTCTCTCTCACACAGACACACACACACAACTCCTGCTTCCACTCCCCTTCCCGACTACCGTCTCTCTCTCACGCACACAAATCTCTCGCTCTCGCACCCCGACTCGTATTTCTCTCACACACATTTATCGACTAGCTAGCCTCTAGATGAGTTTATACACCCGCACACTCGTGCTTCCACCATCGCATACATGTCTCTCTCTCGCTCCTTGTATCTATGTAGATTTTTCTTCCCTTCTTGAGACACGCCCTCTCGATCGTGCACACACACACACTATCTGTCAGCGTTCTGGGAACGGGGGTCCCTAGACTTGCCTGCCTGCGGCCTGCGGCATGGTTCAAAGGGGGGACCAGCACGGCCCATCTTCATCAACACAAGCTCAAGACCCTCGCGAGGGGCCATGCCTCGCGGGGCGGACGGCAGGGAGCTTCCTCAGGCACGACCTCATCAGGCTGGCTCGCGAGGAGGCGTAGAGATCAAGGCGGGGTACCTCACGAGGTGCACATGACGCAAGCCATGACGACCAAGGGCGCCAGGTGGGTGCCAGCCCGCGCAGTGTCCTCCTTTCCTCTTTGGTGCAAAGGGAGCAAGCGCAGGCGAGAGCATCAAGCAAAGGCATCTATTTCGTGCAACAAGACCAAGACCAGCCCAACGGCAGGAAGGAAGTCATTGTGGAGCCCAAGCAAAGGCCACCACCAGAGCCTTTGACAAAGCGAGGACCAACTTTAGTCGGGATAAGTGTATCGATGTTCCCCTTCAAAATGGCCAATTGTTGGCGCCCTTCCGCTCAATATTTGGGAAGAGGCCGTGGCCTCTGCCTATAAATAGGACTAGCCTCCCACGGGGAGAGAATGGAAGATCCCGGGATCGAGCAGTAGCTAGAGGCCAAGCAATCTAGAGAGAGAGAGCGACTGAACTCCTCCAAGAAGTTCATCGCCCCGACCAAGAACAGACGCTCGCGAGGCTGTTCTTCCTTGTATTGTTCATCACCATCAGCCCATGAGGCAATCCACCACACCACAAACTAGAGTAGGGTATTACACCACAATGGTGGCCCGAACTAGTATAAACCTTGCGTCTCTTGTGTTGTTCCTTTCGTAGTTTAGATCCAAGCGAGGCAGCGGGGTGCAGGTAGGTAGAGGCGAGATCTCCGCGCGCACCCAGGTGTTCGAACCTCAAGGGTCTGCGGAACCCGAATCCGACATTTGGCACGCCCGGTAGGTGCGCCGATCCACCTTTTGCCACTTCGTGTCCCGTCGCGCATCGTCATCATCATGTCCGGCGACCAAAGGGCAACCCGACCCTGGGTGGCTTGGCCCGCCCACGGAGAGCCGCTTCGCCTCGGCGACCCCATGCCCCAGTAGCTCGCGGTCCGCAGGGTGCGGGCAGCGCGGCGCTGGACAAGCCGGCAGCTCTCACGCCGCGGCAGGCGCGGTCGGCAGCAAGGGCCTCCAACCACGGCACGGCCGCGACGCCGTACACCCGCAGGGAGCAGGAGAACTCGAGGGTCGCGCTCACGGTGGCCCGGGAGCTACTGCAGTGCAGGCTGCTGGAAGGCGGCGGTGACGTCTTTGCTAGAGCGGGTGGCGAGCTCACAGGCTTTGCCGCCTCGGGGCTCACCCCTTCGCACCCAACTCCCACCTCAGGTCGGTCACGGCCCTTGCAGAAACTCCTGGCGCCAGCGCCAGGCTCCAAGGCTACTCCAACACCAGCGAAGGCTGTCGGTACAAGACGGCAGCATCGCTTCTCCGCCCCGGCCAGCGAAGAAGGACTCGCCGTGACCCACGACCCCAGTGGGCCGCCGCGCTACCACCCCCAGGTGGGCGCCTCAAGTAGAGCTACATGGCATGCGGAGCACTATGGCGCGGCCTTCGGGGTGACGGCCCCGTAAGAATACGTGCCCCACATGATGGACGAAGGGCACCAGCATGAGGGCGAACAAGGCTCGCTCCTCAGCCCAAGCTGGGGGGACAAGGCGATAGAAGCTGAGCTCTTCCAGGAGCCCCGTGAAGGCCCCACCGGCCATGCTGGGAGCGTCGATTATCGGGTACCGCTAATTCCTCAGGAGAAGGCATACGCTAATCATGGATCGCAGGAGGTGCAGGTCGCCACAGCAAGCGGCCGCCCCGCTCCCGCAGTCTCCTACCCGTCAGGAGGAGGGCTTCGGGGGCTCCAGGAGAGGGGCCGAGATCCGGCATCACCACCGCGGCGTTCGGAACAAGGCGTTCTCAGGAGGTAGGCCCTCTGCTGGGGAGGTGCCTCAGGGCCTGCCCCTGGCAGAGGGCCCCTGGTCGTCGGGAACTGGCTGGCGACACCGCTCTACCCCATCGGCGGCGTCCTGGTTTCCGGTCGTTGTTGATGGCACTAGAAATCTTGGCGCAAAGGCGGGGCCCTCATCTGGCGATATGAAGCAAGGACGGTACTGTGAAGAAGGCCCAGCCACAGTGAAGCTCGCTGCCCCGTGACACTCTCACGTAATAATGAGTGGGGCTGTACACGCCCCAGAGTCTCAGGGGTGCCGGCCTCAGGCCCTGGGGATCCCTCCCACGCCCAGTGGCAGCACTTAGCTCTGCGCTGGTGAGAATACATCCAAGACTAGACTAGGTGCCGGACGCGGCCTTTTCTGCTTTCATTGCTTTTCCCTTTGGTTGTCACTTTCCCCCGCTGGATTTAAGTTGGATTCGAATTTGAGATTTTCGTGTGTTTGGGGAAGGGGGTGCTTAGTCTCGTTCGAGCAATCTCTCGCGTTCCGGTCACCGCTTTGCCTCAGCTGCCTCCCCTCGTGAGCCCCTCACAGCCGGGGTTGGGCCTAGCTTACGTGCAGCCCAGACTGCCGCCGCCGCATCCTCTCAGGAGGTTTTTACTGCAGATCCTACAGGTTTGATCTGGAGACACTTGGGACGTCACAGCCCTCCGCAGGCTATCTCAGGGCCCGCACGGGACAAAGGTAAACTAGCCAGCCACTTGGCACAGGCGTACGGGTGATATAGTATCTACTAATACACAAAACACAAGTTTTACATGAGAGGCTCCCCCTCCCAAAATGCTCTCACAACCGTTAGGGCAAAACCTGAGCTCTATTCGTGCAGGGTAAGGAATCAGGAATGATGCGCGGTCAGTCAGATAAATCCCCCAATGCATCCTCGAGGGCACCTCCTGAACTGCTGCTGACATCGCTGGCCAAGCCATCGCTCTCTGCGTTGCCGCCAGCGGTGTCGGGGCCGTTCACCACGCCGCCTTCATCAGCAGCCACGATCACGCCATCGTTATATGAAGCGAAGGCCCTGACGAGAGCGTCCACGTTGTCCTCCACCCAAAGGCGCCTGTGTCGCCCCGGATGGCACGGGGTACCGAAGCGATGGCGCGGCCGAAGTCGGCGGGGGTCCATATTCGGAGATGGCTGAAGACGCGAGAAAAGGCACGCCCGAGAAGGGCGCGACTCTCTCCTCCACCAACCTGTCGGCTCGACCGATCAAGGCCCAGCCTCGCGCCTACCACGCCGGTGAAGAAATCAAGGTTGCCGCGTAGTTAATCGGTGCGGCTCGCCAACAGCCGCCCTCGCAGATGTTACCCAAGGCTGTGTTGGCTCTCCCGGGCGTGGTGAGCATGGGGCCGTGCTCATGCTCCAGATCCGCCGGGCGCGATATCGTCCGCGATACATCGTCGCGCGACGGCCTCAGCCTCGTCCACCCATTGGCGAAGAAGAAGCACCTCGGCACGGGAGGTAGTTAACTCCTCCTGCGCCACCTCAAGGGCGGCCCGAGAAGCATCGTCCCGCCGCGCCACTTCCTCCTGCTTGGCCCTCAAGGCAGCGGTCCTACCTTCGGCCTCATCCCGGATCAACCCCAGCCTCTCCTCGAACTCGCGCTCAAAGTTCAAGCGCGCCGTCGCCACCCGACGTCCGACCTCCTCCAGGACACGGGCTTCCCGCGCAGTGACATCATCCTCCGCCCGCGTCACCAAGCGCTCCCTTGTTTCGAGCATTCAGATCACAGGCGCTGCGCGGGCGGCTTCAGCGTCGGCGCCTCCTCCACGGAGCACTTCTTTGGGTCGCCTGAGGCCACCTTCATCGATGCAAGGGCCGTCTCGCGCGCAGCTCCACTTGCTCCTCCGAGTGGCATCGGGCCAGGAGTTCCCGCGCTGCTCCTCCGCCGCCTCTCGCCACGGTCAGCTTCCCGAGCCTCCTCGGCGGCCCGAGAACGGACCTCTGAGAGGCTGCCAATGACGCCTTGGCCTCCCCATTGTCAAGATCACGCCGATGGCGCCCAAAGAAGCGGCGAGCCGCCTTCAGCTCGCGCCTCTCCGCAGCCAGACGCAGCCCTCGGCCTCAAAGGCGTAGCGTCTTCATCACGAAGCTCTTCACCTAGTAGGCTCACCGCGTCGGCCGCCCTCAAGAAACCCTTGGCGAAGAAGCGCGGCGCTCCCGGGCGGCAGCTTCGCGTCTTCCACACCATCATCCGCCTCAAGCGGCCCGGGGAGCCACGCAATCAGCACTCCCCTCGGGCGGCTGGAGGGCTGGCGCCCTCGCCACGGCCGGCCACGCCTCGCCAGAAGCCCGGCTTGGAGCCAGCCCATCCCCTAAAAAAGAGCACAGGGAATACCTCAGCCAATCACGGTCGACAACCAGACGAGAAGCCCACGGCAGGCTGGCTATGCCATGAGATGGCTCGCGAAGGAGGGTCGCGAGGCGCGCGGGGCCGCGATGCGCCTCAGGATGGTTCGTCTCTCGGACCGGCCTCACCACGAGGGCTCTGCTGCTCGGAGTGCTCGAAGACGGTGGAGAGGGCAGAGCCAAGGGGGATGGCTCCTCAGCCATCTCCGCGAGCTCGGCGGGAAGGGCCCTGCGGAGCAAGGATCAGTAAAAGCAACAGAAGGATCAGGAGCAAGAAAAGGGGAAGGCTTACTCATCGGTGGCGAAGTACTTCCTACGCTTCAGCAGGCGACAAGGGTAATCGTCACCCAAGGCCTCCCTTCTCTTCCGGAGAGCCTCAAAGTCCACGCGGAAGCGACCCAAGAGTTGAGCGTAGGGGTCAGCCTGCGACGAGGAAGGAGCGTCAAGGCGACCCGCGTCGGGGGCGTCTACCTGATGCACGCCGCCGGTCACCTCACCAAGAAGAGTAACTGGGGCCCCAGGGGCCTCAGCCGCAGGCACTGCGGGCAGCTGCTCGCCACCCCCAGCCGCGGCAGCATGGGCCTCAGGAGCTGCTCCCTCAAGAGCGCCGCCTGGCGCCGTCACCCCGGCGGAGGCCCCCTCGGCCTCCGGCGGCCCATGCCTCCCTGCTCCGCCACTTGAGGAAGAGCCGCCGTGGCCGACTGAAAGGGCGGCCACCACCACTGCGTTCTCGCGAGGCCTCCGGAGGCCAGCGGGGCGTAGCCCCCATTCGTCGAAGACGGTATCTGATTTACAAAGTCGCCCCTGTTCGGGCAGAGGTACAGCAGGGTCCCCCCTTGCCAGATGCTGCGAGGGGTGGGGTCCCCTGTCAAGACCAAGAGCACCTTCCTCAGCGCTTCAGGCGTCAGGTCCTCTTCCTGGAGCCTCATACGGTCTTTACGCCCGCTGAAGGCCCACATCCGGCGAGAGTGACGCTGGAGAGGGGCAACACGACATAGGAGGAACTCCTTCACCACCTTGGGCGCCGTCACGCCGAGCGCCCTCAAGAACGCAAAGCGGCGCCATTTAAGACGAGCCGGAACTCGTGAGCGCCTCTGGCCCCATCCTGAATTGGGGACGGCGGCGAAGATGGCTCCCGCCAGGGGCTGGGCACCCCTACGTCCACGTACAGCCACCGCTCGTAGAACCCAGGCACGGGCGGAGGAAGGCTGAAGTCGATCCCTGAAGCCGCTGTTTCAGGTGCATCAATGAAGCTCACACACCCCAAACACTGGGTGGGGTCAACAAGGCGCAGAGAGAAGAAGTGGCGCAGCAAGGCAACCGAGGGAAGGATGCCCATCATTGCCTCGCAAACAAAGGCGAAGACCGCAAGAAGAGTGATGGATTCGGGACCCAGATGCATCATATGGATCTGATAGTGGTAGAGCACAACATTGAAGAAATCGGAAAGGGGGGAACCAGCCCCGCCCACAGGGCGTCGGCGAAATACCGGACCTCAGTGATTATCCTGTCGATGGAGAAGTGGGACGCATGCCAGGCCGTTGTCCGCCCACATTCATTGAAGATGGTGGCCAAAGCCGAGCTGACCTTGCCCAGGCCCTCTGGACTGAGTATGATCGACCGATCGACGGCGGGGGCCACCGACGACGGCGAGCGAGGCGGAGGCATGGGCTTCTTCCCTCTTCCCTTCTTCGTCGGAGCCATGGCAACGGAAGGGGGGGGGGAAGGTTCGAGATTGGATTGGGAGCAGAAGCTGGAGTTCGAGAGGAGGAAGAGCAGGGGACGGTCGAGCAGCGAAAAGGGGAGCGGCTGTGTGCGACTACGAGTCCGCCTAGCATGGCACAAAATAAGGAGGCGTGGGGGAACAGTGCTGCCCATGTCCAATCAACCGCCACGCGGCGCCCAAGGCCGTAGGCTGTTAGGGCCCGCGGCGCTTCGCACTTGCCCCTTCGCCTCTCTGCTCGGCCAAGCCTGGGCACGCCTTGGGCACAGGGGCTCTTGTCGGTGTTCAGGGAACGGGGTCCCCAGACTTGCTCGCCTGCGGGCCTGGCGGGCGTGGCTCAAAGGGGCCCAAGACGGCCCATCTTCATCAACACAAGCTCAAGACCTCGCGAGGCCAAGCCTCATGGGCGGGCGACAAGGAGCTTCTCGGGCACGGCCTCATCAGCTGGCTCATGAGGAGGCGGAGAGATCAAGGTGGGGTGCCTCACGAGGTGCACATGAAGCAAGCCATGACGACCAAGAGGCGCCAAAGGGCGAGGCGCCAGCCAGCAGTTGTCCTCCTTTCCTCGTTGGTGCAAAGGGAGCAAGCGCAGGCAAGAGCATCAAGCAAAGGCATCCATTTCGGTGCAACAAGACTAAGACCAGCCCAACGGCAGGAAGGAAGTCATTGTGGAGCCCAAGCAGGCGTCACCACCAGAGCCATCGACAGGTGAGGACCAACTTTAGTCAGGATAAGTGTACCAGATGTTCCCCTTCAAAATGGCCAATTGTTGGCGCCCTTCCCGCTCAATATTTGGGAAGAGTCCCAGGGCCTCTGCCTATAAATAGGACTAGCCTCCCACAGGGGAGAGAATGGAAGATCCCGGGATCCAGAACAGAGCTAGAGGCCAAGCAATCTAGAGAGAGAGAGCGACTGAACTCCTCCAAGAAGTTCATCGCCCCGACCAAGAACAGACCGTCGCGAGGCTGTTCTTCCTTGTATTGTTCATCACCATCAGCCCAAGAGGCAATCCACCACACCACAAACTAGAGTAGGGTATTACACCACAATGGTGGCCCGAACTAGTATAAACCTTATGCCTCTTGTGTTGTTCCTTTCGTAGTTTAAATCCAAGCGAGGCGGCGGGGTGCAGGTAGGTAGAGGGCGAGATCTCCGCGCGCACCCTAGTGTTCGAACCTCAAGGGTCTGCCGGAACCCGAAATCCGACACTATCGCCTCATTTTTAACCTGATACTTATCGCACACACACTCCTTGTGTCTTTGTCACACATGCACTCCGTCCTCCTCCACTCTCCCTCTCTCTCTCTCTCACACATGGGCTTTTTGCAACAACTAGCAAGATGCCCATGCTGCCTGGAACATCAAGAGGCATTTGTATGAGTAGTTTATCTTGTGGGGGAAAAGGATGAACAAGGGAAGGCCTTATTTGCAAATGTGGAGAGGTGTGTGGGTACCTTTTTGCAAAATTGCCATAGTTTCCTTCCTATCCATCAGATATAGATCGGACGACCTATATTGCAGGATGGTAGGCTCACGATCATCACCGACAATGCTTTTTACAAGAGTAGGAATAAAAACTAGAGTTGGTAATGATGGTGGGCCTGCCATCCTGCAATGTAGGTCGTCTGATTTATATCTACGGATAGGAAGGAAAATATGGCAATTTACCCGCACTCTTCACCACATTTGCAGATAAGGTCTTCCCTCGTTCATCCTTTTCTCCCACAAGATCGTGATGTTCCGTGCAACGCACGGGCATCTTGCTAGTAAGAGTAGAAATTAGACATATACCACTTCTCGAATCTTGAAACCAACAACATTCCTCCCTTATCTCATCAAAACCGCCAAAGGACTATATTTTGAGTGAAACATAACATATTTTTAGTGATATACGTATTTCAAAACTTGACTTTTTTTTCTATCAAATCGATGAATATGTATTAATCTACTTTGATCGTGTGGCAACGAATTGGCACATTGCTAGTAGTTATTATAATTTTTTGGACACCAGACAAACGGTGGAGTACATATACAAAGAGAAGAGGCGCACGCATACGCGTTATGCCCTCTCGCTGTCTCGCACACATGAGTGTTACATAAAGGCGACGTTAACAAATAAACCCTAAAACCCTAGGTGCACGATTGCTGCATTCGCGGGTAACGGGTACGTGGTGGAGCACCTTTGTAGGAATAGTCAGCTCGCGTGATAATTTGATCCGTAGGAGTTGATGGTCGGGACCACAGGTGAACGACTTGGAGCGTGGTGGCTCGCCAGTTGCCACAGATCGAGTAGCCACGTTTAAAATATCGTTTTTTTAGCGGGGTTAAGAGTTACGATTTTCAATGGCGCGTTATAAGTAGTAAGTAGTTTTTATTACGATTGGTATGGAGCGAAAATGGAATTCATAGTACTATGTACCTCCTTGGCGTATGGTTGTATGGCTTTTTTTGCGATGGAGGTTGTATGGGTTTATGTTGCGAGATGTTGAACCTGGTAGTTCTAGGGCAAGTACTATGGTTTAGATTTAGATGCTGGTTTTCAGTAATGAAAATCGGAAGGGGAAACCCTTCTTTGATTAAAAAAAACTACTACCTCCATTCTAGTTTACTAGTCCCCATCGTACTTTGGGTCAAAGTTTGTCCACGAATTTTACTTGTAAAATGTGAATGCAAAACGAGATTTTGTTATACCCAAACAAAAAAGGACTGGAGGGAGTGATTGATCTGACACGGAGGCGACCTCTCATAGCGCAGGCATTGAACCGGTGCCCGTTGCCGGGTCAAGACTCTTTGCAGTTGCCCGCTGAGCATGCCTCCTCGCTATGCAACCAGCTTAAGATTGCCCTTGCCTTCATTGAATCAGCTGCGTGTGCTGAAGAACACATCCTTCCATGAGCCGGGCAGGCATTTTAGAACACAAAAAATGGCTAAAATATCAGTAATTTACGCGGGGTCTTGACGTGTTGGGCTTTCAAGACCGGTAGCGAGGAACTAGTAGAGGATTTTCTTTTATTTATAACTCTCCTCACATTTTTTTGGCTTTGAAGTGAATCATGGTTGTGGACATTATGTATGAATGTGCGTATATCTCATGAACATGAGTTTGATGTGGAAGTTGAACTTGGAATGTCTGGCTTGCACGTGAACTATACCATGTCCAATGCTTTGTCTGTTATTGTTTGGAAAGTAATTGCTGTTATTACATGACCCGAAAAAAACATTTTGTGACACATCAGTAGATGCACGGACATCACAATAGGCATGCTGACTGGATAAACATTTGAACCTAGCTATTATGAAGGAAATTTTGTATTGACAACAGTTTTAGATAGGAGGAGACGCCTAGCCTGCTCTGCCTCTTCTAGCTTATTTCCGGCTTCTTCCATCTCTTCTTTGGCTTGGGTGAAGAGAGCCTCTGATTTCTCTTTTCGCTTCTTCAGGAACTCAGATACATTCTCAAGGGCTGCTACACGCTTTCTTTCAGCCTTTACTAATGCCACGTGGACACGAAGGGCTGACGACTCCACCTGGCTTGTGTGTAATCCAACATCATCTGGGAATTTGCACCTTATGTCTAATCCAGCATCATTAGGGAACTGGCACGTTGTGTGTAATCCGGCCTCATTTTGGAAACATGATCTCGAGGTTGACCATACTTCCCTCCTCGCAGGAACTGCATCCTGACATGAAGTTACTTCTTTTATAGATCAATACTCAAAGCAACCTAGATCCATTTAGTAGAAGCCAGATAAACAGAACTCAGAGAAGTGAATTCAAAAGGAAAAGAAAATAAAAACAGACTACAAGGTGAGAACACCCACTTCCTACATCAAGCTAAAAACGAAAGCATTAGGACGATTAAGACTCTTCTTATTACACATCGAAGAACACCACGCTTAAGAGAAATGTAAACTACAACATATACACATCAAGAACACGAGGCTACGAAAGTAATTGAAAGGGTGTTACTTACCAAAGCTCGTTTTATAGGTTCGGTGCAGCTCCTCTTTAACTTGCCACGCTCCTTGAATATGTCCCGAATATCCCATGTTTGGTCTTCATTGCTCCTCTGCATGTTCTCACTCGTGGTTTTAAAATCTCAACATGGCAAGAAAATATACTACTAGTAATACTCGCGCATCTTGTGGGCAACATTAAAGCACTCATCTGCCATGTTAGAGCATCTCCAAAAGAATCGCAACGCGCGGCGCTTTAAAAAAGTGTTTACAGTGCTGAGATCGAGAAGTAGATACTAGAGAACAATAGCACCCAGGAAATTACTTTTACGGGAACAATAGCACCCAGGAAATTTGAAGGGTAGGTATGAACAAAATTTGAACTGCACATGTACTGCTAAGTGATTCAATACACACATTACCAATCGAGGAGGAGAACGATGGTCGCGGCAGCCTCTGTAAGTCATGGTCGGCAATGGGAGTCAGTTCATTGTCCACGACGGTGGTACTTCTGTGCTTGGCGTCGGCTTCCGGGAAGCAGATCCGAGACCGTGGAAGACGATGTCGGTGAAGAGGCTCCGTGTACGACGACGACGGTGGACCGGCTCCAGTGCGGCGTACGAGGTCGTCGATGAGGCAGATGCGCTACGGTGGACGAGTGCGCCAATGTAAAGGGGAGGAGCACGAAGGTTGCGGTGCCGTGGAGAAGTCTATTTTGCGGTGGGGATAGAAAATGGGGAGTATTCAGGTGTACTACTCTGGGTGCCGGGGTGGGGTTGGCTGGGTAGGGTAAACCTGAAGTTACGAAAACAACCCCCTACCAATCGTCATCCGTAGGCCTATTCCGAAGGCTACGATGGTAACTTCCCACTGCTCGAATCAGGGTCACGGGAGATTTTCCCGCCGACCTCAAAATTTTGTGACACTGGACTCTCGGTGTGGCGTGCTGAGTGATTCGGCTAAGCAACTAGCGAGTAGTAGTAGTAAACTCTGCATATTAGGTTTGACCGAAGTCAAACTTCCTAAAGTTTAACCAAGTTTATAGAAAAATATAAACATTTACCATAACAAATATGTATGATGTGAAAGTACATTCAATAATGAATCTAATGGTATTTATTTGTTATTGTATATGTTAATATTTTTGTTATAAGCTTTCTCGAGAGTTTACTGAAACTTGACTTTGACCAATGCTAATACGCGGACTTAAATAAAATGGAGGAGTACACATTTGTTTTCTTAGTTTGTAGTGAACTAATCATTTGTTGAAATTGTGAAATAAATATATTAGGCTATTGACTTCGAATGTAATGGTCTACAATTCAATAGTTACAATCATTGTCGAATCCCAAGATGTATTCAAGGTCTATAGTACTTCACAACATGCTCAAACTCACATAATCCCAGTCAAATGAGAATCTAAATGCATTTCATAGTTATTACTTTGTAGGATGCAACAAAAACAACCATAACTCTACATCAGCCATTATAGAAGCAACATTTTGACATATCCCAATGTGTGAATGAAACGTGCAGAGAGAGCTTTTGAAGATGGAGAAGATAGGGCAGGAAAGATTGTATGTATGTGGACGAGAGAGTAGGAGACAAACCTAATGAGACAGAGAGAGATAGAGAGAGAAAGAGAGAGGAAGAAGTTAGATTTGTGAGAAAGATGGATACATGTAATATACATGAGATGCGTGTGCATCTGGATTCTGTATACGTGGAAGGAGAAGAGACAACATGTTTGATGAGAGAGCTGGAAAAACATGGACGAGAGGGGAAGGATCTCGTGGGTTGAGGGATTGACAATTTTGTGCGGGGGAGAGAGGGATTGGTAATTTTGTGCAAGAGAGAGAGAGAGGGTGGGGGGAGGAGTCAGTCAGCCATCGTCACATCACCCTGCTTCCAAATGACCCCGCATTCTCTAGCGCGGTGTGGTCGCCGTCTTCAATCTGCTCGATGCCATCTTTAAAGATTGAGGTGTTGTGCATGTTGGGGTGCAAAGAAGCACAAGCGAGAGTGGTCGCCGTATAACCTTGGATGGGGATGAATTGTGTGCTCAGGGTAGTGTGTGTGTGTTATGCTGCGTGTGTGTGCGTGTGTGTGTGTGTGTGTGTCAGATATTGAGAGAAAACAAACCTAAGGAGAGAAATGGGTATTCACGAAGAGATTGTGCGGGCCTTGAGGTGTGCAGGGGCCGGGTGAGGGTGTCAAAATGTGCGCGTTGATGCATGTGTTGCGTGCGACCGTGCGAGGGACGGACGAATCGAGGGAGATGGTTGTTGTGTTACGGATGCTTCTCTCTCTGTCTCTCTCTCTCCCTCTCTCTCTCTCTCACACACACATAAGTAAACTAGAAGACCGTTCTCTCATGTATACACAACGTATCGGCATCTGTCTATGTCTCACTCATGCATGATCATTTGCACATTCACACCTCTCTATGTCTGTATCACACGCACACCGTCTCCACATTGCCCTTCCGCCACAACACACATGTGGACACATACACATGTTCTCTCTCAGTCACACACACAAAATCAGTATTAAAAAAAACTAGGGCGCAGCTAAAACGTCAAAATCCAAATATACACGAACTGGAGCTAAATTCAAATATATGGAAATATTGCAACGTCAAGAACTTTCACAGGAAAAAAAAGTTGAGTAATATTCGAGGATTGTTTTCACACACACAAAAAGTTTCAGTGGATGTCCTTCGAGCGTGACACGGTGACGCCTGCTCGACGATCGACCAGCGGCCCGCCAGTTCACGCAGCGCTTACCACAGGATTCCGTATCGTGGCTGTGGTACTAACTAATAAAAGCGCTGCCTAAGTCTAATGTTTACGCGTACTAGTACGGTTTTCTTTTAAGTTTGACCAACCTTATATATAAAACTAAAGTAAGCTCCCACACGCGCACACATCAATATGCCGCCACCGCCGTTGCGAATGCCGGCGCCCGCCTGCTCCGGCCAACAATTTCTCGCCCATCACCGCCATGTCGCCGCCATCCCTGTGCCATGAAGCCGAAGGCTCGCCCGCTCACGTCGTCTGCAGTACCTCCTCGCGATGCCGCCGCCCTGCCAAGCACGCGAGCAGCTGGTGGAGCCGCGTCTATGCACGCAACATATGAAGAGGAGGACGAGCGCATGCTCCAGCACGCCGGCGAGGAGGAACTAGCGTGTCATTGTCGTCTCCGCCCGCGTGGAGGAGGCGCGCATGGTGGCTGGCGCGGCGGAAGCCGGTCGCACGTGCGTCGAGCCCGCAAACCGGGTGCGGACGTGGAATCTACCTTCGAGACCTTGAATGCCACGTGGATCCTGCAATCTGAAGGAGCAATTTGGGTCAGTCCACTCATGTGAGCCGTTTGATGCAACATTGATGGCTAGAAGGGCTTCTTCTGCCGTCTTCTTCCTTTGCTCCGTCGAACTTCTTTCACAAATCGATCGACCCAAATTATACTACTAATACTGAGCGTATTAAATACAGTAGGAACACGAAGTTCTGACGATAGTACCAACTGCAAGAAGAACAGTAGTAAGACATAGTACTAGTACTACTGTACTTACTAAAGAGTTCAAATAACGAGAAAGAACATAAACATAATTCTACTGGGGCCTCAGCACAACACACCCTTGAAAGTAAACTAAGCAACTAGTCCGCTTGACACTGCAGTAGAACCAGCATGAGCGACGGCACTGCCACCTACTCGGAGTCTGAGTCCACGTCCTCGACTTCGTCCTCGTCCCTCTTCCTCTTCCTCTTCGCCGACGCTTCTTTGCTAGAACCGGACACTGGGCTCTGCTTCTTCATCCAACCCTTGTAGATATTTAAACAAAGGTAGGAATCCATTGCTACGTACAGGGTGTGATCTTCATCTAATGTCTTCGACTCCCATGCATGATGAAACTCGTGATGAGGTTTCTTCAGTTTAGCGTACGAAGGATCAATCATGGCTGCTGCTAGGGTCAGCATTGAAGGTTGAGAGGAGGACACCAGGCTTGCCTTCTGGAGATCGAAGGGCTGGCCTACAACGAGACCTATCCGACGCAGGACATCCATGTCGTTCTTAAAGCCTACAAGATAGCGAATTTCACTCTTTTGTCCTTGAGGAAGTTCTTAAAATCTGGCACTCAACGTCGGCATGGCATATGTGGTAGACCAAGCAAACGTTATGTACGCAAACCTGGATCACGGCGGGCTTGTTCCTCTCTTCATCCTTTAGATCCTTCTCTCGTCCCAGGACTGTGTTGTACTCAACATCTAGCCCAGCGACCCACTCATCCATTGAACTGTTTAACATGCGTAGGAAGCGAGCAAGCCATGCTTTCACCGTCTCGGATCCACGTGTGTAGATGACGATGAACTGATCACATGTGATGGATCTAACCTGGTACCCAGCAGTGACCACGGAGATTTGGGAGACCATGGATTTTGGAGGAGGGTTAGAAGAAGTTGAACTGTTGTACCCCGGAAAAAAACTGGGAGCGAACTAATGTGAAAGGACGGGACGACTGGGAGCAAACTATTGTAAGGTAGAAGACGGGGACGAGTAGGGCGTGCGAACGGCATGGGGTTACTGGCTTGCCCGGTGGATAAACGGCTGCAAGCCCCCAAAGAGTTCTCGAGAACTATGCAGGACCCACTAGATGTCATGTCTACTAGACCCATATCGTAGGCCTGCGGTATAGCTTCTTCCTGTTCACACGCCATGTCGGCGCGTGGATGTAACTTCACTCAATTCCGTCAAACGACGCGCCTCCCACGACCTTCGCCTCCCTCGCGCGATCGCGCCCTTTGAGACTTCGACTGGCTATAAATGAGCATTTTTTTGCCTACTCCGCATGCATGATACTCCCGTCAACCGTTTGCAAAGTGTTTGACCAAATTTATACTTTTTTTGAACACCACCTTATATTAATTAACCAGCCACACCAGTACACTCATTCGACACAATATTCACCACACTGGGCAGTACGTTATTTACAAGAATACCATCTAATCTATTGTCAAAGCTATACTTAGCGATTAAGTGTGCCACCTTATTGGCCGAACGGCTAATCTCTGACAATTGCAGATTGTTGATCAACTTCAAGTTGCTCAACGCTTTCATCTTCGTGTCACGCATAGCGGACTGTCATAGTCCCCGATGCAAGAGACGCTACCACAAAAGCGTAATCAGTCTCTAAAATTACAAGATTATGAAGAGAAATACCTATGTAGAGACCGCAATGCAAGCCCTAAGCTCCGCTTCCTCCATGCTTTCACAGGCATCAATGAAATCCCACGACCAAATTTATACTAAAAATATCAATATCTACAATACGGATTATAATGAGTATAAGAACTACGTTTTATAATGAGTGTAAAAATATTGATTTGACATTTTGAATGTTGACACATTTTTCTATAAGTCTTGTGAAAGTAGAGGTACATGGACTTCATACAAAACTTAAATGCACAATGCAGACTAGTTCCTCCGTCCAGGTGCGTGCCATGTCCTATCTTGTCATCACAACAAGGTTAGCTATTAGAGTACCACTACCTCCCTTCTAGTTTAAAGGGCTTGATTCAAAAATTTCACCTACTCCTAGCAAGATAGTACAGGCGGTGGAATAGTTTTTGAAGTCTTCAAAAGTACTCAACTAGTGTTGTCGTTCTTCACAAAAAAAATGTGTTTACCAATGCATGCATGAACACTAGTTACTCTAACCCCCCTCTCTTCTTTAATTCTTTGCCACATCAGCATGTTTGCTATTCCGGTGTGCATGATACCAGCTAAGATACCACCATTATGGCCAGCCTTAATCATCGTGATGCAATAATTTAGTTCACCTTGTTATATGAAAATGTGTGGGGCGTGTATGTTTTTAATGACTTGAGACTATACCTAGCCCGGCATGCAAGATGACTTATTATGCACCGTTCCCCATACCTGCAGGAAGCCCGTTCGTCTCCAAATCTTTTCTTCTCCATGTGTGGAAACAATATGCCTGCCAAACTCTCCTTCTCCCTCCGGCGGTCCCACCACTTCACCCCGTGTGAAAAAATCTGCATGCATAACTCTCCTCCCCCAACGCTCGTCCAATCCGTTGTGACCAGCAATATTTCCACCCCTTCGCTCCCCCGTAATTTACTCCAACAAATATGCCCATATAGCTGTTACTTAACTGCAGGTGCATTGGGTCACTGACATATGGGCCCAACAGGGGGCTGGCCCACATGTCAGCGACGCAACTGGACCTGCAGTTAAGTCAGTGCAGCTTAGTCCATATCATACGTAGGTGTGCCATTGCTCGCTATAAATACTACGCCTCCCACGACATCGCTATCTCCTCCCCTCACGTTCACGTTCATCGCTATATCCTCCCCCTCCCTCTCACGTCGACCACCATGGTTGTCGGCGTTCTGGGAATGGGGGTACCCAGACTTGCCTGCCTGCGGCCTGCGGCGTGGCTCAAGGGGTGGCCCAGCATGGCCCATCTTCATCAGCACAAGCTCAAGACCCTCGCGAGGGGCCAAGCCTCGCGGGGCGGACGAAAGCAAGCTACCTCAGGCACGGCCTCGTTAGCCTGGCTTGCGAGGAGGCGGAGAGATCAAGGCGGGGCACCTCACGAGGTGCCATGACGCAAGCCATGAAGACCAAGGGCGCCAGGCAGGCGCCAGCCCGCGCAGTGTCCTCATTTCCTCTTTGGTGCAAAAGGGGCAAGTGCAGGCGAGAGCATCAAGCAAAGGCACCCGTTTCGGTGCAACAAGACCAAGACCATCATAGCGGCAGGAAGGAAGTCATCGTGGAGCCCAAGCCGGGCGTCACCACCAGAGCCTTTGGATGTGCGAGGACCAACTTTAGTCAGGATAAGTGTACTAGATGTTCCCCTTCAAAATGGCCAATTGTTGGCGCCCTTCCCGCTCAATATTTGGGAAGAGGCCCAGGGCCTTTGCCTATAAATAGGACTAGCCACCCACAGGGTAGAGGCATCTTGGATCAAGGCAGAGAGAGAGAAAGAAGCGACTGAACTCCCCCTAGCAGTTCATCGCACCAGCCAAGAACAGACCCTCGCGAGGCTGTTCTTCCTTGTATTGTTCATCATCAGCCCCAGAGGCGATCCACCACACCACAAACTAGAGTAGGGTATTACACCACAATGATGGCCCGAACTAGTATAAACCCTGTGTCTCTTGTGTTGTTCTTTTGGTAGTTTAGATCCTAGCGAGCCGGCGAGGTGCAGGCAGGTAGGGGGTGAGATCTCCGCGTGCACCCCAGAGTTCGAACCTAGAGGGTCTGCCGGAACCCGAAATCCGACATTTGGCGCGCCAGGTAGGGGTGCGCCGGAGCTTTCCCTTCCGCCGACCCGCTCTCCGCCGACGTCGCGACTCGCCCTATGATGAGCGGTGAGCCGCCCACTCCGGCCGCCGGTGCCAGCGCGGGGGCCAGGGGGCTCCGAGCCTTGGCCCCAGCCTTGTGACAGGTGCGGTGGCAGAACAAGTTCAAGCCGGAGATGCCACCACGCTACGACGGCGCGACTGATCCGCTGGCCTTCCTGCTGGCGTACGAGGAGGCCGTCCTTGAAGCAGGAGGCGACGATTGGGTCATGGCTAACTGGCTCCCCATGGCCCTCATCGGCTCCCTGCGCGTGTGGCTGCTCCACCTGCTGGCGGCTTCCATGGCCTCTTGGGAGGAGCTGCGCGGCCTTTTCCTCGCTAGGCACGCTGCGCCGGCACCCCCGGTCATCGCAGCTCTCCTGGGCGGCTTGCAGGCGCCACCTTCAGACCGCCACATCAAGCCGTTCACTCGCCAGGTCGGCGCTGTCTCTGCGCAGCATGAGGCTCCTCCGGGTCGGTCGGCGCCCAGGGCCGATCTAGCCTTCAGCTCGGAGGATCACTCCTCCAACTCAACCTGCTCGGGCGCGCTCCCAATGCTGTGCACTCCCACCATCTGCCAGGTGGCCATCACCAGGACCCTCATCGACGGCGGCGCGGGCCTCAGCGTGCTCTCGGTTGAAGCCTTCAGCCTCCTCCACATACCACCGGAGCGGCTTTAGCCCAGCCGGCCCTTCTTGGGCGTCGGGGGCGGTTCATCCCACTCCCTGGGGCAAATCCGTCTCCCAGTAACCTTCGGCACCTACGACAACTTCCGCACGGAGCTGATCGACTTTGACATCACTCCCATCGGCCTCCCATACAATGCCATCCTCGGCTATCCAGCACTAGCCCGATTCATGGCCGCGACTCACCCCGCGTACAACCTCATGAAGATGCCCGAGAGCAACGGCGTCCTCACCGTGTCCGGAGACACCGGGGATGCGTTGCAAGTGCTCAAGCTTGTCTTCAAGACGGCGGCGTGGGTGCAGCCCGCTGACTCAGACGCCTCTGAACCCAAGGGGGCTGCGCCGGCCAAGAAGAAGCAGCTGTTCACCCAAGACAAGGCAGAAACAAAGCAGATACTGGTGGACGAGGACGGATCCACTAACGCCACCTTCACCATAGGCGCCAACCTCGAGCCCAAGCAGGAGGAGGCCCTGGTCAAGTTCCTGCGCACAAACAAGAAGGTATTCGCATGGGAGCCTGATCAGCTGGCGGGGATCCCTAGAGGCGTTATCGATCACCACCTCAACGTGTGCCCCAACGTACGCCCCGTGAAGCAGAAGGCAAGGTGGCAGTCCACTAAAAAGCAGGCTTTCATCGTCCAAGAGACCCGCAAGTTAGAAGCTGCAGGGGTCATTCGTGAGGTCCCATACCCGGATTGGTTGGATAACCCAGTTGTCGTGCCAAAGAAAGGGGGGAAGGAACGCATGTGTGTCGGCTTCACCAATCTCAACAAAGCGTGCCCGCAGGATCCATTCCCGCTCCCCCATATCGATCAGATCGTCGATTCCACTGCCGAGTGCGACCTGTTATGCTTTCTGGATGCCTTCTCTGGCTATCACCAGATCAAGATGGCGGTAGAAGATGTGGAGAACACGGCCTTCTTGACCCCGTGTGGAGTGTACTGCTACACATGCATGTCGTTCGGACTACGCAACGCAGGGGCAACCTTCCAACGGCTGATGCACATCACCTTGGGCCCGGAGCTCGGGAAGAATGTTGAGGCTTACGTCGATGCCATCGTGGTGAAGGATTGCGAGGCCTGCCAATTCCATGCCAAGCAGATCCATCAGCCGGCGGGAGGTCTACAAACTATACCCCTCTCGTGGCCATTCGCGATGCAGGGGCTGGATATCCCCCCGTTCCTCGGGCGCCAGGGGGCTATCGCTACCTCTACGTCGCCGTGGACAAGTTCACCAAGTGGGCTGAAGTGGAAGCCGTCCGCATCATCCCCGCAGGTTCTGCGGTCAAGTTCATCGAGGGCATCGTGAGCCGGTTCGGGGTGCCGAACCGCATCATCACCGACAACGGTTCGCAGTTCACCAGTAACCTCTTCAAAACATATTGTGCTAACCTTGGGACGCAGATATGCTACGCCTCGGTGGCCCACCCGTGGAGCAACGGTCAGACCGAGCGGGCCAATGCGGAGGTCCTGAGGGGCCTCAAAATCAGGACATTCAAGAAGAAGCTGGAGGCCTGCGGCAGAGGCTGGTACGATGAGCTTCAGTCTGTATTGTGGTCCATCCGCACAAACGCGACCAAGCTGGACCGGGCGAGACCCCGTTCTTCCTGGTCTATGGAGCTGAAGCAGTTCTCCCTCACGAGGTCAGGCGTCGTCCCGCACGGGTCCTGGCGTTCGACGAGGCGCAGCAGGACACCATGCGGGGGACGGACCTCGTGCTGGGGGAGGAGCATCGTCGAGAAGCCGCGCTACGAGCGGCAAGATACCAACAAGCGCTGCAGCGATACCACTGCCGCAACATTCGCCCCA
Organism: Aegilops bicornis; assembly: GCA_021605145.1. Classification (NCBI taxonomy): domain Eukaryota; kingdom Viridiplantae; phylum Streptophyta; class Magnoliopsida; order Poales; family Poaceae; genus Aegilops; species Aegilops bicornis. Next base: position 544,178,460 of record CM038672.1, read on the forward strand.
GGACTCTCGAGGTAGGAGACCTCGTGCTCAGGCGGGTTCTCTCCAGGGAAGGACTGCATAAGCTATCTCCCATGTGGGAGGGTCCGTTCAAGGTTGTTCATGTTTCCAGGCCCGGCTCCGCGCGCTTGGAGACTCAGGAGGGGGTGCCCGTCCAGAACGCATGGAACATCCAGCACCTCCGGAGGTTTTACCCCTAAAAAGGCCCAGAGGCTGTGAAGAAGGCCAATGCCTGTGAAGCTGATGCGTTTTGGGAAAAGGCCCAGAGCCTGTGAAGAAGGCGAATGCCTGTGAAGCTGATGCATTTTGGGAAAAGGCCTAGAGCCTGTGAAGAAGGCGAATGCTTGTGAAGCTGATGCATTTTGGGAAAAGGCCCAGAGCCTGTGAAGAAGGCAAACGCCTGTGAAGTTTATCTTTCTGTGAAAGGCCCGGAGCCTGTGAAGAAGGCCAATGCCTGTGAAGCTCACCGCCCGTGACACTCTCACGTAATAATGAGTTGGGGTTGTACACGCCCCGGAGTCTCGAGGCGCCCGACCTCGGGCCTGGGGCTCCCTCCACGCCAGTGGCAGCACTTAGCTCTGTTGGTGAGAAGACGTCGAAGACTAGATTAGGTGCCGGACACGGCTTTTCTCATTTGCTTTCCGCAGTTGGCTTGTTCATTCCCATTTGAAGTTTTATTGAAGTTGTTGCCGTGTTTGGCTTGTGACTCTCTGCCTTTTTCGCTCTCCTACCTCGATTTCTCTCGTGCAAGTCTCGCGAGGGAGCAGCGCGGCCACCCTCGCGAGTGTTTTCTGCCCTCATCGTTTGAGGCTTCCCTACCCGGGTCCACTACAGGAGCACCCCTCCAGTACGTGCCCCACGGGCACCGCGACACGAACACACGACCTGGGTCGGTCGCCTCCACAGCTGAGGCCGGGAGCTACCTCTCCAGACTAACCTTTGCAGGACATGGAGCGTTCGACGAGGCCTCGGCCTCGGGAAGCAAAGGCCACGGCAGGCCCCCCCGAGCTAAGTAATTTCTACGCGCAAGTGTATGTCACAAAGGCATAATACCAAAATAGTGGAAACAGTACGATAATTTACAGCAATAGTCCAAGCACGCCCCCGTGGGGCCCTACACTACTGTCTCCTTGCGCAGGAAAGGGAAAAAGAACAAAACGGGCGCGACTCGCCCGACACCAACTCGCGGCGAGAGCTCGGGCTACCTCCGGAGCTCAGGCGGACTCCCTCTCACGCTTCACCGAGGCGCGACGGCGGGCAGACCCGCTACCTCCCTCCAGGCGAACACGGCGGCGCGGGGGCTGGTCGCGGCCACCGCTGGAGGAGCCGCTGTCTGAAAAAGAGACGCCAAAGCTCGACGAACCCCGGGCGCCGCCAATCACGCGTGCGCTGCCATCTTCATCGTCGCCGGGGCTGGTCTCATGGCCGCGATCGTCGTCCTCGGGGCAGCACCCAGTGCGGCGACCACCTTCCCTGAACACCCTCACGTAGAGGGTGGCATCACCGTTGAACTTGAAGTGCAGGGTGCACCGCCGACTCAGACCACGCGCGCGGGCAAACATTTGCCGGCCGCGGGTCAGGGCCACGCTCCCGGCTGCGGAGACCTCCAGCGAAGCCCAGGAGGCCCGACTGCAGCAACCGTCCGCCTGGAGCCACAGGCCGCCCGGGGCGCCGGCCGGAAGTTCACCTAAGAATAAGCGGGGAAGCTGGAGCCGGGTGCTGGTCGGCTACACCGACCACACGACAAACTTCGGCAGCACCTCCGCCGAGCAGAAGCGTGGCCTAGGGGGTCGCGGTCGCAGCACGCCCCGCATCAGCGGCCTGACGCCCGTCATCATGCAGGAGATCGCCTCCGTGGCCGCGGGGAGCCGATACGGGAGCCACAGGGTGCTTGCGAGGACGGCCCCGACCGCGCTTGGCCGGGGGAGAGTCAGGCTCTACCTGGCGGGCCTTTCCCTTCTCCGCGGCTGAGAACCTCTTCGGCAGAGCCATGGAGAAGAAGGAGAGGCAAGAAGAGATGGGTTGGAAGGGCACGCGCCGTTCCGTACTTATAGCCGGGGAAGGCCAACCGTCGACCTCCACGACCGCAGGTAATCATGACCCGCTTCGCATGCGGGGACTTGTCAATTCATGCAGTTGTCAAGGCATCATGGGGAAGTGGAGGCGCCCATGTCCAATCAATCGCCACGCGGCGCCCAAGGCCGCAGGCTATTTGGGCCCGCGGCGCTTCGCACTTGCCCCTTCGCTTCTCTGCTCAGCCAAGTCCAGGCGCGCCTTGGGCCCGGGGGCTACTGTCGGCTTTACAGGAGCAGGGGTACCCAGACTTGCCTAGCGGCTGCAGGGGTGGCTCAAGGGTGGCCCGGCATGGCCCATGTTCATCGGCACAAGCTCAAGACCCTTGCGAGGCCAACCCTGTAGTGACGGCAGCAAGCTACCTCGAGCCGCGGCCTCGTTAGCTGGCTTGCGAGGCGGAGAGATCAAGCGGGGCACCTCACGAGGTGCCATGGCATAAGCCATGAAGACCAAGAGCGCAGGCGGGCGCCCGGCCAGCTGTGATGTCCTCATTTCCTCTTTGGTGCAAAAGGGCAAGTGCAGGCGAGAGCATCAAGCAAAGGCACCCGTTTGATTGCAACAAGACCAAGTCCGTCAAAATGCGGCGGAAGGAAGTCATCGTGGAGCCCAATCCGGCGTCACCACGAGCCTTTGTGACGGGCAAGGACCAACTTTAGTCAGGATAAGTGTACTAGATGTTCCGCTTTAAAATGGCCAATTGTTGGCGCCCTTCCCGCTCAATATTTGGGAAGAGGCCCAGGGCCTATAAATAGGACTAGCCACCCACAGGGTAGAGGCATCTTGGATCAAGCCAGAGAGAGAGAAAAGCGGCCGAACTCCCCTAGCGGTTCATCGCACCCGCCAGAAACAGACCCTCGTGAGGCTGTTCTTCCTTGTATTGTTCATCATCATCGGCCCAGGCGATCCACCACACCACAAACTAGAGTAGGGTATTACACCACAATGATGGCCCGAACTAGTATAAACCCTGTGTCTCTTGTGTTGTTCTTTTGGTAGTTTAGATCCTAGCGAGGCGGCGAGGTGCAGGCAGGTAGGGGCGAGATCTCCGCGTGCACCCCTCAGTTATGTTGGATTTCGGGTTCCGGCAGACCCTTGAGGTTCGAACTCTGGGGTGTGCGCGGAGATCCAACCTTCCACCGTCTCGCACCTCGCCGAATCGCTAGGACCTAAACTACTAAACTGAACAGCACAATAGACACAAGATTTATACTAGTTCGGGCCACCGTTGAGGTGTAATACCCTACTCTAGTTTGTGGTGTGGTGGATTGCCTCTTGGCCTGATGAGGAACAGTACAGGGAAGAACAGCCTCGCGAGGGTCTGTTCTTGGTGGGTGCGATGAACTGCTAGGTGGTGTTTTGTCGCTCTAGCTACTGGTTCCTTGGTGAGGATTCTGATCTCTATCTCTCCCTCTCTCTCTCTCTGGATTCCAAAATGCCAGATCTCGATCCCCCTACTCTGAGTGTGGCTACCCCTATTTATAGGTGAAGGCCATGGGCCTCTTCCCAAATATTGAGCGGGAAGGGCGCCAACAATTGGCCATTTTGAAGGGGAACAGCGGGTACACTTATCCTGACTAAACTTGGTCCTCGCCTGCCAAAGGTAATGGTGATGACGCCTGCTTGGGCTCCATGATGACTCCCTTCCAGCCGTTGGGGCTGGTCTTGGTCTTGTTGCACCGAAACGGATGCCTTTGCTTGATGCTCGCCGCTTGCTCCCTTTGCACCAAAGAGGAAAGGAGGACGCTGCGCGGGCTGGCGCCCGACTAGCACCCTTGGTCGTCATGGCTTGCGTCATGGGCACCTCGCGAGGTACCCTGCCTTGAACTCTCCACCTCCTCATGAGCCAGCCTGACGAGGCCGCACCTGAGGAAGCTCCTCGTCGTCTGCCCCGCGAGGCTTGGCCCCTCGCGAGGGTCTTGAGCTTGCGTTGATTAAGATGGGCTGTCCTGGGCCTCCTTTGAGCCACGCCGCAGGCCGCAGTGCAGTGCAAGTCTGAGGACCCCGTTCCCTGCATCACCGACAGTAGCCCCGGCCACGACGCCGCCCGAACTTGGCGAGCAGAGAGGCGAAGGGCAAGTCTGCGGCGTCATGGCCCTAACAGCCTGCGGCCTTGGGCGACGCATGGCGATTGATTGGACGTGTGCGCACTTCTTCCCCACGATGCCTCGCTAACCACCCGGATTCGACAAGTCCCTGCATGCAGAGTTGGTCATGATTACCGGTGATCGTGGGGGCCGACGGTTGTCCTTCGCCGGGAATAAGTACGGAACGGCAGCGCCCTTCCGCCTATCCTTTCTTGTCTCTCCTTCTTCTCCATGGCTCCACCCAGGAAGTTCTCGGCCGCAGAGAAGGGGAAGGGCCGTCAGGTCGGGTCTTCCTCTCCTCCGCCTAAGCGTGGTCGAGGTCCCCCGCGGTCGTGGGGGAGGCTCTCAGCGAGGCGACGATCGGCTGACCATGGTCGGAGGGCGTGCCCCGGCCGTGCGTCCCCCGAGGCCACGCATCCATGCTGTTGAAGCGTTGCCGGAGTTCATTGTGAGGGCGGAGGAGCCGTCCGGCGTCCGGCTTCAGCTCCCGTGCTTCCTCCTGGGTGAGCTCCCAGATGGCGCCCTGAGTGGCCTTTGGCTCCAGGCAGATGGCTGCTGCAGCCGGGCTTTGTGGGCTTCTCTGGAGGTCTCTGCTGCGGGGGACCTGTTCCTGGCCCGCGGCTGGCAGACGTTCGCCCGCGCGCGTGATCTCCGCCGCCGGTGCTCCCTGCACTTCAAGTACGATGGCGACGCCACCCTCTACGTGAGGGTGTTCGGGGAAGACGGTCGCCGCATGGGGTGCTGCCCTGAAGACGACGACCGCGGCCGAGGACTCCAGCCCGGCGTGGCGGAGTGGGCAGCGCGGGCGGCCGGGCGATGCCCGCGACTCCTCACACTTCACCAGCTCTTCTTGGTGGTGATTCTTCCAAAGCAGCGGCCAGCCCCATGACGTCGCGCTGCTTGGGGGTTGTGGCGGGTCCGCTTGCCGCCACGCCCTTGAAGCGCGAGAGGAGTCCGCTGAGCTCGGAGGCTCCGGCCTTCCAAGAGAGCCGCACGGGCGTGCTTCACCTGCTTCCGTCCTTTCCTTTCTTTTCTCTGGGTAAAGGGAACAATGTGTGGCCCGATGAAAGCGTTTGGTCAACATGTTAATTATTGTACTGCTTTTGTTATCACGATCATCGTTCCCTTCGCCAGGCGCCCATTCGCAAGTGAACTCCCAGCCGTGGCACACAGGCGACCGATCCAGGTCCCGTGTTGGCGTTATGCTGCCCGTGAGGCATGGTCGGGAGGGGTGCTCAGTGGACCGAGCCGTGAAAACTTGAGCGATAGGGGCAGGAACGCTCATGGGCTCCGAGGCTTCCGCCTCACGAGTCCCCACGCAAGAGAAATCGAGGCGGAGAGTGAAAAGATCGAAGAACCACAGACCAAAAAGGCGATAGTTTCGATAAAAACTCCAAATGGGAATAACTAGTCAAGCTGCAGAAAGCAAATGAAAAAGCCGTGTCCGGCACTCTAGTCTAGTCTTCGACGTCTTCTCACCAGTAGCGGAGCTAAGTGCTGCCCTTTGGGCGTGGGAGGGAGCCCCGGGGCTGAGGCCGGCACTCTGAGACTCTGGGCGTGTACAGCACCAACTCATTATTACGTGAGAGTGTCACGGGCGGCGAGCTTCACAGGCGTTTGCCTTCTTCACAGGCTCCGGGCCTTTCTTCTGGGAAGCAAGCTTCACAGGCGTTTGCCGTCTTCACAGGCTCCGGGCCTTTCCAGAACGCGACAGCTTCACAGGCGTTCACCTTCTTCACAGGCTCTGGGCCTTTTTCCCAGAAGGTGAGCTTCACAGGCATTCACCTTCTTCACAGGCTCTGGGCCTTTTCCAAGAAGGTGAGCTTCACAGGCATTCGCCTTCTTCACAGGCTCTGGGCCTTTTGCAAAAAGATGACCTTCACAAGCATTCGCCTTCTTCACAGGCTCTGGGCCTTTTCCAAGAAGGTGAGCTTCACAGGCATTTGCCTTCTTCATAGGCTCTGGGCCTTATCTTCGAGTGTGTTCCTGCAAATTTGGCCAGATGTCGGTGCTCTACATCTTCGGGTCCCGGCTGTCGGCGTTCTGGGAACGGGGGTCCCCAGACTTGCCTGCCTGCGGCCTGCGGCGTGGCTCAAAGGAGGCCCAGGACAGCCCATCTTCATCAACACAAGCTCAAGACCCTCGCGAGGGGCCAAGCCTCGCGGGGCGGATGACAAGGAGCTTCCTCAGGCACGGCCTCGTTTGGCTGGCTCATGAGGAGGCGGAGAGTTCAAGGCAGGGTACCTCGCGAGGTGCCCATGACGCAAGCCATGACAACCAAGGGCGCCTGGTCGGCGCCAGCCACAAGTGGCGCCCTCCTTTCCTCTTTGGTGCAAAGGGAGCAAGCGCAGTGAGAGCATCAAGCAAAGGCATCCGTTTGATTGCAACAAGACCAAGACCAGCCCCAACGGCGGAAGGAGTCATCGTGGAGCCCAAGCAAAGGCGTCATCACCAGAGCCTTTGGCGTGCGAGGACCAACTTTAGTCAGGATAAGTGTACCCGCTGTTCCCCTTCAAAATGGCCAATTGTTGGCGCCCTTCCCGCTCAATATTTGGGAAGAGGCCCAGGGCCTTCGTCTATATAAGTAGAGCTAGCCACCATAGTAAGATCATGGCGATTAGCATCCAGAGAGAAAGATAGAGACCCGATCCTCAAGCTAGAGCGACGGGACACCACCTAGCAGTTCGTCACACCCACCAAGAACAGACCCTCGCGAGGCTGTTCTTCCCTGTAATGTTCCTCATCAGCCCAAGAGGCAATCCACCACACCACAAACTAGAGTAGGGTATTACACCACAACGGTGGCCCAAACTAGTATAAATCTCGTGTCTCTTGTGCTGTTCTTTCTAGTAGTTTATGTCCCTGCGATTCGGCGAGTACGAGACGGTGGAGGGTTGGATCTCCGCGCGCACCCCAGAGTTCGAACCTTAAGGGTCTGCCGGAACCCGAAATCCGACATTTGGTGCGCCAGGTAGGGGTGTGCCGGAATCTGCCTTTCGTCGCCTCGTTCTTCCCCGACCACCGCAACCATGTATGACACTCGTCGGGCCCGCGCCGAGCGCCGAGCCGCCCTCGCCTCCCATGTCGCCCAGACGGCTCCCGTCGGCGGGCGTCCTCGTAGTTCCCGTCGCCGTCATTGCCAACGCCGCCACCGCCGGCGGGGAACGAGCAGCAAGCGTCGTCCCCAAAGACTCCGTCCATGAGGCGGGACAGCCTCACCGCCACGCCTTCGCTCACCCCGCTGGTTCTTTCACCTTGGCGCCCAGCGCGCTTCATGGAGGCTCGAAGCTGCGCTCATCGCGGCCAACGAGCTCCTGCGCTCCCGCCCCGTCGACGACGTCTACGAAGGATGGCTCGACCGAGTCGTCGAGCTCGTCCGCGCTGCAGGAGGCGACCCTGCGCCATCCGTCTCTATGCACCGCACCCCGCCCCTCCTCAGCCGCCTCCTCCTCAAGACGGCGCGCCACAGCCCCAAAGCGCGCGGCTCTGGCGAGAATCCGTTCCGCCCGCGCCCGGCAGCGGCAAAGCAGAAACTGCCAGAAGTTCCTCGCCCGAGAAGCTGCCCGAGTGCTCCCCGCTCCAAAGACGTCAAGACCTGCGCTGCCCCCAGCCCGCGAGAGACCCACAAGACCAAGCTCTCTGCCGTCCGAGGCCCCCCATGCCAAGGCGGGCTGCAGCGCCTTCACCTCCAACTGCGGCATCTCGTGGCCCGCCAAGTTCAAGCCAGACCTGCCTCCTCGCTCTGACGGCAATGACCCTACGGAGTTCCTCCAGCTCTGAGCTGGGCATCGAGGCTGCCAACGGGATGAAAAGGTCATGGCGAACTGGTTTCCCATGGCGCTCAAGGACGGAGCCCTTTGGCTCTTGAATCTGGCCCCAGGCACGATCTCTTCCTGGGCCGAGGTGCGCACCCGCTTCATCACCAACTTCCAGGGTACTCGCGACCGGCCACCCGCCGTGAGCGACATGCGCCGAATAAAGCAGCAGCCAGGGGAAACCCTGCAAAAGTACATCCAGCGCTTCAACAACGCGCGCCTCAAGATCCCTGTGGTAGCGGAGGAAGCCATCATCTCTGCCTTCTCCGACGGCGTGCGCGACGTCAAGATGAAGGAGGAGCTGGCGATGCATGAAGATCTATGCACCTCCCTGGAGCTGTTCAACTTGGCGACCATGTGCGCCAGGGCTGAGGAGGGGCGCCTCTCCCTCCTCGAGCTGCCTGCCGCGGATCCCGAAGAGAATAAGCCCAAGGCCAAGGACGTGAAGCGCAAAGGGGCTGCCGTGCTCAGCGGCCGAACCGGACACCAAGCGAGGCAGAGATCAGCCCGAGTCCTCCAAGGGCAGCCGGTACTGCGTGTACCACGACCTCCACACCCACAACACCAATGAATGTCAAGAGCTCCGGGCCGTGCGCGAAGGAAGGGTCGGCAGACGCCCCGAGCGCAGTGACCGGGGCTATGGCCGAGGAGGAGGAAGGAATGCGGGACGCTGGGAAGACCGCGGCCCGCGCCAAGGGTGGCGCGACCAACCTCGCGAGGACCGCTGGCAAGACCCACCTCGCGAGGGAGGCTGGAGGGATCAGCCTCGCGAGGATCGCCCGCAGGGGAACGCAGGCCTCCCTCCGCTGCCGCCGCCACCAAGGAGAATCGAAGACCGTCATCAGGACGAGGGGGCTGGGGGCTTCCAGGAAGCGCGTGCGATCGCCTGCATTCTGGGCGGAGCTCAAGCCCCAGCCTCTCACCGCATCTTCAAGCAGTTCGCCCGCGAAGTGAATGCAGTCCTCCCCAAGCTCGAGTCCACGCGCCCTCTCAGGTGGTCGGCGTGCGCCATCACGTTCAGCTCAGCGGATCAGCTCAAGTGCGCAGCCACAGCCGGAGTTCTCCCGATGCTTTGCTCCCCAATCATCGGCAATGTGCTAGTCACCAAGACCCTCATTGACGGTGGAGCAGGGCTCAACGTCCTGTCCGTGGAGACATTCAACAATCTTCAAGTGCCTTACGATCGGCTTCAGCCAACCAAGCCTTTCTCTGGAGTCACCGACAGCTCCACGGTCCCGATCGGGCAGGTCCGCCTTCCTGTCACCTTCGGGGCCCGCGACAACTACCACACCGAGCTCATCAACTTCGACGTCGCCCGCGTTACGCTGCCAGACAACGCCATCCTCGGATACCCAGCGTTGGCCAAATTCATGGTCAGAACCCACCATGGCTACAACATCCTCAAGATGCCAGGAAGCATGGAGTCATCACGGTGCCCTGTGAAGAGAGAAATGCAGGTGCTCCCTGGAGCGAGCTTTTCAGCCGCATCCTCGAAGACCTGCAGACCCACAGCAGGAAGCCTCCCGAGGCCGCACCCAAGAAGACGAAGACATCGACCGGCCCGGCTCTTCAAGAGACAGGCCCCTCAGGGTCCACATCGGGCCAGGGGGAGCCTCCTTCCATCGCATAGGAAAGCGCGCCCGGCGCCCTCCTCAGGCAGGGCTCGGGGGCTCTCCACAGGGGGCCGCCGACCTCGCCAAGGTCTCGCGGAGGCGCTTGGGCACCACGTGGAGGCGTGTTTGAGCCACACGCTTCCCATAGCAGGAGCAAGACTAGGAGGACAGAACCCTCAAGAGTTCATCAGCAAGGCCATTCAAGAGCTACAGGAGTCAAGGGTCATGAGGGGCAGCCGCCGCCTACCTGCTGTGGCCCCCCATCCAGGCGAGGATGGTGGGCTGCGCGTCTGCATCGTCATACCCTTGGCCTGGGGGCTCGTGAGGATCGGCTCCCGCAGCCCACCGAGTCTGCTACACCAACACCCCTTCATCCCCAACATCACCAGGTGACATCTTTAAGTTTTATTTCCGGCTGGGAGCGCTCGGGCAACTTCTTGTGGGCGAGGAACTTCTTGACAGCTCTGCTCTTGCCGCGCCGGCGCCGGGCGGAGAGGGTTTCACCCAGGACCCGCGCTTTGGGGCTGGCGCCTTCTTGGGAGGAGGCGGTCGAGGCGCCCGGAGCTTCATCGCCCCAGCAGGCAGTGCGGTGCAGCGAGACGGACGGCGCGGGGTCGCCTCCTGCAGCGCGGACGAGCTCGGCGACTCGGTCGAGCCATTCTTCATAGACGTCGTCGACGGGGCGGTAGCGCAGGAGCTCGTTAGCCGCGATGAGTGCAGCTCGGGCCTCCATGGCCGCGCGGGGCGCGCGTGACGAAGAACCAGCGGGGGTGAGCGAAGGCGTGGCGGTGCGGCCGTCCAGCCTCATGGGCGAATCTTTGGGGCGATGCTTGCTGCTCGTTCGCCGGGCGGTGGCGGCGTTGTGGCAGGTGACGAGGAACGGCGAAGGCGCCACGACGGGAGGTATGCAGGCGACATGGGAGGCGAGGGCGGCTCGGCGTTCGGGCGCTGGGCTCGACGGGCGCCGACATGGTTGCGGTGGTCGAGGAAGAACGAGGCGACGAAAGGCAGATTCCGGCGCACCCCTACCTGGCACGCCAAATGTCGGATTTCGGGTTCCGGCAGACCCTTGAGGTTCGAACTCTAGGGTGCGCGTGGAGATCCAACCTTGCACCGTCTCGCACCTCGCCGAATCGCTGGGACCTAAACAACTAAACTGAACAACACAAGAGACACAAGATTTATACTAGTTCGTGCCACCGTTGTGGTGTAATACCCTACTCTAGTTTGTGGTGTGGTGGATTGCCTCTTGGGCTGATGAGGAACAGTACAGGGAAGAACAGCCTCGCGAGGGTCCGTTCTTGGTGGGTGCGATGAACTGCTAGGTGGTGTTTTGTCGCTCTAGCTACTGTTCCTTGGTGAGGATTCCGATCTCTATCTCTCTCTCTCTGGATTCCAAAATGCCAGATCTCGATCCCCCTACTCTGAGTGTGGCTACCCCTATTTATAGGTGAAGGCCCTGGGCCTCTTCCCAAATATTGAGCGGGAAGGGCGCCAACAATTGGCCATTTTGAAGGGGAACAGCAGGTACACTTATCCTGACTAAAGTTGGTCCTCGCCTGCCAAAGGCTCCGGTGATGACGCCTGCTTGGGCTCCACGATGACTCCCTTCCAGCCGTTGGGGCTGGTCTTGGGCTTGTTGCACCGAAATGGATGCCTTTGCTTGATGCTCTCGCCTGCGCTTGCTCCCTTTGCACCAAAGAGGAAAGGAGGATGTTCTTGTTGTTTGAGGGCCAGCCCGCGCCCTTGGTCGTCATGGCTTGCGTCATGGGCACCTCGCGAGGTACCCTGCCTTGAACTCTCTGCCTCCTCATGAGCCTGCCTGACGTGGCCGCACCTGAGGAAGCTCCTCGTCGTCCGCCCCGCGAGGCTTGGCCCCTCGCGACGGTCTTGAGCTTGCATTGATGAATATGGGCTGTCCTGGGCCTCCTTTGAGCCACGCCGCAGGCCGCAGGCAGACAAGTATGGGGACCCCCGTTCCCAGAACGCCGACAATGGCATCGCCCCTCGCTGCACCACGCGGACGGTCACGCGTCGCCATTCCGTTCCCCGCCGCCACTAGTCGAGGAGGACGTGTTGGTGTTCCGCTCCTCGCCGCTACGCGACGCGTCGCCGTTCTGTTCCTCGCCGCCACTAGTCGAGGCTGACGCGTCAGCGTTCCGCTCCTCGCCGTGACGCGACGCGTCGCCGTTCCGTTCCTCGCCGCCACTAGTCGAGGAGGACGCGTCGGTGTTCCGCTCCTCGCCACGACGCATCGAGGTGGACGCGTCGGCATTCCCAATCTTGCCAGCACGCGCGCCGGAGGACACGTCGGCTCCCCGCTACGAGGAGAACGCCGCGCCGCCCGCCGAGCCCCCCAGCCTTGAGGATGGAAAGAAATGGATGTCGCCTAGTGGGAGGCTTTGCCTCCAGCAAAGCGCGCCAAAATAGAGGCGGAGAAGAAGGCTGAGGAAGAGAAGTGCACCGCGGAACAAGCTGCCTGGGAGGCCTATGTCGCTTCCAAGAGAGTCAGGCAATTGGCTCTTTGGCAGAAGGCTCATGCGAGGGCCGTGAGGGTGGCGGAGGACGCCCATGCCGACGCCCTAAGTGCAGTTGGGCCCAAGTGCCTCATCTACGCTTGGCGGTACATGGACCGGGTGCAAGCTTCCAGTGAGGAGGAGTACCTGTTGGCGCCGGATCACCACACCGATGAGATCGCGCTCTCCCACCGGCAAGCCGCCAATCAGCACCTTGCGAGTTGCGATGCTGAGGAAGAGGCGTTGAGTCGGTGCGCTGGGAAACGGCCACGCACCAGGGCACTCGTGGCGCGCCGCAAGCGCTCCTGCGAGCGCCGTGGCTTTTAGGAGGAGTATAATTTTTGTTTCGTAAGGCGATCTCATTAGTTTAGGGACGCAAATGATAAATCCCGAAAGTTCAGGAATTTTTAGCGTCCTTAATTAAGTATGTAAAAGGGAAGGTTTGGAAACCTTGTGTATTCGTACGCATTTTGCAAGTACGTGCATATAGCACAAACTTTACTATATACTATCGCACTACACGTCTCTCTCGATATATGCTTGCAGACTGTGTTACTCCCTCCGTCCAGGTCAATAAGTCATCTTTGGTTGTGCACCGTGACCAAGGAGGGAAGACTTATACACCTAGACGGAGTGAGTACTACTATTACTTATGTATGTGCAAATGCACGTTTTAGCATTACGATGCGGTTTTTGTAAAAGTAGAAAAACAACACTAGTCTAGCTTGTGAAACGATACAATGCAAAAAAATGAAAAATGCTCGTTTGATTGTTTACTTTTAGCTTCCTTCTCTATGGTTATTTCTCTATCGTACTTTGTACGGAGTATCTCACTGGTTGGAAAGGCATGCAAATTCCCAAACCGCTTCCTACACCCTGTATTGAATTTTTTTCCTAACAAGTTGTGTCGTGCAATTGGAATTCCAACTTGAGTACTTCTACTAGTAGGAGTACCAGGGGGCAGTTCTTTTAGGCTTCTAGATTAGTAATCCCGTAACTACTACCTCCGTCATGGTTTATTGGTCCCCATTGTAATTTGTGCCAAATTTTGATCATAAATTTAACTAATGAAATGTTAGTGCATGTCACATGCACTACTCCATCCGTCTAGGTGAGTAAGTCATCTTAGGCTGTGCACCGTGACCAAGGAGGAGGAGAAAACGAGAAACGTTAATGTTTATTTGCTAATTAATAGTATTGCATGCAATGAACCAACCACTGCATGGAGTGTTTGATATCTCAAGTCATTAAAAGCATGCACACTCTTTATCTCTTATTGGTTGATATGTCAAGAAACAAGAAACAAGGTAGAAGTTAATGCACCGCGCCTAAGTGTTTTGGGATTATTTGGTTTTCGTAAGATGACTTACACACCTAGATGGAGGGATTACAATGGTGAGGAATAAACCAGTTAAATCTTTGGTCAAAATTTAGCACAAATTACAATGGTGAGGAATAAACTAGGTCAGAATAGTAGTTTAGAAGCCCAAATAAATGAGTGAGGCGCCTTATTGTTACTCTCCACTGTGACTAGTCTTGTGGGAAAAGCTGGGGAAGCCGCCAAAAGAACTGGCCCTAGGAGTAGTAGCTAGGGATCGAGTGTGCGAGATGAACCAGAGAAAGTAAATCCAGAGAGATGAAATGCAAAAAAGACGGAGGGATGTGTGGTTGCTTGTCCGTTTATTTTACCAGGCCACTTATTACTGGGAGTGGTTGGGTTTTGTGATATGACGGCTTTTCTTGCCAGCGCCACGAAGCGGGTGAGAGGTGAGACTCCGTGCAGCACCGCCCTCTACACTTGTACTACTACATCGGTCGTGGTTTATCCCCATTGAATTTGATCAAGATTTAACCGACAAACTGTTAGTGCATGTCAACAAAAACAATATCGTTGGATTCGTATTTGAACATAGTTTTCAATGATATAATTTTAGGTGACATGCATCATCATTTATCGTACTATATATAATGTTAGTTCAATTTTTGGTCGCACTAATCTATAGTAAGGTGCTCGTGCGTTGCCACGTAAGAGTGAAATGCATTGATCGGGGAGTTGTTTATTTTGACAAAGGATGTGGGGTCATCTCATGTGTAACGAGTATCGATAGGTTTGTTCGGATATTATTTCATCTCTAGAGCTCACAAACATCCGGGTGAAATAGATAAAAGTATCTTTTGCAAACAAAAGCGTTCAACTGCTCAACTTTGCATCCAAAACTTGTGAAGAAATAACTCTTATTGTGCTTTGCAGGAAATGATCTTCAAGAATTAGTTTTTGAGTATCCATTGTTATACATGTTGGCTACAGATGACATGGCACTTTCTTATAGCCAACAGTTGGCTATACTATTTAAGTATTAACCATGCCCTTATACACCTAGACGGAGGGATTAAATCAGGCTGACTTGGGAGGGGGCAGAGGATATGTAAGAAATGGTTCATCCTAAGTCTTTCACCAGTACTGTAGTAAAAATTCATACATGGAACATTCTAGACTAAACCATAAATGGATACACTTTTATTCATGCATGATACTCCAATAGAGCAAGATCATGCATGGAAGTCTCCACATGCTTAGACAAATGGATTACATTGAGCGAAGACTAATGATCAACATTTAACTTGAAAATGCAGATGTCCAGGTGAACCTCCTTGGAGTCCCCGTGCACATTGTTGGAGTTCAAATAACACCATGGGTTTTCCTTGTTGACGTCGGCAGGAAGGTCCCAGCTCGGCAGAGTCCAAGTATGCTTGGCGTAGCCAATGTCGCCGCCCACGTACCTCTGAGGGGTAGTAATAGTGACCACACACGCGTACATAGGCCTCGTGTCAGTGTTAGCGTCAGCGGCGTCGCCCCTGACGCACACTATAGAGATGTGGCGGCGGCTTGCGCGGGCCTCGCCGGTGGCCATGATCAAGAGGAAGACGCTGTCGTCCTCCTTCGAGACTAGCAGGCGGCGCTGATCCTCCAGCGACTCTGGCATGGTGAACGGGTAGCACGTCTCGTATTTGATGTTCTTCACCAAGGGTCAGTAGTGATTGTCGCACGCCTGCGTCAGGTGATGCACGATGTCCGCCGGCAAGCCCCAAAACGGCACCGGGCACTCATAGCAGTAGACGAAGGGCTCCTTGGAGGCATCGACCAGGCCATCCATGAAGCGGGAGTGGTTGTAGGGGACGTTCCGCTAGTTGAATATATGAGCAAGTTACTACGAGATTTACAACAAAATAAATCATGACGGCTATAACAGAGATTAAACTAATCATGCGGACTAGCATAGTAGATGAACAGATCGAATCTACGACACAGACTAGAAACATGAATTCTACCACGATTTCAAACAGGACGGACAGAAACACATACGGTGCAACGGGAGCAGCACCATTGGCGTTGAGGTTGTCGCACATGTCGTTGAGGAAGAGGTTGCCGAGGTCGGGGAAGAAGTCTTCATCAATGAAGTCGTCGCTGCTAGCAGTCGCGAGAGTGCGCTCCCCAAATTTCAACAGCGCCCGCCGAATGGAGCGCGGGAGGGAGTGGCTGTAGGGGACGTTGCAGCCGCCGAATGGAGCACAAGAGTAGCCCACGAAGCAGTAGATGGTGCTCCTCCCTAGTCTCTATTCTTATCTATATCTCCAATACTCTTCTTTGTTTTTTATAATATACTGGTAGTAGTTGTCAAATCGAATAGTACTGCGCCATCCACTGCACGCCCGGCTGAACACGCCTCCTCGCCTCCATCAAACCCCTCCGTTAAACCTGCATGCAAACCGAGAAACCTACTCCGGCCCACGGGAGGAAATTTGCCGGTTGCCGTTGGAGAATAATAGAGTCACGTCCAATCCATTTGAGTTAATTGTGTGTATGATTCTCCCTCTATAAAAAGTTAATTGCATCCTTACTCTTGTATTCTAAGTACTCGTGGGTTCCACTTTGTCAAGACAAGTGTACATGACTTGCGTGCTGGCTACAGATTAAATGCGTAAAGTTAAAAAGAAACAAATCCATGACTTGCAGGATTGGAGTTAGCAACGATGGCGGTTCGTAGTCGTTCCACGCTCGGGAATTGAAGTTTGTAAATATTTTAGATTAGAACATACTACTCCTCCGGTGCTAGTAGTAGAGCAGAGTCCTACTCCACTACTACTATACTCAAGCAAGTTAGGGCCTAGTAGCAGGTACTGTAGGGAGTACCAGTATTGTGATCACTCAAGCAAGTTGTCTGACTTTGATATGACCCTACGCTGCTGGTATGTGTCTCGTAAGTCAAGCGGCGTGCTGTAGTCATCATCACCTGTCCACTTCCCACAGCACATATTCGCTTCTCCATCTTTGTCCGCTCTTCCATCCCCGCTAAGGCGCCTCGCCCCTCGTCCGAAATCCAAGCACTAACAATGGCAGAACCGAGCAGCGTCCGCAGAAAGAGTGGCTGGAATTCGCTCCCCACAGAGGTAATCAAGCTCATTGTTTCGCGTGTGGACAATCTCAGTACCATGCCGCTACTTGGCGTGCTTGTCGGGCTGTACCGTTTACTCAAAGCCCTCGGGCGGAGCTTTTAAGCCAGCTCCTTGCTTGCCGATGCCGCCGATCTTCGTAAACGGGCGTGTCACGCAGCATAATGATCGAGGGTGGCGAGCATCAACCCCTTGATCGCGATCCGATCCCCATCAGCCTCAACTACATTAACGGTATGTACTGGGTCGGCATGAACACGTCTTGGTTGGTGCTCGTCGACGGTCGCGGCAGCTGGATGCTCGTGGAGGACTACACCCGGTGATTGATCCCCCTTCCTTTGATTAACACCGCCTTTGCTTTGGCACCGCTGCCCGTAATACTCGGAATCTTACAGTAGCCAACATGATACCAAGTTTGATTTGCTCAAGGTTGTAATCTGCCAAGTGCCCACAAGATCTGCGAATTATAAAGACTTCAGGCTAATTGCATTATTCAACCGCGGTCTCGCATATCTAACAGGTCACTGCGGTAAGTGGATAAATCTGCATGTCCATCGCAGGATCATACATCCTCCATGGTTCTCTGATGCCATTGAACACAAGGGCTTAATTTATGCTGTCGGCTCCTTCTATGGCTGGACGTATTGCTGGCCTACTCCAGTCATCACTACAAACGGCTGTTACAGCAGTATGTTACTTTCCTATGATATCATGATGGCTTGCTTATATTACTGTCAACATTTGCTGAAAAAAATATTCATGCTCATAACATGTTGTTCTTAAGATTGACTAAATCAAGAGCCCTTTTTTTATTTGACTCCAACTTGATATGAGGTTGTAGGCCGCCTGGTGTCCCTACCCTTCCTAATCCCGTAACCTTTCGTAGAAAAGCGGCATGGCGATTGCGGTGTGGTTCACAGCTCGATCGAGCACGGTGAAAGATTGATGATCGTTCGCACGCACTGACATGTTGTTTCGCTGAATACAATCACAATCCTTTGCCAGGTCTTTGAGCAGGATCCCAGCTTCTCCGGCCTTCGTGAATTTTTGATCGAGGCTGGTAAGTAGCCTTGGTACACACTCTCTGTTTGTCGGACTGAATTATCCGATTAACCAGGAGATAGCCGACGACAAGGATCATGATGGGAGCGCGGTTTCGTTCATCAGGCAAAACTATGTGTACACAGTGTACCATGCGTCTCTGCATGTACCATACCCTGATATGTGCCGCCACGCTCTGCAGCCCAAAGTAGGAGAGAGGGTCGCAAGTATCAGACTTCGACCTGCTGGTTGGAGTTTCCCCCGCCAGGCACCCATCTGGTTCAAGCCGCCAGCCAATCTCCACAGCTTAATAAATAGTAACGTCTAACTGAGCCAGATAGTTAGATGCGTACACTTGGTGTAGTAGGATCTTTATTTAGTTTGATGCATACACTTGTTCTTTTTTGGTAGCCCTTTTGTAATGATGCTGATGTTTGGTTTGGAAGAGAGAGTTGCGTCTTCACACTTCTGGCCTGCTTACTGCTTCTGTTGCACCCCAGCCACGGTTGCTGCTGATGTTGTTTTCAATGTACAATCAGTAGTATATTTCGTCTGTTGGTTGAATAAATGTGTTGTTATAACAACAAACACAATGTTTTGGAAGTCGTTGCACGGTTCGATCCTTTAGTGCCCCGTACCGTACGTAGCGCATACTATTTTTCGTATGGAACACATTTTCCACTTGTTGATAACATGCATCCCACTGATGAAGGCCCAATAGAGAAGCCCATAATTAAATGGAAGGGAGGCTCCCACATGAATCCGGCCCAGGTACATGCTCATGGTCCCCTAAACATAAATAAGTAAATAAATAAAGTTAAATGCTCGTGCACCAGTTCTTTGGGAAAATAGGTAGCCCAGTATTTCTTTTTGAAGAATACCCAAGCTAGGCCTATTTGTTTTCTCCGAATTACTGGGCTACAAATCTTTCAAGACGAGGAGGGATGCATTCCGGCCCGGCTTAAGAGTATGGTCAATGTCTGTTAAAAGTAATATCAAAAGGGGTTGAAAATTCCAAAAAAGTTATACCAAATGGGATATAAGTTTCTTTTTTTGTTTTTGTTCTTCACTGATATCTTATACGTATTTCATTGGATATAACATGACATAGTACTAATTTATTTTTAAATTTGTTTTAGTATGGCTGTTAATTTTTGGATTAAGAATATTTCGTTCCCCAGCAAAAATTTGCGAATTTTCAAAATTTCCCACATATTTAGTTAAATATTTTACCCTGGTACTGACCAGAAAATGACCAGCAATTCTAAAAATGGAAAAGGGGCTGCAATAAATTCCATATGAATTAGAAAATGAGTAAAAATTATAAAAATAATAGCAAATGGGTTGCACACGCCACAGATTTCGAGGCTCACTTGTTTACGCAAGGCTTTGTCAGTGAACACACGATTCTAGCAGCGAAGGATCGTTGGATGTCCATCCAACGGTACGCGTCTTCTTCAATCTCTGATCTTCCTGCTCCAGCCGCCTAAACTAGCGCCGGCGGGACTGCCTGCTCCCTCCTCTTGTGGCCCGATGTGATGCCGCGCAGGCTTCCCTAGCCCACCCTACTCCCTCCACTGGCCTAGCGGCATGCAATAAACAGCCCCTCCTTATTACGCGAAAAAAAATGATTCCTCCCACTGACATCTGGGGCGCACAGGTTGGGAGGCTGACCTGTGGGCCTACTAAGTTGACGCGTACGCAGGGCTTGTCAACTTAGTCAACAAACGATTCTAGCAGCAGTAACCGTTGGATTTGAATCGAACGATCCTGCTGCTTCTTCAATTGTTGCTCTTCTTGCACCAGCTTCCCAAACCAGCACCGGGGAGATCGCCTGCTCCTGCCTCCAGTGGTCGGCTGTGCTGCCGTTGATGCCTCATCGCCCCCTACTACTCCCACCGCTAGCTGTGCCTGCGGCGACGGGCAGCCTCACACCGCAGCTGAACCAGTGAACCCTCATACTCCTCTCCGCGTGGCCATCCACTGCCGCGTCATCCCCGGCTCAGCGTCGTCCCCTTCCTAGGCCTCGTCGTCGTCCACCGCTTTGGTGCTCTCGGCGCGGCGTGGTCAATGTGGTCAATGACATTCCATCGGAAGAGTACTGTACATGGAGAGGCCGACAGCTGGGTCCACGGCCATAGCCCAGTTATTTTGTGATTTGCCAAGTAAGTCACATTGTCAGGCCTGTTGGGCTGCAAATCTTTCAAGACGAGGAGAGCTTTCATTCGGCTGGCCGAGAAAATGGCCCATCAGTAATAGTAAATGGGCTGTACATTTTTAAAACACATCAAACCGGCAATTTGTTTCAAATATCTTTATTTTTTTCATTTCGAGATTTTAAATTACATTAATTTTTATGCGTGGAGAATTTGTTGGATTTTATATTGATATACATTTATTTTTAAAATCAGTTTGAATGTGAGTCGAAATTTCAGGATTAAAAACAGTTCAGACCGCACCAAAATATGCAAAATATCGTATAATTTTTTAACCGTGGCCACAATATGGGTTGTAATGCTAACAAAAAGAATATGGGCTCCAAAAAAACCTTAATAATTAGCAAATGGGCTGTAAATTATTATAAATAATGGCAGATGGGTTGTATGCTATTTTCCACAGATTTGAGGCTTTCCTAAAAAAAGGTTGACGCACAAGCAGTGACTGTTGGATGGCGATCTAACGGCCGTCGTGCTTCTTCAATCTCTGCTCTCACTACAAAAAAAAGACACATCCGTGACATTTTGGGCCGAACGAAAAAAAATTCTGTCATACTTATGACACATCTATGACGATAATTGTGACAAAACCCGGTATCATCATAGATGTGGTGGGCTCCTACTTCTATGACAAAAAGTCATGACAGAAAATGGTCTTTTCGTCCTGGGCGGGCCGGAGACACAGCTGCATGACATTCTTTGGGCCGTCCATGACGGAAAAAACCATGGTAGAAGCGAGGGGGAGGAAAATTTCGGGGAGTTCCCGGTTACGGTGGGAGGTCGGGGGCCGAGCGATGCGCGTTTCTCTCGTACACGTACGCGCGTGTGTGCGAGGCGTTGGCTCTAACTGAACTGGCGAGGCGTTGGGCTCTAATCAACCCGGCGATTGACAGACCGCAGTTACGCGTTATCGAACCCGGCGATCAATCGATGGTCGTTAATCGAACACGATCGAGCGATTCTTCGGCTATCGCTGCTAACTGAAGCCGATCGATGTGGCCTCTGGGATGAACAGTGAGCGTTGCGGGGGGTTTGGATGAACAGTGAGCGGTGGCGTTGCCTCTGGATGAACAGGACCTCGTGGTGTGGTGGAGGGCCGGATGAACAGTAGAGGGTGGAGGGGTGCCTGTGGAGGGGTGGTTGAACAGGACCCCGTGGTGCGGAGGGCTGGATGAACAGTAGACGGTGGAGGGGTGCCCGTGGAGGGGTGGTTGAACAGGACCCCGTGGTGTGGATGGCTGGATGAACATTAGACGTTGGAGGGGTGGTTGAACAGTAGCCGGTGGAGTAGCGCGCGGTGGAGGCTGGATGAACAGGAGGAGGTCGATGGTAGCCCGTGGAGGCTGGAGGAGGTCGACGGTGGAGATGAACAGTATCCCGAGGAGTCCCGTTTTGCGGTACGCCCACCCCTCCCGATGAACAGGGCCCCCGTTTCGACTGTAGCGCTCCAACACAAGTCTGTTTCGTCCATTTTGCAGTACGCCACACCCCTCCCGATCAAAAGGACCCTCGTTTCGACCGTAGGAGGTCCTTTTTGTCTGTTTTGCGGTACGCCACACCCCTCCTGATCAACAGGACCCCCGTTTCGACCGTATGAGGTCTGTTTCCTCCGTTTTGCGATACGCCACACCCCTCCCGATCAACAGGACCCCGTTCCTAACGTAGGAGGTCCGTTTCCTCCGTTGTGCGGTACGCCAGGCCTCGTTTCCATCGCATGTTCCGTCCAAGCCCTCCCGATGAACACGACCACGCATTCCGTTCCGACCCAGCCGGTTGGCTCCCCATGAACACGACGACGACGTTGTTTCTCCATTCCGACCCAGCCATGTACGTATGCGCGAGTAGGCGTTCGAGACCCCGCCCGTATGTACACATATGTGGCTGTATTTTCTTTCTTGCACCCTCGCCAGATGCGTGCGTGTACATGCTACGTGCGCGCCTCTACTACTTTCGTCGCGCCTCTACATCCACCAGTATATATGTATGTACACATTCGCGACTGAATGACAACGCCACGTGCACGCTTCGACCGGTGGGTCCCGGTATCCGAGCACTTCCTTGCCTGCGAAGATGTAGCCGGTGGGTCCCAGCAGTCAGGGGGGCCAATCGTTTTTTGCCCGAACGCACTTCCTTGCGTGCGAAGATGTAGCTGGTGGGTCCCTGTTGTCAGGTGGAGGAATAATTATTTTGCGCGTAATAAGGAGGCACTTCCTTGCGGCCGCCGTGGACCCAGCTGTCAGCCTCTCCACGCACAGTAGTCTTCCGATGGAAGTCGGTCGTTGACCACATTGACCACGCCGCGCCAAGAGCACCACGGCGGTGGACAACGGCGAGGCCTAGGAAGGGGACGACGCGGAGCCAGGGAAGACGCATCAGTGGATTCACACGCGAAGAGGAGTACGAGCGTGAGGCTGCCGTCGCCGCAGAATAACAGGGGGTGTGGGTGAGTAGAGGGATGGCCTGGCCAGCGGTGGGAGTAGTAGGGGGGTGGTGAGGCCTCCGCCACGGGAGGCAGGAGCACGAGGCACGACCGGCGCTGGTTTGGGCGGCTGGAGCAAGAAGACCAGAGGTTGAAGAAGCACTACGGCCGTTGGATGGACATTGTACGGTCACTGGAGCTAGAATCATGCATATTGACTAAGTTGACAAATCCCTCCGTCCCCGTCAACTTAGTAGGCCCACAAGTCGGCCTGCCACTATACTGGGTCCCAGCTAATAGGCGGAGTATTCATTTTTTTTGTGCGTAATAAGGAGGCACTTCTTTGCGTGCGAAGATATAGCTGGTGGATCCGAGCTGTCAGCGGCGGTAACTTTTTTTCACGAAATACAGAGGCCCTTTTGATGGGTCCCTGATGTCAGGTGGAGGAATCATTATTTTGCGCGTAATAAGGAGCATTTCCTTGCGTGCGGCCGTGAACCCAGCTGTCGGCCTCTTCACGTACAGTCCACTTCAGATGCATGTCGGTCGTTGACCATGTTGACCAGGCCGCGCCGAGAGTACCAGGGTAGTGGATGACGGCGAGCCCTAGGAAGGGAATGACACGGAGGCAGGGAAGACTCGGCAGTTGTTTCCCACGCGGAGGGGAGTACGACTGGAGGAGGGTTTACTGGTTCGTCTGCCGTCGCTGGAGAATAACAGCAGGTGTGGGTGAGTAGAGGGATGGCTAGCCCAGCGATGTGAGTACCTGGGCGGTGAGGCTCTGCGTGGCGCAGAGCCGGCCCGGGAGGAGGGAGCAGCGATCTCGGCGGTGCTTGTTTGAGCGGCCGGAGCAGGAAGAGCAGAGATTGAAGAAGACGACGGCCGTTGGATGGCCATCCAACGATCCATGCTTGTCGCGTCAACCTTTTTTTTAGGAAAGCCTCAAATCATGGAGAAACGACATGCAGCCCATCTGCCATTATTTCTAATAACTTACAGCCCATTTGCTAATTCTTAAGGTTTTTTTGGAGCCCATATTCTTTTGTTAGCATTACATCCCATATTGTGGCCACGGTTAAAAAATTATATGAAATTTTGCATATTTCAAAAGCGGTCCGAACTGTTTTTAATCCCGAAATTTCGAATCACATTCAAACTGATTTTAAAAATAAATGTATATCAATATAAAATCTGAAAAATTCTCCACGCATAAAAATCAATGTAATTTAAAATCTCGAAATGAAAAAAAACATATTTGAAACTAATTGCCGGTTTGATGTGTTTTAAAAATGTACATCCCATTTCTCATTACTGATGGGCCATTTTCTCGGCCAGCCGAATGAAAGCTCTCTCGTCTTGAAAGATTTGCAGCCCAACAGCCTCGACAAAGCGACTTACTTGGCAAATCACAAAAAACTGGGTTGTGGCCATGGACCCGGTATCGGCCTCTCCATCGTCAAGACACTTCCGATGGAAGTCATTCCTTGACCACGTTGACCACACCGCGCGGAGAGCACCACGGTGGTGGACGACGGCGAGGCCTAGGAAGGGGACGATGCAGAGCCGGGGAAGACGCGACAGTGGAAGCCCGCGCGGAGAGGAGTACGAGGGTTCACTGGTTTGGCTGCGGTGTGAGGCTGTCGTTGCTGCAGAGCCTGGCCAGCGGTTGGAATAGTAGGGGGCGGTGAGGCCTCCGCGGCAGCACAGCCGGCCACGGGAGGCAGGAGCATGAGGCACGACCGGCGCTGGTTTGGGCGGTTGGAGCAAGAAGACTAGAGGATGAAGAAGCACTACGGCCGTTGGATGGACATCGTACGGTCACTGGAGCTAGAATCGTTCATATTGACTAAGTTGACAAAGCCCTTCGTCCCCGTCAACTTAGTAGGCCCACAAGTCAGCCTCCCACCAAGGTGGGTCCAGCTAGCAGGGGGAGTATTCTTTTTTGTGCGTAATAAGAAGGCACGTCCGGTGGGTCCGAGCTGACAGTGGGGGAATGTTTTTTTCGCGAAAAACGGTGGCCCGTCAGGTGGGCCCCAGCAGTCAGGGGGCAAACATTTTTTTTGCAAAATACGGTGGCCCGTGCAGTGGGTCCTTGCTGTCAGTTGGAGGAATCATTATTTTCCGCGTAATAAGGAGGCACTTACTTGCTGTGACCGTGGACCCAGCTGAGACTCTCCACGTGCAGTATACTTTCGATGGAAGTCGTTCCTTGACCACATTGACCTTGCCGCGTTCCATTGCATGCATGCGTCCATGGGCGTGGTGCATCCCCACTGTCAGACTCTCACATATAGTCATCTTCCGATGACTCTCGGTTGTTGACCACATTGACCACACCGTGCCGAGCGCACCCAGACTGGAATGACCCGGAGATGGGGAAGACGGGGCAGTGGAGTTGCAGATGGAGAGGAGTGGGAAACTTCACTGGTTCGGGTGCGCGGCAGCACAGCCGCGATGCCGCCCATGGGAGACAGGAGCAAGAATAGAGGTTGAAGAAGGAGCACGGCTGTTGGATTAACATCCAACGGTCCAGCTGCTAGAATCATTTGTTGATTAAGTTGACAAAGCCGTGCGTACACGTCCGCTTAGTAGGCCCACAAGTCGGGCCACCAAATCGACAGGTCCCACCGGCCAACGGGATGAATAATTTTTTCAAGAAACAAGGAGGCACTTCATTCCGTGCGAAGATACAAATAGGTGTCCCAAATTGCTGTCGGTGGAGGAAACATTTTTTTTCCAGCTTAATAAGGAGGAACTTTCATTGCGTGCGACCTTGGACCTCATGGGTCCTAGCCGTCAGGCTCTCCACGTACAGTCCTCTTCCAATGACTCTCGTTTGTTGACCACGCCGCACCGAACACAGCGAGGCGGTGGACGATGGCGAGGCCCCGGACGGGAATAACTCGGAGATGGGAAAACGCGGCAGTGGAGTCGCAGATTGAGAGGAGGAGAAGGGTTATAACTGGTTCTGTTGCGGCGTGGGGCCGTAGTCTATGGATAATAACAGGAGGTGTCGAGGGGTGGAGGGATAGCTTGGCCGGCGGTGGGGTAGCGCTTCGCAGCGATGCATGCTAAGCAGAGCCGCTAGCCGCCGGAGGCCGGACCAGGCGGTCCCGGCGACGCTGGAGGAAGAAGAAAAGAGATTGAAGGTGCATGCCGACCGTTGGATATAAATCCAATGGTGGTGGATGACACAATCATTTGTTGACCAAGTTGACAACGCCCTGCATAGGCTTCGACCTATTGGCCCACATGTCAGCCTGCAAAAAAGTGGCATATATTTAACTCATGTTTTCTAGAATGTACAGTCCATTTGCTGGGCTGGGTGAACAAATGATTTCGCGTCAATCAGGCCCATTTATATTTCTAAGAAATCCCAGCCCATTTGCACTTCCTTGAAATACACGTATTAGGTGGGCTCGTTATATAGATAATGTTATATTAGAAGGAGCAATTAATATCAAAGAATAAACCGGAGAGGCACATATTATATATATATAATTAAGAAATTAGCGAGTTCTTGCTCAAAATAAAAATGAGCGCATTATTATTAAATTGGTCCTTCGAAATCTTCGCAAGCTTTTGTACGCAATCACCATGATTTTCCTTGCATGTGAGTCAAAAAAACTAGGATTTTCCGTTAAACATTTACTTTTATAAGTTAATAACACATGGGATGTTTTTATAATGTATATATAAGTCTCTATAAAATATATGATAATAGTAATAATATAAATATATATGTGGTTAGAAGGGAATACATAAATTGGACACAGCATTACTTTTATAAGAGACATGCGTTTTATACCCCACAGTAGGCATACTAACAAGTTCACACACAAACACAAATGTAAAAGGTAAACATTCATATCAAACTCAGGTTCACAGGACACGTTCATATTCATAGCCAACATTCACTATCGACAACTCAAAAGATTCATATATACACAACCTCAAAGATATCTATGCATCCAAATGATTGATAGATCACACGACAATATTCATACATAATTCACAAAAAGATTCAGATATACACATGTTCAATATGTTTATGCATCCAAATGATTGAGATCACAACCAATATGATTCATGGACGAACTTTAATTACCTAGGGTACATGATCGGTAAATGTTGTTCAATCGGAGGTACTTCTTGCTAAAATTAGTTCTTGTACGAGTAAACTTTCGAGTACATAAGAGGCAAAGACAGCCAATCTGAACTTTGCTTGTAGGTTTATCCTCAAATAGTGGCCTCGTGCGAGGGAGGTTTGAGCAACTTGGCCACTACATTCATCCAACTAGTTTATCGGGCTCATCTTGGTCCTCATATCTCGCCAAAATTCTACAATGCAGACGAGAAAGGAGGCGGTTAAAATGAACCACCCAAATTTTTTGTGCAGTTCAACCTAAATGGAGCATCCTTGGCATGCGCATTAAGTGCCGATGAATATACGCATCAACCAACTTGTCCGAATATTTAGACTCCATGCCATATAGTTCCCTACCATATGTGCCGATAACCAAAAGGCACAAGTTGGGACCAAAGATCGGACTGCGTTTTTCTCGGGCTATGCACCAAGCAATATTTTGGCGTTCACTCTCCTAATACTTGGAGTTTGACAATTGGTTGACGCCGGTTGATACTCGAATGAATATAGGCACTTCTTGTCAACATCGATGCTTGTCTGAGTGAACTTTGGAGTACATAGTAGCAGCATAAGTACCTATCCATCTGATCATTTTGTGCAGTTCTACTGAAATCACCCAATGTAATGATTTGCCTGCGAGTTCAGGCTCCAAATTACTCCTATATGAATCGGCAAACAGTAGCACAATACCAAATTACCAATACATATGACAGGCACAATAATCAGGATAAAGACCAGTACCAACCTGTGTGAGGTAGCATATCAATTACTATTTCCTTAGACTAGAAGCCGACATAAGCCAAGCGACTGACAGCAAAGGAAGAAAGCAAGCGGAGATTAGCGACTGACAGGGAAGGACGGAAGCTGTCGAGGCAATGAAGCACCCAAAGTTTTTGTGCAGTTCCACCAAAATTGAGCATCCCTGTTTGTCGGTGTACTAGAGTAGGGGTACCCTAGTATCCCGTGCTAGATGCCGCAGACGATTCTGACTGCTGCAGGGTTTGCCTGGTCACCGCCAAGATCCTCCGTGGCTCCTTTGGAGCCATTCAAGAACAAAGTATTTGACTAAGAAGACAAGGCCCCGGCAAGAGGAGCTTGTCGGGAAGGCCACTCAAGGCATGCAGAAGACAAGGCCCCGACAAGAAGAGCTTGCCGGGAAGGCTCGGAGTGCGACAAGCCTCCGGACGCGACAAGGATTCGTCATGGCAAAGGCGCTTGCCGCGACAAGCAACCTCTCTCCATCTCCGCCCAGCTCATCCAACAACGTGTCGCCATGGGAACATTCCATGCGCGCGTGTCAAGAGGCTGTGCAGCCAATGGAGAGCAGCGACAAGCGGCGACAAGCTTGCCATCGTGGCGGCGGTGGCGCACTGACGGTCTCTGTTGCCTTTGTTTAGGCGACAGACGGGCATTTATTGCTTTTGTCCCTTGCCGTCCGAGTTAGGTATTTTGCACTATACATCGCTCAAGTAGTTGTACCAACTTCTGTTTTACATTTGTACCCTCATCTATGTTGCCACCTGTCGGAGACCCCTTGAGCATATAAAAGGAGGCCCATGCGCAACGTAGAGAGGGTTCGGTTCATTCGACTCACCCGAGACAATATACGCTCACGCTAGGTTTTGTAGCTGGCATCGCTCCCTAGCAAGAATATAATATTTCAAACAAGCAGCAGTAGGAGTTTTATCTCTCCGGAGAGCTCCGAAGCTGGGTAAACTGCTCGTGTGCCTCGCCTCGATCCGCTCTTCGTGCGATCTGCGCCCCCCACCGAACCACAAGGGGCCTGGTCCGCCGGCCCCATAGGTGTTCGTGGGTACGATTAGCCTCCCCGACATCTTTGGCGCGCCAGGTAGGGGGTCGTCGAGGCTGTGTGAATCCGATCTGGCGTTCACACGAGCAACATCTTCATCATCCTCAACATCTTCCTCAACATGCCACCGAAGAAGAAGGCTTCGGCGGCAGCAGAGTCAGTCCGCGCTGCATCCACCATCACCGCAGCAAGCGGGTGGTGGGGGCGACGCTGGCGGAGGAACGGGCGCCCGGACGAAGAGTTCGTGGACGCCGCCAGAAGTCCAAGGACAAGGCCCCGCAAACCTCGGCGTCCGTGCATCCCCCGCGCCCATCTCAGGAGACGCTGGACCAACAACGTCATGGCGTTCACAATGCCATACGTTCGTTGGATCGAGACCCTCAAGACTAGCATGCGCGCCAACATGCTGGCACGAGTGAGATACGGTCGCTCGACGGGTGCTGCTCCTTCTAACATAGTTAGAAGTCCGAGGATATCCCGCCTCGCACTGCTTCCCCAATGCCACCCACTACTCCAGCGAAGCTACGGCGAGCCCAACTGCTCTCGACATTACCCTCCAACGGCCGACAAAGGTCGACGAGTGGAGGGCCACTATCGTAGCCTCATCGGCTTTGCCAACGGCGACGCTCCGCGGCAACCAACGCCATCATTGCCGCGGCAAGACGACAAGGCACGAGCTGGTGGCGACGAGACTGTCGGAGGTGCAACTACCATGCACTCTACGCCCCGAAGGCCAAGATCGCCGACTCACCGGATCCACCTCGACAGCGACTCCACCGCATCGTCGGATCCACGAGCTCGCCGCGATCAGCGCCAAGTTCTTCATGAACGACAACAAGAGGACGCCGAACTCGTGACGAGCGCCGGAGAGAAGCGCGACGTCCCGGTGCAACAAGCGCGCTGGGCCTCTGTTGACATGCGCGCGCCGAGGAGCCAGCGACTTGCTGTGACGCGGTAGGTTGCCCTGCGTTCACTCGTGAGCTGCGGCAAGTCCAGTGGCCCAGCCAGAAAAACTTCAAACCAGATGTGCCGGAGAAGTATGATGGCAGGACGCATCCGTCAGAGTTCCTCAGCATCTACACCATCGCGGTGCAAGCTGCGGGGGGACGGGACGACAAGATCCTCGCCAACTACTTCCCGCTCGTGCTCAAGCCCAAAGTCAGATCTTGGCTCATGCACTTGCCGGACAGCTCCATATCCTCTTGGGCAGATCTATGCCACCAGTTTGTTGGTGCCTTCACGGTGGCCACAAACCTCATGGCTAAGAGAGCAACCTTCATCTGCTCGCCCGGAAGGAAGGAGAGTCCTGCGCAAGTTCATTCAGAGATTCGATCGTGTGCACTACAACATCCCAGATGTCCACCCCGCCAAGGTGATCAGCGCATTTCATCGTAACGTGCGGAACCGCAGGATGAGGGAGGAGATGGCGATGTGCAAAGTCAAGGACGTTAGTGAGCTGTACGCCTTGGCCGACAAGTGTGCACGCGCTGAGGAAGGGAGGAGACTCCCAGGAGAGAATGCACAAGCAGGATCTGACAGTGAGGAGACCGCCCCGTCAAAGAAGAGCCGGCGGCGAGGCAACAGGAAGAAGAAAGGCAGAGAAGTGTCAGCTGTTGAGCAGTCCGGCAACGGAGGTGGCGACAAGAACGCCAAGGCTGGTGGCTCCGGCAAGGAGGTTGCCGCTGACGCCAACCACCCGGTCTGTGGCGGCCGCCGACAAGCGGGACGGCTCCGGCAAGCGATCTTGCAAGATCCACCGCACCAAGGGCCACGACCTCCAGAGCTGCAAGAAGGTCGAGCAGCTTGTCGAATGCCAGAAGGCTGAGTACGAAGCGGCGCGACAAGGAGAAGGCCCGTGAAGGTGCTGGGGAGCAAGCAAGAAACGCCCCTACCGGGAGGACGCCTTGGCAAGGCCAAGCAGCGGCAAGGAGACAGCCTCCCCGCCGCCGACAAGGATGAAGATGATGACGACGACGAAGATATGGAAGACGACGACGCCGATGAGCAGGAGTTTCGTAAAGCCACGGAGGTCCTCTGCGTTGGCGGAGATATGCTTCCTCGCATACCTCCCACCGCCAACTCAAGCGGTGGATGCGGGAGGTCAATGCGAGAGGAACCATCCGTAGAGTCATGCAAGCCTCTGAAGCGGTCCAAGACGCCTATATCGCCTTTGATATTGAGGACCACCCTGATCGCGATAACGGCGGTCGGGTGCTTGCCGATGTTGGTCTCACCAACCATCCGCAACCTCAAGGTCACCAAGATGCTAGTTGACGGCGGGCCGGGCTTGAATCTGATCTCCTCCGCGGTGCTCCGTAATCTTCAAATCCTCGACAGCCGAGCTCAAGAGACCGGCACTTTCCAAGGAATCAATCCGGGAAGGAGCAAGCCAAGGGGAAGATTACGTTGTCGGTAACATTTGGCGCCGAGCTGAACTTTAGGATCGAGAGGGTCACATTCGACGTTGCCGATTTCCCATTGCCTTACAATGGGATACTTGGTCAGCCCAGCACTTGCCAAGTTCATGGCAGCCTCTCACTACGCCTACAACTTACTCAAGATGCCAGCCCGATAAGTGTCATCTCTGTCCATGGCGACAAGAAGGATGCCCTTATCAGGCCGACAAGATCTGCCGGATGCAGCAGCCGATGACAGTTACCCGTGCACTTGCATCAAGCTCCGGGGAAGAAGACCAAGTCCAAGTCCGGCAAGAGCTCGATGCCCACTCCGCAAGCGCACCTCTTGAGTGTTGCGCTACCGTCGAGGACGCACCATCGAGCTCCACCGGCAAGTGCAAGAAGAAGATGCTAGCTCCGCCAAAGACCAAGAAGGTGCCCGCCAAGGAGGGGCGGCATGTGGTACCTTCACCATCGGTGCCTCTCTCGACCCTAAATAGGAAGGCGGCGCCGTTGCTTTCCCTGAGCGAATGTCGGCGTGTTTGCATGGCAACCGTCGACATCCCCGTGTTCCTGTGAAAGTGATTGAGCACCGCCTGGCCGTTTGTCCTCATCGCGCGTCAAGCAAAAAAGTCGAGGAAAGCAAGCGGTGGGGCGCCAAGAATTCATAGCGTAAGAGATCAAGAACCGGAAGCGGCAGGCCTTGTCGAGGGGTGCTCCATCCCTCGTGGTTGGCCAATCACGTAGTCGTGCGCCAAGGCAAATGGAAAGTGGAGACTTTGTATTGACTTCACGGATGTTAATAAAGCTTGTCCCAAAGACCCGTTTCCTTGCCGCCGCATTGACCAAATTGTTGACTCCACGGCTGGATGTGATTTGCTTTCATTTCTTGATGCATACTCGGGATATCATCAGATCTTCATGGCGTAAGAAGATGAGGAGAAAACCGCATTCATTACTCCATGTGGCACATACTGTTTCATACGAATGCCTTTCGGTCTGAAGAATGCTGGTTCAACGTTTGCAAGAGTAGTCCATGAAGCTTTCGAGCCGCAAATGCACAGAAATGTAGAAGCCTACATGGATGACATAGTGGTCAAAAGCAAGGACAAAGCAACTCTGGTTCAAGATTTGGACGAGACCTTTGCAAATCTGCGCCAAGATCAACCTCAAGCTCAACCCCGAGAAGTGCGTGTTTGGAGTCCCTTCCGCAAGCTTCTCGGGTTCTTCGTGTCTCGGTGAGGATTGAAGCCAATCCCGACAAGATCAAGGCCATTGAGCAGATTGAAGCACCAAAGCGCGTCAAGGATGTACGAAGACTTGCGGTTGCGTAGCTGCTCTCGGCAGGTTTATTTCTAGGTTCTGCTGAGCGCTACCGCCATTTTTCAAGATTTTGAAAAAGGCAGGTCCAATGAAATGGACTCGGCGGAGGCTCTTGCGCCGCAGACTTAAAGAGATACATGTCCTCCACTCCAACACTTGTCGCACCTAAACCACAAGAGAAGTTGCTGCTATATATAGCGGCAACCAATCAAGTGGTTAGTGCTGCGTTAATAGCGGAGAGGGAGGCGGATGACGAGCCGCCTACCACGGCAAACACATCCAAATGACAAGCGTGGAGCTTCACGACAAGCTCTGGTCCCGACAAGGACGAATCCGCGAGACGCATGAATGTATGCGTAAAAGGATGGTGCAGCGCCTAGTTTACTTTGTCGGTTCCCTCTGCGAGGGGCTAGGTCAAAGGTACTACGGGTGTGCGAAATTGCTTTCGGCCTCCTCATGGCCTCGAGAAAGCTGCGCCATTACTTCCAAGCACATGAGATCACGGTTGTCACTCACTTTCCGCTCAAGAGGATACTGCAGAATCCAGAGGCAACAGGCAGGATTGTCGAGTGGGCACTGGAACTGTCAAGCTTTGGTCTCAAGTTTGAAAGCACTTCAACTATCCAAAGCAGAGCATTGGCAGAATTCATAGCTGAATGGACGCCAACGCCGGATGAAGAGATTCCGAGACGAGCATTCCCGTCAAGGAAGCAAGCAAAGAGTGGTCGATGTACTTTGATGGTGCCTTCTCGCTGCAAAGGCGCCCGGTCTTGCGGCGTCTTGCATATCGCACCCACCGTAGAGCACCTCAAGTACGTAGTCCATATGCACTTTCCCAAGGAGCAAGCAACAAACAATACCGCAGAGTATGAAGGTTTGCTTGCCGGTCTCAGATCGCCAGAGACCTTGGGATCAAGAAGCTTATTGTTAGGGGTGACTCGCAGCTTGTCGTCCGCCAAGTGAACAAAGATTATCAGAGTCCGTTGATGGAAGCCTACGTTGATGAAGTGATGAAGTTTTGCTCCGGCAAGCTTGCCGGGGAGCATCAAGCTCCGGCTGAGCCGCAGGTTCTTGCCGTAGAGGCTGATGTTCCCGCAGCAGTAGATGTGCCTTTAGTCCTCGTTGTTGAGCCGCAAGCTCCAGCATGGGCGCAGCCGATTGTCCTTTTCCTTGAGCAGAGAACTTCCCGAAGAGCAAGAAGAAGCGGAAAAGAGTAGCGGCGATCAAGTATGTACCAGTTTGTCGACTGACATCTTTATGCGAAGAAGACTCAACGGTGTGAAATTGAAGTGTATTCCTGTGGAAGATGGGCCGAAGTTGTTGGCGAGAGATACGGAGGCATATGTGGTCACCACATTGGCGCCAAGAGCACTTGCGGCAAAGCTTTCGGCAAGGTTTCTTCTCGGCGACAGCCCTTCGTGATGCAACTGCACAAGTAACCAAGTGTGAAGCGTGCGGTTCCATTCGAGCAGATACACCAGCCAGCTCAAGCTCTCCAGACGATCCCTTTATCCTGGTCATTTTCGGTGCTGGGGCTCGACATCTCGGCCCCTTCCCCGAGCTGTCGGGGCTTTGAGTACTTGTACGTCAGTAATCGACAAGTTCACAAATTGGCGGAAGTGGAAGCGATGAGGAAGGTGACGGCACAGTTGGCGATCAAGTTCTTGGTCGATTGTTTGCCGTTTGGAATCCCTAACAGGATCATCACCGACAACGACGCAATTTACGAGTCGCACCTTCATGCAAGACGTCCAAGATCTTGGCGCCAAGGTCTGCTTTGCTTCATTGCTCACCCGAGAAGCAACGGTCAAGCGAAAAGGGCAAATCTTTGAAGTCTTCTTGCGAGCTCAAGACCGTAACTTTTGACAGGCTGCAAAAGTGCGGAAGAAACTGGATCGAGGAGCTGCCGGTGGTTCTTTGGTCGATCAGGACGACGCCAAATCGAGCCACTAGCCAGACACCCTATGCTCGAGTCTATGGAGCAGAGGCAGTTCTCCCCACGGAACTTCGTATCACGGATCACCTCGAGTGCTCGCTTATGATGAGCTTGAGCAAGAGCAGCTGCGACAAGATAATCTGCTGCTCCTTGAGGAGGATCGTCTTCGAGGCATTTGTGCGAGCTGCTCGCTACCGACAAGCTTTGCATCGCTACCATAGCCGCAAAGTTAGTGCCGAAGTCTCGAGGAAAGGCGACCTTGTTCTTCGGTAGCGTCCGATCCGCCAAGAATTCAAACAAGTTGACGCCAAAGTGGGAAGGCCCTTATCGGGTGAAATGAGTCACTAGGCCTGGCGCTGCCCGCCTTGATACCAAAGATGGCATTCCGGTGAGCAACTCCTGGAACATTGAGCATCTTCGTAAGTTTTACCCATAGGGCGCGGTTGTCGGAACCTGTTCCGGCAACCACCTTTTGTACAAGTCTTGCATTGTTGCATGTAATCCTTTGTACAAAGCCGATGCGCAGACCCGTGCATCGATAAAGCTCGGTGTTGTGCACAACTTGTCAAATTCATGCTTTCATCATTTTATTGCATGTTTTGGCTAACACTTTGTGCAGCAACCACACCCGGTAAGCAAAATCGAGCAGCTGGGCTCCATAACTTTATTTCCTCTTCTTTCTCTTTTCTCAAAGAAAGGAAGGCTCCCTCGCCGCACAAGTTAACCAGGGGAAGGAGAAGATAATACTATGGACCAAGCATCGCCGAGGAAGTTTCGCCTTTATCGGGAAGCAAGAGACAGAAAAGCTAAGTTGCCAAAGTTTGAGCAATCAATTTTAAATTTTTAAGTTATCTTCCTCGAGCGAGAGTACTTTGTATGGAAAACCTGTCATGAGAGGAACCAACTCGCGAGCTAGTCGCGCCCTTACTTTGTTTCGAGTCCGCACAACAACTTAAGTGAGCTGCAGCTAGTCGCGACAAGGTTGCTTGTCGGAGGCGGCACTGCCGGCAGCCGACGTTCACTTTTCGGCGCTTCATGACAAAGGTGCCGCACCGACAAGTCCCCCAAATGCGTGGGGCGTAAACGCATTACAAAGGAAGGAATCAAGTAGAGGAAATAACGTTGCATTGATCGCCTAAGATAGAGTATATTACAAAATAACTTGTCGCTGATCTAACAAAGTGTTCTAAACATGATCAACAACGACAAGGGAAAGATAAAATTGGCGGCCTAGTCTACGCGGTCGCCATCAATCCGCTTGATCTTGTTCACCTTGTCCACAATGGGTGCGACAAGGGCTTTGAGCTCCTCCACGTTGGCATCTGGCGGCAAGGATCTGAGGGCGCCCGTTAAGGTTGAGGCCCTGATTGCGGAAAGCCACCTATATCAACACCTTCTCGAGGGCTCCTGCCAGATCTGGCGTGATTCCTCGGCCAGCCGCTTTGGGACCTCTTCCGAGTCATTTGGAGGCCCGTCACCACGCCTTTGAAGAATAAACTGAGTTTAGGCTGGGTTGGAGATGCTAAATCGGAGGAGTATGCAAGGTCCGCCATCCCAGCTCCATCACTTCGTTGTGGATATCGCCAGCGGTGTCCACAAGACCTTCAGTCCAATGCTCCACACTCTCCCTCAAAGGCGCTGCAGGTGGAGACAACATTCGCTTCAGCTCCTCCTTGGCCTTGATCGTCTCCAACAAGCCCACCTCCCGCCTCTGGCGCCGTCCAACGTCTGCATCGTGAGTGGTCAGCTTCAGCTCAAGATCTGCCTTGGAATCTTTGGCGGCGTCGAGCTCCTTGCCCCTATCGGCGAGGCGTCCCTGCAGCTCGCTAAGGGTGTAAGCGTCCTTCTCGCGCTCGCGCTTGAGCGCGGCAAGCTCCTCGCCATTCTTCTTGAGGCTGGCCTCCAGCTGTGCCACCTTCGCCTTCAACTCTTCCTTGGCGGCCTCGGCTGCGGCGGCATCGCCCGCTTCCTTAAGCGCCCGCCAAGTGACTCCTCGCCGCAGCAAGGTCTTCTTCGTGGCTGTCCAGGTTGATCTTCCGCTGCGCCATTTCGCTTTCTGCTTGCGAGAGCTTCTCGGCAGCCCATTCTTGCTCCTCCTCATTGCGGCCTTCTCAAGGATGAAGGCCGTGCGCTCTCTCAAGTTGCTCAGCGCTTACGCTTTCGTCGCGGAGAGTTTCTTGGTTGGCGCTCGGAGCTCTTCTGGCGCTTCTCCATGTCCGCTCCTGCCCTCGCGACAAGTGCTTCCGGGACTCCAACTTGGCTTGCCGGGCGGGGTAGAGCGACAAGCGGCTTCTTCGGCACTGCTCCTCCTCGACTTCGCTTCTTTGCTACTTGGCGCGTCCACCAGCGTCAGCCCTGCGGATGCGAGTAGCTCGCCGTCGAAGGTCTCTCCTTGGACCGGCACCCTGGAGCTCGACTCCCAGGGGAGTTTGATGAAGACACCCTCGCTGGCCTTCAAGTAGGCGCCGGGTTGGGGCTCCTCGGGCACTGATCTTTATGCTTGGCCGGGGAGTCGGTTGTCGGTGCAGCGCTGGCGCTCCTGCGGTCTCGGGGCCGTCGGTCGTCGCCCGACCCTCGCCCGGCTTCTGCGTCGGCAGCCTCGGTGGCCTCCTCGCTTACAGGCTCGTCGGCGACGGCCTCTTCTTCCACAGCGACGGCCTCTTCTTCCACGACGACGGCCTCGTCGGTTTTGCCGCGCGCTTCCTCCTTGCCGGCGACCTCGACCTCCATCGGTTCTGCATCAGACGAAGAAAGAGCAGTCAAGCAAATGTTCAAAAAGAGAAACAGAAGAAGACAAGCCCAAGGGAAATTTTCGTGTAAGGAAATTACCTGCAACGGGATCTGCAGCCATGGCCTCGACCCACTGGAGGGTCACTTTGGTGCTTTGTCCCTTGCCGGGTAGTAACCTCCTCCTTGCCGGAGTGGCCTCCCTTGTCGGGCGCTCCTTGCCGGAGAATCCTCCCTTGGCGGCGTGGTGGCGTGAGCAGGATTTGAGGCGGCTTCCGAGCCCTCCTGATGAGGCTGCTCTGCTCCTATACAAGCAAACAATCAGATATCAATGCAGAAGGAGCACCCCTGCACACCTAACAGTAAGGAGAAAACCGCACACTTACTTTGGGGGCTGTGCTGGGGGCTGCTCTGAGGAAGGGTTGCCGGGTCCGGCAAGGGGGTCTCAGACGCGTCCTCTGTTGCCACGGGTGGATCATCCTCAACGACGACCGTCGGGATCTTGGTCCTCTTCGACGCTCTCTGGGCTAGCGTCCTGAAAGAGAAAGAGTTCAGAACGAAGAAAATCAGATTCAAGATGAAGCAACAAAATTGAAGAAATACAGGCGCGATATTGAAGCTTACTCTTCTTCTTCCTCCTCGGAGCTGAGCGCGGAGAAGTCAAACTCCGGCTCGCCTCCGGTGCCTCGAGGCGGAGGAGTGGGCTCTCTTGGCCGCTTGGCGGGGGCGTCGGCGGAGGCCTGAGAGGATCCCGCCCCAGTTGCCGCAGCAGTGTGAGGTGCTCCCGTGGCAACATCGCTTGCATGATGATGCAGCGTCGTCTTGGCGCTACTCTTTGTGGGCGATCTGCCGCCCCGTCTCGTCTCCGGCCTTGCGGAGACGCCTCTTCGGCGGAGCCGGGGGCTCTGCTGGCGGCAAGTCGCTCGGTGGTGGAGAAGAAGCGCCCTCGGCGGGTCCACTCGACTCGGCCTCGGGCTCCACAAGCTCGTCTTCGCCGGCGATCTCCCTTCGCTCGGCAAGGCTCGCCGCCTTCGCTGCGTCCGCCTCCTCCACGGTGTATCCGAAGACTCCAGCGGCAGCAGCTGCTGCCGCCTGCTCCAGTCTGGTGGCAATACGCGCCATCTCCTCGTCGGTGGTGTCGCGAGTGAGCCTCTTCTGCTCGTCGGAGCGGATAGGCACTTCTTCCAAGTCGTCGAAGAACTGCTGCACGATCTCGTCGGGAGGCTCCTGCCTGGTTGGAACGATCCCATGGGAATCGCACAACGGCATCATGGCGCGGATGCGGTCGAGCGCCGAGTTGTTGCACAATGGGACGACCCCCTCGGCAACCTAAACCACTCGGGGTGATCGGGTCGTTCTTGAACAGCTCTAGCAACATCGCATCCAGCTCTAAGACGGTGAAATTCCAGTTCGAGGCCAGGCGCAACCTCATGATGTCTGCCGCATTTTGGAACTCCCAAGCAGGCCTCCTCCTCTCTTGCAAGGGAAGCGTCACGGTGGCGAAGGAAGTCTCGCCAAGCTGCGCCTCACGGTTAGTCCGGCAAGCTCGAGGCGCAAAATCCGGTCCTGACTATCTTCAACCTAGCATCCTCCGGCGCCAAGCTACTCCAATCTTGCCGCGCGCACTATTGGGGTTTGGCGCCTGACGATCGAAAGGGCTGTGGGTTCTCCTCTATGACCCAACACCAATTGGCTCTCCACTCCTCCCACTTGTTGCGGAACTCTCCTTCCAGATAGGCTTCTTTCTTGCCGATCTTGGAAACCCAAGCTATACCTCCGGCAAGTGGCTCTCCTCTCTCGACGCGGGGCACGAAGAAGTGGCGGAAGAGTGCCACATTTGGGTGGACTCCGACAAAATTTTCGCAAACGTGTGTGAAAACTGCCATGGTCAAGACAGCGTTGGGGTGAAATCAAGGAGGCGGAGGCCATATGTGTTCATGATATCGCAGAAGAACTCGGAAAAGGGCGGACAGAGCCCGCAATAGAAGAAAAGGGCAAAGAAGGGGTACCGAGTTGGGGCGAATCGAAGCGGAGGCGGGGAGTACCTTCGTGCGCGGATGCGCACGCGTCTCCGTCGACCAAAAAGAGATAGAAGAGCTCCCACAGCTCCTTTGGCGCCGAGCTGAGGGAGGAGATGGCCGCCTCATGCGCAGCGCCGCGAGCCGCTGCGCCTCGGCCGACTTGACGCCCTTCTCCTTGTCGGCTTTCGGAGCCATGCCGAGGGCGGCGGAGGAGGCCGTCGGCGGTGAGTGTGCTTGTGGCGAAAGGGGGCGGGGCGCTGCTCTCTTCGCACTGGAGAAGAAGGGGGGAGCGGCGGTGGTTTTCTTGACAAGACAACAATGGCGAAGTGGACGGCCTGCCCCTGTTTCCCCTGTTTATAAGGAGGGGGAGGGGGCAGACGTTCCTCTTTTCCTAATAAAGAAACCCCCACGACCACGCCCACGATCTCTCGCACGACGCCACGTTCGGTGCGTGCCGTTAGTGGGGGTCGTGGTGGGTCCGAGGCGAGTTACGGTGTGATCGAGGCCGCGTGTGACCGTGCACTGTTTTGGGCTGGCCCGGCGATTACTTTCGGCACCGTCTGCAACCCGAGCAGGGGCTCTGTCGGTGTACTAGAGTAGGGTACCCTAGTATCCCGTACTTGCACGCAGACGATTCTGACACCCAGCGGCAGGTTTGCCTGGTCACCGCCAAGATCCTCCGTGGCTCCTTTGGAGCCATTCAAGAACAAAGTATTTGACTAATAAGACAAGGCCCCGGCAAGAGGAGCTTGCCGGGAAGGCCGCTCAAGGCATGCAGAAGACAAGGCCCCGGCAAGAGGAGCTTGCCGGGAAGGCTCGGAGTGCGACAAGCCTCCAGATGCGACAAGGATTCGGTCGCGGCAAGGCGCTTGCCGCGGCAAGCAACCTCTCTCCATCTCCGCTCCAGCTCATCCAACAACATGTCGCCATGGGACCATTCCATCTTGCGGCGTGTCAAGAGGCTGTGCAGCCAGCGGAGAGCAGCGATAAGCGGCGCCGACAAGCTTGCCATCGTGGCGGCGGTGGCGCACTGACGGTCTCTGTTGCCTTTGTTTAGGCGACCACAGACGGGCATTTATTGCTTTTGTCCCTTGTTGTCGAGTTAGGTATTTTTGCACTGTACCTGTTCAAGTAGGTGTACCAACTTCTGTTTTACATTTGTACCCTCATCTATGTTGCCACACTGTCGGAGACCCTTGAGCATATAAAAGGAGGCCCATGCGCAACGTAGAGGGGGTTCGGTTCATTCGACTCACCCGAGACCATATACGCTCACGCTAGGTTTTGTAGCTGGCATCGCTCCCTAGCAAGAATATAATACATCAAACAACCAGCAGTAGGAGTTTTATCTCTCCGGAGAGCTTCGAAGCTGGGTAAACTGCTCGTGTGCCTCGCCTCGATCCGCTCTTCGTGCGATCTGCGCCCCCCTCTGAACCACAAGGGGCCTGGTCCGCCGGCCCCATAGGTGTTCGTGGGTACGATTAGCCTCCCCGACACTGTTGGCACATATATTGAGAGAGTGAGATTACTGTAATAGTGGGACTAGTTGATGAAACATACACTAACAAATAGAAGCACCCTCATTATCTTAATGGGTAAAGTTAGGAACATAGTAGTCTTGCTTAAAAAGAGGTATTAGTTTATTTAGTCAGTGCCAATTAGCTCAACTCAACACTCAAAGCATTGTCATTTATCATAGGTTGCAAAACTTAAAAGTGAAAAGATAAAGGATTTTCTCATGACAGTAGCACGATACAAATAGAGATGACAGCAAACTAATATGGATGAAGGCCTTAGGCCCGTACCAACCTGAGAAAAAAAGCTTATTCATGTAGTCCCATAAGAGATGATAAAGCACTCACTGGAATCACACAATAGTATATATTTTTGTGCACTTCAAATGTATGGTTGAAATCACTCTTGTTTACCAGTGCTGAGATTATATCGAAAGATTATCAAGAACTTCCAGCAGAGTTAAAGCACTGGCTGGGATACAGTTCATTATATTGTCTTGTGTAGTTCCACTAAAATGTATGATTGGCACAACATGATCCCTGTTTGCACAAGTATGAACAAGGTGAAACCTTCATTAGCTCAGTGAGAAAGGATAGGAAGACATTAGCATATTACTCAAACAGTAGCATCAAATTCACGATGGACAATACGCAAAACATTGCCTCATTGAACCAATGACAATAAATTGACATGCAAAACAATAGCACTATTATGTCATGACACTAATAATATTCCCTCCCTTCTCCACCACATGATTCACCTCCATAGACAAACATTCACACGTACATGATTCAAAGATAGGGTCCTACTAAAGATTTGTTTAACTCCAACAGAAAATTAGGCACTAATAAATTAGTGGTACTTAAGTACTCCTAATTAATTAAGTGAGACGGCAGAAGTGGAAGGGCTCACGGAGGATGCGTCTCACATGTAAGGTAGTCGTTGCCGGAGCCCTTGAATGGCCTCGACTGAGGCCTCTGTCTTCAGCAAGATCGCCTTGGCACTGTTTATTCTTCTTCTTCTTCATCTTCATGCTCTGTTTCTCTTTCTCCTCACCAGTTGGTGAAACCAAGTACATGATTGGCCTTCTAATTCAGAATTGGTTTTGTCAGTGAGGGAGTACAAGTGTACTAGTAAAAAACAGCATCATTTTCTCATGGCAGTCGGAAAATAGAGATGAACACATGCTTTAAATATCATTCTTACCTAAAGGAAGGTTATGGCGCCAATATGGATGATGAGGATTGGAACACAGATCTCCCTTTGTGCAGTGCCACCAAAATGAACCAACGGTTCCATTTTGACATTCCAGTTAAACAACACAAAAGTCACTTCTTTTAAGAAGAGTTTTGTGCAGTGCACCAAAAGGTCACAACAAAGAACTGTGTGAATTGGATATCCCTGTTTGCACAAAAAGGCACAGAGGAAACAGTCAGAGTCTTAAATAATTACAGGCAAAAACATTTGGCTAAACTTGTCAGAGTCTCAAACAATTACAGGCAAAAACAGTGGCATGGCTTCATTTTTACCAGGGACATTATATTAAGACAGCTAAGGCTGCGTTCGGTTCACATGTTTGGTGCAGGATTTTCGTAGGAACACAATTCCTACGGTATTCTTTCCCTTCCAACCGTTCGGAACACAGGAA
Organism: Aegilops bicornis; assembly: GCA_021605145.1. Taxonomy (NCBI): domain Eukaryota; kingdom Viridiplantae; phylum Streptophyta; class Magnoliopsida; order Poales; family Poaceae; genus Aegilops; species Aegilops bicornis. The sequence goes on from CM038672.1 coordinate 544,220,209, forward strand.
AGGTGAATAGTTTTTCATAGGAAAGCTGATGCAGTAATCTTGATTCCATAGGATTAGAAACATCCACCTTGCTGCTCATTTTTTGAGCGGAAGCCAGGCAAAGCGGCCTTCGCTGCCATGCGTTAGACAAAGTTGTTGTGCTGTGTTTGCGGAATAAAAAAATCAAACTATGTGTGGTACGTGAGGTGAGGACAAGAGTAGTCCTTTGCAGCTGAATAAACAAATAGCATCTCATCTTGCCAAGCATGCTACTCTAAAAAACAAATCTGCACATTTCGTAGTCCATCCGAACACATTCTCTTGAGAGTTTCCTCCGGTTAAGCTGTTCCATAGTTTTATACCTACATTCCTTTCCTATTCCTCTATTTTCATCAAGATCTATGTTTTACGCCCTTTATTCTGACCGAGCCTAAATATTTGGTATAAGTGCATGGGACAGTGGGTGCACCAGCAGTACAACGCCATGTACGTAAACAGGGGCATAAAGTGGTGATTCATAGTTTGTTGCCCCGAGAAACAAACATCCAAGAAACATATCTGGGTTGGTCCCATTTTTGTTCACTCTACCCACCTACTCCTATGTGTGGATAACAAATCTAGTCCTGGTCATTCCACTGTTTACAGCGTTACCCCTATATTTCCCTTTTCGACCAAGAGACCGGTTGGATGACCAGTCTGTACTACTTTCACCCCCTTTCCTTCCTGTTTGTACCAAGTCCGATGTACATACTAAAGCGCCCCCCCCCCACTTTATTTCTTGTTTGAACCAAGTACTCCCTCCGTCCGGAATTACTTGTCATCAAAATGGATGTGTCTAGAACTAAAATACATATGGATACATCCATTTCAATGACAAGTATTTTCGGACGGAGGGAGTACAAGATTCGACTCCATGATGTAGCTTTACCTCTAATAATAGAAGAAAAAAATAGGTGACGTTGGACCATCCGATCGAGAGGGGCTGAGAGGTAGAAAATGATGCACATGCAGCGTGGCGAGCTGGGGAAGTAGAGCTAAAGCGGTTTTGAGCGAAGATATACACGAAGGTCATCGGGATGTGGATAGGTGGGCGGCGGAGGCGGATCCGCCCTGAGCAGCAGCGAAGGATCGGAGGACCTCCCGTGCTGGTGCTCGGCCAGAGATAACGGTGCGGCCGGCAGTGGGCTCCTCCGTCGCTGTCGACGATGGCCTAAACGCTGCCCCTCCTCCCCTTCACCGGCTGAGGGGGATATGTTTGGATCTGTAACCAGCGGTGAGGATAGAAAGCCAGTGTTTTTTGAAGGGAGAAAGACAGTGTTACTACCCCTATCTTGTTTAGATCTGGAGAGGATGAGAGTATGTGAATAGAGCAACCCTAGCTAGCAAGCGCGGAGGCTCCGGCCTATATATAAGTAGTGGGGTAGTTTTCGTTTTTCACTCCATCGAAACAATCGTTTAAAATTGTGTACTACTACATGCCAGGTCACGGTTTTTTTAGTTGTTGATTGTTTTTTGAGATAGCTACCCGCTTGTTCCAAGTGGTGTTACGGTGTGCCAGGTCGCACTTTGTATTATTCAAGTCTGGTACTACAAGTCCCTCCATTAAACGAACAACCACCCCCTCGTAAAAATTGTGAACAAGCCCACGGCTAAAATTAAGCGGAAAGCGTGGGTTGCCCTAACATGCATTATTATTTATATTTTCTACTCCCTCCGTTCCTAAATATAAGTCTTTTTTATTAGCCACACCTAAGACAAGAATTTTTTTATTAGCGGTGAACCCCACATGTCATAGACACAAAAATTGTGGCAAGATTCCCTTAGGCAAGCCAAAGTGTGTCCAACAATTTGAGCAACTCAGGTTAGGCAAGTGTGGAAAGTGTGGGAAAAATAATGTGGCAACATAAGACAAACCTAGTCACAATCCAAACAGCCCCGTAATTTTTTGTGACATTCATGAAAATTTGGTTAGTTAAATTTATAGTCAAAATTTGGCAAGGTGCACCAAATCAACACATGCAAGTATCAAAAGGAAAGTCACGGCATGAATGCATGCGTTGTACTCCCTCCATTTCCAAATATAAGTCTTTTTAGAGATTGCAACAAGTGACTACATACGAAGCAGAATATGTCTACTCCTACATACGAAGTAGCCCACTTGAAATGTGTAAAAAGACTTTTATCGAGTGCAGTGCTTTGATGTGTCACGTCAACTCATAAAAGACCGAGAAATTTGATTACTACGACGCCCTCTCCCTCATGGACTGAGCTCCGGTGCCTTAACTGCACCTGCATTTGGCTGCATGACAGGAGGGCCAACCACCTGTTGGGCCCACCTATCATAGACGCAAAGGCAGGAGCAGTAAGTAGAATCTTTCGCCACACGCTATCCCTCCCGCACGAGGTGGACGGACATGCAGCAGTGGATTCGTTACTGTAGAAGTAGGAGTAGCATCAATGTTCATCTTCTCGAAGAGGCAAAGAGCCAAGCGCAACCCGAACGTGGCAGTTGCGAACGCTCGCGTGGTGCGGTTCCTCACGCATATACTAGCCAGGCTCTTGCATGAGACAAAATTGCTACTCCCTCCTTTCCGGTTTATAGTGCTCAATTCAAAAATCTCACCAATAAATGTAGATGGTGAGTGGTGGAATACAGTTTGTAGTTTTGCAAAAGCACCAAATTAATGCTCTTGTTTTCCGCAAAAAAATTATGTTTATCAATGCATTAATTGCAATGCATGCATGCATAAAGTACATGCATTTGTCAAATTTCTCTTAATACTTGCATGCAATGATTTAATGCACCTTGGAATCTGAAAATGTGATTCAAAACAACCAAACTGAGCCTTATAAAATGGAAAACATAAAATTTTGAGATAAGCCCTATAAACCGGAAAGGAGGGAGTACTGTTTAACAATTAAAATCCATTATCCATTGGTTGATACTCATTCTGCATAGGTCGACGCTCTTAGCACCGTTTCCTCCTGGGGTCACCATTGTTTATTTGCTAATTAATAGCATTGCATGCAATGAACTAGCCATTGCAAGTCATTAAAAGCATGCACACCTCTCATCTCTTATTGGTTGATATGTCAAGAAACAAGAAACAAGGTATAAGTTAATGCACCGCGCCTAAGTGTTTTGGGACTATTTGGTTTTCGTAAGATGACTTACACACCTAGACGGAGGGAGTAGTATAGACATGTAAACCGGAAAGGAGTATTTGCCTTTCTAGAGATTTCAACAAGTGACTAGACTACACTGCAGGTATGCAGTACCCCCTCCCTTCCGGTTTATAGGGCTCAAATCTCAAATCTCATGAACCAAGGCATTTTGCGATTGGAGAAATGTATCTCGTACTTTACAAAACTACCCTAATTAAACTCATGCATTAATTATGTAGTTCTCTCGTTTTCCTCTCCGCATTGGTCGCGGTGCACAATATTGAGCATTCCTATATGACTAGCCGCTCTATCTACATGCGGGACATTTCAAAGCATCCGAGCCCGCGTGCCATCCACCAAATCACAGCGAGGTGCTACAGTCGAGACTCACCTGTCACCCCGGTGTGGCCGTCATGACCCATCATATCACAAAACCCACACCTTTACCAGCAGTGGTAAGGTGGCCTCCAAGTTGGACTGGGCCGAAGCAACCATCATTTCCTTTGGGCAGCTCGTTCAAGCCCTTTCTTCCCTTTCTTGAAGAAAACCTCACTCCAGGCTACTCACTTCTGCCATTCTTCTTCTGTACCAACGAAGGAAAGGTGGGCGAATCAGTTATGCTGCTATATTTGCATTCCAAGAATCTTCTTTTGCGAAGCACCGACCGATTCTCACATCCTATTCTTTTCCCGTTTTCATTGCGATTGTGGTTTCCTTTCGATTGCTTTTTGTCTGTCAGTTCATTGATGGATCTTGGAGCACTAGGCAAAGAGTTGCCGGCGGACAACCCTTTGGAGACAGCGATCTCCGTGAAGCGAGCACCGACCAACGAGTTGACCATGTTGGCGGGCCAACCCATGGAGACGAAGAACTCCAAGAAACAAGCACTGGCCCAAGAGTTGAGGATGTTAGCGGACGAACTCCTCAAAGAAAGTTGGAAGAACAGCAAGGGCCCCACCGTGCCTACCCTAGGAACTCTGATTGCCACCTATGTGAGGCTCAAGACCGAGTTTGAGGAGATAGTCGCCGTTGAGAAGCAGTATTCCCCTGGCAAGGTGATGTCCCCCATCGAGGACGAGGAGATGGCCCCCGGAGGGATGAGATCCCATGGTGAGCTGCACAAGGTAAAAAATAATGGCTTATTACCATAGTTGTGGTTTTTGATTATTTACCATGTGCTTGCTAATATGTTAGGGTTGTGCAGGTGCCGGTGGACGTCCTTGATGATTCCGATGTCGTGGCCTTTCCTGTTGGCATCGCCTCGGAGATCGATTCCGATGCCGCTGTCCATCCTGTGGACATCGCCCCAGAGATCGATTCCGATGTCGCGGTCAGTCCTGCGGACATCGCCCCAGAAATCGATTCCCATGCCGCTGTCCGTGTTGTGGTCATCTCTCGAGAGATCGATGACAAGAAATAGTTGGTCGCGCTAATCCTTCAGGGTAGTTTACATTGCCCTGTGTTTAATTACCAGAACGATGCGTGTTATCAAACCATCTTAGGGCTAGTGCACCATCTTGTGTGGGCAGATCTTGCTACTTTTGTTTGATAGTGAATCATGTGAACCCTCTCCGAGTTATGGAAACAGATGTATCCTCACCAGCTTTTGATGTAATATATGGCATGCTTAGATGTAAGTTTGAACTGTTTATCATATCAGCAGGGCTTGTTTGATGATTCTTGGTGTTAGTAGGCTAGCTACTGTGCGAGGTATAGTACTTGCAAAACACTCACCGAAGAGAAACGTTGGGGCTGATAAGCTCGTGGTACGCTTATACTTATCCCTCGTCGATCGATCAATAGCCCTAGCTCCTAAAATTGTAGGCTTAGCGATCGATCAGACAATAGTCGACATACATTCAGGCCTCATTTGGTTCATAGGGTAGGAAAATCGTAGCAAAAGTACACGGAACGTGCAACAAAAAATCATAGCGGTCTTGAGGAGGCGTACTCCCTCCGTTCCAAAATAGATGACCTAGGTGGGCTAGTTTGGCCTAGTGGGTTTCGATGATATGGCGTGAGTACAGTCATTCCGTCCAGTCTTCGCGTGTGGTAGCAGTATTGCGGGTACAGTAAATTTTCTTGAAGAAGCATAATTCAATGAAGTCATGATGGTTCCTTCGTCCGAACAACTTACAGTGGGAAAGGTTGGGCCTGCGATACGACCGGGGTAGACCAGGATAATTTTGTGCATGGCAGGTGGACCAGGATGGTCGACGTCCCACATGTCGGTGAATGAAAGTATTCTTTCCGATATAGAGGACGAGCAACGAGTATTCATTGTTTATTTTTGATGAAAGCTATTGTCTCCACTGTTACGACGGAGGAGTGTGAAACACGGCAGCCAGTGAACTTGGCATTGAAGGAAATATGCCCTAGAGGCAATAATAAAGTTATTATTTATTTCCTCATATCATGATAAATGTTTATTATTCATGCTAGAATTGTATTACCGGAAACATGATACATGTGTGAATACATAGACAAACATATAGTCACTAGTATGCCTCTACTTGACTAGCTCATTAATCAAAGATGGTTATGTTTCCTAACCATAGACATGTGTTGTTATTTGATTAATGGGATCATATCATTAGGAGAATGATGTGATTGACATGACCCATTCCGTTAGCCTAGCACTTGATCGCTTAGTATATTGCTATTGCTTTCTTCATGACCTATACATGTTCTGTTACTATGAGATTATGCAACTCCCGTTTACGAAGGAACACTTTGGGTGCTACCAAACGTCCTGGCAACGTAACGGTGATTATAAAGGAGTACTACAGGTGTCTCCAAAGGTACATGTTGGGTTGGCGTATTTCGAGATTAGGTTTTGTCACTCCGATTGCTGGGAGAGGTATCTCTGGGCCCTCTCGGTAATGCACATCACTATAAGCCTTGCAAGCAATGTAGCTAATGAGTTAGTTACGGAATGATGCATTACGTAGCGAGTAAAGAGACTTGCCAAGATGCTAGATTGAACTAGGTATTGGATACCGACGATCAAATCTCGGGCAAGTAACATACCGATGACAAAGGGAACAACGTATGTTGTTATGCGGTTTGACCGATAAAGATCTTCGTAGAATATGTAGGAACCAATATGGGCATCCAGGTTCCGCTATTGGTTATTGACCGAGAATAGTTCTAGGTCATGTCTACATAGTTCTCGAACCCGTAGGGTCCACACGCTTAACGTTACGATGGCAGTTTTATTATGAGTTTATAAGTTTTGATGTGCGAAGTTTGTTCGAGTCCCGGATGTGATCAAGGACATGACGAGGAGTCTTGAAATGGTCGAGACATGAAGATTGATATATTGGAAGCCTATGTTTGGACATCAGAAGTGTTCCAGGTGAAATCGGCATTTTACCGAAGTACCGGGAGGTTACCGGAACCCCCCGGTAACCTAATGGGCCTCAGTGGGCCTAGTGGAGAAAGAGGAGAAGGGGCCAAGGCAGCAGCGCGCCTCCCCCAAGTCCGAATAGGACAAGGAGGCGGCGCCCCCTTTCCTTTTCCCCTCTCCTTCCCCCAAGTCCTAGTCCAACTAGGAAGGGGAGTCCTACTCAGGTGGGAGTAGGACTCCTCACCAGCGCCTCCTCCTAGGGCGGCCGCACCCCCTTGCTCCTTTATATCACGGGGGCAGGGGCACCCCATAGACACACAAGTTGATCTACGGATCGTTCCTTAGCAGTGCGGTGCCCCCTCCACCATATTCCACCTCATCCATATCGTCATGAGTTTAGGCGAAGCCTGCTTGTGAGTAGAGCATCATCATCGTCACCATGCCGTCGTCTTGACGGAACTCATCCCCGACACTTTGCTGGATCGAGTCCGGGATCGTCATCGAGCTGAGCGTGTGCTGAACTCAGAGGTGCCGTGCGTTCGGTACTTGGATCGGTTGGATCGTGAAGGCGTCTGACTACATCAACCGCGTTGTCTTAACGCTTCCGCTTACGGTCTCACAGTGCGTGGACAATACTCTCCCCTCTCGTTGCTATGCCATCACCATGATCTTGCGTGTGCGTAGGAATTTTTTTGAAATTACTACTTTCCCCAACAGGCATGTGCACCACTCCCTCCTTCCTCATGTAATGCCCATGTTACAGCTTTTTCTCACTTTCTCTCTATCTATTTCCTATCAAATGTTTTTTACCTTTCTTTTCTTAAGACAAAATTGTTTTTTATGCCTTTTTTTAGAATTATTTTTTTATACCTAGGAGCACGTGTAGAGACGGGCTCTTGCAGAGCCCACTCCTTGACTTTGTCAATGCCTCTCTCTCCTCCACATAAGGAGTACTACTTGCTATGCATGCATGCGGCGGGCAGCTGGCGTCTTGAGGGGCAGGCGGTGAGAGCGGGCTCTGGGCGGTCCGGACTCGGCATGGCCCACATAACATTATCACCATATATTTCTTGGAGTCCGTGCGCGGCGGGCGGGCGATCTCTTCTCCCTCCCCCGTTTCTCTCTTCTCAGCCGACACCCGCCGAGCGATTAGATTTCGGCTATCGACGGTTTATTCAATTACGGTCCCACATGTCAGTGAAAATTGCAAGACAATGCGTGTTCCCTCTGATGAGTGGCGTGCGAGCCGGGCTGTCGGGGTTGCGACGCGTACGAGTCGTAAGTGTGCCGCCTTTTCCTTTAGAACTTGCAAAGCGTAACATTTTCGCGCGATCGATCGATAGAAATCCAAAACAAAATGATGAGTGCGGTGCTTTCCTGCTCGTTAGGCAGGCTAGTTTGAGTGATATGACGTGCTACAGTGTCGTCCACTTGCTCCATTTTTATGTAAGCAAGAGTTTACACTCTTACGCAGGAGGAGTGCGAAACACCGCGGATCTAATTTTGATCGAGGGATAACTGTTCCCTGCCAAATAATGGAGGATTGTTAGCGATTATAGCGTGATAGTTAGGGCATCTCTAGCACTAGCCCACAAATTTACACCGGCATCTGTCCGAGGACACTGATGGATGCCATCCGATGCTGCCCGCATACCTTTTGACAACTATATGAACTAACCGGACGAAATTCGTGCAAACAAAGCAAATTTCAAATTAACCGGATGAAATTTATTACATTTGAGAACTTTTCCTATAAACTGGATGAAATTCATTACATATTTCGCACAAACCGTACTAAAACCTACTGTAAACCTAATCTAAATGATCACCGGGCCCCGACCACCATGTTCGGCCATGAACCCGAGAAAGCCGGCCATTGCCTTTGCCTCCTCCTTATCCGCCTCGATAACCTCCTCCTCCGGAGCACAAGGTTATGAAGATTTCCACCTCCATGTCGCCATCAAGCGGCTAATCGGCTGCCGATTTTTATCCCACCAAGCTTGGCGTCGACTGAGTGGAGGAGCGGTGGCCTTCCTAGGACCAGAGCGGTGGCGACCTACCGTGTACTACTCTTCCTCGCTGCCGGCTGCGCCCGCGCACGCGCGCCGACTTCGTGGTCGTGGCGGCGGAGGGCGGCCGGGGGGGAGCCGGCGATCTCCTTCGTCTGCTCCTGTGAGAGTACGTCCAAGAGAGCTTTGGAGCGCGCCCGGAGCGGAGCCACCGATGTCCTTCGTCTGCTCCTGCGACAGTATGTCCAAGAGATCTTTGGAGTGCCCGGAGGCCATGGTTGGAGTGGTGCCAACAAAAGGAAGGGACCGGAGGAGAATGAGTGTGGGTCTTTGGCTATGGTTGGGAGCTAGGGCTCAAGTTAATATAGCGGGCGAATGGCAATAAGCTGCGGCAGACGGATGGACGGCTGGCAGCGGAGTAGGTTCGTCGGCAGCCGTGGTGTCATTAACGCGGAGCAGTCGCTTGCACCGGGATGCCGCGCGGGTGGCGCTCTCTCGGCCGGCGCGCTGCTGCAATGCCGCCGCCAGTGAGAGATCATGTCGGGCGTGAATGCGGACGCTGCTTCAGTGACTTAACCGCATGTGCGTTGTCTCACTAACATGTGGGCCCAACGGGCATCAGGCCCGCATGTCAGTGACACACCAACTGCACCTGCAGTTATGGATGGTGAATGCGGCATTGACGTTCTGGAGAGACGGTGATCGTTTCAGGCGGGAAGCGCTCACTAGCGATGGAAGGGGTTTCGGTAGGCCAGGGCGGTCAAACGCTGGCGTGGTGGTAAAATGTGAACTCATGGATGACGAGCCTTTGAAGCGTATGCGGCATGTATTGACAACCAGGCGTCCAGGCAACCGATCTTGTCGCTAGCTAGCATTCGATGACCACCATTAGACACCACACAACCATACATAACTTATGAATAATGGACGAATCGATCAGACACACACTCGTGTGCAGTGGCACTATGATCGGTTGCTCACGATAGTACATACTCCGCACGATAGTACCCTCTCTAGCTAGGCTATTTTATAGATTGTCGTTGTGATGGACGATATACATAAGCAAGGTGCCAAGTCACGAGTATGACTGTTGGTGTTGAGCCAGGTGAATACATGCTCGGTGTTCGCGGAGGCCTCCAGCAAACGTCTAAACAGTAATGTCACATACGCATAATTTTGGTTTTTATTTCTTTCTTCACCGGCGTGTAGGCCCGCATAGATAGATTGATATAGAACACGAGCTGATGAGGCGCATGCGGACTGTTTGGTAGTCAACCGGACAAATACGGAGCTATATGCTTTGAGCGATGACCGTATAATCACCATTTCTCGTATACAATGATCAAAGTGAGCTATCAAGACAAGTTCTATGACCGCCAATGCATTTTACTCGGTAATAAATGACCAGGATTGAAGGGGAATCCAAATTTGCTTCGTCTTCTGTCCTTGAGCTCTTGAAAAACCAATGCACTATACGGTTGTCCGGCCACTCCACCCCAGAGCTCTCACCAAGCATCGTTCATGCCACCGCGCCGCACACTAACCGGTAAGGCAGCGATGGCATCCCGCCGCGCCGAGTTCCTCGCCGCCCACGACCGCACACAAAATGGTAGGGAAGCGATGGCATCCCGTCGTGCCGAGTTCATCGCCGCTCGCGACCTCACAACTATGTGGGAGGAATTTGAAGATGCTAAGGCCGAATGGGCGGTAGAGCAAGAGGCGGCCAAAGCCACACAGAGGGAGCGGAAAAGTCGGAAATCACTCAAGACAAGACAGGCCTGCCGCCACAAGAAAGAAAAGGACGCACGCACTGCTGCGGAGAGGTCTGCGGAGATCCAAGCACGGTGGGGTGTCGCCGACAAAGCCGGGAAGGAGAACGACGGCGTCTGGCCAGCATGTGAGAAGTAGTAGTACTAGTAGTAGTTAGTGTGTGTGTCTGTGTCTGAGTACGAGCATGTACCAATACTAGTACTAGTTACTACTGTAGTTTTTAGAGCAAATTACTAGTACATTAGCCTAGACTAAATGGAAAAATTCCTATCCTAAGCATCAAATGGCATCTCTTTCTCTATAGGAATTGAGATGCATGTCATCTCACTTCCTATGATTTTCGTATTCTTATCCTATGAACGAAAGGAGGCCTCTGTTGGAGTAACTACTATGGCTAGCAGTACTGCTGGTACAGTAGTTTTCTTCAAGAAGCGGAATTCAACGAAGTCATGCTGGTTCCTTCGTCCGAGCAACTTCAAAGTGGGAAGTGGGCCTGTGATTTGACGGCTCATTAGTCATTGTTACTGCGGCGCGATGACCTGGGTGACTCCCTTGGAGTTCTGCGTGCATGGCAAGTGGACCAGGATGGTCGACGTCCCACATGTTGGCAAATGGAAGTATTCTTTCCGATATCGAGGAGCAAGGAAACCGCGTGGTATAGTATCACTGCTGATTGCTTCACAAAAAAAATAGTATCACTGCCGATTTATAATTATTTTTTATTTCTGATGAATGCTAGCGTTTCAACTCTTACGACGAAGGGTGCCAAACACGGCACGTGTTGGATGTCCCACACGTCAGCGAAAGGAGTGGGACATGAACAGCGTGGTAGAGCCCAGCGTAAAAAAACAGCGTGGTAGAGCGTCTCCACTTCTGGGTCGGAGACCACACGTAGTAGTACTTAGTGGTATGAACGATACAAAGTGCGACCTGGAGAGAAAGACACGTCTAGTTGGAAGGTCTCGGGGCATACACATAAACAAATATAAAAGTTAATATGTGCCTCCAACTAATATAGTAGTAGTAGAGTACTTAGGCACGTACTCCATAACATCACCATGCGTTGCACGTACAACATTTAGTGGTAGTACGTAGTAAGAGACAAATGTCGCCTAAGAGTTCCCTTCTCGATGTACTTTTGGGTGTTTGGTAGAGTGTACGGAGGGTGCATGAGTCCACACTAGTTTAGCACAAATACACTAGAAGCATGAATGAAGGAGCATGCATGAAGAGGGGTGTTGAGTTGAGCATGCATGAAGAGGGAACAACTATGCTGAGTCGAGAACGCAACCAAACACACCCTATATGCCATGCATGTTCATACCATTTGTGCCTTTCTACTTCACTTACTGCGCTACATTACTCAGGTTCGTACGTCCACTCCTGGGTACATGTCCGTCTCGTAGTTCCAGTCCCACGTGTTCTTCATATAGATGGAACGATCCTTGCATAACACGTGCACCTTGATGTCTAGCGTGTTGGCAAAAGGATGAACAAAGATCACGTAAAAAAAAATAGAGTGGAAGAACATAGATTCCGGACGACCGAGAAGGAGCAAGGAACCTCGTGGTGGAGCGTCTGCACTCATAATATTTAATATTATTCAGCGATATAAAATTAACAAATCATCTCCATAGTGGACTGGAAGAGTACGAAACATGGCAGCCCAGTGTACATGGCTAACCCACGTATCACCATATTTATTGGCTTCCGTGCGACACCTATCTCTAGTAATCCAGCAGCCTGTATCGCTTCTCCCTCCTCGTCTCTATCAAAGTGCGGCGGGCTGGCGTTTCTGCCGTCTATTGAGGTCGGTTAACTATCACATTTTAGCGACATGCCAAGAGCATTCTACAAAAAATTCCTTTCATGTTCCGTTTTCAAAAAGAAAAAAATCTTTCACGTACGAATTTGCCTATATGCTTTGAGCAACTTGCATGTCCTATACTGCTCCTGTTTCATACTCTAACTTAGCTAGAGGTTAGACTAACTCATCAATAACCCTGAACTAACTGTAGCCAAAGAGGTGTTTGGGTGGCAGGTTTAGATTGACAATAAATGCACTTCATGGAGAGAGAAAAGTGATTTTTCAGTGGTCCCAATGAGAACTATCTCCAGTTAGCACCTCTTGGGTGGGATAGTTTTTTTGGTGGGTTCGGTGCAACTTGCTCCAATTTAAACCCTCATGTTTGGATACTTTAGGGCTATTTGAGCCCCAACTAGGTCAAACTAACTCTAACCCATGGATCCAAACAGGGCCTATGGCCAGTCTCGACGCGGAGCAGTCGCGTGCCGAGGAAGCGGCGCTCTCTCGGCCGTCGCGCCACTTCAAAGCCGGGCGCCGGTGAGAAGTCACCTCTGCTCTGGCGGGCATTAATGTGGCAATCGACGCCTGTGGAGACGCTGACCGTTTCACGTGGGAAGCCAGCTGGCAAGGGAGTATAGGTTTTGAACCGTTTGTGTAGTAATCTTGGTAGTTTGTAAAACTACTCAATTATTGCACTCAGTTTCCTAAGAAATTGTGGTAAAAAATGTTACTCCACAGCCCGCTTCCCTTCTCCTTCCTCTTCCACCACCCGCGCACGTCCGTGGGAAGCGACCGGTCAACCGTTATATAGGAGTGCTAGCACAAAAAGATGCATGCATTGTTGGAGAACGTTGCAGAAAATTAAAATTTTCCTACGGTTTCACCAAGATCTATCTATGAGTTCATCTAAGCAACGAGTCAAGAGAGAGAGTTTGCATCTACATACCACTTGTAGATCGAGTATGGAAGCGTTGAGGGAGTGGTGATGATGAAGACGTTCCCCAACGTGATTCCGATCACCGATGACCAAGTGCCGAGCGGACAGCACCTCCGCGTTCAACACACGTGCGGGACGATGGCGTCTCCTCCGTCTTGATCCAGCAAGGATGAAGGAGAGGTTGAGGAAGACAACTCCAATGGTAGCCTGACGGCGTAGTGCGGTTGGTGGCAGTTCTCGTGAGGGCTTCGCCAAGCTTCGCGTGGAGAAAGAGAGGGGTTGGGGAGGGGAGGGGCTGCGCCTTCAATGGTGTGTGCAGCCCTCCCCCCCACCCCTCTATTTATAGGAGGAAGGGAGAGGGGGCCGGCCCCCTCTAGATGGCATCTAGAGGGGGGGGGGCGGCGGCCAAGGGGAGGAGGAAAGGGGTGGCTTGCCCCCCAAGCCAGGGGGGCGCCCCCTTTGCCCCTTTAGGGTTTCCCCTCCCCAAGCCCTAGCCGCATGGGCCTAGGTGGGGAGGCGCGCCCATCCCACCAGGGGCTGGCTCCCTCTCCCACTTAGCCCATGTGGCCCCGGGGCGTGGCCCCTCCCGTGGACCTCCGGAACTCTCCCGGTGGCCGGTACATTACCCAGTATGCCCCGAAACTTTCCCGAGTCCGTTTAACCACTTTCCATATATAAATCTTTACCTCCGGACCATTCCGAACTCCTCGTGACGTCCGGGATCTCATCGGGACTCGAACAACATTCGTAATCACATACTTGTCTTCCTATTAACCCTAAGCGTCACCGAACCTTAAGTGTGTAGACCCTACGGGTTCGGAGACATCTGAACATGACCGAGACGCTCTCCGGTCAATAACCAACAGCGGGATCTGGATACCCATGTCGGTTCCCACACGCTCCTCGATGTTGTCATCGGATGAACCACGATGTCGAGGGTTCAATCAACCCCGTATGCTATTCCCTTTGTCAGACGGTATGTTACTTGCAGAGACTTCGATCGTCGGTATCCCAATACCTCGTTTAGTCTCGTTACGGCAAGTCACTTTACTCGTGCCGTAATGCATGATCCCATGACCGGACACTTGATCACTTTGAGCTCATTATGATGATGCATTACCGAGTGGGCCCAGGTGATACCTCTCCGTTATACGGAGTGACAAATCCTGTCTCGATCCGTGTCAACCCAATGAACACTTTCGGAGATACTTGTAATGCACCTTTATAGTCACCCGATTACGTTGTGACGCTTTGGTACACCCAAAGCATTCCCTACGGTATCCGGGAGTTACACGATCTCACGGTCTAAGGAAGAGATACTTGACATTGGAAAAGCTCTAGCAAAGCGAACTACGATCTTTGTGTTATGCTTAGGATTGGGTCTTGTCCATCACGTCATTCTCCTAATGACGTGATCCCGTTGTCAATGACATCTCGATGTCCATAGTCGAAACCATGACTACACAGCCGACCAACGAGCTAGTCAACTAGAGGCTCACTAGGGACGTATTGTGGTCTATGTATTCACCGCGTGTATTACGATTTCCGGATAATACGGTTATAGCATGAATAAAAGACAATTATCATGAACAAGGAAATATAATAATAATGCTTTTATTATTGCCTCTAGGGCATATTTCCAACAGTCTCCCACTTGCACTAGAGTCAATAATCTAGTTACATTGTGATGAATCGAACACCCATAGAGTTACGGTGTTGATCATGTTTTGCCGCTGAAGAGGTTTAGTCAGCCGGATCTGCGATATTCGGATCCGTATGCACTTTACAAATTTCTATGTCTCCATCCTGAACGTTTTCACGGATGGAGTTGAAGCGACGTTTGATGTGCCTGGTCTTCTTGTGAAACCTGGGCTCCTTGGCAAGGGCAATAGCTCCAGTGTTGTCACAGAAAAGTTTGATCGGCCCCGACGCATTGGGTATGACTCCTAGGTCGGTGATGAACTCCTTCACCCAAATTGCTTCATGCGCTGCCTCCGAGGCTGCCATGTACTCCGCTTCACATGTAGATCCCGCCATACGGCCTTTCTGCTTGCGGCTACCAGCTTCTTGCTCCACCATTCAACATATAAAGCGTATCCGGTTTGTGACTTAGAGTCATCCAGATGCGTGTCGAAGCTAAGCGTCGGCGTAACCCTTTATGACGAGCTCTTCGTCACCTCCATAAACGAAACATGTCCTTTGTCCTTTTCGGTACTTCAGGATATTCTTGACCGCTGTCCGGTGTTCCTTGCGGGATTACTTTGGTACCTTCCTACCAAACTTACGGCAAGGTTTACATCAGGTCCGGTACACAGCATGGCATACATAATAGATCGTATGGCTGAGGCATAGGGGATGACACTCATCTCTTCTTTATCTTTTGCCGTGGTCGGGCATTGAGCTGAGCTCAATTTCACACCTTGCAATACTGAGCAAGAACCCTTTCTTGGACTGATCCATTTTGAACTTCTTCAAAATCTTATCAAGGTATGTGCTTTGTGAAAGACCTATGAGGCGTCTCGATCTATCTCTATAGATCTTGATCCCTAATATATAAGCAGCTTCTCCAAGGTTCTTCATTGAAAACACTTATTCAAGTAGGCCTTAATGCTGTCCAAGAATTCTATATCATTTCCCATCAAAAGTATGTCATCTACATATAATATGAGAAATGCTACTGAGCTCCCACTCACTTTCTTGTAAACGCAGGCTTCTCCATAAGTCTGCATAAACTAACGCTTTGATCATCTCATCAAAGCGAATGTTCCAACTCCGAGATGCTTGCACCAGCCCATAAATGGATCGCTGGAGCTTGCATACTTTGTTAGCGTCCTTAGGATCGACAAAACCTTCCGGCTGCATCATATACAGCTCTTCCTTAAGATAACCGTTAAGGAATGCTGTTTTGACGTCCATCTGCCATATCTCATAATCATAGTATGCGGCAATTGCTAACATGATTCGGACGGACTTAAGCTTCGCTACGGGAGAGAAAGCCTCATCGTAGTCAATCCCTTGAACTTGCCGATAACCTTTAGCGACAAGTCGAGCTTTATAGATGGTGACATTACCATCCGCGTCCGTCTTCTTCTTAAAAATCCATTTGTTTTCTATCGTCGCCGATCATCGGGCAAGTCAGTCAAAGTCCACACTTTGTTTTCATACATGGATTCTATCTCGGACTTCATGGATTCTAGCCATTTGTTGGAATCTGGGCCCACCATCGCTTCTTCATAGTTCGAAGGTTCATTGTTGTCTAACAACATGATTTCCAAGACAGGGTTGCCGTACCACTGCAGTGCGGAACGTCCTAGTGGACCCTCTGAAGTTCAAGAGCAACTTGATCCGAAGTACCTTGATCATCATCATGAATTTCCTCTTCGGTTGGTGTAGGCATCACAGAACATTTTCTGAGCTGCACTACTATCCTGTTCAAGAGGCGTTACTTCATCGAGCTCTACTTTCCTCCCACTTACTTCTTTCGAGAGAAACTCTTTTCCGAAGGTTCCGTTCTTGGCAACAAAAATCTTGCCCTCGGATCTTAAGTAGAAGTTATACCCAATGGTTTCTTTAGGGTATCCTATGAAGACACATTTTTCCGACTTGGGTTCGAGCTTTTCAGGTTGAAGTTTCTTGACATAAGCATCGCATCCCCAAACTTTTAGAAACGCATACTTAGGTTTCTTTCCAAACCATAATTCATACGGTGTCGTCTCAACGGACTTAGACGGTGCCCTATTTAAAGTGAATGTAGCTATCTCTAGAGCGTATCCCCAAAATGATAGCGGTAAATCGGTAAGAGACATCATAGATCGCACCATATCTAATAGAGTGCGATTACGACGTTCGGACACACCGTTCTGTTGAGGTGTTCCAGCGGCGTGAGTTGTGAAACGATTCCACATTTTCTTAAGTGTGTACCAAATTCGTGACTTAAATATTCTCCTCCACGATCTGATCGTAGGAATTTTATTTTTCGGTCACGTTGATTCTCTACCTCATTCTGAAATTCTTTGAACTTTTCAAAGGTCTCAGACTTGTGTTTCATTAAGTAGACATACCCATATCTACTCAAGTCATCAGTGAGAGTGAGAACATAACGATATCCTCCATGAGCCTCAACACTCATTGGACCGCACACATCGGTATGTATGATTTCCAATAAGTTGGTTGCTCGCTCCATTGTTTCGAGAAGCGAGTCTTGGTCATCTTGCCCATAAGGCATGGTTCGCATGTGTCAAATGATTCATAATCTAGAGACTCCAAAAGTCCATCAGCATGGAGCTTCTTCATGCGCTTGACACCAATGTGACCAAAGGCGGCGATTGCCACAAATATGTGGGACTATCGTTATCAACTTTACATCTTTTGGTATTCACGCTATAAACATGTGTAATACTACGCCGAGATTCATTAAGAATAAACCATTGACCATCGGAGCATGACCATAAAACATATCTCTCATATAAATAGAACAACCATTATTCTCGGATTTAAATGAGTAGCCATCTCGCATTAAACGAGATCCGGATACAATATTCATGCTCAAACTTGGCACCAAATAACAATTATTAAGGTTCATAACTAATCCGTAGGTAAATGAAGAGGTAGCGTGCGTGGCGATCACATCGACTCTGGAACCATTCCGGCAGCGCGCCGTCACCTCGTCCTTTGCCGCTTTCCGCTTATTCCGCAGCTCCTGCATGAGTTACAAATATGAGCAACGGCACGGTATCAAATACCCAAGAGTTACTACGAGTAATCGCAAAGTACACATCAATTACATGTATATCGGATATACCTTTGGTGTTGCCGGCCTTCTTGTCCGTTAAGTATTTGGGGCAGTTCCGCTCCCGGTGACCCCTCCTTGCAATAAAAGCACTACGGTCTCGGGTTTGGGTCCATTCTTTGACTTCTTCCGGCAACTTGCTTACCGGTGGCGGCAACCTCCTTGTCGTCCTTCTTGAAGTTCTTCTTACCCTTGCCCTTCTTGAACTTAGTGGTCTTATTGACCATCAACACTTGATGTTCTTTCTTGATTTCAACCTCGGCTGACTTCAGCATAGAGAACACTTCAGGAATGGTCTTTACCATCCCTGCATGTTGTAATTCATCACAAAGCTCTTGTAGCTTGGTGGGGCGATCGAGGATTACATCAATGACCGCCTCATCGGGGAGGTTAATATTCAGCTGGGTCATACGGTTGTGCAACCTGCACATCTTCAAGATGTGCTCACCGATAACTGTTTTCCTCCATCTTACAACTATAGAACTTGTCGGAGATGTCATATCTCTCGACCGGGCGTGAGCTTGGAAAACAAGTTTCAGCTCCTCGAACATCTTATATGCTCCGTGATGCTCAAAAGCGCTTTTGGAGCCCGGTTCTAAGTCTGTAAAGCATGCCGCCTTGAACGAGGGAGTAATCATCGGTAGCGAGTTTGCCAAGCATTCATAATGTCTTGGTTCTCTGGGACGGAGCGTCACCTAAGCGGTCCTTCTAGGACATATTGTTTCTGGCAGCTATGAGGATGATCCTCGTGTTAGGACCCAGTCCGTATAGTTGCTTCTTTGTCATCTTTCAGCTTGGTTTTCTCTAGGAACGCGTTGAAGTTCAAGTTGACATGAGCGTTGGCCATTTGATCTACAAGACATATTATGCAAAAGTTTTAGACTAAGTTCATGATAATTAAGTTCATCTAATCAAATTATTTCAATGAACTCCCACTCAGATTAGACATCCCTCTAGTCATCTAAGTGTTACACGATCCGAGTCGACTAAGCCGTGTCCGATCATCACGTGAGACGGACTAGTGATCATCGGTGAACATTCTCATGTTGATCGTATCTTCTATACGACTCGTGTTCGACCTTTCGGTCTCCGTGTTCGAGGCCATGTCTGTACATGCTAGGCTCGTCAAGTAAACCCTAAGTGTTTTCGCGTGTGTAAATCTGTCTTACACCCGTTGTATGTGAACGTAAGAATCCATCACACCCGATCATCACGTGGTGCTTAGAAGCGACGAACTTTAGCAACGGTGCACAGTTAGGGAAACACTTCTTGAAATTGTTGTAAGGATCATCTTATTTACTACCGTCGTTCTAAGTAAACAAGATGTATAAACATAATAAACATCACATGCAATTATATATAGTAGTGACATGATATGGCCAATATCATAAAGCTCCATTGATCTCCATCTTCGAGGCTCCATGATCATCTTGTCACCGGCATGACACCATGATCTCCATCATCATGATCTCCATCATTGTGCCTCCATGAAGTTGTCATGCAAACGGCTACTTCTACTTCTATGGCTAATGCGTTTAGCAATAAAGTAAAGTAAGTTACATGGCGTTCTTCAATGACACGCAGGTCATACAAAATAAAGACAACTCCTATGGCTCCTGCCGTTGTCATACTCATCGACATGCAAGTCGTGATTCCTATTACAAGAACATGATCTCATACATCACAATGTGTCATTCATCATTCATCACAACTTGGCCATATCACATCACATGACAATTGCTGCAAAAACAAGTTAGACGTACTCTAATTGTTGTTGCATCTTTTACGTGGCTGCAATTGGGTTCTAGCAAGAACGTTTTCTTACCTATGAATAACCACAACGTGATCTTGTCAACTTCTATTTACCCTTCATAAGGACCCTTTTCATCGAATCCGCTCCAACTAAAGTGGGAGAGGCAGACACCCTTGACCACCTTATGCAACTAGTGCATGTTAGTCGGTGGAACCGGTCTCACGTAAGCGTACGTGTAAGGTTGGTCCGGGCCGCTTCATCCCACAATACCGCGGAAGCAAGATAAGACTAGTAGCGGCAAGTAAATTGACAAGATCCACGCCCACAACTAAATTGTGTTCTACTCGTGCAATAGAGAACTACACATAGACCTAGCTCATGATGCCCTTTGTTGGAGAAGCGTTGCGAGAAAATTAAAATTTTCCTACGGTTTCACCAAGATCTATCTATGAGTTCATCTAAGCAACGAGTCAAGAGAGAGAGTTTGCATCTACATACCACTTGTAGATCGAGTACGGAAGCGTTCGAGGGAGTGGTGATGATGAAGACGTTCCCCAACGTGATTCCGATCACCGATGACCAAGTGTTGAACGGACAGCACCTCCAGCGTTCAACACACGTGCGTGACGATGGCGTCTCCTCCGTCTTGATCCAGCAAGGATGAAGGAGAGGTTGAGGAAGACAACTCCAATGGCAGCACGACGGCGTGGTGCAGTTGGTACGGCAGTTCTCCGGCAGGGCTTCGCCAAGCTCGCGTGGAGAAAGAGAGGTGTTGGGGAGGGGAGGGGCTGCGCCTTCAATGGTGTGTGCAGCCCTCCCCCCACCCCTCTATTTATAGGAGGAAGGGAGAGGGGGCCGGCCCCCTCTAGATGGCATCTAGAGGGGGGGCGGCGGCCAACGGGGGGAGGAAAGGGGTGGCTTGCCCCCCCAAGCGGCGCCCCTTTGCCCTTTAGGGTTTCCCTCCCCAAGCCCTAGCCGCATGGGCCTAGGTGGGAGGCGCCCAGCCCACCAGGGGCTGGCTCCCTCTCCACTTAGCCCATGTGGCCCCCGGAGGGGTGGCCCCTCCGGTGGACCTCCGAACTCTCCGGTGGCCCCGGTACATTACCGGTATGCCCCGAAACTTTCCGAGTCCGTTTAACCACTTTCCATATATAAATCTTTACCTCCGGACCATTCCGGAACTCCTCGTGACGTCCGGGATCTCATCCGGGACTCCGAACAACATTTAGTAATCACATACTTGTCTTTCTATTAACCCTAGCGTCACCGAACCTTAAGTGTGTAGACCCTACGGGTTCGGGAGACATGCAGACATGACCGAGACGCTCTCCGGTCAATAACCAACAGCGGGATCTGGATACCCATGTCGGTTCCCACACGCTCCTCGATGTTGTCATCGGATGAACCCACGATGTCGAGGGTTCAATCAACCCGTATGCTATTCCCTTTGTCGACGGTATGTTACTTGCCCGAGACTTCGATCGTCGGTATCCCAATACCTCGTTTAGTCTCGTTACCGGCAAGTCACTTTACTGCATCCGTAATGCATGATCCCGTGACCGGACACTTGATCACTTTGAGCTCATTATGATGATGCATTACCGAGTGGGCCCGATGATACCTCTCTCCGTTATACGGAGTGACAAATCCTGCCTCGATCCGTGTCAACCCAATGTACACTTTCGGAGATACCTGTAATGCACCTTTATAGTCACCCGATTACGTTGTGACGTTTGGTACACCCAAAGCATTCCTACAGTATCCGGGAGTTACACGATCTCATGGTCTAAGGAAGAGATACTTGACATTGGAAAAGCTCTAGCAAAACGAACTACACGATCTTTGTGCTATGCTTAGGATTGGGTCTTGTCCATCACGTCATTCTCCTAATGGCGTGATCCCGTTGTCAATGACATCGATGTCCATAGTCGAAAACCATGACTATCTCGTCGACCAACGAACTAGTCAACTAGAGGCTCACTAGGGACGTATTGTGGTCTATGTATTCACACGTGTATTACGATTTCCGGATAATACAGTTATAGCATGAATAAAAGACAATTATCATGAACAAGGAAATATAATAATAATGCTTTTATTATTGCCTCTAGGGCATATTTCCAACATGCATGACCACTAAAATTTCCATATTAAAGCGCCGCCCCGGCGGGAGTATCACGTATGTTGTTACCTTCGGCCGGCCCATGGCTACCGGGCGACAGCGACCAGAGAAGAGGCGGCAGGAGGGGAATGAATGCCGCTACTGTTTGGGTTCACCTTCCGGCTTAAATAAATGTGCAGCATCACGTGTACCATGGTGCACAAATTATAACATACTAAATATGCCTTAAGTGGGCGTCACGTAACTAGTGTGTGTGTGTGTGTGTGAGATTCTGAGAGACAGAGTGCGTGTGTGCGACTCTACTCTTCGGACATGTACTCAACCTTTTGCATCAGAATATAAGTATAATGGTATTTACTATAGCTAGTGATTTACGTGGCCATGTTAACGTGGTTGTGTCAAAAAAATGTCACTTCCTGCTCGTGATTTGCGTTATATAATTACAAGCAAGATTCTCGTGCATTGCACGGAACATCAATATGCATTTCTTTACAAAACACTGTTGTGATTGACCCATGCAGGAGTAATCCCATGTGTAAAAACTAATGATATCTCGAGAATTTTATCGGAAAACTGGTATCTCGAGAATGTCATCGAAAAAATGAAAGATGAGAGATAAGGCGAGGAGGAGTGGAGCGTGGTGGTGACTGGTGGTCGGAATGGGCGGAGGCATGGGGATGGATGGTGCCGGCAGGCGGCAGCGGCCACCATGCATGCTAGATTGTTCAAGAGACTTATTCCTTTTTTAATTGCTGAGCAATGAGGTTGCGGGAGATAATGATGTGGAGAGAGGTGCGGGTATCTTTTGTAAAATTATCATAGTTTTCTTTTATCCGTCAGATATATATCATACGGTGCAGATTACAAGATGGCGGTGCACACCATCATCGCCAACTCGTTTTTTATAAGAGGGCAGATGATAAGTTTGCTGACTACTAAAGTAAAGTGGAATTTGTCCATGTTATGCAAGTAAATAAAGGTGATTGTTTATCATACGGGGAAGGTTGGATGAAGGGTGGTAGGAACAAATGCTCCGCCTAGAGCATGTGTGTGAGAGATGGAGGCTTAGTGTGTGTGTGGGGTGTGTGTGTGTGAGAGAGAGAGAGAGAGAGGAGACAGAGATGGAGTCTTAGTTTGTTTGTGTGTGTGTGTGTGAGAGAGAGAGAGATGGAGTCTAAGTGTGTGGGGGGGGTGTGCGTGTGTGTGTGTGAGAGAGAGAGAGAGAGATGGAGTCTTAGTGTGTGTGTGGGGGGGTGCGTGCGTGCGTGCGTGTGTGTGTGTGTCGTGGGGTCCTGTGTGGCGGATGTAATTTAAGTGTGCATGGCTTCATCATAGAGAGGTGTTGTGTATGGAAGAGGCCACCAACGATGGGGTGCGAGAGAGAAAATGCCCGTAGAGAGGGAAGAGAAGGTGCGTGCGCGTGAGAGGAGTCGACATTGAGAGAACGTGTTTGTTCGAGAGACACCGATGAAGACTACTATATATCGATGGTGCATATGTAGGCGGGAATTAAACAAAGTGATGGTCTTATTGGTTTAGGGGATATAGGGGAAGAGTGAGAGGCGCGGGGGCGGGGGGTAGCTAGAAGCAGATTGTTAAGTGTGAGTGTGTGTTTTACCCATCCAGGCAGAAGTTATGTGCACAAAAGAGGAGAACAGTTTGATGTGGCATTAGGATTGAGGGTAATTAACTACGTATGGAGACATAGAGACCTTGAACGTGCATGTGTGAGAGGTATACATGTATATGTGGGATGTGTGTGTGTCTTGTGGCCATGATCGAGATAAAAGAAAGAAGAGATAAGTCATAAGATCAACGACATGGGAGAGACGGATCAGTATGACAATATGCATGCATGTGAGAATGCAGGAAAGAAGGCCCGACAATTGAGCATGTGTTTTTGCCTTTAAGAGATAGTGGCGTGAGCTGGAGCATGCATCTATGGCGAGCAGAGGGGGTGAGGCGCAACGATTGTGCAAAAGAGATCAACCTATAAATGCATATGTATGGAGAGACATATATAGTGTGGGTGATAGGAAGCAAGACTCCGTGCGAGAAAGAAATGTTGACGGAGAAACTACAAGATAGATACAGAGATGGAGATGCTAGCTAGAGGGACATCCGCTAGTTTGGGTGTTGGAGATGACCGTCGGGTGGTTCAAAGGGTGAAGTTATATATGTGTGTGATAGGGCACTTGACTGCATGTAGAGAGAAACATATGTAGTGTGCGTGATAGGAATCAAGAGTGAGGGCGAGAAAGAAGGTTGATGGAGAAACAGATAAATAGAAAGATAAAGATGCTAGCTAGTGTGCGTTAGAGATAGGAGTCAGTGGATCGAGAAGGTTGGGTTATGTGTGTGGGTGTGAGAGAGATAGAGAGAGGGTGCATGTGAGTCACATACAAATAGATATCGAGAGAAATGAGATCCAGAGAGATGGAGTTTTGTGTCTGCGAGAGAAAGATATTTCTAGCGAGAGTGATAGCTAGAGAGACATATGAGGGAACGCAAGATATCTCTAGGGAGAGAGGGTGTGTGTGAGCGACATACAAGAGAACAATGGAGAAATATGAGACCATGGGAGACAGAGTTTGTGTTTGTGTGTGAGAAAGAGATATTGAAGAGGAAGAGTCGAGGTTCTCATATCTAAGGAGCGAAAGACATCTCAGATGAGGGGTGTCTTGAGTGGCACACATGGGAATAGTAGAGAGAAATGAGACCCCGGGAGATAAAGTTTTGTGTTTGTGTGAGAGAAAGAGATTCCACATGGAGAATCATAGTTAGAAACACATAGAAGGGAGCGAGATATACTTAGAGAGAGATAGAGTGATGAAGGTCGAGGGAGAGAGTACCGTCAGTGTGTTATGAAGATAAAAGATCATTGTCGACATACAGGTAGCACGAGAGATACCTGAGAGACGATGAACGCATATAAGTCCAGAGAGATAGTCCTATATAAGCATGAGTGATAGCTATATGAGACGAATATCTGGATTAAAGGGGATTCAAATATTTAAACTGGAGATCACGACATCGATAATATCATAACGCAAATTGGTGTATCCAACATGCATATTCATTTGAATTTGGGCACACGTGTAATGTTATATAGTTTATCAATATTGGTGATCCATAGATTCTTCAATTACAAACAATGCATGGTTTATATGCAATTAATGTATAAACGGGATTACACTATATGTTGCGTGTGTGAAACACATTATACATGTTTGAGAAGTTAAAAAAAATCCGCATGAAACACACATTAATTGGAGACAGTTAGCGAGGAATGCATACATTGGATTTCAACATAAAGTGGTTTCAAATATTTGAAAATCCAAATTGATGGATACAACCTTATGAATCTGAGATCATGCCATTTGTAAACCATATTTTTGTATAAATGGTGTTGTGCTTTTCAAAGTATATATAAAAAATGATGTATATAGAATGTAATTCCAATTGAAAATGGATCCCGCCCGAAAAAAATCTCGACTCTTATTAAAAAACCGAGTTGGTGATGATGGTGTTCCTACCATCCTGCAATATGGACCGTTTGATCTATATCTGACGGATAGAAACAAAAATATGAAATTTTTTCTAAAAGATACCCGCACCCCTCTCCACATTTGCAGATAAGGACTTCCCTCGTTCATCTTCGTCTCCCACAAGATAAACAACTTGAATAAATGCATCTTGATGTTCCATGCAACGCATGGGCCTCTTGCTAGTAGAATACAAACGGGATTCGAATTGAGTTGGCACGGTAAACGTGCACTCTGCAAAATTTGAACGAAGCGGGGAAAGTCGCAGTAACCGCCCGAAACCAAAATCTGCGAGATGGAAATCACTATTGCCTATCCCTGCCACGCAAAGCCTATCTGCTGGATTTCTATAGGTTTCGATAGGGGTAGGTTTGTAATTTCACCCAAACATGACGTAAGCGCCTCTCACCCGGATTCATACACGGTGGGCGCCAAAACACAGTGTGTCCTCGGCCGAAATTGACTCCCTCCCTGATTCATATTCATACACGGTGGGCGCCAAAAACAAACTCTCGTCGGCAAATATTCGGTGTATGCGAGATTACCGTCCTATCCCCAACCGACTAATGTTCTTTGTGATGTAGTAGAAATTTGAAACGGGGCTAAGTTTGTAAATTTCTCGCATTTGAGACAAGCTCGCCTGAATACATGGTTCCCCTTCCGCTCTACCTCCCTTTTCCCCATTCGTACTCTGTGGGCGCCAAAACACCCTCTCCACCCCCACCCTCCTCCGTCCGCCGCCGTCCGCCGCCCCATCCACCGCCGTCCTCCTCCACCATGCCGGAGCTGATACCCCGACACCGCCGTCCATTACAAGAGATCGACCTCTCTCATCCACGCCTTTGGCCCGGGATCCTTGTATCCCGTCCTCTCGCTTCATCCCCGTTGTCGTCCACCTTGCCGGCGCCGCTCTCGACCGTCTTCGCCCACCGCGCGCCGCCACCGTCTACCCTCCTAGGTCTACTTCCACGCTGCCGACAGCCATCGCTACTGAAGACCTTTGTCAAATTCTCGGCCAGAGATGCGTACAGCGCCGCACTGTAGGCGGTACTCTTTCGTATCTGCTCAACTTATTTATCGCAGCAAGAAAATAGATCATCACTGCTTTCTGATTTCTTGTCTTTGTTGCGAAGTTGCCTTTGTCCGGTTTGCACCTAGATCCGTCATGGCACACTCAACACTATACTCCCAATGCTTATGGTTTTCCCCTTTTATAGTCCACACTAGTTAAATCACAGTAAACTAAATTTCAAAATTGGGGCAGTCGATTTTTCAGAGCTCGCCGGAGTTCGCCAGTGCAATCGAAGGGGCTCGGGTGGTTGTGGGGCCTCACGAACGAAGAAAACTTCGGCAGCGTGGGGGTTGGGCGCGGGTGGGGGTGGGGTGGCGGAGGAACACAGGCGGTGGGGGCGGTGGTCCGCCCGGCGGCCCGTCTTGTTCTGTATGGGAAGAATCGAGACGAGGAAGAAGAAGGGTTAGGAGGCGTGGGATCTTCATCCAACCGCTGAAATGGTCGAGACAGCCGGGAGTTGCATTCTTAATGCGCTCGTTCATCATGTGTGGGCACTACGCAACCAACATTTTATTATCCAAATTCTGCTTTCTCTTCTTCACCATGTTCGATAGAGCTGGCACATGCGTGATCGATAGGCTTTCAATTACTAAGCGGCAATACAACACCGTATTTTCAAGCCGGTTCCACTTTCCCGATTTATATATCGTGGTTATGGTGTACCCCTGTTATGTACACTATGATCTTCCTAGTTGTTGTGTGCTCTTGTTATCATGGTTTGGCAATAAACTCTCTATACAGTATATTATGAACCTATAATCTGCCAGCTATCCTTACTTCTGGAGCCTATTTTTTTGTGTACTTGTGCCAGATTATATAAATGCACGCACCATATTACAGCACACATGAGCCCTCTCATCGTAATCCAAAGTGATAGCACATAAGTGTTTACAGGCGCCTATATTAGAATATCATCTGCATTACAAAGATAATCTCACAATTATTTATGTTTTCATGGTTCTCGATATTATACGCAATTACGGTGGATATCGTAATCCGCGCATCGGAAGAATATTGTGGAACACCGCAATAACTTACAAAATTGGCACCAAGGCATTGAGTGCCATTCGAAGCTATGAAACTCAGACGCTCCCCACCTGTTGATTCTTGTTCAGAATATCATCCTAATGACTATTCTAACCTCGAGGAGTCAAAGGCAGATGGCTTGTCCTGTTCACCCATCAAGGTGCCTGTTCTAATTTGGCAAGGTTTTATTGATTGCTCGTATCTTGCATATGTTGTCTTGCATTTCTTCTACTTTGTTGCACCGCCATCTGCTTAGTTTACTCATCATATAACTCGAGATGCCATGCCCATCCATTATCAATACATATTCCATCTGTCATCATACCATGTTTTTCCACTCAAATGTTGTTCTTGTGCATCGGACATCAAAAGGAAGAGGGTGATTGCGAACCTGAAGGAGCACCAAGAAAGTCCTTGAAAAAGCGTGGTGGTGCCGGAGAAATCAGACAGCGCCCACTTATATTGGCTGTACAACCAAAGTGACACAAAACATAGGACCGGCTCCGGCAGACTGTACCCATACTTCACTTGGCCACACCACTAGCCCCACCACACAGGACCTGCACTCAAAGAAAAGGTATACCGATTTCATTTTCCATAGCACCAGTCATACCACGTAAAAATCCCACTCCAAAGAAAAAGTACAAAGAAGTCCACCACCAAGACCTATCCCAACTGCAGAGACGGCCAATTCCTACAGATTGGAACCCCATTCCATTTATTCCCAGTTTAAAACACAATGATTTCAATGTTGTTAGGGACTACGTGCATATATTCCCATCATGGGAAGATTATAGTGAAGACAAACACCATTTTCACATCTTCCTGTCCAACTTACGTGTAAGTGTTATTATTCATGGTTATTATTTTCCTGTTTTCTGTTGATCGAACACATCAATGTTTTACATTACATTGTTGTAACTAGGCGAGGGTCAATCTGGATAGTCATGAAGAGTAAAGCTTGCTTGTGCTTTTCAAGGAAGCATTGCAGCAGTATTGGTGTTACCTGAGGAAATCACACTTTGATGGCAAGTCTATAAACGAATTTCTGGTGAAGTCTCCTATGCTAAATTTAGAAGACATTGAATGGAAAAACCTTGTTATGCACTGGTCTCATTCCCAGCATGAGGTACTGTCTATGAAATCACATGACAATTTGAACTTCTACTTTTCCGCATGTTCCTTACGGATCTTTTTTGCAGGAAATCTGCTCGAAGAAGAATTCCGGTTTGAAAAGAACGACAGGATATCGCAAATATGATGCCCGCTAATTTGCTCTTGTTAGTACCTGTTGTCCTGTATCACTGCATTTTGCATACATACCGTTCATTATGTGACAGCAGTATGCATGATAGTTTGCTTATCAATTGTTCGCTCCAAATTATCTGATATGTATGAATGGTTACATTAGTGTAGAATATATCCAATGCCAATGAATTTTTTTAGCTCTGCATTGTTGTTGTAAGTACATGTTGTCCTTTATCAGTGTACTTATATTGACAGGTAGTTGTTCATGTACCATCACTCTGTAGCTTATTTTCCTTTGCCCTCCATTTTCTACACATCAGATCTATGTTTACTCTTACCATAAGGTTGGTACTGAAGAAGTTTAGCTGTGCATTGCTCTTGGATGTGCCTTTTGCCTGTATCGCTGCACATACATTTATAGCTACTTGGTTATGTAGCATCACTCTTCATCTTATCTTAAATATTCTCCATTTTTCGTATATTATCACATCTATATTTACTCTTAACAAAATGTAGAATAAAGGCAATGCTTATGAAGAAGATTACGTGCTAAACTTCTTGAATTGCCCCCCATCGGCATGGACAAGGGCTTTATAGAGCCTGTCTTCACCACTAATGTAAGTTTGTCCTTCTCAAGCCTTCAAACTTTGTTGTGTATATTTGGTTAGGCATGACTGCAACAGTTGTTTATTTTTGTGTTTGCATCAAATTGCATGTTTAAAGTTTATTATGTACATAAACAAAAGTCTGTCCTTCTCAATTTAAGTTTTCAGTTGTACAACCAAGATCCTTCTTCATACCATGTAAATTAAACTATACAGAGCAAGTGATCTTCTTTTGCACTGCATGTATGCTTCATTCTTCATTCGTAATCCAAAGGTGTGGTGAACCTACCCACTACAGCACAATGTCATATTCTGCAATGTCTTAACTATGAACAATGTCATATCATTCTACTATTATTTAAACCGTCTCTTTATTTGCCAATCTGAAATGGGATAAATTGACAGCACACTAATGATTGATACTTATGAGTTCTTGATCTGTAATCTAGTGGTGTCGTGAAGCTGCCAACTCCTTCACAATGTCATTTCCTGCCATGTCTTGACCTGAACAATACCATATTGTGTTAATGCAATTTTAAACTGCGTCACTTTATTAAATCAAGAAGAAATGTGATGAATTGTCAAGACCTTGATACTTTTATGTGCAAAACATGTCATCTGTCTGCTTGTTTATCTTTCAGAGCGAGGAAAATATAAGTGTTGAACAAGCGCCAATCTCATCATCTTGCTCATTTGCTGCGGCTCCCAAATAGGCTAACCTTTCTTGAACTCTATTGAAGTGCTATCGGTTTTGTATATTATTTTGTCGGCGTGTTTATTTGCACCGGTGGCGATCTTTGATGCCGATGTATGTAATCTGATGTCTGCTTGTGCTTTATTATCATAGTGGCGAACTTTGATGCCCAGTGGATGTAATATGCCGTAATTTCTTTATTGTGTAGTCTAGGTTTTTTCTTATTCACGATGATGCAGTTATTTTACTGTATATATATCCTGTCTTCGCAGTAAACCGGCCAAACCGTAAAATTACGATACATAATTGGGCCGTCATGCGATCATGATGTATGATCCGCATCATGGGCCCAGTCAAACTGGCCCACTAGTAGATTCGGGCCATTAATAGGCCGAGTAACCCCCGGCCCTCTTTTCGCAAGAAAACTCAATGGGCTTTAGGAGGTCGAGAAGTAGGTTGGGCCCGAACGTGCGAATAGCTCACGGGCCGGGCAAAGCGAAATGGACCCGCCCATGATTGTGCGAATCAATTCACGGGCTTTTAACAGCCAAAGTTGTCTCGGTTCTTGTTTGGCCCAATCGGATATCCACCGCGAGCAGGCGGATGCAAACCGGCCGTGGTTAGGCCCAACTATATGACGGGCTTTTAACATGCCAAAATTAATATAGGGCCGAAATGTTAAACGGGCCCTTAACAGGCCGAAACTAATATCAGGCTGAATTACTAAATGGGCCTTTAGCAAGTGGGCCCAAAAGCATAGCGTCTAGTTAACGGGCCGAATCTAATATGGGCCATAATTGAGCCCAAAGCCTCTTAAAGGGCCGGACCTGATCTGGGCCGTGATTTGGCCCAGAAAGTGGGATGATTTTAACGGGCCGGATCTTATATGGGCCATTATTAGGCTCGAAACATGGCAGGCCATTAATGGACCGGATCAAATATGGGCCGACATTTGGCCCAAAACATGGCAGCCAGTTAATGGGCCAGCCTACTAGGGTCCTCAAAATCTTGTGGGCCTACAACTGGGCCGGCCCATTAATGTCAGTGAAATCTCATGGGCCTTTAGTTGGGCCGTCCCATTATGATCCGCAAGAACTTTGTGGGCCTTTAGCTGGGCCGGCCCATTATGGCACACAAAAATCTTGTGGGCCTTTACCTGGGCCGGCCTATTATGGCCCGCAAAATCTTGTGGGCCTTTAGCTGGGCCAGCCCATTATGGTCCGCAAAATCTCATGGGCCATTAGCTGGGCCGGCCCATTATGGTCCGAAAAATCTTATGGGCCTTTAGTTGGGCCGGCCCATTTAAACTTGATGGGTCGTGCCATGTGTCGACGTATCATAGGGGCCTTCTGTCCAATGAGTGGATGACATCTGTCCCAACGATGAGCCGGCACGTGTTTCCTCCAGCCAATGATGATTTTACACATGGAAAATCCCCATTGGTCGGGGCTGTTAACGGGTTATCGGATCCAAAACCCGACCCGATAGCTTACCGGTGTTCCGTTACGGTGGATGCCACGTGTCGGACACCCTTGACGAAAGCACTTCTGTGACGCACGATTTATCGTCATGGAAGTGGACACTTCCATGATGATAATTTTCGTAATGTCATGGAACACTTCTCTGACAAAGACGGTATGACTATCTTGATTCTGTCACAAATTTGTCATGGATGTATATGCATGAGAGAAAACGCGACCTACTGTGACAAACACGTATCATCACGGAAGTGTATTTTTTTGTAGTGTCTTCCTGCTCCAGCCGCTCAAACAAGCGCTGGCAGGACTGCCTGCTCCCTCCTCCCCGCGGCCGGCTCTGCTGCCGTGCAGGCCTCACCGCCCCACCGTACTCCCATCGTTGGCCTAGCCATCCCTCTACTCACCCACACCTGCTGTTATTCTCCGGCGACGGCAGACGAACCAGTAAACCCTCGTACATTTGTACTCCCCTCCGTGGGAAACAATCGCCGAAGTCTTCCACGCCTCCGTGCCGTTCCTTCCTAGGCCTCGCCGTCGTCCACCGCCCCGGTGCTCTCGCTGACCTGGTCAACATGGTCAACGACCGACATGCATCTGAAGTGGATCAGACGTGGAGAGGCCGACAGCTAGGTCCACGGCCGCATGCAAGGAAATGCCTCCTTATTACGCCGCAAAATAATGATTCCTCCACGACATCGGGGACCCATCGAAAGGGCCTCTCAGATTTCACAAAAAACGTTATCATTACGACAGCTCGGACCCACCAGCTATATCTTCGCACGCAAGGAAGTGCCTCCTTATTACGCACAAAATGAATACTCCCCTATTAGCTGGGACCCAGTATAGTGGCGAGGCTGACTTGTGGGCCTACTAAGTTGTGACGGGACGGAGGGCTTTGTCAACTTAGTCAATATGCATGATTCTAGCTCCAGTGACCGTACGATGTCCATCCAACGACCGTAGTGCTTCTTCAACATCTGGTCTTCTTGCTCCAGCCACCCAAACCAGCGCCGGTCGTGCCTCGTGCTCCTGCCTCCCGTGGCTGGCTGCGATGCGGCGGAGGCCTCACCGCCCCCTACTACTCCCACCGCTGGCCAGTCCATCCCTCTACTCACCCACACCCCCTGTTATTCTCAAGGGCGATCGCAGCTTCACACCGCAGCGAACCAGTGAACCCTCGTACTCCTCTATGCGTGGGCATCCACTGCGGCGTCTTCCCCGACTCCGCGTCGTCCCCTTCCTAGGCCTCGCCATCGTCCACCGCCCTGGTGCTCTCGGCGCAGCGTGGTCAACGTGGTCAAGGAACGACTTCCATCGGATGTGTACTGTACGTGGAGAGGCCGACAGCTGGGTCCACGGCCGCAGCAAGGAAGTGCCTCCTTATTACGTGCAAAATAATTATTCCTCCACCTGACAGCGGGGATCCACCGGACGGGCCACCGTATTTCGCGAAAAAAATGTTTCCGCCTGACTGCTGGGACCCACCTGCTACATCTTCGCACGCAAGGAAGTGCTCGGCGATCGGGACCCACACGGTCGAAGCGTGCGTGGCGTTGTCATTCTGGTCGCGAACGTTATGCGTACATACCGGGTCGATGTAGAGGCGTGCGTGTCGTAGTAGAGGCGCGCGACGTAGCATGTACATGTACGTCTGGCGGCGTGGTGCAAGAAAGAAAATACGGCCATGTATGTGTACATACGGGCAGGGTCTCGAACGCCTACTCGCGCATACATACGGCGAGGCCTCGTTGACATGGCTGGGTCAGAACAAAGAAACAGCGTCGTCGTCATGTTCATGGGGAGGCAACGGAATGCGTCGTGTTCATGGGGAGGCAACGGAATGCGTCGTGTTCATCGGGAGGCAACGGAACGCGTGGGAGCCAACCGGCTGGGTCGGAACGGAATGCGTGGTCGTGTTCATCGGGAGGGCTTGGACGGAACATGCGATGGAAACGAGGCCTGGCGTACCGCAGAACGGAGGAAACGGCCTTGTGTTCGACCGGCCACGTTCAAGCAGGATCCTGTTCATCGGGAGGCTGGCATACTACAAAAGCGGACGAAAGCGGACCTCCTACGGTCGAACGGGGTCCTATTGATCGGGAGGGTGTGGCATAGCGAAAAACGGATTTAAACGGACCTCCCTACGGTCGAAACGGGGTCCTGTTGATCGGGAGGGGTGTGGCGTACCGCAAAAGGACGAAACGGACCTTCTACGGTCGAAACGGGGGTCCTGTTCATCGGGAGGGGTGTGGCGTACCGCAAAATGGGACTCCACGGGATACTGTTCATCTCCACCGTCGACCTCCTCCAGCCTCCATGGTCTCCTGTTCATCCAGCCTCCACCGCGCGCTGCTACCTCTTGAGCACTGCGTTGGATTTCCCCGAAGAGGAGAGGATGATGCAGCAAAGTAGCGTAAGTATTTCCCTCAGTTTTTGAGAACCAAGGTATCAATCCAGTAGGAGGCCACGCACAAGTCCCTCGTACCTGCACAAAACGATAGCTCCTCGCAACCAACGCGATTAGGAGTTGTCAATCCCTTCACGGTCACTTATGAGAGTGAGATCTGATAGAGATGATAAATAATACTTTTGGTATTTTTGGTATAGAGATGCAAAGTGGAAAGTAAAAGGCAAAGTAAAAAACAAAGCAAGTACTAAAGTGATGGAGATTGATATGATGAGAATAGACCCGGGGGCCATAGGTTTCACTAGTGGCTTCTCTCAAGAGCATAAGTATTCTATGGTGGGTGAACAAACTACTGTTGAGCAATTGACATAATTGAGCATAGTTATGAGTATATCTAGGTATGATCATGTATATAGGCATCGCGTCCGAGACAAGTAGACCGACTCCTGCCTGCATCTACTACTATTACTCCACTCATCGACTGCTATCCAGCATGCATCTAGAGTATTAAGTTAAAAACAGAGTAACGCCTTAAGCAAGATGACATGATGTAGACGGGATAAATTCATGCAATATGATAAAAACCCAATCTTGTTATCCTCGATGGCAACAATACAATACGTGCCTTGCTGCCCCTTCTGTCACTGGGAAAGGACATTGCAAGATTGAACCCAAAGCTAAGCACTTCTCCCATTGCAAGAACTACCAATCTAGTTGGCCAAACCAAACGGATAATTCGAACAGACTTGCAAAGATAACCAATCATACATAAAAGAATTCAGAGAAGATTCAAATATTATTCATAGATAAGTTGGATCATAAACCCACAATTCATCGGTCTCAACAAACACACCGCAAAAAGAAGATTACATCGAATAGATCTCCACGAGAGGGGAGAACATTGTATTGAGATCCAAAAAGAGAGAAGAAGCCATCTAGCTACTAGCTATGGACCCGAAGGTCTGAAGTAAACTACTCAAAGTTCATCGGAGAGGCTATGGTGATGATGTAGAAGCCCTCCATGGTGGATGCCCCCTCCGGTGGAGCTCCGGAACAGGCCCCAAGATGGGATCTCATGGATACAGAAGTTCTTGGCGGTGGAATTAGGTTTTGGCTCCGTGTCGATAGTTTGGGGTAATGAGGTATATATAGGAGGAAGGAGTACGTCGGTGGAGCAACAGGGGGCCCACGAGGCAGGGGGGCGCGCCCCCACCCTCGTGACCGCCTCTGTTGTTCCTTGGCGTAGGGTCCAAGTCTCCTGGATCACGTTCGGTGAGAAAATCACGTTTCCGAAGGTTTCATTCCGTTTGGACTCCGTTTGATATTCCGTTTCTTTGAAACACTGAAATAGGCAAAAAAACAACAATTCTGGGCTGGGCCTCCGGTTAATAGGTTAGTCCCAAAAATAATATAAAAGTGGAAAATAAAGCCCAATATAGTCCAAAATAGTAGATAAAGTAGCATGGAGCAATCAAAAATTATAGATACGTTGGAGACGTATCACACGCTACTCCATCGGCTACTGTTCAACCACCCATACACCGTCTACTGTTCATCCAGCCCTCCACACCACGGGGTCCTGTTCAACCACCCCTCCAGGGGCACCCCTCCATCGTCTACTGTTCATCCAGCCCTCCACACCACGGGGTCCTGTTCAACCACCCCTCCATAGGCACCCCTCCACCGCTTCATCGCTCATCCAGCCATCCACCACACCACGGGGTCCTGTTCATCCAGAGGCAACGCCGCCGCTCACTGTTCATCCCACCCCCCCGCCCCCCGCAACACTCACTATTCATCCAGAGAGGCAGCATCGATCGGCTTCAGTTAGCAGCAGATGGCGAAGAATCGCTCGATCGGGTTCGATTAACGACCATCGATCGATCGCTTCAGTTCGATAACGTAGCCTATAGTGCAATCGCCGGGTTCGATTAGAGTCCAATGCCTCGCCGGGTTGATTAGAGCCAACGCCTCGCACACGCGCCAGACGCAGTACGAGAGAACGCGCATCGCTTCGCCCCCGACCTCCCACCGTGAACTGAACTCCCCAAATTTTCCTCGCCCTTGCTTCTACCACGGTTTTTTCCATCATGGACGGCCCAAAGAATGTCATGCAGCTGCGTCTCCGGCCCGCCTAGGACGAAAAGCCCATTTTCTATCATGATTTTTTGTCATAGAAGTAGGAGCCCACCACATCTATGATGATACCGGGTTTTGTCACAATTATCGTCATAGAAGTGTCATATGTATGACAGATAAAAATTTCGTTCGGCCCAAATGTCACGGATGTGTCTTTTTTTGTAGTGTTAAGTCCTGGGGGGGTAGTCGCTAGGGCACTTCATCTGGGCCAGAGCCTTCAACATGTCGGCGGCGGAGGAGGCGAGGTGTTCCTCCGGGTCAGCACGCACAGCGACCATCCCGCCATGGACCGCCATCAGCTCTTCGACCTCCACGTGGTACGTGGTTGGCTTGCGTGGCGATGCTCTGGAGGTAGGTGCGGTGGGGATTTGGAGGCATGAGGATGTTTCGCATGCGCCATTTAAGCAATCAGGCCGGGGCCGTGATAGAGATCGGTGGGTTACCTGACTGGATCCTAGCAGAATGTAGATGTGGTTGAAGCTGTGGTTTCGGTGGCGGTGGTTTGAGCTGCCGGTAGGGGAAGGAGCGAGGGGGCGATACTGAGGAAATTTGATGGGTGGGGATGTGGTTGGAGGAATAAATTCTGAAATCGCGCGCCTAATGAAAATTTCACTGCAAAACTTGAAACTTGGGCGGGGGAAACACACAACACAGACGAAGCGCGTAAAATACTCATGTGCGAGAAAACAGAAAATTGACAGATCTGTCTCCAAAAAAATGTACACGTGTTGTTGATTTTTTTGGTCAATGGTACGCCTGGTTTATTAGGAAACATCGCACAGGTAACTGACTTATGAATCATTAACACAAAAAACGCACACGGGTACGGCATAGAAACTGTGTGTTCTGTGATCTTCTAATGATTAACGGAAAAAACACACACGTACACACATGCTAATCAACGCTCAAAGCCTTCAAAGGATGCTCTTACCAACATTGTATGTTAATACTACAAACTTAAAGTACTACTAGTAATTTGCTCTAATACTACAAACTTAAACTACTTCTCACATGCTGCCATCGGGGCATGCTGGCCAGACGCCAACGTTCTCCTTCCCGGCCTTGTAGGCAGCAGCCTACCGTGCTTCGATCTCCGCTTAGCTCTCCTCACCACGGCGTGCAGCCTCTTCTTTCTTGTGGCGGTGGGACTCTCTTTTCTTGACTGCTTTCTGCCTTTTTCGTTCCTTCTGTGCGGCTTTGGCCACTGATGAAGTCATGTACCTAGGGTAGGGTCATGAACCTGTCCAAGGTACCCTCCCCAAGGACATCTTTAGAAGAAACGGCCTTCCAGTCGACCTAGTAGGATTTCACTCGACAGACTCAAAGACACTCGACCATGAAGACCCACTTGACCACCAGGAGTTCAAGAACCACTCTGAGTCCAAACGGTTTGTAATTAAGTAGTCTTTATGGTCATGATGACACTTTATGTAAGGCGTTACCAGTAACGCATGTCCTTAATGTACCTGTAACCCTCCGCTACGTGGGCTGGCTGGGGTCCTGGAGCACTCTATATAAGCCACCCCCCCTCCACAGGTAGAAGGATTCGCACCCCTGTAATTCATACGCATATAATCCAGTCGACCGCCTCCAAGCTCCGAGACATAGGGCTGTTACTTCCTCCGAGAAGGGCCTGAACTCGTAAAACTCGTGCGTATACCACTACTCCATAGCTAGTATCTTGCCTCTCCATACCTACCCCCCATTCTACTGTCAGACTTAGAACCACGACAGTTGGCGCCCACCGTGGGGCAGGTGTTCTAGCGATTTGTTGGAGAAGTTGGGATTCTTTCGATCTCCTACATCATGGTTTCAGGTGGAGTTTTGGTCGAAGGCCGCGAGATCCGTCTCGGTGCGCTCACGTTCATCGCCGACGACTCCGCTTGGCTTCAGGAGGCTCCTCTCGACGTCGACGCGCGCTCCTCGTCCATGGGCAACGACTTTGCGTCGTCGCGTCCGCGGCATCCTCCTGCGGCAACCGTCGACCCATTATGGGTCGGTTCTTGTGTCGTCCTCACTCCCAGGCTCCTACCGGCGCAAGCGCTCCGGTCAGTCGAGGCTTCAGCGGTGGGTGAGGTATGTGGTGGCTCGCCAGTCGGCCACTTCCCAAGTTGCGGCAATCGAGCCCGACGAATCTCTCTACTACTGTTTGATCTGGCCGACCGGCTCAGAGACTGCATCCGAGAGCGATAGCAGCGATCCGGCAGCAGAGGTTCTGATGGTCGACGGACCATGCAGTCCTCCTGGATTCCCCCGCACCGATGGAGGCGACGGTGGAGGTGCGCAAGCTCACGAAGAGTACCAACCCGAGCCCCTCACTTTGTTGCAGAGGGAGGAACTTCGCCGCCGAAACATGGATGCGCTTCACACTCCTATCGTTGGAGAAACCCCCCGAGGCTCGTGCCTTGGAGGATGCGCTGGCCATTAACTGGCCGAGCGCACTCGACCGAGAACCTCCAATGAAGTTCTCGACGAGCGCGCCGCGACCAAGGGTTCCGTAATCCGGTCGACGTCGGCTCTTTCCACAACCAACTCAGGTATATCGAACTCCGATTCAGAATTTAGCAGCTGCAGCCCGTATAGCAGAATCGATTCAGCCTTCCCAGTCGGAGGCGGGTAGAGGTTTGCAACAGATCAGAGATTTACTGCGAGCAGCAGGAGATCAAAATTCAGTCGTATCACAGTCATGGAACAGGATTCACAGCAGATCCGTCGCTGCGAATTCAGTCCAGTCGGCCCATAGTCCAAGATCGCCCCCGAGGTGTGAGGAACATGGGGGCCGGCATGATGATCAAGATAGAACAGCGAGTCCGAGTGAGCACCGATTCGATCGCAAAGATCGACATCGAAGTGCCCACCCTCCCCAAGGGGTGGATCATACGCTCCTCGGCAACAAGATGACGTACGCCTTGAAGCAGTGTTGGGCGAAGGGTTCCAATCGACCCAGAGAACCAGGCTTTGATGCGAGATCCATTATCGTTCAAGGTTTGATCAACAGAACAGAGCTCACCGAGAAGGCCATGATAGAGATGTTCCTCCAAGCAGCAGAGTTCATGTCTCAGGCGAGTGTTTTACCAGGCCATCAGAGCCGCAGTGATTCCTCCCAACTTCAGGTTGGCGACTGGAGTCAGTAAGTTCACCGGTGAGTCCAAGCCCGACACTTGGCTTGAGGACTACCGAGTGGCTGTCCAGATTGGCGGTGGCAACGATGAGGTAGCTATGAAGCATTTGCCCCTTATGTTGGAGGGTTCGGCGAGCATGGTTGAATCGATTAGCACCAAAGATGTTACACTTGGGAAGACCTTGCCCGAGTGTTTGTCGGACATTTGAAGGGACTTGCAAGCGACCCGGCAGGTTGACAGAGCTGCGATCGTGTGTACAGAAGTCGAATGAAACTTTGAGAGATTACATCCAGAGATGGATTACCTTGCACCACACAGTTGAGAATGTGTCTGATCACCAGGCAGTCTGTGCTTTCAAGGAAGGTGTCAAGAAAAGGGAGTTGAGTTTAAAATTCGGTCGGACAGGAGATATGACCCTGAGTCGGATGACGGAGATTGCCACCAAGTATGCTAATGGTGAAGAAGAGGATCGGCTCCGGAGTGGTTAGTACAAGTCAGCCACTAATGAAGCCGGCGGAGGGAACTCCAGTCGGAAGCAGAAGCGCAAAGCCGAGGCAGACGCTCCCGGAGAAGCCTTGGCTGTGACCCCAGGAAAGTTCAAGGGGAAACCCAAGGGTCTGTAGAACCCCAAGAAGGTGAAAGACCAAGATGGGAATGATGTGTTGGACTTGCCATGTCACATTCACACGAAGAAAGATGAAGAGGGTAAACTCATTTACCCGAAGCATACCACTCGACGGTGTCGGCTCTTGGTTCAGCAGTTCCAAGAGAAGCAGCCCAATGATAAGGAAAAGGAGTCGGACAAAGTTGAGGACAAGGAAGATAGTGATCGTGGATACCCCCAGGTCAATTCCACCCTGATGATTTTTGCTGACGTTGAAAGCAAAAGTCGATTGAAAGTTATCAACCGAGAAGTGAACATGGTCGCTCCGGTGACGCCCAATTATCTGAAATGGTCCCAGACCGCCATCACATTCGACCAGTCCGATCATCCGACACACATTGCCACCCCTTGGAGGCAAGCGTTGGTGGTCGATCCGGTCGTCGAAGGTACTCGACTGACCAAAGTTTTGATGGATGGTGGAAGTGGTCTGAACATCTTGTATGCAGAGACGTTGAAAGGGATGGGCATTCCGATGTCCAGACTCAGCACCAGTAACATGAGTTTCCACGGAGTCATTCCTGGAAAGAAGGCTGAGTCACTCGGCCAAATTGCTCTTGATGTGGTTTTTGGTGATTCAAGAATTTCCATAAAGAAAAGTTGACCTTTGAGGTCGTGGATTTCGCAGCGCTTATCACGCTTATTCTGGGAAGGCCGGGCGATGCCTGCTTTCATGGCTCGGCCATGTTATGTGTACCTTAAACCGAAGATGCCCAGCCCCAAGGGTGTGATCACATCACTAGCAATCGGAAGAAAGCGGAAGAGTGTTTCGAAGGCTCTAAGATTGCTGATGCTCGATGGCGATGGTAGAATTGCAAGAATATCGAAGACCGCAGATCCGAGTGATTTTTTGCGAGCCAAGAAGCCCATGAGTCAGCATTTCAGTCGTCCGGTGAGACGAAACAGGTTCACATTCATCCGACTGATCCCAATGCTGCTCCGACTCACATCTCAACAACACTCGACTCCAAATAGGAAGAAGCGCTCATCTAGCATGGAAGCCTGCTGACATACCAGGTGTTCCTAGGGGACTGGTTGAGCATCGTCTGCGAGTCGACTCAAAAGTCAAACCTGTCAAAGAACATCTTCGACGGTCCGCCGTCCAGAAGAGAAAGGCCATAGGTGAGGAGGTGGCTCGGCTCTTAGCAGCAGAGTTTATTCGAGAAATTTACCACTCCGAGTGGCTCGCCAATGTTGTCATGGTCCCTAAGAAGGACAATTCACTTTGCATGTGCATCGACTTCAAACATATCAATCGGGCCTGCCCGAAAGATCATTTTCCTCTCCCCCGCATCGACCAAATCGTCGACTCGACCGCGGGATGTGGCGGTTGTCTTTTTAGACGCATATTCCGGTACCATCAGATCCGTCTCAGAGATGGACCCGACGAGATCAAAACAGCTTTCATCACTCCATTCGGGTGCTTCGTTATGTCACCATGCCATTCGGCCTCAAGAATGCCGGAGCCACGTTCATGAGGATGATTCAAGTGTTTACTCACTCAAATCAGTCGAATGTGGAAGCATACATGGATGACATTGTGGTCAAGTCACGAAAAGGTTCCGACCTGTTGGTGACCTTGCTGAAACATTTGCCAATCTCGTGGAGGTATGATATCAAGCTTAATCCATCAAAGTGCACATTAGGAGTTCTGGCGGAAAGTTACTCGGTTTTCTCATTTACGAGCGAGGAATCGATGCTAACCCGTAAAAGTTGGCACTATACTCCGAATGAAACGCATACTGTGCGTGTGCACGATGTCCGAAGCTTCTTGGATGCTTGGCCGCTTTAAGTCGATTCATCTCTCGCCTCGATGAAAAGGCATCGCCTCTTTACCGGCCCGATGAAGAAGTCGAGACAAGTTCGAGTGGACTCCTGAAGCTGATGCAGCATTTGCAGAGCTCAAAGCTCTGCTCTCCACCCAGCCGATGCTTGCTGCCCCAATCAGCAAGGAGCCGTTGCTGCTTTACATTGCAGCCACAGGACAAGTCGTCAGTACAGTACTTAAGGTCGAGCGGGAAGAGGAAGGAAAGGCCTTCAAAGTTCAGCGCCCAAAGGTATTATCTTTCCAAGTATTAACCCCGTCAAAGCAAAGATACCCTCATTATCGAAGCTTGTGTATGGGATTTATATGACCACGAAGAAGGTTGCTCATTACTTCTCTGATCATTCCATTACGATCGTCGTGACGCCCCATTATCGTAGATTTTGCACAACTGTGAGACGAATCGTCGAGTGGCGAAATGGGCGATTGAACTTCTTCCCTTGATATCAAGTTTGAAGCAAAGAAATCCATCAAGTCCCAAGCAATAGCAGATTTCATCGCCGAGTGGATTGAACAACGATTACCGACTCAAGTTCACTCGAGCACGGACTATGTTCTTTGATGGTTCCAAGATGCTGAATGGTTCCGTGTTGGGGTAGTATTGGTTTCCCCGAGGGGATAAGCTCGAGATATGTGCTCCAGATTCACTTTGATTCTTCCAATAATGAAGCGTAATACGAAGCACTGTTGTATGGGTTGCGTATGGCCATTTCACTTTCGGCGTCCGTCGCCTCATGGTCTATGGCGACTCGGATCTGGTGGTTAATCGGTGATGAAGGAGTGGGGACGTCAAGTCCAGCCATGATGGCTCTTTGTAATGCGGGAGGAAGCTAGAGAAGAAGTTTGAGGGTTAGAGCTCCATCATATACCCCGACCGAAAAATCAAGTCTTGATGATTTGGCGAAAATAGGGTCCAAGAGGGAAGCCATTCCCAGTGATGTGTTTTTGGAGCACATCCGCACACCGTTGATTCAAGAGGATAATTTAACTGAAGAAGCTCCACAGCCAAAAAGTGCCACTGATCCGACTGAAGTTGAGGTCCCAGCGGTGGTCGACCTGATCATGGAAGTCGTGGTCATCACTCCCGACTGGACAATACCATAAATCGTGTATATCCTGAGGAAAGAGCTCCTAGAGAACGAAGAAGAGGCTAGACAGATCGTCCGCCGATCCAAGGCCTTTACTGTGATCAAGGGACAGTTATTCAGAGAAAGCGTGACTGGAGTCAGCCAGAAGTGCATAACGCCAGAAGAAGGTCAGATAATTCTTGATGATATCCACTTGGGGACCTGTGGTCACCATGCGTCCTCTCGCACCATCGTGGCTAAAGCATAGCGGCGGGATTTTCTTGGCCAAAGGCAAATGAAATGGCAAAGGAAATAGTCGACAAGTGTGAAGGATGTCGGTTCTACTCCAATATGTCACACAAACCCGCCTCGAGATTGAAGACCATTCCCCTCGTCGGCCTTTTCGCTGTTTGGGGGTTGGATATGATTGGACCACCGAGAACTGGCAGGAGTGGTTTCACTCATTTGCTTGTTGCGCCGACAAATTTCTGAAGTGGATCGGCTAAACCTATCAAGAACCTTGATGCGTGCCTTCTGTCGATTTCATCAGAGAGTTGATATTCATATATGGAGTTCCGCACAGCATCATCACTGACAATGGGTCAAATTTCGATTCCGACAAGTTCAAAGCCTTTTGCGCCTCTCAGGGCACGCGAGTCGACTATGCTTCAGTCGCTCACCCCCAGTCGAATGGACAAGCAGAACAAGCAAATGGTCTAATTCTCAAAGGACTGAAACCTCGACTGATGCGTGACCTCAAGCATGCAGCAGGAGCGTGGGTCGACGAACTTTCATCGGTTCTTTGGGGATTGAGGACCACTCCTAATCGGTCGATCGGGAGAACTCCATTCTTTATGGTCTATGGAGCTGAAGCAGATTCTGCCGAAGTGACCTGCTTCACAATGCGCCCAGTCGAACTCTACTCAAGGTGAAGCGGAGCAAGCCCGGCAAGATGCAATCGACCTCCTTGAAGAGGAGAGAGATATGGCCCGATCCGCTCGACCATCTATCGCCAGGACTTGCATCGATTCCACGCTAGAAATGTGAAGAGCCGAGCCTTTCAAGAAGGAGATCTGGTCCTCCGAGTGGATCAACAGAAACCACACAAGCTCGCTCCCACTTGGGAAGGTCCCTTCATCGTCACCAGAGTTCTCCACAATGGAGCTTACCATCTTTACAACGTCGAACGCCAGATCGATGAGCCTCGAGCCTGGAATGCGGAGCTGCTCCGCCCCTTTTACACTTAAGAACTCACTCGGGTGAGATGTAATAGAAGTACCTCTGTAGTTTGTTTATTAAAGACAAGAATGTTATAATTTTCCCAGTGATTGTTATTACTTATTCGTTAACATAAGAAAGTTCCCCCAGTGGGTGGCTTAGCCGCGAACCTGTTTCGCCTAAGTTTGTA
The DNA here is from genome assembly GCA_021605145.1 of Aegilops bicornis. Classification (NCBI taxonomy): domain Eukaryota; kingdom Viridiplantae; phylum Streptophyta; class Magnoliopsida; order Poales; family Poaceae; genus Aegilops; species Aegilops bicornis. The sequence continues at coordinate 544,264,186 of CM038672.1, forward strand.
AAAAAAAATCCCTGCCGAGTGGAGAGCCAGCCTCCCACTCGGGGGCTTAGCTGCGAATCCGTTTTGCCTAAGTATCTGTAAAATCCTACCGAGTGAGGAGCCAGCCTCCCACTCGGGGGCTTAGATGCGAATCTGTTTCGCCTAAGTATCTGAAAAATCCTACCGAGTGAGGAGCCAGCCTCCCACTCGGGGCTTAGCTGCAGTCCAAGTGCTAGCCTAAGTATTTGAAAATCCTACCGAGTGAGGAGCCAGCCTCCCACTCGGGGGCTTAGCTGCAGTCCAAGTACTCGCCTAAGTATTTGAAAAAACCTACCGAGTGAGGAGCCAGCCTCCCACTCGGGGGCTTAGCTGCGAATCCGTTTCGCCTAAGTATCTGAAAAATCCTACCGAGTGAGGAGCCAGCCTCCCACTCGGGGGCTTAGATGCGAATCCGTTTCGCCTAAGTATCTGAAAAATCCTACCGAGTGAGGAGCCAGCCTCCCACTCGAGGGCTTAGCTGCAGTCCAAGTGCTCGCCTAAGTATTTGAAAATCCTACCGAGTGAGGAGCCAGCCTCCCACTCGGGGGCTTAGCTGCAGTCCAAGTACTCGCCTAAGTATTTGAAAAAACCTACCGAGTGAGGAGCCAGCCTCCCACTCGGGGGCTTAGCTGCAGTCCAAGTACTCGCCTAAGTATTTAATACAATGTGCACTTTGCAAGGACGAGGAGGTATAGGTCGACTGTTGCCTTCCCCTTCAAAGCTATGACCCAAAAATCCTCCTCGGAGGCTTAGCTGCAGTCCAGTACTCGCCTAAGTTTGAAAAATCCCTGCAGTGGAGAGCAAACCTCCCACTCGGGGCTTAGCTGCAGTCCGATGCTAGCCTAAGTTTGAAAAATCCTACCGAGTGGAGAGCAAACCTCCCACTCGAGGGCTTAGCTGCAGTCCGATGCTCGCCTAAGTTTGAAAATTCCTACCGAGTGAAGAGCAAACCTCTCACTCGGAGGCTTAGCTTCAGTCCAAGATGCTAGCCTAAGTTTGAAAATCCTACCGAGTGGAGAGCAAACCTCCCACTCGGGGCTTAGCTGGTCCAAGACTACCTAAGTTTAAAAAATCCTACCGAGTGGTGAGCAAGCCTCTCACTCGGGGGAGAAGCTGCAGGCCAAAACTCGCCTAAGGTTGTAAAATGCTACCCAGTGGAGAGCAAACCTCTCACTCGGAGGCTTAAGCTGCAGTCCAAGATGCTACTTAAGTTTGAAAATCCTACCGAGTGGAGAGCAAACCTCCCACTGGGGCTTAGCTGCAGTCCAAGACTAGCCTAAGTTTGAAAAATCCTACCGAGTGGAGAGCAAACCTCCCACTCGGAGGCTTAGCTGCAGTCCAAGACTACCTAAGTTTGAAAAATCCTGCAGTGGAGAGCAAACCTCCCACTCGGGGGCTTAGCTGCAGATCCGATGCTAGCCTAAGTATGAAATCCATCCCGAACCGCAAGGACGACGAGGTGCAGGTCGACTGATGCCTTCTCCTTCGGAGCTGCGCCACAAGTACAACGTGCGCTCCATCCCGATCCGCAAGGACGACGAGGTGCAGGTCGACTGTTGCCTTCTCCTTCGGAGCTGCGCCACAAGTACAATGTGCGCTCCATCCCGATCCGCAAGGACGACGAGGTCTGTGTCGATTGCTTCCTTCTCCTCGCTGCAAGAGCAACAAAGTGTAGGTCGACTGGATCCACCTCAGAGCTGCATCTCAAGCATTGAAGCATAATCCGAGCGAAGAGCAAAGTTCACTCGAAGGCAAACAAAAGCATATTTCGACAATAAGTAAAGTTCGGATAGCATCCTAAGGATGCGAAGTACCAGCCTCAAGCCCGTTAAAGTTTATCGGTTACAAAACCACTCGGCATTCCGAGGCAAATTTAAGGTAGAGCATAGAAGTTTTTTACTCCTCGGGTGGAGGACCGAAGGAGCCACAAACTGGTCAAGGTCAATCCCATCAGCAATCCGGTGGCGTGGCGATGAAAGTCTCCATGAAAGATTGGAAATCATACTTCTTGGTATTGGCAACTTTGATGGACGCCAGCTTTTCCTCCCGCGCCTCCTTGCAGTGGACACGAACCAGAGACAGAGCAACATCAGCACCGCACCTGGCAGACGACTTTTTCCATTCTTGCACTCGACTTGGAACCTCATTCAGTGAGTCATTAAGGACTCGAGGTCATTCTGAAGCGTCTGGTCTGGCCAGAGTGTTGAGTCGATCCGCGACACCGCAGCTTTCAGTCGAGCGAGATAGTCCACCACACCAGCAATGCGAGACTCCAGTCGGAGCACGTTCATAGCGGCTTCATCCTTCACGGGAGAGTTGATAGGGTCCAGGCTTGTCTCCACTCGACCGTTTCTCCTCTTCAAGTTCGGCTGCACTCAGAATGCAACTCGGGTTCAAGTTAACAGTTCTATGATCAGTCGGTGATAACTAGACAGTCGGGTAAAAGATATTACCTTCGAGCATGAGGAATAACTTTCTGGCGAGCCCCCCGAGATAAGCCTCTAGATCATTCCTCTTCCCTTGATTCGCCACCTTGTCGATCGAGGCCACTTTGTCATTCTTGATCGGCTAACCTCCTTGTTGGCGTCGAGAGCAGCAACCTTGATGCTGGTATTCTCCTCTTCGAGTTTGCCGACTAAGACCAGTTTATCTTCCATGAGCTTTGTTTTCTCCAAAGCCGCCTTTCAATCTCTGCAAGGTCGTGGTCTTTCTTCTTGAGCCTCCTCCGGTTTACGCAAAATAACAATAAGCCCAGAGTTGAGAATGGGTAGAAAGACAAAGACAGCCGTCAAAGTTCTCACCAGCCATACCTTTTGCTTCGTCTCTAGCCTTTTGCAAGTTCTCCTGAGCAAGCTTCAAGTCAAGGTTGAGCTGGACCTGTTTGTTCTCCAATTCGGTATAGCAGGCCACGAGCTCGCAAGATTTCTACGAAGAGTCAATCGACAAAACATCAAAGACAGGTCACTTCCGAGTGACTAAAGGAAAATCGTAGCATTTCTAAGACTACAGTCGAATCAAAACATTCGACAGTAGTCTCGGGGACTACACCCAGTGGGTGCACTCAGCGTGCCCCCACTGGTTTTCCCAATTCGGTTCGACCAGTCGACCGAAATAGGCAAAAAGGTTATGGTCCTAAAACCATAGCCAACTGTCAGCAGTCAGCTGTGTAAAAAAACAGTTCCTTAGACTATAGTCGACTGCCAGCAGTCCACCATAGTCTCGGGGACTACACCGATGGGTGCACTCGGTGTTCCCCACGGTTCCAAAGATCCATTCGACATGGCCCGACCGGACCGAGTGAAGAAGTTCAAAGTATAAAGACTATAGTCGATTGCCCGCGATCCACCATAGTCTCGGGACTACACCCAATGGGTGCACTCAGATGCCCCCACCGGTACAAAAATTCAATCGACACACACCGCCCGGTGGGTGTACAGATATACAGATATGGAAATCTTCAGAAAGAAGAAATTTCAGGTAGCATATCCTAACAGAACAAGCAACGACCAACTTACTTGGACATTGCTCTGAAGAGCTGAGCTTGCATCATAAGCCGCCTGGCTGGCCTCCCAGACCACCTTCACTTGCTCCATCATGATCACTGCCTTGCGTATGGCCTCCTTAGCAGCACTCACTTGGTCTTAGGGACGTGGTGTGTGGCAAAAAGGAAGGCGGGTCAGCGATCGGCAGCGAAGGCGGACACTCGTCGGCCGCACAGAAAGGACACAGAAGCCCGAGTGGTGTCGCCTCCCTCGTGAACCAGCGTCTCAGGCAGTGATACAACTTGAGTAGCCTTGCCAGCAGGCACCTTTTTGTCCTTCCTCTTCCTAAGCGGTGTTTCATCGTCGTCGTCAGGGAGATCAATGACATGAGATGGAACTACAAGAAAGATTCAAAGGTAAAAACAGAAATCCAATCAACCATAAAGCGAAACTGCAGAGATCATACCAAGGTTGGAGGTGGCGGCATCTTCCATTTCCTGATCTTTGTGCTTAGCTGAGGTCTCGGAGGTGGCAGCACTGCATATTTCAGAAATCAGTTGATCAGTCAAACGAGTCGACCAAAAGTACACCCATGATAAACAGGAAAACACAAGTTCTGCTGATTACCCGGAAATGGTGGGAATGACCATCCTCATCTTGGGCAGGGCCTTCGTCGGCTTTGATGACGTTGCTCGGGGTTGCTTTGGCGGCTTCTCAGTCGGCACTGGGGAAGTCGTCCGAGGGCGCTTCATCGACCGCCCAATAGGCGCGATAGCCTTACCGCGCTCGACCGATGGATCATGCGTCACCTTGGACCGCCTTTCCGAGTGGGGAGGATCCAGGTCTTCCTCCTCTTCCTCCTCCTCCTCCTCTTCATCAGAGCTGTTGTTTCCCTCGCCCTCCTCACCGTCGGACTCCCATTCCTCCCGGCATTCGCCTCCGCTTCCTTCTTCTTCTTCTTCTACTTGTTCTTGCGCCCCGTTGGGCATCGAGTACATCTCAGTGGTGGCCTAGAAGATAGCAAAACAAGACGAAAGTCAATCAGCCGATTCGCAGCGGAACAGAGCGAATGCAACAGGATCATAGTCGGAGATAAGTGGTCATACCTTGTCTGGTTCGTAAGATTGGTCGAGTGGTGGGATCCTCCTAGCTCCACGAGGGTTATCCTTGTTCCCTGTGATGGCAGTCATCCACCTCTCCAATGTGGCGTCGTCGACCTCCTCTGGGTGGACACGGGTGGTGTCTTCGGTACCAGAATACAACCACATCGGGTGGCCTCGGTATTGGAGCGGCTGAATGCACTGTCGAAGGAAAACCTCCAGAAGATCCATGCCGGTCACTCCGTCGCGAATGAGCTGGACTACACGCTCCATCAACAATTTAACCTGGACCTTCTCCTCCGGAAGCACCTTCAGAGAAGACGGCTTGTTCACTCGACTCTTGGAGAAAGGAGGGAGTCCAGTCGACTTCCCTGGCGTCGACTGGTCTTGGCAGTAGAACCAGGTCGACTGCCACCCTCTAACTGAATCAGGAAGGATCATGGCCGGAAAGGCACTTATACCCCTCATCTGGACCCCAAGACCCCCACACATTTGGATTACTTGGGTTCTTTCATCATTCGGACTAGCCTTTTTCACCGTCTGTGAGCGACAAGCGAATATGTGTTTGAAGAGGCCCAGTGTGGCCGACAACCCAAGAAGTTTTCGCACAAAGACATGAAAGCAGCGAGATAGGCAATGGAATTGGGAGTGAATTGATGGAGTTGTGCTCCAAAGAAGTTCAAGAAACCCCGAAAGAAAAGATTCGGCGGTAGAGAAAATCCGCGATCAACATGGGTGGCTAAGAGAAAGCACTCACCCTCCTGAGGCTGCAGCCGCCACTCCATCCCCGGAAGCCTTGCTGACCCATGGGGGATCAATCCCTCGTTGGCCAGGTCGTCGAGGTCTTTCTGGGTGATGGTCGAGCGGATCCAATCTCCCTGGACCCAACCTTGCGGCAGGCTGGACCGCGACGAGGATCCGCCCCGACTGGTCGCTCTCCCCTTCGCCTTCGCCGTCGCCTTCTTTGCCCGCTCCAAGGCCGCCATCTTCTCCTTCACCATTGTCGCCGGCGAAGCAGGAAAGGAGCAGCAGCGCTGAGCAGGTTACGGGCGCGGCAGATGAATCTGAGGACGGGGGAGGGGAAAATGAGGGCGCACTGTTCAAAAGACCCCCGCCCGGTGCCTTATATGAAGTCGCTTTCGAGTGGCTGACTGGTAGGCCCGGGCAATCCTGTAAAATCTTGCAACAGTCGCGCGCGCGACACGTGGCGAAAAAGGCGGCGCGAAGATCAAGGCGTCTTCGCCTTATCCCATCCGAGTACCGCAGCCTTCTCCGCTTCGCGCGCTTCCCGAAATTCGGATCCCGCTAAATCCACTAACAGCAGAGCAACTCGTCAGACGGCAGATTTCCTCCGATCCGTCAGCCGGAGATCTTCAAGTCTATAAAGTTCACTCGACAGATGTGAAGAATGGATCAAGGCGACCGAAGAGAAGTTGACACCATCACTAAAAAGTCATTGATCCGGAGTAAGACGACTTTTCATGACACAAAAACAAGTCGGAAAGATTATCAACTCCTTCCTTATTCGAACCTCGACCCATTCGGGGGCTAATGATGAAGTCATGTACCTAGGGTAGGGTCATGAACCTGTCCAAGGTACCCTCCCCAAGGACATCTTTAGAAGAAACGGCCTTCCAGTCGACCTAGTAGGATTTCACTCGACAGACTCAAAGACACTCGACCATGAAGACCCACTCGACCACCAGGAGTTCAAGACCCACTCTGAGTCCAAACATCTGTAATTAAGTAGTCTTTATGGTCATGATGACACTTTATGTAAGGCGTTACCAGTAACGCCTGGCCTTAATGTACCTTTAACCCTCCGCTACGTGGGCTGGCTGGGGTCCTGGCGCACTCTATATAAGCCACCCCCTCCACAGATAGAAGGGTTCGCACCCCTGTAATTCATACGCATATAATCCAGTCGACCGCCTCCGGGCTCCGAGACGTAGGGCTGTTACTTCCTCCGAGAAGGGCCTGAACTCGTAAAACTCGTGCGTATACAACTACTCCATAGCTAGTATCTTGCCTCTCCATACCTACCCCCATTCTACTGTCAGACTTAGAACCACGACAGCCACCTATAGATCCACCGCCTATTCGGACATGGCAGCCTCAAAGTCCACCCACGTAACTGTGTGGCCGCCGGCGGTGATGAACTCGACATAGCGAGATGCCATCGCTTCCTTACCATGTGTGCGGTCGGGGGTGGCGAGGAATGCGGCGCGGCGGGATGTCTTCCTTTCCTTACCAGTTACTGTGCGCCGCGGTGCCATGAACGATGCTTGGAGAGAGCTCTGGGATGGAGGGGCTGGGCAGTCGTACAGTGTCGTGGTATTTAAGAGCTCATCAACAAACGACGATGGAAATTTGGCTTCCCTTACAATTTTTCTCATTCATTATCGCACATGGTTCATCTCCGTCGCTTCCGGAAACAATGTGCGCTAAGCCTATTGTGTGTTGCGTTATGATTGGCCGGAAACCCGGCCACGCGGATCGCGCGTGTGCACGTAGGATGCGCCGTGATTGAACGGCAATCCACGTCCCTCACATCACACCCGTGCAGCTATAGCTGGATTGGATTTATATGTGCTAAATGCCTAGAAAATGCACATAATCCCTTAAATATGGTAAATGAGCCTGAAAAAATGTCAAATTTGAACACAATGATTTGCAGGGTGTATGTTTGTCGTAGAAAAAAAACTCCAGGGTGAAGAACGAAGAAAATTTGGATTCCCCTTCAATCTTGGTGATTTCCCTCTCGAAAGCATGGAACTTCCTCGGTGATGGTTCAATTTATGAAGGGCATGCATGACGACATAAGCCAAACCTTCTCAAATTTTAACCAGGGCATGGTGAGGTCATACCATGCCAGCATGCCAGGCATCGTGTTTTTCAAGCATATTCATTTTTTCTATAGTTCAAAACCCAATAAAAATGTTTATGGTTGACTATTGCCACACATTTCATCGAAATATCTGTCCATTCCTTGTAAAAGGCATGCGAATTTACTAAATGGCACGAGCATGGTTTTCCGGGCCGTTCTTGTGCACCCTATCATGCACCAATTGTTTGAACTTGAATTATGTGCATTAATGCCTAGAAAATGCACATAATACCCTAAATATGGTAAATGAACCTGGAAAAGTGCCAAATTTGAACACGGTGATTTGCAAGGTGTATGTTCATCGCAGAAAAAACTCATGGACAAAGGACAAAGGAAATTTGGATCCCCCTTCAATCTTGGTGATTTCCCCCTCAAAACCATAAACTTCCTCGGTGATGGTTCGATTTATGAAAGGCGTGCATGATGACATAAGGAAAACATTTTCAAATTTTCACCAGGGCACAGTGAGGCCATACCATGGCACCACGCCAGGCGTCATGTTTTCTAAGAAGGTATTTCATTTTTGTATAGTTGTTAACCTAGTAAACGACGTGTTTATGGTTGACTATTGCCACACGTTTCCTTGAAATATCTGCCCATTCCTTGTAAAAGGCATGAGAATGTACTAAATAGCACGAGCATGGTTTTCCAGACTGTTCTTGTGCACCTTTTCATCCACCGGTTGTTCAAATTTGAATTATGTGCATTAATGCCTAGAAAATGCAAATAATCCCCTAAATATGGTAAATGAGCCCGGAAAAATGTCAAATTTCAACATGTTGCATTTGAGCGGTATGTTCATCGTTGGAAAAAACTGAATGACAAACTAGGACGGAAATTTGGATTCCCCTTCAATCTTGGTGATTTCCCTCTCGAAAGCATGGAACTTCTTCCGTGATGGTTCGATTTTATGAAGGACTTGCATGAAGACATAAATCAAACCTTCTCAGCTTTTAACCAGGGAACGGTGAGGCCATACCATGGCACCATGCCAGGCGTCATGTTTTTCAAGCACGTATTTCATTTTTCTATAGTTGATAACACAGTAAATGATGTGTTTCTGGTTGACTATTGCCACGCATTCCCTTGAAATCTTTGCCCATTCATTGTATAAGGCTTGAGAATTTACTAAATACCACGAGTATGGTTTTTTAGACCTTTCTTGTGCACCTTTTCATGCACCAATTGTTCGAATTTGAATTATGTGGATTAATGCCTAGAAAATGCACATAATCCCCTAATATGGTAAATGAGCCCGAAAAAATGCCAAATTTGAACACGTTGCATTTGAGGGGGTATGTTGATTGTAGAAAAAACTAAATGACAAGCTAGGAAGGAAATTTGGATTCCCCGCCCCTTCAATCTTGCTGATTTCCCCCTCAAACCATGAAATTTCCTCGGTGATAGTTCGATTTATGAATGGCGTGCATGACGACATAAGACAACATTCTCAAATTTTTACCAGCCACCACGCCAGGCGTCATGTTTTCCAAGCATGTATTTCATTTTTGTATAGTACTCAGTAAACACATTTCCTTGAAATATATGCCCATTCCTTGTAAAAGGCATGCGAATTTCCTAAATAACACGATCATGGTTTTCTAGACCATTCTCGTGCACCTTTTAAAGCACCGATTGTTTGAATTTGAATTATGTGCATTAATGCTAAGAAAATGCACATAATCCCCTAAATATTGTAAATGAAACCGAAAAAGTGCCAAATTTGAACACAGTGATTAGCAGGGTTTATGTTCATCATAGAAAAAACTCATGGACAAAGGACAAAGGAAATTTGGATTGCCATTCAATCTCGGTGATTTACTATCGCACGCGATTCATCTCCGTCGCCTCTGTGAACTGTGTGCTTCACTCACACGTGCAAAAGGAAAAAAGAAAACCGTCGCCCACTTCGTCCCCACCCACTCGCCGCGGACTCCTCCGCAACTTTGCACCTCATCAACTTCTATCACGGCGGCCACCCTAAGCTCGACGGCTGTTGTCGATGGGCAGAGGTTGCGCTCCAAATGGCATGGGATTTCGCCCCTACCGCTTTCCGCCGCCTATATGCACCGACATTCTAGACTCTGGTCGACTGGGGTTTTCTGCGGGACTGGGCCGGGGATTTTTCTCATGGAGAAGGTAATCAACTTAGCAAAATATTCACTCATCTATTATCAGAGTCTGTCCATCGCTGTTAATCAACCGACAGAAATTGCCATGGAATCATTTTTGTTCTAGCTGATTCGTGGGTGGTCATTCATGTCTCCACAGTGCGAGCACAAATCGGGCAAGTGTGGTCGCGAACAGTCTGAAACGAAGTTCTATCTCACCATTCCGGATGACTTCAGGGATCACTCGGTATGTTCAATCTCAACCTACCATGGCCTGCATGGCCTAAATTTGTGAACATATACCGTCTGTTGCTACATTATCTATATATTTGCATAAAATCTTTGTTACATTATCTATTTTTAATTATATATTTTTTTAATTTGCTTTCATCTATATATTGATCTGTTCTATCAGTTACTCCCATATTTGCATCTTGCTCTATTATTTCAATATATCTAATCTACGATCTTAATTTTCACTTCAAGCAGTACATCCCTTGCTTTGCAAGAACGAGAGTAGAAGGAAATCTTGGGCTTTACTTTCTTGATGACTCCCAGGATGTCATATTGACAATGCAACATGTATTTACAATGACGGTTAGCGTAAAACCAGATAAAGATGGTCACTCCTATTTTAATGTGGACCTTTGGAGAAAAATGTCTAAGTGTTATGAACTGAAAGCTGGCAATAAAATTCAAGTGTGTGCACCACAGCCTGGTCTAATTAACATGGATGTTTACTTACCCAACGTCATCAGCCGATCAAAGTCTGATCGAGGTTAGTGTCCTTTCAAATTTCTCCATGTTGTGATATTACTTAGCAAAATTGGGGTATTTGTTCTGACTAATTGATCACTATTTAAGCAACCAATTGTGATTTCATTTTCTGACTCTGTTCTTAGGTAGTAACAAATTCTATTTACCAATTTATGCCCACTATATATTCTTCTGCCATGTTCTGAATAAATAATACCTTTCCACCTTTTAAGCAGGATATGTTGGATGCATAGTGAACGATCTGTATGTTACTAAGCGTACTAAATTTCACTGGAAGGACTTGAAGCATGTCATAAACTTTGTCGATAATTTGACAGGGATAGCACAGCATATGAATGCTGGATTTTGGATGGGGTTAATTATACCTATGGTGCACATATTGAACAAGACCAATTGTGTGCACAAAACGCTGGTAAAAGGTCTTATTTTAATGTTGATGTTCATACACTATATATATATATATATATATATGTATATATATATATATGTATATATATATATATATCTTCAACGATATGTTACAATTGGTTTTTATTCTACATTTCAACAGAAATTACCCGTTTTAGCAGTTCCTGGATCGATTTCCCGGCGTGGTCGAATTACACTTGTGCCTCCTAATAATGCCAAAGTGATTGCAAGGTACTGCATTTCCCACAGAAATGGAACCATTCAAATTAACAAGTTCTCGCTTGTGGTGGCAATGCATCCATATTGGAAAATTGGAGACACTGTTCTACTCATGCTCTACCAAGGCACAGGAGGGCTCTTCCTTTTCATTAACGAGATGTCGAGTCGCTGTGATCAAGATGCTTCCAGCGGATAGTTGTGGTTGTTGGCCCTCAGCCTCTTAAAATGTGCTAGTTGTTACTATGTTAAGTATGTAGATATGGACCATATGGTTGTTGGCCCTTAGCATCTTCAAATGTGATAGTTGTTACTATGTTAAGTATGTAGATATGGATCATATGGTTGTCAAAACCATGTTATGAAGATCCTCCTTTTGTCGAATAGTGTAACCACTATATATATGTTACTCAAATGATGTTACCCAAGTTCATAAATTTTCATGGAAAGTATTAGTATCATACAAAGTTCATTGAGTTTAAGCGTGTGCCCGATGTCCAGAAGGCATATGCATATTAACTGCCCATATTGCAAATTCACACACATCTTAACATAAGGAAACGTATGTGTAACTTACTAATCATCACGCACGAGTACCCGCAGATGCATCGTGTGCCATACTCCTAGCCATTGCCAAACAGTTCATCCGAGTGGGCCGTTTGCCATGTATCACACACATCTTGTTTACACAACTCATTTGTGTTCTATTGGCTCATCGCAAACAGTTCATCCATGTGAACTGTATGCCGCATATCACACACATCTTGTTAAGTTGAACCATTTCTGTTGTGTTCCCTAATCAAAAACAGTTCGTCCGAGTGAACCATATGCCGTATATCACACACATCTTGATTTGGCTAACCGTTTCTGTTGCACTCCCTAATAGCAAACAGTTCATCGGAGCGAACAGTATGTTGTATATCGCACACACATTTATATGGATGCCCGTTTCTGCTGTTCTGTCTCATCGCAAACAGTTCGAATGGATTAACCGTGTTCCCTGCATCGCACACGCAACTAAAATCTGAACCGTGTTTGATGGCTCCACCATCACAAACGTTTTGCACCTTTTTTGATGGCTTTTTTACACCACCGTTTGCGATTAATGCATCACACACAGTTTCTTCAAAGGGTCTCTGATCATAGTGTCGCGTTAGCAGCATCCTGCAGTAGTGCATGTTGGTGAGTAATTATGCTTTAGTAAGAATATTGGTGTTAAGGTGTCCGATTCCCTATGCAAGCACAAAAGTCAATAGTTATGCAATGAAATTACATCCTACTGTGTGGTGCATTATTCGGTGTTAGTTATGCTAAATGCTAGCTTATATGATTTTTCGTCTCTTGGTTGGTTGCTTCTCAATCTATTTGCTAGCCTCCACTTGTACCAAGTAGAAATACTACTTATGCATCCAAAATATTTAAACCCAATTTTTGCCACGTGAGTCCACCATACCTACCTATATGCGGTATTTCCATGACGTTATAAACAAATTTGTATGTGCCATCTCTAATTTTCAAAATAAATTTTCTTTTTGTGTGCTCGTTCCGCTCATGAAGCGGCAGGGGGTGGCCAATATTTTCCATGCTAGATGTGTTATTCTCAAGATGAGTGTTTATTCACTTGTCATTACACGAGAGTGTGGCAAAGGTATTAGGGATGCCCAGTCCCGAAATGAAAAAGAAATTTACTTTATGTTACCAAATAATAAATTCCTTGGAAAGTGTTGGTATGGACGGTACCCGTGGATTCGGCTAGCCGTGGAATGTGAAAGAATGGTGGAAAAAGGAATAAACTTTATTTTCTGTTTGGGAACCGCCTATGATATATCTAGCATGGAAAGTGTTGGGAATTACTTGGTCGTTTTCGCTGACGGGAAAAGTATGCCTCTCAAAATTTTAGCTTTGAGGTCTAGCACCTCTACAAATCCCTACTTCCCTCTGCGAAGGGCCTTTCTATTTACTTTATGCAAAAAAAAATTATTTGAGTCTCCATCTTCTCTTATAAAGCATCAACTAAGGGGAACTATGATCGTACTTGAGCATTGGATGTAGCGATTATGCGAGTGTGTTTCATGAATGGATCAATGATTGAGCATGATGGGCTAGGGATAACTTTCTTTAGTGTTGCTATTTTGAAAGACATAGTTGCTTGTTGATATGCTTGAGTATTGAAATCTTCATGTCAAAACTAGACTATTGCTTTGAATCATATAATAGTCCCAATGTCCATGCACTACTGCAGGATGCTGCTAACGCGACACTACGATCAGAGACCCTTCGAGAAACTATGTGTGATGCCATAATCGCAAACGGTGCTGTATGAAAACCGTCAGAAATGTATAAAACCTTTGTGATGATGGATGCATCAAACACGGTTCAGGTTTTAGTTGCGTGTGCGATGAAGGGCATACGGTTCAGTTCAATTAACTGTTTGTGATGAGGAGTAACAAAAAAACGGGCAGCCAGATGAAGGCATGTGCGATACACAGCACACGGTTCACTCGGATGAACTGTTTGTGATTAGGCAGCACAAAAGAAACGGTCAGCCATATGAAGGTGTGTGCGATATACAGCATACGGTTCACTCGGATGAATCGTTTGTGATTAGGCAACACAAAAGAAGCGGCCAACCAGATCAAGGTGTGTGCGATATAAGCATGCGGTTCACTCGGCCCTTGTCGTCAGCGTGTGACCTCTGTGGCAACCGTTCGCTCCCCAGGCGCCTCTTCGTGTACCGTGGCAACCGTCCACCACCTCTTCGCCTTTCCCTCTCGATTTGGAACTGCTGGCGCACGCTCTTCCTCCCTCCTCCATTCGCCTTCACCCTTCCTTATGCCATTGTTCGATCATCTTCCCCATGGAGGGAACAGGCTGGAAACGACCCCGCTATTCTTGCCCCGATCTGAATGATGACGCGGTGGAGGAATTCATTGATCGGTGCGATGTCATCACCTCGGCTAGCATGGCAGGTTCGTTCAAGACCATTCTCGACTCAACTAATAACATCATTACAAGGAACCTAAGGGTCCAGGAGCGGTTTGATCTCCCCTATCTTCTTCGTCGTGACCCTGCTAAATGGCGCGGGAACGAGGGAAGCCTCGCCCTTGTGCAAGTTGATGCCGCTTGATAATGATACCTATGATGTTAAGATGCCATCGCTTGAGGGCAAGGCTTGGGCAGGCGCAAATGGAGATTGGGTTTTTTACATTGGGTACAACTGTGAGTGGGAACTTGTGAATGTGTACACTCATCACCGGGTTCCACTTCCAAAAATCTCAGACGACTGCCCAGAGGTTGAGTACACCGGAAGATAGCAGTTTGTCGAGTTCCCGGCCGCTATTGGGATTACTCGAACTATGAAGTTATTGCTATCTTCAACAAGCTTGTTGCCTTCCTTACTTCCACGCCTCGATGGATATTGCTCAAAAATCAATTTCTGTACACGGATGAGTACTGAGATGCAGTTCAATACGAAGGTCATGTGTTTGCTGCCACCACTCGTGGCATTGTTTTTGCATGGAATCATCATGCTTTCGGTACGTTTATCTTCTACCGTAATTATAATTGTTTCATCCACATGCATGCGGGTTAGCTAGTTTCCCTTTACTAATTAATTAACCTTCTTGTGTTTCCAAGGTCCTGTGAACATTCCACCACCTATACTTTTAAATCTTTATAACCAAGGGGGAGATGACGATGCTGATGATCATGAGCATGAGGACGAGCTGGACCCATATACTTAGTGGCGCCTGGCAACTTATTCTGATGGGTCGCCTCTTCTTCTTGTCTGTATACAGGGCACTGCTACTAAGGAAGCAGGTGTTGTCTCACATGGTCGCACTCTCCGGACCTATTCCAACATCCGTTGCAGGGTATTCGGGATGGATACTAGTGTACTAAGCGCCAACACCTTCTCCCCGGTTCAAGATTGAAAGTCTTGGAGGAAACTCGCTCTTCCTTGGAAAAAACTATCCAATGATGGTGGAAGGCGATCCAGCTGCTGTTGACACAACATTACTACCATTTATGAGAAGCGATTGTATCTATACCTCGGACATTGCTATGCTTCCCTACCGTCCCAATATGGGTCCTGACATAGGCCACTTCAGCCTGGATGATCAGTCCTACGTTGGTCTCGATATTGATGGTAGTTGTCCCTTCCTAGAGAATCACTTTTGGTTCAAAGCAAGTGTTTCCAACGCCGACGAGTGGTTGAGCTGAAGTTCATTTCATCGATTTGTTATTTGTTGTGTGAGAAAACCTTTACTAGAATGTTTTGTTGGAAATGCTATAATCCAACATGTATCTTCATTGTCGTTGTGGGCTGATGACTTGTTGTATGTAATCAATGGTACATTTGCATATGCATCCATCAACTCACGCCTGCTAGTGGTGTCCATATGAACAGTGCTAGTGGTGTCCATATGCGTGAGGGGGGTGTGCACACGGGCATGGGCACGGGCGCGGCGGGTGCAGCCAAACGCATGGGGGCCGGCGCCACGGTGGATGGAGGGGCGCGCACGGGCACGGGCACGGGCGCGGGTGCTGGCATGTACACGAGCTCGCGCGGGTCCGCGGAGACCTCCCTAATGCCCGCGTCTTCCGGCTCTGCGATAGTGCTCGGCGACTAGACCGTCAATGCTACGGGGATGGTCGCTGGCGCAGGTGCGGAGATGGGAGCGGGGACGAGAGCGGGGCGGCAACAGCCGTGGCCAGCTCGTTCTGGGCCATGTCCATGAGGCCCCATTCCTCCTTATTTTCTATCTCCTCTGACTCGGAGTCGACTTCACCAAACTTGAAGACTAGTGGCAGATGATCATTCTGCGTCATGGCATTGGTCGAGGTCTGCAGCTGCGGGAGGGAGGGGAATGGGAGGCGAACAGTAAGACCACCCGTATAAAATAGCGTATCGGGCGCCATTAATGGAGAGAAAGGCGGGCAGCCATGGAAGTCAAAGGGCTCGCTTCCCAGTGAGCCTGCACAGCGTACAGCTCGCACGCTTCCCGGTGAGCCTGCGCATTGGAGGACAGCTTGCAAGCCTCTCGGTCAGCCTACGCACTGGACTGCGCTCGCACGCCTCCCGTTCAGTCAAGGTCAATCAGCTGTCCGCATGGCACCTCCTACAGCCATTAAAACCAAAACACGTGGTCTCACGTGAACGGTTAAAAGAACGCACACGGTTTGAATTCTACGAACGTTTGAGATATTAAAGTGGCAACTATTTTTTCAAAATGCCTTTGTTGGTTATCATTATTAGAGTGTACCTTCTCTCAAAATGGACACGAAAAATGCCACAGCATGTTGGGTTGCATGAATTTCAGACGAGTTTTGTATTTACTAGAATTTAAAAACCAGGCATCTCAATGTTTTGCCGGCAATCAACGGTGCCCTGGTGTTTGAAATTCATTCCCATTTCTTGCATGGGACCTAAGCATGCACCCAAGGACACAGATTTGATTTTTCAACCAATTTATATGCACTGGAGCAGGTGCATGTAGTTCAAATTTGAATTATGCACATAAATGCATTGAAAACTTAGGTAATGCATAAAAATATCCAAAAGAACCGCGAAAAATCCCAAAAATTGATACAACACTCCTGTTGTTCTTTCTTGACATGAGAAAATTAATGAAAGCAATAAGAGGCAATGGATATCGTTTCGTACCCAAAGGTGGGACGTTACCTACCGAAACCATCATGCTAGTTGTGAGAAGCTCTGGTTTGTGAGAAGCGTATACCCGAACTTGCCCTGAATGGGATAATTTTTTTACCACTGCATGTTGATGCCGCTCCATGATAGCATGCCAAGTTTCATGAATTTCAGACGAGTTATGGATTTACTAGAATTTAAAAACCAGGCATCTCAACATTTTGCCGGCAATCAACAGTGCCCTGGTGTTTGAATTTCATTCTCATCTCTTGAATGGGACCTAGAAATTCACCCAAGTACACCGATTCGATTTTTCAACCAACTTTAGTGCATTGGAGCATGTGCTTGTAGTTCAAATTTGAATTATGCACATAAAATGCCTAGAAAATCAAGTTAATGCATAAAAATGTCCAAACGAATGCTGAAAAATCACAAAAATTGACACAACACTCTTGTTGTTCTATGTTGACACTAGAAAAAAAAATTAAAGCAATAAGAGGCAATGGATATCGTTTCGTCCCCAAAGGTGGGACGTTCCCTATCGAAACCATCATGCTTGTTGTGAGAAGCTCTGGTTTGTGAGAAGCTTACACCCGAACCTGCCCCTAATGGGACAAAAAAATTACCACGGCATGTTGATGATGCTCCATGATAGCATGCCAAGTTTCATGAATTTCAGAGGAGTTATGGATTTACTAGAATTTAAAAACCAGGCATCTCAACGTTTTGCTGGCAATAAATAGTGCCCTGGTGTTTGAATTTCATTCCAATCTCTTGCATGGGACCTAGAAATTCACCCTAGGACACACATGTGATTTTTCAACCAACTTTGGTGCATTGGAGCATGTGCTTGTAGTTCAAATTTGAAATATGCACATAAAATGCGTACAAAATCCAATTAATGTATAAAAAGGCCAAACGAACCCCAAAAAATTCCAAGATTAAACACAACACTCCGGTTGTTCTATGTTGACACTAGAAATTTTTTGAAAGCAATAAGAGGCAACGGATATCGTCCCGTCCCCAAAGGTGGTACGTTCCCTATCAAAACCATCATGCTTGTTGTGAGAAGCTCTAGTTTGTGAGAAGCTTATACCCAAACCCGTCCCAAATGGGACAAAATTTTCACCACGACACGTTGATGCCGCTCCATGATAGCATGCCAAGTTTCATGAGTTTCAGACGAGTTTTGGATTTACCAGAATTTAAAAACTAGGTATCTCAGCATTTTGCCGGCAATCAACAGTGCCCTGGTGTTTGAAATTCATTCCTGTCTCTTGCATGGGACCTAAGCATGCACCCAAGGACACACATGTGATTTTTCAAATAATTTATATGCACTGGAGCATGTGCATGTAGTTCAATTTTGAGTTATGCACATAAAATGCCTAGAAAACCTAGTTAATGCATAAAAATGTCCAAACGAACCCCGAAAAATCCCAAAAATTAACACAACACTCTTGTTGTTCTATGTTGACACGAGAAATTTTCTGAAAGCAATAAGAGGCAATGGATATCATTTCGTCCCCAAAGGTGGGACGTACGTTCCCTACCGAAACCATCAGGTTTTTTGTGACAATCTCTGGTTTGTGAGAAGCATATACCCAAGCCTTCCCCAAATAGGACAATTTTTTTACCACGGCATGTTTATGCCGCTCCATGATAGCATGCCAAGTTTCATGAATTTCAGACGAGTTTTGGAGTTACTAGAATTTAAAAACCAGGCATCTCAATGTTTTGCCGGCAATCAACGGTGCCCTGGTGTTTGAAATTCATTCCCATTTCTTGCATGGGACCTAAGCATGCACCCAAGGACACATATTTGATTTTTCAACCAATTTATATGCACTGGAGCATGTGCATGTAGTTCAAATTTGAATTATGCACATAAATGCATTGAAAACTCAGTTAATGCATAAAAATGTCCAAACGAACCACGAAAAATCCCAAAAATTGACATAACACTCATGTTGTTCTATCTTGACACGAGAAAAAATTGAAAGCAATAAGAGGCAATGGATATTGTTTCGTCCCCAAAGGTGGGACGTTCCCTATCGAAGCCATCATGCTTGTTGTGAGAAGCTGTGGTTTGTGAGAAGCACATACCCGAACCTGCCCCAAATGGGACAAATTTTTTACCACGGCATGTTGATCCCGCTCCATGATAGCATGCCAAGTTTCATGAATTTCAGACGAATTATGGACTTACTAGAATTTAAAAACCAGGCATCTCAACGTTTTTCTGGCAATCAACAGTGCCCTGGTGTTCGAATTTCATTCCAATCTCTTGCATGACACCTAGAAATTCACCCAAGGACACACATGTGATTTTTCAACCAACTTTAGTGCATTGGAGCATGTGCTTGTAGTTCGAATTTGAATTATGCACATAAAATTCCTACAAAACCCAGTTAATGTATAAAAAAGGCCAAACGAACCCCGAAAAATTCCAAGATAAAACACACTCCTGTTGTTCTATGTTGACACTTGAAATTTTTTGAAATCAATAAGAGGCAACGGATATCGTCTTGTCCCCAAAGGTGGTACGTTCCCTATCAAAATCATCATGCTTGTGGTGAGAAGCTCTGGTTTGTGAGAAGCTTATACCCAAACCTGCCCCAAATGGGACAAAATTTTCACCACGGCATGTTGATGCCGCTCCATCATAGCATGCCAAGTTTCATGAATTTCAGTTGAGTTTTGGATTTACTAGAATTTAAAAACCACATATCTCAATGTTTTACCGGCAATCAACAGTTCCCTGGTGTTTGAAATTCATTACCATCTCTTGCATGGGACCTAGAGATTCACCCAAGGACACACATGTGATTTTTCAACCAACTTTGGTGTATTGGAGCATGTGCTTGTAGTTAAAATTTGAATTATGCACATAAAATGCCTAGAAAACCCAGTTAATGTATAAAAAAGGCCAAACGAACCCCGGAAAAATTCATTCCCATTTCTTCCATGGGACCTAAGCATGCACTGAAGGACACAGATTTGATTTTTCAACCAATGTGTATGCACCGGAGCATGTGCATGTAGTTTAATTTTGAATTGTGCACATGAAATGGCTAGAAAACTAGTTTATTGTATAAAATGTCCAAACGAACCTTGAATAATTCCAATTCTTTTACGACACACATATAGTTGCATGTTCACTGCGGCTAAAAGGTCTAGCAATTCAAACAGCGTCCATTGCCGCTGTGACCCCATTTTGTAATACAAATCAAGTAGATCTCACACAGTTTATTATCACCAACCGTGTGAGATGTAGTACAAAATATCTTGGAGCACCGTCGGTGTATAGTACGCCTATGGCTAACGCGAGAACGTGCGTCGGCTACAGTCCACAGCCGGCGTGTCAAGCACACTAGCTCACTCCCCAAGAACTCCCGCCTCTGTGTCCCTCAGAATCTCGAAAATATCTACCACCTGTAAGGTTTTAATGTTTGATAGCACATGATTAGTATGTGCGGACTATGTGCGATGTCGGTTACTCCTGCTTTGATTTAGTCCCTTGATTCAAATTTTTAGTAGCCCCGGCATTTTACTCCCGCCTCTGCATCCCTCACAATCTCAAAAATATCTGCTCGCCCTTGATCCAAATTTTTAGTACCCCCGCCTTGTTACTCCCACTAAGTAAAAATTTTAGTTACCGCGGTATTTCCTCTAACACAACCTTGCTCCTCCCCCCCTCCACACACACACCCCAAAACCTCCGCTCACACATACACACACAACCCTCGAAACCATTGATAAGTCACTGCCATCATCGGCGCCTCCATCCTCAACCTCTGCATGTGTGCCAGGGAGCTCGAGGAGCCAATGGCCAAAAAGAGTTTTATCGCGGCCTTTTTGCCCGACTGTAGGATCGAAAGTATGTCTAGAGGGGCGGTGATTAGACTACTTGACCAAATAAAAACTTATCATTTTCCCAATTTTAGTCTTTGGCAGATTTTAGCTAACTTAGAACAAGTCAAGCAATCTTAACACAATTCAAGCAAGCATGCAAAGAGTATATGAGAAGCGGAAAGTAAAGCATGCAACTTGCAAGAATGTAAAGGGAAGGGTTTGGAGAATTCAAACGCAATTGGAGACACGGATGTTTTTGTCGTGGTTCCGTTAGGTGGTGCTATCGCACATCCACATTGATGGAGACTTCAACCCACGAAGGATAACGGTTGCACGAGTCCATGGAGGGCTCCACCCATGAAGGGTCCACGAAGAAGCAACCCTGTCTATCCCACCATGGCCGTCGCCCACGAAGGACTTGCCTCACTAGCGGTAGATCTTCACGAAGTAGGCGATCTCCTTGCCCTTACAAACTCCTTGGTTCAACTCCACAATCTTGTTGGAGGCTACCAAGTGACACCTAGCCAATCTAGGAGACACCACTCTCCAAGAATTAACAAATGGTGTGTTGATGATGAACTCCTTGTGTCACATCCCTAGCTTCTGGTATTGCACTAGGCTAGCTTCATGTGTGCATCATGTTTAAATTTTGCTTAAACTTGAAATGGGGATGTTCAAACCCTAGCATTAAATCAACTCAACTAGGGTGGATCAAAATCTTTTTCAATAAACCCAAAAAGTTCCTAAGAAAAGTTCATGATTTCTGGTTAAGGTGGAAACCTCTGCCAAAAATGATGAATATATTCTTAGACCATTTTTGATTTTTGAATTAACTCATATTGTATTTGAATTGGGGCCTTTAAATGCTATATATATTTTAGATGCTCCAAAAATGTTGGAAATTGTTAAGGGTCACCGAAATAATTCAGAAAGCACCCATAATTGTTTCCAGGATTTTATGAAATGGTTTGGTATTATTCTTGAATCAAAACAAATAGCCAAAAACTAGAAAACAGAAAGAAATAGAAAAACAAGCGAGAGAAAGGAACCTACCAAACTCACCTGCCCTTACCTGGCCGGCCCGCTGGCGGCCCAGCTCTGTTGGCCCAGCCCAGCAGCCTTCCCCCATGTCGTCTTCCTCGCGCAGTGGCAGCAGCGTGGCCGACGACGCCGCACGCGCCTGCCACCTCCTCGCTTGCCGCTGCCATCGCTGGAGGGCGCCAAGAGCGCCACGCACCCCCCCGGACCCCTGCCACTCCTCCCCCCGTTTCCCCTCCTCTCCCTCGCTCTCTCCCGCGATGGCCGACCCGGCCATGGACGCGCCGCCCTGAACCACCACGGCCACAGCCACCCCCTCGCCCCTCTGACGTGCCCATAAGCTCCGCCTCCGTCGTCTACGCCTCCTCGACAACTCAGGCGACGCCGGACGCCCCGACTCATCGTCCCCGACCTCTTCTTCAACCTCGGGATGCTGAGATCGCCACCGCCATGCCGTCTACTCCGAGCCTTCCCCGAGCCCACATCGACGCCTCTGCAACCACCGTGAGCCCCCGCACCAAACCTCCCTCTCCCCGATGCCGATTTCTTCCTCTAACCGCAGGCTCCGTCGAGCCCGAGAGCTCATCGCCACCGGCCACGAGGTCGTCGCGGCTAGAGCCCCCACACGACGCGTCCGAGCACGCTGTCGTCCTCGGCGCGTTCCCAGGAACCCAGAGCACCTACCCACTCTTCCTCCCGTGCACCATAGCGCTCTGTCCCTCTTCACTGAACTCCGGCCACCGCGCAAGTTGCTGCCACCGTCGACCTAGGCCACCGGAGCTGCTGCTGCGTGCACCACCCGACGCGGACGAGTCTCCTTGTTGCGTGGACGCACTTCGCCGTCCATATAGTCGCCGGAAAGCAAAACCCGAGCATCGCCGCCGTCTCTGGACGTCGCCGGCGGCTCAACTCCGGCCGTGCCGACGTGGCACCGCCATTAGTGGCTAATGACGCCACTAACCAACCCCCTAGGTCACTGACGGATGGACCCCACTTTTAATTTAACCCTGGGATTTATTCCCTGTTTAGTTTAGATTAATCCAGCTGGCCCCACTTGTCAGTTGACCCCACACGTCAGGTTTGACCCTGGCCAGCCCCGGTTGACCTATTGACGTCGTGCTGTCGTCATGCTGATGCAATTATTCATTTTCTGGATTTAATTTAATCAGGAAATTCCAGAAAATGTTATAAACTTCATAAAATCATAGTAAATCAACCGTAGCTCCAAATCAAATAATTTATATATGAAAAATGATCAGAAAAATCCAATCTATCCATCTGTACCATTTTCATGCATGTTAGAACAACTTATAGCTGATGTTTAGCACAAAGCATATAAATGGCAATTTAATATCCATATATGGAGTTTGAATTTGAATCTTGGATTCAAACCAACTTCATTTAATCTGCTGCTAGTTGCATTAGCTCAAATCACAACATATTGCCATGTCATGATCATGCATCATATTATGCACTGCATTGATTGTGTTTCTTCTTTGTTTGTCGGTGCTTGTCCCCTCTCAGTAGACGTGTACCGGCGATGTGATTGATGACACCAATGAAGAACTATATTATCTTCAGAAGTGCCAGGCAAGCAAAACCCCCTTGTTCATTCCGATACAATCCCACTCTCTCGCTCCTGCTCTCTTTTACTGCATTAGGACAACAACGATTCATCTGTTACTTGTTGCGGTAGCTGAACCCCTTTTTCCTCTACATGACCTGTCATTCCACAGTAATTAGATGAAACCCACTAGCATGAGTAGGAGTTGTTTGAGCCTTGTTGTGCCTACTCATTCATGCTTGTTTGTCATGCCTGCTACTGCTTAGATTTGAGTCAGTCCGATTCATCGAGGATGAATCGGAGGTGTGTGAACATGTCCTCACGTGTGTGAGCTAAGTGTGTGAACATGATTTGGTAAAGGTAGTGGTGAGAGGCCATGTAGGAGTACATGGTGGGTTGTCTCATTGAAACCGGCCCTCGTGAACTGAGTTCTGTGTTTGTGATCCATGAAACAGTTACTACCACACATTGGGATCCTTAATTGACTCTCTCGGCTTCTTAACCACCCTTGTTCTCTGTCCGGGGAGTTGCAACTAGTTTCGGTGTTTGTAGGATATGTGTTGAGGGCGTGCTTAGCGCTGACCCTAGGGGTGGGCTATGATGCGGTAGATACACCGTGGCCGGTGTACCGATTCGCCCGTTTGGTGTCTCGGGAACCCTGCACACATCGTTCGGGGCCGTTAGTGGAAACCTCGGCCGGACTCCCTGCGGATGGAACCCGAATAGGCGATGAACCTGGACTAGGGACTTGAGTGTTTAGGTAGCCCATGGCCGACACCCACGTTGGGCTTCCGCTTGAAGGTTGCCGAGTACATGTCGTGTAAACGGCGGTAAGTGGTGAGAGCGTGTGTGAAGAAGTACACCCCTGCGGGGTTAATATGATCTATTCGAATAGCCGTATCCACGGTAAAGGACTTCTGGGTTGCCTATATCAGTTCATAGACAAGTGAAAGTGGATACTCTAAAATGTGCATGATAAGCGTGAGTGCTATGGATGGCGTTCTCGTAGGAAGACGGGATCGGATCCATAGTGGTGTATTGATTGGTGAATATGTGGACTCGTGTGCGCCACCTCAGAAGAGTTACTTGCAGTCGTAGTTCAGGATAGCCACCGAGTCAAAGCTGGCTTGCTGCAATCAAACTCCACCACCCCCTTTGTTGATAATGATGCATATGTAGTTAGTTCTGATGTAAGTCTTGTTGAGTACATTTGTACTCACGTTTGCTTATTTTAAGTTTTGCAGAGAGACGTCAGTCTAGCTAGTAGTTCCGCATGGACTTTGATGTTTAGCTTGTTACCTCAGCTACGATCTTGTGCCCTCGGCAGGATCTGGTAGATAGTCAGGCCTCTAAGCCTTTTTCATTTGTAGATGTCTCAGATTTCGGACATGTTAAGCTTCCGCTTGTGCTTGTTGCTTGTATGTTTCAGATGTTGGGTCATGAGACCCATGTTTGTAATATCTCGCTCCTCGGAGCCTAATGAATAAATATTTGAGTCGTGGAGTTATGTTGTGATGCCATGTTGTATTTACACATATTGAGCATATTGTGTGTATGTTTGAAATGCTTGGTATGTGTGGGATCCGACAATCTAGTTGTTTATCCTTGGCAGCCTCTCATATGGGGAAATGTAGTCTAGTGCTTCACGAGTGATAGTAGTCCGCTCTGACCCGGTTCACCGGAGTCCTGCTAGCCCAAAGACTACCGCTCTGGACACTTGATCGCCGGCATGTGTTTCACTTCGTTCTCGTGTTCTGTCCCTTCGGGAAATGTCACGCGGTGACATCCGAGTCCTGCCTAACTGTTATTCCCGGGTTACCGGAGTCCTGTTAGCCCTGCTACATCCCGGATTCACACGCTGGCGACCGACATGCTCGATGTGATTCATGTATGCCTGTCCCCATAGGTTAGTGCCGCTTTGGGTTCACGACTAGCCATGTCGGCCCGGGTTCTCATCATATGGATGCTAGCGACACTATCATATACGTGAGCCAAAAGGCGCAAACGGTCCCGGGCCATGGTAAGGCGACACCTGTGGGAATACCGTGCGTGAGGCCACAAAGTGATATGAGGTGTTACCGGCTAGAACGATGTGACTTGGAATCGGGGTCCTGACACCTTGCTCTTGTGCTTCAAATGATAGTCTCCCCAACACTCAACTCTCTCTCTCACAGGATTTGGATTTGGTGGAAAGAAGATTTGAGTGGAAAGCAACTTGGGGAAGGCTAGAGATCAAGATTCATATGGTAGGAATAGAATATCTTGGTCTCAACACAAGTGTAGGTGGTTCTCCCTCAGAAAATGTAGGTTGGAAGTGTAGGTTCATTCTGATGGCTCTCTCCATGAATGAAGAGGAGGTGGAGGGGTATATATAGCCTCCACACAAAATCTAACCATTACACACAACTTGCCAAACTCGGTGGGACCGAATTGTTAAACTCGGTTGGACCGATTCAGCAAATATAGTGACTGTTAGGATTTTCGGTGGGACCGACATTCAACTCGGTAGGACCGATATGGTTAGGGTTAGGGCATAACGTAATCTCGGTGAGACCGATTACAGAAACTCGGTGGGACCGATTTTGGTAATAAGCTAACCAGAGAGTTGGTCAAGTAAACTCGATGGGATCAATTCGCTCATTTCGGTGAGACCTAAATGTTACAAAAGGGAAACAGAGAGTTTACATTGCAATCTCGGTGGGACCGATCGCTCATCTCGGTAGGACCAAAACGTTACGAAGGGAAACAGAGATATTACAATCCCATCTTGGTGAGACCGAGATCCCTATCAGTGAGACCAATTTGCCTAGGGTTTGTGGCAGTGTCTATGACATCTGAACTCGGTAGCGCTGGATAGAAAGAATCGGTGGGGCCGAGTTAGACTTTTGGTTTAGGTCATATGTGGATGTGGGAAATTAGTTGAGGGTTTTGGAGCATATCACTAAGCACTATGAAGCAAGAACCTCATTAAGAAACACCTCATCCCTCCTTGATAGTATTAGCTTTTCCTATAGACTCAATGTGATCTTGGATCACTAAAATATAAAACATAGACTCTTGAGCTTTGAGCTTGAGCCAATCCTTTTATCCTTAGTATTTTGAGGGGTCCACTTTTCTCATCCATGCCATGCCATTCATTGAGCTTTTCCTGAAATATTTATCTTGGAATAATGTTAGCTCAATGAGCTATATGTTGTTAGGAATTACCAAAACCACCTAGGGATAGTTGCACTTTCAATCTCCCCCTTTTTGGTAATTAATGACAACATATAGATCAAAGCTTCGACAAGTGATAATAAGAATGAAAAACATTGTCGCTTTGAGAAGTATGTGAAAAGCAAGAGCTCCCCCTAAATTTGTGCATAGTTTAAGATTTGCTTTGGACTGCAAATGCACAAAGAGTTAGGCTCATGGGTTACTCTTCCATGTCACATACATCTTGGTGGAGCACTCAAAATGATAACAATAGAATACATGCACTCATCACCAAGCAAAGTGAATGATCATATAGAGATAAAAGGATAATGTCATCCAACAAGCATTAATGTAGCATATGATCAAACACATGATCATCCAAGTATCACATGCATGTAAGGTATCTCAATCAAGAAAATAAAGTTCAACCACCAAAGCAAGAGAGAATAAAAGGAAACGCTCTCTCTCGAAGCCTATGATCTATACATTTTTCTCCCCCTTTGGCAACAAGTTACCAAAAAGTTCATAGAAAATGCATAGCACTAAATCGTCTCTCATGCTTGATCTTGGTGGTGGTGTAGAGATGGCTCCTTGGACGAAGACTTGATAGATGTGGATGGAGCTGGTGGAGTAGGTGCTAGAGCTGGTTGCACTTTGGGGCTATAGCTGGTGCGAGATGAAGTGGCTCGTGTGCATCCGGCACTTTGTAGCTGACCTCTGAGCTCTAGGCACTCTGGCAAATGCCTCAGTGGTTGTCTTGCCCTTCCTCTCCTGCATATCATCCCGGAGTTGCTCAACAATAGACTGGATCTCAGTTACCTTCACATCCAAGTCATAGAACTTCTGCTCCATAATCCTCTCCATGCTCTCCTGGTTTTGAGTCAAGGTGGCCAGCCCCTTCTCAATCCTCAGAGTGGATGCAATCAAGTAGCCAAGCTGATCCTATTTGCTCTTCAAGAAGTACTGAGATGCCTCTTCCATTGTTGGCATCTTGGCAGCCTTCTTAGTCCTTGCCTTCTCCTTCTTTGCTTGTGCTTGCACAGAAGATGGTTCATCTTCATCCATAACCACTTGGTTGTCCTCAAAATCTGGATAGATAGGCATATGATCCTTGTCCAACAAGTATGTGCCAGTGCCCATCTTGGAGTTAATCAGCTCCTGGATCTGTGGGGCATACCCACAACTTCTCTTTTGGTCAGTAGCTGTCCTCTAGATAGTTTCAACTATAAGACTCATGACCATGAACTTTTGTGGCACATCAAATAAGTGTAGCAGATTTATTGCATGGCCTCTGATCATGTTGTGATCACCTGACTTGGGCAAAAGAGTGTGCACGAGGATCCAGTTGATGGTTGGCAGTCTGACAGAAGGTAATGTCTTGATCCAAACTTGTGTGTTTCAATAGCAGCATCTGGGATCTCCTTGTACATATGTGCCATAGTGTTGTGATCCATCTTCTTCTTGGCATAGACATCCAAGTCATCCTCTTTCTCCTTAGGTGCATTGATCAGATTAGCCCATTCTTCAATTGATGACTGGTACCTAGTACCTTCAGACATCCATAATATCCTGCCATCTGGATAGAAGTGTGATGTGGAGTAGAATTGCATTATTAGCTCATCATTCCACTTTGTGAGCTTCTGCCCAACAAAGTCTGCCACTCCACAAGCATGAAGCTGTCATACACACCATGATAGTGTTCTTCATTCTCCTTGATGTATTCCCAGTTCACCCATCTCATGTCACACACTATTGGCTTCTTGTCCAGCAGCACTGTCTCATAGAAATCCTGATGTTCCTTTGTGTGGAACCTGTAGTCTACAGCAGTTCTCCTCCTGGCTGCATAAGGATCAGTCAACCTCCACTGTCTGAGTCCTGCATCCTTTCTCAGCTTCATGTTCTCAGCTACAGGATGGGCATCATTATGATATGGAATTTTAGGCTTCAATTTTCTCAAGACAGGCTCTTCATCATCTTCCTCTTCAGCAACAGTCTCAGGCACTGGGGCCTTGTTCTTCTCAGCAGCTGGAATGCTCCTGGTAATCCTCTTAGGTGCAGTCTTGGGCTTGGAAGCAGCCTTGGGTGCTTCTTTGGGCTTTGATGAAGCAGCCCTCGACTGATGGCATCACCCATAAGCTTCTCGAGCTTTGGGTGCCGGTCTGACATCCTCTTCTTCTTCTTCCTCTTCCATCATGGAAGGCTTTCCAACAACCCTGGCCATGGTCTTCTTGACCCTTTTCTTCCTCTTCTTCCCTTCTGCAGCAGCCTCTTTGGGTTCAGCTTCCAAAGATGCTTGAGTGGAGGCTCTGGCTTTAGACATGGGAATCCTTTTGGCAGGTGATTTGGTCTTCATACTGTGCTTAGTGGCTGCAATGAGCCATATTCTTTCTTGAGCACCTTCTTCTTGGAAGTGGCCTCATCCTCAACAGCCACATAGTCTTCATCCTCAGATTATGAGGTTCTCTTCTTTCTGGCCCTGGTGGCAGCTTCGGGTAGGTTTCTTGGGATGCTCCTGCTTCCATCATCATAGCTGCTAGAGGGACTAGTGCCCTCACTCACTTGAACCTGCTCCTCTTCCCTGTTCTGGCTATCACTTTGATCAGACATATTGCAAACACTGACAACAGACCCTGTGAGTAGATATAGATGAGATAGAGTGGATGAGCATCACAAAATACAGAAGTTTTTGCAAAATAATGAGTCAAAAACTTAGTTTTAGTTTCCCACAGAAAGCATTTCGGGTCTACCGATTTGTAAACTCGGTGATACCAAAGCAGCATTTGGAACCTAAACTAGTGAACTCGGTCAGACCGAGTCACAGTTCGGTGGAACCAAGACTGCTAGGGTTTCACAAATTCCTGAATTCGGTCACACCGATTTGCAATTCTCGGTCAGACCGAGAATTACATGTGCAATGGCCTTAGCCGAATCGGTGGTACCGAGTTCTACAACTCGGTTGGTCCGAGATGGTTTCGACGGAAACCTAACCCTAAATTTTCAATTCATCTGTAATCTACAGAGTGTTTTGACTAGATAAGATATTTTCAATCGTGGCAAGATTCATGGCGAACACAATGTGCTAGGAATCAGATAGGGATAGCACAGTGATCGAGTTCATACCCTAGTTCAGCGATGAACTCGCTACGGCAGCAACGGTGGGGATGATTCTCATTGACGACGGCGGAGACCAGCGGCAGGAGGCAGCTGGCGACGAGGAGGACGATCCGGAGACCCTGGAGGCAGAGCGGGCTGAGCGCGGGCGAAAGAGTTCGGATAAAATTTCCAAAGTTTTGCACGTGGGTATATATAGCCCGACCCTATCGGTGTGACCGAGTGGAACAACTTGGTGGCACCGAGATGCATAACTGCTAGCAATTACAACAACTCGGTGTGACCGAAAAGTTCAAATCGGTTGCACTGAGATTGAAAACCTAGATCGACTCAGTGATCTTGTTATGACCGAAATGGGAATCGGTCAAACCAAAACGCACAAAGAAGTTTTGGAAGTTTAAGTCTATGACGAATCGGGGACTCCAAGTGCTCCTCACACAGAGTGGTTCGAATCTGACTTGATCAAATTTTGTGATGTAGCATGAATAGAGTTTGAGACAAGAAAAGCATAGATAGCTAGAGAAGGTTCTTAGGTATCCTTGTCCATCCACTTGGCAAAAGAAAAAGAAGCCAATCAATCAAAACAACAAGTGGATGTCCTCGAATGAGTAAAATATGCAACCAACATGCTCACACAATAAAATGGCAAATGAAATATGTGGCGAAGCATGCACAACCAATTCTAGCATTTATCAAGCAATTGGTGATGACTAGGTCATCTATATATGAGTATATTGACTTAGGAGTCAAATGAGAACATTTGATCATAGGTCATACTCATCGTTTAAGCTCAAGTGGGGTTACCACTTTTACATAATGCATTGTTGTGTTCACACCATTAGAGTTGCTTTAGCTCAATTCTTAGAGTAAAGCTCCCCTAGATGTGAGATCCCCCCTTAGAGGGATGAACTAACCTTGGGTTTTGTCGATGATGACTTCATGTAGGTGTTGAAGATGTGGATGCTCAATGTTGATGTAGATCATTTGGAGCAATCCTTTGGAGTGAGTTGCACTTTCAATACCTACAATGGTTAGTCCCACAAGGAACAAACAAGGATATACATAGACATAGAGTGATGCACACACAAGATGATGTCTATGAGAGCATTATGTTACCTTGTCCCTTGTCTTACCAACAAGAGGGTTTGTGACTCCTTGAACTAGTGAAAGATGTGGAAGTTGATTGCACTAGTTATTGCCAAAATGATATGAGTGAAATATGTTGGCGGAGTCACCCTCAAGAACTCTCTAGTTCTTCTTCTTCGGGACCCACATCATCTTGATGGGAATCCTTGGAGTTGTAGTTGTACTAGATGAAGTAGAGCTTGACGTAGTCTTGGGAACCCACTTGACCAAGGCCTTTGGAGCTTCTTCAAATCCATCTATCTCTTCTTGAAGCTTGTCCTTGCCTTTTTGCTTGTGGTCTTGTGGTGGAAGATCATCTTGGGCTTATGTCCCCTTGAAGGAAGTAGGATCATACTTCTCTTGTTGAGGAACAAACTTCGTCTTGGGGTATTGATCTTCTTCCCACTCAACTCCATTGGCATTGAACTTTCGTTCAAAACCAACACCTTGATTCTTCTGGTGCCTTCCTTGCTTGCGTACAATTTCCTCAAATTGCTTACTCCCGGCAAGGCTCTTGTAAACACCTTTCTCTATAATTCCCTTCAATAAGCTATTTTCTTGCTCAAGTGTAACTTGGCTAAGAGAATCATTAGTGGAATTAAGAGAACTAGTAGAAGCAACAACATTGGGTTTAGCATGATTATTGTTACTACTAGAGGAAGAATCCTTCTTGTTCTTGTTACTAGACTTGACTTGAGGCATGTAAGTAGATAAGAGTAAACGCTTGGCAATGTAAGAAGAACTTTTCTTACGAAGATCATCATTGATTGCCTTTAAGAACTCATGCTCTTGCTCAAGGTTGAGCTTTTCAAAGCGTAACTTCTCATGAGTCCTTGAAAGTTCTCGATGATCTTCTAAGATAGTTTCATGAGCTAACTTAAGAGTGTTTAGTTCTTTATTTAGAAGCTCAATATTCTCCTTATCATTTTTATTCGTTTTATCTTGATTAGCATGATTAATTGACATTTCATCATAGTATTCATCACTAGAGTTGTCACCAAGTAAATCATCATCACCTAACGAGTCATCTTCATCACTATTGAAATCAACATACTCGGGGTGTGATACATTTGGACCTTTGGCCATGAAGGATCTTCCAATTCCTTCATTTGGTGAATCAAATATGTCGTATGAGTTAGTTGACACAAGTGCTAGACCGGCAACACCTTCATCTTGAGTATATTCGGAGTCGGAGTGATAGCTTCTCTCAGAATGATTGTCGGAGTCGGAGCCGGAAACCCATTCACCAACATGAGCTTGATGTCTTCATTTTGTGTAGCTCCTTGATGACTTGTCCTTCCTTTCCGAATCCTTGCTTCTCCGGGATGTTCTTCGATCATCTCTACTCCTCCTCTCTCTTGGTGGTGATTCTTCTCTTCTACTTCTCCTCTTAGGTGATTCTTCTCTTCTTTTGTAGGGTGCCGTACACTCATTGGAATAGTGTCCGGGTCTTCCACAATTGTAGCAATTACGCTCTCGACTAGAAGATCTTTTGTCTTTGTAGGACCTTGACTTGGAGCTTCTCTCTTTGCTTCTACTCTTGTAGAATTTGTTGAAGTTCTTCACCATTAAGCTCAATTCTTCATTGAAGGTTTGTTTCTCACTTGATGATGTGGGGGCTTCACATGAGGCTTTGTAAGCACTACTTGATTTGTTGTGAAGTTCCTCCTTATCCTTGAGTGACATCTCATGAGCAACAATTCTTCCAATGACTTCTGTTGGCTTGAGATCTTTGTAATTGGGCATCATTTGGATCAATGTGCACACGGTATCATATTTTCCATACAAGGCTCTTAGGATCTTCTTGATGATGAATCTGTCGGTCATCTCTTCACTTCCTAAGCCGGTGATCTCATTTGTGATAAGAGAAAGCCTAGAGTACATTTCAGCGACACCTTCACCATCCTTCATTTTGAACTTGTCAAGTTGACTTTGAAGCACATCCAACTTGGATTCCTTGACGGAGTCGGTACCTTCATGCATATCAATCAAAGTATCCAAAATTTCCTTTGCATTCTCAAGACGGATGATCTTGTTGAATTCTTCGGGGCACAATCCGTTGAAGAGGATATCACAAGCTTGAGCGTTGTATTGCAGCATCTTCAACTCTTCCGTGGTAGCTTCACGGTTCGGTTCTCTCCCATCAAAGAATTCACCTTGCAAGCCAATACACACAATAGCCCAAACGGCGGGGTTATGTCCAAGAATATGCATTTTCATCTTATGCTTCCAACTAGCAAAATTAGTACCATCAAAGTAAGGACATCTATGGTGATAATTTCCCTCGCTAGACGGTACACTCTCCTAGGTTGTGAAACCAAGGCTATGACTACCAAAAGCTATCGAAATCAAAGCAAATGGAGACCAAAGCTCTGATACCACTTGTAGGATCGAAAGTATGTCTAGAGGGGGTGATTAGACTACTTGACCAAATAAAAACTTATCCTTTCCCAATTTTAGTCTTTGGCAGATTTTAGCTAACTTAGCACAAGTCAAGCAATCTTAACACAATTCAAGCAAGCATGCAAAGAGTATATGAGCAGCAGAAAGTAAAGCATGCAACTTGCAAGAATGTAAAGGGAAGGGTTTGGAGAATTCAAACGCAATTGGAGACACAGATGTTTTTGCCGTGGTTCTGATAGGTGGTGTTATTGTACATCCACATTGATGGAGACTTCAACCCATGAAGGGTAATGGTTGCGCGAGTCCACAGAGGGCTCCACCCACGAAGGGTCCACGAAGAAGCAACCTTGTCTATCCCACCATGGGCGTCGCCCACGAAGGACTTGCCTCACTAGCGGTAGATCTTCACGAAGTAGGCGATCTCCTTGCCCTTACAAACTCCTTGGTTCAACTCCACAATCTTGTCGGAGGCTCCCAAGTGACACCTAGCCAATCTAGGAGACACCACTCTCCAAGAAGTAACAAATCGTGTGTTGATGATGAACTCCTTGCTCTTGTGCCTCAAATGATAGTCTCCCCAACACTCAACTCTCTCTCATAGGATTTGGATTTGGTGGAAAGACGATTTGAGTGGAAAGCAACTTGGGGAAGGCTAGATATCAAGATTCATATGGTAGGAATGGAATATCTTGGTCTCAACACAAGTGTAGGTGGTTCTCTCTCAGAAAATGTAGGTTGGAAGTGTAGGTTCATTCTGATGGCTCTCTCCACGAATGAAGAGGAGGTGGAGGGGTATATATAGCCTCCACACAAAATCTAGCCGTTACACACAACTTGCCAAACTCGGTGGGACCTAATTGTTAAACTCGGTCGGACCGATTCAGCAAATCTAGTGACCGTTAGGATTTTCGGTGGGACCGACATGCAACTCGGTGGAGACCGAAATGTTACAAAAGGGAAATAGAGAGTTTACATTGCAATCTCGATGGGACCGATCGCTCATCTCGGTAGGACCGAAACGTTACGAAGGGAAACAGAGAGATTACAATCCCATCTCGGTGAGACCGAGATCCCTATCGGTGAGACCGACTTTCCTAGGGTTTGTGGCAGTGGCTATGACATCTGAACTCGGTGGCGCCGGATAGAAAGAATCGGTGGGGCCGAGTTAGACTTTTGGTTTAGGTCATATGTGGATGTGCGAAAGTAGTTGAGGGTTTTGGAGCATATCACTAAGCACTATGAAGCAAGAACCTCATTAAGCAACACCTCATCCCTCCTTGATAGTATTGGCTTTTCCTATAGACTCAATGTGATCTTGGATCACTAAAATATAAAATGTGGAGTCTTGAGCTTTGAGCTTGAGCCAATCCTTTTATCCTTAGTATTTTGAGGGGTCCACTTTTCTCATCCATGCCATGCCATTCATTGAGCTTTTCCTGAAATATTTATCTTGGAATAATGTTAGCTCAATGAGCTATATGTTGTTCGGAATTACCAAAACCAACTAGGGATAGTTGCACTTTCACCGACGCCGGCAAGGTGGCCGCCGAGGTGTCCTCGTCGTCCTCCGCGGGCCCGATCCGTCGTCGCCGGTCCCCCGATCCGCCCGCCGCCGCGCCCCTACGCCGGTTCGAGGACTTCCCCGTCTTCCCTTGGACCCGGCAGCCGACGAAGTCCTACCTCGGGGTCCGGTAGCGGCGGTGGGGGACGTGGGTCGCCGATATTACAGATCGAGAGACCCACACCTGTCGATGGCTCGGTAGCTTACACACGGCCGAGCTCGCGACCATGGGGTACGATCGCTGGCAGGTCCGCTACCACGGCGCGACGGCTAGGATCAATTTCCCCTTCGGCACACGTCTGGTCCACCTCGTTCCGCCGGAGCCAGGGGTGGTGAGCTCAGCTATGGCGCGGGAGGACCGCGAGGCGTGGGAGTGCCTCGAGGTCGAGGCCGCCGACGAGGCCTACATGCAAGAGCTCGGTCGGCAGCACCCGGAGCTCGTGGAGTCGGAGCGGGCGATCTTTCCTGACGTGGAGGGTGGCGAGGTTATCGCGCTCTCCTCTGATGACGAGGTCGAAGGCGGCGAGGACGGCGGCACCAAGGGCGGCGAGGTTATTGCGCTCTCCTCTGATGACGAGGTCGAAGGCGGCGGCGACGATGGCGCGGAGGGCGTCGAGGTGGGCCCCGAGGACGAGGAGATCGACGTCTACGAGTGGAGGAGTGCCTTCCCCAACGACCCCGACGACGGTACTGGCACGGACCCGGCTCGCGGCACATCGTACATGACAAGGAAGGATTGGCTCGACCTCTACTTCGACCGAAAGTAGTTTAGCTTAGTTTAAATTTATGTTTTATGTTCGGTTATGCAAAACTATCTATGTTTATGTTTGAATGCATGCTACTTTCGGTTGAACCTGCTTTGAACTTGATCAAATTGAAGTTTACAACCTTAAGTTTAGGGGATCGACTAGAAAAGGCCAAAAATTGTTGGAGTATATATATCCACTAAGGGTTTTAGTCCTTTAACTTTTTAAGGATCGCCTAGAGATGTCCTAATGACTTGTTTATTACAGTTCTTCACAATGTGATGCTCTATATGTGCAACTATTTGCCAAGTGATTCAATTTCATCAATAACAGTTTCAACAATACCACTTGAATTACAATATTTGGTTGTTGTTAAGGATATTGCAGTTAACATGCCTTTTCATTTTTCAATTGTTGTTTAGCAACATGCATTGTACTGAATGACTAAATATGCAATCCCAGGCTACATAGCAACAAGGAAGAGTGTTACCTTAATGTTCTGATGATGTCTAGATATACATGTAATAGAATCTTATATAATGGGATGGATGGAGTGTTGTACTACATCATTTTTCAATTGTTGTTTAGCTTCTAATATTAACTTGGTGCTTTTAGGTACATATATCATTGCCAAAGATCCACACTTCGACCCTTTCTGCGTATGGGGCAATGAGATATTCATGAACCAAAGATCAAGTGAGGAAATTGATAAAGATTGTTATTAAAATGGGTCAAAAGATGTCAATCAAACTATTTGTTTACACTTTATGCAAGACAACAGTGAACTGCAGAATGGTAAGTAAGAACCCTGTAGCCTTCTTTTTACTACCCATAATGAGTTGTGTTAGATGACAATATCTGAATCTTTTTTCTTTTGTAGTGGATCCTGAAGCAGTTTCCTCAAGATTACCTATCAAACTACATGATTGGCGGCCGGCCATCACAAGGGGTTAGACTAGAGTCATGCATGCCTTCTGCATCCAGGAGAGCACAATAGGGCCATTCCGCTTCACCTTGTTCAGCAACTGGAATGTTTGTCGCCTCTTTCTTTACCATCTGTAATAGTACAAGTATAGAACCCTGGTACATCATTCTTTATTTGGTGCTTATGTAATTCTTAAACATATGTACATGTGAATTGAATAATGCATTGGTTGTTTGAACCTGATGGATATGAATAAAGCTATAGCCTACTTTCAAGTTTAAATTAGGTACAATTTTAAATAGAAGCAATTAAATTAGGGCGAAATTACGTTGTGCAGGTCATTACGGCACACACGGTTGATAAAACACAAACGTTTGCGATATACACCATAATCGGAGACGGTTCACAGAGAGGAAACGTTTGCAAGCATGCACACAGTTGCCATTTGCAAAGCGTGTGTGATGTCAGACACTATCACATACGATGCGGGAAAACTAAATGTGTGTGATTGTCTACCCATCGTACACGGTTTATAATCATGAACTGTTTGTGATGTGACAGGCATCGTAAAACTCCCGTGCCTAGAATCTTCCTGGAAAACTCCCATGCCTGGAATCTGCCTAGTTTTAGGCAGAACCACAAAACTCCGACTGCGATAGCAATGCAAGCACAAACGAGTAGCAAGGATGAAGCATTTGGGATATTCGAGATATCGGAAACGGTTATATAGGGACAACTGTATGCATCAAGGCTCCCTATCCTCGACAGTTTCTGGGTCGTGTGGGAAGGACCCCCCCCCCCCCTATCACCCACACTCACTTGGCGACGGTCCAAATGATGTCGCGGAAAGGGGTAAAAACCCGTTTGTTTAGGACCGGCGCGCACCAGTGATGCTACAAAAGAAAAGAATATGTGATGAACATGTTAGGCAGCATTCCACATCAAAAATTCTATTTTTATCATTTACCTACTCGAGGACGAGCGGCAATTAAGCTTGGGGATGCTAAAATATTTTTTATTGTTCCATGTTGTTATATTATCATTCTTGGATGGTTTACAATCATTTTTTAGCAACTTTATATCATTTTTTGGACTAACCTATTGACATAGTGCCCAGTGCCAGTTGTTGTTTTTTGCTTGTTTTTTACTTCGCAGAAAATCAATATCAAATGGAGTCCAAATGCGGCGAAACTTTTTGGAGATTTTTTCTGGATCAGAAGACACAAGATGGGCCAAAGAAGTACCCGAGGGGGGCAGAACCCACCTGGGCGCGCCTGGCCCCCAGGCGCGCCCTGGTGGGTTGTGCCCACCTCGGTGGCCTCCTGCACCGCCCCTTTTCCATATAAATAACTAAATATTCCAGAAACCCTAGGGGAGTCGACAAAACACAGTTCCAGCAGCCGCAAGTTCCAGAACCAAGAGATCCAATCTAGACACCATCACAGAGGGGTCCATCATCATCAGTGGTGCCTCTCCGATGATGCGTGAGTAGTTCATCATAGACCTACGGGTCCATAGTCAGTAGCTAGATGTCTTCCTCTCTCTCTCTCTCTCTCTCTCTCTCTCTCTCTCTCTCTCTCTCTTGATTCTCAATACAATGGTCTCTTAGAGATCTATTTGATGTAACTCTTTTTTGCGGTGTGTTTGTTGGGATCCGATGAACTTTGAGTTTATGATCAGATCTATATATCCATGAAAGTTATTTGAGTTCTTTTATCTCTTTTATGCATGATTACTTATAGCCTCGTATTTCTTCTTTGAATCTTTGGTTTAGTTAGGTCGGCTAGATCGATTTTTCTTGCCATGGGAAGAGGTGCTTTGTGATGGGTTCAATCGTGTGGTGTTCTTTCCCAGTGATAGAAGGGGCAGCAAGCCACGCCTATATCATTGCTATTCAGGATAACAAGATGGGATCTATTCCTACATGAATAGATCTCGTCTACATCATGTCATCATTATTATTGCATTACTCCGTTTCTCCATGAACTTAATACACCAGATGCATGTTGGATAGCGGTCAATGTATGGAGTAATAGTAGTAGATGCAGGCAGGAGTCGGTCTACTAATCTTGGACATGATGCCTATATAATGATCATTGCCTAGATATCGTCATAATTATTTGAGGTTCTATCAATTTCCCAACACTAATTTTTTTACCCACCGTATGCTATTTTCTCGAGAGAAGCCACTAGTGAAATCTACAGCCCAGGGTCTATTCTTTATCATATTTGATTTCCGATCTAATATTTGCCTTTGAGATCTATTTTTATTCGGTTTTATTTTCAGATCTATTAATCCAAAAACCCAAAAATATCTCGCTGAATTGTATTTGTCTTTATTCTATTTGCATCTATCAATCAATCTATTTATCAATCTTTTACCCGAGAGGGATTGATAACCCCTCTTACACGTTGGGTTGCAAGTATTTGTTCTCTGTGTGCAGGTACCGTTTACATAGTGTTGCTTGGTTCTCCTAATGGTTTGATAACCTTGGTTTCATAACTGAGGGAAATACCTATCGTAGATGTGCTGCATCATCCCTTCCTCTTTGGGGAAATATCGACGTAGTTCAAGCGACATCAGGGCCTAGTCCTCCTCCTCGCCGGAGGGGATGACAATCTCCTCCTAGGCGGAGGAGCCGGCCGCAGTGGATGCCGAAGGACCAGAAGAGAGACGGCTCCAGCACCAAGAACCACTGGAGGAAGAGCTTCCGCCGAGGCCACCTGCCGGCGCGAAGCATTGATGTCTACTACACAACTTGTTCTTGTAGAATCGTGTTGGACCTCCAAGCGCAGAGTTTTGTAGGACAGTAGTAAATTTCCCTCAACTAGATGACCTAAGGTTTATCAATCCGTGGGAGGTGTAGGATGAAGATGGTCTCTCTCAAACAACCCTTCAACCAAATAATAAGAAGTCTCTTGTGTCCCCAATACACCAAATGGTAAATTGTATAGTGCACTAGTTCGGCGAAGAGATGGTGATACAAGTGTAGTAATGATATTAGATGTTGATTTTTGTAATAGGAAAAATAAGAAACATCAAGGTAGCAATTGATAAAATGGAGCACAAACGGTATTGCAATGCTCGAAAATGAGGCCTAGGGTCCGTACTTTTGCTAGTGCAATCTCTCAACAATGCTAATCTAATTGGATCATATAACCATCCCTCAACGTGTGATGAAGAATCACTCCAAAGTTCCTATCTAGTGGAGAACATAAGAAGAAATTACTTGTAGCTATTCTTTCCGATCGATCTATCCAAGAGTTTGTACTAAAATAACACCAAGTTATTCTTTCCGATCAATCTATCCAAGAGTTCGTACTAAAATAACACAAAGCTATTCTTTCTGATCGATCTATCAAGAGTTCGTACTAAAATAACACCAAAGCAATTCAGATTCATAATACTCAATCCAACACAGAGAACCTCAAAGAGTGCCCCAAGATTGCTACCGGAGAAACAAAAGACGATAACATGCATCAACCCCTATGCATAGATTACCCCAATGTCACCTCGGGAATCCGCAAGTTGAGTGCCAAAACATATCTCAAGTGAATCAATATAATACCCCATTGTCACCACAGGTATTCATATGCAAGACATATATCAAGTGCTCTCAAATCCATAAAATATTCAGTCCGATAAAACGAATCTCAAAGGGAAAACTCAATTCATCACAACAAGATAGAGAGGGAGAAACACCATATGATCCAACTATATTAAAAAAGCCCGCGATACATCAAGATCGTGACATCTCAAGAAAACAAGAGAGAGAGAGAGAGAGAGAGAGAGAGAGATTAAACACATAGCTACTTGTACAAACCCTCAGCCCCGAGGGTGGACTGCTCCCTCCTCGTCATGGTGGCCGCCGGGATGATGAAGATGGCCACCGGTGATGATTTCCCCCTCCGACGGAGTGCCGGAACAGGGTCCAGATTGATTTTTCGTGGCTACCAGAGGCTTGCGGCGGCGGAACTTCTGATCTAGGGTTATTTCTGTATTTATAGGATTTTTCAGTGTTGGAATCACGCGAAGATGGGCCTCGAGGTAGGCACAGCCCACCTGGGCGCGCCTGAGCCTCCTTGCGCGCCCAGGTGTCTTGTGCTCACCTCCTTCACCTTTTGGTCCTCACGAAGCTTCTAGTGCCTCTTTTGTTCCAAAAAAATTGTCAAAAAGTTTCATTGCATTCGAAGAACTTTTATTTCTGCACAAAAAACAACACCACAGTAGTTATGCTGAAAACAGCGTCAGTCCGGGTTAGTTACATCCAAACCATTCCAAAATCATATAAAATTGTTGTAAGCATGGCATGAATACTTCATAAATTATAGATACGTTGGAGACGTATCAGAATCCCCAAGCTTAATTCATACTCGTCCTCGAGTAGGTAAATGATAAAAGAAATAATTTATGAAGTGTGAATGCTAGCACAGTGCATAAGTTTAATTAATGATAATTTCAGTCACTTTTCCTAGCATCATAACAACAATTCTTACTCATAAAACTTCTCATGTTAAAGTAACAACCAATTCATGTGTTAAGGTTCAAACAATGAATTCTCTTGAAAATCGAGAACCTGTATTCTTAGTCCCCAAACAATTGCAATTCAACTTATTCAACGGAGTCTAAGTAAGAGCTCCAAATACTCAATCATCATATAGTCTTCTATGATTGCTAGTACTCAAATCATATGTTTAGAACAAATGGCATCCATCGAACACAGAGAAAGATAGGGGCTTAATGTTTCGCCTCCCAACTCATGTATCATAGAGATAATTGTCAACAATAATAATTCATGATCAAATATATTTGATTGTCATATGTGCCTAGATCATTCCCCACCACATGATGCTTGCCAACTAGAGAATAATTAAGGTTGAAATGAGAATGCATTCTATTGACTCTTGCATAAAAGTAAATACTGAAAAGTAAAAGATAGGCCCTTCGCAGAGGAAAGTAGAGGTTATCATGCGCTTTTTATTTTTGGATGCCCAAGCTCTTAATGCAAAGGAACGTCACGTTATATTTCCCCTTATGATAACAACCTTTATTATGCAGTCCATCGCTTTTATTACTTTGCCATCACAAGTTCGTACAACGCTTAATTTTCCCTTACAATAAAAGATCAAACATATTTAGGAGCAATTTTTATTGCTTTATGCACCGATGACAACTTACTTGAAGGATCTTATTCAATACATAGGTAGGTATGGTGGACACTCATGGCAAGAAACTGGGTTTAAGGGTTTTTGGATGCACAAGTAGTATCTCTACTTAGTATGAATTTTTGGCTAGCAAAAGATCCTAGGCAAACACCACATGTTGGAGGATCCATGACAATATAACTTCTATGCAAATATACACAACCATAACTCATTACGTTTTCTTCCTTGTCCAACTTCAACTAATTTTCTCAAGTTTGAAAATAATTAATGGGTATTCACAATCATAGAAGATTTCCAAGATAATATATTTGCATGTGAAAGTTCTCTTCCTTATACTAATCATTCATGAATTGCTTGTATGACCAATATTGTGATTGTAAAGCTTCAAAAGATTTCACTTTCTAAACCCAATGTGAAGCTACCACTAGGCATTATATGAACATATAATTTCAACTTCATCATATTCAATTTACTCAACAGTTTACTCGTAAGATATAAGTGAAGCACAAGAGTAAATGACAAACTACTCCAAAAAGATATAAGTGAAGATAAAATGAGTAGTTAAGTAAATGGGTAGCTAATTAAAAACTTTCAGACCTAAGTATGTTATTCAAACAGCAAAGAAAAAAAATGGCATTCCAAGAATAGCACACATCATGTGAAGAAGCAAAAACTTAGGCTCAACCAAGGCTAACCGATAATTGTTGATGAAGAAAGGTGGGATGCCTACCGGGGCATCCCCAAACTTAGATGCTTGAGTCTTCTTGGAATATTAACTTGGGATGCCTTGGGCATCCCCAAGATTGAGCTTTTGTGTTTCCTTAATTCCTTTTATATCATGGTTTCCCTAATTCTTAAAAACTTCATCCATGCAAAACTCAACAAGAACTCGTGAGATACGTTAGTATAAATCAATGCAACACCTTATCATTCCCTACTGTAACAAATCACTAAAATTATTATTTAACATTGCATACTAAATGCCTCTACATATTTAATACCCCTATCCTCAAATAGAATCATTAAACAACCAAACATTTGCAAACATAACAGCAATCTGTCTAAACAGAATAGTCTCTAAAGGATGAAGCAATATCCATTCTTATTTAACTCAAACAATTCTGAAAATTTACCACACTGTAGAAAATTTATCATAGCTTATTGTGCAAAAACTTTCAACATTTTATCGCATTCTGACTTCTCTCGGGAATTTTTGCAACAACGATAAACTTTTTGTTTTGAAACAACAACTCGTATACTTGCAAAATAGGCATGGTGAAAGCTATCCTTGCCACTTTTATTGAAATAAAAGATGCAAAACATTATCTAAATTAACATCAAGCAAATCTTAACAAAATAAAATGACGCTCCAAGCAAAACACATAACATGTGACGAATAAAAGTATAGCTCCAAGTGAGGTTACCGAAAATGTTGGAGATGAAAGAGGGGATGCCTTCCGTGGCATCCCCAAGCTTAGTTGCTTGGATCTTCCTTGAATATTACCTTGAGGGTTCCTTGGTCATCCCCAAACCTAGGGTCTTGTCACTCCTTATTCTCCTCATATCGATATCTCACCCAAAACTTGAAAACTTCAATCACACAAAACATAACGGAACTTCGTGAGATGGGTTAGTATGATAAAGACAAATCATTCACTTTGGTATTGTCAAAAACAAGATTCATAATTGTTCTTACACAATGACTACTGTAGTTACCATTTCCACAATTTATATTGAGCAACACAAACTATGCATTGAAAACAGAATCTGTCAAAAACAGAACATTTTGTAATGATCTGAACAATGACCATACTCCTATAAGTTCCAAACTTCTGAAAAAATAGGACAACATAGAAAATTTGTATATCAATCATGTGTCAAAATTTTAGAATGTTATCATGCTCCAGTGAATTATAGAAATTCTGCTACTGGACGCAAAAGTTTCTGTTTTTGCACAGAATCAAGTCAACTATCATCCACACTATCACAAAGGCTTTACTTGGCACTTTATTGAAATAAAAGCTATAAAACATGATTACTACAGTAGCTTAATCCTGTGAACACACAAAAATAGTAGGTAATAGTGTTGGGTTGTCT
Organism: Aegilops bicornis; assembly: GCA_021605145.1. Lineage (NCBI taxonomy): Eukaryota > Viridiplantae > Streptophyta > Magnoliopsida > Poales > Poaceae > Aegilops > Aegilops bicornis. The sequence continues at coordinate 544,307,621 of CM038672.1, forward strand.
CCCAACAAGCGCTTTTCTTTAATGCCTTTTTAGCTAGGCATGATGATTTCAATGATGCTCAGATAAAAGGGAAGATTTGAAACATAACGGGAGCATCAAGAAACACATGGTGCACATTTTAGCCTAACCCACTCCCTATGCATAGGGATTTTGTGAGCAAACAATTTATGGGAGCAAGAATCAACTAGCATAGGAAAGCAAAACAAGCAAAACTTCAAGATTTTCAACACATAGAGAGGAAATTTGATATTATTGCAATACTTACAAGTATATGTTCCTCTCTCATAGTAATTTTCAGTAGCATCATGAATGAATTCAACAATATAGCTATCACATAAAGCATTCTTTTCATGATCCACATGATTAAAAACATTATTACTCTCCACATAAGCAAATTTCATCTCATCAATAGTGGTGGGAGCAAATTCAACATAATAACTATCATGAGATACTTGATTGGCATAATCCGATTGAAAATTAAAATCATGATGACAAGTTTCATGGTAATCATTATTCTTTATATCATACATGTCATCACCATAATCATCATAGATAGGAACTTTGTTGTCATAATCAATTGAAACCTCTTCCAAGATAGTGGATTCATCACTAAATAAAGTCATGACCTCACCAAATCCACTTTTATCAATACAATCATCATAAATAGGAGGCATGCTTTCATCATAATTAATTTTCTCATCAAAACTTGGGGGAGTAAAAATATCATCTTCATCAAATATAGCATCCCCAAGCTTATGGCTTTGCATATCATTAGCGTCATGGATATTCAAAGAGTTCATACCAACAACATTGCAATCATGCTCATCATTCAAAGATTTTTTGTCAAACATTTTATAGAATTCTTCTTGTATAAACTGAGCACAATTTTCCTTTCCATCAATTTCATGAAAGACATTATAAAGACGAATAATATGAGGCCACCTCAATTCCATTTTTTGTAGTTTTCTTTTATAAACCAAACTAGTGATAAAACAAGAAACTAAAAGATTCGGTTGCAAGATCTAAAGATATACCATCAAGCACTCACCTCCCCGGCAACGGAGCCAGAAAAGAGCTTGATGTCTACTACACAACTTGTTCTTGTAGACTCGTGTTGGGCCTCCAAGCGCAGAGTTTTGTAGGACAGTAGCAAATTTCCCTCAAGTGGATGACCTAAGGTTTATCAATCCGTGGGAGGTGTAGGATGAAGATGGTCTCTCACAAACAACCCTGCAACCAAATAATAAAAAGTCTCTTGTGTCCTCAACACACCAAATAAAATGGTAAATTGTATAGGTGCACTAGTTCGGCGAAGAGATGGTGATACAAGTGTAGTAATGATAGTTGATATTTTTTTGTAATAGGAACAATAAAAATCAGAAAGGTAGCAATTGATAAAACGGAGTACAAACGGTATTGCAATGCTTGAAAATGGGGCCTAGGGTCCGTACTTTTGCTAGTGAAATCTCTCAACAATGCTAATCTAATTGGATCATATAACCATCCCTCAACGTGTGATGAAGAATCACCCCAAAGTTCCTATCTAGCGGAGAACATAAGAAGAAATTGTTTGTAGCTATTCTTTCCGATTGATCTATCCAAGAGTTTGTACTAAAATAACATCAAGTTATTCTTTTCGATCAATCTTTCCAAGAGTTCATACTAAAATAACACCAAGTTATTCTTTTTGATCGATCTATCAAGAGTTCGTACTAAAATAACACCAAAGCAAATTCATATTCATAATACTCAATCCAACACAAAGAACCTCAAAGAGTGCCCCAAGATTTCTATCGGAGAAAGAAAAGACGAGAACATGCATCAACCACTATGCATAGATTACCCCAATGTCACTTCGGGAATCCACGAGTTGAGTGCCAAAACATATCTCAAGTGAATCAATATAATACCCCATTGTCACCATGGGTATTCATATGCAAGACATATATCAAGTTCTCTCAAATCCATAAAAATATTCAATCGATAAAACAAAATCTCAAAGGAAAAACTCAATTCATCACAATAAGATAGAGAGGGAGAAACACCATATGATCCAACTATATTAACAAAGCCCGTGATACATCAAGATCGTGACATCTCAATAATACGAGAGAGAGAGAGAGAGAGAGAGAGAGAGATTAAACACATAGCTACTGGTACAAACCTTCAGCCCCGAGGGTGGACTACTCCCTCCTCATCATGGTGGCTGTCGGGGTGATGAAGATGGCCACTGATTATGATTTTCCCCTCCGGCAGAGTGCCGGAACAGGTTTCAGATTGGTTTTTCGTGGCTACAGAGGCTTGCGGCGGCGGAACTTCTGATCTAGGGTTATTTCTGGGGTTTCTATATTTATATGATTTTTTAGCGTTGGAATCACGCGAAGATGGGCCTCGAGGTGAGCACAACCCACCTGGGCGCGCCCATGTGTCTTGTGCTCACCTCCTTCACCTTTTGGTCCTCCCACGGAGCTTCTAGTGCCTCTTTTGTTCAAAAAATCGTCAAAATGTTTCGTTTATAAATAAAGCCACCAGGCAGAGTTCCACAATCACATAGACAGGTAACCACAACAAAAAGACAAACAAAGTAAACAAAGTTCTAATACATGGCATCCAAGCCATACATGGCGCGCAGGCCAGAAGACAGCAGCAAGGGGACCTCCAGGCTCCATTAAACTCCTGGTTGCCTGCACGCTAGGGAAGAAGTAGTAGCCCGAATCTTGGAAGTCAACATGTCGAAAGCCTCGTGGTCAGCGTCCCTAGTCAATGATCTCCACTGCTGCAAAAATATGCTAGATTTAAATAAGCAGTCAACAGGTTTAGCCGGGAAGGAGTGTTCGATAGTAAACTTGTTTCTGGTAGTCCACAGCGACCAACAGATCACCGCAAACTCCACCCAGAAAACCCGTTTAGAGATCCCAGACAGGCCATTTGTCAAGATCCTAAGTTCAGCAAAGGATGATGGACTCCAAGAAACGTGGAGCCAAGATCTGATGCAACACCACACGAATTTGGCCAGGGAGCACTGAAAGAATATATGCTCCGTATCTTCGAGCTCACCACACAAAGCACATCTGTCCGAACCTGGGCCGTTCCTCTTGCGGATCTGGTCAGCCGCTGGTAGCCTTCCATGAAACGCTTGCCAAAGGAAAATTTTAATCTTAGGAGGGACACGGGCACGCTAGATGATCTTAAACTTATAGGTAGGGGACCCTGAGATAATTTTAGCATATAATGACTTAACATAGAAGCGACCAGAAGCAGTATGGGGCCAGACAACCGAGTCTTCTCCCTCCGAGAGCAAAGGGAAGCAGGCAACAAGTCGCTGCCAATCATCCAACTCTATAGGAGACAGAGAACGAAGGCCCAGGTCCTAGTTATTCTCCGAGAGCTCGGAGATAGAGTTCTCCGGGTCCGGATAGTAAGAAAAAAGCACCGGGAACGCCACAGCAAGAGTGGACTCCCCATACCACCAATCCAGTCAAAAAGTTTCGTTGCATTTGGAGAACTTTTATTTCTGCACAAAAAACAACACCACGGTAGTTCTGCTGAAAACAGCGTCGGTCCGGGTTAGTTCCATCCAAATCATACCAAAACCATATAAAATTGTTATAAGCATGCATGAATACTTCATAAATTATAGGTACATTGAAGACGTATCAAGCATCATGACTTCGGCATCGCTTCTGGGATCGGAAAGGAGGAAGGGCTCGGCGAGGTGGGTGACGGGGAGGCGAAGGAGTGCGGAGGTGTTGGCTGAAGGGGATTGCGACTCTGTGCTTCGCCGGAGCACGACTTATAAAGCCGCGGCCAGGCCATGTGAAGGGGCCGTCAGCCCGCTTCAATATGGCTCAGCGGCCGAAGTCTGCTCCACGGGAAGTTGCGTCCACATTGAAGCGCGGCTCCCGAGAGGTCGCTCGGTCAGCGCTGCCCTCCGTCCCTCCGGTCACATCACGGCATCGGTGCCGGCCGTTGCATGCTCTAGGCCGGCATGAATACAACGCGTTAAGCGGCGCATGCATCGGAAGGAAAGCGCGGGAGGGGCGGGTGGTTTTTTTTATGGGCCAGGACGGTCAGAAGCGAGCTTGGGAGCAGTCCGGACTCCCGCTAAACTCCTCCACGTTTGTCTTTGGTTTGCGGAAGAAATCGCGTCCGAACCGCGCCGCGGAACGATACAGGGGTGCGTTGTATGGCTTTCGCGGTCCAAACAAATGTGGGAGGTTTGCAGGTCCACCTTAAAAATGTCCTAATCCCCATGTCAGCCCACTAAGCCTTCACGGCGTCTTCACGACCGGCGCCAGATGCACTTTAAATTTTATCCCATCGGCGTCAATTGCAGAGGTCTAGCTTTCCATTCATATTACATACCTAGGCTTCTAGTTCGGGTTGAATGTAATGACACCAGCCAGTAATTTTACCGTAGTCGACGCAAGCTTCTTCTCCACTGTTGGCAACGCGGTTGATGGAGAGAGCCGCCACCCAACCAGCACCGACGGCGAGCGCGACATCTCACACGCAAGCGACCACTGGCGCGCACGCACACGAATTCAGACCAAAAAGCAATCACCAGATCAACTTATCAGCAGGAAAATTATTCGGGATTGCTTCGCCCGGCGACCGGCGTAGCTCAGGCCGTCCTTGGTGGCCTAGCTTGTCCTCGGTCGAGACATAAAATAAAATCCATGGCGCGTGCACCACTCTCACGGTCACTGCTACTCTGACCGACCCCCGCAACCTAACTTTCCCACGGGTTCCATCGCCCTTCTCCTTCCTCGGTGCAGCTCCTTTCCAGTTTCCACACAGAGACGTATGCGTAAACTAGGGGTGATAGGAAAGCGACGCAGGCGGGCGGGCCTAACAGTTGGGCCATCATCCCCCAGGAAAAGAAGTAGGCCAGGCTTTCCATTGCTGGCCTCTTTTATTCAGAGAGCCCCTAGTGAGTGACCTATATCCTCGACTTGTATACTGGTGAACGCACACCGCACCACCGCGCTCCCGCTGCAGCCGGACCTTTCCTGGCCGGCGAGCCGCCAATGGCGCGGTGACACGGCGGACAGGGCGCCGGTGCGCGGCCCGGCGTACGGCGGCGACACGCGCGGGCCTGTGCTGGCCACGCGGCCCGCGACTAAACAAGGATTTTCTCCTAGCTATTGCGACTCCGAGCTGGACTCCAGAGCTAGCGCGAAAAGGCAGCGGGAATCCAACGGACCCTCGAGCCGTCGCGCGACCGCAAGTACGCGAGCCGCGCCACGCGTGAATCGTGCCTCCGGACGCCCTCGCACGGCGCCTATTAATAGGGGCCACGAGCCAGTGTGGAGCAGCAGCCAGTAGCTCTCTGCACTCAGCGCCCAAGAGTGCGAGTGCAACCCAAGACACACAGCCGCTCTGCACCCAGTGACCGGCCACTTTGCTACTTCAGGCCAGAGGTACGCATGCGCATGCTTTGATATGGCTTCTCTTTCTGTTTGATCATTCTTCCAGTTCCAGGTAGCTAGATAATCGATCGCGTATCGATAGAGCACTCTTCGGACGGGAACTCAATCGATCGTAAGAACATAGCTAATGTCTTGGCGGCATGGCTGAGCCGAGCGTAGTGATCGACGGTGACGGGTCTCGGTGACGTGTTGCACGGCAGGCCGTGATGCGTAGTTCTCAATGTACGTACCGACGTTTTAGCTAGAGTAGGTGATCGTTAAACGTAACCAACTATCCGAGCAAGTGCAAGTGTTTTCCTAACCACGAATTGGCCGGGTCGAGGTGTCTCTGTCCACGGTGTACGCGCGGACTGTGATTGATCGTTGCACTACAAGAAGCTAGGATACTAGACTAATCAAACACTCTACACACATGCAGTCGCTATGAGGTGGATTACTGTCTTTTTTTGGCGAAGTACCACGCAGGAGTAGAACTTGGTTGTATCCTTCTAGGCGAGTAAATTACAAAAAACCACCACAATTAAAGACCCTAAATCAAAAAACCACCACCTTTTATTTTTTTTTCAAAAAACCGTCAACATTGTGTTGACAGTTTTCAGAAAACACTAATGCGTTGCTTACAGCGGGTTGATGCAAAAATCTGACAGGTGGGCGCCACTGTTAGGTGCCACATGGCTGGAATGGAGACGGCACCCGTCACACCCGTAAACGGCGCTAACTTGTCACGCAAGAACCGGTCAAAATCACAAAAAACAATCCAAGCTAACCGGCCGAGGGTTGCTGTTGTAGACGGACAAGGGAAGGGCACAAGCGGTGCTACGTAGGCCGGTGCTCGTAGCCCGCTCCGGCGAGGTCGAGCTGCCGTGCGCCCGCTCCGGTGAGGCCGAAATCCCGTGCGCCCACGAACCAGCCAGCTCCGGCGAGGACGAGCTGCCGTGCGCCCACTCCGTCAAGACCAAGATCCGGCGTTTGCGCTTCAGCCCGCTCTAGCGTGGCCGACCGCCGTGGCGTCCGGCTACCGCTCTGGCGAGGCCGAAGCTGCGTTCGCGACGCCCACGGCCCAGCCTGGCCCGGCGAGGCTGAAATCTGGCGCCCACGAACCAGCTCGCCCGGCGAGGACGAGCCGCCGGCGCCTACTCCCGTCAAGACCAAGATCCAAAGGCCCGCGCCGCTTCGCTTCCGGCGTGGCCGACCGCTGCAGCGTCCACAAGGCCGCCCGGCGAGGCCGAGCCGCCAGATGCCCACAACGTCAAGGCCGACATCCCGCTGCTGTCGGCTGCCCCGCCCTTCGGCGTGGCCGAAGCTGGTAAGGCGTCGCAGTGCCGCGCAGACCCGCCCGGGCGAGGCCGAGCTGCGCCAGCGCCTAATCCGTCAAAGCCGCATCCGACATCCAGCCCTCGCCCGCTCCGGCGAGGCCGAGGTCCCCGCGGTGCTCGATTTGGTCGTCGGCTCGTGGGTAGACGTGTCTAGCATGGAAGCCCTCATCCTCGTAACGTAGCTCCGTACGCTGCCGGCATGCTCACAAGCTGCTCGACGGAATGCCAGGGAGGGAGAGAGACTGCTGACAAGTGGGCCTATATCAACTTAACTGTCCATGCAAACGTTGTTGACCTTTCTTGCCACATCATCACTTACATGCGACCCCTAGGTGTCAGTTTTCCACTCAAACTGCTCTAATTAGTCAATCAGTGTTTCTTGAAAACTGTCAGCACAATATTGGTGGTTTTTTGATAAAAAACCGAAAGGTGGTGGTTTTTTTATTTAGCGTCCTCAATTGTGGTGGTTTTTTGCAATTTACTCCCTTCTAGACACTCTGCATGAGCCTGCTACGTACTACGTAGTTGACCAAACAATAATGCATATATATTGATATATACACACATAAATCAAAAGTAAAAACCATGCAAAAGCTGCATTTCCGGGAATATAGATGTTGTGCCAGAGAAGCTTAATCGGTTGATAGCTGTATTATTCGCGCGCTTATGTGCACCTTTAAATCTTCTTTTTCACGCATCGGGTAGTGGTTTTCTAAAGTTGGCCGGCACCAGTCCAAAGCTGGCCTGGTTGCTGTTCCGGAAGGAAGAGCGATCAGGGTAACCACACGTCAGTAGATTCAGATATGGTAACGCCTTTTTGTTGCTTCATTTCAACCAAGCACTCCAAAGCTGGCAGGCACCACATATCAGCATGGTATTAGTCTCCTAAAGCTGCTTAACTTGCCGATGACGCAGCTCGCATTCCACTCCGCTTTTGTTGGATACATTTATAAACAGTTCGATTGGGATATATATAATGCGACATTTCTTGGCTTTTTGCTTTTAGAGTGGCCAACATTCGGGATAAAACCATTTGATCAAACATTGCTTATGTGTTTGTCTGCTAGTGATAATACTCAAATGTACGGACTACGGATGCAGGAGATGATAAGAGCGGAGTATATGTGACTGGTCAAATACGCACTAGACAGAACACTGGTAGTTTTGTTACTGTACTTGTTTTCTAAGTGTGTTGATTGGTTTACACCGAACCTTTTCAAATTCAATGATACTGTTTCGAGCTATTTTGTTCACTGTGATTGTGATAGCTGGCCAACTCGTGTCTTTCTAGTTGTACACTTCTCTGCGGTCACAACAAACAAGATTTAGTAAAAATATACAGAATATATACAAATATGCACAACTATGATTGTCTGCGGTGATACTTTGTCCAACCAGAAGATTTAAGAATATAAGAATTACAAAAAAAATGGCCATGCATAAGAGGAACTTGGTGAGCATGATGGTCGAACCCTGGCTGGCCCAACATAGATGGTGCTAGCCAGTAAGCCCTAACTTTATTTTGGAATCACCAGGTATGACAAGTTTTGTCGAGCATTAGTATCACATCTTATGCTATGCATTCTCCCCCAGAATTGTTTGTTGTGGAGCTTCAAGTCAATGGTCACATCTGTCTATTTGTAGCCTTATCCTTGAAGCACTATCTTGGGCAAGATATTCTTGAGGAAACTTATAGTGAGACTGAATGCCAGGTATTTGAGTTAAATTTGATTATCACAAAAAAAGAAGTTAAATTTTGAGCAGTCTATTTTAACACATTCTCTGGAGTCTGAATCATCGGTCGCAACTCTCAGATGTATCTAAGCATAGGAATAGAAACACCGCAACTTTGATAGGACATTGTTATCCATGAAAACAAAGTCTCGCACTACCGTGTTCTTTATTTCTGGTACAGATGGTTGACTTCTCTTGTTGTATTTAACCATGCCACCTGAAGATGGCACAAAATGATAGCAATGTAGCCGTAGAGAATTTTGTTTCAAGAACAATATTGTTACGGTACATGATTATTTTCTCTTTATTTAATGTTGTTGTTTCTTCCATCCTTTAATTCTAATGCTTAGACCTTTTCACACTCCCTTGACTCTTGGCCCGGTCTTTGTTCTCAACGTCACTAAAAATTTCTAACGTGATACGACAAATGATATGCTGACACCATACTGTCGTACATTGTCGTACACTAAATTTGCTTTTACCACTGAGTCTTTTGCCTTTTGAGTTTTGTCAACATACAATTAGATGACTGCACCCTGAGACACAGATTATGGTCAAAAGGAGCAAGGTTACCTTGCTAGCCAATCAAACATAGAAAGAGCAACGTACCAACTTGTGTATGATTGGAATTATTTATGTAAGTGGTTAGTCCAAACTGCTAGTGGCACATCAGCAACATAATCACAGCACTAGGAGAGTTAGTGGCGCCCAATACAATTTATGTTTGATGTTTTTGTGGCTTACAATCAGTTCATAAAAGTTGGCGATGAACTATGTTTGATGTTTTGTGGCTTAGTTGACACGGGGTACACTAAATGGTTGTGGTATATTTAATATGAATCTAACCAAATCATTTTGTTGCAAAGGATATGGACCAGAAATATGGAAATTAAATTTGGCACTTAGTTGCCACGACACAACACATATTTCGTCTGTTCAATACTTTCCAGAGTTTCCAAAAATTGGTGAATGCAAGTTAGCTAATTAACTGTTCAACATAAAAAGAATGAATAGTGTGTGAGATCTAACCAAAAAACATTCATTTTGGTACATGTCATGTGAGTCAAACTTTTTTATTAATGTGTGTCAGTCCACACAGTATAGCATGACTTACTACGTGCACACATTATTTCACAATTAGATCACTATGCATGCGACACCTTCACGTTCGATTTTCATACAAAGCTGTGATTGATGGTTGCAGCCGATGAAGCGATAGTGGCTGTTAACATGTCAGATAGAAAGAGTAGTGCGTGTAGGGTTGCTCATTTCACAACTTTTTGGAAACTTGGTGAATTGTTTTTGAACAATTAAATGTAGTGGCAACTAGTTGCGTAAAAATCCACTCTAGAAAATGAAGCGATGGAATGAAGCGATGGAGGCGCAAACTTATGGCATACTAAAAGCCTCGCATATATTGTAGCTGAGGGGACTGCGTTATATTTACTCGCGTACTGTTGATGAGGAATAACCCAGAATCGTGTGTTACCTTTTGGTATATTCAAGCATCATTTTAGTTCTACAGATGTTTGGACTACAGCTCACTCCATTGAATGCATATTCGCCTCTCCTTTCCCCAATGCTAGATGGGGGAAATTGCCTAAAAAAACATGATAACAAGTAGTCTCAGAGGGTGCTTGGATACGTTTTAGTCCCATGACTAAAAGTAGTGGGACTAAAATTTGCTAGCCTCACCCATGCTTGGATACAAATACTAAATAGACTAAAATGAGTCAATGAGCATTTATTATCCTCCAAACCCTCCAATCCCGAACTCGCATGTGTTAAAGGAGAGGAGTTAAATGAGGAGAGAGAGGACTAATCCATATTTTAGTAGGGTTCCTCTGACTAAAAAGTTTTAGTCTCAAGAATAGTTCTAACCTCTCTTTAGTCAGGGATGATTGGAACTTTAGCCTCTAAAAGAGACTAGTTTTAGTCAGACTAAAAATAGTCCCTTGGATCCAGCCATATATCCAAATAAGATGGGAGGGACTCATGTCATCTTTCTCATTGGAAAGAGTGGAGAGGGAAATAGCCATGAGTAGAGAGACCAATAGCCATGAGTAGTGGGGAAACCAAGATGACTGCCTCTTTTCGTCTTCCCACCTTGAAGAGGAGGAAGATTCTAGTATAGAATGGGTAAAAAGGAGACTAGGATGGGGTGGCTAAGGAACACAATTGGAAAACCACTACCCTAGTTCTTCAAAGCCGAACAACCATGCATGTGATATGTCAAAAAAAATCTACTAAATTACTAGTGGGTAACCCATAAGCATGCACTATCTCGTAACCATTTTTGTTTACTATAATCTTGTACCAAAATTATAATGAACTTGATGTTAGAATGGCCCAAACTACATTAGAAATGATATGCATCCGTAGTTTGAGTAATACATTTAGTAAGATGATCTTTCACTGCACGCACACAATTTATTACATGAAAATGGACGTAAGAAATTAATTTGCGACAGTCATAAAAATTACTACATTGCATATCTAGAGTAACAATATCACATCAGTTGCTTTGTATGCTTCAAGGTATTATTTGCGGCGTGAAAAAAAGAGAACCGGTAGTTCTATCGGCGTCTAGGTATCAAGCTAGCTGTTCCCCTCCGATACTCAAAACCGGTGCTTATCCAAACATCTGAGGTCCCCTCTACGAGAATCGTCGCGCTGAAGCTTCATCATGATCTTTAGGCGTCCTACAAATGGGCAAGGCGTTGAGCGAGACCCCAAAAATCCTCCTCTTTTTGCCATGCCGCCTTGCCGCTGCCCGTTGTTGATCCGAATCTCTATCCTGTTACTTGCATCTGACCGGATGACACGGCACTTGGGAAATTAACAATTGGCATGCAATTGCATGCAACAATTGTGGTTCCATGGGCGAAGAAAAATCATGAATAATGTGCATGGAGATTCTCGCGACAAAAACATTCTTGCGTTTCAAATGCTGTAGGACTAGTATTATCACAATTGCAGCTTGCTTCCCAGCAAATTAAAGCATGCCTTTGCCGTACGAGAGATGAGGGGGGTTCCGATAACAGAAACTCTTTACGGCCGGTCAGGAAAGCTGGTCGAGACGATGATCGATCGCCCATGCAGCCTACGCCGGCCGGCGAGGCCGTACCGTACGTATCGCCGAGGCCATCCCAACGGTGGTACGCATGGTAGTTGCCGGGACGGCACTGACGGGTCGACGACGGCACCGCTGGGTCGATCGCCATGCCACTAGCTTGTGCGTTCGATCACGCAACGTAACGGCACCAACCAATACCACGCCCGGAACCCCGGCCAGCCCGGCGCTGCGGCGTCCCGCACACGCATCCCGTCACGCGTTCCGGCTGCATCGGTCACTCGGCTCGCCGGGCACTCGACGATCGGAGCGTTCCCGGCGGCCGGCCTTGGACCACGGGCATTCCGCTCCATTCTCGTCGGCAGGAGCATGCACGTCGTGCAACTCGCCGTTGCCTCGCCGCATGCGTCGCCAGCCGGCCGTAACGCCCGGCCATGTCGCGTTGCGGCCCCGGTCGTCACGGCGGCTAGTCGCTTTCCTGCTCTTGTAACGAAAAAAACTTCGATTCCTTTCTGTTTCTGCCTTTGCTTCCGCTGCATGCGCACAGAGACCACACGCACACATAACCGCACGCACGGCACGAGCCGATTCCTTTTTTCCATGTCAGCTGATTTATCTATCTTTTTGTTGTTGTTGAGAAAAAGCTGGTTTATTTCTTGAGAGAGACATTTCACCGTTGTGGAGCACATCGCCATCTGACGGACTGACTGACACGCCCTGCCCCCGTTCGCCTTTCCATGTGACAGCTGCTGATCGGTTTCCGTATAAGTAGGGGCGAGCTGCCGCTTCTCCCTGTGCTCTCATCCCTCCTCTCACAGTCCTCCGTCCGAGCACGTATATACCCTGAACGAGCGAGCGAACGATCGGTTGATCGATCGACCTCTCAGGCAAGCATCCACTGTGTATGGAGGAGGGCGCGGCCGCGAGCATGACCGTGGGGGAGAAGCGGGTGGCCGTCGACGTTCCAGCAGGCGCTGCCGCGGCGGCGAACGGGCACGGCCCGGAGGAGAAGGCCGCGGAGGAGCTGCCGGCGCCGTCTGCATTGTCCGGCTGGCCCAGGACGACAGGGATGTACCTCTTCGTCATGAACATCAGGTTCGTCCCCGTCCCATGCATCTCGTTGATTTCCCTCCACCTTGCGCCCAAGTACGTCTGACTTAGGAGTGCTCGTGTTCCTCACGTCTGATGTGCTTAACTGTAACCTGTCGCAGGAGCGTCTTCAAGCTCGATGAGCTCGGGTCGGAGGTGCTGCGCATTGCGGTGCCGGCGTCGCTTGCCTTGGCCGCCGATCCCCTCGCCTCCTTGGTGGACACAGCATTCATCGGACGTCTAGGTAAATACATACGGCCATCCAATCAACCTATCTATCTGTCTATTTATGCAATGAAGAAGAAACCTCTATGCGTCGCTGTTGCTGCACCATGTTCACTTGTAGCACCTCCCTCGCGGCGTTCGCGTCTCGCGGAATTTCCGCGGGATAGATAGAGCTTCTCAATTAATTTTCACCACGGATAGAGCTCCTCAATTAATTTTCACCGGCAGTTCTAACTTTAGGTAGTCGTACAAGGGAATTTCCAGATATGTACCACCTTTGCTGTTTCTGTCAGTGGATAGTCCCTACTTCAGTTTCCGGTTTGTCGGTTTGGCAAAGTAACTGACTTCGGTCTACAGTATCGATCACTTGATTTGGACATGTAACCGGCTCATTTGGCGCCAAAAAACCTTCCACAAAATGCAGAATTTTCACCTTTGGCGACGATTGCGCCCACCTTCTTCTTCTGTTTTTGCTAATGGTCATGGCTGATAAATTGCTCATTTCTCCTTTGATTCAGTTACATTGGTGTTTTTATATACTTATATAGAAGATCTAAAGTAACAGTATTTTCGGTTTTTATTTATTCCTTTGTGCAACACAAAGGCTTATGTTCCGAATACTCCTTTGCGTGTCACTAGCAATTTCTCGTTACACAACTGGTTAGCCAGGCACATGCTGAGTTCATTCTCTTCATTTTGTTACCTTGAAATAACCATTCGTCGGTTTCTTTTCTTGTCGAAAGGCGTCACCGCAGCCCCATTTTGCTATTTTCCGTTTTGAGTATGTTCCCCATTTAGACACAAAAAAGTATGATTCTTTTGAAAGATACTCATTTTTTCTGTACTTTTAGTATGCCAGGTCCTTGGCTTTAGTTTCCGTTGCTTGTCTAAGCTAGTCGCAAAAGATAATTTTAGTCTTTCAGACATCTGTTCTCATAGTTGTCGCACACATTACTTTGTTCCTTGTAAGAGATAGGCTGCTGCTACTGCTCTGAGATTTAATGCGGTGAAATATGTGCACAATTTTTCAATGATCAGGTTCGGTGGAGATAGCAGCTGTTGGTGTTTCTATTGCCATATTTAACCAAGTCTCGAAAGTCTGCATCTACCCGCTCGTTAGCGTAACAACATCATTCGTCGCTGAAGAAGATGCCATCATTAGCAAGTACCTAGAAGAAAATAACAGCAAAGACCTTGAGAAAGCCGCTCATGTGCATTCAGATGCCTGCAATGTGCCCGCATCTGGTACCGATTTCTCGCAATATACCTGGTTTCATATGTTCCTAAACAGTAATTTGATTTGACCTCAGGACTGAAGTATTCTTCATGAATCCCTATGTGGAACTCTGTTTTACAGGTGGTGATACGCCAGTGTGCGCTAATTCTTGTATACCCACAGAGTGTGCTGATCTCTCCAATCAAGGGTGCAAGAGAAGGTACATACCTTCTGTGACATCGGCTCTAATTGTTGGCTCATTTCTCGGGCTAGTCCAGGCCGTGTTCCTCATCTTTTCGGCGAAAGTTGTGTTGGGCATCATGGGTGTGAAACATGTAGGTGTTATTACCTTCTCTATCTGTCCAAGTTTATTTTACTTCTGTAGCTTCTTGCTATCCATGATGCTAATTCATATTTCCATCTACATCACACTATTCCAGGACTCACCAATGCTAGAACCCGCGGTTCGCTACCTAACGATCAGATCACTTGGCGCTCCCGCTGTTCTCCTGTCTTTGGCAATGCAGGGTGTTTTCCGAGGCTTCAAAGATACAAAGACACCGTTGTATGCTACGGTAAGAATACCTGGTGATGATTTACATTCTTTCAGCTGGAATATGGATATCTGTTTTCAAGGAGAAATATTTGAAGCGTTGCTAACATTTCCTTACAATTTCTTTTGCAGTGGTTGGAGATGCAACAAATATCATCCTAGACCCAATTTTGATGTTTGTTTGCCACATGGGTGTCACTGGTGCCGCAGTTGCTCATGTCATTTCCCAGTAGGTTTCACCGCTGCTACCAGTAGCATCTAGAGCCTGTGTGTTACAGTCCGTCCTAACAACTCCCCATCCATCTTTTTCTTCAGGTACCTGATAACCATGATCTTGATATGTCGGCTCGTCCAGCAAGTTGATGTTATCCCACCGAGCCTTAAATCCCTGAAATTTGGGCGGTTTCTTGGGTGTGGTGAGATACAGTTGGAATCCTGGAACTGGATAACATCTCTCACTGGTCCCCTGGAAATGGCTCTGAAAGTGCTCTGTTTTCTTCAGGATTCCTGCTGCTCGCGAGGGTGGTAGCGGTGACCTTCTGCGTCACTCTGGCGTCGTCGCTGGCAGCCCGCGACGGACCAACCATCATGGCGGCCTTCCAGATCTGCTGCCAGCTCTGGCTCGCGACGTCACTTCTCGCGGATGGATTGGCCGTTGCTGGACAGGTCAGATTGCCATGTCATACTCCCATAGATTAATTAGTCCATGAGAAGCAGCTTCAGTAGAGACTAGAGAGTGTACTGAACTGGGGCGTGTTGTGGATGAGTTCTTGCAGGCAGTGCTGGCAAGCGCGTTCGCCAAGAACGATACCAAGAAGGTGATCACCGCGACCTCTCGTGTTCTGCAGGTTTGTCACGGTTGATTCTTGCCACTTCTCCCTTTTTTCCCCTAGAACACGCAAAAGGTTCGCATTTTGGTTCATTGAGAAGAAGGGGCTAATGGCCATGTCTTTCACCTTGCAGCTGAGCATTGTTCTGGGGATGGGTCTCACAGTGGTGCTCGGTCTCTTCATGAAGTTCGGCGCCGGCGTTTTCACAAAGGACGCCGCTGTGATCGACGTCATCCACAAAGGCATCCCGGTAAGAGCCTTGGCTGTTCAAAACACTTGAAACTCCATACGAGAGATGACTATTTCCCATTATTCGGACACTGAATATAGCTCTGTTTGGGGATGTTCAGTTCGTCGCCGGCACGCAGACGATAAACGCCCTGGCGTTCGTGTTCGACGGCGTCAACTTCGGAGCACAAGACTACACCTACTCTGCATACTCCATGGTACCCTAAATCCTTACACAGCAGCATAAATTTTTTAGCTCTGAAACTTGTCCTGAGATTGAAACTGAATCCCATGGAAACCTTCAGGTTGGGGTGGCGTCCATATCCATACCATGCCTGGTGTACCTTTCTGCGCACAAGGGATTCATCGGCATATGGGTCGCATTGACCATCTACATGAGCCTCAGGACCGTAGCCAGCACCTGGAGGTAATGAATGATACGATGCTCCACCCTAACCCCCTCCTCATCACTTCATCAGTATATCCATTTCTTCGGTATCCCCGGCCCTTTTCTAGTGCCGTTTACAGGAGGAATGTTTTCAAATCCTGCTGAAATTGAACTGTTCTCTGTGAAATCCTTGCAAAATCTGTGTTCCATAATCTTCAATTATGGCTGATCAAAGCTTTGTGACTGGTGTCTGCAGGATGGGGGCAGCGAGAGGGCCATGGGCTTTCCTCCGAAAGTGATGGATCGGCTCGCGAGATTGATGGCGGTTTGTCTACAGTGCATAGCTGGTAGATAGCCATACGCATACGCTCGTTCCATGTAATTAGAATAAGTGTAGTATTGTGTTGCTGTTTTAAGCTTGGGGTATTGGACTTAGATGGGGCTTGTTGCCTTGCTTCGCGGCCGTCTGCCTTTTGTTGGGGGAGAGAGGCTACTCTGATCTTGTGATTCATGTCCTTGTTCTGTGCCGGAGATGGCGATTTAATTGGACCAGTGCTCTGTAAAAATCATACTACATTGATACATTGGTCTGTCCCTGGTTATGTCATTTTTCCTCTCTTAATCCTTGTATCGAATGTACCCGAGACCATTCTTCTTGCCGAAGATGAGGTTTTGTTTTCAAGCTGAGAAATAAAACTGTCCTAACGGAAAAAAGATTGTCAAACAAACATCCAAGCAAAAATGAGTACTACAGTAGTACTTATGTTGTTATGCGCCACTTTCAACGCATTCTACACTTTTAGGTCAGAACAGAGGCTGGGAGCTGGATGCATTGCCTACCGCCATTTCCTACTTCAGCCAGTGAATGTAAACGTTATAATACTAACTACTCCGATACTACACTTTGGTCTGCCTGCCACAACTCACAACTGCAGTTGCAGGACCAGTTGATGGCTGCCATAACTAACAACTCAAGCTCTTAAAGTATGTGCATTCTGTCTGAGAAGGTATTATTTGTTACGTACCTTTGTGTTTGGAGGATGTGTGTGGTCTATGATTTTCATGGACAGAGAAGTTGATGGGATTACAATCTAAGGCAAAGAACTATCCAAGATTACACACACAAAAAAAAACTACTAAATTGCAATGTTGCAAGAACTTCATATCGCATACATCATAAGTGGCACACCAATTTCAGTGTAAGTGCTACAGGTATACATCAGCAATTTATGTCACGACTTATGTCAAAATTGGGAGTACAAACAGCATGCGTACCAGGTACATGCAGAAATTTTGGGTCCACTGAAAGTCTGAAACAATGAAATTTGGGTGTCCACAGATAACATTTACTAGTCTGAAACTACGCTTCTAGCATTGCCCAAGTTTATAGAGACATCAGGCTCCATATGTGAATGGGCTGCATATCATGCGATCCTTATCGTCCAATCATCTACAACACGAACATTGGGCCTCCTGACTGTTGGCGCAACAGACTTTGAACCACTCCTTAAACTAATCGGTCCCAGATCAATTTCCACTTCTTGGTTCCCAGGTTCAATGATAGCCTTCTTTGCTCCCGATGATAACCCAAGCACTATAATTCTTTCAATCACACACTCAGTTGAATATACCTTCTTGCCCAGATTATCAGGCGCAATATTGATCGAAGTTAGTTTATTGTCTGCAAATACAAAACGCCGATGGATGAATGCCCCTTGCTGATAATCATAACTTTTCCCATCATCCACATAAAGTTCACCTTCTGCAGAACCCGAGCTATTGAGGGCTATCACCTGATCATTGCAACATACAGAGTTAAATAGTCTACTTCAGAGAATAAACCACACTAGTATGTAGCTAGTAGCTACATCAACCAAACAGATTTGCATGGTCATATATTTAGCTAGTTTTGTGTTTGCAGAAGTAATGCATGTGCCCAATGTTCAATTCTAGCGATGAAATCACAGCAACCCCTATCTAACAGACCAATGAGCCTAATAATTTAACAAGCATTGCAATATGATGTATAGTTGATCCTCAGAACTACATCGACTAATCTGGAAGGAGCTAGCTAAGTAAGGTTCACATGCAACATGTCTTTAGTAAAGAAAAAGGTTCACATGCAACATGTCTTTAGTAAAGAAAAAGGTTCACATGCAACTTCATTGGTAAAAAATATTATGAAATACCAGGTAGATATTAACACTTTTAATGACTATTTGCACATCACCAAGAGAACTATTAAATGGGATTATGAGTTACCAAATAGCAAGATGTTTACACAGGCAAACATGTTTGACATACCAGGGTGTATGGATCGTTCACCATCTGAGTAGAACTGCGCCTGAATCTATCCTTTCTTGGCACAATTGTGCCTGACCTTTGGAAGCTTGGTATGCTATCTTCTGAAACTTGCAGCTTGTGTGACACACTTCCCTTGTATGGAGATCCATTTCTCAAGTCATACCATAACTCCGTTCCAGGAAGGTAAACCGACACTGATTTCTGGCCCTGCATGAAGTTATTATATTAAACATGTATTCCATATGTTGCGTTTTCCAGCAAAATATGAGTGATTAAGAAAAAATATATATATATATGCAGTATCACTACTCACCTCTTCGTAAATTCCTTGGGCCAAAATGCTTGGCCCAACCATAAAAGCCTCACCATTATTATATGTTTCCTTGTTGTCAGGAAATTCTAACCACAAAGGACGCATAACAGGAATACCAGTTACACTAGCCTCTTGGAAGAGAGTGTAATAGTAGGGCAACAATGAATACCGCATATGTATTGCCTCCCTCATGAGGGCAGTTCTTCGCTCTCTGTAGTAAGTACAATGAGTATGTTAGCCTTGTTAACAGCTTAAATTTTCCTCGATTATCATCATTTATAATCTACTTTTCCCAAACTAAGTTATCAGCTTAAATTTTCTAGATGACAGTGTGCAGTCACGTCATGGTGATAAATTTTCCTCGATTATCAGCCAGTTCTTTAATATACTTTTTCAGAGGGGATTACCAGCCATGTTGAGAATTTCCAAGATAAACAAAACTCTATAAAAAATAATTATTTGTGGCATTACCCAAATAACCATGGCTCCCGTCTCTTTGTGTCATGGTGAGCATGACCTCTAAAGAAAGGATAAAAAGCTCCTACTTGGTACCAACGCACCAATAGGTCAGGTTCAGGATTGCCAAAGAATCCACCAACATCCGCACCTGTCAAAGCTTCACATGTTAGTAAGGCTTTTAACATCAGGATTATGAGGTGAAGTTGTAATGTAAGTCCACCTACCAGAGAAGGTCATGCCAGTAAGACCAAGAGTTAAAACCATCGGAATAGAAGATTTAAGGTGATCCCAATCTGCAGTGTTGTCACCGGTCCAAACTGCCCCGTACCGTTGACTTCCAGCAAAGAAGGCCCTTGACAAAACAAAGGGCCTGTCTTTACCCTCACCTCGCTTGAGAAGCCCATCTGATGTAGCCATATGGAAGTAGTACCCATATGCATTGTGCAGTTCTCGATGTTCAACATCACCGTTATGTAATGCATCCCTAGGCATGGTGACCTAACAAGATTGATTCATGCATAAAATGTTTCAGTTTTGCTGTAAACCTCGCCTTCACAAGATAATGCACAGAAATATTGCAATTCAGCAACATACCTCAGGGCGTTGAAAACTGATGGCTCGTTCATGTCGCTCCAAATGTACAGCGTTGGAGTTGATCCCTTGTAGTTTTGATAGGAGAACTTGTCAGCCCACCAGTCCCGTATTTCAGGATTCAACATGTCAGGATATGATGATGACCCAGGCCAGCACCACCCATCGTAGTCCTTCCCGCTTGCATCTTTAACATAGTAACCTTTGGCAGTAGCTTCCTCATGGATGTGGTACCCACTGTCCCTCTTCATATGTGGGTCTACAATAGTTACCATCTTCCTCCCTTATCTGCTATCTTCCGCTGCATCTCCTCTGGGTTCGGGAATGTGGAACGGTCCCATGTGAAATATCGCTTGCCATCAGTGTGTTCAATGTCGAGCCAGAGCACGTCATATGGAATATCATGCTCATCAAACCCAGCATCCACTCCAGCAACATCCTCCTCGTCCCGGTAGTTCCACCGGCACTGGTGATATGCCACGGCAAACTGCTGCGGCATGGAGGGCGTACCTGTAACACTAATGTACTGCTTGATCACATCCTTCGGCTCGGGACCAACAAAGAAGAACGCATCAACGACACCAGCCTCAGCCATCCACAGCGTGTCAATTCTCCCATTCTCCGTTGATGCCCCGCCATCCCACCCTGGTGCAAGCACATCAATCTGCATCTCCGCGGCATTAAGCCAGAAGAATCCTGAAGATGCACTTGCACCATGTGCAATCATGAAGGGGATCGACCCATAAAGCCCAAATGGCGAGTCGTGGAGATACTCGAACACATCGAGGTTGAAGAGGCGGTAAGGTTCGGACTCCTCAACCCCCGGGCCGCGGGTGGGACGGAGGGCGAGGGATGTAGAGCCGTGCTCGGGGAGGCCATACACGAAGTCGGCACCATGGAAGGAGACGTCGAAGGTAATCGACTGCGGGCCGCGGGGGCGCGTATCTGTGTGGCTCCTGAACTGCTCCTCCCAGGTCTCGCCCTCGGGCTTTGACTCTTGCAGCGGCTCGAAGTCGAAGAGGCCGTGGGAGTTGAAGGAGAGCACGGGGTCGCCCGAGCCAGCTCGGCGGACGGTCAGCTCGAAGGGATCGTGCTTGACGACGACGTCGAGGTCGGAGGAGAGCGCGACGGTGGAGACGCCGCCGACGGTCTTGGGCTTGGAGAGGTGGAGCGCGCGGGAGTCGACGTCGGGGAGGAGGACGTCGGGGACGTGGAAGCGGCGGCTGGGCGGGGTGTTGGCCGAGTAGTCCTCGTCGATCTGGAGGCGGAGGGCGTGCGGGGGCAGCGCGGAGAGGCGGAGGAGGAGCGGGCGGGGGCGGGAGGGGTGGGAGAGCTCGGCGGTGAGGGAGCCCTCGGGGGAGACCGCAAGGGAGCCGGCGACGAGGGAGAGCGGCGCGTCGAGGGAGTGCGGGGCGCGGGTGCGGGCGCGCTTGCAGAAGGGGGTCTGGTTGCAGTTGCGGAACTCGTCCTTCTTCCAGGCGAGCGCGGCGGGGGAGGCGAGCAGGAGGAGGAGGAGGGGGAGGGCGAGGCGGAGGACGCGCGGCCGCGGCGGGGGATCCATGGCCGCGGCGTCGGATCTGGTCTGGGACTGTGGAGCAGCGAACTGCCTCTGCCCCTTTGCTCCCTCGGCCGGAGTCTTTGCAGGACTGGGGGTGGGGGGGATGACTCGCCGTTCGTGGATGGGCCAGTCGCCGAATTGGGAGCGTAGCGGGCCTTGTAGGGGTCGTGTAGTATGATTTTGTGCATCTTCTTGGCAGGCCTTACTCCGGAGGTATCGCGGATATGGGCTGACCGACAACAGCGCTCTCATTCCTTTCTCGTCGTGCTCGCGAAATTAAAAGTAGGCTGCACCGAACAGCTGCAGACTTCGCCTTCAAAGAAAACTAAAGATGACTACCTCAGGTTTCTTTTCTCTTTAATAATCGATTAAAACATATGTCTAAAAAACAGATTAAAATCTACAGTATATTATTGAAATAAACCGGCTATTGGTTTATTGATAGATATAGAAAATGTAAAAAATCACAGTTTTAAAAATTCAATGGATTTAAATAAATGCTCACAAATTTAAATAATTTTTTATTAATTTACAATTTTCTATAATTTAATAAATGTGTAACTGACTTCAAGAGAAAAACATGAATTTTAAAAATATTCATGAAATTTGAAAATGTTCACGAATTTTAGGGGGAGAGGAAAAAGAAAAAGAAAAAAGAAAAGGAGAAAATGAGAAAGAAAGGAAGGAGGCCGCTGAAAACCTGACAGAGAAAAAAATGACAAAAAGAACTTGTCACAAATGGAAGAAAATCGGCTCATGCTAGGTTAACGTTTGGATGTGAAGTAGATGGGTTGGTCTAATAGAGCGATTGGGTGTGCAGTTCTTACGAATATCTCTTAGCATTCGCTACAAGCGAGAATAGAGGATTCCATCTTTTTTGAGGGATAGGGGATTCCACCTACTCCCGGTGAGTGATGATATCGCGTATGGGGTTTATGCATGTATCGTGCACCCCCACCAAACCCAGCCTAGCCCACTCGGTGGCATCTAGGTCCTTTCGTGTTCAGCATATGTCATCATTGTTGCACTTGACTTCTATGTGCTTGAGGTGTACGGGGGAGGAAAATGAGGATACGGTAAAATGTATGCTAACTGACAGAGCCCTGGACTAGAAGGTTCTAATGGTACGTTTCTGAAGGAGAAAATGGTGGTGTTTTGTCAAGGATTAATTCATCCAATTGCGCAAGGACCTTTACAAGGGAAACCTTAATACCAGGAGTATTAGCACTACATTTGTCACTCTCGTTCCTAAGAAAAGCAATCGGAAGTTACCTCAAATTATAGGCCCATCTCCTTAGCCCATCTTGCTTTTGAAAATTCTTACGAAGCTCCCTACTATAAATTACAAAAAGAAAAAGTATCCCATGATCCATGAAGACCAGTATGGCATTGCCAAACCATTCAGGATTGTAATACGTCTCAAATGTATCTATACTTTTATTATATTCAGTCTATCTTTATACCATTACTAGAATAATGGGCTCACTTCGCTGCACCCAGCAATTATCATGTTGCTATCTTATGACATAACATTGTCGTCTTCCACAAATCTTCTATCTATTATATTATATTAAAATAAGAGGCAAATAAGGAGTACGGCATTTTGGAGACCGAGCTCCATGGAGCCCTTTATTTTGAAAAAAACAAAATTCATAAATTTTGGTTTAAAAAAATTCTGAAAGAAAATTACACATGTATGCAAGGATGTAAAGTGTACGTGTGCAAACTTTCAGGATGAAATATCTTGAATTGTGAGCTGCAAAAAAAACAAAATCATGGACTTTAAAGATGAACAGTACATATGCTAAAAAGCCTCATATTTGTCTTTTTTGTGTAGCTCACATTTTATTGTATTTCGACCTAAAAATTTGCACACATGTATATTATGTATCTAGCTGTATGTGTATTTATTTTCAGAATTTTTTGAAACTGAAAAGTTTGAATTTTGAAGTTTTCAAATAAAAGGCCTCCATGGAGCTCGGTCTCCGTTTGGCATTCAGCAAATAAGCCATCACATTCGTTCACATATATTAAATTATCTCAACCATTAATTTTAATATAAACGGTTAAGATTTAAAGATGTAAACATAATATAAAAATATAATCTACATGTCTAATTGCACATTTTTAACACTGTTTTGTACATAAAACATATGCCACATACATGTATTAGATGGAAGAGGTGCAATCACAATCACATATAGGAGAAGGAGAACTACAAGTTTAAAATGGCGTAGATTTAAATCTGGAAGCATAGATATGTCCCCTATGTGTCCAAAAATGGAAAGCTAATCTACGCACATGCATGCTGGTGTCCAAACCCCAAGTACGTAAGTACAATAGTGTCGTCCTTTTCTTCTCCATTGCTCATAGGGAGTGGTCTTATTATCTTTTGTGGGAACCTTATTCACGACATAGCATGATGTTAATATAGCCTCCCCCACCATGGCTTGGATAAACCTGATGTACCTAACATGACGTTAACCAAATCCGTTAAGAGTACAGTTTTCCATTCGGCAACCCTGTTTGACTGGGGTGAATAGAAAGTCGTCCTCTAATGAACAATACCATGTTCTGCACATAAAGAATCAAATTCATTAGAGAAGTACGCTGCACCACGATCTGACCGGACTCGTTTAATTTTCTTTTGAAGTTGATTCGCAACTTTTGCCTTATAGATTTTGAAGTAATGTAGAGCCTCATCTTTATTTAACGGATTGCAACATCTAGTGGAATCATCTATCAACATTATGAAATGAAAATTTTCCACCTTTAGTCAACACACCATTCATCTCACAAAGATCAGGAAGTATGATTTCTAATGGTGCTAAGTGTCTCTCCTCACCAGCCTCGTGAGGCTTGTGAGGTTGCTTTGATTGCACACACGAATGGCACTTAGAACATTTGGCTAAAGTGAAACTCAGGATTATATTCAATTTTGCTAGTTGAGTCATAACACCAAAACTAATGTGACAACGACGTGAATGCCGAACTTCGGATTCATTAACACTCAAATGAATATTGTTCATGACTTTATTACCAAAATTCATGAGGGGAAGGCGAAACAAACCTCCACATTCATAACCTTTTCCAACAAATAGTCCATATTTCATAACAACTACTTTATTAGACTCGAAGACCAACTTAAACCCTTCTCTACAAACAAGGGAGCCACTAGTGAGGTTCTTCTTGATGGCGGGGACATGTTGTACGTTCCTCAGCTGCACGATCCTTCCCGAAGTAAACTTCATATCGACTATGCCAACACCATGAACAGAAGCACTCGCACCATTCCCCATCAATACAGACCCGTGGCCTGTGACATGGTAAGAAGATAACAATGAAATGTCAGCACACACACATGAATATTTGCACATGTGTCCACCCACCAATCGGTGGACTGACAAACCAAAAATATAGTAAATAGATTACCGTGCCTAGACGCACCACTCTCATTGTTGCTCACAATCATATTGGCAGACTTAGAGTCCAGCCCTGGCTTCTTGTACTTGTTTGAAGGAAATACGCCCTAGAGGCAATAATAAAGTTGTTATTTATATTTCCTTATATCATGATAAATGTTTATTATTCATGCTAGAATTGTATTAACCGGAAACTTAGTACATGTGTGAATACATAGACAAAACTGAGTGTCCCTAGTATGCCTCTACTTGACTAGCTCGTTAATCAAAGATGGTTAAGTTTCCTAACCATAGACATGTGTTGTCATTTGATGAACGGATCACATCATTAGAGAATGATGTGATGGACAAGACCCATCCGTTAGCTTAGCATTATGATCGTTTAGTTTTATTACTATTGCTTTCTTCATGACTTATACATGTTCCTCTGACTATGAGATTATGCAACTCCCGAATACCGGAGGAACACCTTGTGTGCTAGCAAACGTCACAACATAACTGGGTGATTATAAAGATGCTCTACAGGTGTCTCCGAAGGAGTTTGTTGAGTTGGCATAGATCGAGATTAGGATTTGTCACTCCGTGTATCGGAGAGGTATCTCTGGGCCCTCTCGGTAATGCACATCACTATAAGCCTTGCAAGCAATGTGACTAATGAGTTAGTTACGGGATGATGCATTATGGAACGAGTAAAGAGACTTGCCGGTAATGAGATTGAACTAGGTATGATGATACCGACGATCGAATCTCGGGCAAGTAACATACCGATGACAAAGGGAATAACGTATGTTGTTAAGCGGTTTGACCGATAAAGATCTTCGTAGAATATGTAGGAGCCGATATGGGCATCCAAGTTCCGCTATTGGTTATTGACCGGAGATGTGTCTCGGTCATGTCTACATAGTTCTCAAACCCGCACGATCAGCACGCTTAATGTTCGATGACGATTTGTATTATGAGTTATGTGTTTTGGTGACCGAAGTTTGTTCGGAGTCCCGCATGAGGTCACAGACATGACGAGGTGTCTCGAAATGGTCAAGAGGTAAAGATTCATATATTGGAAGGTTATGTTCGGACATCGAAATGGTTCCGAGTGATTCGAGTATTTTTCTAGAGTACCGAGGGGTTACCGAAACCCCCTGGGGAAGTATTGGGCCAACATGGGCCTAAGGGAGAGAGAGGGAAGCCCGCGAGGGGTGGTCGCGCGCCCCCCTCCTAGGGAGTCTGAATAGGACAAGGAGGAGGGGGCGGCGCCCCCCTTCCCTTTCCCTCTTCCTCTCCTTCCTATTCCCTCCGGTGGAAGAAAGGAAGGGGGTATCGGTGTCAAAACCGGCGGATCTCGGGTAGGGGTCCCGAACTGTGCGTCTAAGGCGGATGGTAACAGGAGGCAAGGGACACGATGTTTACCCAGGTTCGGGCCCTCTCTATGGAGGTAATACCCTACTTCCTGCTTGATTGATCTTGATGAATATGAGTATTACAAGAGTTGATCTACCACGAGATCGTAGAGGCTAAACCCTAGAAGCTAGCCTATGGTATGATTGTTGTTGTCCTATGGACTAAACCCTCCGGTTTATATAGACACCGGAGGGGGCTAGGGTTACACAGAGTCGGTTACAACAGAAGGAGATCTACATATCCGTATCGCCAAGCTTGCCTTCCACGCCAAGAGAGTCCCACCCGGACACGAGACGAAGTCTTCAATCTTGTATCTTCATAGTCCAACAGTCCAGCCAAAGGATATAGTCCGGCTGTCCGGATACCCCCTAATCCAGGACTCCCTCAGTAGCCCCCGAACCAGGCTTCAATGACGATGAGTCCATCGCGCAGATTGTCTTTGGCATTGCAAGGTGGGTTCTTCTCCAAATTCTGAATACTTGTTTGAATAGTGTCCGGCTTCCCATAAATGTTGCACTCCTTGGCTTTTGCGCCTAATAATGGAGATCCTCCACGCTGCCGAAAGTGCGAGAAGCCGGGGCATTTTTACAATTGCCACCCTAGCCATGTAGGAAAATCACCTATTAAAGAGACGGGGATTCACAGATCCATATCATACCATCCTCCCACAGCGAGTATCAATCGGAGCACGCCTGGAAAAAATCCATTCCAACATGGCCACCGCGCAGCTCCTCCTCTCGCCCCGTAGCCCTAAGCCCGGTGATTGGAAGAAGTGTTCCGTCCCGCATAGCCAACTAGTGAGACTACAGACCCAGGGATTTCTCCCCCCAGCGTATATGGTCCCCGTTCGAGCCGGGCTCGCCACCTATAATGGCGGAGAACAAGTAGAGAGCTTCCCCAATCCCTCCAAAGGGGAACGGATATGCCTTGTCCCTTATTTATTAAGGGGACTAGGATTTCCAATTCACCCGTTCCTCCGGGCTCACAGAGTTCTCAGCCCCCAGCTTGCATAATTTCACTCCTGCCTCCATATTGCACATTCTTTGGCTATGTCGCTCTTTCTTGAAGCTGTTTACGGGCTCAAGCTCACTTAGAGCTATGGAAGAGGCTATTCTGCCTCGTACCCCGTACACAGGAGGGGTCACAGTTTCAAGTGGGCGGAGCGAAACATGGCGCATCGCCGGGACCGGATACCTGTCCGGCACCCAAAGAAGGCATCCGAAGACTGGCCTTCAGAGTGGTTCTATATAGAGGACGTCCCTCTTACGGATCCTATTCGGATCGGCCTTCCTGAGTTTAATAATGTTCCTCTGAAGAAACGCCTAAGTTGGCGACCAAGGAGCCCTCAGGAGGAAGATGATAGGGACGTTTCTTACCTGATGAGCCGGATAAAGGTGCTGGCTCTATCAGGACTGACTACAACCGAAGTTATGTCAATATGCATTATGCGAGCGGTGCAAGCTTCAATACCGAGGCCGCCCAATGTGGGACTTTAACGGGGAAGACGATGCCACCCGCTGCGGCCGTAAGGGGCCGGACTCCGTTGCCGCTCTGGCAAAAATTCTGTCCGGTCTGTACAAGGGAGAGGAAGAGGAGTTCCTTCACATCAAACCGCGGGACGGATTCTCCATGTACAATCCTCCGAGCTGGGTAAGCTACTACTTTTCATGCCCTTCCCTTCCGCATTTCCATAATAAATGTCTTATTTTGCCCGTTCACCGCAGGAGCTGAGTAAGGTAGTAAGGGAGATAAATAGCTCACCTCCACAACCAGAGGAACCTGAACGGCCCCTCGACCCGGCCTTCAAGAGGATCCGGACTTATTCGTGGAGCTAATCGATAGTATATTTTATCAATTAAGCCTTGATGAGGCCATGGTGGCTATTACGACCGACTATCAGGCTACTCCCTGCCTCGCAGGTAAGTGATACCAGGGGCCCAACCTTTGAGAAGTATCCCTTTCCACGCACCTTACCTTCCGTATCTGCACGGTGTCTTACAGGGAAGGTCCTCCGGACGCCATGCCGAGCCCGTGGCGAGTTGCCAGCAAGGGGTACCGAGGCCAGGCAGGCTGAAAAGAAAAGCGGTTCGGACTGAGACGCCGGCGCAGAGGTATGATATAAAACCTCGCTCCGTGGGTTTGTCTTTGAAAACATAATAACACCCATGTTTCCCAAAAGGAAAAATACTCGCCGGACTATATCCAAAGAAGTTGCTGATCACGCCTCCACTAGTCGGGCTCCAGGGCCGGACACGGAGGCGGGGCACGCGTCGGACTTTCCTCCTACAGAGGATGCGGATAAAATCTCCGTTACAAATTCCGAAGTGGAGAGCGCCATGAATCACAGGCAGCGCCGGGCCGTACTCTGTGACGCTTGTTTCTCCCAAGAGGCGTTTGATGCCTTTAATTCGGGAGACGCGTACATCTGTGCTGCTCAAAATGGTCTTGCCAGAGCCACGGACCAGTATGTAAAGGATATACGGGTAAGAAAATTTGATGATTATATATATTAGTAGCCCCTGAGACTTGAAACAGTTGGCATAACTGATTTAAGGATCATTATCTATGCTGAGTTCTTCTGAGAGAAGAATACCCAATTGTCTCAAGAATTTGGAAGAGTGCAAGGCCCAGCTACGGGCTGCGATGGCCGCATTGAAGGAGTCCGAGAAGGCCCCTCTGGTAACACCTGCTTTAAAGAATGACAGTACCATATAGGATGCAGCATGCATGCAATTACGACAATAAATATTGCGAGATGGCGCGAGTGAATCCGGATGAGCAACATGTCATACGGCTGACTAAAAAGGCTGGCTAAGCGGCGTGCTTACAAAGGTTAGGCGGGAAAAGCGATCTCCAAGATGCCAATACTCATCGGCGTGGAACTAAAGGATGCTCGCGCCCGGTGCCGAGACTCCGTGAAGGAGAACAAGCGGCTTCGACGCGGCATTTTCAGTAAGTGCTTGAACGAACTTCAAAAAGAGTTCGGCGAAGAAGCCAGCTAACAGAGTTATGTCTGCAGGTATGCTGACAGGTCGTCCCGCGAACGAGATGCCCGAGTCTGCGGGCAATCTTCTACCAGAGCTCTCACAACTGCACGAACAAGTTCGACAGGTGATGCAAGGTATTGCCCAGGCCTTGTGGCCATCCGTCTCCCTGCCCGAAGGCCTTGGAGGACTTGCAGAGAAGCTCAAGGGAGCACGGCAGCACTTCCGATTATGGAAGGTATCGGCCTGCCATCAAGGTGCCAGGGAAGCCTGGGCCATGGTGAAGACGCGGTATACCAAGGCTGACCCAAACCACATGGCCGAGGTCGGACCTGTGGGGCCCGATGGGAAAGAAATCCCTGTCAGTTTGATGTATCACCAAGTAGAGTTAGCCGCCAAGTATTCCCAACATGATTGTAGGCTAGATAGCCTGTTGGATGGCATAGAAGAAGAATTTAGTCAGTCTAAGTGACTATGTAATTTGAATGACATGTAGAATGTCTCTAGCCGGATTGTAAATCATTTGTCATGACGGACCTTTTCGCTTCAACCTCTGGACCCGATAGTCCGGAGTGTATCCAAATACCAGCTCAGTTATGTAAAAACCGGAGTATGCGTGGAAACCAGGCGTAGGGGTCATAAGTGCTTGAACAGACAAGCACCCAACTAGTTATGTTATATTACATGGGTAGTAAGAAACATCTTCCAGGGAGAATAGTTCCGTTAAGGGTTCCTTTCCGTGGGTACGCATGCCCTAATGTGCATGTCCGAACTGCGAGAAGAGACGCAGGAAAAAACATCTGGGGGCAAGTGGAAAAAATAAAAAGTCATCTTTTATTCACCGACCGAATATTCCCTTAAGAACACTAGCTTTCGTCTTCACCCAGTCTGAGGTACACATCCGGCTGACCCGGCAGTAACAATGCAGAGGTGCTCCCCTTATGCCCTAGCCAAATTAATGGGAACGTAGGGCATAAATACAAGAGCCAGGCAACCCAGCTTGGCCAAAACTTAAGTCATATCGATGCATATAGTGGCGAAAAAAAGGTACATGCGGAAGAATAACACATGTGCGGGCATGAAGCCCATAAAATATTTAAGCTTCTGTATAGGAAGCCCCCAGGTATAATGGGTGCGGCTGGCGCATCAAGATTGTGTAGTCAAAACACATTTTAGCCCTTCAAGGCCTCGAAAGAAAAGGGGAAGAAAGAAAGAAAGAAAGAAAAGACAGATAACGAATGTATAAAAATTTGACAGAGGTAAGGAGACGAACACGGAGTCCGGCACTAGGCATAGAATCTTCGGAGTCTAGCTGCGTTCCATGGATTTGGCTCGAGGCGGTTGTCCGATGCATCCCATAGACGGTATGCTCCACCGGTTAAGACCTGGTCAATAATGAAGGGACCCTCCCATTTGGGCTTGAGCTTGTCTTTTTTCTTATCCGGTAGGCGTAGAACGAGTTCGCCAACGTTACAGGTTTTGGCCCGTACTTCTCCTCGAGGGCGTCCAAACTGTCCTGGTAGAATGTTGCGGCGTACTTCTCCTCGAGGCCCGTACTTCTCCTCGAGGGCGTCCAAACTGTCCTGCGGCGTACTTTGGTATCTTCTAGCCTGTTGCTGGTAGAATGCGGAACGAGCTTTTGCCACGTCAAGCTCCTCCTCGAGGGCGTCCAAACTGTCCTGCCGATCGCGATCGGCCTCTCTCTCTTCATACATGCGCTTTTCGAGGTGAGTCATGAATTATGTCGCAGGCGTAACCGCCTCTGCGCCGTACACCATAAAGAATGGTGTGTATCCGGTAGTGTGATTCGGCGTGGTATGCAGCCCCCAGAGTACGGAGTCGAGCTCCTCTACCCAGTGCGTGTTAGATTCCTTTAAGGACCACACTAATCTGGGTTTGATGCCGCTCATGATAAGACCATTTGCTCGTTCGACTTTACCGTTAGTTTGTGGATGATAGACAGAAGCGTAATCGAGCTTGAAGCCCATGTTGCTGCACCATAGTTTCACCTCGTCGGCAGTGAAGTTCGTGCCGTTGTCAGTGATGATGCCGTGTGGGACACCATAACGGTGTACTACCCCGGATATAAAGTCTATCACTGGTCCGGATTCGGCCGTTTTAACCGGTTTGGCTTCTATCCATTTGGTGAATTTATCCACCATTACCAGTAGGTATTTTTTCTTATGGGTTCCCCCTTTAAGGGGTCCAACCATGTCAAGCCCCCAGACCGCAAAAGGCCAGGTAATGGGGATTGTTTGTAGGGCGACGGGTGGCATATGGCTTTGGTTTGCAAAGAGCTGGCAACCGACGCAGCGTTGGACCAAGTCATGTGCGTCTGCTCGGAGCGTCGGCCAATAAAATCCTGTACGGAAGGCCTTACTTACGAGGGCTCGGGCTGCAGCATGGTGGCCACCGAGTCCGGCGTGAATTTCTGCCAGAAGCTTCCGCCCTTCCTCTTCGGAGATGCACCTTTGAAGGACTCCGGTGGTCCTTTTCCTATAGAGCTCTCCCTCGTGGACCTTGTAGGCTTTAGATCGTCGCACAATGCAGCGTGCCTCATTTTGGTCCTTGGGAAGTTCCTGCGTGGTTAAGTAGGCCAGGAATGGTTCAGTCCATGGGGCGATGATGGCCATTATTACGTAAATTTGAAGGTGTTATTTGATTGGCGGAGCCACGATTATGTCAGAGTGTTCGGTATCTGGCGTTGTAGCCGGGTCCGGACTGTTGTTGCTTGTTTCCCCTTCCCATGCCACGGATGGCTTAAACAGCCTTTCCAAGAATATGTTGGGTGGGACCGGATCGCGCTTAGCACCGATACGGGCAAGGACGTCCGCCGCCTGATTGTTTTCCCGAGCTACATGGTGGAATTCGAGCCCCTCGAACCGAGCTGACATCTTGAGTAAGGCATTGCGATAAGCCACCATTTTCGGATCTTTAGCGTCAAAGTCTCCATTTATTTGGGATATTGCGAGGTTCGAGTCCCCGCGCACCTCCAGGCGTTGAAGCCCATTGAGACTGCCATCCGGAGACCATGTAACAGGCCTCGTGTTGGCGGCATTGTTGGAGTCTGTATACAGTATTTGGAGTACATATTTGACAGTATCTCCGGTAGGGGACGTCAAGACGACGCCAGCCCCCAGACCGGCCAACATTTTAGAGCCGTCGAAGTGCATAATCCAATTGGAGTATGTGCCGTATTCCTTAGGGAGTTCGGCTTCTGTCCATTCGGCGAGAAAATCGGCCAATACCTACGACTTAATAGCTCGCCGAGGTTTATATGTTATGTCGAACGGGAGGAGCTCTATGGCCCATTTGGCAATCCGGCCTGTGGCGTCGCGATTGTTTATGATTTCGTTCAGTGGCACTTCAGAGGCCACTGTAATTGAACACTCTTGAAAGTAGTGTCGTAGTTTCCGTGATGCCATGAATACTGCATACGCTATCTTTTGATAATGCGGGTACCGTGATTTGCATGGGGTGAGGACAGTGGATACATGATATACCGACCTTTGAAGGGGGAATTTATGTCCGTATGTTTCTCGTTTGACGACGAGTGATGCGCTTACGACTTGATGAGTCACCGCTATATATAGCAGCATCGGTTCGCCAATGTTTGGCACGGCCAGGATTGGGTTGGTGGCCAGTATGGCTTTTATTTCTTCCACGCCGGCTGTGGCAGCATCCGTCCACTCGAAGTTTTCAGTGCGCCGAAGAAGGTGATAAAGGGGTAGTGCATTTTCTCCTAATCGGGAGATAAAGCCACTTAAGGCCGCAACGCATCTAGTTAATTTCTGGATTTGCTTGAGGTCTGTTGGGATGGCAAATTGTGACAGGGCTCGGATTTTAGCCGGATTTCCTTCAATCCCTCTACTAGAGACGATGAAACCCAGGAGCTTTCCGGCGGGCACGCCGAAAACGCATTTTTCTGGATTGAGCTTGACGTCGTATGTTCGGAGGTTGTTGAACGTAAGCCTCAAGTCGTCTATTAAAGAGTCGACGTGTCTGGTTTTGACGACCACACCGTCTACGTATGCTTCCACTATTTTGCCGATTTGCTTTTCCAGGCATGTCTGAATCATGCGTTGATACGTTGCACTGACGTTCTTAAGCCCGAAAGGCATTGTGTTGAAACAGAAGGGGCCGTATGGCGTGATAAACGCCGTTGCGGCTTGGTCGGACTTGGCCATCTTGATTTGGTGGTAGCCGGAGTATACGTCGAGGAAGCACAATGAATCATGTCCCGCGGTGGCGTTGATAATTTGATCGATGAGGGGGAGGGGGAAGGGATCCTTTGGGCAAGCTTTATTGAGGTCTTTGAAGTCGACACATAAGCACCATGATTTGTCCTTGTTTGGTACCATCACCAGGTTTGCTAGCCAGTCCGGGTGTTTTATTTCTCTGATGAATCCGGCCTCCAATAACTTGGCTAGCTCCCCGCCCATGCTTGTCGCTTAGGTTCAGAGAAGCGCCGAAGAGTCTGCTTGACCGGCTTGAACCCTTTTAGAATGTTAAGGCTATACTCGGCCAACTTTCGTGGGATTCCTGGCATATCTGATGGGTGCCAGGCAAATATATCCAGTTCAGCAGGAACTCCCGTAGTCTTGGCGTCCACATCGGGGTTTAACTGTGCCCCAATTGAGGCTGTTTTGGTAGGGTCCGTTGGGTGGACTTGGAATTTGACTATTTCGTCCGCTGGTTTGAAAGAGGTGGACTTGGATCTCTTGTCGAGTATCACATCGTCCCTGTCCACGGTCGAGCGTAGCGCAGTTAACTCCTCTGCCACTAGGGCTTCAGATAGTGCCTCGAGGGCTAGTGCGACTGTTTTTTTGGCGCGGAGCGCTATGTCCGGATCACTAGTTCGAGTGATAATTCCATTGGGCCCAGGCATTTTGAGCTTCATGTACCCGTAATGGGGTATAGCTTGGAAGATCGTGAATGCCTCCCGCCCTAGAAGGGCGTGGTATCTGCTACAGAATTGGGCCACTTGGAGTGTTATTTCTTCGGACCTGTAATTTTTCGGTGTGCCGAATACCACATCTAGTGTGATTTTCCCAGCGCAACGTGCCTTTCGACTGGGGATGATTCCTCTAAAGGTTGTGCTGCTTTGCTCAATGCGGTTCCAGTCTATTTCCATTTTGTGAAGAGTTTCATCATAAATGAGGTTTAATCCGCTGCCGCCGTCCATGAGCACTTTAGTGAGCCGAAAGCCGTGCACAATTGGACTAAGGACGAATGCGGCTGGTGCTCGGGCTGTTCGGCATTTAGGTTAATCCTTTGGGCTGAAGGTGATAGCCGTGTCCCTCCATGGATTTATTGCTGCCACCTGGAAGATCTCGGCAAGGCTGCGGAGTGCTCGCTTGCACCTATTATTTGAGGCGAATGTCTCGAAGTCTGTTAAGACCGTATTGTAATTCACGGGATGTTGCTCTGCGGTGTTTTGAATGAGGAGATCCTCACCGCTCTTAGCAACCTGCCGGAGTACCCAACATGCTCTAAGGCTGTGTGTTGGTGTGGTATCCACCGTCTTGTGAATTTTGCAGGTCCGTTAAGCCATCCCTCCAATACGGTTCCGTGCCGGGTAGTGGGCTTTTGCTTTTCTGTGATTGAATCGGGTGACTTACGGGGGTGCACCCTTTTGATTCGGACTGGGTATTTAGCCAAAGTCGGATTATCCCAAAATTCTGTTTTGGTTTTCCAGGCGCTCTCCATCGCACAGTATTTCCGTACTATGGCCGCCAAGTCAGCGAAGTGTGCTATGTTGCGGCGGCTTATGCGTTAAGGATTCCCTTGTCCGTGCAATTATTGCAGAAGAATGAGATTGCGTCTTCCTCTCGACAGTCCTTGACCTCGTTCGTTACGAGGAGGAATTTGGCCCAATAGTGATTACTGTTTCCTGGGGCTCTTGTCTAGTGTGGGAGAGATCACTTGTATCTGGGTGGGTGGGTGGATTTAAGTCCGAACCCTGACCCGATCTGAGACCCGGGGGCATGGGAGTTTGTGGGATCTTGAGAAGAGGTGTCTAGAGGGGGGGGGGGTGATTAGACACTAAGTGCCAAAGTTGCAATTTTTAACCTTATTAAAAATTTAAGTGGAGTTTAGGCACAAGCTTAACTTTTTCAATACATAACAAGCAAGCATGCAAAGAGTATATGAGTAGCGGAAAGTAAAGCATGCAACTTGCAAGAATGTAAAGGGAAGGGTTTGGAGGATTCAAACGCAATTGGAGACACGGATGTTTTTGGCGTGGTTCCGATAGGTGGTGCTATCGCATTTCCACGTTGGTGGAGACTTTAACCCACGTGGGAGTAGCAGTTCTTGTGAGTCCACGGAGGGCTCCACCCACGAAGGGTCCACAGTAGCAACCTTGTCTATCCCACCATGGCCGTTGCCCTGACGGACTTGCCTCACTAGCGGTAGATCTTCACGAAGTAGGCGATCTCCTTGCCCTTACAAACTCCTTGGTTCAACTCCACAATCTTGTCGGAGGCTCCCAAGTGACACCTAGCCAATCTAGGAGACACCACTCTCCAAGAAGTAACAAATGGTGTGTTGATGATGAACTCCTTGCTCTTGTGCTTCAAATGATAGTCTCCCCAACACTCAACTCTCTCTCATAGGATATGGATCTGGTGGAAAGAAGATTTGAGTGGAAAGCAACTTGGGGAAGGCTAGAGATCAAGATTCATATGGTAGGAATGGAATATCTTGGCCTCAACACATGAGTAGGTGGTTCTCTCTCGAAATGGTAAGTTGGAAGTGTAGGTTTGTTCGATGGCTCTCTCCGAATGAAGAGGAGGTGGAGGGTATATATACCCTCCACACAAAATCTAACTGCTACACACAATTTACCAATCTCGGTGGGACCGGATCAACAAACTTCGGTCGAGACCGATTTTAGTAAACCTAGTGACCGTTAGGGTATTCGGTGGGACTGACTTGTATCTCGGTAGGACCGATATGGTTAGGGTTAGGGCATAACGTAATCTTGGTGAGACCGATTACACAAACTCGGTGAGACCGATTTTGGTAATTAGCTAACCGGAGAGTTGGTCGTGCAAACTCGGTTGGACCGATTACTCAAGCTCGGTGGGACCGGTTTTGATAATGAGTCAACCAGAAAGTTTGCATTGTAATCTCGGTAGTACCGATTCTCAAACTCGTTGAGACCGATTTTGATAATGGACATACACAGGGAGATTACAATCCCATCTCGGTAAGACCGAGATCCCTATCAGCAGAACCGATTTGCCTAGGGTTTGTGGCAGTGGTTATGACACTTGGAATCGGTGGCGCCGGATAGGAAGAATCGGTGAGACCGATTTTCGCTTTAGGTTTAGGTCATATGTGGATGTGAGAAAGTAGCTGAGGGTTTTGGAGCATATCACTAAGCACATGAAGCAAGAGGCTCATTAAGCAACACCTCATCCCTTCTTGATAGTATTGGCTTTTCCTATAGACTCAATGTGATCTTGGATCACTAAAATGTAAAATGAAGAGTCTTGAGCTTGAAGCTTGAGCCAATTCTTTGTCCTTAGCATCTTGAAGGAGTTCACACATCCTTTAGTCCATGCCACTCCATTGTTGAACTTATCTGAAACATACTAGATAAAAGTGTTAGTCCAACAAGAGATATGTTGACATTAATTACCAAAACCACCTAGGGAGCACTTGTGCTTTCAATCTCCCCCTTTTTGGTAATTGATGACAACATACATCAAAGCTTTAGATAAAGATATAAAGAATGGCAAGTAAAACTTTGGAAAGACATGTAACAGGCATAGGCTCCCCCTACATGTATGCAATCATGTGAATATGGAATATAGAAGCATGTGATAGCATAACCATGATAGAGCAGGCAATGTGTTACATGTATCTTAGCCATATGCATCAAAGCAAAGAATATTAAAGAAAATACCTTCATGCCCATGAGTCCTTCTTGCAAACAGTATGTACATCAGCAAGAATTCCTCATACACATGATTGTGATGCATATACTTACCTTGTAGTCTTGAGTTGGCTTAGGATGGAATGAACCTGCGTAAACAAGGTTAGATAACACAGATGCACCTACTAGCGAGAGCAAACAAAAGAAACCACAAGAATACCAAGACTGGGATGACATGTAGAGAGTGAGTACTAAGTACTACATTGGATTAGACATGTCCCCAAGAGTAAAGATATGCAATGAATTTAGATGATTTCTTTCCCTTAGATGTCTTGCTCCCCTGAATCTAGCATGGGATCTTTGGGAGAAGGTAGGGAACAGAAAATCAGAGCTGAAAGATATAAATGAACAGAGCTAATGCAAGCTAATGCAGATAAGCACATATGAACATGTCTTTCCCCTCAAGAAGACATGTGGCATCTCTCCTCTTGAACACCAAGCATCTTGGATCCTTGAGAAATACTTTTATATAGTATTCTCTCCCCCTGGAGATCTCTCTCTCCTCCTGAAGGATCTCTCTCTCCTTCTCTGATGTGATCTCTCTAAGTGATAAGCTTTGATGTGATCTCTCTCTCCCCCTTTGACATCAATTTCCAAGAAGGGCTTGATAAAAAAATTTAGCTCTCTCTCCCCCGCTGGAATTTGTCGTGAATGGGTTTGATCCTTGAGTCACAACCTATAGCAATGATAAAAATGTGATGCTTGTAGAGGACAAGATTCATTGAGTGGAGCTGGATCAAAAGAAACACAGAATAAGTGGCAAACTATTTTTCCTGTTGTGAAATCGGTGGCACCGAGTGGTATGCTTTGGTGGTACCGAAAGTTTTCGGTTGGACCGAAAATAACAAATCGGTGTAACCGAGTTCATCACAGAGAAACACTTGTCACCTCAGCTCACTTGACTAATAAGATCTCACAAAGATTTGCAAGGAATTTATTGAAAGATTTGCAATGAATTGGAATGCAGAAAATGCAGAGCAAACAGAAAGAAATCTAGATGAAGTTTTTTTTGAAAGGGGAAACACATATGCATGAATCAAATGCAAAAACTCAGAAAAGAACACAAGAGAACTTCATCTAGAGATGGTCGGCGACAAAGTCACCTATGTTAGAGTATATTGACTTAGGAGTCAAGTGAGATCACTTGATCATAGGTCATACTCATCGTTTTAAGCTCAAAATGGGGTTGCCATTTTTCGTTTAAGCATCTTGATGTATTCACATCTTGTCGAGTTGCTTTAACTCA
The DNA here is from genome assembly GCA_021605145.1 of Aegilops bicornis. Lineage (NCBI taxonomy): Eukaryota > Viridiplantae > Streptophyta > Magnoliopsida > Poales > Poaceae > Aegilops > Aegilops bicornis. Next base: position 544,345,925 of record CM038672.1, read on the forward strand.
TGACTTGGAGTAAAGCTTCTCTAAGATGGAATGACATACCTTGGTTGGTGGTGTTGTCCATGTAGTTGAACTTGTGTGGGTTGCTCAAGGTTGATGTAGCTCATCAAGAATTGGGAGCACCACCTGGAATTTGAGTCCATCTACCTACATGGGTTAGTTCGTGCAAGGAAGAGCACTTGTGTATCCAATAGTGACAATCATGAAGCTCAACATAGAATTTGTCAAAGGATATGTTTAAATGGTTTTGTGCTTCCTTGGCTTCAACCACCTTGTGTAGAGACTTGGTGATGTAGAGATTGCTCAAGATATGAGTAGGTTACAACCTCATTGAATTTGATTCAACCAAGTACCTACATGAGTTAGATAACATGCAAGATACAAATATATCCAAGACATAAGATTTCCATCGTAGGTGAGATATCAAGGATTAGGCATAAGCTCATGTCTTGCATGTATCCAATGGAGTTTATACTCCAAGTTTGAAGCATCAATGATGTTCAATTCTCCTCTTAACCTGCAAAACACTTTCTCATCAAGAGGTTTAGTGAATATATCCGCTAATTGCTTTTCGGTGCGAACATGCTTAAGATCAATGTCACCCTTAGCAACATGATATTGATTGAAATGATGATGAACTTCAATATGCTTAGTTCGAGAATGTTGTACGGGATTATGTCCAATTTTGATAGCACTTTCATTGTCACAAAGCAATGGAACATGTTTCACATATATCCCATAATCTTTAAGAGTTTGGGTCATCCAAAGTAATTGAGCACAACATGAACCAGAGGCAATGTATTCCGCTTCGGCGGTGGATAAGGATACCGAGTTTTGTTTCTTGGAGTACCAAGACACAAGAGATCTACCAAGAAATTGACAAGTACCCGAAGTGGACTTTCTATCAACCTTGTCTCCGGCATAGTCCGAGTCGGAGTAGCCAACAAGATCGAAAGAGGCCCCCTTAGGATACCAAATGCCAAAATTTGGTGTATGGATTAAGTATCTCACTATCCTTTTCACGACCTTAAGATGACATTCTTTAGGAGCAGCTTGATATCATGCACACATACACACACTTAGCATAATATCGGGACGTGAAGCACATAGATATAACAATGAACCAATCATAGAGCGATAAACATTTTGATCAACTGGTTCATCATCTTTGGTTAAGTCAAGATGTCCACTAGTAGGCATGGGTGTAGACATACCTTTGCATTCTTGCATATTGAACTTCTTGAATAAGTCCTTGGTGTACTTTGTTTGAGAGACAAAAGTACCTTCCTTAGTTTGCTTGATTTGCAACCCAAGAAAGAATTTGAGTTCACTCATCATTGACATCTCAAACTTCTCCGACATTAGCTTCCCAAACTTTTCACTAAAATGAGGGTTAGTTGATCCAAATATGATATCATCAACATAAATTTGGCATACAAATAATTCTCCATTAACCTTTTTAGTAAAAAGTGTGGAATCAATTTTCCCAATTTCAAAGCCTTTTTCAAGAAGAAACTTGGTCAAGCATTTATACCATGCTCTAGGAGCTTGTTTAAGACCATAAAGAGCTTTGTGAAGTTTGTAAACATGATTGGTTTCTTAGGATTGACAAAGCCGGGAGGTTGCTTAACATAAACTTCACCATTTAGAAAAGCATTTTTAATGTCCATTTGGTACAAGGTGATATCATGATGATTAGCATAGGCAAGTAAGATGCAAATGGACTCAAGTCTAGCAACGGGAGCATAAGTCTCACCATAGTCCATACCTTCGACTTGTGTGTACCCTTGGGCGACGAGACGTGCTTTGTTGCGAAACACCCATTTGGTACCGATGATGTTGTGGTTGTTGTCGGGCTTCTCAACCAATGTCCAAACTTGATTCCTCTCAAAGTTGTGTAGCTCTTCATGCATAACATTTATCCAATCCGGATCTTCCAATGCTTCTTCAACCTTCATAGGTTCAATTCTAGAGATGAAAGAATAGTTTTCACAAAAGTTAGATAAATGAGTTTTAGAGCGAGTGATTCTCCCGGTTTGAATGTCATTGTAGATTTGCTCAACGGGATGGTCTTTAGCAATTCTTGCTCGAACTCGTGAAAGCTTTTGCTTGGGTCTTTGTTGAACATCTTCTTCATCTTGTTCTTCTTCTTGGCCTTCTTCATTGTTGGTGTTGTCGTTCTCTTGTCGTGGTGGAGAAGGAGGTTGTTGACGTCCGTGATGTTCTTCCTCGTTTTCTTCATCTTGGTGTGTCCCACTTGTGGATGCTTCCGTATCAACTCTTGGTTCACCTTGTCGTGAAGTAGAAGCTTCCACTTGGATGCATTTAGGTACTCTCCTTCACCTCCGTTGGACGGACCTTGCCAATAGACAAGTCTTGGATTGCTTCCGAAGGGTCTTTGTCTCCTACATCAATTGGCAATTGCTCTATTTGCGAGCCGTTAGATTCATCAAACTTCACATCTACCATCTCTTCAACCTTTCGGGTGAAATTGTTGTAGACACGGTAAGTGTGAGAGTTTGAGCCATAACCTAGTAGGAAACCTTCATGAGACTTAGGAGCAAATTTAGAGCGACGATGCTTATCAAGAATGTAGCACTTTGAGCCGAATACTCGAAAGTATCCAACTTGGGGTTTGTACCGTTGAGGAGCTCGTATGCCGTCTTGCCGAGTAGCTTGTGAAGATACAAGCGATTTGTTGCATGACAAGCTGTCTCAACCGCTTCGCTTAAAAGTGCTTCGATGTCTTGTACTCATCAAGCATCGTTCTCGCCATTTCGATGAGCGTCCGGTTCTTCCTCTCAACAACTCCATTTTTTGAGGTGTGTACGTGGCGAGAACTCGTGTGAAATCCCTTCTTCGTCAAGAAAGGTGTCCACATTTGCGTTCTTGAACTCCGTTCCGTTGTCGCTGCGAACCTTCTTGATCTTCACTTCAAATTGATTTTGGGCCTTTCTAGCAAAGTTTACGAAGATCTTTTTGGACATGCGATTTATCATCGAGAAAGAACACCCACGTAAATCTTGAAAATCATCAACTATAACTAAACCAAAAGAATTTCCACCGAGACTCTTATAGGAGTTGGGACCAAAGAGATCCATGTGAAGTAGCTCGAGTGGCCTCTTTGTGGTCATGATGTTCTTCACGGGATGCCTTCCTCCAACCTGTTTACCTGCTTGACAAGCACTGCAAAGTCTGTTCTTATCAAATTTGACATCGTTAACTCCAAGGATATGATTCCCTTTAATAAGCTTGTCAAGGTTTCTCATGCCAACGTGACCTAATCGTCTATGCCATAACCAACCTTTTGAGGATTTAGCAATGAAGCAAGTTTTAGGTTGAGCCTTTTTAGTGAAATCAACAATGTATAGCTCACCTCTCATTATGCGGTAAAGACCATTTTATGATTGTCTCGACGAAACACTTGGCAATCTACTTCAGTAAATAAGACATTGAAACCGAAATCAGCAAGTCTAGATACTGAAAGTAAGTTGTAGCCAAGAGATTCAACGAGCATGACATTCTGAATGGAGCTATCATGTGAGATGGCCACCTTACCGAGACCAACCACCTTACCTTTTGAGTTGTCATCGAAAGTGACAAACTTTCGAGGACTATCATTTTCAGCAAGCTCACGAAACATGTCTTTATCTCCGGTCATGTGATCGGTACATCCACTGTCAAGAACCCATTCCTTTCCTCCTGACACATATCCCCGAAGATTTGCCATAAGACCAAAGTGTTGCATCATCAAGATCGAAGTCACTATCATCATCCTCATCATAGTATCCATGTTCAACATCGTCATGTGGTGGATCAAATCCTAGAGAGGGTAATTCGTTAGAGTGAGTTTGACAATGATCTTGCTTATGAATTCTTATAGCTTCGGAAATAATATCACTAATAATTCTAACATCTCCTCTGGCGCGCATAAGGTCGGTAAGTTCAAATAGACGATCACCAAACATAGGATCACTAGTATTCATTTTACTCAAAGCAATAGGCTTATAGAAAATTTCATCTAGATTTTTCAAGGAATAATTTGGAAAGCGTTCCTCAAGAAATTTCCATATAGTGTAGGCACACTCAAGAGTAGGCAGGATTTTAATTAAGTTTCTAGGCAAGCCTCTAGTGCTAAGATTAACAGCTCTAAGATTCCTAGTCATATCAATAGCTTCATCAAGGGTAGGATGCATAGGATCAACATGAGGAGCACAAGGGCTAGCAATGTACTTGTTCAAATGATATTGATTGAAAATTACAAGCATCTCATTTTTCCACTCATGAAAATACTCTCCATCAAGAATAGGCACTCTATGACTAAGACTCCCCGAAGAAGACTCATCCATCTTCCTCCAATGGTGATTAAACCAATGCTATGGAGACCAAAGCTCTGATACCACTTGTGGGATCTTGAGAAGAGGTGTCTAGAGGGGGGGGGGGGGGTGATTAGACACTAAGTGCCAAAGTTGCAATTTTTAACCTTATTAAAAATTTAAGTGGAGTTTAAGCACAAGCTTAACTTTTTCAATACATAACAAGCAAGCATGCAAAGAGTATATGAGCAGCGGAAAGTAAAGCATGCAACTTGCAAGAATGTAAAGGGAAGGGTTTGGAGGATTCAAACGCAATTGGAGACACGTATGTTTTTGGCGTGGTTCCGATAGGTGCTGCTATCGTACTTCCACGTTGGTGGAGACTTCAACCCACAAAGGGTATGATTCTTGTGAGTCCACGGAGGGCTCCACCCACGAAGGGTCCACAGTAGCAACCTTGTCTATCCCACCATGGCCGTCGCCCACGACGGACTTGCCTCACTAGCGGTAGATCTTCACGAAGTAAGCGATCTCCTTGCCCTTACAAACTCCTTGGTTCAACTCCACAATCTTGTCGGAGGCTCCCAAGTGACACCTAGCCAATCTAGGAGACACCACTCTCCAAGAAGTAACAAATGGTGTGTTGATGATGAACTCCTTGCTCTTGTGCTTCAAATGATAGTCTCCCCAACACTCAACTCTCTCTCATAGGATATGGATCTGGTGGAAAGAAGATTTGAGTGGAAAGCAACTTGGGGAAGGCTAGAGATCAAGATTCATATGGTAGGAATGGAATATCTTGGCCTCAACACATGAGTAGGTGGTTCTCTCTCAGAAATGGTAAGTTGGAAGTGTAGGTTTGTTCTGATGGCTCTCTCCGAATGAAGAGGAGGTGGAGGGGTATATATACCCTCCACACAAAATCTAACCGTTACACACAATTTACCAATCTCGGTGGGACCGGATCAACAAACTCGGTCAGACCGATTTTAGTAAACCTAGTGACCGTTAGGGTTTTCGGTGGGACTGACTTGCATCTCGGTAGGACCGATATGGTTAGGGTTAGGGCATAACGTAATCTTGGTGAGACCGATTACACAAACTCGGTGAGACCGATTTTGGTAATTAGCTAACCAGAGAGTTGGTCAGGCAAACTCGGTTGGACCGATTACTCAAGCTCGGTGGGACCGATTTTGATAATGAGTCAACCAGAAAGTTTGCATTGTAATCTCGGTAGTACCGATTCTCAAACTCGGTGAGACCGATTTTGATAATGGACATACACAGGGAGATTACAATCCCATCTCGGTAAGACCGAGATCCCTATTGGTAGAACCGATTTGCCTAGGGTTTGTGGCAGTGGCTATGCCACTTGGAATCGGTGGCGCCGGATAGGAAGAATCGGTGAGACCGATTTTGGCTTTAGGTTTAGGTCATATGTGGATGTGAGAAAGTAGGTGAGGGTTTTGGAGCATATCACTAAGCACATGAAGCAAGAGGCTCATTAAGCAACACCTCATCCCTTCTTGATAGTATTGGCTTTTCCTATAGACTCAATGTGATCTTGGATCACTAAAATTTAAAATGAAGAGTCTTGAGCTTGAAGCTTGAGCCAATTCTTTGTCCTTAGCATCTTGAAGGAGTTCCCACATCCTTTAGTCCATGCCACTCCATTGTTGAACTTATCTGAAAAATACTAGATAAAAGTGTTAGTCCAACAAGAGATATGTTGACATTAATTACCAAAACCACCTAGGGAGCACTTGTGCTTTCAGAGTTTCCGATCTTGGAGGTTCGGGATCCGGGATGTCGCCCGATAGGTCTGGCCCACTGCCTGATTCTATGTTCAAGGCTTGGGGGATGTCCTTCCGTATACAGGTATTCGGCTCTAAGAGCTCTGGAATCCGGACATAGTTTGTCCTCAAGATTGAGGAAAAATTACCGCATTGTTCCCTCCACCACCGCTATCTGATGGGTGACCGGCGGAGAGTTAATCTCCCTTTGGTCGGGTTTAAGCCCGATCCGATCGTAGTCCGTAGCGACTCCCAAAGTGGTGATGCGATCCAAGAGCTCGTTTAGGAAAGAGAGCTCCATCGGATCCATCTGCTCGGCAAGTTCCGAGCCGACGTGGAGGCTGTTTCCGATGACCCGAGAAGTCATCGTTGGTGCAACAGCCAACCGGGCGGTCATTACGAACTCGCCTGGCCGAAGAGTCTGGCCGACAGCCAGGGCTCCCCCAGAGGTGACGCTGTCCTTGACAACGAGACGAGACATCCTTCCTTATGGTGACGGCACAGTGGAACTCTCAATGAAAGCACCAATGTCGGTGTCAAAACCGGCGGATCTCGGTAGGGGGTCCCGAATCGTGCGTCTAAGGCGGATGGTAACGGGAGGCAAGGGACACGATGTTTACCAGAGTTCGGGCCCTCTCTATGGAGGTAATACCCTACTTCACCTTGATTGATCTTGATGAATATGAGTATTACAAGAGTTGATCTACCACGAGATCGTAGAGGCTAAACCCTAGAAGCTAGCCTATGGTATGATTGTTGTTATCCTCTGAGACTAAACCCTCCGGTTTATATAGACACCGGAGGGGCTAGGGTTACACAGTCGGTTACAATGTAGGAGATCTACATATCCGTATCACCAAGCTTGCCTCCCACGCAAAGAGAGTCCCATCCGGACACGAGACGAAGTCTTCAATCTTGTATCTTCATGGTCCAACAGTCCGGCTGTCTGGATACCCCCTAATCCAGGACTCCCTCAGGGGGGGGGGGGCGCGAATCCTACTTGGACTAGGAATCCAAGTAGGACTCCCCCCATGAAGCGCCCCTCCTGGCCGCCGGCCTCTCCCCCTCCTTTATATACGGGAGCGCGGGGGGGGGGGGGGCACCCCAAAGGCACAACAGTTGTTTCTTAGCCGTGTGCAGTGCCCTCCGCCACAGTTTACCACCTCGGTCATATTGTCGTAGTGCTTAGGCGAAGCCCTGCACGGATCACATCAGCAACACCGTCGCCACGCCATCGTGCTGACGAAACTCTCCCTCGACCCTCTACTGGATCAAGAGCTCGAGGGACGTCATCGTGTTGAACATGTGCTGAACACGGAGGAGCCGTACGTTCGGTACTTGGATCTGTTGGATCGTGAAGACGTTCGACTACATCAACTGCGTTAACTAAACGCTTCCGATTTTGGTCTACGAGGGTACGTGGACACACTCTCCCCGCTCGTTGCTATGCTTCTCCTAGATAGATCTTGCGTGATCGTAGGATTTTTATTGAATTACTACGTTCCTCAATATTGGTATCAGAGCAAGGTCTATGCGTAGATGATATGCACGAGTAGAACACAATTAAAGAGTTGTGGGCGATAATAGTCATACTTGAAGGAAATATGCCCTAGAGGCAATAATAAAGTTATTATTTATATTTCCTTATATCATAATAAATGTTTATTATTCATGACAGAATTGTATTAACCGGAAACATAGTACATGTGTGAATACATAGAGAAACAGAGTGTCCCTAGTATGCCTGTACTTGACTAGCTCGTTAATCAAAGATGGTTAAGTTTCCTAGCCATGGACATGTGTTGTCATGTGATGAACGGGATCACATCCTTAGAGAATGATGTGATGGACAAGAGCCATCTGTTAGCTTAACATTATGATCGTTTAGTTTTATTACTATTGCTTTCTTCCTGACTTATACATGTTCCTCTGACTATGAGATTATGCAACTCCCGAATACCGGAGGAACACTTTGTGTGCTACCAAATGTCACAACATAACTGGGTGATTATAAAGATGCTCTACAGGTGGCTCCGATGGTGTTTGTTGAGTTGGCATAGATCGAGATTAGGATTTGTCACTCCAAGTTTCAGAGAGGTATCTCTTGGCCCTCTCGGTAATGCACATCACTATAAGCCTTGCAAGCATTGTGACTAATGAGTTAGTTACGGGATGATGCACTACGAAACGAGTAAAGAGACTTGCCGGTAACAAGATTGAAATAGGTATGAGGATACCGACGATCGAATCTCGGGCAAGTAACATACCGATGACAAAGGGAACAACGTATGTTGTTATGCGGTTTGACCGATAAGGATCTTCGTAGAATATGTAGGAGCCAATATGAGCATCCAGGTTCCGCTATTGGTTATTGACCGAAGATGTGTCTCGGTCATGTCTACATAGTTCTCGAACCCGTAGGGTCCGCACGCTTAACATTCGATGACGATTTGTATTATGAGTTATGTGATTTGATGACCGAAGTTTGTTCGGAGTCCCAGATGAGATCACGGACATGACGAGGAGTCTCAAAATGGTCGAGACGTAAAGATTGAAATATTGGAAGGTTATGTTTGGACAACAGTATGGTTTCGGAAAGGTTCAGACATTTTCCGAACTATCGAGGATTACAGGACCCCCACTAAGGGAGTCCTGGATTAGGGGGTGTCCGGATGGCCGGACTATGACCTTTGGCCGGAATCCTGGACTATGAACATACAAGATTGAAGACTTTGTCCCGTGTCCGGATGGGACTTTCCTTGGTGTGGAAGGCAAGCTTGGCGATACGGATATGTAGATCTCCTACCATTGTAACCGACTCTGTGTAACCCTAACCCTATTCAGTGCCTATATAAACCGGAGGGTTTTAGTCCATAGGACGAACAACAATCATACCATAGGCTAGCTTCTAGGGTTTAGCCTCTCTGATCTCGTGGTAGATCCACTTTTGTACTACCCATATCATCAATATTAATCAAGCAGGAGTAGGGTTTTACCTCCATCGAGAGGGCCCGAACACAGGTAAAAACATCGTGTCCCTTGTCTCGTGTTACCATCCGCCTAGACGCACAGTTCGGGACCCCCTACCCGAGGTCCGCCGGTTTTGACACCGACATTGGTGCTTTCGTTGAGAGTTCCTCTGTGTCGTCACCTTTAGGCACGATGGCTCCTTCGATCATCAACAACGATGCGCTCCAGGGTGAGACTTTCCTTCCTGGACAGATCTTCGTATTCGGCAGCTTTGCACTGCGGGCCAATTCGCTTAGCCATCTGGAGCAGATTGAAAGCTACGCCCCGGGCCATCAGGTCAGATTTGGAAGTTTGAACTACACGGCTGACATCCGCAGAGACTTGATCTTCGACGGGTCCGAGCCACGGCCAAGCGCGCCGCACTGTCACGAGGGGCATGATTTAGCTCTGCCGCCGAACAGTGTCCTGGATGCCGCACCAGAGTCCGCTCCGACCTTTAGCTCGGAGCCGACCGCGCCGATCGAGGACGGGTGGCTGGACACCGACTCGGGGGCTGCGATACCTACGGCGATTGAGCCATACACCTACCTCGTCCGTTGCGAAGCTCATAACTCCAAGGTGCCGGACTCCTCTCCGGACTCCGAGCCTTCCGCGCCCCTGCCAATCGAATCCGATTGGGCGCCGATCATGGAATTCACTACCGCGGACATCTTTCAGCACTCGCCCTTTGGCGACATTCTGACTTCATTAAAGTCTCTCTCTTTATCAGGAGAGCCCTGACCGGATTATGGTCAAGAAGGTTGGGATGCGGACGACGAAGAAAATCAAAGCCCACCCACCACCCACTTCGTAGTCACTGTCGACGATTTAACCGACATGCTTGACTTCGACTCTGAAGACATCGACGGTATGGACGACGATGCAGGAGACGACGAAGAACCAGCACCCACAGGGCACTGGAAGGCCACTTCGTCATACGACATATACATGGTGGACATCCCAAAAGATGGGAATGGCGATGGAACAGCGGAGGATGACCCCTACAAGAAACAGCCTAAGCGCCGGCGTCAGCGGCGCCGCTCTAAATCCCGCCACAGCAAAAACGGTTATTCCGGCACGGGAGACAATAACACCCCGGACGGTCTGCGAAGACAACATCCTCCGGCAAGATTCAGCGCGGGGAGGATGGAGAAGCCAGCCCTCATGAGAGAGCGGCAGAAAAAGAGGTAGAGGACGATAATTACATGCCTCCCTCCGAAGATGAGGCAAGCCTCGACGATGACGAATTCATCGTACCCGAGGATCCCGTCGAACAAGAGCATTTCAAACGCAGGCTCATGGCCACGACAAGCAGCCTCAAGAAAAAGCAGCAACAGCTTAGAGCTGACCAAGATTTGCTAGCTGACAGATGGACTGAAGTCCTTGCGGCCGAAGAGTATGAACTCGAGCGCCCCTCCAAGAGCTACCCAAGACGCAGGTTGCTACCCCGATTAGAGGAGGAAGCACCCAAACCTACATCACCGGTGCATGACATGGCTGACCGGCCACCTCGTGGCCGCGGAAGAGGCCTCTCGGCCCTCAACTCAAGCCGCACCCCGGCGCCGCTCAAAAAATACAAAGGCACGGGGAAATGCGCCGGACCTGCAAGATATATTGGAGGACAATGCAAGGCAAAAAAGATCGATCTACGGATCGCGTGGGCACCCCACGATACGTGATGATAACTGTCAGCCGGATATGGCAACTCCGGCCGGGCCGAACACAGTAGACAAAGCTCATTTGAGCTGCGTCGTGATATAGCCCAATACAGAGGCGCCGCACACCCACTGTGCTTCACAGACGAAGTAATGGATCATCAAATCCCCGAGGGTTTCAAACCCGTAAATATTGAATCATACGATGGCACAACAGATCCTGCGGTTTGGATCGAGGACTATCTCCTTCATATCCACATGGCCCGCGGTGATGATCTACACACCATCAAATACCTCCCACTCAAGCTTAAAGGACTAGCCCAGCATTGGCTTAACAGCTTGCCAGCAGAGTCAATTGGTTGTTGGGAAGACCTGGAAGCCGCATTCCTCGACAATTTCCGGGGCACATATATGCGACCAGACGCCGATGACCTAAGCCACATAATTCAGCAGCCAGAGGAATCGGCCAGACAATTCTGGACACGGTTCCTAACCAAGAAAAATCAAATCGTCGACTGTCCGGACGCAGAGGCCCTTGTAGCCTTCAAACACAACATCCGCGACGAGTGGCTTGCCCGGCACCTGGGACAGGAAAAGTCGAAATCCATGGCAGCCCTCACATCACTCATGACCCGCTTTTGCGCGGGAGAGGACAGCAGGCTAGCTCGTAGTAACAACATGACCAAGAGCCCTGGTAATTCGGATACCAAGGACAGCAATGGCAGGTCGCGTCACAACAAGCACAAGCGCCGCATTAACAGCGATGATGCTGAGAATACGACAGTCAACGCCGGATTCAGAGGCTCTAAACCCGGTCAGCGGAAAAAGCCATTTAAAAGAAATACTCGGGGCCCGTCCAATTTGGACCGAATACTCGATCGCTCATGCCAGATACACGTCACCCCCGAAAAGCAAGCCAACCACACCAACATGGATTGTTGGGTGTTCAAGCAGGCAGGCAAGTTAAATGCCGAAAACAATGACAAGGGGCTGCATAGCGATGACGAGGAAGAGCCCCGGCCGCCGAACAATAAATGACAGAAGGGCTTCCCCCACAAGTGCGGACGGTGAACATGATATACACAGCCCACATACCCAAAAGGGAGCGGAAGCGTGCACTAAGCGACGTATACGCGATGGAGCCTGTCGCCCCAAAATTCAACCCATGGTCTTCCTGCCCGATCACTTTTGATCGAAGGGACCACCCCACCAGCATCCGCCATGGCGGATTCGCCGCATTGGTTTTAGACCCAATCATTGACGGATTTCACCTCACTAGAGTCCCAATGGACGACGACAGCAGCCTGAACCTGCTTTATCAGGATACGGTCGCCAAAATGGGCATAGACCCATCAAGGATGAAACCTCTGAAGACGACCTTTAAAGGCGTCATACCAGGTGTAGAGGCCAACTGTCTTGGCTCAGTTACACTTGAAGTGGTCTTGGATCCCGGATAACTTCCGAAGTGAGGAGTTAATCTTGACATCGTCCCGTTCATAGCGGCTATCACGCCTTCGCTCGGACGAACCGCATTTGCAAAATTCAATGCGGTGCCGCACTATGCATATCTCAAGCTCAAGATGCCAGGTCCTCGAGGAGTCATTACGGTCAATGGAAACACCGAACGCTCTCTCCGGACGGAGGAGCATACGGTGGACCTCGCGGCGGAAGTACAAAGTAGCCTCTTAAGGCAATTCTCAAGTCCGGCTATTAAACGCCCGGGCACCGTCAAGCGCGCCCGGAGTAACCTACAACAAGACCGCCTGGCACGTTCCGAGCACGCATAGCAATGCGGCCCAAACCCCAGCCCTCGCGACATTGCGGAACCAGTACTATGCGTACATAATTACGCTCTAGAAATACCATGGGCATAGGGGGAAAGGTACGACCACGGCATGCCCAGAATGCGGCTTAACTGCACCAGGGGCTCCCCATTGTGTCATCCTTTTCTTTTTCTTTCTTTTTTCTTTGCAGGACTCCGTTCTTACGAAGCCCTGTCCGGCATTAGAATCGCCGAACACACGATGCAACAGCCAGGGAAGCAGAAAGCTACGTCAAGTGTCCAGGTGGTCTCTATTACGAGCAATATATCTGTTTTACACACTATCCCGCGGCTTACCCCTGGAGGGGGACATGTTAAAAAGTCCCGTCCCTTGCTTATCGCACTATTTGTATCGTTCTGCTCTTACTGCAGCTCTTTCGAATAAACAATATATAGCTTCTGCCTATTATTGAATTCCCTTTATATATATATATATGTTCATTTATGACATTGTGCAACCGTACACTTTGGTACGGGCAATACACCAGGGGCTTAAGTACCCCGCAATATGGTGTGATAAGTCCGAACACTTTCACAAGTGCAGCACCCCGAACTTATAACATTATATGCATCGGCTCCGAATCATGTCTTGGGTCAATAGTTGGGTTTGCCTGGCTCCCATGTTTTGGTACCTTACGTTCCGTTATATCGGCTAAGGTAGCGCTGGGAGAACCACTGCGATTGTGCCCCGGCTGGGTTAAGCACCTCAGTGGAGAAAGCTAAAACTGACCGTCATGATAGGGCGAGAGCTGGTCGCTGTTCGAGAGGTTTTCGAGTCCCTAAAGACTTATGCCGCTTAGAGCGAGGAGTCGACATTGTCCGGCCTAAGGCGTGGATAGCGCCCCGAACTCGGTCTTCCGAATACTAGGGGCTTCGCCAAAATTTAAATTATGGAATTCTATGGCTAAGTGAGAGTGTTCAAGCATTATAGTCCGGTTGCCTTGTTCGTTGCGTTGAGCGCCTCCCTCGAAGGACCCAAAAATGGGAACAAGAGCGCTCAAATTTATCCCGAACACCCAGCACTCGTGGCATGGGGGCTGAAGCCGATGACTCGCCATCTCTCGAATTTAATAAACGGCCGCACAGAAGGTAATATTTTAAATTCAAAAGCGTTGCTTAGCGCATATGAACAAGTTTTCAGCGTACAGGATAACAAATGTGATTCTACTAAAAAATAATATCTTTGGAGCATTCATCCGCTATAAGGCAAGCACCCTTCAGGACGCCCTCATAATACATTTCAGGCTTACGATGCTCCTTCTTCGGTGGTGGTCCGTCCGTCACAAGCTTCTCAGCGTCCATCTTGCCCTAGTGCACCTTAGCAAGGGCGAGGGCTCTACGGGCACCTTCGATGCAGACGGAGCGCTTGATGACTTCAACCCATGGACAGGCGTCCACCAGCCGCCTCACCAGCCCGAAGTAGCTCCCAGGCATGGGTTCCTTGGGCCACAGCCGACCTACGAGGCCCTTCATGGCCTGTTCGGCCGCCTTATGGAGCTCGACCAGCTGCTTCAGCTGGTCGCTCAAAAACTGCACGGGTGTCCGGCCTCAGCATCTTGAGACCAGAACACCTTCTCTGTCGAGCTTCCCTCCTCGGCTCGGTGGAATCACGGCAGCATCGGCCACCTTCTTGAGGCAGATCTGCGAATGCTCCTGGAGAGCTCCGGATTTGGGTAAGTAACAGATAATTCACTTTCACATGCTTGCTTTGCATATAGAATGCCTTACCCGCCGCTATTTTCCTCATCGCCTCAATCTCCTGGAGGGCTTTTTGGGCTTCGGCCTTTGCGGCCTTGGCGCTCTCAAGGGCCGAGGCAAGCTCGGACTCTCGAGTCTTTGAGTCACGCTCCAAACTCTCGTGTTTTTCTGCGAGAGCCTGGAGCTCTTGCCGCACCTCCGCCCCCCGCGCCTCCTGCTTCTCCCGCTCGGTACGCTCCGCGGCCGCATTGCTTTCGGCCTTGGACACCGCTTCCTTCAGGGTCGCCACCTCGTTCGTGGCCCCTGCAATATTCACGTTATCCCTGTCATTTTTTGCAACCACATTTCTTAAATACTCCCATAAGGTATTACTTACCTTCCTTGTCCTCAAGCTGCTTCTTGGCAAGTCCGAGCTTGTTCTCGGACCGCTCGAGGCTCTGCTTTAATGCATCAACCTCCGCAGTCAGTGCGGCAGAGGTCAGCAGCGTAGCCTGCATTCCCATATTGACATACTTATATTAGTCTTCACAGATATCTTTTAGATCCTCGGTTTGGCTTTTCTTTCCAAACACCAAACCGAGCATCGAGGCTACCGTCTATGCGGTAATATTTTTACATATCTTAAATACATACCTCAAAGCCTGTTAGAAGGCTGGCACATGCTTCAGTCTGCCCGCTCTTGGCGGACTGAACTTTCTGGATCACCACACTCATAACAGTGCGGTGCTCCTCGTCGATGGAAGTGCCGTTGAGTGCCTCCATCAAATTATCCTGTGCCTCTGATTGGACGGAGGTCACTAGCATCACAGTCTTGCCCTTCTTATGAAGGGGTCGCCTGCCGGACTCCGGAACCACTGAAGGTTCCGGTATGGAGTCCGGCAAAGGGCCGGACTTATAGCCCTTAGGGGTTTTATCCCCTTTGTGCCCGGAGTCCGGGAGGTCGCCTTGCGGCGCCTCCAGCGCCACCTCCTCCTGGTTGGGCCCCTTTTGGGACTCCACCTCGGCGTCATCCGCGGCGGGAGGAGACGAGGCGGTCGAAAGTGAGGCGCTATTCACGTCCGACGAGTCCAGGGAGCCGCTCGACGAATCGTCGAGCCCATCCTTGGGCGGGCTGCATGGTTATATTCGGCATTAGATAATGTTGTGCGACAAATGGAACGCCATGAGTTATTCTGGTGTCCGGACACTTACGATTTCGCCAGGGGCTTGGTCCTTGGTGCCCACGCCTCTTCGCTGTCGTCGGTGTTGGCGGTGTAGTCCGGAGGGAGGGTCCTTCCCTTCTTGGACCCTCCGGCCTCCCCAGTTGGGGTGGCCTTCCTTTTCTTCTCTCCCCCCGCTGGGAGAGAGGCCTCTTTTTCCTCCTCCTCGTCTTCGTGGGTGGAGTCCGCCTCGGAGTCATCGGACGATGAGTCCGACAGCACCTGGCGCCGGGAGCTCCTTCGAGTTCCCGTGGCCTTCTTCTTGGCCTTCTTCTCCGGCACCACGTGAGGTGCCGGAGCTAGCAGCCCCATCAATCGGGCGTCTGCTGGGTCTTCTGGCAAGGGGGCCGGACAGTCAATCTGTCCGGACATCTTCAGCCAGTCCTGTCAAAGGTTAGGGAGTTTTAGATCCCGCATAGAGTCAAACTATGAAAAAATAATCCCGTAAAGGGTAAAATAACTTACCTCACTGGCTTGACGCTGCGAGCTGAATCCACGATCTTGATGGCAGATCACGGGGAGCTTTGGCGTTGAACAACACCTTCCAGGCATCTTCGTACGTAGTTTCGAAGAGCTGGCTCAAGGTTCGTGATGTGCCAGATCAAACTCCCACAAATTGAAGGCCCGTTGTTGGCATGGGAGCGGATGAGCATCACCTGGATTACGTTGACAAGCTTGAGATTCTTGTCCACCAGGTTTCGGACGCAGGTTTGGAGTCCGGACAGCTCTTCCGAATCACCCCACATCAGGCATGTCTCTTTCCGTGATGTGAGCCGTGTGGGGAAGCCAGATCGGAATTCGGGGGCCGCCGCCCATTGAGAGTCGCGCGGCTCGGTGATATAGAACCACCCCGATTGCCACCCCTTTATGGTCTCCACAAAGGAGCCCTCGAGCCATAGGGCGTTGGCCATATCCTTGCCAAAGATGGCACCTCCACACTCCGCTTGGCGGCCGCCCACTACCTTCGACTTGACATTGAAGGTCTTGACCATAAGCCGAAGTGGGGCTGGATGCAGAGGAAGGCCTCGCACACGACGATAAACGCCGAGATGTTGAGGATGAAATTCGGGACCAGATCATGGAAATCTAGGCCGTAGTAGAACATGAGCCCCTAGACGAATGGCTGAAGTGGAAACCCTAGTCCGTGGACGAAGTGGGGGAGGAACACAACCCTCTCATGGGGCCTGGGGTGGGGATGAGCTGCCCCTTGTTGGGGAGCCGACACGCGATGTCGCCGGACAAGTATCCGGCCTTCCGCAGCTTTTTGATGTGCCCCTCTGTAACGGAGGAGGCCATCCACTTGCCTCCCGCTCCGGACATGGTTGGAGAAGGTTGAGGTGGGATGTGCGGACTTGGGCGTTGGGGCTCGAGTGCGCGGAAATGGATAGGCAAAGGAGGAAGAAGGCGTGTGTGGAAAAAACGGGTCCTTATCCCCTTATATGGACGGACAAAGCTATGCGTCCCCACCGGCCTGATAAAACTCGCTTATCTCCCAAGCGCCGTAATCAATGGCGCGGTTGGGTTACCCACGCCCGTATTGATGAGAATCCCAGAATAAGGGGACACGACCTCTGCTTTGACAAGACATGCCAAGGAAACCGCCTCGCTAAACGCGCTGAGGGAGGGCAGTGAAAACGATTCGAATAAAGGCTTGGCCGTGGTGTGATGTCACGCCGCGGGATACGTCAGCAGATTGAACTTGTGTGAATATTATTCTCTCTACGGTGGTATGTGGAACTTATTTTGCAGAGCCGGACACTATCCTCGTGTTCAAAATCTTCTATGAAGTATTCGGAGGAGGAACCCGCCTTGCAATGCCGAAGACAATATGCGCGCCGGACTCGTCGTCATTGAAGCCTGGTTCAGGGGCTCTTGAGGAGTCCTGGATTAGGGGTGTCCGGATGGTCGGACTATGACCTTTGGCGGACTCTGGACTATGAAGATACACGATTTAAGACTTCGTCCCAGGTCCGTTTGGGACTTTCCTGGGCGTGGATGGCATGCTTGGCAATACGGATTTGTACATCTCCTACATTTTTACACGACTCTGTGTAACCCTAACCCTATTTGGTGCCTATATAAACCGGAGGGTTTTAGTCCATAGGACGAACAACAATCATACCATAGGCTAGCTTCTAGGGTTTAGCCTCTACGATCTCGTGGTAGATCCACTCTTGTACTACCCATATCATCAATATTAATCAAGCAGAGTAGGGTTTTACCTCCATCGCGAGGGGCCCGAACCTGGGTAAAAACATCATGTCCCTTGTCTCCTGTTACCATCCGCCTAGACGCACAGTTCGGGACCCCCTACCCGAGATTCGCCGGTTTTGACACCGACACCCACCCCGGGAGTTAATGGGCCTTCATGGGCCCTAGTGGAGAGAGGAGGCGGCGACCAGGTGGAGGCGCGCCCCCAAGCCCAAACCGAATTGGACTAGGGTTGGGGGGGCCCTTTTCCTTCTTCTCCTCCACCTCTTTCGCCTTCCCCCCTTCTCCGGAAAGGAAAGGAGGCGGCCGAATCCTACTTGGACCGGGAGTCCAAGTAGGACTCCCCCTTGGCGCCCCCCCTTGGGCCGGCCATCTCTCCTCCCCCCTTTATATACGTGAGAGGGGGGCACCCCAAAGGGACACCAAGTCTTCTCTTAGCCATGTGTGGTGCCCCCCTCCATAGTTACACACCTCGGTCATATCGTCGTAGTACTTAGGCGAAGCCCTGCGCCGGTAACTTCATCATCACCTTTCCACGCCGTCGTGCTGACGGAACTCTCCCTCGGCCTCAACTGGATCAAGAGCTCGAGGGATGTCATTGAGCTGAACGTGTGCTGAATGCGGAGGTGTCGTACGTTCGGTGCTTGGATCGGTTGGATCACGAAGACGTTCGACTACATCAACCACGTTACTAAACACTTCCGCTTTCGGTCTATGAGGGTACGTGGACACACTCCCCTCGCTCGTTGCTATGCTTCTCCTAGATAGATCTTGTGTGATCGTAGGAATTTTTTTGAAATACTACGTTCCCTAACAGTGGCATCCGAGCCAGGTCTATGCGTAGATGTTATATGCACGAGTAGAACACAATGAGTTGTGGGTGATAGTAGTCATACTGCTTACCAGCAACGTCTTACTTTGATTCGGCGGTATTGTTGGATGAAGCAGCCCGGACCGACATTACATGACCGCGTTCATGAGACTGGTTCTACCGGCGTGTTTACATTGTGTGGCTAGCGGGTGTCAGTTTCTCCAACTTTAGTTGAATCGAGTTTGCCTATGCCCGGTCCTTGTTGAAGGTTAAAACAACACACTTGACAAAAAATCGTTGTGGTTTTGATGCGTAGGTAAGAATGGTTCTGGCTAGAAGCCCGTAGCAGCTACGTAAAACTTGCAACAACAAAGTAGAGGGCGTCTAACCTGTTTTTGCAGGGCATGTTGTGATGTGATATGGTCAAGACGTGATGAGATATAAATTGTTGTATGAGATGATCATGTTTTGTAACCGTTATCAGCAACTGGCAGGAGCCTTATGGTGATCATGACGGTGCTTTGGAGATGGAGATCAAAGGCACAAGATGATGATGGCCATATCATATCACATATTTTGATTGCATGTGATGTTTATCTTTTATGCATCTTATTTTGCATAGTACGACGGTAGCATTATAAGATGTCTCACTAAATTTCAAGGTACAAGTGTTCTCCCTGAGTTTGCACTGTTGCTACAGTTCGTTGTGCTGAGACACCACGTGATGATCGGGTGTGATAAGCTCTACGTTCTCATACAACAGGTTCAAGCCAATTTTGCACACGCAGAATACTCGGGTTAAACTTGACGAGCCTAGCATATGCAGATATGGCCCCGGAACACTAAGACCGAAAGGTCGAGCGTGAATCATATAGTAGATATGATCAACATAGTGATGTTCACCATTGAAAGCTACTCCATCTCACGTGATGATCGGACATGGTTTAGTTGATATGGATCACATGATCATTTAGTTGACTAGAGGGATGTCTATCTAAGTGGGAGTTCTTAAGTAATATGATTAATTGAACTTTAATTTATCATGAACTTAGTACCTGATAGTATTTTGCATGTCTATGTTTTTGTAGATCAATGGCCCATGTGTTGGTGTACAAAAAGAGGGGTACACTTTTTGTACCCCTATAATCGTACCAGGGCAAATCGAGCCACGGGCACCACCAGACCGAAAGCAAGGCAAGGGAGGTGAGCCAAGGTAAGGCCGAAGCTCGAAAGGAGCAGAACGATGCCAAGACCAAGACCACAAAGAGCAAAGGGGAAGAAGCGGACTCCCCCGGTAAGAGCCTTGCCGGGAGGCGGTTTTAGCAAACCAGACAAGACCCTTGCTGTGGCAGCTCACCCCACACCTACGGAGCGAATCACCCTTGAGTCCACTGCCCCCATGGGGCAAGGATTTGGGAGACATCCCCGTGGTGGCATGCAGATCTTTGTGAAGACATTCAAGATCAGATACACACTATAGAAGATGACGACCCTTGGCGGGATCCCAGCCAAGGAGGACCACAAGGCCCCGACAAGAGCCTTGCGGGATGACAATGACGCCACGGCAAGACCCTTGCCGGGGCCCCGGCGAGGCCCTTGCCAAGGACACCCGTAGGGCCACCATCAGGCCCACGCCAGTCAAACCTCCACCACCGTTCGCATGTAGCTGCCGACCCAACCAATTGGGCAGGCACCTGCGTGGCGGCAAGCGGATCTTCGTGAAGCCCACCACTGCGCCACCTCGGTGCACGCCTACATGGCACCACAGGCATCGCTGGCGAGCACGCGTTTAATACCTGAAAGGGAGCGGCGACGGACGAGACAGGGCTCTCCCCGTCCCGATAAAGCAAGGACACCTAAGCAAGACGCATTAAAGGCGCCTTGTCATGTAATGCGAGGATAAACTCGCATCATCAGTACCCTTTCCACCTCCCTGTGTGCCACCTGTGGCGACCCTTTCCCTATAAAAGGAGGCCCAAAGGCGACCGGGAGGAGGATTCGCTTTGGAGCTCCTCACGCCCCATTGCTAGTTCAAGAACACAGATAAACAAACCACCAAAGCAGGAGTAGGGTTTTACGCATCCTCGCGGCCCGAACCTGGATAAGGAAACCGTGTGCTATCTGTTTGATCCGCTCTTCTCACGACCCCGCGCCCCGCGACCGTAGTAGGGATTCTTGTGATCCCATAGGTGTCGTTCCGCACCGACATGTTTGGCGCGCCAGGTAGGGGGCGCAGTTGTGAGAATCGGCTTTAGCAGTTAGCCCGGCACTCCTTCATCTTCGTGACCCTTGAAGAAGAAAGGAGGCCATAAGATCGACACTCGAGCGATCGCTAACAGAAGCTAAGTTGCACTGAACCCTTATTTGTGCTACCCTTCTTATTTGAGGTTATTCCCCCCGGAGATGTCACGCCTTTGTATGAGAAACCTGCACGCCAGGGGGCCTCTCCCCCGATCGGCAACCCCCTTGCCCTGTCTCGAGTCTTCTCAACAGCTCAACCGGCTGCGTCGAGAATGGCGAGTAACCTTCCGCGATCAACAACGCCCTCGATTACGACTCGAGTCAAGCTCGATACCGAGCGGCCGCGTTCGGAACGAAAAGGTGGCTCGTCCGGCAGCACGCGTACCCGGCAGGCCCTGGGGATCCGTCTCCAAAACGCCGGTAGGGGCTTCCTCGCCGGCAAGCCTACCCGATCGACATGGGGCACACATACAAAGAGGAATCGAACGGGGAAATAACATGCATGAAAATTAAGAGTACTTACAAGTTATATTACATCATGTCATCGCTGCAGTTCTAACTAAAGATAAAATTTGTCTTGGTCGGGAACCCGCAGCGGCGAAGAAGAACGGGATGCCTAATCCCGGCGCTGTCCTTCCACCCTCTTGATTTTGTCGATGCAGTCGGTGATGGGCTTGATGCGCTCCTTGAGCACCGTGAGGTCAACACCATCCGGCAAGCTCTTCATCGCGACCGCGAAGTCAAGGTCGGGATTCCAGTGCGCCATCTTGGTGAGGATCTTGGTCACGACCCTCCGGCAAAGTCGCCGGGCCTCCTCGGCCAGCGTGGCCGTCCTATTGGAGTGAAGATAGGCCAAGGCTCCGAGGACGCCCTCGAAGAATTGGGTCAGCTTGGCGTTGATGGTCCCGCTGCGCTCAGGGGCGTACCTCACGTTTGGCATCCCCATGGTGGCCAATTGCAAGGCGACCCTGCCGGCAACGACCTCCAGACGGCTGATCCACCTGTTCTCACCCACCACATACTCCTGGTGGGAGGCGGCCTCGTTTGCCCGCAGCTGCTTCTCCTCCTCGAGGCTCCTGGTCAAGGTCTCCTCCCGAGCCCTGCTCTCAGACAACATCTTCTAGAGATCCTCCAGCTTCAGCATGAGGTCTCTGATGGAGTTCTGCGCGTCGGAGAGCTCCCCAGTCCTGCGGATGACTACTCCTTGCGCCTCTACCAAGGCGCGGTTGAGCGTGCTCTTCTCGTCGGACAGCTTGAGGGCCCGCTCCTTCAGCTCATCCCGCTCTGCTTCCAGCTCCTTCACCTTGCCGGCATGGGCCAGAGCTTGAGCATCGAGTGCCTCTTTGTGCCTCTGCTCCAGCTCGCGGGTCCGTCGCGCGACAAGGGCCTCGAGCTCCTCATCCTTGCCGCGGAGCGTTGCGATAAGCTTCGCTTCACGCGCGGAGAGGTCCTCTTCCTGGGAATCCAAGGCGGCTTGATGTTTGTTCCGGGCGGCTTCGGCCGCGGCAGCCAAGTTCGCCGCCTTTTCCTGGGCCTTCTCGATGTCGGCCATTTTCATGGTGAGCTCCACATTGCGCTTGGCCAATTCCTCCTGAAAGGCCCTCTGCTCCTCGCGAGTCTGGTGGAACCAGTGCTGCGTCTCGGCTGACGCGCGCTTTGAAGTCCACCTCCGCATTGTCCACCGTTGCCATCCTGGACTTGACCTTGTCCAGGCGGGCACGGTAGAGCACTTGGAGCTTCCGGAAATCGACCCCCATGGCACGGAAAAGCTGCTCTTCTGGAGAACCGTCGTCGCCAACGCCTGGCTCATCAACCACCTCAAGCCCGGTGGCGGCAAGCACCTCGTCGTCAAAGGCTTCCCCTTCGGTGGGCGCTCGACTTGACGCCCCTGGAAGATGAATGATAAGATCGTCGCCCACCTTCAGATATCTGCCGGGGCCCGAGGTTGAGGAGGAGGGAGGCTGGTCACCCGCCACCTCTTCCTCGGCGGAGGCCTAGCCGGCCTCACCGGCAGGTCCATCGCTGGCGCCCTCGGCAGAAGCCTCGCCGGTCGCCTTGGCGGTCCCCGCAGCGGCGTCCTCGGCAGCACCTTTGGCGGCTTCGTCAGCGGTGGCCTCATCAACATCTTTGGCGGCCTCCTCGGTGGCAATCCTGCTGTCCTCCGCTACGGCCTCCTCAGCAATGTCTCCAACAACAGTGTCCACGTCCTCCATGTCTGTTGAAGGAGGGCCTGGGCAGCAATGGGAGCAATGAAGCCAAGAAAAGAATAAGGGAAAAACAGAGGCAGAAGGACAGGCGACTCACCAAAGGTGCAGTCAGGAAGCGAAGTCCCTCTCCACTTGACATTTGGCGATGTGGCAGAGTCACCAGCGCCCAAGTTCCCCTCTTCCTCCATGGGTGTGGGCTCCATGCCTAATGCCCTTGCCGGGGACGCCCCCCGCGGCGGCGTAGTCGATGGGGGTGGTGTGTTAGGAGTAGCCCTCTGTGGCTCGTCCTGCTCCCGCTCCACTCCTGCAAACCCGGCAAGGTCAGCATCATAGCATCGAGCGCCTACCACATGTCGAGTAAGAAGAGGGTGACGAACTTACGCTGGGGGCTGCACTGGGGACTGCTGTCCGGGCTGCTCAGCACCACCAGTGGTGTCTTTGAAGCCCCAGTCGGGGGCTGACTACTCGCCGAGGTCCTCGCCCTCTTCACCCTCTGGGCCAACGTCTCTGTCTCCCTGCAAAAGCAAAAAATGGATCAAGAAAAGCGACCCGATTCGGGGAAATGGAAATGACAGTAAGGAACGGAGTACTTACTCGTCATCCGTCTCCTCCTCTTCCACCAGTTTCCTTTTCCTCTCCGGGCTGAGAGGCCCGAGATTAAAAGGGATCCCCACATCATCATCCGAGTCAACGCCTGCCGGAGGAGGCGAAGAAGGCGGCGGGGTTTGTGCGCGCCCGGATGAGGAAGGGGTTGTCGCCTTCTTCTTCTCAGCGGCCTTCGTCAGCTCCTTCGCTGCCGTGTCCCTCGTGTGGCGCCCGGACCCCTCCAGGGTCAATTGAGGCCGCGTAGCCCTGCCGGGCCGGACCGGCTCGCCAGAGCCAGAGCCCTCTTCCCCTGGCTGGCGTCGAGCCCGCCACCACGTCCTCCTCCTCCGATGACTCGTCGGCCGCGTCCTCGACAAGCGGAGCTCCAGCATCGACGCTGCTGACCTCCTCGGTGGCCGCCGCCCACAGGGTGAACTGCTCCTCCTCCGTAGCCGTCGCGGCCTTGTCCTCCACGCCCCCGGCGCTGCCGGCCTCCATGGCAAGCTGTGCCTCCCTCGCCCTGGTGGCGATGTAGTCCAGCTCCGTCTGGGTGGTGTCCATGACAAGCCATCGCTCGGCGTCAGCATTGACGTATACCTCGATCAAGGAGTCGAAGAACTGCTACACATCTGCGCCCGTCGGCTCCTTCCAGCTCGGGACAGGGCCGTGCGCGTTGCAGTCCGGCATCATAGCAATGATCTCGGACCGGCGTGAGTTATTGCACAACGGGACCACCCTCGCTGGCAACTTGAAGAACGGCCCCTTGACGGCCTTGCCCACCTTTGCGGCGGCCCTCGCGGCCTTGCCGGTCCGTTCGACCTCGCCGTCGCAATCCACATCAAGCTGGAAAAGCCGCTGGCAGAAGTGGGCATGCGCCATCACCGTGAAGTTGTGGTCGAGGCCAGGGCGGAGCCGCATAATGTCAGCCGGGTTCGTAAAAAGCCAGGCTGGCCTCCCCTTGTTATGCAACGGGGCGATCCGGCAGCGAATGAAGTCCGCCCGATCATCTCCAGGGTGAGCCCAGCCCGGGTCAGCCGGAGGATCCTGGTGGTGGCGATAGTAAGCCTCCCATCGGCAGCATTGACATCACTCTAATCGCTGCCGCGGACCGGCGGCGCTCGGCGGACCTTGCAGAATTCCGGCGGGTCTTCATCTTCAATCCAGCACCACCAGCCGCGCCATTCCTCCCACCTCTCCTTCATGGCACCGTCCGGGTACGCCTCCTTGGATCTTGGGATCCAGGCGACGCATCCGTAGACGGCGCCTCCGGGCTGGATTCGAGGGGAGAAATAATGGCGAAAGAGTGTCGTGTTGGGCTGCACTCCGGCAAAGCCTTCGCAAAGATGCGCGAAGAGAGCCAGGCACGCCACCGCATTGGGAGTGAAATCCAAGAGGCGAAAGCCGAAGGTGTGCATGATGTCGCAGAAGAAATCGGAAAAAGGGGGGCATAACCCGCAAGAAAGGTAATCGACAAAAAAGGGATACCGATTTGGAGCAGGATAGGCGCAAGTGGCAGGAATGACGCACGTCGCCAGGTGCCCCGAATTCTCTCCCCCCGTCTTCACTCCCCATAAGGGCTTGAAGGAGGCCCGGAGCTCATGAACATCAACTGACGAGGGGAAGAAGAAGTCGGACTTCGTCCGGTCCCCGACAACAGCTCTCCGCGGCTCCATGGTCCCAGAGCCCTTAGCCACCCCCTTGCCCTTGGCAGATTTGGGCGCCATGGCGGCCGAGAGGTCTAGAGGATTGAGGAAGAGGGGTGGCGAAGCAGCGATGGCAGGCGACGACGAAAGCTTAGGAAAGAAGGAAGAGAGGAAACGGCGGCTCTGAGATTGGAAAAGGTACAAGAGAAGAGGAGAAAGTGAGCAGCGTGCCCGCGGTTATTCCTTCTTATGGGGGAAAACGCAGGCCGCCTCCTTTCACATTAACTGCGACGTGACAGCTCAGCCCCACACAGGCCGCCCACGTCACGCACGCCTCCCCACGCTGAGCCACGCGCGGGAGGCATGGGAAGCGCAGCCTTGAAGATACTTACATGGTAAAACCACCCGCCTACCACAAGACCATTTTGGGCCTAGCCCAACAACGCGATTATGCTTACGTGTGGCCCAGACCCGGGGGCTCCTGTCAGTGTACAAAAAGAGGGGTACACTTTTTGTACCCCTATAACTGTGCACGGGCAGTCTGAGCCATGGGCACCACCACACCGAGCAAGGCAACGGAGGTGAGCCAAGGTAAGGTCAAGCTTCGAAAGGAGCAGAACGACGCCAAGACCAAGACCACAAAGAGCAAAAGGGGATGAGCGGACTCCCGGCAAGATCCTTGTCGGGAGGCGGTTTAGCAAACCCGACAAGACCCTTGCCGTGGCAGCTCGCCCCACACCTCACGGAGCGAATCACCCTTGAGTCCACTGCCCCCATGGGGCAAGGATTCGGAGACATCCCGTGGTGGCATGCAGATCTTTGTGAAGACATTCAAGATCAGATACACACTATAGAAGATGACGACCCTTGGCGGGATCCCAGCCAAGGAGGACGACAAGGCCCCGGGCAAGAGCCTTGACGGGGATGAAAGCAGGCGCCACGTCAAGAACCTTGCCGGGGCCACGGCAAGACCCTTGTCGGGGCTACGGCGAGGCCCTTGCCAGGGACACCCGTAGGGCCACCATCGAGCCCACGCCACCAAACCTCCACCACTGTTGCATGCAGTGCCGACCCAACCAGTTGGGCGAGGCACTGCGTGGCGGCAAGCGGATCTTCGTGAAGACCCACCACCGCACCACCTCAAATTGCTGCCTCGCCTACATGGCACCACGGGCATCGCTGGCCGAGCACGCGTGTCGACATCGAAATGGAGCGGCGACGGACGAGACAGGGCTCTCCCCGTCCCGATAAAGCAAGGACACCTAAGCAAAGGCACATTAAAGGCGCCTTGTCATGTAATGCGAGGATAAACTCAAGCATCATCGTTTTTTTCCACCTCCACATGTGCCACTTTGTGGCGACCCCTTTTCCTATAAAAGGAGGCCCAAGGCGACCGGGAGGAGGATTCGCTTTGGAGCTCCTCACGCCCCATTGCTAGTTCAAGAACACGAGATAAACAAACCACCAAAGCAGGAGTAGGGTTTTACGCATCCTCACGGCCCGAACACAGATAAGGGAAACCGTGTGCTATCTGTTTGATCCGCTCTTCTCACGACCCCGCGCCCCGCGACCGTAGTAGGGATTCTTGTGATCCCATAGGTGTCGTTCCGCACCGACACCATGCTATCGTTCCTTTGAATTTTAATGTGTTCCTAGAGAAAGCTAAGTTGAAAGATGATGATAGCAACTACACGGACTGGGTCCGTAACTTGAGGATTATCCTCATTGTTGCACGGAAGAATTACATCCAGGAAGCACCGCTAGGTGCAAGACCCGCTGCAGGTGCAACTCCGGACATTATGAACGCGTGGCAGAGCAAAGCTGATGACTACTCGATAGTTCAATGTGCCATGATTTACGACTTAGAATCGGGACTTCAACGATGTTTTGAACATCATGGAGCATATGAGATGTTCCAGGAGTTGAAGTTAATATTTCAAGCAAATGCCCAGATTGAGAGATATAAAGTCTCCAATAAGTTCTAGAGCTGCAAGATGGAGGAGAATAGTTCTGTCAGTGAACGTATACTCAGAATGTCTGGGTACCACAACCACTTGACTCAACTGGGAGTTAGTCTTCCTGATGATAGTGTCATTGACAGAGTTCTTCAATCACTACCACCAAGCTACAAAAGCTTCATGATGAACTATAGTATGCAAGGAATGGATAAGACAATTCACGAGCTCTTCGTGATGGTAAAAGCTGCGGAGGTAGAAATGAAGAAGGAGCATCAAGTGTTGATGGTTAAAAAGACCACTAGTTTCAAGAAAAAGGGCAAAGGGAAGAAGGGGAACTTCAAGAAGAACGGCAAGCAAGTTGTTGCTCAAGTGAAGAAGTCCAAGTCTGGACCTAGGCCTGAGATTGACTGCTTCTACTACAAAGGGACTGGTCACTGGAAGCGGATCTGCCCCAAGTATATGGCGGATAAGAAGGATGGCAAAGTGAAAGGTATATTTCGATATACATGTTATTGATGTGTACCTTACTAATGCTTGATACGTCTCCGTCGTATCTACTTTTACAAACACTTTTGCCATTATTTTGGACTCTAACTTGTATGATTTGAATGGAACTAACCCAGACTGACGCTTTTTTCAGCAGAATTGCCATGATGTTGTTTTATGTGCAGAAAACAAAAGTTCTCGGAATGACCTGAAACTCCATGCGATGTCTTATAAAAAATAATAAAAAATCCTCGCCAAAGATGAAGACCAGGGGCCCACACACATCCACGAGGGTGGGCGCGCCTTCTCGTGGGCCCCTCGAGCCCCTCCGACGCCAACTCCAACTCCATATATTGGCTTTCGGGGAGAAAAATGGGAGAAAGTTTCATCGCGTTTTACGATCTGAGCCGCCAAGCCCTAATCACTCCCGGGAGGCTGATCTCGAGTCCGATCGGGGCTCCGGAGAGGGGATTCGTCGCCGTCGTCATCATCAACCATCCTCCATCACCAATTTCATGATGCTCACCGCCGTGCGTGAGTAATTCCATCGTAGGCTTGCTGGACGGTGATGGGTTGGATGAGATTTATCAGGTAACCGAGTTAGTTTTGTTAGGGTTTTATCCCTAGTATCCACTATGTTCTGAGATTGATGTTGCTATGACTTTGCTATGCTTAATGCTTGTCACTAGGGCCCGAGTGCCATGATTTCAGATCTGAACCTATTATGTTTTCATGAATATATGTGTGTTCGTGATCCTATCTTGCAAGTCTATAGTCACCTACTATGTGTTATGATCCGCAACCCCGGAGTGACAATAATCGGGACCACTCCGGTGATGACCATCATTTGAGGAGTTCATGTATTCACTATGTGCTAATGCTTTGTTCCGGTTCTCTATTAAAAGGAGGCCTTAATATCCCTTAGTTTCCAATAGGACCCCGCTGCCACGGGAGGGTAGGACAAAAGATGTCATGCAAGTTCTTTTCCATAAGCACGTATGACTATATTCGGAATACATGCCTACATTACATTGATGAACTGGAGCTAGTTCTGTGTCACCCTATGTTATGACCGTTACATGATGAACCACATCCGACATAATTATCCATCACTGATCCGGTGCCTACGAGTTTTCCATATACTGGTTTACGCTTATTTACTTTTCCGTTATCTTGTTACAATCACTACAAAATACCAAAAATATTACTTTTGCTGTCTTTACTTTTGTTACCGTTACCACCACTATCATATTACTTTGCTACTAAACACTTTGCTGCAGATACTAAGTTTCCAGGTGTGGTTGAATTGACAACACAACTGCTAATACTTGAGAATATTCTTTGGCTCCCCTTGTGTCGAATCAACAAATTTGGGTTGAATACTTTACCCTCGAAAACTGTTGCGATCCCCTATACTTGTGGGTTATCAAGACCTTTTTCCCAAGCGCCATGCCGGGGAGCATAGCTCTATTCTTTGAGTCACTTGGGATTTATATCTGCTGGACACTATGAAGAACTTGAAAGACACTAAGACAACAATTTATCCCTCAACTACGAGGGAGGTAAGGAACTGCCATCTAGCTCTGCACTTGATTCACCTTACATTATGAGTAAGCTAGCAACACCTAAACCTCCTTACGCTATTCGTTCCGATATGTCGCTTGTTATTGATGATGCCACTTCGCTATGCATGATACTTATGATGAAACTACTTCTATGCTTGATACTCTTGTGCCTTGGTGAATTTCTAGATGAACAAATTTCTAGGTCTAGAGAAAGAGAAAATATTGAAACTGAATACAATGATGTAAGTGATGATGAAAATATGCCTGCTATTCACGAGGGTTATCTTTTGATGCGGAATCTTCTGCAGCTATTTTTTACTGCCAGGATAGATATGAACTTAAGAGGCTGCTAGTTAAATGGAGTAAAGAATCTCTTAGAGATAGGATGAGACCTGACCCTGCTTTTGCTACTTCACCTATCTGTGTTCCTGATAAGGATTATTATGAATTCTCTGTTGATCCTGATATAATTACTCTGGTTGAATCTGATCCTTTTTATGGCTATGAATCTGAAACTGTTGTGACACATCTTACTAACTTAAATGATATAGCTGCCCTATTCACTAATGATGAGAGATCGCGCTACTTTTATATACTCAAAATATTTCCGGTCTCATTAAAGGGTGATGCTAAGATATGGTTTAATTCTCTTGATCCTGGTTGTATGCGTAGTCCCCAGATATGATTTATTACTTCTCTGCTAAATATTTCCCTGCTCATAAGAAACAAGCTGCTTTGAGGGATATATATAATTTTGTGCAAATTGAAGAAGAGAGTCTCCCATAAGCTTGGGGGAGGCTTCTCAAGTTACTTAATGCTTTGCCTGATCATCCTCTTAAGAAACACGAAATACTTGATATCTTTTATAATGGACTAACCGATGCTTCCAAAGATTACCGGATAGTTGTGCCGGTTCTCTTTTCAGGAAAGAACACGAGATGATGCTGAAATTTTATTGAATAATATTTTGACAAATGAAAATAATTGGTCACCTCCTGAGCCTACTCCCGAGCCAGCTCCTGAACCAATTACTGAGCATATTCCTAAACCAACTCCGATGAAGAGAGGTGTTCTATTTCTCGATCTGAAGATATGCAAGAGGCAAAGAAATCTATGAAAGAAAAAGGTATTGAAGCTGAAGATGTTAAGAATTTACCTCCTATTGAAGAAATACATGGTCTTAATTTACCGCCTATTGAAGAAGTATATGATCTCAATTCTTTATTCACTGAAGAACCTCCTGATCCCGATATCTGACACAAGTAGTAAAGGTAAATTCCATCTATAGATATGATAAAGCTGAAGTACCTCCTACTAAAATTGCTAGTCAGTGCTTGGATGAGTTTGATAACTTTATGTTTAAGCAAGATGAATTTAATGCTTATTTTGGTAGACAATTAAAACAGAATACCTTTATGATTAAACGTTTGAGTGATTATATGGCTAATATTAGAGGTGAACTTAAACTTGTTAGCAAACATGCTTCTATGGTTACCACTCAAGTAGAACAAGTACTTAAAGCTCAGAAAGAAGTGCTTGATGAAATGAATAGTAAGAAAAATGATTATCTTTGTTAGAGTGGCTACTAGAACTGGTAGAATGACTCGGGAACCTTTGTATCACGAAGGCCACCCTAAGAGAATCGAGAAAGATTCTCGGAGAAATAATATTGATATACCTAGTTCTTCTAAAAGGAAGAAAAGAAAAATGATAGAACTGTGCAAACTTCTAGTGAACCTGTTGTTGAACCACACGATAATCCAAATGATATCTCTATGTCCGATCTTTGAAACACAATCTGGTAATGAACATGAAACTAGTGAAAATGTTAATGATGATGTTCATGATGATGCTCAACCTAGCAATGATAATGATGTAGAAGTTGAACCTGCTGTTGATCTTGATAACCCACAATCAAAGAATCAACGTTATGATAAAAGAGACTTCATTGCTAGGAAACATGGTAAAGAAAGAGAACCATGGGTTCAGAAACCCATGCATTTTCCTCCCAAACCATCCAAGAAAAAGGATGATGAGGATTTTGATTAGACCTATCTTTTTGCGTATGCGATTGACTGATATGCTCAAAATGAATCCCTATGCTAAATATATGAAAGATATTGTTACAAATAAAAGAAAGATACCGGAAGCTGAAATTTCCACCATGCTTGCTAATTACACTTTTAAGGGTGGAATACCAAAGAAACTTGGAGATCCAGGAGTACCTACTATACCATGCTCCATTAAGAGAAATTAAAACTGCTTTATGTGATCTTGGAGCCGGTGTTAGTGTTATGCCTCTCTCTTTATATCGTAGACTTGACTTGAATAAGTTGACACCTACTGAAATATCTTTGCAAATGGTTGATAAATCAACTGCTATACCTGTCAGTATTTGTGAGGATGTGCCTGTTGTGGTTGCAAATGCTACTATTTTAACGGAATTTGTTATTCTTGATATTCCCGAGGATGATAGTATGTCTATTATTCTTGGAAGACCTTTCCTTAATACTTTAAGGGCTGTTATTGATTGCAACAAAGGCAATGCCACTTTTCATGTTAATGGTAGTTAGCATACGGTACACTTTCCAAGGAAACAACCTCAAGTTCATAGTATCAACTCTATTGGAAAAATTCCATCGATTATATTTGGAGGTTTTGAATTTCCTCTCCCTACTGTCAAGAAGAAATATGATATACTTATTATTGGGGATGTCCATATCCCCGTTGAGGTAACATAGTGTTATTCGAAATTTCTCCGGTTCCATGATTATCGGAATGAGTTTGTTAACAAGACTTGATCAACCTTGTTAGTGGATTCTTTGATGAGCATGAGATGGATGAAACTAGAAGCACAACCTTCTGTACCCTCTTTATATTTTCTCATTACTTAGTAGAAATAAAGTAAAATAGTATTTTTCTGTCTGTTTCCTGATTTATCCATGCAATATAAAAATATCCCGAAAATAAAAGTCCTCAGAATGCCATGCCAATTTAATATGATTTTTTCGGGAATATTTGAGGATTTTTAGTGCAAAAATTACCGCGGGGGGAGCTGCCACCTGGCCACGAGGGTGGAGGGCGCGCCCTACCCCCTGGGCGCGCCCCCCTGCCTCGTGGGCCCACGGTGGCCCTCCTCCACTTATCCCTGCACCCATCTTCTTCCTCTGTCTCACACAAACCCGAAAAACCAACTCAAGCTCGTGTTCCAGCCGCTTTTCTTTGTGATTTTCGATCTCCTTGCTCAAAGCACCTCCCGCAAAACTGCTTGGGGAGATTGTTCCTTGGTATGTGACTCCTCCATTGGTCCAATTAGTTTTTGTTCTAGTGCTTTATTCATTGCAAATTTGTGCTGCTTAGGCGACCATGTTATTGAGCTTGCATGTCAAATTTATATGGTTCCAAGTAGTTCTAATGCTTGATATATGCTCTAGGCACTTGTATGAGTAGTTGCTATCAGTTTTATTGAAGTTGGTTCACTTTTTGTTTGAAGTTACTAAAATTTCAGATTATTTCAGAAATAATGAAGAGACTTTTGAGGGGCTCGTCGAGCAGCTTCGAGGAAAAACAAAAGGAGGAAGAGCAGAAGCCCAAATTTAATTTGCCTCGCACCGCGGAGGTCTGGCCGTGTGAATGGCCTTCGATGACTTCTTGAGGAGAGCCGGTATTTATGAGGATTTCTATCTATTAATTGAGAACGCCGGCCTCACCGACTTCCTCCGCGACCAACGTCATCAGTATCTCTTACTCACAAATACTTTTGTGCAGAACTTCTACTTTTTCCCTAAGAAATCACCTCCAACAGTAGAGTTCCATTTGTATGACGTTGTTAAGGAGATGACATTAGCTGAATTTTGCGAGGTTCGCAAAAATACCTATTGAGGGCACCTTAGATGAACCACACCGTAATGAAGTGGAAGCTTTTATTAACACTTTCACTATGGGAGAAACCAGGAAGGTTTCTGATGCAAGAATTACTAGCATACATTTCCCTGTTTTACGCTATTTTGCCTTATTTGCTAGTCGTTGCTTGATTGGTCGCGGGAACTGTGGAAATCTTAGCATTCCTGATATTATCATTTTGTTCCATGGTTTATACCGCAATAACTCTGTTAGTATGGGTGGAATTGTTGTTAGACGGTTAAGTCTGAACCGTACTAAGGGCCCCATCTTTGGAGGCATTTAGGCTTCACGCCTAGCTGAACATTTTGAAATACCTATTAGGCATGAGGAGAAAGAAGAAACAGCGCTGCCCCGTGCTTATTTAGATTATAAGAGTATGCTAGCGCATGATTTTCTTGTTAAGAGTCATGAAGGGAGCTTAAATATAAATTGTACTTTGATAAACATCACCACGAGACTATTACTTGGCATGCTCCCTCTTTGTTTAACTTGTCTACAGGTCCTTACATTGTTCCGTGGCGGCTGTTCAAGCCTATCGGAATCCTGCACCAGCCGGAACCGAACCACAAGATGAGCCTCCACGAATGTCATCTTATTCTTGGGATCCTGAGGCGGTTGCCCGGCCAGTGGCGATCGAGTCCTCTTCATCACATTATGATCCCAACTATTCTGCATCGCAAGACGACCCCAAATACACCTACGGGTATCACCAGCTATCCCTGGCAATAGACCAACTTAGGCCAAAATCCTAAGCTTAGGGGAGTACGTATTTCTCACCGACATTACATTCATGTTCACACACACTCATTGCTAGATGTCGGTGCTCATACTCTTTCACTGTAATATCCATGCTAGTTTATTTTCCTTTTTCCTGCTTTCTTCTTGTGTGTTTAATAAACCTTAGAAAAACCAAAAATTTAGTAGTAGTTTATTTTTCCTGCTGTAGTAGTAATAATTAAAAAAAACCCAAAAATATTTCCCGTTCTTCTTTTGCTTGGTGGGAGCTTTCCGTGTAAATAGTTTTTATTTCTTTTCTTTTCTTTTGGGGTCGATGGAGAAGACCATGATTAAATTGCTGAGATGGCTCTTATATGCATTATTGTTGATTTAACCAAGAGCCCATATTGCCTTGTCTTCTCACCTTATTGAATGCTTGCAGATTCCAGCTTAGTCCAATGCACGTGCACTCTTATTATTATTCACATTGTTCGGTCGTGCAAGTGAAAGGCAATTATGATGACATATATGATGGACTGACTGAGATGGGAAAAGCTGGTATGAACTTGACCTCTTTTGTTTTTGTATATATGATGAGTTCGTCGTTCTTGATTTAGCTTATTATGAATAAACTTGTTTGCAATGACAATTAGAGATCATAGTTGTTTGTGCCATGCTTGATTAGCTACTAGTTATAATTGTTTACCTTGCGTGCCAACATGCTATTAAAATGGTTGTGATGTGGTATGATGGGTTGGTATCCTCCTTTGAATGATTTAAGTGACTTGACTTGGCACATGTTCACGCATGTAGTTGAAACAAATCAACATAGCCTTCACGATATTTATGTTCATGGTGGATTATATCCTACTCATGCTTGTATTCAATGTTTATTAATTTTAATGCATGTTCATGACCTGTTGTCGCTCTCTAGTTGGTCGCTTCCAGGTCTTTTGCTAGCCTTCACTTGTACTAAGTGGGAATACCGCCAGAATCCAATCCCTTAAACCCCAAAGTTATTCCATATGAGTCCACCATACCTTCCTATATGCGGTATCTACCTGCCGTTCCAAGTAAATTTGTATGTGCCAAACTCTAAACCTTCAAATAATCATTCTGTTTTGCATGCTCGAATAGCTCATGTATCAACTAGTGCTGCCCTTATCTTCCGTGTTAGGCGGGTTATTCTCAAGAGGAGTGGACTCCGCTCCTCACTCACAAGAAAATGGCTGGTCACCGGGATGCCCAGTCCCATGCTTTATGCAAACTAAATAAAAATAATTGCAAACAAAACTCCCCTTGGGACCCGTTGAATGTTGGAGGCACTCGTTGTTTCGAGTGAGCCATGGATTGATGCTTGTGGAGGAGGGGGAGTATAAACTTTACCATTCTGTTTGGGAACCGCCTATAATTTGTTTAGCATGGAAGATATCGTCATCTCTTAGTTGTTATGTTGACAATGAAAGTATGCCGCTCAAAATAATTTATCTCTATTTCAAAATCGAGCTCTGGCACCTCTACAAATCCCTGCTTCCCTCTGTGAAGGGCCTATCCATTTACTTTTATGTTGAGTCATCACCCTTCTTATTAAAAAGCACTAGTGGAGAGCACAACTGTCATTTGCATTCATTATGTTAATTTATATCGGGTATGACTATGATTGGATCTCTTTTACCATGAATTACAATGTCTAGTCAGTCCTTGATCTTTGAAGGTGCTCTGCATTTATGTTTTGCGGTCTCAGAAAGGGCTAGCGAGATATCATCTTGTTATATCATATTATGATTATTTTGAGAAAGTCTTGTCATCTGAGATTTATTATTATGACTTGCTAGCTGATTATGTTATTGATATGAGTAAACATGAGACCTGAGAATTATTTCAAATGTGGTTAGTTATAATCTTTGCTGAAAACCTGAATGCTGGCTTGACATAGGTACAACAGCAAGAGCAAACAGAGTTTGTAAAAGTTTTCTTTTTCTCTTTCAGTTTGTCAACTGAATTGCTTGAGGACAAACAAGGGTTTAAGCTTGGGGGAGTTGATACGTCTCCGTCGTATCTACTTTTCCAAACACTTTTGCCCTTGTTTTGGACTCTAACTTGTATGATTTGAATGGAACTAACTCGGACGGACGCTGTTTTCAGCAGAATTGCCATGATGTTGTTTTATGTGCAAAAAACAAAAGTTCTCGGAATGACCTGAAACTCCACGGGATGTCTTATAAAAAATAAAAAAAAATCCTCGCCAAAGATGAAGACCAGGGGGCCCACACCCTGTCCACGAGGGTGGGGGGCGCGCCCCCCTGAGCGCGCCCCCTACCTCGTGACCCCCCTCGAGCCCCTCTGACGCCAACTCCAACTCCATATATTGGCTTTCCGGGAGAAAAAATCGGAGAGAAAGTTTCATCGCGTTTTACGATACGGAGCCGCCGCCAAGCCCTAATCTCTCTCGGGAGGGATGATCTGGAGTCCGATTGGGGCTCCAGAGAGGGGGATTCGTCGCCGTCTTCATCATCAACCATCCTCCATCACCAATTTCATGATGCTCACCGCCGTGCGTGAGTAATTCCATCGTAGGCTTGCTGGACGGTGATGGGTTGGATGAGATTTATCATGTAATCGAGTTAGTTTTGTTAGGTTTGATCCCTAGTATCCACTATGTTACGAGATTGATGTTGCTATGACTTTGCTATGCTTAATGCTTGTCACTAGGGCCGAGTGCCATGATTTCAGATCTGAACCTATTATGTTTTCATGAATATATGTGTGTTCGTGATCCTATCTTGCAAGTCTATAGTCACCTACTATGTGTTATGATCCGTCAACGCCGAAGTGACAATAATCGGGACCACTCCCGGTGATGACCATAGTTTGAGGAGTTCATGTATTCACTATGTGCTAATGCTTTGTTCCGGTTCTCTATTAAAAGGAGGCCTTAATATCCCTTAGTTTCCAATAGGACCTCCCTGCCACGGAGGGTAGGACAAAAGATGCCATGCAAGTTCTTTTCCATAAGCACGTATGACTATATTTGGAATACATGCCTACATTACATTGATGAACTGGAGCTAGTTCTGTGTCACCCTATGTTATGACCGTTACATAATGAACCACATCCGACATAATTATCCATCACCGATCCAAAGGTTTACGAAGTTTTCCATATCTTTGGTTTACGCTTATTTACTTTTCCGTTACATCGTTACAATCACTACAAAATACCAAAAACATTACTTTTGCTTTGTCTTTACTTTTGTTACCGTTACCACCACTATCATATTACTTTGCTACTAAACACTTTGCTGCAGATACTAAGTTTCCAAGTGTGGTTGAATTGACAACTCAGCTGCTAATACTTGAGAATATTCTTTGGCTCCCCTTGTGTCGAATCAACAAATTTGGGTTGAATACTTTACCCTCGAAAACTGTTGCGATCCCCTATACTTGTGGGTTATCAATGCTCGTAGTAGCGCCTGGGTATTTGATATTGGTTCTGTTGCTCATATTTGCAACTCGAAACAGGGGCTACGAATTAAGCGAAGATTGGCTAAGGACGAGGTGACGATGCGCGTGGGAAATGGGTCCAAAGTTGATGTGATCCCGTTGGCACGCTACCTCTACATCTACCTTCGGGATTAGTTTTAGACCTAAATAATTGTTATTTGGTGCCAGCGTTAAGCATGAACATTATATCTGGATCTTGTTTGATGCGAGATGGTTATTCATTTAAATCAGAGAATAATGGTTGTTCTATTTATATGAGTAATATATTTTATGGTCATGCACCCTTGATGAGTGGTCTATTTTTGTTAAATCTCGATTGTAGTGATACACATATTCATAGTATTGAAGCCAAAAGATGCAAGGTTAATAATGATAGTGTAACTTATTTGTGGCACTGCCATTTAGGTCATATTGGTGTAAAGCGCATGAAGAAACTCCATGCTGATGGGCTTTTGGAATCACCTGATTATGAATCACTTGATGCTTGCGGACCATGCCTCATGGGCAAGATGACTAAGACTTCGTTCTCCGGAACAATGGCGCGAGCAACAGACTTATTGGAAATAATACATACTGATGTATGCAGTCCAATGAGTGTTGAGGCTCGCGGCGGGTATCGTTATTTTCCGACCTTCACAGATTATTTGAGCAGACATGGGTATATCTACGTGGTGAAACATAAGTCTGAAACATTTGAAAAGTTCAAAGAATTTCAGAGTGAAGTGGAAAATAATCATAACAAGAAAATAAAATTTCTACGATCTGATCGTGTGAATATTTGAGTTATGAGTTTGGTGTTCATTTGAAACAATGTGGAATAGTTTCACAACTCACGCCACGTGGAACACCACATCGTAATGGTGTGTCCGAACGTCGTAACCGTACTTTATTATATATGGTGCGATCTACGATGTCTCTTACCGATTTACCACTATCGTTTTGGGGTTATGCTTTAGACACAGATGCATTCACGTTAAATAGGGCACAATCTAAATCCGTTGAGATGACACCATATGAACTGTGGTTTGGCAAGAAACCTAATATGCCGTTTCTTAAAATTTGGGGCTGCGATGCTTATGTGAAAAAGCTTCAACCTGATAAGCTCAAACCCAAATCTGAGAAATGTGTCTTCATAGGATACCCAAAGGAGACTGTTGGTTACATCTTCTATCACAGATCCAAAGGCAAGATATTCGTTGCTAAGAATGGATCCTTTCTAGAGAAGGAGTTTCTCTCGAAAGAAGTGAGTGGGAGGAAAGTAGAACTTGATGAGGTAATTGTACCTGCTCCCTTATTGGAAAGTAGTTCATCACAGAAATCAGTTCAAGTGATTCCTACACCAATTAGTGAGGAAGCTAATGATAATGATTATGAAACTTCAGATCAGGTTACTACTGAACCTCGTAGATCAACCAGAGTAAGATCCGCACTAGAGTGGTATGGTAATCCTGTTCTGGAGGTCATGTTACTTGATAGGACGAACCTACGAACTATGAGGAAGCTATGATGAGCCTAGATTCCACGAAATGGCTTCAGGCCAAGAAATCTGAGATGGGATCCATGTATGATAACAAAGTGTGGACTTTGGTTGACTTTCCCGATGATCGGCAAGCCATAGAGAATAAATGTATCTTCAAGAAGAAGACTGACGCTGATGGTAATGTTACTGTCTACAAAGCTCGACTTGTTGCTAAAGGTTTTCGACAAGTTCAAGGAGTTGACTACGATGAGACCTTCTCACCCATAGGCCGCAGCGATGCTTAAGTATGTCTATATCATGTTAGCAATTGCCGCATTTTATGATTATGAAGTTTGGCAAATGGATGTCAAAATTGCATTCCTTAATGGATATCTTAAAGAAGAGTTGTATATGATGCAACCAGAAGGTTTTGTCGATCCTAAAGGTGCTAACAAAGTGTGCAAGATCCAGCGATCCATTTATGGACTAGTGTAAGCCTCTCGGAGTTGGAATATACGCTTTGATAGTGTGATCAAAGCATATGGTTTTATATAGACTTTTGGAGAAGCCTGTATTTACAAGAAAGTGAGTGGAGCTCTGTAGAATTTCTGATATTATATGTGGATGACATATTGTTGATCGGAAATGATACATAATTTCTAGACAGCATAAAAGGATACTTGAATAAGAACTTTTCAATGAAAGACCTCGGTGAAGCTGCTTATATATTGGGCATTAAGATCTATAGAGATAGATCAAGACGCTTAATTGGACTTTCACAAAGCACATACCTTGATAAAGTTTTGAAGAAGTTCAAAATGGATCAGTCAAAGAAATGGTTCTTGCCTATGTTACAAGGTGTGAAGTTGAGTCAGACTCAATGCCCCGACCACTGTAGAAGATAGAGAGAAAATGAAAGTCATTCCCTATGCCTCAGCCATAGGTTCTATCATGTATGCATGTTGTGTACCAGACCTAATGTGTGCCTTGCTATTAGTTTAGCAGGGAGGTTCCAAAGTAATCCAGGAGTGGATCACTGGATAGCGGTCAAGAACATCCTGAAATACCTGAAAAGGACTAAGGATATGTTTCTCGTTTATGGAGGTGACAAAGAGCTCGTCGTAAACGGTTACGTCGATGCAAGCTTTGACACTGATCCGGATGATTCTAAGTCACAAACCGGATACATATTTATATTGAATGGTGGAGCTGTCAGTTGGTGCAATTCCAAGCAGAGCGTCGTGGCAGGATCTACGTGTGAAGCGGAGTACATGGCTGCTTTGGAAGCAGCAAATGAAGGAGTCTGGATGAAGGAGTTCATATCCGATCTAGGTATCATACCTGGTGCATCGGGTCCAATGAAAATCTTTTGTGACAATACTGGAGCAATAGCCTTGGTGAAGGAATCCAGATTTCACAAGAGAACCAAACACATCAAGAGACGCTTCAATTCCATCCGCGATCAAGTCAAGGAGGGAGACATAGAGATTTGCAAGATACATAGAGATCTGAATGTTGCAGACCCGTTGACTAAGCCTCTCTCACGAGCAAAACATGATCAACACCAAGATTCCATGGGTGTTAGAATCATTACTATGTAATCAAGATTATTGACTCTAGTGCAAGTGGGACACTGAAGGAAACATGCCCTAGAGGCAATAATAAAGTTGTTATTTGTATTTCCTTATATCATGATAAATGTTTATTATTCATGCTAGAATTGTATTAACTGGAGATATGGTACATGTGTGAATACATAGACAAACAGAGTGTCCCTAGTATGCCTGTACTTGACTAGCTCGTTAATCAAAGATGGCTAAGTTTCCTAGCCATGGACATGTGTTGTCATTTGATGAACGGGATCACATCATTAGAGAATGATGTGATGGACAAGACCCATCCGTTAGCTTAGCATAATGATCGTTTAGTTTTATTGCTATTGCTTTCTTCATGACTTATACATGTTCCTCTTACTATGAGATTATGCAACTCCCGAATACTGGAGGAACACTTTGTGTGCTATCAAACATCACAACGTAACTGGGAGATTATAAAGATGCTCTACACGTGTATCTGATGGTGTTTGTTGAGTTGGCATAGATCGAGATTAGGATTTGTCACTCCAAGTTTGGGAGAGGTATCTCTGGGCCCTCTCGGTAATGCACATCACTATAAGCCTTGCAAGCAATGTGACTAATGGGTTAGTTACGGGATGATGCACTACGGAATGAGAAAAGGGACTTGCCGGTAACGAGATTGAACTAGGTATGACGATACCGACGATCGAATCTCGGGCAAGTAACACACTGATAACAAAGGGGACAACGTATGTTGTTATGCGTTTTGACCGATAAAGATCTTTGTAGAATATGTAGGAGCCAATATGAGCATCCAGGTTCCGCTATTGGTTATTGACCGGAGATGTGTCTCGGTCATGTCTACATAGTCCTCGAACCCGTAGGGTCCGCACGCTTAATGTTCGATGACGATTTGTATTATGAGTTATGTGATTTGATGACCGAAGTTTGTTCGGAGTCCCGGATGTTGGGGAACGCAGTATTTCAAAAAATTTACCTACGATCATGCAAGATCTATCTATGTGATACATAGCAACGAGCGGGGGGAGTGTGTCCACGTACCCTCGTAGACTGAAAGCGGAAGCGTTAAGTAACGCGGTTGATGTAGTCAAACGTCTTCGCGATCCAACCGATCAAGTACCGAACGCACGTCACCTCCGTGATCTGCACACGTTCATCTCGGTGACGTCCCACAATCTCTAGATCCAGCTGAGGCCAAGGGAGAGTTTCGTCAGCACGACGGCGTGGTGACGGTGATGATGAAGTTACCTACTCAGGGCTTCGCCTAAGCACTACGACAATATGACCGAGGTGGAAATCTGTGGAGGGGGCACCGCGCACGGCTAAGATCAACTTGTGTCTCTCTGTGGTGCCCCCCGGCCCCCGTATATAAAGGAGCAAGGGGGAGGCTGGCCGGCTGATGTCTACTACGCAACCTTCTTCTTGTAGACGTTGTTGGGCCTCCAAGTGCA
The DNA here is from genome assembly GCA_021605145.1 of Aegilops bicornis. Lineage (NCBI taxonomy): Eukaryota > Viridiplantae > Streptophyta > Magnoliopsida > Poales > Poaceae > Aegilops > Aegilops bicornis. Next base: position 544,387,753 of record CM038672.1, read on the forward strand.
GAGGTTTGTAGGACAGTAGCAAATTTCCCTCAAGTGGATGACCTAAGGTTTATCAATCCGTGGGAGGCATAGGATGAAGATGTTCTCTCTCAAGCAACCCTTCAACCAAATAACAAAGAGTCTCTTGTGTCCCCAACACACCCAATACAATGGTAAATTGTATAGGTGCACTAGTTCGGTGAAGAGATGGTGATACAAGTGCAATATGGATGGTAGATATAGGTTTTTGTAATCTGAAAATATAAAAACAGCAAGGTAACAAGTGGTAAAAGTGAGCGTAAACGGTATTGCAATGCTAGGAAACAAGTCCTAGGGTTCATACTTTCACTAGTGCAAGTTCTCTCAACAATAATAACATAACTGGATCATATAACTATCCCTCAACATGCAACAAAGAGTCACTCCAAAGTCACTAATAGCGGAGAACAAACGAAGAGATTATTGTAGGGTACGAAACCACCTCAAAGTTATCCTTTTTTATCGATCTATTCAAGAGTCCGTAGTAAATTAACATGAAGCTATTCTTTCCGTTCGATCTATCATAGAGTCCGTACTAGAATAACACCTTAAGACACAAATCAACCAAAACCCTAATGTCACCTAGATACTCCAATGTCACGTCAAGTATCCGTGGGTATGATTATACGATATGCATCACACAATCTTAGATTCATCTATTCAACCAACACAAAAGAACTTCAAAGAATGCCCCAAAGTTTCTACCAGAGAGTCAAGACGTAAATGTGTGCCAACCCCTATGCATAAGTTCACAAGGTCACTGAACCCGCAAGTTGATCACCAAAACATACATCAAGTGGATCACGTTAATATCCCATTGTCACCACAAATGAGCACATGCAAGACATACATCAAGTGTTCTCAAATCCTTAAAGACTCAATCCGATAAGATAACTTCAAAGGGAAAACTCAATCTATTACAAGATAGTAGAGGGGGAGAAACATCATAAGATCCAACTATAATAGCAAAGCTCGCGACGCATCAAGATCATACCACCACAAGAACACGAGAGAGAGAGAGATCAAACACATAGCTACTGGTACATACCCTCAGCCCCGAGGGTGAACTACTCCCTCCTCATCATGGAGAGCGCCGGGATGATGAAGATGGCCATCGGTGAGGATCCCCCTCCTCGTGGTGCTTGGAACAGGTCCCGATTGGTTTTTGGTGGCTACAGAGGCTTGCAGCGGCAGAACTCCCGGTCTAGGTTATGTTCTGGGGGGGGGGGGGTTCTGTATATATAAGAGGTTTTGGCGTCTGGAACATGTCAGGGGGGGTCTCCGGGCTGTCCACGAGGTAGGGGGCGCGCCCAGGGGGGTGGGCGCGCCCCCACCCTCGTGGGCAGCCTGGGACTCTTCTGGCCCAACTGTTTTACTCCATGGCCTTCTTCTGATCCAAAAATAAGCTCCGTCAAGTTTCAGGTCAATTGGACTCCGTTTGGTTTTCCTTTTTTGCGATACTCAAAAACAAGGAAAAATGTAAACCGGCACTAGGCTCTAGGTTAATATGTTAGTCCCAAAAATCATATAAAATAGCATATAAATGCATATAAAACACCCTAGATGGATAATATAATAGCATGGAACAATAAAAAAATATAGATACGTTGGAGACGTATCAGCATGCCCAAGCTTAATTCCTGCTCGTCCTCGAGTAGGTAAATGATAAAAACATAATTTTTGATGTGGAATGCTACCTAACATATTTATCAATGTAATCTTCTTTATTGTGGCAAGAATATTCAGATCCATTAGATTCAAAACAAAAGTTTAATATTGACATGAAAACAATAATACTTCAAGCATACTAACGAGGCAATCATGTCTTCTCAAAATAACATGGCCAAAGCAAGGTATCCCTACAAAATCATATAGTCTGGCTATGCTCTATCTTCATCACACAAAATATTTAAATCATGCACAACCCCGATGACAAGCCAAGCAATTGTTTCATACTTTTGATGTTCTCAAAATTTTTCAATTTTCACGCAATACATGAGCATGAGCCATGGACATAGCACTATAGGTGGAATGGAATGGTGGTTGTGGAGAAGACAAAAAGGAGAAGACAGTGTCACATCAACTAGGTGTATCAACGGGCTATGGAGATGCCCATCAATAGATATCAATGTGAGTGAGTAGGGATTGCCATGCAACTGATGCACTAGAGCTATAAGTGTATGAAATCTCAACTAAAGAAACTAAGTGGGTGTGCATCCAACTCGCTTGCTCACGAAGACCTAGGGCATTTTGAGGAAGCCCATCATTGGAATATATAAGCCAAGTTCTATAATGTAAAATTCCCACTAGTATATGAAAGTGACAACATAGGAGACTCTCTATCATGAAGAACATGGTGCTACTTTGAAGCACAAGTGTGGTAAAAGGATAGTAGCATTGCCCCTTCTCTCATTTTCTCTCATTTTTTTGTTTTTTGGCCTTCTCTTCTTCTTTTTTCTTTTTCTGGCCTCTTTTTTTATTTTTTTATTTTTTGTCCGGAGTCTCATCCCGACTTGTGGGGGAATCATAGTCTCCATCATACTTTCCTCACTGGGACAATGCTCTAATAGTGATGACCATCACACTTTTATTTACTTACAACTCAAGAGTTACAACTCAATACTTAGAACAAAATATGACTCTATATGAATGCCTCCGGCGATGTACCAGGATGTGCAATGAATCAAGAGTGACAATATGAAAGAATTATGAATGGTGGCTTTGCCACAAATATGATATCAACTACATGATCATGCAAATCAATATGACAATGATGAAGCGTGTCATAATAAACGAAACGGTGGAAAGTTGCATGGCAATATATCTCAGAATGGCTATGGAAATGACATAATAGGTATGTATGGTGGCTGTTTTGAGGAAAGTATATGGTGGGTGTATCGTACCGGTGAAAGTTGCGCGGCACAAGAGAGGCTAGCAATGGTGGAAGGGTGAGAGTGCGTATAATCCATGGACTCAACATTAGTCATAAGGAACTCATATACTTATTGCAAAAATCTATTAGTTATTGAAACAAAGTACTACGCACATGCTCCTAGGGGCATAGATTGGTAGGAAAAGACCATCGCTCGTCCCCGACCGCCACTCATAAGGAAGACAATCAATAAATAAATCATGCTCCGACTAACGGTTCACCATACGTGCATGCTACGGGAATCACAAACTTTAGAACAAGTATTTCTCAAATTCACAACTACTCAACTAGCATGACTCTAATATCACCATCTTCATATCTCAAAACAATCATAAAGAATCAAACTTCTCATAGTATTCAATGCAATTTATATGATAGTTTTTATAATACCCATCTTGGATGCCCATCATATTAGGACGAAATTCATAAACAAAGCAAATTACCATGCTATTCTAAAGACTCTCAAAATAATATAAGTGAAGCATGAGAGTTCATCTATTTCTTCAAAATAAAACAACCGTCGTTCTCTAAAAGATATAAGTGAAGCTCAATGAGTAGTCGAATAATTGTGCAACTATGTGAAGACTCTCTAACATTTAAGAATTTCAGATCTTGGTATTTTATTCAAACAGGAAGCAAAACAAAATAAAACGACGTTTCAAGGATAGCACTCATCATGTGAAGAAGCAAAAACTTAGGCTCAACCGATACTAACCGATAATTGTTGAAGAAGAAAGGTGGGATGCCTACCGGGGCATCCCCAAGCTTAGATGCTTGAGACTTCTTGAAATATTATCTTGGGGTGCCTTGGGAATCCCCAAGCTTGAGATTTTGTATCTCCATAAATTCCTCTCATATCACGGTTTCCTAAATCTCGAAAGCTTCATCCACACCAAACTCAACAAGAACTTGTGAGATAAGTTAGTATAAACCAATGCAAAAACCTTATTATTTTCCACTATAACAAATCACTAAAATTATTATTCAACATTTCATACTAAATTCCTCTGCATATTTAATACTCCTATCCTCAAATAGAATCATTAAACAAGCAAACCTATGCAAACATAACAACAATTAGCCAAAATAGTACAGTTTGTAAAAAATGCAAGATTCATCATACTTCCCTAACTCCAAACATTATGAAATTCTACCACACTGTAGAAAATTTATCAGAGCTTATTATGCAAAAAGTTTCAACATTTTATCATATTCTGGCTTTTCTAGGGAATTTTTGCAACAGTGATAAACTTTCTGTTTTGAAACAACAACATGTATACTTGCAAAATAAGCATGGTAAAGGCTATCCTTGACATTTTTATTGAAAATAGAGATGAAAAATATTATTCTAAATAACAGCAAGCAAATACTAACAAAATAAAATGACGCTCCAAGCAAAACACATATCACGTGGTGAATAAAAATATAGCTCCAAGTAAAGTTACCGATGAACGAAGATGAAAGAGGGGATGCCTTCCGGGGCATCCCCAAGCTTAGTCTCTTGGTTGTCCTTGAATATTACCTTGGGGTGCCTTGGGAATCCCCAAGCTTAGGCTCTTGCCACTCCTTACTCCATAGTCCATCGAATCTTTACCCAAAACTTGAAAACTTCACAACACAAAACTCAACAGAAAACTCGTAAGCTCCATTAGTATAGGAAAATAAAACACCACTTTTGGTACTGTTGTGAACTCATTCTTTATTTATATTGGTGTTAAACCTACTGTATTCCAACTTCTCTATGGTTCATAACCTCCGATACTAGCCATAGATTCATCAAATAAGCAAACAACACAATGAAAACAGAATATGTCCAAAACAGAATAGTATGTAGTAATCTGTATCAAACATATACTTCTAGAACTCCAAAAATTCTGAAATAAATTGGTGACATGAGGAATTTATCAAGTAATCATATGCAAAAATAATCAACCTAAAATCACTCTCCAGTAAAAAATGGCAGCTAATCTCGTGAGCACTAAAGTTTTTTTTTACAGCAAGATCATAAAAAGACTTCACCCAAGTCTTCCCAAAGGTTCTACTTGGTACAAACACTAATTAAAACATAAAACCACATCTAAATAGAGGCTAGATGAATTATTTATTACTAAACAGGAGCAAAAAGAAAAGAACAAAAACAAAAATTGGGTTGCCTCCCAACAAGTGCTAACGTTTAACACCCCCAGCTAGGCATGATGATTTAAATGATGCTCACATAAAAGACAAGAATTGAAACATAAAGAGAGCATCATGAAGAATATGACTAGCACATTTAAGTATAAACCACTTCCCATGCATAGGGATTTTGTGATCAAACAACTTATGGGAACAATAATCAACTAGCATAGGAAGGCAAAACAAGCATAACTTCAAAACTTTAAGCACATAGAGAGGAAACTTGATATTATTGCAATTCCTACAAGTATATATTCCTCCCTCATAATAATGTGACGCCCGGATATTTAAGCTACAGTAATACCCTGCTAATGATGCCACATCACCACAATCACTATTGCTAATCTCACATTAGTTCATAACCGATCCAAATTCAAATTTGAAATAGGGGCCAACAACAAAAGTTTTGAAACATTAAAACTAAAATGTTCATCATGTGGCAAATAATCCCTAACTAGTTTTGGTGGTGGAACCAACCTTTTCAAAAGTGTTTAAATGCCCTAAACTAATTAAAAATTATGGCTAAAATAATAATTTAATTGCTTTTGAAAATATAAGAAATATTAAACTAAATTATTTTGAGTCCAAACTAGGTTTGGCAGTGGCCTATTTTCACGGTACTAATTTAGGTGCTAACTTGTATTTTAAAGGAACTAAACTAACAAAGAATAAAATAAAAACAGAAAAGAAAAGAAAACGAAACAAAGCCCCCCCCGGGCTGGATCAGGCCACCGGCCACTGTGCCACAACCGCCCAGCCTCCCCTACTAATCCCCACCTCGCCGAATCAGAACCGCTACCAACCACCCGCACCCCACTCGCTCTCTCCCCTCCCCCGGATCCAGTTCTAGATCGGGATCGGGCCGGCGACCGCGCCCCGACGCCGGCGGCCCACCCTGGTCGCCAAGATCCATATGCCCCGACGCCGCCACGCCTCGCCGGCGCCGCCCCACCACCGCCGCCCGGAGACCTCGCCGAGGCTTCCTCGTCTCCTCCTCAAGCAGCTCACCGGACTCCATCGTCGTCGTCGTCCCCGTCAACGCAGCCGTCCTCGTCTTCCTCCCCAAGCACCGCTGCCCTCGAACCCTACACCCGCCGTGAGCCCCGGCCTCTCCCTCTCTCTCCCTCCGTCCATGACCGCGCCCGACCACCAACCCTTACGCGTGCCGGCCGCGCTCACCGCGGTCCTGCCCAGCCCGGCGTGTCATCTGGCGCGCTCGCGCCCGCCTCCGTCCGCGTGCACGTCCCCCTCAACCAGCGACGCCCGTACGCTGCACCCCCACGCCATCCCATCGCCGCGCCCTTCCCCTACAGCGCCTCCCCGTGGCGCTGCATGGCGCGCGCGCTCGTGCGTGGCCGTGCCTTGCGGGTTCCCGCGCGCCCCACTCCTCTGTCGTTGCTGTCGCTCCAGCCGTTGCTGCCGCTGGTGCCCTACACCGTCCCGCCGCCTCTCTGCTCCACCATGGCCGCCGCCTCAACCACTCCGCCCGTGGCCGTTCCCCCCTGCCACCTCCTGCCGCACGCACCTCACCGCAGCCGCCAGCGCCCCGGCGCCTCCACTGGCTTGGGCAGGCGCCCATACGGGCTGCCTGCAGCGCCCATTCGTCCGATGCCCGCTAGCCCCGTGCCCATTAAGGCTCCCAGAGCCACTGACGTTGGGGCCCCACTCCTCTTTTGGACAGAATAAAAGAAAACAAAAAAAAGAGATTAAAAAACGATAAAATAATCAATTAATTAATATTAGTTAGGTCAGATAATTAACCTAATTAACATATGTTAGTTAATCTAATTAACTAATTGATTTAGTTAATCTGATAGTTAGTTAGTCTGTCAATGACATGCGGGACCCACACGTCAGTTTGACCAGTCAACACCTCTGTTGACTGTTGACGTCGATGACGTCAGCATGCACTATTCTGGATAATGTTGAATTAAAATAATTGAATAAATTCTAAAAATGATTAAATCTTTTAAAATCAATATAAAATAAACTGTAGCTCGGATGGAAAAACTTTGTACATGAAAGTTGCTTTGAACGACGAGACGAATCCGGATACGCAGCCCGTTCGTCCGCCACACATCCCTAGCTTAGCAAAACTGCAACCTTCCCCCTCCGGTTCATCTGTCCGAAAACGCGAAACACCAGGAATACTTTCCCGGATGTTTTCCCCCTTCGCCGGTATCACCTACTACTGCGTTAGGGCACACCTAGCACCGCTCATTGTCACGTCACGCATCGTCATGCTTTTGTTTGCATTGTATTTATTGTTTCTTCCCCCTCTTCTCTCCGGCAAACTAAGAGACCGACGCTGCTGCCGCCCCGTTCGACTACGGAGTTGACGACCCCTCCTTCTTGCCAGAGCAACCAGGCAAGCCCCCCCCTTGATCACCAGATATCGCCTATTCTACTCTCTACTGCTTGCATTAGAGTAGTGTAGCATGTTACTGCTTTCCGTTATTCCTATCCTGATGCATAGCCTGTCCTTGCTACTACTGTTGATACCTTTACCTGCAATCCTACCTGCTTAGTATAGGATGCTAGTATTCCATCTATGGCCCTACATTCTTGTCCGTCTGCTGTGCTATACTATCGGGCTGTGATCACTTGGGAGGTGATCACGGGTATATACTATATACTTTATACATGATACATGTGGTGACTAAAGTCGGGTCGGCTCGTGGAGCACCCGCGAGTGATTCACGGATTGTGGGCAGAAAGGACCTTTGTCCCAACGGCCCTCTGTGTGGATCTTTGTGGCGGAGCTTCAGGGCAGGTTGAGACTACCTGGGTGAGAGGTGGGCCTGGCCCTGGTCGGTGTCCGTGGTTACATCATTAACATGCTTAACGAGATCTTGGTATTTGATCTGAGTCCGGACATTTGGTCTATACGCACTAACCAACTACGTGGGAAAGATATGGGCACTCGGCGTCGTGGTATCGGTAGAAGCCTTCGTGGACGTCGTGGTGGCGGCGCGCGCCAGATTGGACCGCGTAACGTGACTTCCTTTGTAATGGAGGTTGCTAGGTCTGCTTCCGGCCGCCCATGCAACGTGCATGTGTGCTATGGGCGATGGGCCTGCACTGTCGGCGCTTTAGGTTTAGACCAGCGTCTTGACCTCTCTGTTGGCCTAGGTGGGGCTGCGACATGTTGATCTTCCGAGGCCGGGCATGACCCAGAAAAGTGTGTCCGACCAAATGGGATCAAGCGTGTTGGGTTATGTGGTGCACCCCTGCAGGGAAGTTTATCTATTCGAATAGTCATGATTTTCGGTAACAGGACGACTTGGAGTTGTACCTTGACCTTATGACAACTAGAACTAGATACTTGATAAAACACACCCTTCCAAGTGCCACATACAACTCGGTGGTCGCTCTCTAACAGGGCGACGAGGAGAGGATCGCCGGGTAGGATTATGCTATGCGATGCTACTTGGAGGACTTCAGTCTACTCTCTTCTACATGCTGCAAGACGGAGGCTGCCAGAAGCGTAGTCTTTGATAAGACTAGCTATCCCACCCTTATTCTCGCATTCTGCAGTTCAGTCCATCGATATTGCCTCTTTACACATATACCCATGCATATGTAGTGTAGCTCCTTGCTTGCGAGTACTTTGGATGAGTACTCACGGTTGCTTTCTCCCCCCTTTCTCCCTTTCCTTTCTTTCTGGTTGTCGCAACCAGATGCTAGAGCCCAGGAGCCAGGCGGCACCTGATACGTCTCCGTCGTATCTATAATTTTTGATTGTTCCATGCCAATATTATTCCACCTTCATATAATTTTTGGCAACTTTTTATGTTATTTTTGGGACTAACATATTGATGCAGTGCCCAGTGCCAGTCTCTGTCTGTTGCATGTTTTTGGTTTCGCAGAATATCCATATCAAACGGAGTCCAAACGGGATAAAAACAGACGGAGCTTATTTTTGGAAAATATGGAAAATCTGGAAGGAAAATCAACGCGAACCAGTGTCCGAGGTGGTCACGAGGTATGGGGGCGCACCCCCCCTAAGGCGCGCCCCCTACCCTCGTGAGCCCACCGTAAGGCAGTTGATGCTCTTCTTTTGCCACAAGAAAGCTAATATTCGGAAAAAAATCACGGCGAAGGTTTCAGGCCAATCGGAGTTACGGATCTCCATATATACGTGAAACGGTGAAACAGAGCCAGAACAGAACGCAGAAACAGAGAGAGACAGAGATATAGATCCAATCTCGGAGGGGCTCTCGCCCCTCCCATGCCATGGGAGCCAAGGACCAGAGGGGAAACCCTTCTCCCATCTAGGGAGGAGGTCAAGGAAGAAGAAGAAGGAGCCCCCCCCTCTCCCCCTCGCTTCCGGTGGCGCCGGAGTGCCACCGGGGGCCATCATCATCACCGCAATCTTCACCAACAACTTCACGGCCATCATCACCAACTCTTCCCCCTCTATGCAGCGGTGTAACCTCTCTCTTACCGCTGTAATCTCTACTTAAACATGGTGCTCAACGCTATATATTATTTCCCAATGATGTATGGCTATCCTATGATGTTTGAGTAGATCTGTTTTGTCCTAATGGCTATTTGATGATCAAGATTGGTTTGAGTTGCATGTTTTATTATTGGCATTGTCCTATGGTGCTCTCCGTGTCGCGCAAGCGTGAGGGGTCTCCGCTGTAGGGTTTGCAATATGTTTATGATTTGCTTATAGTGGGTTGCGTGGTGGTAAAACACAAACCCGAGTAAGTAGGTTGTTTACGTATGAGATAAAGGGGACTTGATACTTTAATGCTATGGTTGGGTTTTACCTTAATGATCTTTAGTAGTTGCGGATGCTTGCTAGAGTTCCAATCATAAGTGCATATGATCCAAGTAGAGAAAGTATGTTAGCTTATGCCTCCCCTCAAATAAAATTGCAATAATGATTACCGGTCTAGTTATCGATTGCCTAGGGACAAATAACTTTCTCGTGACAACAAGCTCTCTACTAAAACTAATTTAGTTGTGTCTCTATCTAAACAGCCCCTAGTTTTTATTTACGCGCTCTTTATTATCTTGCAAGCCTATCCAAAAACACCTACAAAGTACTTCTAGTTTCATACTTGTTCTAGGTAAAGCGAACGTTAAGCGTGCGTAGAGTTGTATCGGTGGTCGATAGAACTTGAGGGAATATTTGTTCTACCTTTAGCTCCTCGTTGGGTTCAACACTCTTACTTATCGAAAGAGGCTACAATTGATCCCCTATACTTGTGGGTTATCAGCACCGTCGACGACGACTCCTACTACACTGGGGGTGCCTACTACTACGTGCAGCCCGCGGACGACGACCATGAGTAGTTAGGAGGATCCCAGGCAGGAGGCATGCGCCTCTTTCGATCTGTATCCCAGTTTGTGCTAGCCTTCTTAAGGAAAACTTGTTTAACTTATGCCTGTACTCAGATATTGTTGCTTCCGCTGACTCGTCTATGATCGAGCACTTGTATTCGAGCCCTCGAGGCCCCTGGCTTGTATTATGATGCTTGTATGACTTATTTATGTTTTAGAGTTGTGTTGTGATATCTTCCCGTGAGTCCCTGATCTTAATCGTACACATTTGCGTGCATGATTAGTGTACGATTGAATCGGGGGCGTCACAAGTTGGTATCAGAGCCGACAGCCTGTAGGAATCCCCCTTTCCAACTCCTTGGCCGAAGTCGAGTCTAGTCATTGAAACACTTTTACTAACATGGCTGTGTGCCTTACGGCTCATGTCGCCATTGGGTGGTATTAGGATCTTTTATTCCTCGTCTATACTCTGGGATTCTGATCTCTCTTCTATTCGGGTTAAATGATTTTCTAAAATCTAACTTTAGGTTCTCGAAAACGCTTTCTCCCGGAGAGCCCCTTCAGTCCAGATGATCGCCGGCTGCACATGAAGATTTCAAAGTTACTTTCCGATACTCTTTCGGGACTGCCCATTGCTTTTGCAATTCCCTACCACCGAAATATCCCTATGAATAAATAAATACACTTGTTGTTCTTACTTAGTTCCTAGTTGCTCTTGTTATTACAAGATACCCTGAAATACTCATTGTTGTTCTGAGAATACTTATGCCTACTGCCTTGCAGTTCCTTACCACCTGAATACCCCTACGGATAATTTCTCGCACTTATCGAGTATCCACTCATCCCCAGTTGATTCATGTATTTGACAAAAGTCTTTGAAATGCCATTGGATCTTCCGAAAATCCCGACTGCCTATTCCTCTTGAAATTCTTCTTGCTTGCATTATGGTTAATCCCGTAAGTCTCGTAGTCTTATTGGCATCCCTTGTCATTGTCATTTTGAGTCTGTTGACTCAATATGTTTGCGAATACACGCAATCATCATTGATCCTTATAAATTACCTTTCCGGCTGAGCTGCCATTCTTTGAACTGGAATTGGTTCTCGACCAATCCAATTGCCGTTGATTGTACCCTAAGGCTATTCAACTTATCCATCCCTAATCAGAGCATTTCTTTTGATCCCTTGATTTGGAAATCATAATTCCTTTGCATTTGAGATTTGAGTTAGTCAGTTGTTTCTATAATCTGATCTCCTTGCATTCTTCTTCCTCTAATTGAGTACCGATGCTCATGTCAGATCCCTTGTGGACCACCAGATCCTTTGTTGGATTTTATCCGACAACGTCCTTCATATTCAATAAGCCTGTGAGCCTTTCCTCGGATACATAATGCCTTTGGTAAATTGTATCCTCTGCTTTGTCAACCATGCTATGCTTTCGAGCTTGTGTTATTTACTCCTGAAGTTTGTGGTATATGTTCCTAAGAGGCCCCGATGGGTTGGACATATGCCTCTTCTAATCTGTGTGAACCCGGAAACTACTACGGGTCATACTCTCATCGGGTGTTATGTCAGATAAAATTTCAACACCACAACTTTGTTGAAGGCGAGAAATGAATGAAAGGTTATGCATTAAAGAAGTGGGAGTCGACCTTGAACTTTGTGTTCATGCCCATGGACACGATGTAGATCCTATCATGGAAGCTTCTTGTAATAATAACTATTTCCTTGATAACTATCATCTAGTATTTGTGAATTGATCCTTTTCAACCGTGGTTCCGACCATGATTGTTCTTCTTTAATCCCATTTCTCGGACAAGTTAAAACATTTGTCTTCTACAGATCAATGCGTCTGCCCGACCTCTATTATGATCTACCTTCGAGTACTACCCCTGGTATCTTGAGGATATCATGCCATTGCTCTACATCTTATGAATTTTTGATGAAGTACAACCTTTCCCTGTCGCTGTCACTTCATGGGTGCTGGGTTGTTTGTCAACCCAAAACATCGATAAGTGAATTGGTTCCGCACTCCGAATCAATAACTCTTAAGTAATTTTTGTTGCTTATGAGTTTATTAATCCTTCAAGTCATTCCTAACCTGATCGGCTATATCATTATTATGCTAAATTTTAACTGTGCTACCCGGTCCTTCTTCCCAGAGCACAATTTATGACAATGAGCTAATCTTACGTCGATCTTCCTCGTTGTATCATTTCACCTTGAACAACAAGATCGATTTCGAGTTTGGGTCGTACCCTTGGTTCCAATAATTTCATCATTTCTTTGACTTGATGTCATCGCCAATTGATTACATCTTCTTGAAACCCTCGACGAATTTGTCGTGATCATTGTCAACCATTGGACTTCTTCCAAGTTGTGTGTCGAACTCAGGATGAGTAATACCATCCTTGCCCCCTCGATGATTTGTATTAACATCGACAACATTCTTGCATCCCCTCCGACACAAAACTTGTTCATGTTTTGTGTAGTTTCCTTTCTACCCAACTTATATTATGATTCTATCTTGGAGTATTACCATATGTTATGTCAGGAATGTTGAGGGAATTACCTCAACTATTAATTCTTGATATAGTAATACTTCTCACCATCACCATTCTTTCTTGGTCCCTGTGTTGGTTCTAACCGGGATACCAACAGGTGAACGGTGCTGTTTGGATTCTGCCCTTCTAGCAACCCTATTGCTTTGAAGTTATTGGTCGACCGTTCATTCTTAGACTATTGATTATTAAATCACCATTCTAGCATTGATCATGCTACCTAAAGCCATATTTCGGGCGCACCTTTCAACCAATGTTTAATTGCGTATGCTTTTCCTCGAGCATACATCATTATATATTTATATGGCAAATGTTATCTACTTGTTCACATAATTGTTGAAATCCATCTTTTGAGTAAATCTCCTCGTTGTATCATTGTCGCCGAGTCCATCAGCCTCCTCACCCTCTCCTTGATTTAATGATGAACTCTTGTTTCTGAACACGCTTCCATAGCTCATTTCCCGAGAATCTTACAATGTCGTCTCGTCAATTTATTTTGCACCTTTTCTTCTCGGGCATCCTGAGTCTGAGGTATCCTGACACCAATCAAATCTGAATCTCATTCAGATATGATGGCTGGGACATATTTCCAAGAGTTATAACATTAGTATTTGACCCGATAAGGTGATTTAATGCCTACCTCACCTGGCCAGAGGACCTATTGTTATAGTTCTTCCTTTTCAGCAATGCTATCCATTCTTCCATGAGGAAATTGTAAGACTTATTCTATAAGTTGTTTCCGATGGATCCTTTGTATCCAAAGTCTGACCTTTGCTTGAAGACCATGTCAATGCTATCTCGAAGCATCTCTGTGGTACTCCGATTTTCAATAAAAACATTTGAAGCACAATGCTAAATTTTCCTTATCAATTATCCAAACGCTGTTGTATGGGTAATGTCATGAAGTTTATCTCCCTTTACCTAAAGGGTTTCAACTTTATATCATGTCATGGATATCATGCTTTACTTGTCCTTGGGAAGGATATACCCCTAAAATATGTGTTTAAACACATTTTCCTTTCCATTGTTCTGATTAATCTGATAATCGTATTTTCCTTTCTAATGTTTTGTTTAACATTTCTGGTAATCTGACTTAACTAAGAAGTGATAATCCACTACTTAGGTAAGAACCTTGTGGTACCACGTCGTTAGTAAGACCCTGTTACTATTGTTGATGACATTTCGGTAGCCACCGATGGACGAGAACTTTGCCTAATGGTCAGCCTCGTTCAACGAGCAGGAAAATGGTTCTCTTTGTCCCTCGCCCTTGGTATCGATGTTGTTACTGACATAACCGACAGACAATCCTCTGACATGCCTTGCTTACATAATCATGCAAGACGTCATCGCCCTTCCTGCCTTTAACCCACATTGTGGGCCTATAACCCACACTTCCACAGGATCGAAACCTGACTCCACAGTAAACCCCCTGTTCCCAAGGTCGTTCCTCGCGCATGGCCTCGTAAGTAATTCATGAGCCACCTTCCGAGAGATCATCAAATCTGTTACTGGACACAATACTTATTCCCGATTGCTTTGAGCCCCATTCGAGCCCTGTTTCAGGCATCGAACGATTGCCTGCCCGCTCGAAACTTCCCATGATACCTCCTTACTTTGTTCTCGACAATTTTGTAAGTTTCAACTCTCGAGTTACTTTCGCCACCTTCCTCGATGTTATCGACTAGATAGTTGACCTTGCAGAGGTCTGTTCTCCCGGTATGCCCACCCTTTATTCTTTCGTAAGTACGATGGAGTTCCTGAAGAAAGGACGCCGACTTCATCATGATGACCTGAAGCAGAGAAATCAAGACATCAATGTATCGGACCAGCCTCTTCGAGAAGAGCAACCAAGACCGAGAAGATTCGTTAGAATTTTGTAACCAAATCTTTCCCCCTTACACTACCTCTTAAATCTCGGGACGAGATTTCTTCTAGTGGAGGAGAATTGTGACGCCCGGATATTTAAGCTACAGTAATACCCTGCTAATGATGCCACGTCACCACAATCACTATTGCTAATCTCACATTAGTTCATAACCGATCCAAATTCAAATTTGAAATAGGGGCCAACAACAAAAGTTTTGAAACATTAAAACTAAAATGTTCATCATGTGGCAAATAATCCCTAACTAGTTTTGGTGGTGGAACCAACCTTTTCAAAAGTGTTTAAATGCCCTAAACTAATTAAAAATTATGGCTAAAATAATAATTTAATTGCTTTTGAAAATATAAAAATATTAAACTAAATTATTTTGGGTCCAAACTAGGTTTGGCAGTGGCCTATTTTCATGGTACTAATTTAGGTGCTAACTTGTATTTTAAAGAAACTAAACTAACAAAAACTAAAATAAAAACAGAAAAGAAAAGAAAACCAAACAAAGCCCCCCCCTTGCTAGGCCCAGCTGGCCACCAGGCCACAACCGGTCCAGCCTCCCCCTACTAATCCCCACCCCGGTCGAACCCTAAACCGCTACCAACCACCCGCACCCCACTCGCTCTCTCCCCCTCCCACCGATCCAGTTCTGGATCGGGATCGGGCCGACGACCGCGCCCCAATGCCGGCGCCCCACCCCGTCGTCGCACTCCATCTGCCCGGACGCCGCCACGCCTCGCCGGCGCCGCCCCACCACCGCCGCCCGAAGACCTCGTCGAGGCTTCCTCGTCTCCTCCTCAAGTAGCTCACCGGACTCCATCATCGTCGTCGTCGTCCCCGTCAACGCGGCCGTCCTCGTCTTCCTCCCCAAGCACCGCTGCCCTTGAACCCTACACCCGCCATGAGCCCCGGCCTCTCCCTCTCTCTCTCCCTCCGTCCGTGACGCTGACCACCAGCGATGCGTGGCGGCGCTCGTCTTGCTGCGCCTTGCGGGTTCTGCAGCGCCCGCTCCTCTGCCCGTTCTTTGCCCGGTCCAGCCGTCGCTGCCGCCGTTGCCCTACACCGTCCCGCCGCCTCTCTGCTCCACCATGGCCGCCGCCCCAACCACTCCGCCCGTGGCCGTTCCCCCCTGCCACCTCCTGCCTGGCGCACCTCGCCGCAGCCGCCGGCGCCCCGGCGCCTCCACTGGCTTGGGCAGGCGCCCAAACGGGCTGACGCCTGCAGTGCCCATTCGCCCGATGCCCGCTAGCCCCGTGCCCGTTAAGGCTCCCAGAGCCACTGACGTTGGGGCCCCACTCCTCTTTTGGACAGAATAAAACAAAACAAAAAACAAGAGATAAAAAAACGATAAAATAATCAATTAATTAATATTAATTAGGTCAGATAATTAACCTAATTAACCTGTGTTAGTTAATCTAATTAACTAATTGATTTAGTTAATCTGATAGTTAGTTAGTCTATCAATGACATGCGGGACCCACACCTCAGTTTGACCAATCAACACCTCTGTTGACTGATGATGTCATGATGACGTCAGCATGCACTATTCTGGATAATGTTGAATTAAAATAATTGAATAAATTCTAAAAATGATTAAATCTTTTAAAATCAATATAAAATAAACTGTAGATCGGATGGAAAAACTTTGTACATGAAAGTTGCTCAGAACGACGAGACAAATCCGGATACGCAGCTCGTTCGTCCGCCACTTATCCCTAGCTTAGCAAACCTGCAACCTTCCTCCTCCGGTTCATTTGTCCGAAAACGCGAAACACCGGGAATACTTTCCCGGATGTTTTCCCCCTTCGCTGGTATCACCTACTACCGCGTTAGGGCACACCTAGCACCGTTCATTGTCACGTCACGCATCGTCATGCTTATGTTTGCATTGTATTTATTGTTTCTTCCCCCTCTTCTCTCCGGTAGACTACGAGACCGGCCGCTGCCGCCTCGTTCGACTACTTGAGTTGACGACTCCTTCTTGCCCGAGCAACCAGCAATCCCCCTTGATCACCAGATATCACCTATTCTACTCTCTACTGCTTGCATTAGAGTAGTGTAGCATATTACTGCTTTCCGTTATTCCTATCCTGATGCATAGCCTGTCCTTGCTACTACTGTTGTTACCTTTACCTACATGTTTAGTATAGGATGCTAGTATTCCATTAGTGGCCCTACATTCTTGTCCGTCTGCTGTGCTATACTATCGGGCTGTGATCACTTGGGAGGTGATCACAGGTTTATACTATATACTTTATACATGATACATGTGGTGACTAAAGTCGGGTCCGCTCGTGGAGCACCCGCGAGTGATTCACGGATTGGGGGCTAAAAAGGACCTTTGTCACAATGGCGCTCTGTGTGGATCTTTGTGGCGGAGCTTCAGGGCAGGTTGAGACTACCTGGGTGAGAGGTGGGCCTGGCCCTGGTCGGTGTCCACGGTTACATCATTAACACGCTTAACAAGATCTTGGTATTTGATCTGAGTCTGGCCATTTGGTCTATACGCACTAACCAACTACGTGGGAAAGATATGGGCACTCGGCGTCGTGGTATCAGCCGAAGCCTTCGTGACGTCAGCGACTGAGCGGCGTGCACCAGATTGGACCGCATAACGTGACTTCCTTTGTAATGGAGGTTGCTAGGTCTGCTTCCGGCCGCCCACGCAACGTGCAGGTGTGCTAAGGGCGATGGGCCGAGACCCTTGTGCGCTTAGGTTTAGACCGGCGTGTTGACCTCTCTGTTGGCCTAGGTGGGGCTGTGACGTGTTGATCTTTCGAGGCCGGGCATGACCCAGAAAAGTGTGTCCGGCCAAATGGGATCAAGCGTGTTGGGTTATGTGGTGCACCCATGTAGGGAAGTTTATCTATTGGAATAGCCGTGATCTTCGGTAACAGGACGACTTGGAGTTGTACCTTGACCTTATGACAACTAGAACCGGATACTTGATAAAACACACCCTTCCAAGTGCCAGATACAACTCGGTGGTCGCTCTCTAACAGGGCGACGAGGAGAGGATCGCCGGGTAGGATTATGCTATGCGATGCTACTTGGAGGACTTCAGTCTACTCTCTTCTACATGCTGCAAGACGGAGGCTGCCAGAAGCGTAGTCTTCGATAAGACTAGCTATCCCACCCTTATTGTGGCATTCTGCAGTTCAGTCCATCGATATTGCCTCTTTACACATATACCCATGCATTTGTAGTGTAGCTCCTTGCTTGCGAGTACTTTGGATGAGTACTCACGGTTGCTTTCTCCCCCCTTTTCCCCCTTTCCTTTCTTTCTGGTTGTCACAACCAGATGCTGGAGCCCAGGAGCCAGGCGCCACCGTCGACGACGACTCCTACTACACTGGGGGTGCCTACTACTACGTGCAGCCCGCAGACGATGACCAGGAGTAGTTAGGAGGATCCCAGGCAGGAGGCCTGCGCCTCTTTCAATCTGTATCCCAGTTTGTGCTAGCCTTCTTAAGGTAAACTTGTTTAACTTATGTCTGTACTCAGATATTGTTGCTTCCGCTGACTCGTCTATGATCGAGCACTTGTATTCGAGCCCTCTAGGCCCCTGTCTTGTATTATGATGCTTGTATGACTTATTTATGTTTTAGAGTTGTGTTGTTATATCTTCCCGTGAGTCCCTGATCTTGATCATACACATTTGCGTGCATGATTAGTGTATGATTGAATCGGGGGCGTCACAAATAATTTTCAGTAGCATCATGAATGAATTCAACAATATAACCAGCACCTAAAGCATTCTTTTCATGATGCACAAGCATAGAAATTTTACTATCCTCCACATAAGCAAATTTATTCTCATCAATAGTAGTGGGAGCAAACTCAACAAAATAACTATCATGTGAAGCATAATCCAATTGAAAATTAAAATCATGATGACAAGTTTGATGGTTCTTTATAGCATACGTGTCATCACAATAATCATCACAAATAGGAGGCATGCTTTCATCATAACAAATTTGCTCATCAAAACTTGGGGGACAAAAAATATCATCTTCATCAAACATAGCATCCCCAAGCTTGTGGCTTTGCATATCATTAGCATCATGGGCATTCAAAGAATTCATACTAACAACATTGCAATCATGCTCATCATTCACATATTTTATGCAAAGCATTCTATGTAATTCTTCTTCTAGTACTTGAGCGCACTTTTCCTTCCCATCATTTTCACGAAAGACATTAAAAAGATGAAGCATATGAGGCACCCTTAATACCATTTTTTTGTAGTTTTCTTTTATAGACTAAACTACTGATAAAAAAAGAAACTAAAAGATTCTATTGCAAGATCTAAAGATATACCTTCAAGCACTCACCTCCCCGGCAACGGCGCCAGAAAAGAGCTTGATGTCTACTACGCAACCTTCTTCTTGTAGACGTTGTTGGGCCTCCATGTGCAGAGGTTTGTAGGACAGTAGCAAATTTCCCTCAAGTGGATGACCTAAGGTTTATCAATCCATGGGAGGCGTAGGATGAAGATGGTCTCTCTCAAGCAACCCTGCAACCAAATAACAAAGAGTCTCTTGTGTCCCCAACACACCCAATACAATGGTAAATTGTATAGGTGCACTAGTTCGGCGAAGAGATGGTGACACAAGTGCAATATGGATGGTAGATATAGGTTTTTGTAATCTGAAAATATAAAAACAACAAGGTAACAAGTGGTTTTTTTGACAGAAAGACTGTAAGGGAACCCCTTACAGTATAATTGGTGCAACAAACCCAAATTGCAAGTACCATGCCTTGAACCTGGGTGGGTGGGAAGGCATCAGCCCCTTCCCACCACTAGGCTATGCCTTAGTCTGCAAGGTAACAAGTGGTAAAAGTGAGCGTAAACAGTATTGCAATGCTAGGAAACAAGGCCTAGGGTTCATACTTTCACTAGTGCAAGTTCGTTCAACAATAATAACATAATTGGATCATATAACTATCTCTCAACATGCAACAAAGAGTCACTCCAAAGTCACTAATAGCAAAGAACAAACGAAGAGATTATTGTAGGGTACGAAACCACCTCAAAGTTATCCTTTCTGATCGATCTATTCAAGAGTCCGTAGTAAAATAACACGAAGCTATTCTTTCCGTTCGATCAATCATAGAGTTCGTACTAGAATAACACCTTAAGACACAAATCAACCAAAACCCTAATGTCACCTAGATACTCCAATGTCACCTCAAGTATCCTTGGCTATGATTATACGATATGCATCACACAATCTCAGATTCATCTATTCAACCAACACAAATAACTTCAAAGAGTGCTCCAAAGTTTCTACCGGAGAGTCAAGATGAAAACGTCTGCCAACCCCTATGCATAAGTTCACAAGGTCACTGAACCCGCAAGTTGATCACCAAAACATACATCAAGTGGGTCACGTGAATATCCCATTGTCACCACAGATAAGCACATGCAAGACATACATCAAGTGTTCTCAAATCCTTGAAGACTCAATCCGATAAGATAACTTCAAAGGGAAAACTCAATCCATTACAAGAGAGTAGAGGGGGAGAAACATCATAAGATCCAAGTATAATAGCAAAGCTCACGATACATCAAGATCGTACCACCTCAAGAACACGAGAGAGAGAGATCAAACACATAGCTCTTGGTACATACCCTCACCCGAGGGTGAACTCTTGGAACAAGTTAGGGGTCTCCGGGCTGTCCACGAGGTAGGGGGCGTCAGAGGATCGAAAGTATGTCTAGAGGGGTGATTAGACTACTTGACCAAATAAAAACTTATCCTTTTCCCAATTTTAGTCTTTGGCAGATTTTAGCTAACTTAGCACAAGTCAAGCAATCTTAACACAATTCAAGCAAGCATGCAAAGAGTATATGAGCAGCGGAAAGTAAAGCATGCAACTTGCAAGAATGTAAAGGGAAGGGTTTGGATAATTCAAACACAATTGGAGACACGGATGTTTTTGTCGTGGTTCCGATAGGTGGTGCTATTGTACATCCACGT
Source organism: Aegilops bicornis (assembly GCA_021605145.1). Lineage (NCBI taxonomy): Eukaryota > Viridiplantae > Streptophyta > Magnoliopsida > Poales > Poaceae > Aegilops > Aegilops bicornis. The sequence continues at coordinate 544,408,589 of CM038672.1, forward strand.
TGATGAAGACTTCAACCCACGAAGGGTAACGGTTGCGCGAGTCCACGGAGGGCTCCACCCATGAAGGGTCCATGAAGAAGCAACCTTGTCTATCCCACCATGGCCGTCGCCCACGAAGGACTTGCCTCACTAGTGGTAGATCTTCACGAAGTAGGCGATCTCCTTGCCCTTACAAACTCCTTGGTTCAACTCCACAATCTTGGCTGAGGCTCCCAAGTGACACCTAGCCAATCTAGGAGACACCACTCTCCAAGAAGTAACAAATGGTGTGTTGATGATGAACTCCTTGCTCTTGTGCTTCAAATGATAGTCTCCCCAACACTCAACTCTCTCTCACAGGATTTGGATTTGGTGGAAAGAAGATTTGAGTGGAAAGCAACTTGGGGAAGGCTAGAGATCAAGATTCATATGGTAGGAATGGAATATCTTGGCCTCAACACAAGGGTAGGTGGTTCTCTCTCAGAAAATGTGTATTGGAAGTGTAGGTTCGTTCAGATGGCTCTCTCCATGAATGAAGAGTGGGTGGAGGGGTATATATAGCCTCCACACAAAATCTAACCGTTACACACAATTTGCCAAACTCGGTGGGACCGAATTGTTACACTCGGTCGGACCGATTCAGCAAATCTAGTGACCGTTAGGATTTTCTGTGGGACCGACATGCAACTCGGTAGGACCGATATGGTTAGGGTTAGGGCATAACGTAATCTCGGTGAGACCGATTACACAAACTCGGTAGGACCGATTTTGGTAATAAGCTAACTAGAGAGTTGGTCAGGTAAACTCGGTGGGACCGATTCGCTCATTTCAGTGAGACCGAAATGTTACAAAAAGGAAACAGAGAGTTTACATTGCAATCTCGAGTGGGACCGAAACATTACGAAGGGAAACAAAGAGATTACAATCCCATCTCGGTGAGACCGAGATCCCTATCGGTGAGACCGATTTGCCTAGGGTTTGTGGCAGTGGCTATGACATCTGAACTCGGTGGCGCCAGATAAAAAGAATCGGTGGGGCCGAGTTTGACTTTTGGTTTAGGTCATATGTGGATGTGGGAAAGTAGTTGAGGGTTTTGGAGCATATCACTAAGCACTATGAAGCAAGAACCTCATTAAGCAACACCTCATCCCTCCTTGATAGTATTGGCTTTTCCTATAGACTCAATGTGATCTTGGATCACTAAAATATAAAATGTAGAGTCATGAGCTTTGAGCTTGAGCCAATCCTTTTATCCTTAGTATTTTGAGGGGTCCACTTTTCTCATCCATGCCATGCCATTCATTGAGCTTTTCCTGAAATATTTATCTTGGAATAATGTTAGCTCAATGAGCTATATGTTGTTAGGAATTACCAAAACCACCTAGGGATAGTTGCACTTTCAATCTCCCCCTTTTTGGTAATTGATGACAACATATAAATCAAAGGTTCGACAAGTGATAATAAGAATGAAAAACATTGTCGCTTTGAGAAGTATGTGAAAAGAAAGAGCTCCCCCTAAATTTGTGCATAGTTTAAGATTTGCTTTGGACTGCAAATGCACAAAGAGTTAGGCTCATGGGTTACTCTTCCATGTCACATACATCTTGGTGGAGCGCTCAAAATGATAACAATAGAATACATGCACTCATCACCAAGAAAAGTGAATAATCATATAGAGATAAAAGGATAATGTCATCCAACAAGCATTAATGTAGCATATGATCAAACACATGATCATCCAAGTATCACACAGACAGAAGGTATCTCAATCAAGCAAATAAAGTTCAACCACCAAAGCAAGAGAGAATAAAAAGCAACGCTCTCTCTCGAAGCCTATGATCTATACATTTTTTCTCCACTTTTGGCAACAAGTTACAAAAAAGTTCATAGAAAATGCATAGCACTAAATCATCTCTCAGGCTTGATCTTCAGGTGGTGGTGTAGATAGAACGCCAAGGACGAAGGCATCAGTTGATGTAGCTGGAGCTGGTGGAGTGGGTGCTGGAGCTGGTGGCAGAGGCGTAGCAGTGCGGATGTAGTGGCTTTGGTGTCTGCCATCGCACTGCAGCTGACCTCCGAGCTCTAGGCACTCTGGCAAATGCCTCGATGGTTGTCTTGCCCTGCCTCTCCTTCATATCATCCTCAGAAGTTGCTCAACAACAATTTGGATCTCGATTACCTTCACATCCAAGTCATAGAACTTCTGCTCCATGATCCTCTCCAGGCTCTCCTGGTTTCGAGTCAGGGTGGCCAGCCCCTTCTCAATCCTCAGAATGGATGCAATCAAGTAGCCAAGCTGATCCTGTTTGCTCTTCAAGAAGTACTGAGATGCCTCTTCCATTGTTGGCATCTTGGCAGCCTTTTCAGTCCTTGCCTTCTCCTTCTTTGCTTGTGCTTACACAGAAGATGGTTCATCTTCATTCATAACCACTTGGTTGTCTTCAAAATCTGGATAGATAGGCATATGATCCTTGTCCAACAAGTATGTGCCAGTGCCCATCTTGGAGTTAATCAGCTCCTGGATCTGTGGGGCATACCCACAACTTCTCTTTTGGTCAGCAGCTGTCCTCTTGATAGTTTCAACTATAAGACTCATGACCTTGAACTTTTGTGGCACATCAAATAAGTGTAGCAGATTTATTGCATGGCCTTTGATCATGTTGTGATCACCTGACTTGGGCAAAAGAGTATGCTTGAGAATCCAGTTGATGGTTGGCAGTCTGATGTAAGGTAATGTAATCTTGATCCAAACTTGTGTGTTTCAATAGCAGCATCTGGGATCTCCTTGTACATATGTGATATAGAGTTGTGATCCATCTTCTTCTTGGCATAGACATCCAAGTCATCCTCTTCCTCCTTAGGTGCATTGATCAGATAGCCCATTCTTCAATTGATGATTGGTACCTAGTACCTTCAGACATCCATACTATCCTGCCATCTGGATAGAAGTGTGTTGTGGAGTAGAATTGCATTATTAGCTCATCATTCCACTTTGTAAGCTTCTGCCCAACAAAGTCTGCCACTCCACAAGCACTGAAGCTGTCATACACACCAGGATAGTGTTCTTCATGCTCCTTGATGTATTCCTAGTTCACCCATCTCATGTCACACACTATTGGCTTCTTGTCCAGCAGCACTGTCTCATAGAAGTCCTGCTGTTCCTTGGTGAGGAACCTGTAGTCTACAGCAGTTCTCCTTCTGGTGGCATATGGATCTGACTCTCTCCATAGCCTCAATCCAGAGTCCTTCCTGATCTTCATGTTCTTAGCTACTAGATGAGCATTATTATGATCTGGAATTTTGGGCTTCAATTTTCTCAAGACATGTGACTCATCATCTTCTTCTTCCATTGCAGCTTCAGGCACTGGGGCCTTGTTCTTCTCAGCAGCTGGGATGTTCCTGGTACTCCTCTTGGGTGCATTCTTGGGCTTGGAGGCAGCCTTGGGTGCTTCTTTGGGCTTTGATGAAGCAGCCCACGACTGATGGCATCACCCATGAGCTTCTGAGCTTTAGGTGCTGGTGCAGCAAGCTCTTCCTCTTCCTCTTCCATCATGGAAGGCTTTCCAACAACCCTGGCCATGGTCTTCTTGACCCTTTCCTTCCTCTTCTTCCCTTCTGCAGCAGCCTCTTTGGGTTTAGCTTCCAAAGATTCTTGAGTGGAGGCTCTGGCTTTAGACATGGGAATCCTTTTGGCATGTGCTTTGGTCTTCATACCAGGCTTAGTGGCAGCAGCTGTGGCATACTCCTTCTTGAGCACCTTCTTCTTGGAAATGGCCTCATCCTCAACAGCCACATAGTCTTCATCTCAGAATCTGAAGTTCTCTTCTTTCTGGTCCTGGTGGCTGCCTTGGGTAAGTTGCTGGGTGTGCTCCTGCTACCCTCATCATAGCTGCTAGAGGGACTAGTGCCCTCACTCATGTGAACCTGCTCCTCTGACTTGTTCTGACTGTCACTTTGATCAGACATATTGCAAACACTGACAACAGACCCCATGAGTAGATATAGATGAGATAGAGTGGATGAGCATCACAAAATGCAGAGGTTTTTGCAAAAGAATGAGTCAAAAACTTAGTTTTAGTTTTCCACAAAAAGCATTTTGGATCTACCGATTTGTAAACTCGGTGATACCGAAGCAGCTTTTGGAACCTAAACTAGTGAACTCGGTCAGACCGAGGCACAGTTCGGTGGCACGGTCACACTGATTTGCAATTCTTGGTCAGACCGAGAATTACATGTGCAATGGCCTTAGCCGAATTGGTGGTACCGAGTTCTACAACTCGGTTGGTCCGAGATGGTTTCAGCGGAAACCTAACCCTAAATTTTCAATTCATCTCTAATCTACGGAGTGTTTTGACTGGATAAGATAGTTTCAATCGTGGCAAGATTCATGGCGAACACAATGTGCTAGGAATCAGATAGGGATAGCACAGTGATCGAGTTCATACCCTAGTTCGGCGATGAACTCGCTACGGCGGCAACGGCGGGGATGATTCCCATTGACGGTGGCGGAGACCAGCGGCAGGAGGCAGCTGGCGATGAGGAGGACGATCCGGAGACCCTGGAGGCAGAGCGGGCTAAGCGCGGGCGAAAGAGTTCGGAGAAAGATTTCCAAATTTTTGCCCGTGGGTATATATAGCCCGACCACAGCTTGGTGTGACCGAGTGGAACAACTCGGTGGCACCGAGATGCATAATCGCAAGCAGTTCTGACAACTCGGTGTGACCGAAAAGTTCAAATCGGTTGCACCGAGATTGAAAACCTAGATCGACTTAGTGATCTCGGTATGACCGAAATGGAAGAATCGGTCAGACCGAAACACACAAAGAAGTTTTGGAAGTTTAAGTCTATGACGGACTCTGAGTGCTCCTCACACAGAGTGGTTTGAATCTGACTTGATCAAATTTTGTGATGCAACATGAATAGAGTTTGAGACGAGAAGAGCAAAGATAGCTAGAGAAGGTTCTTAGGCATTCTTGTCCATCCACTTGGCAAAAGAAAAAGAAACCAATCAATCAAAACAACAAGTGGATGTCCTCGAATGAGTAAAATATGCAACCAACATGCTCACACAATAAAATGGCAAATGAAATATGTGGCGAAGCATGCACAACCAATTCTAGCATCTATCAAGCAATTGGCGATGACTAGGTCATCTATATATGAGTATATTGACTTAGGAGTCAAATGAGAACATTTGATCATAGGTCATACTCATCGTTTAAGCTCAAGTGGGGTTACCACTTTTACATAATGCATTGTTGTGTTCACACCATTAGAGTTGCTTTAGCTCAATTCTTAGAGTAAAGCTCCCCTAGATGTGAGATCCCCTTAGAGGGATGAACTAAACTTGGGTTTAAATCGATGATGACTTCATGTAGGTGTTGAAGATGTGGATGCTCAATGTTGATGTAGATCATTTGGAGCAATCCTTTGGAGTGAGTTGCACTTTCAATACCTACACGGGTTAGTACCACAAGGAACAAACAAGGATATCCATAGACATAGAGTGATGCACACACAAGATGATGTCTATGAGAGCATTAGGTTACCTTGTCCCTTGTCTTACCAACAAGAGGGTTTGTGACTCCTTGAACTAGTGCAAGATGTGGAAGTTGATTGCACTTGTTCTTGCCAAAATGATATGAGTGAAATATGTTGGCGGAGTCACCCTCAAGAACTCTCTAGTTCTTCTTCTTCGGGGTCCACACCATCTTGGTGGGAATCCTTGGAGTTGTAGTCGTACTTGATGTAGTCTTAGGAACCCACTTGACCAAGGCCTTTGGAGCTTCTTCAAATGCATCAATCTCTTCTTGAAGCTTGTCCTTGCCTTTTTGCTTGTGGTCTTGTGCTGGAAGATCATCTTGGGCTTGTGAACCCTTGAAAGAAGTAGGATGATACTTCTCTTGTTGAGGAACAAACTTCGTCTTGGGGTATTGATCTTCTTCCCACTCAACTCCATTGGCATTGAACTTTCGTTCAAAACCAACACCTTGATTCTTGCGGTGCCTTCCTTGCTTGCGTACAATTTCCTCAAATTGCTTACTCCCGGCAAGGCTCTTGTAAACACCTTTCTCTATAATTCCCTTCAATAAGCTATTTTCTTGCTCAAGTGTAACTTGGCTAAGAGAATCATTAGTGGAATCAAGAGAACTTCTAGAAGCAACAACATTGGATTTAGCATGATTATTGTTACTACTAGAGGAAGAATCCTTCTTGTTCTGTTACTAGACTTGACTTGAGGCATGTAAGTAGATAAGAGTAAACACTTGGCAATGTAAGAAGAACTTTTCTTACGAAGATCATCATTGATTGCCTTTAAGAACTCATGCTCTTGATCAAGGTTCAGCTTTTCAAAGCGTAACTTCTCATGAGTCCTTAAAAGTTCTCGATGATCTTCTAAGATAGTTTCATGAGCTAACTTAAGAGTGTTTAGTTCTTTAGTTAGAAGCTCAATCTTGTCCTTATCATTGTCATTCGTTTTATCTTGATTAGCATGATTAATTGACGTTTCATCATAGTATCCATCACTAGAGTTGTCAACAAGTAAATCATCATCACCTAACAAGTCATCTTCATCACTATTGAAATCAACATACTCGGGGTGTGTTACCTTTGGACCTTTGGCCATGAAGCATCTTCCAATTCCTTCATTTGGTGAATCAAATATGTCATAGGAGTTGGTTGACACAAGTGCTAGACAGGCAACACCTTCATCTTGAGTATATTCGGAGTCGGAGTGATAGCTTCTCTCGGAGTGATTGTTGGAGTCTGAGCCGGATACCCATTCACCAACATGAGCTTGATTTCTTCGTTTTGTGTAGCTCCTTGATGACTTGTTCTTCCTTTCTGAATACTTGCTTCTCCGGGATGTTCTTCGTTCATAACGATCATCTCTACTCCTTCTCTCTCTTGGTGGTGATTCTTCTCTTCTACTTCTCCTTTTAGGTGATTCTTCTCTTCTTTTGTATGGTGCCGTACACTCATTGGAATAGTGTCCGGGTCTTCCACAATTGTAGCAATTACGCTCTCGACTAGAAGATCTTTTGTCATTGTAGGACCTTGACTTGGAGCTTCTCTCTTTGCTTCTACTCTTGTAGAATTTGTTGAAGTTCTTCACCATTAGGCTCAATTCTTCATTGAAGGTTTGTTTCTCACTTGATGACGTGGGGGCTTCACATGAGGCTTTGTAAGCACCACTTGACTTGTTGTGAAGTTCCTCCTTATCCTTGAGTGACATCTCATGAGCAACTATTCTTCCAATGACTTCTGTTGGCTTGAGACCTTTGTAATTTGGCATCATTTGGATGAATGTGCACACGTATCATATTTTCCGTCCAAAGCTCTTAGGATCTTCTTGATGATGAATCTGTTGGTCATCTCTTCAGTTCCTAGACCGGCGATCTCATTTGTGATAAGAGCAAGCCTAGAGTACATTTCAGCGACACCTTCACCATCCTTCATTTTGAACTTGTCAAGTTGACTTTGAAGCACATCCAACTTGGATTCCTTGACAGAGTCGGTACCTTTGTGCATATCAATCAAAGTATCCCAAATTTCCTTTGCATTCTCAAGACGGCTGATTTTGTTGAATTCTTCGGGGCACAATCCGTTGAAGAGGATATCACAAGCTTGAGCGTTGTATTGCAACATCTTCAACTCTTCCGCGGTAGCTTCACGGTTCGGTTCTCTCCCATCAAAGAATTCACCTTGCAAGCCAATACACACAATAGCCCAAACGGCGGGTTATGTCCAAGAATATGCATTTTCATCTTATGCTTCCAACTAGAAAAATTAGTACCATCAAAGTAAGGACCTCTACGGTGATAATTTCCCTCGCTAGACGCCATACTCTCCTAGGTTGTGAAACCAAGGCTATGACTACCAAAAGCTACGGAAATCAAAGCAAATGGAGACCAAAGCTCTGATACCACTTGTAGGATCAAAAGTATGTCTAGAGGGGGGGGGGGGTGATTAGACTACTTGACCAAATAAAAACTTATCCTTTTCCCAATTTTAGTGAGTCCATCAACTCCAACGACATCACTGAGTATAGAACCACGGCCTAACACCTTACTCGTCATCTGAAAAGTCTGCAACATGAAAAGTTGCAGCCCGAAAACGGATCAGCACATGGAATATGCTGGCAATGTAACACATAAAGAACAATGAAGCAATAAGCCTATACTACATGCATATTTGGCTGGTGGTAAGGCTCTACGGTTACATTTTTGCATAAAGCTGATTTTTCCCTACATCAAAGGAATAATTTTATTTACCTATCATGGTGGTTGTTAAACATTGAGAATGGTTGACAAGATCCTCAATCCCAATTAAAAAGTACTCATTAAAACCCAATAACTTTATTATTAGAAGTAACATGTTGAGATTCACATGATATTCAAGTACTAGATACTCAAGATTTGTCCATAACCGGGACACGGCTAATCATGATCAGTTTTACACTCTGCAGAGGTTTGCGCACTTTTCCCCACAAGACTCGATCGCCTCCGCTTGGTTCTCGCACTACATGGTGTTTGAGAAACGGATGACCGAGACATAGTCTTTCGTAAGCGCTTAGCACCTTACATGTGGGTAGACCGTACCAACCTACATCCCCTACATCAGCCTAGCCTACCCGTAAGAGTTCGCACAACTTAGTCAACTACGCCAGAGCCCATAATTGGCTTGTGGCTGCACACGGAAGTTTCTAGTTTGAATAATCTTATGATCCCTTAGAGCACAGGTGGCGGTCCAAGAAATACTGAGGCAAGTCCTGATAGAAACCAGTGCCTCAATCCACCCGGATGTGTGTTTAAGTTGCCACCTTAGATAAACCATTAATTATCAATCTCACATCATCATGGATATTCACTCACCCAATCCACGCCTACTAGCATAGCATGGCATAATCAAGCAAACGTAGAAGTAACTCCCAAGGTTTCGTAAGTAAAGCAGTAATAGGTACTACCTCAATCTACTTCCCATCCCACAATTTGATTAGATCCTAATCATGCAAGTGCTTGAGGGTTTGATCTAATGCAATAAAACTGGGTAGTAGAAAATGTATGATCAAAGTGTTACTTGCCTTGGCCGATGATCCATGAGTCCTAGAGATTCAAATAACAAGCGGCGCACCGATGATCTAACGCAGACAAACAACAAGCATACAATAAGTACTCATCTAATGCACAGGGAAATCTCGAATAAAAGATCTAACCAGTTAGTTCAACTTAAGAACCCTGGTTGCAAAAGAATCGAATCAAATAAAGCATCGAAAGTCGGAACTCGAGAGAGAACGACTCGGTTTGGAAATCTGAAATTAGGTCAAAATTCCATAGTCGCAAAACTCTGTGAAAGTAGGGTAGTTGGAACGGCGGTTTCGTTACGAAACTCCAGGCGCTTGAATCACCTGATTCCGATAAACGAGCAAGAAATAAAACAGATTTGAAAATCAGATCAGAAATCGAATCTGAAAATAACGGATTAAATCCGATTTAAAAGAAAACGACGAACGGATTAAATAACGGACGTTCGTTAACAGAACTAATCCAACGAACGCGTTCATTGAAACGAACGGGTCGGTGAACGTTCACTAAATAAGAAAACCGAAAAAAAAAACCAATCTAGGTTTTAAAAAAAAAACGGATCATCTTTTTTTTAAAATAAAACCGGGTCGGTTTATTAGGGGAAAACCGGATCGGTTCGGATCGGATCGGATCGGCGCGAGGGGCTACCTCCGGCGGTCGCCGGGCGGGTTCGGGCGGGCGACGGGTCATGGGTCGGCGAGGTCGGCGAGGGGCTCCGGTCACAGGTGGCGGCGGGTGCTCCATGACGACGGAGACGGGCGGCGGCCTCGGGCGGGCGGCGCTGGATCGGGAGGGGCGCGGTGAGCGGCGGGCGGCGGTGAGAGAGAGGGGGGGCGGCCTATTTATGGGAGGGGGAGAGGCGCTTGGGGGCAGGGCGCTGGTCGGAGCCGGACTCGGCGGGCGGCGTGGCGGCGGGACGCCGCCAAGCGCGCGAGGAGAGGAAGGCGGGCTGGGCCGGGCCTGGCTGGCCGGGCCGGGCCTTGGCCTGTGGGGCGCTGTTTTTTTTTTAAATTAAAATTTAAACCAAAGCGAATTAAAAAAATACCAAATGAACTCCAAATTAAATAAAACAAATTTTCCCCGACTCCTAAAAATGAGTCGAACAAAATGAACTTTTAAAACGGCAAACATGCATATATTTTTAAAATGCTCATTTTGCCTAAGAAAAATAAATCTTCAAAAACCAAATTTGATTTATTTATAATATCTTCATTTTTCCTAAATATTGGGAAAGTCATATTATTCCCTCTCTTGAGATTTTTATAGGAAAACTTTATGAAGTTAATTTTAAATAAATCCAAATGATCCTATTTCCAAAATTTGAGAAATCCCAAATATGAAAATAATGAAACTTCCAACTCTCTCCGAGGGTCCTTGAGTTGCGTGAAATTTCCTAGGATCGGAAAATGCGAGAAAATATGATATGCATGATGACCTAATGTATAACATTCCAAATTGAAAATTTGGGATGTTACAAACCTACCCCCTTAAGATGAATCTCGCCCTCGAGATTCGGGTTGGCTAGAAAATAGGTGAGGTGGTCCTTGAGCAAAACTTCCTCTCATTTCCAGTGGCTTCATCCTCGTGTGTGGTGGCTCCAATTGAACTTTGCAAAACTTGATAACCTTGCTGCGGGTAACTCTGCTTTGGCATAATCGATAATCTTAACCGGTTTTTCCTCATATGTCAAATCATCCTTCAACCGAATTGCTTCCAATTGTACATGTTCTCTTAACGGTACCTCTGCTATCTCGGGGTGACATTTCTTCAACTGAGAAACATGGAATACATCATGAACTCCTGACAGTCCTTCTGGTAATTCCAACTTATAAGCAACTTCTCCCATGCATTGCAAAATCTTAGACGGTCCAACGAAACGGGGTGCTAACTTTCCTTTAACTCCAAAACGTTTAACTCCTCGAAGCGGGGATACTCTGAGATATACTCTGTCTCCAACTTCATACTCAATTGCTTTGCGCTTTGAATCGGCATAGCTCTTTGGTCTAGACTGGGCTACCTTGAGCCTGTCTCGAATCAACTTAACTTTCTGTTCAGACTCCTTAATTAAATCTGGTCCGAACAACTGACGATCTCCAGTTTCGTCCCATAACAACGGTGTCCTGCACCTTCTTCCATACAAAGCCTCGAAGGTGCCATCTTCAAGCTGGTTTGGTAACTGTTGTTGTAGGAAAATTCTGCATCTGACAAATTGTCATCCCAGCTAGATCCATAATCTAGGGCACAAGCTCTCAAAGCATGTCCTCCAAAATCTGATTGACTCTCTCGGTCATCCATCGGTCTGTGGGTGGAAAGTCATCTTGAATTCCAATCGGGTTCCCAATGTTTCGGTAACCGGTTCCAAAATTTCGAGGTAAACCGGGTTCCTCTATCGTCTGATGCTCCTCGGAACTCCGTGTAAGCACACAATTCTGGTCATGTATATCTTTGCCAACTTAGCACTGCTATAGGTAGTCTTAGACCGGAATAAAATGAGCTACCTTGGTCAAACGGTCGACTATAACCCAAATCGAGTCATATCCTGAGCAGTCTTTGGCAATCCCGTGATAAAATCCATGCCTAGTTTATCCCACTTCCATTCGGGTATCGGCAATGGTTGTAACAATCCCGCTGGCTTCTGATGTTCTGCCTTTACTTTCTGACATACATCGCAAACTGCTACATACTCCGCAATATCCTTCTTCATTCCGGTCCACCGGAAAGTATTCTTCAAATCCAAATACATCTTGGTATTTCCTGGGTGAATCGAATAGGGTGAATCATGGGCTTCTTGTAAAATCAACTTCCTGATCTCTGGGTCATTGGGCACATAAACACGGTCTTCAAACCATAGGGTATCGTGCTCATCCTCACGAAATCCTTTAGCTTTTCCTTTGCTCATTTTCTCCTTTATGGTGGCAAATTCCTTATCTGCCTTTTGGGCTTCTCTGATTTTGTCCATCAGCGTTGACTGAATCTCCAATGCTGCTACATAGCCTCTCGGAACTATTTCCAAACATAGCTCTCGAAGGTCCTCGGCTAACTCATTGGGTATTCCTCCCATCATTAGGGTATTGGCGTGGCTCTTACGGCTCAATCAAATGCCTTTCGACATTAGCCTTCCTGTGGTGATAATGCAATCTCATGTCATAATCCTTGATAAGCTCTAACCATCTCCTTTGTCTCGAGATTCAATTCATACGTGTGAAGATGTACTTCAAACTCTTGTGATCCGTATATACTTCACAATGATTTCCAATGAGAAAATGTCTCCACGTCTTCAAGGCATGCACAACGGCTGCTAACTCCAAATCATGAGTGGCATAATTCAACTCATGGGGCTTAAGTTGTCGTGAAGCATACGAAACAACTCTTCCTTCCTGCATAAGCACTGCTCCAAGTCCTCGACGTGAAGCGTCGCAATACACCTCATAATCCTTAGTCTGATCGGGCAATAACAAAACTGGTGAGGTGACCAATCTTTTCTTCAACTCCTGAAAACTTGCCTTACAGTCCTCAGTCCATATGAATTTGTTCTCCTTCTTCAACAATTCTGTCATAGGCTTAGCAATCCTTGAGAAATTCTCAATGAACCTTCGGTAGTATCCTGCGATTCCAAGGAAACTCCGAATCTCTCCAACTGTCATTGGTGCTTCCCATTTGGTTACGGTCTCAACTTTTGTGGGGTCAATTGCTATCCCTTCTCCGGATATAACATGTCCGAGAAATCCAACTTCCTTTAGCCAAAACTCACATTTGCTTTGAACTTGGCATACAACCGGTGTTCCCTCGGTTTCTCCAAAACCAATCGCCAAATGTTCCTTGTGTTCCTCTTCATTCTTGAGAAAATCAAAATGTCATCAATGAACACCACGACGAACTTATCCAAAACTCCATAAACACTTTGTTCATCGTGTTCATGAAATAGGCTGGTGCGTTAGTCAGTCAAATGACATAACGGTATACTCGTACAATCCATATCTCGTGGTAAATGCCGTCTTGGGTATGTCCTGCTCCCGAATCTTCAATTGATGGTACCACGATCGCAAGTCGATCTTGGAAAACACCTTGGCTCCTTGCAAGCGATCAAACAGATCATTTATCATAGGTAGTGGGTACTTGTTCTTGATTGTTACTTCATTCAATCCACGATAGTCAACAACCATTCTTAACGATCCATCCTTCTTCTCCACTAGCAAAAGCGGGTGATCCCCGTGGTGAAGAACTTGGGCGTATAAAACCTTTATCCAAAAGTTCCTTAATCTGCTTCTTGATTTCCGCCAAATCCTGTCTTTGGCATCCTATATGGTCGCCCGATATAGGGCCTGTTCCCGGCAACAGCTCGATCAAAAACTCAATGTCTCTATCCGGTGGCATTCCTGGCAATTCTTCCGGAAATACATCAGGAAAATCCTTCACCACTGGTACTTCTTCCTGTACCACTCCTGATAAGCAATTAACTTGTGCTCTCCTCGGCTCGTGTCGTGATACATACTTAATCCTTCTTCCTTCTGGTGTGGTGAGCAAAATTGATCTAGTGGAGCAATCAATGTTTCCTCCATACTTTGATAACCAATCCATTCCTAATATCACATCCAATCCTTGGGATTCCGAACTATTAGGTCCGAGGGGAAAACATAGTGTCCAATCCTTAATGGCAGTCGATCACACCATTTACTAGCCATGTACTCTGCTCCGGGTGAGGTTACTAGCATGGGTGACCTAAGGGCTTGGGTTGGTAACTTGTACTTATCCACAAATCCCCTTGATATGTATGAATGCGATGCACCAATATCGAAAAGAACAACTGCAGTAAATGACTTAACCAAAAACTTACCGATTACTGCATCGGGCTGATCTTCAACCTCCTCCACTTCAATGTGGTTCACCTATCCTCTATTGAAAGGGTTGGGCTTCTTTCCAGAGCTTCCATTGCCATTTCCATTCTGGCCTTCCGGACAGTCATTGGCATAATGCCCGATCTTATGCACTTAAAGCAAGTAATATGACTTAGGTCTACTTTGGATGGTGTCGATGGGTTGGTGCGATTACATCCGTTACTTCCTCCATTCCCGTTCCCATTCTTGGTCAAGTTATGGTTATGCTAATTTCCTCCTCCATGGGTATGCTGAAACTAAATTCCTGACTTAGGGGTATAACGAGGTTTCACGAGCTCCAGAGTTATACTTCCCTTGTCCATACTTCCGCTTACGGTTCTCAATTTGTCATGCTTTCCTTCAATCATGAGGGCTCGGTCTACTAACTCCCGGTAGTTATTGAAGCTGGCTACCATCAACGGCATCTTGAACTCATCATTCAGTCCTTCTAGAAACTTCTCCGCTTAGCTGCATCGGTAGCAATGTCATCAGGGCATAACGTGCTAATTTGCTAAAATCATCCACGCATCGCCAACAAATCCTTCCTCCTTGGCGTAAGTTGCGAAACTCACGCTTCTTCATGGCCATAGCTCCTGCAAAACATGGGCGGTCTTGAAAAGCTTGCTGAAATTGATCCCATGTGGCGGTGTCTACAGGTAAGTGGTTGTGAAATTCTCCCACCATGTCAGCTGCGGGTCCTTCAAGCTGATGTGCTGCAAACTTCACTCTTTCACCATCCGTGCATCCTGCAGGTGGTCGATCCTTCCTATCTTGCGGAGCCGGTCATCTGCTACAATTGGCTCGGTGCTACCGAATACACCGCGGGTTTAGTCTAAGGAAACGAGTCGGATGATCCGCAGTGGTGGTGGCGGTGGGTTGTTGTTGTTGTTGTTGCCACAGTTCGCACTGTTGTTTGAATCGGTATTCTGCTTTGGATCGGTTGGGTGATCTCTGGCGGGAAAAGCGAATCCGGGTCGCGTCTCGGAGGCATCTCGATGGGTTTAGAAAAGATGAGAATTTAGAATAGAATGAGGTCTAAGGGGGAACCACTACCCAAATGCACATGAGCAAATACACACAAAATCACTTCATTCAATCAAACAAAGGCTTACAACGATCTAACTATCGCAAAAGGTGCGTGTACTATAATGTTTACATGGAGGGAATACTACTAATATGTGGGGACTTCTACTAATTTGAACCGTGGAAGACTCCATAATGTCTGCTCCACTTCGTCTTCAAAGTCGGGTTCACTTAGATCCGAATCGGTGTAAATGCGATGTTGATGTAGTCGCTTGGGCAATCGATATGCTGGTCTTCATTCCTGAGCGCCAACTTCTTCTTCAGTTCTTCAGTCTCATACTTAAGATCGTTATTGTGCCTTGCTAGAGCTATGATCTCGTCCATATAGTCCTTGCGAGTTGTCTTTAGTTCTTCTTCAAGCTCGATGATCCTTCCCTTTGCATTCTGCAACTCCAACATATCATTGCACATCTGGTTCTCCTGGCGTCGAATGTGCCGGGTTTAACTCCTGGATAAATGCTGCAATGGATCTATCCTTCTTAGTGTTGACGACTTCCCATTTGTCATCTCGGCGTCCGCAAATCTGGTAGATTGTGTCCTTAAGGTCTTCTTGATAAACTTCTCCACTGCGGCCCATGGTGATCTGAGCCGCCATGCCCTTGCCCAGACCCCAAGGTGGTGCACTCAAAACACTATCTATTGGCTTGCTGATTGGGGCGAATGTCCTTCCTGCAACGTGAGCGTGAATCTTCCAGCTCCTCTTCAGGCAGAGTGGCGTTGAAAGTCCCGGTGAAGCTTGGTAGTCCAATGTTTAGGTACTTGGTAACTTCCTTCAAGTGAAATCCAAATGGTGTGCCTTCATCCGGTTGGGTGTACTTGATCTTCGCATCCTTCATCCTAAAGAGAGTAGAAAAGATGAGGAGTTAGAAAATGAGAAGAGAGTAGTGATCTATGGCTTTAGCTTAGTGGTCGTGTCCTATAGTCAGCGTGTGCTCTGATACCATTCTCTGTCGCGACCAGACCCGAATGGATCTAGCGCTCTGTGCTCGATGTCATCCTCGGATCAAGAATGCCGACACCACACAAGATTTCAAGGATTTATAGCAGAGTAGCAATCACACACTTATTACATCGTTGTCCACAAGGGAACTTAATACAATAATATGGCTTAAGGCCATTTAATAATAACAGCGGAAGGCTTGGAAAACGAGTGAGTCCATCAACTCCAACGGCAGAGTATAGAACCACGGCCTAACACCTTACTGTCATGCGAAAAGTCCGCAACATGAAAAGTTGCAGCCCGAAAACGGGTCAAGACATGGAATATGCCGCAATGTAACACATAGAGAACGATGAAGCAATAAGCCTATACTACATGCATATTTGGCTGGTGGTAAGGCTCTACAGTTACATTTTTGCATAAAGCTGATTTTTCCCTACATCAAAGGAATAATTTTATTTAACTATCATGGTGGTTGTTAAACATTGAGAATGGTTGATGACATCCTCAATCCCAATTAAAAAGTACTCATTAAAACCCAATAACTTTATTATTAGAAGTAACATGTTGAGATTCACATGATATTCAAGTACTAGATACTCAAGATTTGTCCATAACCGGGGACACGGCTAATCATGATCAGTTTTACACTCTGCAGAGGTTTAGCACTTTTCCCCACAAGACTCGATCGCCTCCGCTTGGTTCTCGTGACTACATGGTGTTTGAGAAACGGATGACCGAGACATAGTCTTTCGTGCGCTTAGCACCTTACATGTGGGTAGACCGTACCAACCTACATCCCCTACATCAGCTAGCCTACCCGTAAGAGTTCGCACAACTTAGTCAACTACGCCAGAGCCCATAATTGGCTTGTGGCTGCACACGGAAGTTTCTAGTTTGAATAATCTTATGATCCCTTAGAGCCCTGGTGGCGGTCCAAGAAATACTGAGGCAAGTCCTGATAGAAACCAGGTGCCTCAATCCACCCAGATGTGTGTTTAAGTTGCCACCTTAGATAAACCATTAATTATCAATCTCACATCTGTCATGGATATTCACTCACCCAATCCACGTCTACTAGCATAGCATGGCATAATCAAGCAAACGTAGAAGTAACTCCCAAGGTTTCGTAAGTAAAAGCAGTAATAGGTACTACCTCAATCTACTTCCCATCCCACAATTTGATTAGATCCTAATCATGCAAGTGTTTGAGGGTTTGATCTAATGCAATAAAAGCGGGTAGTAGAAAAGGTATGATCAAAGTGTTACTTGCCTTCTTGATGATCCATGAGTCCTAGAGATTCAAATAACAAGCGGCGCACTCGGGTGATCTAACGCAGACAAACAACAAGCATACAATAAGTACTCATCTAATGCACAGGAAATCTCGAATAAAAGATCTAACCAGTTAGTTCAACTTAAGAACCCTGGTTGCAAAAGAATCGAATCAAATAAAGCATCGAAAGTCGGAACTCGAGAGAACGACTCGGTTTGGAAATCTGAAATTAGGTCAAAATTCCATAGTCGCAAAACTCTGTGAAAGTAGGTTAGTTCGAACAGCGGTTTCATTTAAACTCCAGCGCTTGAATCACCTGATTCCGATAAACGAGCAAGAAATAAAACAGATTTGAAAATCGATCGTAAATCGAATCAAAAATAACGGATTAAATCCGATTTAAAAGAAAACGACGAACGGATTAAATAACGGACGTTCGTTAACAGAACTAATCCAACGAACGCGTTCATTGAAACGAACGGGTCGGTGAACGTTCACTAAATAAGAAAACCGAAAAAATAAAACCAATCTTGGTTTTTTTTTTTAAAAACCGATCATCTTTTTTTTTAAATAAAACCGGGTCGGTTTATTAGGGGAAAACCGGATCGGTTCGGATCGGATCGGATCGGCGCGAGGGGCTACCTCCGGCGGTCGCTGCAGGCTTCGGCGGCGGCGACGGGTCAAGGGCTCGGCGAGGTCGGCGAGGGGCTCCGGTCGGCGGGTGGCGGCGGGTGCTCCCATGACGACGGAGACGGCCAAGGCCCCTCGGGCAAGGCTGGATTGGGAGGGCGCGGGTGAGGGCGGCAAGCGGCGGTGAGAGAGAGGGGGGGCGGCCGGGTATTTATGGGAGGCGGGAGAGGCGGCGCCTGGGCGAGGGGCAGGCTGGCCTGAGCCGACTCGGCAAGTGGCGGCGGGGCGGCGACGCCAGCCAAGCGGGCGCCATGAGGGAGAGGAAGGCGGGCCCGGGCCTGGCTGCCGGCAGTGGCCTTGGGCCTGTGGGGCGCTGTGTTTTTTTTTAAATTAAAAATTAAACCAAAAGAAATAAAAAAATAACAAATGATCTCCAAATTAAATAAAACAAATTTTCCCGACTCCTAAAAATGAGTCGAACAAAATTAACTTTTAAAACGGAAAACATGCATATATTTTTAAAATGATCATTTTTGCCTAAGCAAAATAAATCTTCCAAAAACCAAATTTGATTTATTTATAATATCTTCATTTTTCCTAAATATTGGGAAAGTCATATTATTCCCTCTCTTGAGATTTTTATAGGAAAACTTTATGAAGTTAATTTTAAATAAATCCAAATGATCCTATTTCCAAAATTTGAGAAATCCCAAATATGAAAATAATGAAACTTCCAACTCTCTCCGAGGGTCCTTGAGTTGCGTGAAATTTCCTAGGATCGGAAAAATGCGAGAAAATATGATATGCATGATGACCTAATGTATAACATTCCAAATTGAAAATTTGGGATGTTACAGAAGGGTCCACAAAGAAGCAACCTTGTCTATCCCACCATGGCCGTCGCCCATGAAGGACTTGCCTCACTAGCGGTAGATCTTCACGATGTAGGTAAAGGGAAGGGTTTGGAGAATTCAAACGCAATTGGAGACACGAATGTTTTTGTCGTGGTTCCGATAGGTGGTGCTGTCGTACATCCACGTTGATGGAGATTTCAACCCACGAATGGTAACGGTTGCACGAGTCCACGGAGGGCTCCACCCACGAAGGGTATACAAAGAAGCAACCTTGTCTATCCCACCATGGCCGTCGCCCATGAAGGACTTGCCTCACTAGCGGTAGATCTTCACGAAGTAGGCGATCTCCTTGCCCTTACAAACTCCTTGGTTCAGCTCCACAATCTTGTCGGAGGCTCCCAAGTGACACCTAGCCAATCTAGGAGACACCACTCTCCAAGAAGTAACAAATGGTGTGTTGATGATGAACTCCTTGCTCTTGTGCTTCAAATGATAGTCTCCCCAACACTCAACTCTCTCTCACAGGATTTGAATTTGGTGGAAAGAAGATTTGAGTGGAAAGCAACTTGGGGAAGGTTAGAGATCAAGATTCATATGGTAGGAATGGAATATCTTGGCCTCAACACAAGGGTAGGTGGTTCTCTCTCAGAAAATGTTTATTGGAAGTGTAGGTTCGTTCTGATGGCTCTCTCCACGAATGAAGAGTGGGTGGAGGGGTATATATAGCCTCCACACAAAATCTAACCGTGACACACAATTTTCCAAACTCGGTGGGACCGAATTGATAAACTCGGTCAGACCGATTCAGCAAATCTAGTGATCAAGTAGGATTTTGATTGGGACCGACATGCAACTCGGTGGGACCGATATGGTTAGGGTTAGGGCATAACGTAATCTAGGTGAGACCGATTACACAAACTCGGTAGGACCGATTTTGGTAATAAGCTAACTAGAGAGTTGGTCAGGTAAACTCTATGGGACCGATTCGCTCATTTCGATGAGACCGAAATGTTACAAAAAGGAAATAGAGAGTGTACATTGCAATCTCGGTGGGACCGATCGCTCATCTCGGTGGGACCGAAACGTTACAAAGGGAAACAAAGAGATTACAATCCCATCTCGGTGACATCGAGATCCCTATCGGTGAGACCTATTTGCCTAGGGTTTGTGGCAGTGGCTATGACATCTGAACTAGGTGGCGCCGGATAGAAAGAATCGGTGGGGCCGAGTTTGACTTTTGGTTTAGGTCATATGTGGATGTGGGAAAGTAGTTGAGGGTTTTGGAGCATATCACTAAGCACTATGAAGCAAGAACCTCATTAAGCAACACCTCATCCCTCCTTGATAGTATTGGCTTTTCCTATAGACTCAATGTGATCTTGGATCACTAAAATATAAAATGTAGAGTCTTCAACTTTGAGCTTGAGCCAATCCTTTTGTCCTTAGTATTTTGAGGAGTCCACTTTTCTCATCCATGCCATGCCATTCATTTAGCTTTTCCTGAAATATTTATCTTGGAATAATGTTAGCTCAATGAGCTATATGTTGTTAGGAATTACCAAAACCACCTAGGGATAGTTGCACTTTCAGGCGCGCCCAGGGGGTGGGCGCGCCCCCACCCTCGTGGGCAGCCCGGGACTCTTCTGGCCCAACTCTTTTACTCCATGGCCTTCTTCTGGTCCAAAAATAAGCTCCGTCAAGTTTCAGGTCAATTGGACTCCGTTTGGTTTTCCTTTTCTGCGATACTCAAAAACAAGGAAAAAACAGAAACTGGCACTGGGCTCTAGCTTAACATGTTAGTCCCAAAAATCATATAAAATAGCATATAAATGCATATAAAACATCCTAGATGGATAATATAATAGCATGGAACAATCAAAGATTACTGATACGTTGGAGACGTATCACCGACCCTCATAGGGCGCACCCAAGGGGGGCAATCCTACTCCAAGTAGGAGTTGGATCCCCCCTTTCCTAGTCCAACTAGGAGAAGAAGGAAGGAGGGGGCACCACCCCTCCCCCTAGTCCAATTTGGACTAGGCCCATGGGGGGCGCGCGGCTAGCCCTTGGCTGCCCCTCTCTCTCTCCTAGGCCCAATAAGGCCCATTACTTCTCCGGTGGTTCCGATAACCCTTCCGGCACTCCGATATTTATCCGGTGACCCCCGAAACTCATCTGGTGTCTGAATAACATCGTCCAATATATCATTCTTTATGTCTCGACCATTTTGAGACTCCTCGTCATGTCTGTGATCACATCCGGGTCTCCAAACAACCTTTGGTACATCAAATCACAAAACTCATAATACATATCGTCATCGAACGTTAAGCGTGCGGACCCTACGGGTTCGAGAACTATGTAGACATGACTGAGACTCATCCCTGGTCAATAACCAATAGAGGAACCTGTATGCTCATATTGCCTCCCACATATTCTACGAAGATCTTTATCGGTCAAATCGCATAACAACATACGTTGTTCCCTTTGTCATCGGTATGTTACTTGCCTGAGATTCAACCGTTGGTATCATCATACCTAGTTCAATCTCGTTACTGGCAAGTCCCTTTACTCGTTCCATAATGCATCATCCCGCAACTAACTCATTAGTCACATTGCTTACTGTAACACCCCAAAAATTTGACCATGTTTTAATTATTAAAATTTTGACAGGAGTTTAAAATTTTTTCTTTCTGGATTTTCTGTTGATTTCAGAACCCCTTTTCTTTAATATTGAGGAGTTTTACCGCAAGTGGAAACTTTCCAAAAATGTATTGGACTTCTATGCTCTCTCAATATAACAATTCTTAATCAGTAGATTTATTTACATAATTATTTTCTCTCTGAGCTTTATCCCTTAAAGTGATTTATCTTTAGTTTTGGAGCTCTTTTTGAACTACAACCATTTGAGAAATCTATATAAAATTCCAACCAAAATTTGGAGATGTCATGTGATGTCTCCTAATCACTTTTATGCAATAATATATTTCATCATTGTATATTTTGAGTTCTACACCTAATTTTCAAATCTGGTCCAGTGGGCAGTTTTGCACTACAACCTATTTAAATACTTTTTTAAAACTTCCACCAAAATTATGGGATGTTAACAGGAGTATGATTTTTAACTTGATGCAAAAACCCAGTTTTGTTCTTGGAATAATTTGAGTGAATCAACCTCTTTTCCATTCTGGTCCAACTTGATGATTTTTACAGGAACCACATTTTAAGTTGCTCCTTTATCCATGGTTCCCTTTCCTACTTGTAGTCCTCCCTGCTAAACCCTTAAGACCAGGAGCATGAACCCATTGGAATATTTTTGGCCCATGGAATGACAGCCTTTAGTTTCTGCCAAAAACTGATTGTCTCAAATATTTGCACTAGCAAGTTTCTTCCCTTGACAAACTAACCTGGCCACCATCACCTTCACCTAAAGAGACCCCAATCTGGAGATTATGACCACTCCAAGAAATGCCTAGGTGCCCTTGACATTTTGCCAAACACCTTGTGTGCATGGCGAGTTTTGACATGGTTTTTAGTTTGCATTGCAAGCTTGGTCTCCTGGCCTAACCCACATGTCCATTTGCTTTCTTACAAACCCTAGCCTGGTCCTGTTGGTTGCCAGCCTCACCTGAGCGCTCTAGATCACCTTGGCATTCTGTCGAACATGTCGCATGCGTGCTCTGGGCGCGCCCAGAGCGCATGTTTTGCACGCGCGTGCACCGAGCCGCCGCGTCGCGCCCCTGACTTTTGCTCGCCCTGCAGAGTCGCGCCCCACCTTCGACCACTCACCAGAACACGCCAAGCTGCCATTGGTGCCCTCCAGCAGCGCCGTCAGAGCCCCTTGGCGGCACGCCAGTGTCTGCAGTGAGCCCCTGCCACGGTCGGCGCCGCCCAAGCCACACGCGCGCGCCAGCTCGCCTCTTGAGCAGTGTGGAGTCCGTCGGAGTGCGCCAACCAGCTCCAACCGCCTCCACGTCGCCCCTAGCAACAATATGACGGTTCGCCAGTGATCTTATCCCCGGCCGCCGCGGAACCGCCTTGACTCGCCTATTTAAGGAACCCCGCACCTCTCCGAGCCCTCAGGCGACCCCAAGACGACCCATCAGGGCTCCCGTAGCCAGCAATCGCCCCGGGAAGGCCTCCTTCCCCGTCTCCGGCCAGTTCAGCCACTGCCGCCTCCCGGCTCCGTTCGTCACAACCAGAGCCTCCCCGGCCCTCCCAACACGACCAACCGACTCCACTTCGTCTTGCGAAGCCAACCAATACCTTGGCCGCGACAGAGAGCCACCATAGCCCCAAGTTCACTTTGCTCCCGAAACCACCGGCCGCCGCGAAGTTCGTCGATGGCGACTCCCTCCACCCCATCGGCCCAGCCACCACCGATAGGACCGCCTCGACCCCCTGAGCCCGCGGATGGCCTCGGTTTCCCGAACGGTGCCGCCGTTCACCGGCGAGCATCGCCGGAGTCCCGCCCCTGCTCGGGCAGAGGAAGAGGAGGGAGGGAAGACCAGTCAAACCTGACCAGTGGGTCCCCCGGACCCACTGTCAGTGGCACATGCCTGTCCACCCAGGATAAGTGGAGACGTAAAGCCAGAGTACGTGTTCGACGTGTACGTATATTCGAATCGTTTTCTTTTCTTTTCTGTTTTATTTAAAACCAGAGATTTGACTAAACTTTGACTGGCTATATCTTTTTAAATAAAATTCCTAATGAGTTGATTATTTTTCCTACCTCTCTCAAATATTGTCTAGTTTATTTTAAGATTTATTTCAAAAAAATTCAGACAACTTTTTGGTACTATTTTTAAACTATATATTGATTCAAAAATATTTTTAAATAGGATTTTTGGAGAGAGGAGAAACCCTTCAAGAGTTTTGGAATGCACCCTGCCTCCCCACGACTTGAAGGCAAGCATTCTGAACCCTGGCATAATATTGTGTGTGTTATTTGACATGATGGCAACACCACCTCGACACGTGGTATACGTCATTTTATGTGATGATATGTCCTACTCATGAGTGCATATTGATGATTTCATGCTATTGGAGTTTGATATGGTTGTGATGGTAATCACCATCATATGCCTTTCATGCATACCGGAAGGGAATCCGAGAAAGCCTCTGTCTTGGTAGACACGGTCTTGTCCCTAGTCCTCCGTCGAGACGGTCGTGTCCGGTATGGCATGAGGGGGTATGTCGCGTGGTGATTCTGTCTGTTGGTTGAAGTATATATTGTTATGCTAATCATGCAGGGAATATTTAAACCTCTTGTTCCGGTAACCCCCATACTTGTTTCGTGCTACCACTTGTCCCTGCCGTAGGTAGGGTACGGTTCAGTAAGTTGTCAACTCCTTTCCTAGCACACACCGTACAGAGAGGCCATGGTGGAAGATACCGGAGGCATCCGGTAGGCATGCCACCTGGTCCTGAGCATGGGTGTTTCGGTTGTAGCCAAGGGGTAGCTCCCCTAGTTTCTTGTGCCAGTATAAATTTTGTGATCCCATGTTACATCGAGGTTGTAGCCTCCCCACTTAGAGTTTCGCTTAACGGGTGTCGTGGGTGATTCCGGACACCGTAAGTTAGGTCAGTGTGTGCGGATAGGTGTGTTTTCAATTAAAAGGCCGTAGACGGAATTAGTTCCGATGGACTAAAGGAATCCGTTACTCGTGGGTAAAGAGTACACCCTCTGCAGAGATTAAATCTATTCGAATAGCCGTGTCCATGGTTAAGGATTACAGTCTGGGATGGGTCAAGTGTCGGTCTTAGTGTCGGTCTTCGGAGGAGAAACTGTTAAACCAGAATTGGGATCATGACTTGTGACTTGTGATGATCATGATTATTTTTGTTGTTGTGGACTAACCCGTGATATTATTGGAATTATCGAGTACCCCTGGGATGGTTCTACCTCCTGGATATTCACTGTGATTATTTATAAGCCCTTTATGTGGTGTCACGAGACGCCTCGACCGTGGTGGTATGCTTATTATTTATTTACTTTATAAGCCCTTTATGTGGTGTCGCTGAGACGCCCGACTGTGGCATGCTTATTATTTATTTACTTTATAAGCCCTTTATGTGGTGTCGCTGAGACGCCCGACTGTGGCATGCTTGTTATTTAGTTACTCTATAAGCCCTTTATGTGGTGTCGTTGAGAGGCCCGACTGTGGCATGCTTGTTATTTATTTACTTTATAAGCCCTTTGTGTGGTGTCGCTCAGACGCCCGACTGAGGCATGCTCGTTGTTTACTAACCTTTCGAGGCGTCGCTGCATAATTCGATCGTGCATTTTAATACTACGCTGTTATTGCATACTCATGTATATAAATAACCTGCTTGCATGCATCAGAGATTTTTTGTTGTGACTGACATTGTGATCATAATATATTTCAGAACATGGTTATCGTTGTTACATTATACCCGTGTTCTTAATGTTTGCGAGTACATTCAAAAGTACTCACTGGCTTGTCCCTGGCTATTGTCTTGGCCAGATTGCTTGGATGTAGAGGAGCGATGCGATGACAGCCCCGGAACCTACGCCAAGACGATAGCAGCCTCGCGAAGATAATATCCTGGTCAGCTATTCCTGTGGGAAATCGAGTCCCATAGACGCAATTGATCCACAAACCGCTTCCGCCATCAACCCCTAGAAACCATTTGTTGTACCCACAGGCCAGAATGGTCTTGTACTACATATTTTGTATTTTGCTTGGAACTTCTGTATCAAGCTAGTGCCTCATCAGCTAACAGTAATCCTGGGGCTGGTGAGCACAAGGGCCATTTTTTGGGAAATCAATACCTGGAAAATCGGTCGTGACACTTACAAGGCTTATAGTGATGTGCATTAGCGAGAGGGCCTAGAGATACCTCTCCGATACACGGAGTGACAAATCCTTATCTCGATCTATGCCAACCCAACAAACACCTTCGGAGACACCTGTAGAGCATCTTTATAATCACCCAGTTATGTTGTGATGTTTGATAGCACACAAGGTGTTCCTCCGTATTCGGAGTTGCATAATCTCATAGTCAGAGAAACATGTATAAGTCATGAAGAAAGCAATAGCAATAAAACTCAACGATCATAATGCTAAGCTAATGGATGGGTCTTGTCCATCACATCATTCTCTAATGATGTGATCCCGTTCATCAAATGACAATACATGTCTATGGTCAGGAAACTTAACCATCTTTGATTAACGAGCTAGTCAAGTAGAGGCATACTAGGGATACTCTGTTTTGTCTATGTATTCACACATGTACTAAGTTTCTGGTTAATATAATTCTAGCATGAATAATAAACATTTATCATGATATAAGGAAATATAAATAACAACTTTATTATTTCCTCTAAGGCATATTTCCTTCAGTCTCCCACTTGCACTAGAGTCAATAATCTAGTTGATATCGCCCTGTGATTTAACACCAATAGTTCACATCTTTATGTGATTAACACCCATAGTTCACATCGCCATGTGACCAACACTCAAAAGGTTTACTAGAGTCAATAATCTAGTTCACATCGCTATGTGATTAACACCCAAGAGTAATAAGGTATGATCATGTTTTGCCCGTGAGAGAAATTTTAGTCCTACGGGTCTGCAATATTCAGATCTGTATGTATTTTGCAAATTTCTATGTCTACAATACTCTGCACGGAGCTACTCTATGTTGGGGAACGTAGTAATTTCAAAAATTTTCCTACGATCACGCAAGACCATCGTGACGGCATAGCAACGAGAGGGAAGAGTGTCCGTCCACGCACTCGTGAGACCGAAGCGAAGCGTTATAACAACGCGGTTGATGTAGTCGTAAATGCGTCTTCACGATCCGACCGATCCAAGCACCGAACGTGACGGCACCTCCGGAAGTTCTGCACACGCTCAGCTCGATGACGATCCCCGGACTCCGATCCAGCAAAGTGTCGGGATGAGTTCCACAAGACGACGGGCGTGGTGACGATGATGATGCTCCATCGACGCAGGCTTCGCCTAAGCTCCGCTGACGATATGACTTCTCCGGCGCAGGCTTCGCCTAAGCTCTACGACGATATGACCGAAGTGGAATATGGTGGAAGGGGCACCGCACACGGCTAAGGAAAGATCCAGAGATCAACTTGTGTGTCATGGGGTGCCCCCTGCCCCGTGATATAAAGGAGCAAGGAGGAGGTGGCCGCCAAGGGAGGAGGCGCACTAAGATGTGGAGTCCTACTAGGATTCCAAGTCCTAGTAGGAGTCCACCAAGAGGGAGGAAGGGAGAAGGAAGTGGAGGAGAAGGAGAGGTGGCTGCCCCTTTCCCTAGTCCAATTCGGACTAGAGGGAGGGGGCGCAGCAGCCCTTGGCCCTTTCTCCTCTTCCCACTAAAGCCCATCAAGGCCCATTGCTTCTCCGTAACTACCCGGTACTCCGAAAAATACCCGAATCATTCGAACCTTTCCAACTCCGAATATAGTCGTCCAATATATCGATTTTTACGTCTCGACCATTTCGAGACTCCTCGTCATGTCCCCGATCTCATCCGGGACTCCGAACTCCTTCGGTACATCAAAACTCATAAACTCATAATATAACCTGCTATCGAAACCTTGTTGCAAGGACTTCACGGGTTCGAGAACTATGCAGACATGACCTAGAACTATTCTTGGTCAATAACCAATAGCGGAACCTGGATGCCCATATTGGCTCCTACATATTCTACGAAGATCTTTATCGGTCAAACCGCATAACAACATACTTTGTTCCCTTTGTCATCGGTATGTTACTTGCCCGAGATTCGATCGTCGGTATCCAATACCTAGTTCAATCTCGCTATCGTAAGTCTCTTTACTCGTTCCGTAATACATCATCTCACAACTAACTCATTAGTTGTAATGCTTGCAAGGCTTATGTGATGTGTATTACCGAGAAGGCCCAGAGATACCTCTCCGACAATCGGAGTGACAAAACCTAATCTCGAAATACGCCAACCCAACAAGTACCTTTGGAGACACCTGTAGTACTCCTTTATAATCACCCAGTTACGCTGTGACGTTTGGTAGTACCCAAAGTGTTCCTCCCAGAAACGGAGTTGCATAATCTCATAGTTACAGAACATGTATAAGTCATGAAGAAAGCAATAGCAACATACTAAACGATCAAGTGCTAGGCTAACGGAATGGGTCATGTCAATCAGATCATTCTTCTAATGATGTGATCCCTGTTAATCAAATGACAACTCATGTCTATGGTTAGGAAACATAACCATCTTCGATTAACGAGCTAGTCAAGTAGAGGCATACTAGTGACATTCTGCTTGTCTATGTATTCACACATGTATTATGTTTCCGGTTAATACAATTCTAGCATGAATAATAAACATTTATCATGATATAAGGAAATAAATAATAACTTTATTATTGCCTCTAGGGCATATTTCCTTCAGCCTCCCACTTGCACTAGAGTCAATAATCTAGTTCACATCATCATGTGATTCAACACTAATATTCACATCTGTATGTGATTAACACCCATAGTTCACATCGTCATGTGAACAACATCCAAAGGGTTTACTAGAGTCAATAATCTAGTTCACATCGTTATGTGATTAACACCCAAAGAGTACTAAGGTATGATCATGTTTTGCTCGTGAGAGAAGTTTAGTCAACGGGTCTGTTACATTTAGAGCCGTATGTATTTTTGCAAATATTCTATGTCTACAATGCTCTGCACGGAGCTACTCTAGCTAATTGCTCCCACTTTCAATATGTATCTAGATCGTGACTTAGAGTCATCCAGATC
This sequence comes from Aegilops bicornis, assembly GCA_021605145.1. Classification (NCBI taxonomy): domain Eukaryota; kingdom Viridiplantae; phylum Streptophyta; class Magnoliopsida; order Poales; family Poaceae; genus Aegilops; species Aegilops bicornis. Next base: position 544,437,081 of record CM038672.1, read on the forward strand.
GGTGTCAAAACTTGCATCGACGTAACCCTTTACGATTTAACCTTTTGTCACTTCCATAATCGAGAAACATATCCTTATTCTACTAAGGATAATTTTAACCGCTGTCCATTGATCTACTCCTAGATCACTATTTCACTCCCTTGCCAAGCATAGTGGTAGGGTATGCAATAGGTCTGGTACACAGATGACATACTTTATAGAACCTATGGCTGATGCATAGGGAATGACTTTCATTCTCTTTCTATCTTCTGCCGTGGTCGGGTTTTGAGTCTTACTCAATTTCACACCTTTGTAACACAGGCAAGAACTTTTCTTTTGACTGTTCCATTTTGAACTACTTCAAAATCTTGACAAGGTATGTACTTATTGAAAAACTTATCAAGCGTCTTGATCCATCTCTATAGATCTTGATGCTCAATATGTAAGCAGCTTCACCGAGGTCCTTCTTTGAAAAACTCCTTTCAAATACTCCTTTATGCTTTGCGAATAATTCTACATTATTTCCGATCAACAATATGTTATTCACATATACTTATCGTAAAATGTTGTAGTGCTCCCACTCACTTTTTTTGTAAATACAGGCTTCTCCAAAAGTCTGTATAAAACCATATGCTTTGATCACACTATCAAAGCGTTTATTCCAACTCCGAGATGCTTGCACCAGTCCATAGATGGATCGCTGGAGCTTGCACATTTTGTTAGCTCCTTTAGGATTGACAAAACCTTCTGGTTGCATCATATACAACTCTTCTTTAATAAATCCATTAAAGAATGTAGTTTTGACATCCATTTGCCGATTTCATAAAATGTGACAATTGCTAACATGATTCGGACAGACTTAAGAATCGCTACAGTTTGAGAAAATCTCATTGTAGTCAACACTTTGAATTTGTCGAAAACCTTTTTGCGACAAAGTCGAGCTTTGTAGATAGTAACACTACTATCAAGATTCTGTCTTCCTCTTGAAGATCCATTTATTTAACTTGACTTGCTGATCTATCAAGTCAACCAAAGTCCATACTTTGTTCTCATACATGGATCCTATCTCAGATTTCATGGCCTCAAACCATTTCATGGAATCTGGGCTCATCATCGCTTCCTCATAGTTCGTGAGGTTCATCATGGTCTAGTAACATGACTTCCGTAACATGATTACCGTACCACTGATGCGGATCTTACTCTGGAATACCTACGAGGTTTGGTAGCAACTTGATCCGAAGTTTCATGATCATCATCATTAACTTCTTCACTAATTGGTGTAGGAATCACTAGAACTGATTTCGTGATGAACTACTTTCCAATAAGGGAGAAGGTACAATTACCTCATCAAGTTTCTACTTTCCTCCCACTCACTTCTTTCGAGAGAAACTTCTTCTCTAGAAAGGATCCATCTTAGCAACGAAAACTTGCCTTCGGATCTGTGATAGAAGGTGTACCCAATAGTTACCTTTGGTATTCTATGAAGACGCACTTCTCCGATTTGGGTTCAAGCTTATCGGTGAAAACTTTTTCACATAAGCATCACAACTCCAAACTTTAAGAAACGACAGACTTAGGTTTATCGCTAAACCATAGTTCATACGGTGTCATCTCAACGGATTTAGATGGTGCCCTATTAAACGTGAATGCAGCTGTCTCTAATGCATAACCCCAAAACGATATTGGTAAATCGGCAAGAGACATCATTGATCGCACCATATCAAAATAAAGTACGGTTATGACGTCCGGACACACCATAACATTGTGGTGTTCCAGGTGGCGTGAGCTGTGAAACTATTCCACTTTGTTTTAATTGAAGACCAAACTCAGAACTCAAATATTTATCTCCACGATCAGATCGCGTAAACTTTATTTTCTTGTTACGATGATTTTCTACTTCACTCTGAAATTCTTTTGAACTTTTCAACTATTTCAGACTTATGTTTCATCAAGAAGATATACGCATATCTACTCAAATCATCTGTGAAGGTCAGAAAATAATGATACTTGCCACGAGCATCAAAACTCATTGGATCGCATACATCGGTATGTATTATTTCCAATAAGTCAGTGGCTTGTTCCATTGTTCCGGACAACGGAGTTTCAGTCATCTTGCCCAATCGGCACGGTTCGCAAGCATCAAATGATTCATAACCAAGTGATTCTAAAATCCCATCAGCATGGAGTTTCTTCATGCGCTTTACACCAATATGACCTAAACGGCAGTGCCACAAATAAGTTGCACTATCATTATTAACTTTGCATCTTTTGGTTTCAATATTATGAATATGTGTATCACTACTATCGAGATCCAACAAATCATTTTTGTTGGTGTGTAACCATATAAGGTTTTATTCATGTAAATGCGAACAACAAATTATTCTCTAACTAAAATGAATAAACGTATTGCAATAAACATGATCAAATCATATTTATGCTCAACACCAAATAACACTTATTTAGGTTCCACACTAATCCCGAAAGCATAGGGAGTGATGATGATCAAATCAATCTTGGAACTACTTCCAACACTCATCGTCACTTCCCCTTCAACTAGTTTCTGTTCATTCTGCAACTCCCGTTTCAAGTTACTACTCTTAGCAACCGAACAAGTATCAAATACTCAGGGGCTACTATAAACACTAGTAAAGCACACATCAATAACCTGTATATCAAATATACCCTTGTTCACTTTGCCATCCTTCTTATCCACCAAATATTTGGGGTACTTCCGCTTCCAAAGGACCAGTTCCATTGCAGAAAAAGCACTTAGTCTCGTGCTTAGGTCCAGATTTGGGCTTCTTCACTCGAGCAAGCAACTTGCTTGCCGTTCTTCTTGAAGTTCCCCTTCTTCCCTTTGCCTTTTTCCTTGAGACTAGTGGTCTTGTCTATCATCAACACTTGATGCTCTTTCTTGATTTCTACCTTCACGATTTCAACATCATGAAGAGCTCGGTGAATCGTTTTTCGTCATCCCTTGCATACTATAGTTCATCACGAAGTTCTAGTAACTTAGTGATGGTGACTAGAGAATTCATCAATCACTGCCTTATCTGGAAGATTAACTCCCCACTTGATTCAAGCGATTGAAGTACCTGCATAATCTGAGAACATGCTCACTAGTTGAGCGATTCTCTTCCATCTTTTAGCTATAGAACTTGTTGGAGACTTCATATCTCTCAACTCGGATATTTGCTTGAAATATTAACTTCAATTCCTGGAACATCTCATATGGTCCATGACGTTTCAAAACGTCTTTGAAGTCCCGATTCTAAGCCGTTAAGTATGGTGCACTAAACTATCAAGTAGTCATCATATTGAGCTAGCCAAACGCTCATAACGTATGCATCTGCCTCCTGCAATAGGTCTGTCACCTAGCGGTGCATTAAGGACATAATTCTTCAGGCAGCAATGAGGATAAACCTCAGATCACGGATCCAATCCGCATCATTGCTACTAACATTTTCAATACAATTTTCTCTAGGAACACATATAAAAACATAGGGAAGCAACAACGCGAGCTATTGATCTACAAATATAATTTTCAAAATACTACCAGGACTAAGTTCATGATAAATTTAAGTTCAATTAATCATATTACTTAAGAACTCCCACTTAGAAAAATATCCCTCCAATTCTCTAAGTGATTTGCGTGATCCATATCAACTACACCATGACCGATCATCACGTGTGATGGAGTAGTTTCAATGGTGAGCATCAATATGTTGATCATATCTACTATATGATTCACGCCGACCTTTCGGTCTCCGTGTTCCGAGGTCATATCTTATATGCATAGCTCGTCAAGTATAACCTGAGTATTCCGTGTGCAACTGTTTTGCACCCGTTGTATTTGAACGTAGAGCCTATCACACCCGATCATCACGTGGTGTCTCAAAGACGAAGAACTTTCATAGCGGTGCATACTCAGGAGAACACTTCTTGATAATTTAGTAAGGGATCATCTTATAATGCTACCGTCAATCAAGCAAAATAAGATGCATAAAGGATAAACATCACATGCAATCAATATAAGTGATATGATATGGCCATCATCATCTTGGCGCCTTGTGATCTCCATCTCCGAAGCACCGTCATGATCACCATCGCACCGGTGCGACACCTTGATCTTCATCGTAGCATCGTTGTCGTTTCGCCAACTATTGCTTCTACGACTATCGCTACCGCTTAGTGATAAAGTAAAGCAATTACAGAGCGTTGCATTTCATACAATAAAGCGACAACCATATGGCTCCTGCCATTGCCGATAACTTCGGTTACAAAACATGATCATCTCATACAATAAAATATAGCATCACGTCTTGACCATATCACATCACAACATGCCCTGCAAAACAAGTTAGACGTCCTCTACTTTGTTGTTGCAAGTTTTACGTGGCTGCTACGGGCTGAGCAAGAACCGTTCTTACCTACGCATCAAAACCACAACGATAGTTTGTCAAATAGACTCCGTTTTAACCTTCTCAAGGACCGGGCGTAGCTACACTCAGTTCAACTAAAGTTGGAGAGACAGTCTTCCATAAGCCATCTATGTGCAAAGCACGTCGAGGGAACCGGTCTCGCGTAAAGCGTCTGCGTAAGGTTGGTCCGGATCGTCTCGCCCAACAATACCGCTGAACCAAAGTATGACATGCTGGTAGGCAAGATGACTTGTATCGTCCACAACTCACTTGTGTTCTACTCGTGCATATGACATCAACGCATAAAACCAGGCTCGGATGCCACCGCTAGGGGAACGTAGTAATTTCAAAAATTTTCCTACGATCACGCAAGACCATCGTGACGGCATAGCAACGAGAGGGAAGAGTGTCCGCCCACGCACTCGTGAGACCGAAAGCGGAAGCGTTATAACAACGCTGCTGATGTAGTCGTCGTCTTCACGATCCGACCGATCCAAGCACCGAACATACGGCACCTCCGAGTTCTGCACATCGTTCAGCTCGATGACGATCCCCGGACTCGATCCAGCAAAGTGTCGGGATGAGTTCCGTCAGACGACGGCGTGGTGACGATGATGATGCTCCACTGACGCAGGGCTTCGCCTAAGCTCGCTGACGATATGACTTCTCCGGCGGGGCTTCGCCCTAAGCTCTACGCACGATATGACCAAGTGGAATATGGTGGAAGGGGCACCGCACACGGCTAAGGAAAGATCCGTAGATCAACTTGTGTGTCATGGGGTGCCCCCTGCCTCAGATATAAAGGAGCAAGGAGGAGGTGGCCGCCAAGGGAGGAGGCGCACCAAGATGTGGAGTCCTACTAGGATTCCAAGTCCTAGTAGGAGTCCACCAAGAGGGAGGAAGGGAGAAGGAAGTGGAGGAGAAGGAGAGGTGGCTGCCCCTTTCCTAGTCCAATTCGGACTAGAGGGGAGGGGGTGCGCAGCAGACCTATGGCACTATCTCCTCTTCCCACTAAAGCCCATCAAGGCCCATTGCTTCTCCCGTAACTACCCGGTACTCCGAAAAATACCCGAATCATTCAGAACCTTTCCGAACTCCGAATATAGTCGTCCAATATATCGATTTTTACGTCTCGACCATTTCGAGACTCCTCGTCATGTCCCCGATCTCATCCGGGACTACGAACTCCTTCGGTACATCAAAACTCATAAACTCATAATATAACTGTCATCGAAACCTTAAGCGTGCGGACCCTACGGGTTCGAGAACTATGCAGACATGACCTAGAACTATTCTTGGTCAATAACCAATAGCGGAACCTGGATGCCCATATTGGCTCCTACATATTCTACGAAGATCTTTATCGGTCAAACCGCATAACAACATACTTTGTTCCCTTTGTCATCGGTATGTTACTTGCCCGAGATTCGATCGTCAGATCCAATACCTAGTTCAATCTCGTTACGGTAAGTCTCTTTACTCGTTCGTAATACATCATCTCACAACTAACTCATTAGTTGTAATGCTTGCAAGGCTTATGTGATGTGTATTACCGAGAAGGCCCAGAGATACCTCTCCGACAATCGGAGTGACAAAACCTAATCTCGAAATACGCCAACCCAACAAGTACCTTTGGAGACACCTGTAGTACTCCTTTATAATCACCCAGATTACGTTGTGACGCTTGGTAGTACCTAAAGTGTTCCTCCGTAAACGGAGTTGCATAATCTCATAGTTACAGGAACATGTATAAGTCATGAAGAAAGCAATAGCAACATACTAAACGATCAAGTGCTAGGCTAACGGAATGGGTCATGTCAATCAGATCATTCTTCTAATGATGTGATCCCGTTAATCAAATGACAACTCATGTCTATGGTTAGGAAACATAACCATCTTCGATTAACGAGCTAGTCAAGTAGAGGCATACTAGTGACATTCTCGCTTGTCTATGTATTCACACATGTATTATGTTTCCGGTTAATACAATTCTAGCATGAATAATAAACATTTATCATGATATAAGGAAATAAATAATAACTTTATTATTGCCTCTAGGGCATATTTCCTTCACTCTAGCTAATTGCTCCCACTTTTAATATGTATCTAGATCGAGACTTAGAGTCATCCAGATCGGTGTCAAATCTTGCATCGACGCAACTCTTTACGACGAACTGTTTTATCACCTCCATAACCGAGAAATATTTCCTTAGTCCTCTAAGGATAATTTTGTCCGTTGTTCAGTGATCTACTCCTACATCACTGTTGTACTCCCTTGCCAAAAACATGCTAAGGTATACAATAGGTCTGGTACACAGCATAACATACTTTATAGAACCTATGACCGAGGCACAGGGAATGACTTTTCATTCTCTTTCTATTTTCTACTGTGGTCGGGTTTTGAGTCTTTACTCAACTTCACACCTTGCAACACAGGCAAAAACTCCTTCTTTGACTGTAACATTTTGAACTACTTCAAAACTTGTCAAGGTATGTACTCATTGAAAAAACTTATCAAGCGTCTTGATCTATATCTATAGATCTTGATGCTCAATATGTAAGTAGCTTTACTGAGGTCTTTCTTTGAAAGACTCCTTTCAAACACTCCTTTATGCTTTCTAGAAAATTCTACATCATTTCCGATCAACAATATGTCTTTCACATATACTTATCAGAAAGGCTGTAGTGTTCCCACTCACTTTCTTGTAAATACAGGCTTCACAGCAAGTCTGTATAAAACTAAATGCTTTGATCAACTTATCAAAGCGTATATTCCAACTCCGAGATGCTTGCACCAACCCATAGATGGATCGCTGGAGCTTGCACATTTTGTTAGCACCTTTAGGATTGACAAAACCTTCTGGTTGTATCATATACAACTCTTCTTTAATAAATACATTAAGGAATGTATTTTTTACATCCATTTGCCAGATTTCATAAAATGTGGCAATTGCTAACATGATTCGGACAGACTTAAGCATCGCTACGAGTGAGAAAATCTTATCGTAGTCAACACCTTGAACTTGTCGAAAACCATTTTGTGACAATTCGAGCTTTGTAGATAGTAACACTACTACCAGCGTCCATCTTCCTCTTGAAGATCCATTTATTCTAAATGGCTCACTGGTCATCGGGCAAGTCAATCAAAGTCCATACTTTGTTCTCATACATGGATTCCATCTCAGATTTCATGGCCTCAAACCATTTCGGAGAATTTGGGCTCATCATCGTTTCCTCATAGTTCGTAGGTTCGTCATGGTCAAGTAACATGACCACCAGAACAGGATTACCGTACCACTCTGGTGCGGATCTTACTCTGGTTTACCTACGAGGTTCGGTAGTAACTTGATCTGAAGTTTAATGATCATCATCATTAGCTTCCTCACTAATTAGTGTAGGAATCACTAGAACTGATTTCTGTGATGAACTACTTTCCAATTCGGGAGAAGGTACAATTACCTCATCAAGTTCTGCTTTCCTCCCACTCACTTCTTTTGAGAGAAACTCCTTCTCTAGAAAGGATCCATTCTTAGCAACGAATTTCTTGTCTTTCCGATCTGTGATAGAAGGTGTACCCAATAGTCACCTTTGGGTATCCTATGAAGACACATTTCTCCGATTTGGGTTCGAGCTTATCAGGTTGAAGCTTTTTCATATAAGCATCACAGCCCCAAACTTTAAGAAACGATAGCTTAAACCACAATTCATATGGTGTTGTCTCAACGGATTTAGATGGTGCCCTATTTAACGTGAATGCAGCTGTCTCTAATGCATAACCCCAAAACGATAGTGATAAATCGGTAAGAGACATCATAGATCGCACCATATCTAATAAAGTACGGTTATGACGTTCGGACACACAATTACGCTGTGGTGTTCCAGGTGGCGTTGAGTTGCGAAACTATTCCACATCATTTCAAATGAAGATCGAACTTGGAACTCAAATCTCCGTCTCCGCGATCAGATCATACAAATTTTATTTTCTTGTTATGATGATTTTCCACTTCACTCTGAAATTCTTTAAACTTTTCAAATGTTTCAGACTTCTGTTTCATCAAGTAGATATACCCATATCTGCTCAAATCATCTTTGAAGGTCAGAAAATAACGATACCCGCCGCAAGCCTCAACACTCATCGGATCACATACATCAGTATGTATATTATTTCCAATAAGTCAATTGCTCGCTCCATTGTTCCACAGAACAGAGTCTTAGTCATCTTGTCCATGAGGAATGGTTCGCAAGCATCAAGTGATTCATAATCAAGTGATTCCAAATTCCCATCAGCTTGGATTTTCTTCATGCGCTTTACACCAATATGACCTAAACGGCAGTACCACAAATATCTTGCACTGTCATTATCAACTTTGCATCTTTTGGCATCAAAATTATGAATATGTGTATCACTATGATCGAGATTCAATAAACCATTTACCTTGGGTGTATGACCACAGAAGGTTTTATTCATGTAAACAGAATAACAATTATTCTTTGACTTAAATGAATAACCGTATTGCAATAAACATGATCCAATCATATTATGCTCAACGCAAACACCAAATAACATTTATTTTAGGTTCAACACTAATCCCAAAGGTAAAGGGAGTATGCGATAGTGATCTTATCAACCTTGGAATCACTTCCAACACACATCGTCACCTTGCCCTCAACTAGTCTTTGTTCATTTTGTAACTCCTGTTTCGAGTTACTAATCATAGCAACTGAACCAAAGATTGGTACCTGTGGGCTACTATGAACACTGGTAAAGTACACATCAATAACATGTATATCATATATACTTTTGTTCACTTTGCCATCCTTCTTATCCGCCAAGTATTTGGGACAGTTCCGCTTCCATTGACCATTTCCTTCATAGTAGAAGCACTCAGTTTCGGGCTTGGGTCTAGCTTTGGGCTTTTTCATGGGAGTGGCAACTTGCTTGCCATTCTTCTTGAAGTTCCCTTTCTTTCCCTTTCCCTTTTACTTGAAACTAGTGGTCTTGTCAACCATCAACATTTGATGCTTTTCTTGATTTCTACCTTCGTTGATTTCAGCATCACGAAGAGCTCGGGAATCATTTTCATCATCCCTTGCATATTATAGTTCATCACGAAGTTCTAGTAACTTGGTGATAGTGACTAGAGAACTCTGTCAATCACTATTTTATCTGGAAGATTAACTCCCACTTGATTCAAGCGATTGTAGTACTCAGACAATCTGAGCACATGCTCACTGGTTGAGCTATTCTCCTCCATCTTGTAGGCAAAGTACTTGTCAGAGGTCTCATACCTATCAACTCGGGCATGAGTCTGAAATACCAATTTCAGCTCTTGGAACATATTATATGCTCTGTGGCGTTCAAAACATTTTTGAAGTCCCGGTTCTAAGCCGTAAAGCATGGTGCACTAAACTATCAAGTAGTTATCATACCGAGCTTGCCAAAATGTTCATAACGTCTGCCTTTGCTCCTGCAATAGGTCCGTCACCTAGCGGTGCATCAAGGACATAATTCTTCTGAGAAGTAATGAGGATAATCCTCAGATCACGGACCTAGTCCGCATCATTGCTACTATCATCTTTCAACATAGTTTTCTCTAGGAACATATCAAACATAAAAGGGGAGCTACATCACGAGCTATTGATCTACAACATAGTTGTGCAAATACTATCAGGACTAAGTTCATGATAAATTAAAGTTCAATTAATCATATTACTTAAGAACTCCCACTTAGATAGACATCCCTCTAGTCATCTAAATGATCACGTGATCCATATCAAATAAACCATGTCCAATCATCACGTGAGATGGAGTAGTTTTCAATGGTGAACATCACTATGTTGATCATATCTACTATATGATTCACGCTCGACCTTTCGATCTCAGTGTTCTGAGGGCATATCTGCATATGCTAGGCTCATTAAGTTTAACCCAAGTATTCTGCGTGTGCAAAACTGGCTTGCACCCATTGTATGTGAACGTAGAGCTTATCACACCCGATCATCACGTGGTGTCGGCATGACGAACTGGAGGCAATCATGTATGATGATATTTCCTATGTGTTAATGAATAAATATAGTCCTTGGACATTATCAATGATGTGTATCAGCAAGTATGTGACTTGTTTGTGGGACTATGCATTGTATGATGACTTTCCTAAAAGGTCCCTAGTCGAAAGGGCTGTGTGGACGCCAAGAACCGACTAGACTAGCATATGACACGGTCGATGGCTTGGTCTCACTAGCCATGGAGCATTGGATGCTAACCGGATAATATGGACTTGGAAAGGTCTGGTCGGATTCGACGTAGTCGGATCCGAGTCGAGATAAGGTCCGAGTCGGACAGACCCAACTATGAGACACAGCGATATGTCATCTGTGAGTCTCTAGTACAACACACGTTCTATGTCCTAAGACCTGAGCTGACGCATGTACTCGGGATGGTGACAGACTTGCTTTGGGCTGACCAAACGCTACTCCGTGAATGGGTAGTTACAAAGGTAGGATTCGGGTTTGTCCAGTCCCATGCTACGAGACATGGTCGAGCAAGATGGGATTTGCCTCTCCGATCAGGAGAGATATACTCTGGGCCCTTCGCGTGATCCGACCAGGAACATCATGGCCATGCGACAAGGATTATGAGATAATCTGGATTGTGGTCGATATCACTGGAACGAGAAAGAGGTCGGGCTAGCACAAGGATGACAGTCTCGCCTTGAGCCCGACAACATATATCGTGTGGCAAAGGTAACAGAAGTGTGACACGTTGTACAGGTTCGCCTAACCAGCTTCATAGTCTGCTTGGTGGTCGGCGTGCCTTGCTAGAGGCCGCTACCAACCGTGCAAGTCGGAGGTGATCTGAACTGTGACCAAGCCGACTTGAACCTAAGGGGTCGCAAGGCTTAAGGGAAGGAACCTACGAGGTCGGTTCGTAGGACACTGGTCGGATGTGATCTGTACTGGACTAGGAACGTGACCGAGTAGACTTTGGGCTTTAGGGTCCGTGCAAGGCCCAAGTGTTGAGCCTGCTGAGGGAGTCCTGGATTAGGGGGTATCCGAACAGCCGGACTGTGTACAACGTCCGGACTATTGAAGCGTGAAGATACAAGACTCAAGACTTCGGCCCGTGTCCGGATGGGACTTTCCTTGGCGTGGAAGGCAAGCTTGGCGATCCGGATATTATATTTCCTTCCTTGTAACCGACTCCATGTAAACCCTAGCCCTCTCCGGCGTCTATATAAACCGGAGAGGTTGGTCCTTAGAAGACCGACCACAATTACAATCATACCATCATAGGTCTAGCTCTTAGGGTTTAGCATCTACGATCTCGTGGTAGATCTACTCTTGTACTACCCATATCATCAATATTAATGAAGCAGGAAGTAGGGTTTTACCTCCACCGAGAGGGCCCGAACCTGGGTAAACACCTGTGTCCCCTGTTTCCTGTTACCATCAGCCTTGACGCACAGATCGGGACCCCCTACCCGAGATCCGCCAGTTTTGACACCGACATTGGTGCTTTCATTGAGAGTTCCTACGTATGGTCGTCAGCCAGCTCAATGGATCCTTCAATCATCATCAACGACACCGTCCAGGGCGAGACTTTCCTCCCCGGACAGATCTTCGTGCTCGGCGGCTTCGCACTGCGTGCCAACTCGCTTGGCCATCTGGAGCAGATCGACAGCTACGCCCCTGGCCACCAGATCAGGTTCGGAAACCTGAACTACACGGCAGACATCCGCGGAGACTTGATCTTCGATGGATTGGGGCCTATGCCAGGAGCACTGGACAGTCACGATGAGCACGGCTTAGACCTGCCGTCGGACGAAGCTCGGGGTATCAACCCCGTAGTATCCTCGGACCTAGATTCGGAGCAGGCTGCGCTGCCTAAGGACGGAGGGATGGACCCCGCCCTGCAGGCCGCACACTTATCGGCGGTGGAGCCGAACACAGGTCTTACCTCTGCGGTGGCCCATGACTCCGAACCCCCTGATTCGTATCCGGACGTTGGTTCCAGTCCGCACACTCCCGAGCCCGTCGGGCCAGGATGGGCTCCGGTAATGGAGTTCACCGCTGCGGATATCTTCCAGCACTCGCCCTTTGGCGACATCTTTGACTCATTAAAGTCTCTCTCTTTGTCGAGGCTCTTGGCGAACTATGCCCGGCTCGAGTGGGAGGCAGGCGACGAAGGAATTCGTTGCCCACCCACCACCCACTTCATTGCCACGGTCGATGACTTAACCGAGGTACTGAACTTCGACTCCAAAGACATTGACGGTATGGATGACGATGCAGGAGAAGAACATGAGCCACCGCTCACTGGGCGGTGGACAGCCACCTCTTCCTATGATATATATATATGGTGGACACTCCGACGAAAACAAATGGCGACGAGGCAACGGAGGATAAAACCCCAGGGAAGAAACCAAAGAATGGGCGTCGTCGGCGCCACTCCAAGCCCCACCACAGCAATACCGGCCCAGGAGACAAAGACAATCCGAATGGTGCCGAAGAAGAATACAACCCTGAGCAGCCCGACTTCGAGCAGGCCGAACAGGAGGATGAGCAGGTCAGCCCAGAAGAACAGGAGACAGACGAATACCCGGAGGAGGACAGCTTCATGCCCCCTCAAGATTTAGATTAGCCTCGGCGACGGCATTTATTTCGGGCGTGCTCGAGGATCCCTTAGAGCAGGAGGCGCTTCAAGCGGCGGCTTATAGCCACCGCGAGGAGCCTGAAAAAGAAACAAAGAAGAACTCCAAGCTGATCAAGACCTGCTCACAGACAGATGGACCGAAGTCCTGGCAGCCGGGGAATACGGACTCGAGCACCATACGGCTGACCGGCCACCTCGTGGCCGGGATAAAACGGCATACCAGTCTGCATACCAGCCAACACCCCCACGCCAACATATTACGGCCCGGGGCAACAAATCAGGAAAGCCAAGATCGATCTATGGATCGCGGGGGCGCACCTCGGTACGCGACGAGGACCGTCACGCCGGACATACCTTCAACAAGTCCGGCCGGGCCGAATATAGCCACCCAGAGCAATTCGACCTGCGTAGCCATATAGCCCGGCACAGAGGCGCCGTGCACCCCCTCTGCTTCACTGACGAAGTAATGGATCATGAATTCCCGTATGGTTCAAACTCAGAATATCGAATCATATGATGGCACAACAGACCCCGTAGTATGGATCAAAGATTTTCTTCTCCACATTCACATGGCCCGCGGAGACGATCTGCATGCCATCAAGTATCTTCCCCTTAAGCTCAAAGGACCAGCCCGGCACTGGCTGAACAGCCTGCCAGCAAATTCCATTGGTAGCTGGGAAAACCTGGAAGACGCATTCCTCGACAACTTCCAGGGCACATATGTGCGACCACCTCACGCCGATGACTTGAGCCACATTACGCAACAGCCCGGAGAGTCAACCATGAAATTCTGGACTCAGTTCCTAACTAAAAAGAACCAAATAGTTGACTGTCCGGACGCCGAAGCCCTGGCGGCTTTTAAGCATAATATCAGTGACGAGTGGCTCGCTCGACACCTCGGCCAGGAAAAACCCAAGTCCATGGCAGCCCTCACAACACAAATGACCCGCTTTTGCGCGGGCGAGGACAGTTGGTTGCCTCGCAGCAGCACTACGCCACATTCTGGCAATTCGTATGGCCGCGACAATAACGGCAAGCCACGGTGTAACAGACATAAGAGACGAAACAACAACGACAACACTAAAGACACGGCAGTCAACACCGGATTCAGCGGATCCAAGCCCGGTCAACGGAAGAAGCCGTTCAAAAGAAATAATCAGGGACCGTCGATGCGGACCGTATATCGAGCGCTGCCAAATTCATGGCACCCCGGGCAAGCCAGCCAACCACACCAATAGAGATTGTTGGGTATTCAAACAGGCCAGCAAAATAAACGCCGAAGACAAGGACAAGGGGCTGCACAGCGACAATGACGAGGAGCCCCGACGTCCGAACACGGGTGGACAGAAGAAATTTCACCCCCAGGTGAAAACGGTCAACATGATCTACGCCACGCACATCCCCAAGTAGGAACGGAAGCGGGCACTAAGGGACGTCTATGCAATGGATCCAGTCGCCCCCAAATTCAACCCATGGTCAATCACCTCTGATCGTAGGGATCATCCTACTAGCATCCGTCATGGCGGCTCGACCGCATTGGTCCTAGACCCAATCATGGACGGATTCCACCTCACGCGCGTCCTTATGGGCGGTGGCAGCAGCCTGAACCTGCTTTACCAGGACACAGTGTGCAAAATGGGCATTGACCCTTCAAGGATCAAGCCCACTAGAACCACCTTTGAAGGTGTAATTCCTGGAGTAGAGGCCCGCTGTACGGGCTCTATAACATTAAAAGTGGTCTTCGGATCTCCGGACAACTTCCGAAGCGAAGAGTTAATCTTCGATATCGTCCCCATCCGCAGTGGTTACCACGCACTGCTCGGACGAACCGCATTCGCCAGATTCAATGTGGTACCACACTACGCATACCTCAAGCTCAAGATGCCAGGACCACTCGGGGTCATAACGGTGAACGGAAATAAGGACCGCTCTCTATGAACAAAAGAACATACCGCAGCCCTTGCGGCGGAAGTACAATGCGGCCGTCTCCGACAAAACAATCCGGCGACAACAACTTCGAGCACAGTCAAGCGAGTCCGGAGCACCCCGCAACAGGATCGTCAGGCACGCCAAGAGCGCGACTAGCAGTCCGGCCTCCGCTTAAGCCCCATCAAAGCAGCATTCGCAAGCACGCCGCATAATAATTACGCACTTAAAATACCATGGGCATAGGCAGAGACGCATCAACGACTCGGTCAATAGTGCGGTAACCGCCAAATACTTTCATACTCTTTCCCTCTTTCCTTTAGGACACCGCGCCGTGACATCCTCAAAAGAGCCGAATTGCCGGACTTATAGGAAGAGACATCCAAGGAGCCAACAGACGCGTTGTGCATAGAAGGAAATACCTGTGGAATCTATTTATGATCATTATTCCTGCTTTATCTATCCGAACACACTGCCCTGGATAGGACATGTCAAATAGTCCTATTTTATCTCTGCTTAACGCATCCATTGTAAATATACGCTTAAACGTATTTTTCGTCAATGGGAGATTATATATAGCGTCAGCTTATTATTCTTATTTGAGCATTTTTTCTCTTATAAATGTTTATTTGATATTGCATACGTACACCTTGGTGCGGCCGGTTTGCCATGAGCTTCTCATGGCGCCCCGTAATATGGCAACTAAAGTCTGAACACTTTCAACAGTGCGGCACCCCGAACTTATAGCACTATATGCATCAGCTCCGAATCATGTCTTGGGTCTACAGTTGGGATAGCCCGGCTCCCTTGTTTTGGTGCCTTACGTTCCATTATATAGGCTAAGGTAGCGCAGGGAGAACTACTGCGATTGTGTCCCGGTTCTTCCGGACGAGCACCTCAGTAGAGAAAGCCGAAAACTGACCGGCATGATGTGGCGAGAGCTAGTCGCTGTTCGAGAGGTTTTAAAATCCTTAAAGATTTTCCGCTTTAGGCGATAAATCGGCTTCGTCCGATCGAGGCGTGTATAACGCCCTGATTCGGTCTTCCGAATTCTAGGCGCTTCGCCGAAATTTGAAATTGTAGACTTCTATGGCTAAGTGAAAGTTGTAAAGCAGCATAGTCCGATTGCCTTGTTCGCTGCGCCGGACACCTCCTTAAAGGAACAAACATTTGGATAAAGAGTGTCCAGGTTTTCCACTTAACACCCCAAAGGTTAGTCACGTAAAGGTTTAATGATCGCCTACTTTCAGAATTTTATAAACAGCCGCACAGAAGGTAATATTTTAAATAACAAAAGAACTACATAGCGCAAGTAACTTCATCTTCAATTACAAACATGACAGAAGTGAATTCATTCCAAAATGGCGTCCTTGGTACACTCATCGGCGACGAGACGAGCACCCTTCATCATGCCATCATAGTACATTTCAGGATGGCGATGCGCCTTGCCCTTCGGTGGCCCGCCCTTGACCAGCTTCTCCGCATCCAGCTTGCCCCAATGCACCTTGACGTGGGCAAAGGTTCGGCGGTCACCTTCGATGCAAACAGATCCATTGATCACTTCAAGCCGCGGGCAGGCATCCACCATCGGCTTGATCAGGCCAAAGTAGCTACTGGGCAAGAGCTCAACAGGCCACATCCTGACTATGAAGTCCTTCATAGCCAGTTCGGCCGCTCTGTGGAGTTCGGTCAACTGCTTCAGTTGGTCGCTCAGAGGCATCGGATGATCGGCCCCATCATACTGGGACAAGAACAGCTTCTCTGTTGAGCTCCCATCCTGGGCACGATAGAACTCCGCAGCCTCTGAGGCGCTGCGTGGTAGATCTGCAAATGCCCCTGGAGAGCTCCGTATTCGAGTAAGTAAAAGAAACGCCTCCTCCACATGTTTGCTTTGCATAAAGAACTTCTTACCTGT
The DNA here is from genome assembly GCA_021605145.1 of Aegilops bicornis. NCBI lineage: Eukaryota > Viridiplantae > Streptophyta > Magnoliopsida > Poales > Poaceae > Aegilops > Aegilops bicornis. The sequence goes on from CM038672.1 coordinate 544,453,975, forward strand.
CACAAGCTTAGTCCTTGCTTGACCCTGCATAAGCATTCATGCAACATGTTTAAATTTAAAGAAACCTGAAATGGGGATGACAGAACCCCCAGCACCCCCCTAAACCAACTAGGGTTTACTAAAAATAATTTCAATGATCCCAAATGCCCTTTAGAAATGTTCATCATTTTTGAATTGGTCCAACACCTCTGACAAAAATGATGCACCTATTTTTAGGCCATTCTGGATTTTTGAATTAATTCATACGTATTTGAATTTGGACAATTAAATTCTATATAATATTTAAAATGTCCAAATAATTCTGAACTTAAGTGAGGGCTGTTGGAAAATTTTCAATCAGAGCCCACAATTATTTTTAGGATTTTTGGAAACGTCCTGGTATTTTTAATAAAGCCCAGAAGTTACAGAGAAATAGAAAAACGTTAACAAAGAGAGAGAGAGAGAGAGAGAGAGAGAGAGAGAGAGAGACTTGCCGGCTTACCTGCGCAGCCCACTTGGCGTCCCAAGTGGCCGGCCCAGCCCGCCTGGCCCCTCCCCTTTCGTCTTCCTCCTTACCAGAGGATTCGCGTGCACGCTGCTGGCACCACCGTGCGCCACCTCCTCGCTTGCCGCCGAGGGCCTGGGCGCCTGGGCGTTGCCATGCACCCTCGACCTCGACCGCTCCACTCTCTCCCTGCCTCGCCTCCCTCGCTCTCTCTCCCAAAGCCGAGTGGAGCTAGTCGCCGCCGTTGGCCATAGCCGTAGCCACCAGCCCTCCCTCTCCCTGCCGCAAGGTCCAGAAGCTCCGTCGTGTCACCCTCAACCTCCTCGCTGAGTCAGGCTTCGCTGGAGGCCCTGCAACACCGTCCCTGACGTCTTCTTCAACCTCGGTGCCCGGAGATCCTCGTCGTCGATTCGTTGCCCACCGGCCGTCCCCGCGCATGCCAAGCCCTCCGTTAGCCTCTCTGTGAGCTCCTCCGCCTTTTCCCCTTCTCCCCGAGCTCGGTCCTCTCCTCTAGCCGCCTCTTCCACTGTGAGCCAAGAGCTCGTGTCACCACCATGGCGCCACTGCGGCTGTGAGCCCGACCCAAGCCCGCCTGCCACCGTGACTCAAAGATGCTTCCAGGAGCCGAGCGCACTCCACTCACTACTAGCCTCCCCGTGTTTCGCCATCAATTTGGTCACCGGAGGACCAAACCCGAGGCCTCGCGCCGTGCTCTGCCTCGTCAAGGCCGAGCCGCCGGTGAGTTGACCTTGTTGACCTAGGGTTTGACTCCCCTGGGTCAACGAAAGGTGGGCCCAGGCCCCTGTTTAATTAGCGTAGGTTTAATTAGTGTTAAATTAATTTAGTTATCTAATCAAGCCACTGACGTGTGGGCCCAGGCCTAATTAACCTAGGTTACTGCTAACCTAACACTAAACTAACTCTGTTAGTTAGTTGTTTCACCAACATGTGGGTCCTAATTAACCTAGTTTCATGCATGTAAGAACACTTTAACCTTGCTGTTTAGGTGAAACAAGCTAATGCACTTATATCACTTATTATTTTGGGTGATCATTTGAATCCTTGATTCAAATGGACTCAAACCTTCTCGGCCCCAAGTTGCATTAGACCTATCACACATCATATTGCCATGACATTGTCATGCATCATATTGTTGCATTGCATTGATTGTGTTCTTCCTTGTTTGCCGGTGTTTGTCCCCTCTCAGTAGACGACGTTCCGACGATTGTTCGATGACACCGATGAAGAACTATAATATCTTCAGAATTGCCATGCAAGCAAAATCCCATTGTTCATTCCGATACAATCCCACTCTCTCTCTACTGCTCTCTTTTACTGCATTAGGACAAACACGATTTATCTATTACATGCTGCGGTAGATGAACCCCTTTATCCTCCGTGCATGACCTGCTCTTTCCACAAAAATAGATGAAACCCACTAGCATGAGTAGGAGTTGTTTGAGCCTGTTGTGCCTACTCATTCATGCTTGTTTGTCATGCCTGCTACTCCTTAGAGTTGAGTCAGTCTGTTTCATCGGGAATGAATCGGAGGTGTGTGAACATGTCCCATCTTGTGTGAGCTAAGTGTGTGAACACGATTTGGTAAAGGTAGCGGTGAGAAGCCATGTAGGAGTACATGGTGGGTTGTCTCATTGAAGCCGTCCTCAGAACTGAGTTCTGTGTTTGTGATCCATGAAACAGTTACTACCACGCATTGGGCCCGAAACCAATGGACCCTCTCGCTTATTAACCACTCTTGTCCTCTCGTCCGGGAGTTGCAAAGTAGTTTCGTGTTTGTAGTACTGGGGCCACACGCAGCGCCGACCTTATGGGTGGGCTGTGTTGCGGTAGGCACGTGGCACGGTGCAAATTTAACGCCTGCTTGGTATCTCGGGAACCCTGCACACATCGCTCGGGGCCGTATGTGGAAACCTCGGCCGGACTCCTGCGGATGGAACCTGAATAGGCGATAAACCTGGACTAGGGACTTGAGTGTTTAGGTAGGTCATGGCCGACACCCACGCTGGGCTTCCGCTGAAGGTTGCCGAGTACATGTCGTGTAAACGGCGGTAAGTGGTGAGAGCGTGTGTGAAGAAGTACACCGCAGGTTAACATCATCTATTCAATAGCCGTGTCCGCGGTAAAGGACTTCGGGTTGCCTATAACAGTTCATAGACAAATGAAAGTGGATACTCTAAAATACGCAAGATAAGCGTGAGTGCTATGGATGGCATTCTCGTGAGGGAGACGGAGCGGATCCATACCGTGTATTGATATGGTGAATATGTGGACTCGTGTGCGCCACCTCAAAAGAGTTACTTGCAAATGAGTTCAGGATAGCCACCGAGTCAAAGCTGGCTTGCCGCAACAAACTCCACCACCCCTTTGTTGATAATGATGCATATGTAGTTAGTTCTCGATGTAAGTCTTGCTGAGTACATTTGTACTCACGCTTGCTTATTTTGTGTTTTGCGAGAGACGCCGGGCCTCGCTAGTAGTTCCGCGTGGACTTCGACGTTTAGGTTGTTACCTCAGCTACGATCTTGTGCCCTCGGCAGGATCTGGTAGATAGTTAGGCTTCTCAGCCTTTTCATTTATAGTTGTTTGTACTCAGACATGTTAAGCTTCCGCATGTGTTTGACTTGTATGCTTTGATTGTTGGGTCATGAGACCCATGTTTGTAATATCTTGGCTCCTCGGAGCCAAATGAATTAATACTTGAGTCGTAGAGTTATGTTGTGATTGCATGTTGTATTTACACATATCGAGCATATTGTGTGTATGATTGAAATGCTTGGTATGTGTGGGATCCGACAATCTAGTTGTTTATCCTTGGCAGCCTCTCTTATGGGGAAATGTAGTCTAGTGCTTCCCTGAGCCATAGTAGTCCGCTACAACCCGGTTGACCGGAGTCCTCGCTAGCCCAAGACTACCTCAAAGACACTTGGATCGACCGGCATGTGTTTCACTTCGCTCTGTGGTTCCGTCTTCGGGAAATGTCACGCGGTGACATCCGAGTCCTGCCTAGCTGCTACAGCCCGGATTCCCGAGTCCTGTTAGCCTAGTGCTACAGCCCGGATTCACACGTCATTTAATTTTATGCTCGATGTGATTCATGTATGCCAGTCCCCATGGGTTAGTGCCGCTTTGGGTTCACGACTAGCCATGTCGGCCCGGGTTCTCTGTCATATGGATGCTAGCGACATTATCATATACGTGAGCCAAAAGGCGCAAACGGTCCCGGGCCATGGTAAGGCGACACTCGTGGGAATACCGTGCGTGAGGCCGCAAAGTGACATGAGGTGTTACCGGCTAGATTGATGTGACTTGGAATCGGGGTCCTGACAGCGTTGGTATCAGAGCCTGACTGCTTGTAGGATTACCAAGCCAAACCGGTCGAAGTTGAGTCTAGAAATGCTTTAGTTATGTAAGGGAATTGATTGTGGGAAGGGAACGTAAGGCTCTTTTTACTCCTTATACCTCATGGCCTTCTGATCTGAGTCATCCTCGTCTCTTCTACGGGGATTAAGAACTATGCTTCTCATCTATCTATTAGGATGACGTGTTACTGATCCATAGACTTTTAAGATTCTTGGTTTTACGCCCCAGTTCAGTTTCTACTACTTCCGTATGTTCACAGCTGGTCTCAGAACCTTGATATTGTGATGTTGAGTGGTCATGCCACTATTTTGCAGGATGTCTCAAATCGTTTTGAGCATTTACAACCGTTATGCTGTCCGAGTCATCCCAGATTTCTAAATAGTCTGATGCATTTGCAAATTCCTTCTCTCCATTTCTAATGTTCATATGGGCCAGATTAATCACAAAAATTAGTATGTTGAGGTACTCCGCTGCCTCGACATATATGTTGGAGTTATTATTATGACCCTAGGTGTTTTAGGAAGTCACCTAGTAATTTAGCAATGCTTTTGTATCCCCAGTGTGATGATTCTGGCCATCATTCTCGAAAGCATCCCGTGATGCAATTTAGTTAGTAGGTATTCTATTCTTGGGTCCTTGAACCCAAGGTTCACCCTATTTACCTCCTGTTGATAGTGTTGCTAGTTCCTTTAGGATATTAGTAACTTTGCGATAGTCCTCGAGGTCCGTGGTATTTCCTTCTTCCAAATACTATGAACCGCTTATGGTAGAAGTTCCTCGCTGAACCGAAGGATCACAAATGAGTACTCTTAAGGAGTTCTCCATTCATAATTGTGAATCTGCCAGTTCTACCCTTTCCGCATGGGTTATCCGGAAGAAATGTTGAGCTTCGCCCGACATACTAATCTATGCATCCACAACTCAGAAAGTTATATGTTCCTCGAGTTGTTCCTCCTTAGTTGTACTCTGACCCCCGTCTATCAATTGATAGTCAAGAGTATGCGTGCATTCGTTATCGATGCCTATTCCTCTTGTGGTCCGTCAAGCCATTCTATTACGGAATGACTAGGAGAAACAAACTCCAGTACCTCATCCATTTCTAGGATTGGGTCAAAGTAGTTGTATCCCGCAGATCAAAATGCCAATCCAGCTTTGTTCTGTTCTACCTGGAGTATTACCATATTTATATCAAGAATATCATGGGAATTGCACACCATTCTATGAACTCTTGATACAGTGATACTTCTCGCCCTCATTATTCATTTCTCGGCTTCCGTGTTGTTGTAACCGGAATGCCGACAAGTGAATTGTGGTGTGTGAAATCGATACTCCTAGCAACCTCATTGCTTGGTAGTAAATGGACAATATTCTCATTCTTAGCGTGTTGGTTATTGAATCATCATCCTAAGATTGATCGTGCTACCTAGTCCTTATTTCTGGTGCACTCTTCGATCAATGAGTTAGGATTGTGTCAATCCCTCACTCTTTTGATCATATCATCCTACCTTGAAAAGCAAGATTGTTCTCGAGCTTAGAGATATATCGGTGGTTCGTGATATTCCGATTATCTTCTCGGAAATATCACCAGGTTGTTCCTTGACTGTTATGTTGAGCTCGTGATCAAGTTGGTTTTCTTGTAAACCACCCTTTCTCCAAAAATCCGTGTCGGATACCCTGAACTAGTTGGATAAGCTAAACAATAAATTGGAGAGTTGGAAGATAAAAGCTTTATTTGACCAGGTTCATTCTAAGGGATATCCTTGGGTGTGTGTGTTGAAGAAAGATGATCTTCATCGATTGGTCCCTGTGATCAGTTGTTGGATCTATTGTCTTGTCAAAACTTTGACTTGAGTATGGGCAATCGTCAAGTCAAATCAGAACCAACGATGTTGATAATGTTGTCTTACACGTGGTTGATCCCTCAAGCATACACCATTACATCTTTTGGTCTGACCAATACTATCACCATGTTAACATGATGGTAGAAGTCCAGTGATATGGAATTCTGATGAGTTGTTGTTGAGCCCATCAGCAGCATTTTGTCTTCCCCAATGATTCATGTCGAACATCAACGTAGTGTTGGAAACTTTTGTAAGCATTATCTTCGTGCCCCGTTCATGAAGAATATGTCTGGATGAAAAAAGTGACTTCCTCGAATTCATGTGCTTTAGGTGTAAGTTGCCGCCATGAATTTCAGAAAGGTTTGTTTTGCTTCCTCTGGAGTCATCCCAAGTTAGTCATGCACGTGCAAAGTGCCCTATGGTTTGATAGGTTGGCCGCCTCCACTCCATATGTGTTCCTAGCACACCAAGCCACTGGGTTACTTGTTCAAGGAGAAGAAGTTCCTTCATAAGAGATAATCATATGACTTATGCAAGGGCTTCGCTCTCCGCAATGATGGTTCCCAACCAGAACTCGGTAGTATTTTATTATAAGACTACTATGTGGTCATGCTTGTCTCGAACAACGTGTTCACATGTTGTAGCAGAACCAGCTCATGTTTTGGAGCTTGCTATCGTAGTTCACTCCCGAGAATCTCAGAACGTCATCTCGTCGATTTGTGTTGCAAACCTTCATTTTTCTTTCTAGACTTGATGAGTCTGGAATATCCTGACACCGACCAGATCTGATTCTCAGGCAGATATGATGGTTGGAACATTCCCAGCATTAGCACTTTGTCCCCAACTTGCACCGCCATTGTGCCAATTTCCCATGGGCTTCCCTTCTCAGCAGTTGCTGTCCAAGATCATCTTTAATAGTGGACTTGCCATGAGTCCCATCCATTTTCGGTGGTAAGCAAAAGTCATCCATTGCGTTGTCTTCAACAAGGTAGTCCACATCATCCATTCGAATCCGGATATGCCATTCCTTTGAACACCGCCAAATGATCGATTGTGATTGCCTTAGGCTGGTATAAAGAGTTTCAATGATCTATGAATCAAAAGTAATTCTTTTGCCACTTAAGGGAATATTCCTGCGAGTCACCTCCCTTAGGATGTCTCGTTATGGTATCATGGCAACTCAACACCTCGCTACGTTGACAACCGTTCACCACCTTTTAAAGTGTGGAATTGTGTCTACATAGTGAACCTTCTTCATCTGTTACACTTCATCCCTCTGGATGTATGTTTCATGTCTCAGCTCGAGAAATGTTCAACGTCTCATTCCGTGAGTTGTTCGTCAGTTGCTCGATCTTCGAGAAGATTGATCCTTCTAGTTTTTCCTTTTCTTCTCGTTGTCATGTTGGATGGAGTTCTCATAGCAAGACGTCGAGACAAAGATAATGATCGAATCAACGTACCTATGAAGTGCAACTTGGATCGTGAAGATCGTGTTAGCTAGTGTCCCCTCTATCCTCTTACCTCACGTCTCGAATCTCGGGACGAGATTCTTGTTTAGTGGGGGTGAGTTGTCACAGCCCTAGCTTAGTCCTTGCTTGACCCTGCATAAGCATTCATGCAACATGTTTAAATTTAAAGAAACCTGAAATGGGGATGACAGAACCCCCAGCACCCCCCTAAACCAACTAGGGTTTACTAAAAATAATTTCAATGATCCCAAATGCCCTTTAGAAATGTTCATCATTTTTGAATTGGTCCAGCACCTCTGACAAAAATGATGCACCTATTTTTAGGCCATTCTGGATATTTGAATTAATTCATATGTATTTGAATTTGGACAATTAAATGCTATATAATATTTAAAATGTCCAAATAATTCTGAACTTAAGTGAGGGCTGTTGGAAATATTCCAATCAGAGCCCAGAATTATTTTAAGGATTTTTGGAAACGTCCTGGTATTTTTAATAAAGCCCGGTTATGTGAGAAATAGAAAACGTTAATAGAGAGAGAGAGAGAGAGAGAGAGAGAGAGAGAGAGAGACTTACTGCTTACTCACAGCAGCCCACTTGGCGGCCCAAGTGGCCGCCCAGCCCGCCTAGCCCCTCCTGTCAGTCTTCCTCTTTGCAGGAGGGCAGGCGCGTGCACGCACAAGCACCGCCGTGCGACACCTCCTGCTTGCCGCCGAGGGCCTGGGCGCCTCTGGCGTTGCCACGCAGACCCCCTGGACCCCTCGACCGCTCCACTCTCTCCCTGCCTCGCCTCCCTTGCTCTCTCTCCCAAGCCGAGCGGAGCTAGTCGCCGCCGTTGGCCAAAAGCGTAGCAACCAGCCCTCCTCGCCTGCCAAGAAGGTCCGTGGTCTGGCTGTGTCGCCTCAACCTCCTCGGTGAGTCAGGCCGCCGAGGCCCTACAACACCGCCCCCGGCGTCTTCTTCAACCTCGATGCCCGGAGATCCTCGCTGCCGATTCGCTGCCCACCGCCGCCCCTCACAGCATGCCGAGCCCTCCGTTAGCCTCTCTGTGAGCTCCTCCGCTTTTCCCCTTCTCCCGAAGCTCGTTCCTCTCCTCTCTAGCCGCCTCTTCCACCGGAGCCGAGAGCTCCGTGTCACGCCATGGCGCCACTGCGGCTGTGAGCCCGACCAGTCGCCCTACTTGGCCATCAGACTCAAAGATGCTTCCAGGAGCCGAGCGCACCCACTCACTAGCCCTGCCGTGCTCCCCAACGTCGTGCCCATGCGTGCCGAACTCCGGCCACCGCTGCCGAGCTTGCCAATGTTGTTTCTGGCGTCCCCGTGTCCAGCCACTTGCACCACTGGATGCGGCAGCTCCCCAGCTACGCGTAGCATGTCTCTGCCATCAATTTGGTCACCGGAGGACCAAACCCGAGGCCCTCCGCCGCGTCTGGCCTCGTCGGCGTCGAGCCACCGACAAGTTGACCTTGTTGACCTGGGGTTTGACTCCGCTGGGTCAACAAAGGTGGGCCCATGCCCTGTTTAATTAGCGTAGGTTTAATTAGTGTTAAATTAATTTAGTTATCTAATCAAGCCACTGACGTGTGGGCCTAGGCCTAATTAACCTAGGTTAGTGCTAACCTAACACTAAACTAACTCTGTTAGTTAGTTGTTTCACCGACTTGTGGGTCCCAGCCGTCAGGTTTGACCTGGGCTGGCGCCTTTGACCTGCTGACGTCACACTAACTCCAGGCTGACGCAGTAAATTCTTTTCTGGATTTATTGTTTTTAGGGAATTCCAGAAAATAGAGCTAACTTCTAAAAATCATAGAAATTCAACCGTGACTCAAAATTAAACAAATTATATATGAAAAATGATCAGAAAAAGCAAATCTTTCCATCTGTACTAGTTTCATGCATGTCAGAACAACTTAACCTTGCTGTTTAGGTGAAACAAGCTAATGCACTTATATCACTTATTATTTTGGGTGATCATTTGAATCCTTGATTCAAATGGACTCAAACCTTTCTGTCCCAAGTTGCATTAGACCTATCACACATCATATTGCCATGACATTATCATGCATCATATTGTTGCATTGCATTGATTGTGTTCTTCCTTGTTTGCCGGTGTTTGTCCCCTCTCAGTAGACGACGTTCCGACGATTGTTCGATGACACCGATGAAGAACTATAATATCTTCAGAAGTGCCAGGCAAGCAAAATCCCCTTGTTCATTCCGATACAATCCCACTCTCTCGCTAGTGCTCTCTTTTACTGCATTAGGACAACCACGATTCATCTGTTACATGCTGCGGTAGATGAACCCCTTTATCCTCTGCATGACCTGTCATTCCATAGTAAATTGATGAAACCCACTAGCATGAGTAGGAGTTGTTTGAGCCCTGTTGTGCCTACTCATTCATGCTTGTTTGTCATGCCTGCTACTGCTTAGAGTTGAGTCAGGTATGTTTCATCAGGAATGAATCGGAGGTGTGTGAACATGTCCTACTGTGTTTGAGCTAAGTGTGTGAACACGATTTGGTAAAGGTAGCGGTGAGAGGCCATGTAGGAGTACATGGTGGGTTGTCTCATTGAAGCCGTCCTCAGGAACTAAGTTTTGTGTTTGTGATCCATGAAACAGTTACTACCACGCATTGGGCCCGAAACCAATGGACCCTCTCGGCTTCTTAACCACTCTTGTTCTCTGTCCGGGAGTTGCAAAGTAGTTTCTGGTGTTTGTAGTATGCTGGGGGCCGCATGCAGCGCTGACCTTATGGGTGGGCTGTGTTGCGGTAGGCACGGCACGTGTAAAATCGAACGCCCGGTTGGTATCTCGGGAACCCCGCACACATCGTCGGGGCCGTATGTGGAAACCTCGGCGGACTCCTTAAGGATGGAACCTGAATAGGCGATAAACCCGGACTAGGGACTTGAGTGTTTAGGTAGGCTGTGGCCGACACTCCACGTTGGGCTTCCGCTTGAAGGTTGCCGAGTACATGTCGTGTAAACAACGGTAAGTGGTGAGAGCGTGTGTGAAGAAGTACACCCTCGCAGGTTAACATCATCTATTCGAATAGCCGTGTCCGCGGTAAAGGACTTCTGGGTTGCCTATAACAGTTCATAGACAAGTGAAAGTGGATACTCTAAAATACGCAAGATCAGCGTGAGTGCTATGGATGGCATTCTCGTAGGGAGACGGGAGCGGATCCATACTGGTGTATTGATATGGTGAATATGTGGACTCGTGTGCGCCACCTCAAAAGAGTTACTTGGCAAATGTAGTTTAGGATAGCCACCGAGTCAAAGCTGGCTTGCTGCAGTCCAAACTCCACCACCCCTTTGTTGATAATGATGCATATGTAGTTAGTTCTGATGTAAGTCTTGCCGAGTACATTTGTACTCACGCTTGCTTATTTTATGTTTTGCGAGAGACGCCGCCTCGCTTAGTAGTTCCACGTGGACTTTGACGTTGAGCTTGTTACCTCAGCTACGATCTTGTGCCCTCGGCAGGATCTGGTAGATAGTCAGGCTTCTCAGCCTTTTTCATTTATAGTTGTCTGTTCTCAGACATGTTAAGCTTTCGCATGTGTTTGACTTGTATGCTTTGATTGTTGGGTCATGAGGCCCATGTTTGTAATATCTTGGCTCTTCGGAGCCTAATGAATAAATACTTGAGTCATAGAGTTATGTTGTGATGCCATGTTGTATTTACACATATCGAGCATATTGTGTGTATGATTGAAATGCTTGGTATGTGTGGGATCCGACAATCTAGTTGTTTATCCTTGGCAGCCTCTCTTATGGGAAATGTAGTCTAGTGATTCATGAGCCATAGTAGTCCGCTACAGCCCGGTTCACCGGAGTCCTGCTAGCCCAAAGACTACTCGCCAGACACTTGATCGCCGACATGTGTTTCACTTCGTTCTCGTGTCTATCCCTTCAGTGGAAATGTCACGCGGTGACATCTAGAGTCCTGCTTAGCCTGCCATGTACCTGCATTCCCTGAGTCCTCATAGCCTGCTACAGCCCGATTCACAAGTCAGTCAATCGACATGCTCGATGTGATTCATGTATGCATGTCCCCATGGGTTAGTGCCGCTTTGGGTTCACGACTAGCCATGTCGGCCCGGGTTCTCTGTCATATGGATGCTAGCGACATTATCATATACGTGAGCCAAAAGGCGCAAACGGTCCCGGGCCATGGTAAGGCGACACCCGTGGGAATACCGTGCGTGTGGCCGCAAAGTGATATGTGGTGTTACCGGCTAGATCGATGTGACTTGGAATCGGGGTCCTGACATTACCTGCCGCTATCTTATTGGCCTCCTGGATCTCCTGCCGTGCCTTCTCGGCTTCGGCCTTGGCGTCTTTCAAATTCACAAGGGCCTTCGCAAGCTCGGCCTCCTTCATCTTCAGATCATGCTCCACGGACTCGCACTTCTTGCCGAGGTCTAGGAGCTCTTGCTGTACCTCGCCCACTCTAGCACTTTGCTTTTCGTGCTCCTTGCATTCCAAGGCCGCTTTGTCTTCGGCCTCGGACAGCGCTTTCTTCAGGGACGCCACTTGGCAAGGGGCCCTGTTACCTGATCCTGACGCTTTGGAGTTAGATTGACAAATTTTACCTATCTTTAAATATATACGAACGGGGAATCGCTTACCTTTATTCTCCTCGAGCTGCCTCTTCGTGAGGCCAAGCTCTCCTCATACCGCTTCCAGATCCCGCTTCAATCTCAAGGCAAAGAGATAATGGGCAGCAGCGGCAAGCAGCACTGCCTGCTTATTCACATAAACGCTTTTTATACTCCTGCGGATTGTAATTGACCCTCAGTTTGGCTTTTCTTTCCAAACACCAACCAGAGTATCAGGGGCTACTACCTATCGGGTGGTAATTTCATACAATTTTATTACTTACCTCAAAGCCCGTCAGGAGGCTTGTGCAGGCTTCGGTTAGTCCGCTTTTGGCGGACAGAACCTTTTGAATCACCGCACTCATAAGAGTACGGTGCTCTTCTTCCTTGGAAGCGCCTCGAAGTGCTCCCACCAGGCTATCCGGCACCTTTGATGCACCAGAAGTCCTCGGCTCGGGCGGCTCGCCCTCTCTAACGAGGGGCTGCCCGCCTAAGTCCGGAACCGTCGGAGGTTCCGGGGCAGTGTTCGGTCGAGAGTTCGCCTTGTTGCGGCTCTCATCGACGCGATCCGCGGGGATCTTGAACCCCGTGTGCCCGACATCTGGAATCCCGCCGTGGGGCTTCTCCAGAGTTACCTCCCCCTGCTCTGGGAGCCTTCGGGACAACACCTCAGTGTCATCTGCGTGTTGAGGGGTAGTGGCTGTCGGGAGCGAGTTCATCTCCAAAGCACTCAGAGACCCATCCGAAGACGACACCGCCGGATGAGTCCTGGCCGGACTGCATATATGTTCGGCGTTATTAAACAGCTATGACGTAATACCACAGTAGAGTGCGGACACTTACGATCATGCCGGGTTTCTCAGGCAGCCACCCTTCATCGCTGTGAGCGGCCGTGGTGGAGTAGTCCGGAAGGGATGTCTTCCCCTTCTTGGACGCCCCGGCCTCCCCCTCCGGGGCGGCTTTTCTCTTCTTCTCCCCCCTAGTGCGGGGAGGTGGAATTTCTTCTTGATTCCCCCCGCCTCCGCAGGAGGAATCTGTCTCGTCGTCATCGGACGACAGGGGTATAACTACCTTGCACCGAGGGCCTTTTCCGGCCCCCTGGCCCGCTTCTCCGGGCCCCTCATCCTTTCCGGATGGGGCGTCTTCTTCTTCTTCCTCCTCCCCTTCGTGGGAGGAGTTTGCCTCGTCATCTTCGGATGAGGGTTCTGGCATAACCTTACGCCGGAGACCCTTTCGGGTCCCCGGGGCCTTCTTCTCGGCCTTCTTCTCCGGCACCTTGTACGGTGCCGGGACCAGCATCTCCGTCAGGAGAGCGTCAGCTGGGCCCTCTGGCGGCGGAGCCGGACAGTAAATCTGCTCCGCTATCTCCACATAATCCTGAGGCGAATATACACAAATACTCAAGACTCCCCCATGAATGTATTGGGAAAAACTGAACCCGGTGGTAGTCCCAAAACTCACCGGACGAGGGGGCCGTGCTGCATGAAGTCCCGGTCCTCGGATGTGGGAGGAGGTACTTCGGAGGCCTTAAACAACTCATTCCACGCGTCTCTTGTGCTTCATGCCATAGAGCCTCTGGAGCGTCTGGTGTTCGGCTGGGACGAACTCCCAAAGATTGAATGCCCGTCTTTGGCACGACAGAAGCCGGTGAACGAGCATGACCTGGATCACGTTGACGAGCTTGATGTTCTTGTCCTTCATGCTCTTGATGAAGGTTTGGAGTCCGATTAGCTCTGTAGGTTCGCCCCAAGTCAGGCCCTTCCTTTCCCAGGAGGTGAGCCGCATGGGGGCTCCGGATCGGAACTCGCGGGCCGCCGCCCAGTTGGCGCCGCGTGGCTTGGTGATGTAGAACCACCCCGATTGCCACCCTTTTACAGTCTCCGCAAAGGAGCCCTCCAGCCAGGTGACGTTAGGCATCTTGCCCACTATGGCCCCTCCGCATTCCGCTTGCTGGCCGCGTACAATCTTTGGCTTCACGCAGAAGATTTGCAGCCACAGGCCGTAGTGAGGCCGGATGCGGAGGAAGGCCTCACATATGACGATGAACGCCGAGATGTTGAGGACAAAATTCGGGGCTAGATCGTGGAAATCTAGCCCGTAGTAGAACATGAGCCCGCGGACGAAGGGGTGAAGTGGAAACCCCAGTCCATGGACGAAGTGGGCGACGAACACGACCCTTTCGTGGGGTCCCGGGTGAGGGAGTCCAGGATTAGGGGGTATCCGGACAGCCGGACTGTATACGACGTCCGGACTATTGAAGCGTGAAGATACAAGACTCAAGACTTCGGCCCGTGTCCGGATGGGACTTTCCTTGGCGTGGAAGGCAAGCTTGGCGATCCGGATATTATATTTCCTTCCTTGTAACCGACTCCATGTAAACCCTAGCCCTCTCCAGTGTCTATATAAACCGGAGAGGTTGGTCCTTAGTAGGCCGATCACAATTACAATCATACCATCATAGGCTAGCTCTTAGGGTTTAGCCTCTACGATCTCGTGGTAGATCTACTCTTGTACTACCCATATCATCAATATTAATCAAGCAGGAAGTAGGGTTTTACCTCCATCGAGAGGGCCCGAAACTGGGTAAACATCTGTGTCCCTTGCTTCCTGTTACCATCAGCCTTGACGAACAGATCGGGACCCCCCTACCTGAGATCCGCCGGTTTTGACACCGACATTGGTGCTTTCATTGAGAGTTCCTATGTGTCGTCACCGTCAGGCTCGATGGCTCCTTCGATCATCCTCAACGACGCTATCTAGGGCGAGACTTTCCCCTCGGACAGATCTTCGTGTTCGGCAGCTTCGCACTGCAGGCCAACTCGCTTGGCCATCTGGAGAAGATCGACAGCTACGCCCCTGGCCACCAGGTCAGGTTCGGAAACCTGAACTACACGGCGGACATGCGCGAAGACTTGATCTTCGATGGATTTGGGCCTATGCCTGGAGCACCGGACAGTCGCGACAAGCACAGCTTAGACCTGCCGTCAAACGAAGCTCAGGGTATCGCCCCCGTAGTATCTCCGGACCCATATCCGGAGAAGGTTGCGCTGCCTAAGGACGGAGGGATGGACCCCGCCCCCCAGGTCGCGCACTCATTGGCGGTGGAGCCGAACACGGGTTTTACCTCTGCGGTGGCCTATGACTCCGAACGCCGGATTCGTATCCGGACGTTGGTTCCAGTCCGTACACTCGCGAGCTCGTCGGGTCAGGATGGGCTCCAGTAATGGGGTTCACCGCTGCGGATATCTTTCCAAAGCACTTCGCCTTTTCGGCGACATGTCGACTCATTAAAGTCTCTCTCTTTGTCAGAGGCTCTTTGCCGAACTATGTCCGCTCGAGTGGGAGGCGATTTACGGCGAATTCGTTGCCCACCCACCACCCACTTCATTGCCATGGTCGATGACTTAACCGAGGTACTAAACTTCAACTCCGATTGCATCGACGGTATGGACAACGATGCAGGAGAAGAACATGAACCACCGCTCACTGGGCGGTGGACAGCCACCTCTTCTTATGATATATATATGGTGGACACTCCGAAGGAAACAAATGGCAATGAGGGAAGGGAGGATAAAACCTCAGGGAAAAAAAGCAAAGAATGGGCATCGTCGTCGCCATTCCAAGCCCCGCCACACCAATACCGGCCCAGTAGACGAAAACAATCCGAATGGTGCCGAAGAAGAATACAACCCTGATCAGCCTGCCTTCAAGCAGGCCGAACAGGAGGATGAGCAGGTCAGCCCAGAAGAACAGGTGATGGATGAATACCCGGAGGAGGACAGCTACATGCCCCCCTCCGAAGACGAGATTAGCCTCGACAATGACGGATTCGGTGTGCCTGAGGATCCCATAGAGCAGGAGCACTTCAAGCGTCGGCTTATAGCCACTGCGAGGAGCTTGAAAAAGAAATGGCAGCAACTCCAAGCTGATCAAGATCTGCTCACAGATAGATGGACGGAAGTCTTGGCAGCCGAGGAATACGGACTCGAGCACCATACGGCTGACCGAACACCTCGTGGCCGAGATAAAACAGCATACCAGTCCGGATACCAGCCAACACCCCCACGCCAACATACTACGGCCCGGGGCAACAAAACAGGACAGCCGCGATCGATCTACGGATCGCGGGGGCGCGCCTCGGTACATGATGAGGATCGTCACACTGGACACACCTTCAACAAGTCCGGCTGGGCCGAATATAGCCACCCAGAGCAATTCGACCTGCGTAGCCATATAGCCCGCATGTAGGCGCCACCCCTCTACTTCACCGACGAAGTAATGTATCATGAATTCCCGTAAGGGTTTAAACTCGTAGAACTTCAAATCCTACGATGGCACAAATGCACCGCAGTATGGATCAAGATTTTATTCTCCACATTCACATGGCCCGCGGAGATGATCTGCACGCCATCAAATATCTTCCCCTTAAGCTCAAAGGACCAGCCCGGCACTGGCTAAACAGCCTGCCAGCAAATTCCATTGGCAGTTGGGAAAACCTGGAAGATGCATTCCTTGAAAACTTCCAAGGCACATATGTGCGACCACCTGACGCCGATGACTTGAACCACATCACTCAACAGCCCGGAGAGTCAGCCAGGAAATTCTGGACTCGGTTCCAACTAAAAAGAACCAAATAGTTGACTGTCCGGACACCGAAGCCCTAGCGGCTTTCAAGCATAATATCCGTGACGAGTGGCTCGCCCGACACCTCGGCCAGGAAACACCCAAGTCCAAGGCAGCTCTCACAACACTAATGACCCGCTTTTGCGTGGGCGAGGACAGTTGGTTGGCTCGCAAGAAGACTACGCCACATTCTGGCAATTCGGATGGCCGCGACAATAACGGCAAGCCACGGCGTAACAGACATAAGCGACGGAACAATGGCGACAGCACTTAAGACACGGCAGTCAATGCCGGATTCAGCGGATCCAAGCCCGGTCAGCGGAAGAAGCCGTTCAAAAGAAATAATCAAGGACCGTCTAGTCTGGACCGCATACTGGAGCGCTCGTGCCAAATTCATGGCACCCTGGACAAGCCAGCCAACCACACCAATAGAGATTGCTGGGTATTCAAACATGCCCGCAAGATAAACGCCGAAGACAAGGACAAGGGGCTGCACAGCGAAGATGACGAGGAGCCCCGACGTCCGAGCACGGGGGGACAGAAGAAATATCCCCCCCAGGTGAAAACGGTCAACATGATCTACACCACGCACATCCCCAAGCGGGAACGGAAGCGGGCACTAAGGGACGTCTATGCGATGGAGCTAGTCGCCCCCAAATTCAACCCATGGTCATCTTGTCCGATCACCTTCGATCGTAGGGATCACGCTACTAGCATCCGTCACGGCGGCTCGGCCGCATTGGTCCTAGACCCAATCATTGACGGATTCCACCTCACGCGCGTCCTTATGGTCGGTGGTAGCAGCCTGAACCTGCTTTACCAGGACACAGTGTGCAAAATGGGCATTGACCCTTCAAGGATCAAGCCCACTAAAACCACCTTTAAAGGTGTAATTCCGGGAGTAGAGGCCCGCTGTACAGGCTCTATAACATTGGAAGTGGTCTTCGGATCTCCGGATAACTTCCTAAGCGCAGAGTTAATCTTCGGTATCATCCCCTTCCGCAGTGGTTACGATGCACTACTCGTACGAACCGCATTTGCCAGATTCAATGCGGTACCACACTACGCATATCTCAAGCTCAAGATGCCAGGACCACGCGGGGTCATAAAGGTGAACGGAAATATGGACCGCTCCTACGAACAAAAGAACATACGGCAGCCCTTGCAGCGGAAGTACAATGCGGCCTTCTCCAACGAACCAATCCGGCGACAACAACTTCGAGCACAGTCAAGCGAGTCCGGAGCACCACGCAACAGGATCGTCAGGCATGCCAAGAGCGCGACTAGCAGTCCGGCCTCCGCTTAAGCCCCATCAAAGCAGCATTTGTGCCACGTGCACACAATTACGCACTTAAAATACCATGGGCATAGGCGGAGGCGCATCAACGACTCAGTCAATATTGCGGGTAACCGCCAAATACTTTCACACTCTTTCCCTCTTACCTTTCAGGACACCGCGTTGGCGTAGCATCCTCAAAAGAGCCGAATTGCCGGACTTATAGGGAAGAGACATCCAAGGAGGCAACAGACGTTGTGCATGTAGGAAACACCCTGTGGATTCTATTTACAATCATTATACCTGCTTTATCTATCTGAACACAGCCTGCCCCTGGATAGGACATGTCAAATAGTCCTATTTTATCTCTGCTTAACGCATCCATTGTAAATATACGCTTAAACGTATTTTTCATCAATGGGAGACTATATATAGCGTCAGCTTATTATTCTTATTTGAGCATTTTATTCTCTTATAAATGTTTATTTGATATTGCATCCGTACACTTTGGTGCGGCCGGTTTGCCAGGGGCTTCTCATGACGCCCCGTCATATGGCAAATAAAGTCTGAACACCTTCAACAAAGGCGGCACCTCGAACTTATAGCACTATATGCATCAACTCTGAATCATGTCTTGGGTCTACAGTTGGGATAGCCCGGCTCCCTTGTTTTGGTGCCTTACGTTCCGTTATATCGGCTAAGGTAGCGCAGGGAGAACTACTGCGATTGTGTCCCGGTTCTTCCGGACGAGCACCTCAGTAGAGAAAGCCGAAACTGACCTGCATGATGTGGCGAGAGTTGGTCGCTGTTCGAGAGGTTTTAAAATCCTTAAAGATTTTCCGCTTTAGGCGATAAATCGGCTTTGTCCGATCTAGGCGTGTATAGCGCCCCAATCCGGCCTTCCGGATTCTAGGGGCTTCGCCGAAATTTAAAATTGTAGACTTCTATGGCTAAGTGAAAGTTATAAAGCCACATAGTCCGATTGCCTTGTTCGCCGCGCGGACACCTCCTTAAGGGACCAAGTATTTGGGTAAAGAGTGTCCGGTTTTCCACGAACACCCGGTGCTAGTCACGTGGGCGGAAGCCGACCGCCTACTTTCAGGATTTTATAAACAGCCGCACAAAAGGTAATATTTTAAATAACAAAAGCGCTACATAGCGCAAGTAACTTCGTCCTTAATTACAAACATGACAGAAGTGAATTCATTCCAATATGGCATCCTTGGTACACTCATTGGCAACGAGACGAGCACCCTTCATCACTCCATCGTAGTACATATCGGGATGGCGATGAGTTTTACCCTCCGGCGGCCTGTCCTTGACCAGCTTCTCCGCATCCAGCTTGCCCCAATGCACCTTGACACGGGCAAAAGCTCGGCGGGCACCTTCGATGCAAACAGATCGCTTGATCACTTCAAGCCGCGGGCAGGCATCCACCATCCGCTTGATCAGGCCAAAGTAGCTCTTTGGGCGAGGAGCTCACCAGGCCACATCCGGACTATGAAGTCCTTCATAGCCAGTTCGGCCGCTCTGTGGAGTTCGATCAACTGCTTCAGTTGGTCGCTCAGAGGCATCGGATGATCGGCCCCATCATACTGGGACCATAACAGCTTCTCCATTGAGCTCCCCTCCTGGGCACGATAGAACTCCGCAGCGTCTGAGATGCTGCGTGGCAGATCTGCAATTGCCCCTAAAGAGCTCCGTATTCGAGTAAGTAAAAGAAACGCCTCCTCCACAAGTTTGCTTTGCATAAAGAATTTCTTACCCGCTGCTATCTTTTTGGCCTCCTTGATCTCCTGTTGTGCTTTCTCGGCTTCGGCCTTGGCATCTTTCAAATTCACAAGGGCCTTCGCAAGCTCGGCCTCCTTCATCTTCAGATTATGCTCCACGGACTCGCACTTCTTGCCGAGGTCCTGAAGGTCCTACTGTACCTCGCCCACTCTAGCACTTTGCTTTTCGTGCTCCTTACACTCCGAGGCCGCCTTGTCTACGGCCTTGGACAGCGCCTTCTTCAGGAAAGCGAATTCGGCGGTGGCCCCTGTTACATGGTCACGACAGTTAGGTGTTAGACTCGTCAATTCTGCCTATCCTTAAACGCATAAGAGCGGGAATTACTTACCCTTGTTCTCTTTGAGCTGCCTCTTCATGAGGGCGAGCTCTCCTCGCTACCGCTTCCAGTGCTGCTTCGCCCGCAACCTCGGCAATACGGGCAAGAAGCAAGCAAGACAACTCGCTTATTCACAACAATACTTATTGTTAGACTCCTGCGGATTATAGTTGACCCTCCATTTGGCTTTTCTTTCGTAACACCAACCAGAGTATCAGGCTACTACCTATCGGGTGGTAATTTCATACATTTTTACTTACCTCAAAGCCCGCCGTAAGGCTTGTGCGAGGCTTGATTAGTCCGCTTTTGGCCGGGATGTAACCTTTGAATCACCGCACTCATAAGAGTATGGTGCTCTTCTTCCATGGAGGCGCCTCGGAGCGCTTCCACCAGGCTATCCGGCGTTGTTGATGCGCCGGAAGTCCTCGGCACGGGCGGCTAGCCCTCCCTAACGAGGGGCTGCCCGCCCAAGTCCGGAACTGTTGGGGGTTCCGGAGCAATGTTCGGTCGAGAGTCCGCCTTGTCGTGGCTCTCATCGACGCGATCCGCGGGGACATTGAACCCCGCATGTCTGATATTTGGAAGTCCGCCTTGGGGCGTCTCCAGGGTCGCCTCCCCCTGCTCGGGGAACCTTCGGGACAACACCTCTGTGTCATCCGCAGGCTGAGGAGTGGTGGCCGTCGGCAGCGAGTTCATCTCTGGAGCGCTCAGAGACCCGTCCGAGGACGACTCCAGATGAGCCCTGGCCGGACTACATATATACTCGGTGTTATTAAAACATCTATGACTTAAAACCACGGTAGAATGCGGACACTTACGATCGCGCCAGGGGCTTCCCCCTGGGTAGCCACCCTTCATCGCTGTAGGCGGCCGTGGTGGAGTAGTCCGGAAGGGATGTTTTCCCCTTCTTGGACGCCCCAGCCTCCCCCTCCGGGGCGGCTTTTCTCTTTTTCTCCCCCCTAGTGCGGGGAGGTGGAATTTATTCTTGATTCCGCCCACCTCCGCGGGAGGAATGTGTCTCATCGTCATCGGACGACAGAGGAATAACGGCCTCGCGCCGAGGGCCTTTTCCGGCCCCCTGGCCCGCTTCACCGGGCCCCTCATCCTTCCCGGATGGAGCGTCTTCTTCTTCTTCCTCCTCCCCTTCGTGGGAGGAGCCCGCCTCGTCGTCTTCGGACGAGGCTTCGGACGCAACCTTACGCCGGAGACCCTTCCTGGTCCCCAGGGCCTTCTTTTCGGCCTTCTTCTCCGGCACCTTATACGGTGCCGGGATTAACATCTCCGTCAAGAGAGCATCCGCTGGATCTTCCGGCAACGGAGGCGGATAGTCAATCTGCTCCGCTGTCTTCACATAATCCTGAGGCAAATATATATAAATACTTAAAACTACCCTCATGAATGTATTGGGAAAAAACTAAACCCGGTGGTGGTCCCAAAACTCACCGGATTCGGGTCACACGCTGCATGAAGTCCGCGGTCCTCGGATGTGGGAGGAGGTACTTTGAGGCCTTGAACAACACTTTCCATGCGCCTTTGTGCGTCATGCCATAGAGATTCCAGGCGTCTGGTGTTCGCCAGATCGAACTCCCACAGATTTACCGCCCGCTTTTTGGCAGGATCCGCTAACGAACGAGCATGACCAGGATCACATTAACAAGCTTGGTGTTCTTGTCCTTCATGCTTTTGATGCATGTCTGAGTCCGCCAGCTCCGTGGAATCGCCCCAGACAGGCCCTTCTTTTCCCGTGAGGTGAGCCGCGCCATAGGGATTCAGATCGAACTCGGGGTCACTGCCCGATTAGCGCCAGCGTGACTCAGATGATGTAGAACCACCCCGATTGCCATCCTTTTACAGTCTCCGCAAAGGAGCCGTCCAGCCAGGTGACATTAGGCATCTTGCCCACCATGGCCCCTCCGCACTCCGCTTGTTAGCCGCGTACGATCTTCGGCTTCACGCAGAAGATTTGCAGCCACAGGCCGAACTGAGGCCGGATGCGGAGGAAGGCCTCGCAAACGACGATGAACGCCGCGATGTTGAGAATGAAATTCAGGGCTAGATCATGGAAATCTAGCCCGTAGTAGAACATGAGCCCGCGGACGAAGGGGTGAAGTGGAAACCCCAGTCCGCGGACGAAGTGGGCAACGAACACGACCCTCTCATGGGGTCCCGTGGTGGGAATGACCTGCCCAGCGTCCGGTAGCTGGTGCGCTATGTCTGCAGCCAAGTATGCGACCGCCCGAAGATCTGTGATGTGCTTCTCCTCGACGGTGGAAGCCACCCACTTGCCTCCTGCTCCGGACATGTCTAGCTGTGCGGAGGAGACTTGGGCTTGGGCGCTGGAGCTCGAGGGGGCAAGAATGGGCAGAGAAGGAACAAGGCGTGGGTAAAAATGAGGAAATCTTATCCCTTTATAGAGGCGATGAAAGCAGTGCGCCTCCCCACTTGCCCGTTGAGAATGGCTTGCTTCCCAAGCGCCACGATTAATGATGTGGTGGGACTGCCCGTACCCGTATTGATGAGAATCCTGTGATAAGAGGGCACAATCTCTGCTTTGACAAGACGTGTCAAGGAAACCGCCTCGCAATATGTGCTGTGGCTGGTTATGGAAAGACGGTTCGAATAATGAACTGGCCGTAATGACATGTCGCGTTGCATGAAAAGTTGTCAGCAGATTGCATTTGCGAAACATCATTTTCTTTACGGTGGCATACGAAGATCATCTTGTGGATCCGGACACGGTTTGAGTGTTCGATAATTACCTTGGAGTATTCGGAGGAGGAACCAGCCCTGCAATGCCGAAGACAAGACTACGCGCCGGACTCATCGTCATTGAAGCCTGGTTCAGGGGCTACTGAGGGAGTCCAGGATTAGGGGGTATCCAGACAGCCGGACTGTACACGACGTCCGGACTATTAAAGCGTGAAGATACAAGACTCAAGACTTCGGCCCGTGTCCGGATGGGACTTTCCTTGGTGTGGAAGGCAAGCTTGGCGTTCCGGATATTATATTTCCTTCCTTGTAATCGACTCCATGTAAACCCTAGCCCTCTCCGGTGCCTATATAAACCAGAGAGGTTGGTCCTTAGTAGGCCGATCACAATTACAATCATACCATCATAGGCTAGCGCTTAGGGTTTAGCCTCTATGATCTCGTGGTAGATCTACTCTTATACTAACCATATCATCAATATTAATCAAGCAGGAAGTAGGGTTTTACCTCCATCGAGAGGGCCCGAACCTGGGTAAACATCTGTGTCCCTTGCTTCCTATTACCATCAGCCTTGATGCACAGATCGGGACCCCCTACCCGAGATCCGCCGGTTTTGGCACCGACACCAGGTTCGGAATGACCTGCCTAGCGTCCGGTAGCCGGTGCGCTATGTCTGCGGCCAAGTATCCGGCTGCCCGAAGATTTTCGATGTGCTTCTCCTTGACGGTGGAAGCCACCCACTTGCCTCCTGCTCCGGACATGTCTAGCTGTGCGGAGGAGACTTGGGCTTGGGCGCTGGAGCTCGAGGAGGCAAGAGTGGGCAAAGGAGGAAGAAGGTGTGGGTAAAAATGGGGAAATCTTATCCCTTTATAGAGGCGACAAAAGCGGTGCACCTCCCCACTTGCCCGTTGGGAATCGCTTGCTTCCCAAACGCCACGATTGATGATGTGGTGGGATTACCCGTACCCGTATTGATGAGAATCTCGTGATAAGGGGACACGATTTCTGCTTCGACAAGACGTGTTAAGGAAACCGCCTCGTAATATGCGCTGTAGCTGGTTGTGGGAAATCCGTTCGAATAATGACCCGACCGTATTGACATGTCGCGTTGCCTAAAAAGTTGTCACCAGATTGCATTTGTGAAACACCATTCTCTCTACGGTGGCATGTGAAGATCATCTTGTGGATCCGGACACGGTTCATGTGTTCGATAATTACCTTGGAGTATTCAGAGGAGGAACCCGCCCTGCAATGCCGAAGACAAGACTGCGCGCCGGACTCATCGTCATTGAAGCCTGGTTCAGGGGCTACTGAGGGAGTCCTGGATTAGGGGGTATCCGGACAGCCGGACCGTGTACAACGTCCGGACTATTGAAGCGTGAAGATACAAGACTCAAGACTTCGTACCGTGTCCGGATGGGACTTTCCTTGGCCTGGAAGGCAAGCTTGGCGATCCGGATATTATATTTCCTTGCTTGTAACTGACTCCATGTAACCCTAGCCCTCTCCGGTGTCTATATAAACCGGAGAGGTTGGTCCTTAGAAGACCGATCACAATTACAATCATACCGTCATAGGCTAGCTCTTAGGGTTTAGCCTCTATGATCTCGTGGTAGATCTACTCTTGTACTACCCATATCATCAATATAAATCAAGTAGGAAGTAGGGTTTTACCTCCATCGAGAGGGCCCGAACCTGGGTAAACACCTGTGTCCCCTGTTTCCTGTTACCATCATCCTTGACGCACAGATCAGGACCCCCTATCGGAGATCCGCCGGTTTTGACACCGACACCTGCGACAGACGCCTATATGAAGTGGAGGTGCGGCACACTCATGCGGTTGATCGCTTTGGCGCTGCGACTAGGGTTTGTATGTGTTGCGAATAGCCACCTCCACTCGCTGCCGACTGTGTGATCGGACCTAGCAGTCCGCCGCACGGTGTTCCTCCTGCACGCACGGATACCATTAGAGGCGGTGCACTTGCGCCGCTCCGGCGAACTCGTACGTGGGATCGGACGACCGGCTGTTCGAGGGAGATCGGACGAGGAGGAGACGATCCACGCGGACGCTTCTGCCCCAACTCTTCTTCATTTGCCGCATCGCTGCGCGTCTAGTGGTAACGAACTGTGATCCATCTTCCGTAGCATGTTCCTGGATGTTATGCGCGTAGGAAAATTTTAATTTGTAGTCGACGCACCCTACCGTAGAACCCAACAGTGGTATTAGAGCCTCTGTTATAGGATTTGGATTCAGATCGTATGCATATTAGATATGTGGAGGCGACAGATGAGATCCGTTGTCGTTGATAAGATCGGCTGTGTGTGTCGGATTACGGGTTCCAGCAGACCCTTAAGGTTCGAACTCTGGGGTGCGCGCGGAGATCCAACCCTCCACCGTCTCGTACATCACCGAATCGCAGGGACCTAAACTACTAACAAGAACAACACAAGAGACGCAAGATTTATACTAGTTCGGGCCACCGTTGTGGTGTAATACCCTACTCTAGTTTGTGGTGTGTGGATTGCCTCTGGGCTGATGAAGAATAAGATGAGGGAAGAACAGCCTCGCGAGGGTCTGTTCTTGGTTGGTGTGATGAACTGCTAAGTGGTATCCCATCGCTCTAGCCTGAGGAGCGGGTTTCTCTCTCTCTCTCTCTCTCTCTCTCTGATCCCAAAATGCCCACCTGGGGGGAGAGGATCGAACCGGATCCTCTACTATGGTGGCTAGCCCTACTTATATAGACGAAGGCCCTGGGCCTCTTCCCAAATATTGAGCGGGAAGGGCGCCAACAATTGGCCATTTTGAAGGGGAACAGAGGGTACACTTATCATGGCTAAAGTTGGTCCTCGCCTGCCAAAGGCTCTGGTGATGACGCCTGCTTGGGCTCCACGATGACTGCATTCCAGCCGTTGGGGCTGGTCTTGGTCTTGTTGCACCGAAACGGATGCCTTTGCCCGATGCTCCTGCCTGCGCTTGCTCCCTTTGCACCAAAGAGGAAAGAAGGACGCTGCACGGCTGGCACCCGACTGGCACCCTTGGTCGTCATGGCTCGCGTCACGGGCACCTCGCGAGGTACCCTGCCTTGAACTCTCCGCCTCCTCATGAGCCAGCCTGACGAGGCCGTGCCTGAGGAAGCTCTTGGTCGTCCGCCCCGCCCATGAGGCCCGGCCTCGCGAGGGTCTTGAGCTTGTGTTGATGAAGATGGGCTGTCGTGGGCCTCCTTTGAGCCACGCCGCAGCCGCAGCAGTGCAAGTCTAGGGACCCACGTTCCCTAACGCCGACAAGAGCCCCTGTGCCCACGGGCGCCCGAACTTGGCCGAGCAGAGGCGAAAGGGCAAGTGCGGCATCATCGCGGGCCCCTAACAAGCCTGCGGCCTCGGGCGACAGCGTGGCGGTTGATTGGACGTGGGCGACTTTGTTCCCCACGCCTCCTTAGTTCGTGCCTTGCTAGGCGGACACGCTGCTGCACACATCTGTTCCCCTCTCTGCTGCTTGTGCGCTCCATTCCTTCCCTCTCTCGAACTCCAGCTTCCATTTCCAATCCGATCTCAAATCCCCCTTCCCCCTTTCGACCGCCATGGCTCTAATGAAGAAGGGGAAAGGGAAGAAACCTGTGCCTCCGCCTTGTTCGCCGCCGCCGGCGGCCTCCGCTGTCGACCCGTCGATCATACTCAATCTGGAGGGCTTGGGCAAGGTCAGTTCGGCTCTGGCCACCTCCTTCAACGAATGCGGGAGGACGACGGCCTGGCCCGCGTCCCACTTCGCCATCGACAGGATAGTCACCGAGGTTCGGTATTTCGCTGACGCCCTGTGGGCAGGACTGGTTCCCCCTTCTCTGATTTCTTCAATGTTGTGCTTTCCCATTATCAGATCCACATGATGCATCTGGGTCCTGAGTCCATTACTCTCCTCTCGGTCTTCGCCTTCGTTTGTGAGGCAATGATGGGCATCCTTCCCCCGGTTGCCTTGCTGCGCCACTTCTTCTCTCTGCGCCTTGTCGACCCCACTCAATGCTTGGCGTGCGTGAGCTTCGTCGTCGCGCCCGAGACAGCAGCCTCAGGCATTGACTTCAGTCTGCCTCCGCCCACGGCTGAGTTCCGCGAGAGGTGGTTGTACGTGGATGTGGGGGTGCCCAGCCCCCTGCTATCTGAGCCGACCTCGCCTGTTGTCCCCAATTCAGGCTGGGGCCAGGAGACGCTTTCGAGCCCTCGGCTCGTCTTTGTCTAGCGCCGCTTCACGTTCCTGAGGTCGCTTGCTGTTAGAGCGCCCAAGGTGGTGAAGGAGTTCCTGATGCGCCGCATTGCTCCTCTTCAACGCCATTCCCACCGGATGTGGGCCTTCGGCGGGCTTGGTGATCGTATGAGGCTCCAGGAAGAAGACACAGCGCTCAAGCGCTAAGGAAAGTGCTCCTGATCCTGACTGGCGATCCTAACCCCGGCGGCATCCGACACGAAGGGGCCCTGCTGTACCTCTGCCGGACCAGGGGTGATCTGGTGAACCAGATGCCTATCTTTGATGAATGGGGGCTGCGCCCCGCTGGTCTCCAGGGGCCTCGTGAGAATCCAGTGGTGGTGACCGCCCTTCCAGTCGACCAAGGCGGCTCCTCCTCAAGTGGCGGAGCAGGGAGGCACGAGCCGCCAGAGGTCGAAGGGACCCCCGCCGGGGTGGCAACGCCTGGCGATGCTCGTGAGGGGGCATCTCCTGAGGCTCATGCCGCTGCGGGTGAGGGCGGCAAGCAGCCGCCCGCAGCGCCCGCGGCTGGAGCCCCCGATGCCCCTGCTGCTTCTCCTGGTGAGGCAACTAGCAGCGCGCGCCAGGGTGACGCCCCTGACGCAAGCTGCCTTGATGCTTCTCCCTCGCTGCAGGCTGATCCCTGCGCTCAAATCTTGGGTTGTTTCCGCGTGAACTTCGAGGCCCTCCGGAAGAGAAGGGAGGCCCTGGGCGAGGATTACCCTTGTCGCCTGCTGAAGCGCAGGAAGTACTTCGCCACTGATGAGTAAGCATTCTCCTTCACCAGCTCCTAATTCTTCTGATGCTCGTACTGATCCTTGCCCTGCAGGCCCCTTCCTGCCGAGTTCACGGAGACGGGTGAGGAGCCATCCCCCTCTGCTTCGTCCCCTCCCCAGCCCTCGAGTGCTCCAAGCAGTGGAGCTCTCGCGGTAAGGGCGATTGGGGAGGTGAGCCGTCCCGAGGCGTGTCGTGGCCCCGCGCGCCTCGCGATCCTTCCTCGCGAGCCTTCCCGAGGCATAGCTAGCTTTGCCAGGCTTCTCGCCTAGTCGTGGACGGCGATTGGCTGGCGCTTCCTGCGCCCCTCATCTGGGATGGGCTGGCTCAGCCGGGCTTCAGCCTTGGCGCGCCCGGCCGTCGCGAGGGTGCCAGCCCCCAGCCCCCTGCCCGGAGGGGGAGTGTTGATTCGCGGCTCCCGGCGCCCGTCTGGGTGGTCGATGGTGTGGAGGACGTGCGCGAGCGCGCCCGGGAGCATCGCGCCCTTCACCAAGGATTTCTTCGGAGGGCGGCCGACGCGGTGAGCCTTCTTGGTGAAGAGCTTGCTGACGAAGACACGCGCCTTGAGGCCGAGGGCCTGCGCCTGGTTGCAGAGAGGCGCGAGCTGGAGGGCGCTGCCGCCCTTGCGCCGCCGCCAATGTGAGCTTGATGATGAAGAGGCCAAGGCGTGCCGCAGCCTCTTGGGAGGTTCCTGTTCTCGGGCCATCAAGGAGGCCCGGCAGCCGACGGCGGCGAAGCGGCGGAGGAGCGGGCACGGGAAGCCCTGGCCCGGTGCCACTCGTTGGAGGAGCAAGCGGAGCTGCGCGAGGCAGCCCTTGCATCGATAAAGGTGGCCTCTGGCGACTCGGCGGAGCTCCAGAAGCGTGAAGAGGCGCTGACGCTTGAAGCCGCCGAACGCGCGCGCGAGTACGAGCGCTTGGATACGAGGGAGCGCTTGGCGACGCGGGCGAAGGATGAGGTTGGAGCACGGGAAGCCCGCGTCATGGAGGAGGTCGCACGCCGAGTGGCGGCGGCGCGCTCGAACCTCGAGCGCGAGTTTGAGGAGCGGTTGGGGTTGATCAAGGCCAAGGCTGAGGGTAGGACTGCTGCCTTGAGGGCCAAACTGGAGGAGGCGGCGCGGCGGGCCGATGCTCTTCGGGCCGCCCTCGAGGTGGCGCAGAGGGAGTCCACCACCTCTCAGGCCGAGGCGCTCCTTCTTCGCCGGTGGTGGAGGAGGCCGAGGCTGTTGCACGCTGAATCGCGGACAAGATGCGCTGCCGCGTAATCTTGGAGCACGAGCACCGCC